>OZ025295.1:5057804-6351746 GCA_964019185.1 Maratus speculifer | reverse complement strand
ATGATTTTTTATTTCTTTTTGCTGGCATTGTACATGGAATAAATAAATAATTAAATAAATAAATAAAATCAGAGACCGTAAAATATTAAAATATGCAAAGATTTATTTATATTCGAGGTTTTATCAAGTTGCAATAATTTTTTCAAACTCATATGACATTATATGTTCACCTGTTGCTGTCCACTATATTTCCGATATTATCTAATATTACTTTTTTATTAAAAAAAAAATCGTCAAAATATTTATTTGATTTTCATTTCTTATGTAGAAATCTTGCAACAGAAATTTTATGATGTCATATTAAGTCTTTTTAATTCGCTGAATTTTTTATTTCATTTTAATTTATCACGTGGAATTCTTGCAATAGAAAAGTAATTATTATAGTAAGAATTTTACTTTGGATGTCTAACTGCTGGCTATTGCTATAACCAAAAATGTTTAAATTTGATAGGAAATTTCTGTTAAATTGATTGTTTTTTTATTGATTAAAAATTAAACATGAATTATTTCAATTCGTTATTACTTTGGTTACTTCGGCCGCTATATACATAACATTTCACAATTCTGGCTTCGAACTGAAGATTTGTATAGAATTACGGATGAAAACTTTTCATTTTTATACATTAAATATCAATATCAATCTTATTTAATTTTGCATCATATTCAGAAAAAACGCCGATTATTTATAGTTATTTTCTGAAAAACAAATTTTTACAATAGTTTTCATATATATTACATCATCTGTGTTAACAATTAATTTATTCTTTTAAATTTTTTTCGATAGAATCTTTTAGCTAATGAGATCTCAAAATTGCTGGCTACACTCAACTTGTTTCAGCTGCTAACAATCAAATGATGAGAAGATAATAAAAACAGATCACAAAAACAGTGAAGTCGCTAAGTGCCTTTTACTGCATCTGTGCTTTCACTGAACATTATTTCCCTCCATTAATAACAAAGATTAAGTTTTATTAAGAGCGAAGGTCCACTAATCATGTCTCTCGCTGCGTGAAGAATCAATAATCTTGAATTGTCTTATGTAATTGTTGCTATGACACTTCCTGAGTTTTATGTTGTGGAGTTATTCCACAAATAACGGAAATGTTCATTGCTTTGACGGAAAGATGACACATTCTAAAGATTTTCAAAAAAATGTTAAAGTGTCAGACATACAATCATACTACGTATAAAGCGTTTATTAAGTTTTCAATGTAAGAAATTGGAGTTGCTAAACTTCCATAAATATCATATTTTTCACATGTTTTATAAACATTAATCTATCACACATGAATACATTCTAAACGATTTAGAAACATTTTTTCTCTGCCAGACGCACACACATACAACACATACCAGAAAATTTTAATTAAAATTTACCTCTTTAACTTTAGTGTGAAAAAAGGTTGAAGAATGACTTTTTATTAATTTTTTTTTTATATTTCGGTGTGAATTCAATTTTTGAGTAATGCAATTACTTGTCTATGTAAGGGTTAAAATGTGAAACATAATTAATAGAGTATAATAGTATAATTATTTGATAATCGTATTCATTTTATTTTCTTTAAATGTTCTGTCTCATTCGTCAACAAAATCATCCTGGTAAGTAATTTTTTTTTTCAAAATAAATAATAAAAAAGCTGTTTTTCATTAAATGCTTCTTAATAAAATGAAGCTCTATTAAGAAAATTATTTTTTATTGTTGAATACCAAAAAATATATTCTTATAATATGGTTAAATGAAAAGAAATTGGTTCCATCCTTAACATTTTTGAAGAACTTAAAAAATTCATTACATTAGCAAAATTATTTAATGAAGCATTTTTTAGCACATATTAATTTCCATTTATTTAACAATTTTGATTATGAATCATTATGTATTGCATTTATTAAATATAGAAATCATCAAACCTAAAACAACAAAAAAAAAAAATCAACTCAAAAAAATCGAATTCAGGCTTTTTTAGGATAATTACTTACTTTTTTCACTGAATATTTAAAATCGTCTTATGAACTTTTTCAAAAGAAAATAAAGAATAAGTTTTTTTTCTTTTTCCATTTTTTGTTTCAAAAAAAAAAAAAAAAAAAAAAAAAATTCTATAAAGCATAGGTCACTGAAAACATGAGTCTCTCTACTTTTCTTTGTTTCTTACGGTCGAGAAAAGATATATAGTCTTTCTGTTTAGCAAAATAGCAATTTAATGAATATAAGCTTTTTCTTCATTTTACTGTCCCATCATATTTAGTTTACAGTAAATTTTGCAATCGTTTTGAAAATCGAAAAAAAAATTGTCGGAATTACATGTTTCATACACTAGAAATCACGAAAAAAGTATTTTTAGAAAAAAAATGCTGTCCCCTGTTTGTGTGTCTGTCTCTCTGTGTATCTGTAAAGTATCTATCTCCTAAACAAATTGAGATAGAGAATTGAAATCTGGTATGTAAGAATGGGAAGAAGCCTAGCAAATATCAGTAACCTCGATCATTTGGAAATAATTTTTCGGACTCTCGAAATATCCTATTTTGATGAAAGGTACATAAAAAATTTCGAAATATTTTATTTTTGGTAGTGGATGTAAAAGACAACAACAAAATAAAATCATAAATTTACATAAAGAATGAAGTCGAACGTTTAATTAGTTCTGGAGATATTTGTAATCCTATTTTCCACTCTCTTTTTCGTGATTTTTCGTGACTCTCTATTTAATTCAAATTTCAACTTAAAGATATATTTTAGTTTGAACTGAAACGCTTAATCCAACGCAGTAAATTGTTAATTAATATGGTTATTGGCTTTGGAGTTACAAGGATGTTTCTTTAATACAATTCAGTAATGGAGTATTTGAAGTTAATCAAACCAAGATTGGCGAAATAATTATTGGGCCAATTGCTTGTAGACAATTCATGAAAATTATTTTCATATTTTATATTTTGCATACTCATGATGGGTAAGTGTTACGGTGGCTTCCAACAACTAGTTATTTATTTAACTTTTCTATTGAGATTTTGAAAGAAAATGGGTGCGATTGTATCACATGTTTTCGAAGAATTGTAAAAAATAACAGGAAAAAAGAATGATTTAAAAAATAACAAATATTGCAGTTTTCTTGACAACAAACATCGATCATAAACATTTATTAATAACATTAAAATAATAATAAAAAAAAAACTTTAAGAACATGTTTTCAAGACAAACTTGATTTATTGAGATTAATGTGAAGAAAGATTTTTCAACTAAAACTCGCGAATGATAAGCGTCTTTTTCATGTTTTGTTGCATTTATTTAACTACAACTTTGTTTTGAAGTATTTTCTGATTTTTCTGCAATTAGAAATATGCCAGAATGTATTTTTCACGATTGTCACAAACTTTCAGTAACTTTACAGATTTTTTTACAGTGTACAGTGGCGGAAAAAAGTAAACTACTCATATTAACTCTGCAAGAAACTATCGCAGAAGAAAGTTACTGGTACCAGACAATTGGAAATGAAGTCTTCTATTAAATGATGAATCTAAAACTTGCTTAGGGTGCTATTTATCAAAACGATCCCTAACATCTTTCTGTTTATTTTTTTTTTTCAATAGCAAAAACCGACGCTAGAAATAAATTTTATACCCTTTATATAGCTTAAATTTTCATGAAATGCGTACGATTAGTTTCAGAGAAAATAATTATAAGGAGTGTATTTAAAGGAGTGTATTTTAGGGGCTGCATCGAAATTGAAATTCTACATACCAAATCTAGAACATATTCTACTTTGTGAGCAATTGTCTTAGTGAAAAATGTTACTCTACAATGCTCTCTGTAGCTTGCAAAAACTTGTTCGGTACAGCCATAAAATAAGAATTATTTTTAACGAATACAATGAATATTTGCTATTTTCTTTGTATATTTGGATATACTATCAATTTTTAACCCCTATTGCAGTTGCATTTATCTTCTATTTTTAATTTTGTTATTATTATGTCGATTTTTTTTAATTCTGGAATATTTTAAAAAAATAATTTTTAATTTACCTATTTTCATTTTTTTTATTAATCTGTTTTTTTATTAGTTTTATTAAATATTTGGATAGAGGTTGATGCTCTCGATCTAGAGATATCTGAGACATATCTGATCCTTAATATTGTAATCCTTGTAATGACCGCATTTTACTCGTGTTCTGAGAGGTCCATGTTTAATCCATGGCGCACGAAATACATAGCTGTAAACCCTTTTTTTTTTTTTGTCAGCAAAAATATACATTAATTTACAATTTTCTCTTTGCTTTCAACAGAAATGGAATAATTTTGTTGCCACAATGACAAAAATAGTGTTAAAAACTACAAAAGAAAAAAAAGAGAGAGAGATAGGTTTTAAACAAATTTAATATAGAAGTACATTTTTTTCTCCTATACCACAATGCAAAAATTGAAAATGTGCGATGTTTAGAAGTTTAAAAATTTGCAGTACCGAAAATTTTAAAACTGAAATTTTATTTAAAATTTGTTTATGATTTGGCAAGGAATATTACAAAGATTCTTTATTACATAAGCCACGTATTGATTACCATAAAAATGATGTTTATTATTATTATTATTATTATTAAATATAGAACTGCTTTATGAGTCTAATATTTTATTTTTTGAAAATATAATTTTCGAAAGGATCGTTGCAATATGATAAAATATATTTTTTTATTTTATTTAATTTTAATATGTTTTCATTCATTTTGCTTTTTAATTCTCCTCCTGTTTTGAGTCCCTCTCATTTGAAAGTGCAATTGCCTGCCCACTTGCTTTCATATTTATTTTATTTATTGCTTATGTGGGCAGAATCACCAGACCTCAAAGTTCCGGTGTAGACTCTAATCTACTTTCATACTGGCTGTTTTCTTTAACGTGTTTTTTCTCTTGAATTTATTTTCCTTTTCAGTCCTACCTTCAAAGTGGTACCACTTGTTCTTTGCACCTGATTAAAAAATACAAAGCTCATTCGTAATGCCCATCAATTTTTAAATCCTTCATTATGTTATTAAAAAGTTACTTCACCCTTATTCATTGAAATCCTACCTTTGAGAGTTGAAATAATGTCCTTCAGTCTCGATTATCTTTACCTATGATTTTATTTTCTTTATTAAACAATAGGCTCCTTAAAAACTTTTTTTTACCTTTTTTTTTTCTTTTCTGACTTTTTGTATATTCAAAAATGTAAAAAGTACCTTTAAATTATTTTAATACGTTAGAGAAAAGGTTGTAAAAAACATGCATAGGAATAAATATGGGCTCCCTCCATAAGTCGCCATCTAAAAGGCTGAAGAGTGGGGCCATGAATGTACCCTTTGCGCCATTTTGTTGATATTCTATAGTAGAGAGCAGTTGGAACTATTATCTCAAGTACAATGATTGTAGTATTGAGTTACTGTGCGAATTGGTATTTATTCTGTAGCTTTTAAAAGTAGTATCCGAATTCGTTTTTCTTTTTTGTTTTTATGGTTAGTTTAAAACAATTTCACATCGGAAAAGCGAAGACTTTAAGCTACATTTAGAAGCACGCGTTTAGTCGTGCTTGCCTTTAGAATACATGTAAAAACGGCCATTCTTTCTTAGGTGGGGTTGATGTAAATGTGGGCACCCTTTCTTCGTATAAATGTAAGACCCACTCATTTTCGAGTTATTTTTACATACAAGCGCACCAAGCTCTAGCAATGCTTATTTTGAGGGGAAGGTAAACACTGCCATGTTAACCGGGAATTTCAAACATAGTTTCTTCTGTCCTCATGTCTCCTGCTTTTAACACGAGAAAGAGAACCACTACTCGTGTACGCAAAGCAGCAAGGTATAGAGACATCACTGAATGATCATGCAAGGAAGAGTTGGCCAAGTCGCTTGAAAAGGTTCTTTCAAGAAGTTTTTGAATTTCACTGGAATAAGGGACTAGTCAAGAGTCAGGACGGAATAACCAATTCCATCAAGAAGAAAACAAACATCCAAGAAACAATACTATTTATCATCTGACTCATCAGATTTCTGTGATACTCGCCTTGTGGACCGTGAGGATGTTATCAACCTGGATATCAACAATGGGAATAAACTAGTTTCGAGCAATGCATTTTGCATCTTCTGCTATGGAAAGTTCAGTGCAGAGAAGAGGAGAATTGTTGAAAAGTGTACGATAAACGTGTTACGTGCCAAATACAGTCATGCTTAAATTATTCCGGGACTAAAACAGTCAGTTAAATATTCGATCTGTGTAAATAATTTTTTCCTGTGATAAATAAAATTTTTCTGTAATTTTTTATCCTGTTTTAAAACATTTTAAACTAGTTCTTATGACACGTTTGGCTGGTTGTATAGGGTTTAATGGCCCAAAATCCGTTTAGGGACATGCTGCGCCAATACGAACCTTTTGTGAGGAGCTTTTTTTCTGGTGCTTTTTAAAAAGGTTTTTGTAAATCTTTGATTTTTAATAAATGTAATTGATATTGATCATTGTTTTGGCTCCTCTCACTTAGTAAATTTGTTACAGTCATTAATGAAAGACAAAAATATAACTTTTTTAGAGGGTAAGTCACTTTAAATCAAAAACAAACTCGCTCTGCGAGTCGCAAATCTTTCGCTCTGCATCTTTTACATTGAAGTGCTTCCTATAATTTCTTATTATTGGATTTTCAAATGCACTTAACTGATCTTATACAACACAAAATTCCTCTTATTTTTTATTCAAGCACAATATTATTCGAAGACTTTAAACATCTATTATGAAACACTCAAATGATATCAGAATTTAGTTAGAATTTTTCGAATTTAACTATATATATTACCTTACTCACACAAAATACAAAATTTTTAGTGAAGATATATATTTAGAAGTATTCTGCCAATTTAAACTATCTTTTTTTTCTTTTTTTTTTAATATAACACATAAAATATTGAAGTATCTTTTATATAAATAGATAAACAATATATTATTTATTGAATTATAGAATAATTATTATTAGAAAACTTTTAACACATTTTTCTGCAATTTCTAAAAAATATAAATATGTTATTTAGAAAATAAATTTTCAGAGAAGTTCATATTTTACAAAAAGTTCGATGCATAAAATTTAGAAACGCTTTGCTAGCCTCATACATAATTTCAGAATTTTGTTTTATATTAAATAGTTTAAATTTAAAACGTAAAATGTCAAAGAAAAGATTTAAATATGGGGGTTACCATGGTTACTTCAAAAAGTAAATCCTACTGTGGTAATTGAGACAGACAAAATGCCTTCGAAGTGAAATGGAATTCGAGCTCTGAACAGAAAAAAGAGGTTTTTGAGGCTTCTTTTGCGGATTATGTGGATACATTGGAATATCAGAGATTCTAAACTTGGTTCGTTAGCAATGTTTTATGGTAATATTTTCAGCTTTTGACTGCATAAGCGTCAAGGGAAAGATATAGAAAATATTTAGAGTGTAGATATTTTTCGGCGAAAAATGAAATTTTAAGGGAATGACAAAAATATAATAAAGATACACTGTTACCATGGTTACATTTTTACTTCAGTCATTTCGAAACCAAAACTTGAGAAAAAAAAATAGACTTTCGCAGATACGAGAATTTTCTTTTTTTGAGATGTACTAGAAAATAATGTTTTTTCTCGCAAGTTAATATAAAGTTTTATAGAAAAATCATACTAAGGTACCCTGGGGTAATAACGCCACGTTAAGGTTCTACCAATTTTCACGGCTTAGTTTTAGATTGTATTTTTCAAACAAATATAGGATCTGATACAGCAACTCATTGACTATCTATATAAAATAAAATAATTTAACAGATATGTATTCATAAAATGTAATGGCGTTTTTTCTTGACCAATGCTATTTGGCGTTATTACCCACCTATATGGGTAATAACGCCATGCAAACAAAACTATGAAATAAGATGGAATAATTGCATGTAGATAGCCCAATTCTAAAAATACAAACTCTACAAACTTAGAAATTGACAAATTGCATTCTAAGCTATTGAAAATGTTCAATTTTTTGTGAAAGTGTAAGAAAAATAAAGGTGTGGTGTGGGAGAAGGGGATGAGGCAAAAGAATATCAGACCGTGAGCTTCTTTTTGCTTAAAAAGGGCCGCTTAAATAGAAATATGAGAAACATTGGACAGTTTTAACTGTGTTTATTTGAATCAGTATTTAGGATGTAGCTCGGCCACTGTAGGGAATCAACCGAGGTACTAAAAACAAGGATTGGCGTTATTACCCCGGTATAGTTATTGCGCAGTACATTTTAAATTACAAATTACCTCGAGAAGATATCCAAAATCTTCAACAACATTTTAAAAGTACATGAAATGCACTACTAATTTATGTAATTAACAAAGTATTTCCGGATAAAAAGATAGTCTTCACATCACAAATCGTATCTCGCAAATTTTAGATCAAGCGTTAATTTTAGTTGTTTGTAAAAACAATAAGACCTAAAAATAAAACAAATTAACTTGAAGCTGTTTTTTGCGATTTATATGACTCAAAACCCTTCTGCGCAGAGCACATGGGTGTCATTTGCCTGATTATTTCATAATTATGCAAAATATAAGCACTTGGCGTTATTACCCCGCCTGGCGTTATTACCCCAGGGTACCTTATGATAAAAGAATAAAACATTCTTATAGTAAGATTTAGAAAAAAATGTATATCACACGGAGTGGTTTCAATTTATAAAAGATTTATGTCTATAACTTTTTTAAATCCATATCTTATAAACTGAATGCCATAGCTTCCAAATTTGAAAAAAAAAATTAAATTAAAGTGAATGTCATTTCAAGTCAAAAACAAAAGAAGGTAGCCATATTTTCCCATATCCCTCTGCATCTTTCACTTTGAAATGCTCCCTACAAATTCTTTATACTGCAATTTCTAACGCACATAGAGCGTAAAACTATTTAGTTAAATCTACTCTGCCGATTTAATGTCAGTTTTGTTTTTTTATACTATTTATTTATTTATAGAATAATTACTGTTAGATTAATTTTAACACATTTTTCCGCAATTTCTAAAAAATGTATAAATGATATTTAAAAAATCCCAACAATAAATTTTCTGAGGAGTTCATAATTCATATAAAAAGTTCGATGCATAAAATTTAGAAACATTTAACATAATTTCAGAATTATGTTTCATATAAAATAGTTTAATTTAAATAAGAGAATGTCAAACAAAATATTTAAATATGTGGGGATTTCCATGGTTACTTCAAAAAGTAAATCCAACTGTGGTAATTGAGATAGACAAAATGCCTTCGAAGTGGAATGGAATTCGAGATCCGAGCAGAAAAAAAAAAAAAAAAAAAAAAAAAAAAAAAAAAAAAAAAAAAAAAAATTGAGGCTTCTTTTGCGGATTATATGGATCTATTGGAGTATCAGAAATTCTAAACTTTGTTCGTTAGCATTGTTTTATGGTAATATTTTCAGTTTTGACTGCATATGCGTGAAGGGAAAGATATAGAAAGTATTTAGAGTGTGCATATTTTTCGGCGAAAAATGAAAAGTTTTGGGAATGTCAAAAACTATTATAAACTTATGCTGTTACCATGGTAACCTTTATACTTCAGCGATTTCGAAACCAAAACTGGAGATAAAAGTAGAATTTCAGAAGTTCATGACTGTTCTTAGAAAATATTATTATAAATATTATATTAGAAAATAATGTTTTTTCTTTCAAGTTGAATGATAGAAATGTAAAATATAGTTTTATAGAAATGTCTTGCTATGAAAAAAGAATAAAACACTTTTATTATAAGATTATTATATATATATATATATATATCACAAAGAGGGGTTTAAATTTATTAAAAGTATATCTCGGTATTTTTTTAATATATATCTTGTAAACTAACTGCCAATTTTCCAAATTTCGTATAAAAATGTCTTTATAAACAATTTTGAACTATTGCATGATAAGTAATCAAAATTAAATGAGATGTGTATAAGCCATACCCCTCTATTCTAAGATGTATTCAAGAAGCATTTTATAGAAACGAAAGTAAAATATCTCGAATAAAAAATGCCAGCACAATCACAAAAACCAGGCGAAATAGTTTATTTTTCTTTAGATTCCACAATCCAGTCTACTGCTCAACACAACCATTGAAACATTATAAGGAAACTGAGCATTTGCGAATGAAACTAGTCATTATGAGCCGCCGTAATATTTTCTTATCAGGATATGCTTAATATAAAATATGAAAATAAAACATATGTAAACTATTTTAAAAATGCATCGACATTCCAAAGTAACATTTAAACGTATATTGAAATATTTTTAATACATAGTAAAGTCATTGTACTTAAATTAGACGCAATTTCCCATAGTATTGTCACATTTAAGGTACATTTGGCTTTTTATTAAACTAATACATATTTTATTAGCAGAAAATACCGAATACACTTTTAGTTCAAAACTAAGTAATTTTCAGAGAAGTTAACATTTCATAAAAAAAGTTTGATGAATAAAATTTAGAAAGGTTTTGTTAGCCTCTTAAATAATTTAGGAATTTTTTACTATATAATATAGTTTAACTTAAAAAACAAAATGTCAAAGAAAAGATTTAAATATGTGGGGGTTTCCATGGTTACTTCAAAAAGTAAATCCTACTATGGTAATTGAGAGAGACAAAATGCCTTCGAAGTAGAATGGAATTCGAGCGCGGCGGAGAAAAAAGAACTTTTGGAGGCTTCTTTTGCGGATTATGTGGATCTATTGAAATATCAGAGATTCTAAACTTGGTTTGTTAGCATTGTTTTATGGTAATATTTTCAGCTTTTGACTGCATAAGCGCGAAGGAAGAGATATAGAAAGTATTTACAGAGTACACATTTTTTGGCGAAAAAAGGAAATATTATGGGGATGTCAAAAAATATAATAAACTTATACTGTTACCATGGTTATCTTTATACTTCAGTGATTTCAAAACCAAAACTGGAGGAAAAAGTAGATTTTCAGAGGTACGAGATTGTTCTTTTTAGAGATGTATTAGAAAAGAATGTTTTTTCTTTCTAGTTGAATGATAGCTATATAAAGTTTTATAGAAAAGCCGTCCTATGATAAAAGAATGAAACACTGTTATTGTGAGATTTACAATATATATATATATATATATATATATATATATATCAATCTCAAGAAATGGTTTCAATTCATAAAAAGTATATATTTTAAATTTTTTAATGTATATGACTGCCAGATTTCAAAATAACAGACATAAATAGCTAAAATACATTAATAACAATTTGCGCTGTCAACAGATGCATTATTATTCACGAAAATGAAAAATCGGGATAAGATATGATCCAACTTAAGACACGAAAAGCTCTCGGTCCGTTGATCCGCATCTTAAACGAGTTTCACAGTATTGCATTTTCCAACGCACATAGAGCTGGAAAATATTTAATTACAAGTATTTTGCCGACTTAAAGTGTATTTTTTTATATAATATATATACAATACTGAAACGTCTTTTATATAAATATATGAACAATTTATTATTTATTTATTTAAAAAGTAAAATGTCAAAGAAAAGATTTAAATATGTGGGTTTTTTCATGGTTACTTCAAAAAGTAAATCATAAAAGTAAATCTGTCGTAAATGAGATAGACAAAATGCCTTCGAAGTGGAACAGAATTCGAGCTCTGAGCAGAAAAAAGAACTTTTTGAGGCTTCTTTTGCGGATTATGTGGATCTTTTGGAATCTTAGAGATTCTAAACTTGGTTCGTTAGTATTGTTTTATGGTAATATTTTTAGCTTTTGTCTGCATAAGCGTGAAAGTAAAGATATAGAGAGTACAGTAGAACCCCGCAAATTCGGACCCCGTTAATCCGGATCTCCGTATAATCCGGATCGTTTTGGTCATTTTTTTTTCAAGTTTGAGAAGCGATTGGCTAATTTCCATAACATTAACTTATTTCATCGTAATATTCTGAATTTAAAAAAACTTTTTCTGAAATCTTTTTGGAAGAATTAAACAAAGTAAACATTTTTATTGTCTATAAATATTCAATGAGTTTAAAATAAAAGTGATTTTCTGTAAGAATGTTTTATTTTATTTCATTTTTTTCTAATTCTCCGGATAATCCGGATTTTCGATAATCCGGATTGGGTCTGGTCCCAATTAATCCGAATTATCGGGGATTTACTGTATTTAGAGTGTAGATATTTTCCGGCGAAAAATGAAATGTTATGGGTCTGTCAAAAAATACAATAAACTTATGCTGTTACCATGGTTACCTTTATACTTTAGTGATTTCGAAACCTAAATTTGAGGAAAAAGTAGATTTTCAGAGGTACGAGATTGTTCTTTTTAAGAAATTTATTAGAAGAGAAGGTTTTTCTCGAAAGTTGAATGATACAAATATGGAATTTTATAGAAAAGTCTTATTATAATCTATACTATTAACCGCAGTAAACGTCTGTCTGTCTGTCTGTACCGCTAAAAACTTTTCTCAACGGCCGAGTGGAGTGGCGCTCTGGGTGTCTATCGACTCGGGACAATTCGGCCTTTTGTGATAATGAATTTCGAGAAAATCATCCGGTAATTACCCGGGATATTAATTAAAAACTACCCGGGAAACGTGACAAAAAATCCAAGTTCCGAGATGGTTCTCTGACGGAGCTCTCCGATCTAAACTAGCTTTCCGCGGATGAAGAACCACGAAGGTGTCGAAAATACGAAAATTAAGGAGTTTTATATAACGTCGCATCCGCGCTGTAGATTCACAGATTTTAAAACAAATTACATATTCTTGAAGGAAATTTAAAGACCTTTCTGACGGTCTATTTGGTTTCAAGAAATACGAACATTAACCTTTTGAAAAAAACGTTTTCCCGAAAGCTTTCATTTTCCATTTTTCTCCGCAGAATTTTCGACCGAAAACTATCGAATTTTAAAACGATTCCGTCCTTTTTAATTTTGGAGGCACGACAAAGAAAAAAATACCCCCTCGAAGACGCTTCTGTCTAATTTCCAACGGTGTGTTTATTTTTGAAATATTCTAATATTAACCCTTTGAAAAAAATCGAGAAAAAGAGTCTCTGATCGTACAATTTTGTTTGCTTTTCGACACTTTTTCCGCTCATATTTATATGAATAAAATCCCTAATTTTCAATATTTCTTTTCCATCTTTATACACCTCTTAGTGAATACATCGTTTTGAGTTGTGTCAAAATTTCAAAAAGATACAACGGTTAGAAGTATTTTTAAATCTGTAAAAACCGCGAAATCACGGCGTAAAACGGGCGATTTTTTTTTTCTGCCATATTTTTAGGTAAAAGTAGCCCTTAAATCCTGTATTCTTCAATGATCTTTATATGGTGTTTGGGGTACTGGTTTTACACCTTGCATAAAATTTTTGAAAAAATCGGGAGGCCCGTAACTGTATTTTAAATAATATAATAGGCGAATTTTTTAATTTAAATTATTAAATGTGAAAAAGGAAAAAACTAAAAATTAAGATTTTTTTTACAAAATATGCATATTTTTACACGAAAATTATACTCGAGGTTTTTTTTTAAAGTGTGTAATAGTAATACATTGCGACCTCACTAATCCGACACTCGGTAATCCGTATATTTTTAAAATATCGTTAGAGAACATTATTGCAAATAAATACATTTTAAAATTTGACATTTCTTTAAAATCTTCATAAAAGCAGTTAGAGAATACCGTGGTACAAGTTGCATCACTATTTTGAAACGATACAACAGTTAGAAGTATTTTTAATTTAAATAAAATTTCTGCTAATCTATATAATCTGGCTAATAGTTTGGCGATTTGTATAATTTGGCGAAATTGGTCGACGGTATAACAAAGTAGTACTGAAGGAAAAATTTTGCAATTCAAAGGAACTGTATGCAATTATGCGTTATTACTATAGATAAATTCAACATTTTGAAATAAAAAATTCCCGCTGAATAAAATTTACAAGCCTTTTTTAATTAACCATTTCCTCTTCAATATTTCTTCAATCAATATTTCGCTATTAACTTTCGCGCAAGCTAAAAAAAAAAAAAAAAAAAAAAAAAAAAAAAAAAAAAAAAAAAAAAAAAAATTATTAGATAAAACGTAAATAACATTTTTCTATTTTTTAAAAAAATATTTTTAAAATCTACTTCTACCATTGTGTGTCTTACAGTACAAAATAGCAGAATTACTTTTAAAAATGGTTTCATCTGTTAATTGTATGTTATTTGTTTATTTGGGTGTTTGAATTTACTTTTGTCATCAAAAAATGCGATTTTATACCAAGAAGGCAGAAGCCGGAGCGATGTTCGCAATTACTATTTTCTCTCACTCTCTTTTAAATGTCTGAGAGCATTTTTAGGATATTTTTTTATGTTTAATTGTATATAAATTAAACATAATTGTAAATATATAAATAGCAGTTATAGCAAAAATACATGCGTATAATGTTTAAATTTTAGTACAAATGTCTTCCTCATCCAAACTGTAAAATAATTTTGCAATTTTTTAAAGTTTTGGCGCAGATGTCATATACGCACCACGTTTGCACGATTGCAACAAAATGGCGATTTTATGCCTCACATGGTAAACCGACTATGGTTGTTTATTTATTAATGAACTACTTATTAACTTTCATTTTGTTTTTTAAAATAATATAAATCATTTTGTTCTATAGATATTAATTAAACTTTTTTATTTATTAATTTTTTTTCAGATAATAGAAAATAATTAAAAAATATTTATGAAATTGGTAATTAAAAACCAAGTATTCTCCAAATTGTCGCCAAAAAAATTGCGCCTGGTGGTGCATACATGACATCTGTGTCAAAGTTTTTTCACTGTACATAAGTAGGGAAAATGCAGTATAAATACCGCTTAAAGTTTTTCCAAATATGGAAATTTTGTCACAGATTTGGCCATATACTCATCGAGGTATGTCACTAGCGCCAAAATGGCATTATTTGCCTTATATAGTAACCCAGCTATAGTTGTTTATCTGATGATAAGTTGTTTATTTACTTTCATTTTCTTTTTTGAAATGATATTTGTTGTTTTGTTCTACAGTTACTTTTTTATTTATTGTTGATTGCTGTTTAAAATGATAGAAAATAATAAAGTATATATACATTTCTTTGGTATTCTAAAACGAGGATTTTGCCACATTGTCGGTGCAAGAAAATCGTGCTAAACCTATTGCGTATATGATGTCTGTGTAGGAATCTTTTGTGAAATATGGAAAGTGTAAATTGGCCACTATTTGATTATCACGTCAACCAATTTCGCCAAATTACACAAATTTACATAATTTTATCTTAAATAACAAAGAGAAAATGCTTAAATACGAAAGAGCAAATAATTTTGTTTTCATTTTTCAGGAGGAAATTTTGCAATAATAAAGTAATTGCTGTAGTAAGAATTTTAATGTTTTTTTTTTTTTTTTTTTTTTTTTTTTTTATTGTTCGCAACTTTCTGTAACGAAAAATGTTTATTTTTTTTCCTGCCATTGTTTTGTAAGAGCTGGTTTTGTCAAAGCCATGTTAAGGTGGTATTCAAATTTTTGAACCCTTCCCAATTACCGCCCCCTTGGGCCGATTTTGCTTATTTGCAATTCCCACTGATATATTAACCATCTCAATGTACTTGACGAGTTTGAAGATGATTCTTGCATAATTGTGCCTTTTATCGCGCGGACAAAATTTAATATATATATAAAGTTTTTAGGTGGGAGTAGCTTTGGGTTCCTGGCTTCACATAATGAAAAGTTGTGAAGAAATTTTTCAGAATTTGTACCGTGGTAACGACTGTATTTCTTTAGATTAGGGAAAATTTTAAATCCTGTGGCCATATTGGTCTCACTTCGCTTCCAAATGTGAACTGTTAGTAATAAAGTAAAATAGTTACTTCTAAATAGCTGGTTTTTGTCCAACGTTTAAGATAATTTAATATCACAATGGTATCTAAATCGTTTTCAGCAATGAGCAAGGTGCTGCTGGAGGTCCAAATTATTTAAAATGCAAACTTAAATTCACCAGTTCGTTTCATCCACGGTTGACTTTCACATATTGACCAGCGCAGCGTGCATAGCCTGCTAGTAAAATATTAACACAATCCTATTGAAAGATTTAGAATATATGTATATATATGTAATAAAATAAAAAAAATTTGCGCCATTTTTGTTCTCTCTTAGCTTCAATTCTAAATTTGTGGAACATATTTCAATCTTAGTTTCGTAACTTGTAACAGCTAAAATATTTTTTCTTACTTTAGTTATTAATAAATTATTGCTTGCTTCTCAAAACGGCGGGAGGTATTTCGTAAGCTTTTTACTTTCTGGAATATTCCTGGGATTTTAATTTTATTTTTTATTTTAACATCGCGTGACAGGTGTTAATACGCGTTGCTAAAGGGCTTGTTCTTCCGAGGAAAAAATATAGTTCTTGCCAAGGACCGCCTGCTACGACCAATTAGAATTGATAATTTTTGTCCGTTTGAGGCTCGAGTTCATCCTAATTGGATTTTTTTAAATGATTGACGCGGAGTAGGAGGGAGCTAGTTTGTCGTGGAAATGTCCCATATTCATTTGGTTTTTTAGGAGGTTAGAATGGATTTGCCCTTTAAACTACCAAGCCGCACATTTCATTTCTCCGCTGAATTAGAATATTTGATGATGTGGACGAGATAATGACAGTTGTAGTGTCGATGGGTACTAAGGTGATTGCGGGGAAGATTTTATCTATTTTATGAGTTCATCAACAAAGAACTTGAAGACTGATGGTGTCTGTTTTTTAATGGGGAAATACCCCAGTGAAACTCTTCTACTGCTCGCCAACTGTCGGAGCGACTACTCTGCCCGTGCTGCTAAGAATATCTAGAATTTATGCAACATAGTTTATTTTCGTCGAGTTCAACATATATTTATTTATTACATATATATATGTATATCACAAGAAGTGGTTTCAATTTATAAAATGTTTATAAATATGAAAAAAAAAAGTCTTAAAAATGTCTATATATGTCTATAATTTTTTTTATTTATATCTTACAAACTGACTGCCAATATTTCGAAATAAGAGATATAAATGTCTAAAATACGCCAATAACCATGTGCACTCTCTTCAGATGCATTATTATTCGATAAACTAAAAAATTCGGGCAAAATATGATCATGTTTAAGATAGGAAATGCTCTCGGTCTCTTGATTCATATCTTAAACGAGTTTCATTGTGTTGCATTTTCTACTGTACATAATGTGTGGAAACAGTCGTTGTAATTTGTTAAATTAGATTTTTTTCTTTTTACTCAAGAAATCAGGGGTTGTTGTTTTTTTTCATTAACTTTTTATTTTTTGTCTTTTATTTATTTATTTTATTTATTTATTTACTTTATATCATTATTATTATTTTCTTTTTTTATCATTTTCTGAACTTTTCTTATAATTTACGCAAAAAAGCTTTTGACTGTTGCCTGCTTCAAAGAAGCATTCTTTTCAATGCTGCCATATTTGGATTTCTTCTTAAATACGTTAGTTCAATAAGATTTGCGTTCTTCTTCCATTCGAGACATTTCATATATGTCTCCAAAGAATCAAAGACTTCTTTATGTGACAGACCAGACTAATTTTGAGAGCAGCTATTTTCATTGTCTATAATTTCTTTTTCGTTGTTACTGCTCCTAGCGATACATAATAAAAAATTCCGCATGCTAATCGGAAGGAGAAACGAGTTCGAAAGACGAAACAAGACGAAAGTTCGAAATTGCATGTCAGACATGCATCGTATTCTGAATAGTATACAGTATAGTGGTCGAAATATTCTGTTTGCCCCTGTAAATACTAACTGCTTTCTATTATACAGGATATAACTTGTAGTAAATCTCAGACACGTATATCAATTTCATAAAATGATGTGAAATGATTTAATAGTATTAAAACACGCTTCAAACAGTGTTTACCCCTGCACCATTTAGCAAAGGGATGCTTTTAATTAATATGAATTATTTCATTTTTTATTCTTAGATATTTTTAAATATTCACCATAGATTCTACAGAATGTATTTTTCAATATATGCTTCATAGATGGATATCAGTTTTATCATGTTCGAAAGAGTATTACATCATTAAAATGCAATTGAAACAACTTTTTCCCATTGACCGTAATGCAACGGAATTTTTTTATTATTTTTATTTTTATTTTTTTTTCTATTGTCCTTGCTATTAAACTATCCATCATTTTCATAAAATTTTAAATGACTCAAAAAAAAAATATGCAGCAATTATATATTTTAAATTTCGAACGATTCATTTGGTTTGTTTTGCTCTTTAGACGGACGAACTGAACGATGACTATAGGTGCTAAGTATTTATACAATTACGAACAAACCTAAAAATGCGAGAAATAGCGTGTTAGGATTTAAAGTGTGGAATATCAGTGAGTTACCAAATTATTAGTTCGCTATGATTTTTTTTATTGTCTATCTAGTTTCTTTTTGTGTGTGTGTGTGTGTTGATAACACTGACAGTGACATTTGACAAGGGTCATCAACTTATCAGAGACTCTTAGTCCAGAACAAGTGTCAAGGATGTTATGGGAACACTTTGAACTTATTTAAATGTTTTCAATTTTATAATAAATTCTATTTTCTGAGAAATGCTCAAAAGAAAACACGACCAATAAAAAAAAAATCGATAGAAGTCTTGATTATGGTCTGGCTTTTAAATGAGTAATTAAAAGGAAAGTGTAAAAAAAAAGCATACATAGCAGATCAGGAGGAGTAGAAATCGTAAAGTGAGGTTCGACGAAATATTGAGGAATTTTTCTGCAACACTTGTGTTGAGTTTTTTCACAATAAAATCCTACTTTATGAACGAAAGTTTGTTTTTAATTATAATCCTAGAAATATTCAGTCCATGTATACTAAAAGTTCTTTAACAAATCACCAATAATCAGCAATATTGCCCTTTGCATATCCTTTGCATCGTAAAGTTTAGGCGTGTAACTAATAATTTGGCCACCCACTGTAGATTGTACTAATAATTCAAAATTCGGTTACTTTTTTTTTTTTTTTTTTTTTTCTTTTTGAAAAAGTAAGTTTTTTGGATTAGTGAAAGTTCGGTTAATTGGAGTTCCGATAATCGGCGTACTGCTGTATTTTATTTTTTAAATCGAATTTTGTTGAACTTTGCTATTTTATAAAAAATATACAAAACTAAAGTTTTTAAAAATAAATTTTTCATTTAAAATCTTTGTTGACAGTAAAGACTGCTTTAATAAAACAGAATTGCAAGAAAATATAAAATATTTTCTTACAAATATTTGCAACATAAATCAGTTTTTTACTGCTTAACAAAGTTTCTTATGTTAATATTACGAAAACGTTTCGCTGTTATTTCTGCAGGCAATTTTTTTATAGGCAGCTATCTTAATGTTTAAAAAAAGAAAAAAATTGTTAATAGAAACATTGTAACCATGACAACCAGACTTTAATTTCTGCTCACTGCAGGTGGTTTATCCTCGAAAATGATTGAACTGAAGATAAATTTAATAACATAATGAAAGTTGTAATTTATGAACAGCGTGAGCCCATTCTATTAGTGCTTTTTTAATCATATTTTTTGGAGAAATGTTATGCTATGTTGAAAAAAAGAGCTGTGCAAATTACATATTTATAATGTTTTAAAACATATTGTCAAGTTTCGTCCAAAGTACAGTTCGTAATGAATAAAAAAAGAAAGAAAGACATGATCAAAACTTAAAGTAATGACAATTTTCTGGAAGGAATTTAAAGACATATTACATAAATATTGAATAGTAATGCTTGAAAGAAACATAAAATTAAGAAAATGATTAGAAATCCGAAAAAATTGATTAAAACATTAAATTAAATACTTTACCATGAAATATAATAATTTATTATACGCATTATTATTTTAATTTTTTTTCTCCCGTGTATTGAAGAAAAATCTGTATTCTTCTTTATATTTTATCTGTACACTGTACAAAAAAAAATATTAATGTACAAAAAAGGTTTTTGTAAAGCTACAAAAATCTATAACTTTACAAAATAATCTACTAAAATTACAGCATTCTTACTAAAATTACAGCATTCTTACTAAAAATTCATCTATATTCCAGGTTGCAGTTACATAAAAAGTTCTAGGCATCTAAATTTTCTAAAAAGTTCTTAATAACTTTGCAGATTTCTTAAATTCCAGTGCAAATGTGCATCTGTTACATGAATTTTTGTTGTTGCCGTTACGTAAAATTCTTTAGGAATTCCAGTTTCCTAGAATAATAATTCTAGTAACTCAACAGATTTTTTTTGTAACAGTCTGTATAGTTTTTAGCAATTAATACTTATTCGATATTTGTTTTTCTTTATTCACATAAAAGGGTTGAGGTACGTGTTTTTTAAAGCAGGATCAAATTACACAAACACACACACACATATATACACATATATAATTATGTATTAAATAAAAAAAAAATAGTATTATTCATTCAAAAAATTGTTGTGGCAGAAAAAAAACAAGTATAATTGTTACTTAATAAATGCTTTTTAAATTAAAATATATATATATTATTTACCTTAAAAAATCTCGTCGGAGAAGAAAAATATTTATTATTTATTATAAGTAGCAATGATGTTTTTAAAATCTTCAATGCAATTCAATATTAAAATAAAAGGTGCATACTTTTTTTTTATAAAATGTAAGTAGTATGGCAAAACTGTTTAAAATTATGCATCTTTACCTCATATGTTTTCTTCAAATTTAAAATATTTCTCATATTATAACTAGAAATTATTTATCGCGGAGTTTTCTAAAAAAAAATAGCAATATAGTATGATATAATAATTCCTTAGAAAAAGAATCCCTGTTACGCTTGGAATCACTCTTCGGACACTTCGATTTTTAATAGATTTGTATAATTTTCTTTTTCGGTATAAAATGATAATTGTATGAAATATTTAGCTATATATGTCTTTATCTGTTCAGAATGACGAAAGCATATGATAGATATTTATTTGCTTAAACGAAGGCAAAAGCGGAAAAAAAAAAAAAAAAAAAAAAAAAAAAGAAAAAACCCTCTTATACTTAGGGACCCATTTTTCCAACATTTAGAATTATAATTAATTTGCACAAATTTTCTTCTTCTTTATAACATGATAGTTGTGTGAAATACTTATCTATACGTTATTATTTATTTGAAAAGTCTCAAAATTTTTTTAAAGAAATTTTTTCTAATCTTGCCTCATAAGTTTTCAGACATTTGCTTTTTAAAGCATACTTGACGAAATTTATTATTTTATTCTGATATTATGCAAGGTATTTGTTTTAAGCAGAAAACGCTCTGTCTAAGTCAACATCCGCCTTAGGATCAGGTTGTTCCCGAATATAAGATCTACGAATGTAAGACCCCGATCTACCCAGCAGATGACAGAGAAATTTTAAATTGAATTTTATTTTTCTTCTTCTATTTACATAGTCTGTTAACTGAATTGAAAACTTTTTATGGAAATATATTACATTTAAATCTTGGATTATGTTTATATTTTTTTATAAATATATTTTAAATGTTAAAACAGTGTATACTCTAAATTGAATATACATATATATCTAAATATATATATACATATATACATTAAAAAATAATAAATAAAATGTAATTTAACAAATTACAACAACCATTTCGAAAATGATCTTTTTCAAAAACTAAAATTTAAGATTTTTAAATAAATCATATATTTTAAAAAAGCATGCTTTTTCACAATCAATTGGTTCAACATTAGATAGTTTCCCTTTTCGTGACCATCACACATTTCGTAATCGGTGTGCTCTATTAATAAAATTTCCTTTTTTTCTGCTTAAAAAGACGATAATTCATGTGACTAGATCTTTCATGTCACTTCCTCAAAATTCAATTTTTTTCATATTTGCTAATTTGCGTCTATCCATTTTGTAATTGTTTTACATTCTTCTTTATTAACAACAACATTTCGACTTCTTATTCATTTTTCTTTCTTTTTTTTTTTTTTTTTTTTTTTTTTTTTTTTTTTTTTTTTTTAAGAAATTTAAACAAATTAACCCTCTGACGGTCTTGCAAACGCGTAAAATAATTGTAATGTTGTTTTCTCAGCATTTTGTTTTAATTGCTAAAAAAATATGATTCTTTCAAAATTATAGAAAAATCTTATTTACGAATATGAATGTTATCCTTGAGTGTGTTAATCATTGCACAATGTATTAAAAATCCATTAAATCAACAGAGTTATATCATTTTAATTATTTCTTGCATTGCAGTGAAACCTGGAGTTTAGGGAACGTCTATAGACGGGCTTGTCAGTGAGAGGATTGTGGTTTATCTAAAATTAGCAGTTGGAAAAGATAATATTGTTGCAATAAATATCACTGTAAAAAAGCTGCAGCAGAGATTCCAGAAATGTCCGTAAAAGAACGGACTTTATTCCGATATCAACGGACTTTGCCATAAAATTAAAAGTTTTTGACCGTAAAATATAACAAATTACGAAAATTGACCCTTTTTGTAAATAAATTGTCAAATTCCGTAAATTTACTGGATAATTCGCGGAAAAGTACTGTAAATTTACAATTTTTTTACAGCGTATTCGTAATTCCCGTTAAAAATGAATAATCATACCTTTCATACAAACAAATCTCTATACAAAATACAGGAATAAATCTCATTAATTTTCAGTTCAATGCAATTAAATTAATATATAGTACTATAATTTGCTATGAATTTGGCATATCCGCAAACTACTGTTAGGAGTGACAAATACTGTTTCGCTACCATGAATACACAACAACTTAGATGTAATCGCTATTTTCCAACATACGTCAAGATTATGTATTACATAAATCTCTGACCACCCTTTATTGTCCTCTTCAGACCTGAGCGTAAAATAACTGTACAAATATATATTTATTGCTTTTGCATAATCGAAATGACACCATAGATGACAGAAAGAGTCATTTTTATGGAATCAGTACTTTAGGGGACTGGTAATTCATGCTTACAAATATGGATGTAAAAGTACTAGTCCCCTTAAAACATCAGTTTAACTATGAGAAATATAAGTTTACGCAATAACAAGATTAAGGTTTTAAAAAAGTAAATGATCAACAAATCCTCAATTTTTTTTTATTGTAAAGCATTTAAGTTAGATAATCATGAATATTTCTTACTTTATTTTGCCACAATGTCGTGAAAGTATTTTCGAAACTCGGAAGAAAATAATTTTTTTATGAGGTAATATTCATCAATGCTGGCATTTATTGGTTTTGTTTCAAAGCAAAAAGCATTCAGTTGTATAGAAGTAAAGTAATAATTCCAAAAATCGAACACTTGATCTTTTATGCGGAAACGGATAGAGGCACACATTTGTGAACCTCAGGTCTGTAGAGGTTATGCCCATTTGCAACATTTATAATTATCTAACTCACATATATTTAATTATAATCACAAGTGGTTTGCATAATGAATGAAATCTAAACAGTACTATATGTGCCAGAAGAAAAAGAATTACACAAGAGCGCTGATAGTCCTAGCTCCAATGAACCGAATTTCCTATTATCCGAACAGCCTATGCCTTATTAACCCTTTACACTTGAGAGCTGTTTCTCATTAACTACTAGTATCCCGCGTAAATGTGTGCTCTAAATGCTCTGGAAATTATTATTTAAAACTAATTTTCTTTATTTTATTCAATGAGGTAAGAATCTGTCATAAAGAAATAAACTGTAAGATATTAGTGGTTTCCATAACATTTGGCGTTCGATTTACAATGGACAACTGACAACAAAAGTGCTGAGTAACAATCACCTCAATTATGCAAAGAGTGAAACATAGTTAAAGGACCATCCAATTAACCGTACTGCTTATTGTATCCAAACAGCCCCCCCCCCCCCCAAAAAAAAAAAAAAAACTTGCTTTTTTAATCAATTGGTTTAACATTAGATTGCTTGTCTTATCGTGATCATCACACATTTCGTAATCGGTGGGCTAGATAATATACCCCTTTATCTGATTTAAAAGACGATCTTTCATTTGACGTCTCTCTCTGGATTCCATTTTTTCCACATCTGATAATTTGCGTCTACCCATTTTGTAACTTTTTTACGTTCTTCTTTATTAACAAATACATTTTAATTTCCTAATGAAAAAGAAAATTCTTTGTTTAGAAAGCAGAACAAATTAAGATGGTTTCTCTAAAATTAGCAGTTGGAAAAGATCGATATATAATTACAATAAATATTTGAAATTTCCTTTATAAATGAATAATCGTACTTTTCTTACAAACAAATCTCTTTACAAAATACAAGAATAAATCCTAATAATTTTCAATTGACAGCAATTAAATTACCATTATAATACTACAATTTGCCACATATTTGCCAGATCCACAAACTATAGTTAGGAATTCATGTGACAAATATTGTTTCGCTTCTATGAATACACAACAACTTGGAGGTAATCTCTATTTTCCAACATACGTCACGATTATATATTAGGTTAATCTCTGGACACCCTTTATTATATCTACTTGCAACATTTATAAGTATCTTACTCGATCATAATTAATTCTTAACGCAAGTGATTTACATAATGGATGAAATCTAAACAGTACTACAAGTACCAGGAGAAAAAGAATTACACAAGAACGCTGATAATCTTAGCTCCAATTATCCGAACAGCCTATTTCTTTTTTTTTTTTAACCTTTTACACTTGAGAGGTGATTTTCATTGACGACTATTGCCCTGCGTAAATGGATGCTCTAAATGTTCTGGAAATTGTTATTTTAAACTATTTTTCTTTGTTTTATCCAATGACAAATCAATCTGTGATTAAAAAAATTGTAAGATATTAGTGTTGTCCATAACATTTGTCGTCTGATTTACAAAGAACAATAATAATGACTGACAACAATAGTGTAAAGTAAAAGTCAACTCTAATATGCAAAGAGTTAAAAATATTTAAAGGAGCATCCAATTAACCAAACAGCTTGTTTATATCTCTTAAAAAAAACTAAAAAAAAACATGTTTTTTTACAATCAATTTGTTCAACATTAAATGTTTACCTTTTCATGATCGTCACACATTTTGTAATCGGTGGGCCCGATAATCATACCTCTTTTTTATCTCTCTTTCTTTTTCTACTTTAAAAGACGATCTTTCATATGACGACCCTCTCTGTATTCTTTTTTTTTTCATATCTAATAATTTGTGTCTTTCCATTTTGTAACTTTTTTACGTTCTTCTTTATTAACAAAAACATTTTAATTTCTTAATCAAAAATAAATTCTTTGTTTAGAAGCAAAACAAATTAGGTTGGTTTATTTAAATTTAGTAGTAGGAAAGAATCAATATATAATTGCAATAATAAATATTCGTAATTTCCTTTATAAATGAATAATCCTACTTTTCTTACAAACAAATCTCTTTACAAAATACAAGAATAAGTACTAATAATTTTCAATTGAACGCAATTAAATTAATATTATAGTACTATAATTTGCTATGTATTTCGCAAATCCTCAAACTACACTGCAGAATTAACGTGACAAATACTGTTTCGCTACTATGATTACGCAACAACTTGGAGGTAATCTCTATTTTCCAACATACGTCAAGATTATATATTAGGAAAATCTCTGGCCACCCTTTATTATAGCTATTTGCAACACTTATAGTTATTTAACTCACTCATATTTAATTCTAATGACAAATGGTTTGCATAATGGATGCAATCTAAAATATATTACTAGTGCAAGGAGAAAAAGAATTACAACAGAACGCAGATTAACCGAACTATAATTGATACCGAAGATAACTGAACAGAACTGAGCTCCAATTAACCGAACTATAATTGATACCGAAGGTAACTGAACAGAACTGAGCTCCAATTAACCGAATTTCCAATTATCCGAATACCCTATTACTTTTTCACTCTTTGCACCCGAGAGGTTATTCTCTTTGGCCACTAGTTCTCTGCGTAAATTGGCGCTCCAAATGCTTTGGATACCAGCAGTTTAAACAAATTTTGTTTTCCGTAAATATAAAAAGTCTAAGAATTCCAGAAAGAATCCATGAATTTGATTTTGAAAAATTACAACGCATATACATTTTTAGCGAGACAAAATAGACTTAAAAAAAAAAAAAAAAAAAAAAAAAAAAAAAAAAAAAAAGAATAATCGGAAATCGTAGCAGAATGTCATAGATTCTTGTCGTCTGTGAACAGTGGTTTTGATTTCAATAGAAATTGCTATGCCCGATCTCACAAAAATAATTCTAAAAATACTAATAATTATCTAATGGCTGAATAATCTGTGACAAAACATGCGAAATAAACTATAAGATATTAGTGGTGGCTAAAGCATTTGGTGTCCCGATTTATCAGGAACAAGAGAATAAGTCTTGTGAAAAAGGTTGAAATGATACGAATGCTCTGAAAATGACCCAGGTCAATCACATAACGAAGTCTTTGAATTTCAGAAAACAGCTATGAATCGGCTCGATCGGTAGAAGATCGCTTAATTTATTCGACTAACGTATTTAAGTGTAATTCAAGATATGACAACATTTTTAAAAAGTTCTCCTTTAAAGAAAGCAACAAAAAAAAAAAAAAAAAAAAAAAAAAGATTTTTTCACTTATATTGTAATCTCTGTAGTTCAGAAAATTATAAAAAGTGAGAAAAAAATAAACAAAACCACGCTATCGGCATCTAGTGCTCTTGTCCAAAGCCTGGATAATTATGCGAATTGAGCGAGTGTGGACAGAGAGAACCAAATGACGACCAAATGGACAGACGTGATAAGGAAACCGAATCCATAAACATATTTCCACTATGCAGTACAATAATAAAAAATATTATGATTAACATACACATATTACTTTATTTAAAATGAATGAAAATATTTGTCTATGTTTCACATTTATCTACTTTATTTGTGGCAATGGAAATTAATAAAACATTGTATTTACTATAAAATAGGAGTTTTACACTACATACTTAAAGCTATTTATAATATTTTGATGATAAAGCTTTTAAAGCGTGTCTATTTTAAATTAATTGATCCGTGAACTTTATGCATACTTAAACTTGTATATTCAAACCATCAAAACTTATATAATATACAAATTTACAACAGAGTCTTATTATACGTAAAGCATGAAATGAAAACTATTTAAAATGTTAATGAAAACATATTGTTCTTTTAACTAAAAATTAGATGAAACCATTTGAGATATATTTTCTTAAAATATGCATTGAAGGTGTTATTGAACTTTTGGATTCGGACTTCATATAAACAGAACTTGCATTTAAAAAAGAAGAATCATTTTGGCTGCGTCTGTTGACAAGTTATAATTAATTTCTGAAATTAATAATAACATGATAACAAAATTCAATTAAGTGCTTTTCATACTTAAATTTACAAAAAAGGCAAGTGTCATTTTCTTAAGACCAACCGTATTAAATTTTAAATTTCTTATCACAGCATTTTTTGAAAAAATAATCTTTCAAGAAAACCTTGAAAAAGAAACTGCAATTTAATTACCAAACATGAAGTGAATACACTCTTATCTTTAAACTAATCTATTTTACAATTTAAAAAAAAGATATGGAAATCAAACATTTAAACAATACTCACATAAGAGTAATACTTTAAAAGACAGTAGATAAAGAACTTACAGCAATATTTATTTTAATAAAGATAAAATCGACGATTTTTTTCGGAATTAATTTTTAAGAAAAAATAAATTACAAACTTCTTGAAGCAAATTCATCAGATAAATCTCTGGTTTAATTATTAGAGAAAAGTTTGAAATGAATCGTTAAACTAATATAATTAATTTTTTTTATTAACTATATTTTTGAAAAGAGGAATCTTAAAAATTTGAGATAATTTGAATTTTACGGAAAATTTATTGGTGTACCATATCTCTTTTACATTTTAAAATATTTATTAATTTATGTTTTATGTAATCGTTTGGCATAATCGCTGAGAATGTCTCTCACCCAAATTTTATTCGGTCGGAGCCACCTTTTAGAAGTTTCTTCCAAGTACATACTTTCAAAAAATGGTCTGAATAAATAAAGAAAAATTATTAGCCTTTATTACTGACGCCAAAAAAATTTTGCAAGAAAAGATGATTTAGACAACAGAATGCAAATGGTTAAACTTACAGAAAATAAAAGTTTATTGAAAACACATGAAGCAAGAACAATTTCATGGACTATAGAATCATTCGTTGACATGGATTTTTGTAGTCCATTTTTTATGGATCAGGAAGATTTTAATATTTCCAACGGTTTTGAATACATTATCGAAACTATATTCAAACTTTAAGATTTATGCATGCATTTGTAATACAGTTTCGAAAATATAACATATAAATTAATATATATATGTATGTATATATATGTTAATAAAGTAGCTCTTGATAATGGTTTTAAAGATAAATCGGAACGTCAAATATAATTTTTAACTTTGAAGTTCAAATGTTGTATCATTCTTTAAAATCTTCGAATAAAGTATCGGTTGAATAGCAGTTCATTGTTTTGTTTTAACATTTGAGTATACTACAATGTAAGATCTTTCTTATTCATATTTCAAATATATTGCATACAAATTCTTGATTCTTATTTTTTGGTTTAATATCATTTATCAATGTGTTAATTATGTTTGTTGGGGTATTTTATTGAAAATTGAAAATATTCAACTGTTATTAGAAAACAGTTTTATTTATAAAACTTTATTTAAATATATATTTTCGAAAAAGTGTACATTTCATACATACAAAATCTTTTCTTTTTTGGGGGGGAGGGGGGAGGGGATAAAATAGGTAGTAAGGCAAGATATCTAAAACTTATTCGATGAAGTTATTTTCTTTGAACATGAAATGAATTAAATCTAACAGTTTTATGAAGAAACACACATTTGCTGGAATTGTTAATAAATGATGTACTGTGCCAAATTAAATTTTTATGGTATTTAATTTTTTTATGTAAAAAAGTGTAAATGTCACTTAAAGTTTTGTTTTCAATGAAACAAGTTTTTCCATGAAAGTATGTCATGAAACGACTAATAAAAACTTTCTTTCTGCTGTGTTAAAAATAAATATATATATCCCTCCATGTTCAGTGTGCTATAAGTTATTAAATTCAATGGTTCATATATTGTAATATATATATATATATATATTGTAATATATATATATATATATATATATATATATATATATATATAAATGAGTTATTTATAAAAAATTAATGAAACGAAAAATAAATTACATATATAAGCTTAAAATGACTTAACAAAAAATTAAAACAATATTTATCTGCATTGAAAGAAAATAAACCATGAAATTTCAGTCTTCCCAGAATGTACTTAAATAATCATATAAATACCGGTTTTCATTTGGCAGTGAACATTCATAAGAAATAAAATATATATAATATAAATTTGCAATTCATGTGTATAAAATATTGGTATTTCTCAATAATTTAATACTTTGTAAATATTCTCCACAAAGATTCAATGAATATTCAGAATTATCCTCATGTGGCAGAAAAAATTATAGCATTAATTATTTAGGCAAACAAGTAAACAAATCGGAATAACTTAGATATCCCACTTTAATCTCTGCAAACAATTCAAAGCATTGAAAATTGAAATTCTTTTGCCTTTTTCTCAGGAGAATAATATTTCTCATTTTTATGCCGTTATTAATTTTCTTATTGTAATTTATTTATTGTATTTCATTTCATGTTAATAATTAAGTTTTATTTTATATTTATTTGTCATGGATTCTGGTAATTTATATATTATACTGAAATAAATTTTTTACTTCATTATCATTTCTTAATTGAAAAAAAATCTGTAACTGTACAGTTATGAACTTATATAAATTTGTATACTTATTTAAATTTATCTGTTTCCGGAACAGAAAAAACAATGTAAATCTACAAAACTAGGTTTTGTAAAGATAGAGAAAAAGGATAAAGGTACAGTACTTTACAAAAAATTTAGTAAAATAACAGAAATCTTACTAAAATTTTATCTGTAACTCGGGTTGCAGTTGCATAAAAAGTTCTTGGCATCCCCGTTCCGTAAAAAAATTCTTTGTAATTTTTTTTTCTTACAATTCAAATGTGTATCTGTTACGTGAATTTTTGCTGTTGACGGTACGTAAAAAGTTCCAGAAATTCCGTTTTTGAAAAAAAATATTAACTTCACAATTTTTTTTACTGGGTTCACGAATACATATCGCTATTTAAATTACTAGTAAATCTGCAGATCAGGTGCCTCAACGTCAGCTTTGCACATCATTTTTTTTTAAAACACACTTTGGGCAAAATTCAACTTTCTGGAAACTGTAATTTAAAATTTTCAAATTACGTAATTATTTATAAGAATGAAATAAGAATAAGAAGTTTTCAGCCATCAAATTCGTTAAATTAAAATTTTAGTTATGTTATGAAATTCTGAAATTTTCATTGTGTATTATTTTTGCTTTTTTATTATAATATAGTAGTTCTCTTCAGTGGGGCTCTGCCCCCTGAACCTCTCGTGGTCTCATTAAATTTAAATTTTAAACTTTTTATTAAGTGTGCTAATGGTTATCGTATATCTTGCATTTCTTTATACATTTTGATTTATAAGGATAAGTAACAATTTGGACAAGCATTTTTCATTAACCTCATACTTCTACATGCCTGCCAACCATAAACATCTAAATCTGATGTATAAGGAACTTTTTAAAGTGTAAAATTAGTAATCTAGAGTTTTACAATTTTTTTCCGAAAACAAAAGTTTGATTGCATTTTGCAGCAGTTATCGCGGAACAGACAGACTGAAGAACAGACTGACAGATGGAATAAACAATAAATTTCGAACAATTTCATGAACAATAAATTTCGAGTCACCAAAGTAAGCCTTTACTGAAGTTTCGGCAATGACGTCATCATTCATTACTTATTGATATCCATGTTTCTTGTATTTTTAATAACTACTATAAAATACCTGTTTTATTTCAATTATTACGTCATATTTTATCAAGTGAATTGTTTGTTAAAAATTCTTTTTTATTTCTTTTATTTCTAATTATGTCTCCATTTTTGTCAGAAAAATTCTTATTAACGAAACAAATATCCGTGTTTAATATTTAACAAAAAGTACTATATCTATTTTTAGTTTAATTTTGACGTGATATTTATTTATTTTTTCTTAGTTTAATTTCTCGAATGGAAATTGCTCAATTGAAACTTATTGCCGTTGAAAAATAATTATTCCAGATTTTAATTTTTTTTGGCAACGATAAAGGAAATTGGTCAAATTGTATCTAAAAAGTCTCTATTGATTGTGTATGAAAAAGAATGAAAATTTTAATTATTAAGGAAAATATTTGAATAAAATTAATAAAACATAACCTATTCTGGGCTATGTTATATCTATAAGCAAAGATACAAAGACATTAATTAATTCATCAGTTTTGATGTTGACTTCATTTAAATTTTCGTACACGTTTTCAAATTATGGATAAGAATCAGGATGAATGGTTGCTTAGCGATGTATAAGAAATAAAGAAAATGAAATAAATACATTTGAAATAAGTAAATCTCCAAAACAAATTAGTCTATATTATGAAAAAGAATGAAAACTTCTCATTTATCAAAAATCTCCAAAATTTACAGTAATAATTTAAAAAATCTGACAAAAACGTAGACAAAATTTCAAAACAATACGAATAAATTAATCGGTAAATTTCAGATCCATTTATCATTGAATTCCATAATCAAATGTGTCATTTTTTAAGAAAAAAAAAAAATCATTGGATTTGCCATAGAAAAGCATTATTGTGAAAAATAAAATTTTCTATATTTTCCGAACGAATGAATCAAATCTAACAAAAACTATACAGCTTAATCCCAGTGCCTCACTAACATGCCCACGTAATTTCAAGTCAATCGAATGCTTTTTACGTCAGTTATCGCGGAACAGGCAGACTGACAGACTGACAGACAGACAGCCAGAAAGAAAAATCGTATCTCCAAAGTAAGCCTTCGCTGACGTTTCGGCAAAATTTTAAGGCAAAACTTTAAGGCAAAACTTTAAAATCTGCAGATTCGGGGCTTCAAAATGAAGTATATAAATTGCCCATTTTTAATCTGATCTTGCTTTTCATAGTATTTAAAATTCATGCACTTTGTGATGGTAGAGTAATGAGTACATGAACAAAAGCCTTATTTACTGATATCGGTTTGCTATTTTTACTTTCTATATGTTACTTATGGAAAATTGAAGAGGTAAAACAATGGTATTAATTATGCTGATAATTTCTTGCAATAGTACAAAATGCAATATTGCAATATTGCAATAATGCAATAGTACAAAAAAAAATGTAAACGAAAAAACAGCATTAAATTTTATCTCGTTCTATGAACAGAATAACCGAAAAAAAGCTACATAAATTTTTGAAAATCTCTTATGGGGGTTGCTAAACACCTTTTCCATTTCATCTGGAATCATAATGGTGTACTTGTGCAAACTATGTAAAATTAATAATAAAGTTCCCACAAAATGTAAAGATAAGATCATTTAATTTTATTTTTTGTTGATTTTGTATTTTTTATCTTTATTTTATTTATTTATTTATTTATTTATTTTTTGACTCTACATCCTCATTTCTTGTCGTTTTTAGTATGAAAAATCACAAAAGATTATACCTTATAAAATAAGATTTAAATTATCTCTCCTAAACGCTACGTTGTGCATGTAAGGTGTAATAACGTAATAACGTGGTATAATAACGCCGAGTGCTAATATAAAGCATAATTATGGAATAATCTGGTAGATGACACCCATGTGCTCTGCGCAGAAGGGTTTTGAGTCATATAAATCTCAAAAAACAATTTCAAGTTAATTTGTTTCATTTTTAGGTCTTATTGGTTTTACAAGCAACTAAAATTAACGCTTGATCTAAAATTTGCGAGATACGTTTTGTGATGTGAAGACTATTTTTTTTTATCTGGAAATACTTTGTTAATTACATAAATTTGTAGTACATTTCATGGACTTTTAAAATGTTGAAGATTTTGGATATCTTCTCGAGATAATTTGTAATATAAAATGTACAGCGCAATAACTATAATGGGGTAATAACGCCAATCCTTTGCATTATTACCCCGGTTGTTCCCTACAGTGGCCGAGCTACATTATAAAAACTGATTCAAATAAACACAGTTAAAACTGTGCAATGTTTCTAATAATTCTATCTGAGCGGTTTTTTTAAGCAAAAAGAAGCTCACGGTCTGATATACCTTTGGCTCCTCCTCCCCCCCCCCCCCAAACCACACCTTTATTTTTCTTACACTTTCACAAAAAATTGAACATTTTCAATAACTTAGAATGCAATTTGTCAGTTTCTAAGTTTGTCGAGTTTGTATTTTTACAATTGGGCAATCTTCATGCAATTATTGCGTTTTGTTTGCATGGCGTTATTACCCATATAAGTGGGTAATAACGCCAAATAGCATAGGTCAAGAAATCATGCCATTACATTTTATGAATACATATCTGTTAAATTATTTTTTTACATAGATAGTCAAGTAGTTGCTGTATCGAATCATATATTTGTTTGAAAAATACAAACTAAAACTGAGCCGTGAAAATTGGTAGAACCTTAACGTGGCGTTATTACCCCAGGGTACCTTATATTACATTTAAAAAAAATTAAAAATCTTAAAATAGGATTGGTCTTGTAATTGATACAAACACATAAACCTTCTAAATAAGTTCATTTATTGTGGTTTTTGTCCATAATATGAAGGCGAAAACTGAGCGAAATTTCGGAGTCTTATTGCTTTTAAAATTTAAGACTTTTGATCGATAATTACTATAACTAATGTTATACCTATGGATGTCGAATTCATTGTAATATTTAATTATTATTCTAGTAGTTTTCGTCAATGTAAATTTCCACAATCACCACCTTAGAAAGACTTAATTACATTAAAATAATTAAGATGAATTCGATTCTCAATCTTATTTAGTCGTAGAATTATTCTTACATTTTCTTTTGTAATAATTTATTGCCTAACATATTATGAAGTCATTATAAAAGGTTATTAATATTAATCGTTAAAATGTTTGAGTTTTTCATTTATTTCATAGAGTCTTTTGAAAAAGTCATTTGATTAGTTTACGTTGGACATTATCTTAGACAATGATAAATATACATTAATGAAGTATATTCAAATAAGAGAAAATTTGTAAAGTACACATGACTTAATAATAACTCAGTAAAACCGAATTCCCTAAATTGAAATAAGTTAACCATATTCCCGTAAGTAATTAAATTAGAAACATACATTTTAGAAGAGAATGGGAATGAAAAATGCCTTGTCTTGAGTCTCCCAATGAATCCTATATTTTCATTGAATTTTGAAACAAGTATTTACAATGCAAAATCTAATTACAAGACAAAAATTTCTTATTTCATCCCTAAAACAATTAACACTAAAATAAACTTTTAATATGAAAATATTTCGTTAGACTGTTTAACTGAATATGTTTCGAAGAAATATTCCAGACAAAAATCAATTACCGAAAAATAGTTCAGTTTTTTCCATGTCTGATGATTTGCGTCTACCCATTTTGTAATTGTTTTACACTCTTCTTCATTAACAATAGAATTTCGATTTCCTTTTTAAATAAAAATTCTTTTAGAAATTAAACAAATTAAGGTGGTTTATCTAAAATTAGCATTTGGAAGAAATAATACAGTAGTAGCAATAAATATTCGTAATTTCCGATTAAAAATGAGCTATCGTACTTTTTTTTACAAATAAATCTCTTTGCAAAATACAAGAATAAATCCTAATAATTTTCAATTGAATGCAATTAAATTAACAGCAATTAGTACTATAATTTGCTACGTAATTGGAAAATTCTCAAACTACAGTTAGGAATTCATGTGACAAATACTGTTTCGCTACTATGAATACACAAAAACTTGGATGTAATCTCTATTTTCCAACATACGTCAGGATTATATATTAGGTAAATCTGTGGCCTATTGGAAGGCCTCTGGAAATCATTATAAAAGATTATTAATATTAATCGTTAAAAACACTTGCGTTTTCCATTTGTTTCATAGAGGCTTTTGAAAAAATTACTTGATTACTTTACGTTGAACATTATCTTAGACAATACTGAATATACATAATTAAAGTATATTCAAATAAGAGAAAGTTTGTAAAGTATACATGACTTAATAGTAACTCAGTAAAACCGAATTCGCCAAAGTCGAAATAAGTTAAGCAGATTCCCGTAAGTAATTAAATTAGAATCATTTATTTTAGCAGAGAATGGGAATGAAAAAGGCTTTTCTTTGAGAGTCTTCCATTGAATCGTATACTTTCATTGAATTTTGAAACAAGTATTTACAATGCAAAATCTAATTACAAGACACAAATTGTTTATTCCATCCCTAAAACAATTAATACTCAAATAAACTTTTCCGCTTTAATATGAAAATATTTCTTCAGACTGTTTAATTGAGATTGTTTCGACGAAATGATCCAGTCAAAAATAAATTACCAAAAAAGTGAAATATATGTTGCCATTTATAATAATATTTGATTTCTTCTTCTTGAAATACTCCAGATGAAAATCAATTATCGAGAAAGTTGAAAATCTTCTTAAAATTTATGCTGTGAGTTAAAATAACATTTGATTTCTACTTTGTGGATGTTTGCTATCAAATGTGGAAACCATGTTTAAAGAATTGCGAAACTAATTTTAGAGAAAATTAATTCCATGTTTGTTTCTTATCTTTAAGAACATTTGTATAAAGGCCATTGGTCGATAACTGTTGAAACACACACTTTACAAATCGAGTGAACATTATCTTAGAAAATGATAAATGCACATAAATGAAGAATATTCAAATAAGAAAAAATTTGTAAAGTATACATGATTTAATAATAACTCAGTAAAACTGAATTCCCAAAGTTGAAATAAGTTAAGCAGTTTCACATAAGTAATTAAATTAGAATCAAATATTTTAGCAGAGAATGGGAATGAAGAATAATTTATGTCTTGAGAGTCTAACATATCATATAATTTCATTGAATTTTGAAGTATTTACAATGCAAAATCTAACTACAAGACAAAAATTTCTTATTTCATCACTGAACCAGTTAATACTAAAATACATTTTTCCTCTATAATATGAAGATATTTCTTAAGACAGTTTAATTGAATACGCTTCGAAGAAATATTTTAAACAAAAATCAGTTACCGAAAAAAGTGAATCATCTTAAAATATATGTTGTAATCTTTAATCTTATTTGATTTCTCCATCTTGAAATACTCCACACGAAAATCAGTTATCGAGAAAGTTGAAAATCTTCTTAAAATATATGTTGTGAGTTACAATAAACATTTTGTTTCTGCTTCGTGGATGTTTACTAACAAAAGCGGAAACCATGTTTAAAGAATTGCGAAACTAAGTTTTGAGTGATTTAATTCCATGTTTGTTTTCTTATCTTTAAAAACATATGCATAAAGGCGATTGGCCGAGAACTGTTGAAACACACACCTTACAAATCGAGTGAAGAATATTTTAAATTTATTTAAGATGCTTTGATTGTATAAATATAACTTAGTATCTGCATTTATTTCTTGTGTGGAAGATTTTTATTCACAAAATATCCGCCCTTGGTCACCTGTTTGGTCTCATTTAGATATAATACTAGGAATTTTATCCTGTTATTTTTATCCATAATTTAATTTGTTTCATCCTTCACCAAATGAATAGATTCTAGTAAAAAAAAAAAAAAAAAAAAAATCAAGATTTTTGCATATTTATGGTAGCCGGATGCATAAATTTACACTAGATCTCGGTTAAGGGGCTACTTCAGTCAAATAAAAAGATCCGTTCGCTAATGCTAATCCTATGGAAGAAATTTAAAAAATAGCTCGGTTGCATTTCAATATTTTAAAATGAATTGTTTGTATTGGATTCCTGAGATAAATCTAAATGCAGGCTTCTTTTTTTTTCTTACTTTTTTCAATTTTGGTTGCAGATATTTATTAGGAGGATGCTTTCGCTTTCCAAACCGGTTCCGAAAAGGAAAGCGTATTCGTAAAAAATACCTGTAAATAAAATCAAAAAGTATTAAACGACCTGCATAGAAATCGATTTCAGCTATCCAATTCTAAAAAATCCTTTAAAGATATTGTAATGCAACCGAGATATCGTTACAAATTTCCTCCATAGGATTAGTATTAGGGAACGGGTCTTTTCATTTGATGCTCAGTCATTCATTTACACACATTTTCCTTATCTTATAACGAATTCTTTGTAGAGATTTCCGTTTCTTTATTTAAAGATAGGTTTGTGTTTGTTAAAACTCGTGATTCAAAATACTTTTAAAATTCTTTTTTTTATTTTTTGGAAATATTAAAAAAGAAAATTTAGTTTAAAAAAATAAAACGTGATTTTTTTAAAAAGAGATGAAAACTAAGAAAGATTTCCAAAACAGCAATATAAGGATGGGCGAAACACTGAGTTATTATTTATTCTGTTCAAATTCTAAGACTTTTTGTCACAAACTACCATCGCTAAAGTTAAACCTATGGATGTAAGATCCATTCGGATATTTAAATAGTATTCAAGTAATTCTCGATAATGTAGAGTTCTTATCTTCAGATTACAAAGAATTAGTTCCATTTAAGTAGTTAAATTTAATTCAAGAATCAATCTTGTTTATTCGTAGAATTATTTTTACTATTTATTTTTTCTAGTAATATATTGATTAATATATTATGAAGGGATTATAGAAGGTTATGAATATTAATATTTTAAAAAAATGGGGTTTTCCATTTGTTTCATAGAGTCTTTCAACGAAGTCATTTAATTAGTTTACGTTTAACATTATCTTAGACAATGATAAATGTACATAAAGGAAGTATACTCAAATAAGAGAAAATTTGTTAAGTATACATGGCTTAATAATAACCCAGTAAAACTCCCTAAGTTGAAATAAGTTCAGAAAATTCCCTAAGTAATTAAATTAGAATCATATGATTTAGCAGAGAATGGGAATGAAAAATGCTTTTGTTTTGAAAGTCTTCCATTGAATCGTATAATTTCATTGAATTTTGAAACAAGTATTTACAATGTAAAATATAATTACAAGATGAAAATTGAATTATTTCATCATTAAAATATTTAATACTTAAAATAACGTTTCCTGTATAATAAGAAAGTATTTCTTAAGACTATTTAAGTGAATAAATTGAATAATTTAATTGAATGATCTTTTGAAAAATCATTTGATTAGTTTAGATCTAGCATTATCTCAGACAATGCTAAATGTACTTAAATGAGGTATATTCAAATAAAAGAAAATTTGTTAAACTCACATGACTTAGTTATAACCCAGTAAAACCTCATTCTCTAAGTTGAAATAAGTTAATTAGATTCCCCTAAGTAATTAAGTAAGAATCATATATTTTGGCAGAGAATGGGAATGAAAAATATTTTATGTCTTGAGAGTCTAACAATAAATCATATAATTTCATTGAATTTTGAAGTATTTACAATGCAAAATCTAACTACAAGACAAAAATTGCTTATTTCATCACTGAACCAGTTAATACTAAAATACATTTTTCCTCTATAATATGAAGATATTTTCTTAAGACAATTTAATTGAATATGCTTCGTGGAAATATTTTAAACAAAAATCAATTACCGAAAAAAGTGAATCATCTTAAAATATGTGTTGTAATTTATAATATTATTTGATTTCTCCATCTTGAAATACTCCACACGAAAATCAATTATCGAGAAAGTTGAAAATCTTCTTAAAATATATGTTGTGAGTTAAAATAACATTTGATTTCGACTTCGTGGATGTTTGCTACCAAATGTGGGAACCATGCTTAAAGAATATCGAAACTAAGTTTAGAGAGAATTAATTCAATGTTTGTTTTCTTTTCTGTAAAGACATTTGCATAAAGGCAATTGGCCGATAAATTTTGAAATCTTTTCCTTACAAATCGAGTCAAGGATATTTTTCTTTTAGTTAAGATGTTTTGATTGTATAAATATAACTTAGTATCTTTATTCATTTATGTGTGGGTTATTATTATTCATAAACTAGCCACCTTTTGTGACCAGTTTGCTCGCCCTTCATTCGTTTCATAGAGTCTTTCGAAAAAGTCAATTGAATAGTTTTTGTTTAATATTATCTTAGACAATGATAAACGTACACAAATGAAGTACATTCATATAAGAGGAAATTTTTTATATACACATAACTTAATAATAATTCACTAAAACTAAATCCCATAAGTTGAAATAAGTCAATCTGATTTTCCCATGTAATTAAGTCAGAATCATACATTCTAGCAGAAAACGGAAATGAAAAAATCCCTGTCGGCTTGGCCTATAGGCAGAGGTAGATTACGAAGAGTTTTCATTTCAACAGCAAAAAATAAAATATTATTAACGATAATCCTAGTTAACTACTTTATTAGGCCGCTTTTCAAAAAATTTTAATTTCATTTTTCTGTAAGAATTGATTTTATCAAAATCCTCTTAAACGAAATTCGGCTGAAACGGCCATTTTGAAAACATATTTTGAATATATAGTCTGACTTTATTCAAAAATCGACCAATATGCAAATTTTTTAATTCCTAAATAACAACAACAAAAAAACTGTCCATTGAATGCGTTTGAGAGCAAAATTGAATTTAAAAATGAGTCATAAAATACCCAATTTCTTAGTGCTCAATTTGACAGCTTTTTTTTTAAATATATATTTAGCCTTTACAAAAAAACTAACCAATACAGCCCATTACACAATTCCTAAATAACAAATAACTGTCAATTGAATGCGTTTGAAAGCAAAATTGAATTTAAAAATGAGTCATAAAAAATAACCAATTTGTTATTTAAATACATCCTCAATTCTTAAATCATGATCGCTTTGGGAAATTTTTTTTGCGAAGTGCCCATTTTGACAGCTTTTAAAAAATATATATTTAGTCTTTATTAAAAAATTGATGAATACACACATTATATAGTTTCTAAATAACAAAAAACTGTCGTGCAAGGATTATTGAATTGTCGTGAATGGAATGTCACATTATTGAATGCGTTTGAGAGCAAAATTGGATTTAAAAATGAGTCACAAAATAACCAGTTTGTTATTTGAATACATCCTCAATTCTTTAGTCATGATCGCTTTGGGAAATTTTGTGCGAAGTGCCTATTATGGCTGCTTTTTTTAAAATATATTCTGCCTTTATCAAAAAACTGGCCAATCCGTCTCACTATATAGTTCTAAAATATGAGAACCTGTAAATTGGATGCGTTTGAGAACAAAAGTAGATTTAAAAATGATTCAGAATAAACGCAATTTATTATACTTCCTCAATTTTTCAATCACTATTACTTCGTTAAATTCTGTTCAAAATACCCTTTTTGGCAGCCTTTTTAGAAATATATTCTGCCTTTATCAAAACATGGCCAATCCGTCACATTATATAGTTTCTAAATAAGAGGATCTGCCATTTGGATGCGTTTAAAATCAAAAATGAATTTAAAAAGAAGTCAGAACAAAAGCAGTTTGAATTTGAAGTTTTTTCTCCAACTCCTATTTTTGTTTAATTTATTTTAGATATAAGAAGTGGTCCTATGAAAAACTTGTTAGTATAAAAGTTGTAGATATTATTGAGAAGATGTAAAATAAATTTAATTAGATTTGATTGCTTAAGAATTGATGAAGTTATGGATTTTTTTCTTCCCCACTTTTTCTTTTCGTTTTTAGTTTTTTTCATCGGTAAAAGTTGGCCCTATCAAAAACTTGTAAGTGCAAAAGTTTTAGATAATAGTGAGTACATTTATAAAAAATTTAGCTGGATTTGATATCTTGAGAATTGACGAAGTTTTGAATTTTTTCTCCCAAAACCCTTGTTTTTTTCGCCTCTTGAGTCCATTTTTTAACCGTATCAAAAATCTGTCATGCATAAACATTTAGCCCATTTTTTAGAAGTAATATAAACTTTAAACTGATTCGATATCTATTTTAATTAATAAGTTATCGCGTACTTTCGGTTTTCACAAAACCCTCCTATTTCCACCCCTTTGGTCCGATTTTGCCCATTAACGAACTCGATCGAGATTTTATGCCCCTTGATTTTATGTACAAGTTTGAAGAAGATCGGAGCTTAATTATGGAAGTTAACGTGTCTAGAAGAAAGTGATACATATATATATATATATATATATAGATAGATAGATAGATAGATAGATAGATAGATAGATAGATAGATAGATAAACTTTTTTACTGATGGTAGTTTTGGGGTCTAGAAATCATGATCGGTGTAGATCTGCAAAAATTTTTCAGAAATTCCAAGATGGGAGAGAATGCAACCGGTAGTATTTCATTCGAAATCTACCTAAAATGCTTTTATTTTGATAGTCTTGCAATGCATTATATATTTTCATCGAATTTTAAAACAAGTATTTACAATGCAAAATCTAATTACAAGACAAAAGTTGAATTATTTCATCACTAAAACAATTAATATCAATACGAACTTTTCCTCTATAATATGAAAACATTTCTTAAGTCTGTTTATTTGAATATGTTTCCAGACAAAAATCAAATACCGAAAAAACTGAATGAACTTAAAATACATGTTGTAATTTAAAATAATGTTTGATATCTGTTTCTTGAAACACTCCAGACGAAAATCAATTATCGAGAAAGTTGAAAATCTTCTTAAAACATATGTTGTAAGTTAAAATAATATTTAACTTCTACTTCGTGGAGGTTTTCTACCAAATATATTAACCATGTTTAGAGTATTGTGAAACTAAGTTTAGATACAATTAATTCGATGTCTGTTTTTCTGAAAAAAAAAACATTTGCATAATGGCAATTGGTTGATAATTGTTGAAATCCACACCTTCAAATCGGATCAAGGATAGTTTTCTTTTACTTAAGATGTTTTGATTGTATAAATATAACTTAGTATCTATATTTATTTCTTGTCTCGATGAATTTATTCATAAACTAGCCGCACTTGGTGACCAGTTTGGTCTCCCTCAAATGTAATGTCTAAGCATTTTATCATGTTGTTTTAAGTGCGTTCTTAATTATGTAAATATGTAGCATCTATTGATGTCGTTCAGTCCGTCCGTCTGTCGGTCCGTCTGTCGTCCCGTCCGCATATAACAACGCAAAAACTACCCAACTCAATCGTTTGAAATTTAAAATACATAATTTTTACATAATTTTGTCGAGTAATTTCAAATTTTATGAAAATCGGATGCATAGATCAATTACAGGGACAATAAAAAAAATTCCGTCACATTACGGTCAATGGAGAAAAAGTTTCAAATGCATTTTAATTTTTTGAAATTTTAAATGCGTAATTATTACATAATTTTGCCACGTTATTTCAAATTTTATCAAAATCGGATGCATAGTTCATTTACAGGGACAATCAAAAGTATTCCGTTACATTACAGTTAATGAGAAAAAATCTTTCAAATGCATTTTAATGGTGTTACAGTCATTCGAACGTAATAAAATTGATACGCAATTATAACGTAATAAAATTGATACATATTATAATATATATTTTGCATAATCTGTGGTGCAAAGAATATTTGTGTTTGATTTACAAGGCCACACAAAAGTATTCCATTGCATAATGGTATGGTTAGAACATTGTTTGGTGCGCATTTTAATTGTAGTTATTTATAGTTTTATGAGATTTATATATGAGAGTGATATTTTTAAATCTTCGTTATCGTACGAACGCACCTCATTTGCTACGCTTCACGTGCAATTTCCAACTTGTTATCTCTAATTTATTTCACTTACTCAATCCTTCGCCAAATGAATAGATTCTGGTACAAAAATCAAGTATTTGGTATATTTATATTAAACAGACGCACACTGTTAAAAATTTCCATAAAATCACCGAAGAAAAAGCCAGGCTTTCTATAATTTGCACTAGTTCTCGGTTAAGTGCATTAGATTGAGTTTCTCGATCATCACGTTTCAGACACTTCATGATCTTATAACTAAGTCTTCCATAGGAATCTCTATCTTTTTATTTAAAGATTATTTAAAAATATTATATTATCTTTCTTAAAACTTAAGATTCAAAATACACACTTATAAATTTCTTTTGAATTGTTTTAGAAATATTAAAAAATAAAATTTAGTTTAAAAATTCTTTTTTTAAAACTTAGAAATATTTTGAAAGGGAAAAAATGTGTTCGTGAGTCAACTGGGATTATTCAACTGGGACATTTTAATCAACAATCACTTTGCAGATGTTTCTTTCATATGCTAGAAGCTTGGTAATATTAAAAAATTATTAAGTAATAATATTTCAAAACTGTTATTATTATTGCAATGCTATTATTATTAGTAAAATTGGTAAATTCATTAGAAAAATATATATTAATCTTTTAAAAACATGTTGCATGAAATGGATAAAATAATGAACATGTAAAAAATCACTTTTAAATAGTAAAATACATTTTTCTAGGTATTTTTCCCTTATTCCTTACTAAAAATTCTTTTTAAAATATTAGCACATTAAAAAATAAATAGAATGCGACAATTTCATTTAAATTCCTAAAAACATTCTTTTTGTAAAAAAACAAATTTGATTAAAAAATTTTTAATCAAAAATAGGTATTATGTATCGGTTTAAATTAAATTAAAATAAACCGATTATGAATTTTCTAACGAATATATTTGAGGCAAAATCTTTGAAAAGCCCAATATATTTTTTTTCGCTGAATCAAAAAGACATATTCAAATTTGTATACAAAGCCAACAGATCTTTTAGCTCTTTCGTAAGTTTATTCGGGTCGTAGGCAGTGGCCATTGTTAGTTTCATCGCCGCACTCACCCACTAGCCGTCTTTCGGCGTCTTTAAGTGTCTCTAATTTGTCTACTTTTTCTTTTAAATTTGTTCGGTTGCATTTTCTCCCTCTTTTCCAGAGCATTCGGGAGCAGTCCAGAGCATTCGGGACGTAAGTAAAGAATTTTGACGCTATCCTGTCGCGCAAGAGAGTAGAGCTGTTCGGGACGTAGGTAGAGGTCGCCGACGAAGGTGGGCCGCTCAACGCGGTGGTTGAAACTAGAGTATCTAGTATCTAGACCAGTGTCTAGAGATCTCGGATTCGAACCCCAGGATGGCTAGAAATAAATTGTGTGAAATTAAATGTTAAACAACTTCAGATTGGCTCTACAAATTCTTTGAATTTTTTTGAAGTTCCAATGTTTCATTAATTTTGAAAACTAAATTAAATTATAATCATTAAAAAAATATATACAATGTTGTGTATTTTTATCAATGCTAATTTAAAGAACCTACTGTAAATTTATTACATTCATTCTTTTTGTTTGTTTGTTTGTTTGTTTCTTAGAAAATAACAATTTATCGAAATAATAAATTGATAATTGCAAAATGTCAATTCTTTTTAGGCGATCTTAAATTTGTGCGTTACCCGTAAGAGGCAAATTCTTTTAGATAAAATTTGTTATCATGTATAGTTTTTTAGTGAAAACAATACATAATTTTGTAGCTCATTAGCTGAATGAATATATTATTTTTTAACGTTATATAATTATACTTAATGACTCAAAAAATTCAATGAGAAATTCAGTAAGAAAAGTTCCTAAATTATATATTTTTAAAAATCAAGCTATCACAAGTAGAATGAAACCCGATTTTTCTTTTATGGGGGTGATATAAAGGGTGTTAGGGGTGTAAATATCAATGCTTATCTGGCCATGTGCCCGCTAATTTCACTTCGAATTCGAGCAAAACAAAAATAGGATCTTTTTTTTTAATAATGACGTGTGGTAATGACGTAATTGTAAATAAAAAAAGGGTCAAAAATGCAGATTATCTTAAAACGTTTTGAGCAGATATTAGCATTCGAGTTTTTGAAAGAAAAATACAGGTTTTCAAAACGCACAAATAAAATTCATGAAAATTTGAAATTGATTAAGCCGCCTGGCACGATTATCTACAGAATAAAACGGCCCCTAACTTATTTTTCAATCGTAGTACCCAAGTCTGACTGCATAAATGAACTCTAAACACTTCAATTAGTCTAGTAACAAACTTTCATGAAATTCGTAAGATAATTTTCAATGAAAATAATTATTTTATAACGAGCATTTTTTAGGTATTGTATTCAAAATGAAACTCAGTATTCGAATGTTGACCGAGAGAACCCCTTTCTTGATCAAGACAACTTAGGCGCCACTCAGGCAGTCACTAAGACTACAAGATTACAGGACATCATAAGAAGTTTCAAAATATATATAGTCACTTGTGGTAGACAGTCCCTTAAACTGTTATTTTACCATTTTATAATTTGAAAACTACTTGAAAAAATTTGAATTTTAAATTTCTATAAAGCAGGACTTAATAAATGTAAAGCCATTAAAAAAATTGTAGATTGCAAATTCATACAATTCGCATAGTAAAATTATAAAAATTTCAAATTCAATGGTTATTTTAGTATTATTGCTACATAAAAAATTAGCACATTAGGAGTATAATTTCAGGTGATATTTATAAAAATATGAAAATTAATTTAACTTTAGGGCACAAAATTTGAATATTTATAATACAAAAACATATCACTCAAAAGATTTGAAAATTGGTTTCTAGACATAGTTTGAACCAAAAATTTGAAATTTTTGTTAAAAATGGGTATTGCTATTGGAATAAAAATAAGTTTGGGTTCGTTTTAACGTGCCCCCTAAGTAGATTTTATATACATAAATTAAAAAAAAAAACTTTGTTTCCAATCGTTCCGTACCAGTACTTTTCTTCTATGGTAATTTGTTGAGGAGTTCATAAGGAGTGTTTACTTTTTTCCCACGACTATACAACATATATATAGACATACATAATGTATGTAATTAACAATGAAAGCAAGATATGTCAACTTAATAAATCATCTTCAAATAAATAATGTTTAAATGCAGTCTGCACCAAAAATTATTAATATAAGAATATATATATTCGCATATTTTATAAATTTTTAATTTACAGTAAATCATTCACTAATATAGTATGAAAGTATAAAAGGTAATATGTATTGATTTCTTTTCTTTATTCGATTTTAATAAAATGCATTTTGATTTCATAAATTTAAATATTATTAGAAATATAATTGTAAGTGTTCTTTAAGAAAGTAAATTTAAATGATAAAATTGTTTAAGTACATATGACATAATATACACTCGGTAAAATTAAATTCCTTATGTTTAGAGGAATTCAGTAAATAATTTAGAATCATAGCGGCGAATTGGAATGGAAAATATTTTTCATTTGATATATCTTTTGAAATTTTAACATTTTCTCAATACGAAGTAATTTTAATAAATAAATAATTAATTCTTCCATGTAGTATAAAACATCACTTTTAAATATCAATTTATTTTTAAATGCTTTAAGTGATCAATTAAAAATACTTTTTACATTTTACTTTTCTATGCTCATGTTCACGTGATTTGTGTTTTTCTGTTTTATTTCAAGAAATTTCTTTTTATCATTTATTTGTTTTTGAAAAAGTTGCCGTAAGAGCAATGAAGCATGTAAAACTATAAGGTTTTTTATGTTATTTTTAATTGATCACTTAAAGAATTTAAAAATAAATTAATTAATTCTTCTACAAATTTTCTGTCCCATTTATTCATATAAGAAAACTCTATTTAAATATTATGGAGTTTCTCTCTGTTTCTTACATGTAGCGTATATATCGTGCTTTATAAAATATAAAAGGGCAATTATAACCAACAAAGTATTCATTATTATGCTCTGGACTCAAAACTGCATTGTTTTAAGTAAAATGACTCAATATCTGTAATTCAAGAAAACTATAGGATCTTTCAAAAGTCTCTGTACAACTTCAAAAATTTACTACAAATGTAATAATAAGCCTACAGCAAAAATAATTACAACGGTACATAGAGTAAGTAACTTAAACAGTTTTTTTTCTGGATGTTGAATAATATATTCCCGCAGCTTTGGATTGGCTGGAATAACCCCATAGCATGAAATCCCCGATTTTTCGACATCACTCCACCGGAGTTTTTCTTTTGGGGTAAGATACTAAATAATAGAAGACTATAAGTAATAGAAAATGTCGTGTATGAAACGATAGCGAACATTTTCGTGGAATTGAAACAAAAAATCCAAACAGTTGTAACTATTGTTGATGTTAGCTTGCTGAAACATACATTAACGGAATTGGAATATCAACTTTATATTCTTTGTGCAACGATAGGATCTCATGTAGAAGTATACTGAGGTAGTAGAAAAAACTTTTTTTAAGTTACTGTATGTACTGTTGTAATTACTTTTGCTGTAGGTCTATTATTATTATTATTATTATTATTATTATTATTATTATTATTATTATTATTATTATTATTATTATTATTATTATTAATAATACTATGTAATAAATTTTGAAGTTCTACGGAGACTTTTAGACGCTCTATATATCATTGTCATATTTTGGTCATTTTCGTGACTATTACGTACATAAAACGCAAATATGATGGTGTGTTTTATGCATGACACTTTATTTTAAGTTTATTTATTTAAAGATCTATTTTTTTCTCTCTTTCGTTCCATTGAGCCTTCCCTTACGAAAATGGTTAGCATTCTATAGAAAAGTTTTATAGAATCTTGATCCGTTTTTTTTAATAAGCTAGTTTTAAAGCTATATTAATATCTGTAATTCAATAAAAATGTCTTCAGGGCAGAAATTTCTATTAAATTTCTATTAAACTTCTACTAACCCTTTTGGTTCCGAATATTTTTTTCAGTTTTTAGAAAAAATTACTTTTACGTTAATAACATTAACACTAGCTATCCAAATAGATTAATTAGTGTTTAACGAATATTTCATTGTCTGAAACATAACGAATGTTGTTGTTTTGCGTTCTATTCAACTAATGTTCTTATAACAATAGGCTAAGGAAGAACTTTTGGAGATGTTTCGAAAATATCGTGTTACAGCAGGCTATAACAGATATTACAACTTCCTAATACTTTTTGCGCTTTATTATACATGATTCTTTCAAAAAAGTAACTTTTATTTTAAATTTAAAAAGTGAAATATAAAAATAAAAGAATCGCAAACGGCGCAAAGAGAATTAAGAAAATAATAATAATTATTATTATTGCTAAATGCCTAAACATAAATAAAGTCATATAGTAAATGCATTGACACATACTAACATTACTACATGAAATTGGCAGCAAAAATATTTCTTAAAACAAAATAATACTCCATTAAAAGTTATGTACTATTAATAGTATACCAGACCCAAAAGGGTTAAACATTTTCTTTCTACAGACAATTCAATTAAACTTCTAAAAGTATTTCTATAGCTTTAAAACTTGCTTATAGAAAAAAGGAACAAAATTCTTTAAGATTCTATAAAGATGTTTCTATAGAATTCTAAAAGAAATTTTCGTAAGAATTCGGTTGTTTTTCGACGCGTATATTTGTCTTTATTAAGAAAAATTGTAACAGTTCAACTACACAATTGATAAGTTTCTTTAATTTATTGCTAATGCAATTACTAATTACTTATGCCATTATTAAATCTTCTTCACCTTTAGCAAGTCCGCAAATTGCAGATGAATATTCATATGATTATATACTGCTTCATTACAGTGAGTATATAATAATTTCCAAGTAATCCTGCTTCCAAAATTACAACAGCATTTGTTTTAGATGATGCTCTGAATTCCCTCTGCTGTGGTTATTTAGACATCTGTCAAGCTGTCATAATTATCCAACTCCATGACTTGTAACTTGAATACAGAATGGTTTACAGCTAATCTCCTGCTGGTTATCCTCATTATAGCAGAAATATTTCAGATTATTTCTCTTTAAGAAATTCGAATGAAATTTAATTTTGAGAAAATAAGTTGGATAAAATAAGGTTGACAAAATATTATTAAGCCTTTAAAACATCTGTATTTATTGAAAGTTGTTAGTTATCCAGTTCACTGATTTAAATTTTTCATGTACTATTATATATATATGATGTTACTAAAATTTTTCTTTGAAATTGGGATGACTGGAAACTTTTTTGTAACTGCACAACAATAGATCGGCATAGATAATTAAACATCAGCATACATGATTACTTTTCAACACTTTTAGAATATTGTAACAATTCGTGCCAGAAATGAAAACACATTTCCAGAAATTATTTTTAAAAAGCAATACTGTAACCAAGTTGCGTCCCTGCAAATAAACGATGAATGCTATTCATAACCTGTTCTACATTAAGAATCTTCTAGCGCATTCCAATGATAAATATCAATTACAATATGTTTTAATTCGTAAAAAGTTATTAAAATACATTGCGAATGAATTTTCTCACACTGTTAAAAATCTCTGTCAAAACACAGAAAAAAATCGATGCTTTCTATAAATTTACGCTAATTCATGGTTAAAATTATTTTTTTGAATTTCTCAATCATCATTTCAGAGATATTTCTCTCTTCCTATGCCTGATTCCCTGTAGGGATATTCATGCTTTATTATATTTAAAAATGATTTTATCTTTCTTAAAACTTTGTTAATTCAAAATATTTTTGCAATTTTATTAGACATATTAACGAAGAAAATTCAGTTTAAGAATATTTTCTTTTTTTAGAACTTAGAAACTTAGAATAATTTAGAAAGGGAAAAATCATCTGCTTGAAGTTAGTGGGAATTTTTATCGATAATTAAAAGTCTGAATAGATTTTTCCCTACTGAATCATAAAATACGTACTTTCTATTGAACAACAGCAGCTTTTATATCTCAGTGGTAAGGTGTTTTCTTGCTGTCAAGACGTTTGGTGTAAAACTTCAGGACGGCGAGGAACAAATTGCGTAAAAATTATATGATATAGCAATTTAAATTATTAAATTTAAATGCTTGGAGATCCTTGAACATTGAATGATTCACTAATTTTGAAAAGTAAGTTAAATTAAAATCAATAAAAAGTATTTAGAGAGGCACGTGTATTTTTCACAATGTTAACTTCCAGTGCCTATTAAAAATTTATCATATAACTTCTCGGTTATTTAACAGAATCTCGGTTTTTCTAATATCTGTAATTTTACATAAGACTTCAGTTAATGAAGTACATGTATATTCTCTGTAATTTCAAAAAAAAAAAAAAAAAAAAATGCAACAGTGCATAGACTGCAATGTAAAGGTACTATTGTAAGTATATCTGTAAACAAACTATAATTTCTCTGCGTTTAATTTTTCAGTATGGAACACGAAATAGTAATATACTGTAACAAATATAATTTGCATTTCACTCTTAATATATTTACCTAAATTAGAGCCCGATAGACGGCAAGGAGACAAGGGTTCGATTCCCTGCATGTAATCTTTTTCATTAGGCTGGCATTAACGCCTATAAGCAGTTAAAAGAATTTGAAATTTGATTTTCATTTGAAATTCCAAGATAACATTCCCAAATAATTAGCTAAATAATATATAAGAGGATAAATAAAAACATGAATTTGCCCGTCACCAGATAATTATCGACAGACTGTAAGCAATCACATCTTCTGTACTTTTAATCTTTATTCATCATTGATAACGTCTAATTTAATTAATTCTGATAATTAAAAGATTTTATTTATCTCTAGTCATAGAATAGTTATCATAGGATCTTTGATACAAGAGGTAATTTAATATTTTTCTAAACATTCATTGAATAAAAAAAAGTTATTTCGTTTATCATTATGAAAGTATAGATTGTTTTAATTTACTAACTTAATTAGTTTTATTTCATTAATGATAGTATTTTTATAAAGTTTCATTTGGTTATCTTTTGTAAGACATAAAAATCTTATGTTATTAGATAAAATAGATACAATTAATTTGTGTTCATTTCAAGTGAAATGTAAGGTGCTTTTATACGCTTTAAAAATATATCTTTGAAAGATAAGTACAGATTTAATTGAACTGTAATAATAAAATTATCTTTTTGTTATCCAATACTTCAAAAAATGTTTTCCCGAGAATGTAGTATGAACTGATTTAAAGTATACGATTGTGATCGGAGAATGTGAGAGGTAAGCACTTTTATCTTTTTTTGAAATTAATTAAAAACTGACCTAATTATTTTCAGTTATCAAGCTGGTAGGACTTTTGTAAATTAACAATATACTATCTCTGGATTAAAAGTTATTTTTAGAATTGTACTTAGGCTACATATGAATTTTTATTTATTTATTTATTTATATATATATTACTGAAGAGCCTTATTTTAACTGAAATCTGACGTATTTTCTGATGTATTTTCTGTGTTTTCTGATATATTTGTGTTAACAAATAAAGTGGTTCAGTATATATTTTTTTTTGTTATTTTTTAAAGAATAGACTTTGATTAATATTTATAATAAAGCAAATACTTTTTACGAAATGTTGCAACTAATACCAAAATGCACATCTAAGAGTTGAAAAAAAAAATTACTGTTATAACATGATTCTTGATAGAGTATTTATGAGTTACTTTTAAAGTGTAATTTTCGTGAAAATAACAAAATATAAGATATTTTTTAAAAAAATTTCAATATTTTAAAATTTAAAGTAACAATAAATTGCATAGATGAAGCTCCCATTCAACCAGGAAGAAATCTTTCTTTACAAAATAAATAAATAAATAATAATAATAAAAAAACGGTTTTTTCAGTAATTTAAGTTTGTTTTATGAAAAATGATACGGAGTTTATTTTCGGCAACTAAAAGAAATAAACAACACTATCGATTACAATTGTTCTATCACATTTTGTGTTTGATTATTTTTTCTACTTTAATGCTTTTAATTATTTAAATTTCCTAGATGAATATCCCAAATGATTAGCCAAATCATATACAAAAGGATAAATAAAAACATAAACTTACTCATCACTAGATAATTATCGGCATATTTAGCAATCCCACATTCTGTATTTTTAAAATTTATTCATCATTGATAACGTCTAATTTAGTTAACTCTGATTAATTAGGAAATTTTATTTACGTTGACTCATTGAATATATATCATAGAATTTTTGATACAAGCGATTCAGATATTTAATATTTTTTTATAAACACTCACTGAATAAAAGTTTATCATTATGAAAATATAGATTGTACTAACCCGTTAGTAGTCGCGTGTCGGTCTTTTCGCCGCCCGTATAACTTAACCTCTCCTAATTTGTATCACATTACAAACACAACGGAGATCTACTATGTAGCTGACTTTGAAGGTTTTTCGACCACCTTAGTGAAGTAACAAAGCACCTTTGTTTTTCTTTCAGGTATATTTTTAGAAACAAAGTTGACATTGGCGAAAAAGTCTACGTAAAAATCACAGATGTCATTTCATTTTACCGTTTTCCAACTACTCCAGATCTTATGAAAAACATGCATAATTTAAGAAAACTTGAAATTGATATCTTCATTGAAATGTTATCTTCGTATATTAGGAGAAAAATATTTCTTATTTTATATATTTTGTATGCGGGGACCAGCGGCGAAAAGACCGAGCGCGACTATTGACGTTGTGAAAAAAATGGCGCGACTACTCGCGGGTTAATTTACTTACTTTATTAGTTTAATTTCATTTAAGAAACTACTTTTATAAAGTTCGATTTTGCTATCTTTTGTAAAACATAAAAATCTCATGTATAGATTGTATTAATTTACTTACTTTATTAATTTTATTTCATTTAAGATAGTACTTTTATAAAGTTCAATTTTGTTATCTTTTGTAAAACATAAAAATATCATGTTATTAGATAAAACAGATACAATTAACCTGTGTTCACTGAAAAATAAAAGTAAGGTGATTTTATACGCTTTAAAAAAGTATTTTTAAAAGGAAAAGTACAGATTAATTGAACTGTAATAATAAAATTATCTTTTCGTTATCTAATTCTTCAAAAAATATTTTACCGAGAATATAATTTAAGTATAAGATTTTAAGTATAGATAAAGATTTTAAATATGAGATTGTGTCCTGAGAATGTGTCAGGAAAACACTTTTCTCTTGTTTTGAAATTAATTAAAAATTAACATAATTAATTTCAGTTATCTATCTGGTATGATTTTTGTAAATTATCAATAGTCTCTCTCTGAATTAAAGATTATTTTTCAAATTGTATTTAGGTAGGTTTTTACTGAAAAGCCTTATTTTAGCTGAAACTTTAACTTTTCAGATGTGTATATGTGTTTGATAGTATATTTTTTATTTTATTTTGTGAAGGATTGGATTGGATTAAAATTTAAAACAAAGCAAACATTTTTAATGAAATGTTGCACCTAATGCAAAAAGGCCGATTTGAGAATTGAAATAAAAATTCCTGTTTTATTCTGATTTTTGATTGATACTGTAATTGTGACTTATTTAAAAAAAGAGATTTAAAATGCTTATAGCGAAATAAATAAAATTATATTACAACTGTATATAATGCTAGTTAATCATGAGATATACTGTATACCAGACGATCTTAAAGTTAATGAGTCATTATTTAGTTAAACATTTATTGCAAAATTGTTTATTTTTAACAATTTCCAACGTAGTTGTAAAATATTAATGAATTATCAGTATAGCGCACTGACGTTCTACCGACTAAACCACATGGAACGACAACGAGTCTGGAACGTTCTCACTATTACGTGTTGGCAAGGCTACATTCGCAGCACAAGATGGAATATATTATGTAAGCCACCGATCCGTTATAAGCATCAATAAGCAATTAAAATAATTTGGTTGGTTGGTTGTTGAATGGGGCTTTATGGCGCAAGGTCCCCTGTGGGACATGCTGCGCCAAGAACAAGGTAGGAATAAAACAAAGTCAAAATTGAATATAAAATGTAAAAAGTGAAAGTTACATTAAAAACTTGTCGTAGGTATGAATTAGGTGGATAAAAGCAATGCGGTGATACATGAAGTTAAAAACCAATTAAAACCAGACAAAGATATTTAAAAGTGTAAAAAGATAAAATTCTAAAACTAGTTAAAATTCTAAAACAATAAGATAAAGACACGAAAACCAAATTGGAAAAGTACTACAGAGAACCTAAAATGTAACTAAAACAAAGACCAATAAAAAAAAATTAATTCAATTAGGCACATACTCCTCAAACATAGTATTTTCCTCGGAATCCGAGCCACTGTAAGCCTCGGACTCCATAGCCTCCTGAACATAGTGCTGAAGTTGCCTGGGATCCTTTAATTTTCTTACACATGGGCTTAGCGATGCATTTTTCAATCTTTTAACAGCAGTCTTCCGCCGTGGGGATGCCGGAGCTTGGGTTTTTATGGTTTCATTTCGTTTTTTCTGTGATTTCTGTAATGTTTTTGAACTTGTACCAGTTTGAGTCCCAGCCTTAATCCCTTCTTTCTGAGCTATAGTTTTCACTATTTGACTAGAGTTGGGTTTTTTAGAGTTTAATGTAGATGAGTTTGGGTCATTTTTTGGTGGGGTAACAGCCTTTGTCTTATTTAGAGTTTTGGATAATCCCTTAGATTGACCTTGAGATTTCTGACTCAGTTTTTCAAGATAAGTGATTTTTACAGGTTCTGTGGATGGTAGCCAGCGTTCTAATGGCGGATTTACAAGACATTTAGCAGGGAGAGAAACATCCCGGCTTTCTTTAATTGGTGTGCTAGTTGATTGTGTTTTAGTAGATTTATTAGGAAGGTATGAGGAATCAGTTTGGGTACTTATGCGTCTTACAGATTTTGATTGGTTTTTAAGTAAGCTGGAGTAAGAAATTCCGACAGATGGGGTTCTGGTTTCTACAAGTTTGCGGGCTTCAGGATAAGACAAATTTTGAGTAATTTTAACTGTGATAATTTCTTTCTCTATGTTCCAATTAGGACAAGTACGGGAATATGCTGTATGATCTCCTTTACAATTTGCACAGCGTTCGGGTTTTTCACAAGATTCATTGTCGTGGCCGACTTCTGCACAGCGTGCGCAGGTAACAGATCCACGACAATTTGTCTTAGTATGCCCGTAACGCTGGCATTTAAAACAACGGATAGGATTTGGTATATAGGGGCGGACTGGACAGCTTAGATAGCCAGCTTTAATTCTAGTTGGTAATACAGGGCTATTAAATGTTAGAATGATATGCTTTGTCGGTAAAACTTGTTCATTCCGACGGATAGTGATACGGCGTACATCTATTACATCTTGGTCTTTCATCCTTAGTGGAGAATAAAAGGTCAGATTCGGATATTACACCATGACTTGTATTTAGAGTTTTATGAGCTTGGACAGACACGGAAAAAGTACCTATTGCAGAGCAATTAGAAAGAAATTGCGATTGTTTGACAGTAGAAACCTCAACTAGTAAGTCCCCAGATTGTAGTTCTTTGATAGAATGATCATTCCCAAGAATAAATTGGAATGTTTTAGCAACGAGAAACGGTGAAGTCTTTTTAAAGGAGCAATCAGAGTGGCTATCAGTACGTTTTACGATAAAGAAGCGAGTGAAAGAAAGCGTCTGTACACTTTGTTGTTCTCCACGAGGGAGAGAAATAGAAGGAAATGAAGCTTTTCCATCCATTATAAAAAAATATAATTCAGACACCGGCCGCACCACCCACTACCGAGCCCAACAAGGGGATGCACATTCGTGCACCAGTGCTAACCAGGGCCCATACGGTCACAAGACAACCCTATGTCAGTCTCCACCCTTAACGAGATGACTAGTAGTTGCTCGATCACTTGATCCCTAAAGCCAATGACAAAAGTCAGCTGACCAGCCGATTGATGCATACGGGACCAATATGCACCTCCCGTCTACCTGAAGCAGAGGCCAAAGCAGTGTGTTTGTTTCCCTCAACTACCAGGATCCCCCTTTCCAGGGACACGGGTCGCCACGCACGGCCAACACGTAAGTGGTTTACAATTCTCCATGAGTCGATATGCAGGATGACATCGGCTCATACAGAATTGCCCTCACCTCCGAAGAGGAAACCACAACGAGAGTGAAACAAAGAGGAAAGTAAGACCAAAAGAGTGAGAGGAAAAGGAAAGGAGAAAGATCACTCAGGTGCCCCGGGGTTGTGAAGCCCGTGAATACCTAAAGAAGGTATCCCCTTGGGTGATTAAAATAATTTGAAATTTGATTTTCATTTGAAATATTGCATTTAAGGTGAATTTTCTCTCTGGAAAAATTTCCATCTATTAATTGTTATATAAGTAGTTTAAATATTTAGATTATTAAAATATGAAATGTGAAAGAACATTTGTAACCAATTGTGTTGATTATTTCTTTCAGGGGCCGAAAATAAAATCCGTATAATTTTTCATGAAATGTACTTAAATCACAGAAAAATACCGTTGTTTTTATTTATTTTTTAATTTTTATTTATTTATTATTATTATTTATTTATATTTTTGTAAAGGAAAATTTCTTCCTGTTTGAATGGGAGATTCATCAATACAAATTATAGTTTATTTTTTTAAAGTTAAAAATACTGAAAAATATTATTTTATAAAACTATTTTTATGTTGGTGCAAATATTTACTAGTATTCTATAATATAATGCATTTTAGGTTCTGAATTTAAAATTTTTTAAAATATATATGTTTTCAAAGGTGATCGGGTAACTTCATACTTCACGAAAATTACACTTTAAATATTACGCAAAAATATACTGTCAAGAATCCTGATATAACAGTAACCGTCTTTCAATTCTCAAATGTGCCTTTTCGTGTTAGGTGCAACACTTCATTAAAAATATTTCATTTAATTTAAATTTTAACTACAGCCAATCCTTTACAAAAAAAAATAATAATTAATTAATTAAATAAAAAAAATATACTAAATCATTGAATTATCTAACACAGATAGATCTGAAAAAGTTATGGTTTCGGTTAAAATAAGGTTTTTCAGTAAATAAATAAATAAACAAATAAAACTTCACGTGTAGCCTAAGTACAATTTAAAACGTAATTTTTAATCCAAAGAGAAGTTATTGTTAATTTAAAAAAATCATACCAGCTACATAACTGAAATTAATTATGTTAGTTTTTAATTAATTTCATAACAAAAAAAAGGTGTTTCCCTGTCACATTCTTAGATAGCAATCTTGTATTTTAAATCAGTTAATGCAACATTCTCGGGAAAATATTTTTTGGAAAGTTGGATAATTAAAAGATAATTTTATTATTACAGTTCAATTAAATCTGTATATATCTGTTAAATATACCCTTTTTAAAAGCGTATCTAATAACATAAGATTTTTATGTTTTACAAAAGATAACTAAATGAAACTTTATAAAAATATTATCATTAACGAAATGAAAATAATTAAGTAAGTAAATTTATACAATTTATATTTTCATAATGATAAGCTAAGTAACTTTTTTATTCAATGTTAATTTAGAAAAAAATACTAAAATAGCTGACTCTCTTGTATCAAAGATCCTATGATAACTATTCTATGATAAAATGTAAATAAAATCTTCTAATTATCAGAATTAATTAAATTAGATGTTATCAATGATGAATAAAGATTACAAGTATAGAATATATATATATGTGATTACTTACAGTCTGCCGATAATTATTTGGTGATGAATAAATTCACTTTTTTATTTATCCTTTTATGTATGCTTCAGCTAATCATTTGATTATTTTGTCAAGGTAATTTAAATAATTATAAGTTTAAAATATCAACAATAATAAATTACAAAATGCGAGAGAACATTTGTAATCGATAACGTTGCTTATTTCTTTCGGATGTCAAAAATAAACTCCGATTCATTTTTCAAAAAACGCACTCAAATTCACAGAAAAATACCGTTGTTATATTTATTTATTTTATTTTATTTATTTACTTACTTAGGGTAACATCCCCAGTAATTGGCACTTTAAGAATTTGTCTTTAAACTTACTTCAATTTTCATTACAAAGAAATATGATATTTACTTGGAAATATTTTTAAATCAAAGAATGCATATCTGTGCGTCTACTTTGCCCACTAAAAGCAAAAAATTTTGAAAAAGTATTTTTTTAAATATATTTATAAAAAGTTACTGAAATCACCAGTAATTGGCACCTAGAGCACCAATGTATGACACCTTGTGATTCAGTAATTGGCACAAGTTTATATTAAAGAAAAACTTTGCATTTTGCATTGGGTTTAATCGCTTTAAATGAATTTACTGTAGATGAAGATGCCATATTTCAGGTTTTTGAGAATAAGAAATCAGCATATTAGTCTGAAATGTGAACACTTTAAAACAATACAATATACTTACATTAATACCCAGTAATTGTCATGCTGTCTCCAGTAATTGTCATATGAAGCTTTAATGGATTCCAATTACTGATAATAATTCATATTTTCAAATAGAAACAAATGATAAACAAAATTAGTCTATAACTTTAAAAGTACTTCCAAAATAAGTGGTTTAATCTCAAATTCCTTGCGAATTCCTTGAAATTAGAATAGGTGCCAATTACTTGGAAGTAGCTAAATTGAAGCATCATTAATTGGCATCTATCATTAATTCAGAAATCCAAATATTTGTGTCGAAAATACTTTTACAGAATTAAAGTAACAATTTTTAACTAAACAAAACCGTTGTCAATTAAAATTTAAACTATATTATAAATCATATAATAATGAATTGAAAATCATGCCTTCCTTAAGCGAAAGTAGAAGCATTTGCAACAAAAATGGCTAATTTCATACAAGCCATAATTGTTTCTCTTTCCTAGGCAGTATTGTCATCTAGTAGCAAAAATCAAAGTTATAATCTTTAACGTAAATGAGCATATAACTGGTATATGGTCTTGCATTTTTAAAAGACTGGATATAAATTTTATTTTAAGACATGTTTGTAGGATGTGCCAATCACTGGTGCATGCCAATTACTGGGGGGTGTTGCCCTATTTATTATTGTAAAGAAAAATTTCTTCCTGCTTAAATTGAAACTTCATCTAAACATTTTTTAAAGCTAAAATTATTTAAAAATATGACTTTATAAAACTTTTTGTATGTTTTTACAGATACCTACTAATATTCTATAATACATTTTATAATACATTTTAAGTTCTGAATTTAAAAGTATTTATAGAAAAATATTTTCGAATGCAGTCTAATAACTTTATACTTCACGAAAATCAAACTTTAAAAATTATATAAAATACGCAATCAAGATCAGGACATAATAGAAATTCTTGTTTGAATTCTCAAAAATGCCTTTTCGTATTAGGTGTACATTTCATTAAAAATATTTGCTTTATTTTAAATTTTAATTAAAGCCAATCTTTTACAAACTATTATATATATATATATATGCTCAACTATTTAATTTTCGGACACAGATACATTTAAAAAAAGAGAGGCTATTGTTAATTTACAAAAATCCTACCAGCTAGATAGTTGAAATTAATTATGTCAGTTTTAAACTAATTTCAAAACAAGAGAAAAGTATTTACCTGTCACATTCTCAAATCACAATCTTATATTTTAAATCAGTTAATGATACATTCGTGGAAAAATATTTTTTAAATGTTAGATAACGAAGAGATAAATTTATTATTACAGTTCAATTAAATATGTACTTATCTTTTAAAGATACTTTTTTTAAAGCGTAAAAACACATCTTTTTATTATTTCAATGAATACAGATTAATTGTATCTGTCTTATCTAATAATATGATATTTTTATGTTTCACAAAAGATAACCAAATCGGACTGTATAAAAATATTATCATTAATGAAATGAAACTAATTAAGTAAGTAAATTAATACAATCTATATTTTTACAACTGTAAAATAAATAACTTTTTTATTCAATGAATATTTAGAAAAAAATATTAAATTAGCTGACTTTCTTGTATCAAAGATTTTATGATAACTATTCTATGATTAACGTAAATAAAATCTTTTAATTATCAAAATTAATTAAATTAGACGTTATCAATGATGAATAAAGATTACAAGAACAGAATATACATATATGTGATTGCTTACAGTCTGCCGATAATTATCCGGTGATGAATAAATTCACATTTTTATTTATCCTTTTATTTATGATATAGCTAATCATTTGAGAATTTTATCTAGGTAATTTAATTAAAAGATTAAATAAGAAAAATAATAAAATACAAAATTCCTGAGAACAGTTGTAATCAATAATGTTTCTTATTTCTTTCAGTCGCAGAAAATAAATTTAGTATCATTTTTCCTAAAACATACTCAAATAACGGAAATATACCATTGTTTTAAAATATTTATTTTAAAAAAATTTGAAAATAAAATCAAAAATACTTAATACATATATTTGTTATTGCTTACAGTCTGCCGATTATTATTTGGTGATGATAAATTCATGTTTTTATTTATCGTTTTATATATGATTAATTAATCATTTGTGAAAGTTATTTAGGCAGTTTAAATAACTAGAATGTTAAATTATCAAAAATGTTCAAATCGAAAATGTGACAGAACATTTGTAATTGATAAAGTTGCTTATTGCTTTCAGATGCCGAAAATAAACTACGTGTCATTTTTGATAAAAAGTACTTAAATTCAAAGAAAAATACCGTTGTTTTATTCATTTTTATTTTATCTTGTTTATTTATTTATTTTAATAATGAAACATTTCTTCCTGGTGGAATGGTAGCTTCATCTAAACAATTTATGATTATTACTATTTTTTTAGTTAAAATTATTGAAAAATGTTACTTTATAAAACTATTTTTATGTTTTAACAAATACCTATAAATATTCTATAATACATTTTATAGTACATTTTAGTATATTTTAAGTTCTGAATTTAAAAGTATTTAAAAAAAAATATTTTCGAATGTAGTCGAATAACTTTACACTTCACGAAAATCACACTTTAAAAATTACATAAAATACGCAATCAAAGAATCATGATATAATAAAAAATTCTCATTTCAATTCGCAAAAATTCCTTTTCGTATTAGGTGTATATTTCGTTAAAAATATTTGCTTTATTTTAAATTTTAATTAAAGCCAATCCTTTACAAAATAAAATAGAAAAATATATGCTGAACCATTTAATTTTCGGACAGAGATACATTTCAAAAAGTTAAAGTTTCAGTTAAAATTCAGGTTTTTCAGTAAAAAAAAAAAAAAAAAAAAAAAAAAAAAAAAAAAAAAAAAAAAATCATATGTTGTTTAAGTACAGCTCTAAAAATAATTTTCTATCCAGAGAGAAGCTAACGTTAATTTACAAAAATCATGACAGCTAGATAACTGAAATTAATTACGTCAGTTTTTAATTAATTTTATAACAAGCAAAAAGTGTTAGCTTGTCACATTCTCAGATCACAATCTTATATTTTAAATCAATTAATACTACATTCTCGGAAAAATATTTTTTGAAATATTAGATAACGAAAAGATAATTTTATTATTACAGTTCAATTAAATCTGTACTTATCTTTTAATGGTGCTCTTTTAAAGCATGTAAAAGTACCTTACTTTTCACTTCCAATGAACACAAATTAACTGTATCTGTTTTATCTGATAACATATGATTTTTATGTTTTACAAATGATAACAACATAAAACTTTATAAAAATGATTATTAATAATGAAATGAGACTAATTAAGTAAGTAAATTAATACGATCTATATTTTCATATTGATAAACTAAATAACTTTTTCATTCAATGAATATTTAGAAAAAATATTAAATAAGCTGCCTCTCTTGTATGAAATATCTTATTATAACTATTATATTATTAAACGTAAATAAAACCTTCTAATTAATCAGAGTCAATTAAATTAGACGTTATCAATGATGAATAAAGATTGCAAGTACAGAATATACATATATGTCTTCCGATAATTATCTGGTGATGAATAAATTCATATTTTTCTTTATCCTTTTATGCATGATATAGCTCATCACTTGGGAATTTTATCAGGGTAATTTAAATAATTAGAAGATTAAAATATGAAAGATAATAAAATACAAAATGCCAGAGAACATTTATAATCGAAAATGTTGCTTATTTCTTTCAGCTGCTGAAAATAAACTCAGCATCATTTTCCCTACGACGTATATACTTAAATTACGAAAAGACACCATTGCTTTAAAATATTTATTTTAAAGAAAACTTATTCCTGGTTGAATGGAACGTCATCTATATAATTTATTAATATTTTTAAGTTCGAAATTTGAATATATTGAAATAAAAATGCAAGAGGAACTTTTGTAATCGACAATGTTGCTTATTTCTTTCAGTTGTCAAAAAAAAAAAAAAAAAAAAAAAAAAAAAAAAAAAAAAAAAAAAACTCCGTATAACTTTATAAAGCATGCACTCAAATTACGGAAAGATAGCGTTGGTTTAAATTGTTCATTGTAAAGCAAAGTTTATTCCTGGTTTCAAAGGGACTTTCTTGTATATAATTTACATTTTTAAAATTTTGAATTATTGAAAATAGTGAATAAAAATGTGGTAGAGCAATTTTAATCGACAGTTTTTCTTATTCCTTTCAGCCACCGAAAATAAACTAACTATAATTTTTCATAAAATATACTTAAATTATGGAAAGTTATCATTGTTTTAAATTATTTACAGTCAAAGGAAATTAATTCCTGGTTGAATGGGAACTTCATGTATAAATTTTTAACTTAAAAATAAAAATGTGATAGAAAAAATTTCATCGACAGAGTTGCTTATATTTTTCATTCACCGAAAGTAACTCGGTACATTTTTCATAGAGCATACTTAAATTACGGAAATATACCACTTTTTAAAATTGTTTAGTGTAAAGAACATTTCCTGGTTGAATGGGCACTTCTTCTATATAATTTATAATTTTTTAAGCTAAAAAACATCGGAAATTCTAAAAAACAAATGTGATGAAATAATTTTAATCACTAGTGTACTTAATATATTTCCATCGCCAAAAATAAACTCCATATCATTTTTCATAAAACGCTCTTAAAATAAGGAAAGATATGATTGTTTTAAATAGTTTATTTGAATCGTTTTTTTAGACATAAAATATGATTAAAGTATTGAAATAAAAATGTGATACAACAATTTTAATCGATAGTATTGCTTATTCCCTTCATTAACCGTAAATATATTACGTACTCTTTACGATTAAAAGGACTTGAAATGAGCTAAAATAGTATTGTTTTACATTATTGATTATAAAAGAGTTTTTATTATTAAAGTAAAACATTGTCTATATAAATTATAAATTTGAAAGTTTCTAGGTTCAAAAATAATGAAATGAAAAATGCGAGAGAATATTTTTAATAGATTCTATTGCTTATTGTTTTCAATCGCCGACAATAAACTACATATCAGTTATAAGAAAAAGGACTTCAGTGAGCAAATACAGCATTGTTTTACATTGTTGATTGCAAACAAGCATTTATCAGTGCTTAAATGGAAAAGTTATTTACAAAATTTAAACATTTCGAAATTTTAAATGTGAAATGAAATGGAATTGAAAATTCGAAAAAAAAGTTTTAATTTTTAGTATTGCTTATTTGCTCTAGTCGATGTAAAAGAATTTTATATCATTTTTGATAAAAGAATATCGAGATTTAATATTGTTGTTAATTGTAAAATAGAATTTGATGCCAATTAAATAGGATGATATCTATATAGTTTAAAAAATTATCTAAAATAATGGACTGTTATAAAATGCGAGAAAACATTTTAGTAGATACTGATGCTTCTTTTTTTTCATACGCGAAAAATAAATTCAGCGTCATTTATAATAAAATGATGTCAAGTGTAAAAATATACCATTATTTTACATTTTATATTGAAAAGTATAAGGCTTTCCTAACGGAGCAGTCCTTCTTAGGCATTCAAATGTAATACTCAAAAAATGGAAAATATGTACATATATTTTGTATTTTTAAAAAGTAAAACATCGAATATACATTAAATACAAAATGTGAGAGATTATTTTGAGTCGATACTGTTGCTTATATCTTTCAACATAGAAATCGAAAACAACGAAATAGAAAATAAATGCGAATATTTGTAAATGGTATTACTGATTATTTATCAACATCGCCGAAAATAAACTACATATTATTTAAGAAAATTCTTTTACTAAAAATTCTTCAAATGTGGAAAGGAAATATGGTTTTACACTATTGATTGTAAAGATAATTTTATAGTCAATACTTTGGCATAGTAATCATTTTAATTAAATAAATTCTGCTATATTGAACATTAATGAGATAGATAAATTAATTGTGACTTGATTTACGATAACTTAAGGTACTTAATAGTCAGTATTACTTTAATTTAATCAAAAAAGGATTCTATACCTAATGTATATTGATAGCAGTTGTATGTAAGAATTAAAAAAATTTGTATGTAAGTAGTAGGGGTATATGTAACATTTATCGTAGAGTGTAATTCGTTAAATCGTACATATGTACTAGCGGACCCGACAGACGTTGTCCTGGCACCGACAGGCGTTGTCCTGACACCGACTCCAAAAAATCAAATAAATGTGCATGAATATAATATTACGCATGATAAATACTACGCTCTTAATTTAATTTCTTATTACAATTATGTAAGGAAATTATTTTTCACTTTGCAGTAGTTTTGAAGTCGGTTCAATTTTTGATAGAAAAGTTAACACACGATCTCTTTCTTTAAGAACCAAAGATTACATCTGACGCCTTAGACCGCTCGGCCATTCCGTCCGCACTCAATTCAGCGAACTTATTCAACACTTTTAATTAGCAAAAAATCACTAACCATTAGTTTTTGCCTAATTACTAAAAAAGTAGTGAATCAATTTCGAAGTAAAGCGAATCTAAACCATTCTCGAATCCACTGGAACACACATACAAAATTTCATTAAAATCGGTCCAGTCGTTTAGGAGGAGTTCAGTGACAAACACACGCACAGAAGATTTATATATATAAATATATATATGTAAGTCAACATTTCAACGGAGGGTGGTTTTGGGATCTAGGGGTCATGATCAACGAAAATATAGCAAAATTTACCGATGGGCTTTACCCGGACGGCTGCAATAGGTAGTTTTTTTACTTTTTGTAATGAAAGCTACCTGAAAGTGTCCACAATTTCGGCGACCACTGTAGGTAAACAAAGTTTGTTTGACAATAAATGAAATTTCCAAATATGACAACATTTTGTTGCATAGATATAATGAATATGTTGAAAAGTGCTACATAATCTATGATACGTGATTTTTATTTCTTATGTTATTGGAGAATACCGAGGCATAAATGAAGTCAAATTAATAAATGTGTAGAAATATACTATTGTGTCCCATGCCGATAATACATTAAAAAGTTGTTAAGACAAAATAATAGCAAGCGATAAAGACGCGAAACCCGAAAGCTTTAACGTAATTTTTTTTTTTTTAAGTTATATTTCAACTACGTTGCATTGTATATAAAAAAGAATGAATAAATTTTAAATTCTTAAATCGTGACATTTTCTAATTTAAATACGTTCTGATTTACATGTGCAAATGTCAAGTAGACATGTAAGGTTTCGCGACAAATATTTGCATTTGTCGCTTTAAATAAATTATCGAACTCATTAGCGTAATTTGATTCAGCACATTTTCAATCTGAAACCTTAAATGTTACCGACACCAGTTGAGAAGATATTTTTTTTCATAGATTTCTGAAATTAGGAATAAAAGAGTAGATATTACGGGTGAAACACCCTTTGAAGTTATCTTCAAAGCGTAACAACTTCATTGGTACGGGAAACATCTTGTTTGGAGTACAAAAACTTTTTTATTTAAAGAAAACAAGCTTTCTAACGCGTTAATCTTTGTTATCTTTTCAGATTAGGCCACCTTTTAATGTATAAAACGCGATTTACATCTTAATGGAATACATTATAAGACTTCTTCAAAAAAGTCTTTACATTTTAAGACTTTTTAATTAATTTGTGGTTGCATTGAACTTTGGAATACATGCTTAAAAAACTTTTAAATATGCATCAAGTAAACTTTTTTTCATCTTTTCGGGTACAATTTGCCTTTTCAACATTTTTTTTATTATTTAAAAAAATAAGGTTTAAGAAATGAACTCTGTGCATTTCAATATTCAACTAAAAATACATTAAAAAATAACTCATATTTAATTTTTTTAAGTTTAAAATTGGCTTTAACTTTTTAAAATCTCTACAACTTTTTAATTTTTTAAAATTATTAACATATTTACTCAATTATATTTTTTGATATTTTCAAATGTGTAACACACAAGACTGTTCATGGATTTGTAGATAAATGTCATATTACATATTGATATAATTCATTAATTACATATTAATATATTTTTATATGCATAATAGCTTTAAATATATTATGTAAAATATTTCTTATAGGTCTGCATTGATGAATCGAGTTTAATCGTTCTGGACTTTATATTATTTACAGAGTTGAATGATTATAGAGAATGTATTTAAAAAGACTAGAAATGCATTTAAAGTATCATTTAACAGTTTTAAATAAATATAAATGAAAAAGATAGATCCATATCTTATTAAAAATGCTATATAAAATGTTTTTTTTTTTTTTAATATTGTAAATAAAGTAAAATGTACTTTGTTCTGCAAAACATTTTTGTGAAAAGTTTACGCAAAAGTTAAAAATTCAAAGCTTTTATTTGTGAAATATGTATAAAAAATAAAAAATCAGTCATGAAATTTTTCTTTTATTTATGTGTTTGTGAAAATAATTCCACGTCACATATTTCTTTGGTCTTATGCCGCACTTGATGAAATAATAATGAATTTAAATCTGCAAATGAAAATTTTAATAAGCTCATGTTCACCCCATTACATTTCGGTGAATTTTTGTCTCTTGAAATATTTTAAATTCAAAGTACACACGTACTAACCGAATCAGCAAAGAGCACGTTGTATGAAACCAGTTTAAATAAATTCGTCTGCTTTGTCTTCATGCTACACTGTTAAAAATCTTGTCCTAGTTTGAACCAAACTTTGGTACTGAGTAGCTGCCACTGTACCAATACATTTCGTACCAACATTTGGAGCTTTCTAATTCAACCTCGTTCCAACTATTGGAACTATGCTTCGACAGGAGCTCCAAATATTGATTCAAGATTTCACCATCTTGCAGTGGCAGCTATTGAGCACCAAAGTTTGGTTCAAACTAGGACAAGATTTTTAAGAATGTTAGACTTAATGTTATCCACAGACTTCTGTATGCAGAAAGTCGGTTTCTGTGAAAGCAAATCTATATTATAAAGTCCAAACGTATCTGTGCGTAACGCATACGTTATTTTGCGCATGGTAACACTTTTAAATTTTAAATGAATTTCGGTATTGCAATTTTTTCTACTAAATGTTTTTAAACTTCTTAATGTCGCATATTTTGAATTTTTACACCATCATGTAGGGGGAAAAGTACTTTTAAATGAAATTTGTTTGAAAGCTGTATATCTTAATTTGTTTTTGAAATATTATTTTTTTTTTTTTTGTAGCTTTTAATACTTTTTTCTAATCGTGGCAATAGGGGTACTCCATTTCTATTTAAAGCAAAGGAAAAATGCGAAACAATTGAGTGCTGTGTCTTTATATTGCCATTTTCTCATTAAAAGAGAAAAAATAGAAAATTAAATATCTTTTGTTATAAAACCCGATGAATTTGGTCTTCATTTACAAAATTTGATTTACATGTAAAAGAATATCAACAGTTTAATATCTATTTCAGCTAATCAGCTAATAGCATTGAGACTTCAAGTTTTGAATCAAAATTATCAAATTAAAATGCCAATTTTTTTTAAACGTGAATACATTTAAGTGTGACATTTCACATACGTGTGAAATGTACATTTGTAAATTGTTATATGGTGAAAATGATGCCGGGTTTAGATTTCACGGGGAAAAAAATTCTATGATTGAGTCAAAGTTGAATAAATTTTGCTTTTTATCATTTTGGAATACTAGCATAAGAACGTTAATTGATAATTTTATCATAATAGCATATCTTTATTGTTTTTTATTGCTTACATATACTATTAAAGTTTAATTTTAACAATTTATACAACTGCGTTTTATAGAAATAGTATTCTGTTAATTTGACGATAAATATCGTTTTTTTATGAATTAAACGTACCAATATAAAATGCATTTTTTACTATAGCTAATTTTGTAGGTTTATTACAAGTTAATGAAACAGTTCCTTCTTAAAAATTTTCTTTCGCTAAAATTTGACGTGTTCTACCTTGTACTTATAAATTCTGTAATGCAAGTAAAAAAAAAAATGTGTTCCTTGTCTTTTATGTGAACGTATTTGTTTTTCCAGCTTTTATTTACATTTGTTGAGGTGCACCTTTGTATGATACAGGTACCATTCTGACGCATTTCATGTTTGTTAACTATAAAGATAATTTTGTTTTGAAGAAATGGGTGCTGCATTTGAAACTTTTAATTTCAACAAATTTCATTGTTTATATGAATATGTACCGCTTTTAGCCTGCGTAATTTTTTTTTCCGAGCACCTTCGTCGTTCCAAGCCCAAGCGCGCACTCTGATTGGTTGTTGCTCTCGGCACTGTTTTCATGTAATTTGGCGATAATCATACTTGGCGTAGCGATAGATGCTTCCGTGGAGGAGTTTGATTTCCTTCCGAGCCGACTACAAAGTAACTTTTCCCGTTTATTAATAAGTAAAGCATTAGCCATTTTATAAAATAACACAAGATAATAATACACACGAGGATAAGAATGAAGGAAGAATAAGAATGAGTAGGTTAGGTTTTAAGTTTACTCGTTCACTTACAAGCGAAGTATTTTTCTCCAAGTATGGTTATCGCCAAGTTACGTGAAAACAGAGCCGAGAGCAACAACCAATCAGAATGCGAGCTTGGGCTTGAAACGATGAAGGTGCTCGGAAAAAAAATTTCGCTTTTAGCCTATTAGTTTCATATAATTGAGCCCTAAAAAAATTACTATAATTATAATCAAATTGTATATTTCATTTTTTTGCACATGAGTAATATTGAAATATATGCATATTTAAATCTTTCTTTTCTATTTGCCTTTCAGTTCCGTGAAATGGTAAACAGAGACGAAGTTCTACGCAAGTTGCTCCAACATTGGCCAGTAACGGTGTTTGCCCCAACAGATGAGGCCATAGACAAAAATAACGAATGGATTCTGGGGAGAGAAAACAAAGTGGTGTCTTATCATGTTTGTAAGTTCAGGTGCATTTTTGTATAAATTGCATATTTTTAACACAAAAAAAATCTATGAGTTTGCATGCTACATTTATTAAATAAATTGTAGAAATATTTACTACATAACATCAATATTGGTGATGTATAGGCTGTAAAAGTATTTTTACTATAAAAATGAATTTTTAAGATTTTTTTTCAAATATTTACAGAAATATGAAAATGTAATATGTAATATTTAATTGAACATTACTTAATTTTCCAATTTAATATTACTGATTTTTGTTTTAATAAGAAATTTTTATGCTATTAATTTTGAATATAATATTCATTATTTTTTGTATCGGAGGTCGTTTTTAAATTAAAAAATGTGCCAACTATATTTTTTAAACAGAAATGTACCCGAATGACAGTTTATTTAAGTTATTTGGATCAAACTAGTTCAAAAACATGTGAGATTGAGAATACCAAAAATTTAATTTCTTTTTTCCGTTAATTGTATCAGTTCATAATTTCTTCAGCACAGGTATTTGATAGTGTCGCTTATTGGATATTATTTGACGACCCCAGAATCCATGGGGTATAAGTAAAAAAAAGAATAAGTGTACACATGACTTGGAAATAGGCTTTTTTCTTTTCGGATAATGAAATATACGCAATTTTTTAATTATGTGCTGTGTTCTAGAGATCAACTACTTTTGCCGAATAATTATAAATTTTGATAAAATATAAATTTAACGAAAATTGTACTTTACTTTTTTCACAGTTATTGAAATAAATGTTCAAAGACCACAATGAAACAAGCGGCAACTTTCAATTTCAATTGATTTTTAAAGTTAATGTTAGTTGTTCAATTTACTCCAAATCGAATTTCTGACACATGTACCCTTTGTCTCCTGAGGTCCTCATTTGTACTTGTAATTTTTTTAGTACTGTGACTTTTATCTTTAACAAAGATTTTTGCATGTCGAAATGGACTTTTGTAATTAATGTTTTAGTACCGAGTGTCGGTTTCCTTTTATTATTAGAATTCATTAGCTTCCTTTTTTATAATCATACTAATTATTAGAAGTGTTCAAATAGTTTACATTTTTATGGCATTATCATTTTTTAATTTTGTGAATAACTCTTTATATAAAAAAAAGAATGATTGCAACACTGAGAATATGTAACGTCGTCCTATCATGATCGTCACCAATTTTGATTGGATTATGAAGTATTTCCTGTTAATAAGTTTTTCCCTTTTATCCAAAAATAGTCAATATTTATTCATTAATTATTTTGCTATATTTTTCTTGCTGCTGAGACAATAAACATGTGCACAAACAAAGGTGTTTTTAGAGTACTTTTTCTACAAACTAATATTATTCTTTCAGCTGAAATATAGGTATTTAAAGACATTTTTATGATAGAATGTAATATTTCTAATATATTCTTTTAATTTATGCACAAGAGCATTTACCACTGTAGTTATCTTCCATGAACATTTTGCGAATAATAAATATCTTCTTATTTATCACAAAAATTCTTCATTTCAAAATGAAGCTTATTACTATATAAAAATTCTGTTGTAAGTTTTGTCTAAGTGGTAATCAAAGTCTGCCTATTAAAACCCTGAGATAAGATGACTGTTTTCATGATTTAATTCGTAAGAATAATGGTCCCCTTAATTGTTTGTAACTAGGTGTGTAGCGACCTAATTATTGAAAGATTTGACAGGCATGTATAAAAATACCTTTAAAATGTTTTAAAAATCCATTAAAATCTCAAAATGATTTCAGCCAAATTCACATGGTTTTTAGTGGTTATTTAAGTGCTTTTTGTGCTTATTTTCCAAAGAGAGGCCATTATAATTTAAGGCAGGTATGAGAGATAAGTTTAGGGGGGAAATGCGTTCAAGTTTTAACAAAACAAACCATTATCTAATGTGCAACTTTGTCGAACATCTTCTTCTGCAGAAGTCTGATTTCTGGGTGCAGTCTAAATGAAAGCTCCAGCATTCCATCTTGCTCTTCAGGCACACATCCAGAAGAACTTGAGGAATCATAGAGTATAGAAACTGACATCCCGAGTACAGATTCATTAATTCATTGTAAAAGCTAATAGTAAACATTTCCAAAAATTACTTGAGGCAAATAAAAATGTACTTTTGTAAATACCTCTTTGAATTTCATAAATAAATTGTTTTCTGAGATTTCTAAAGATAAAGGGACACTTTTTGAAATCCTGAGTAACTCGAAATGGATTATTAAATATTTAGGCTCGTGATTATTGTACATTTTTCAAGAGAAAGAAACATCTGTCATTTTTTTCAATGTTGAAGCAATTTCAGTACATTTTAATTGGACTGTAAATGAATTTTAACCATTTTTTGCAGTTAAGGTTTTTGCTGAATTTTCTTTTTTTAGGGAAAATTTTTCAAAACAATAGATTCTTGTAAATAATTCCACTACACTGTTAAAAAAATCTGTAAAGGTACTAAACTTTTTCTAGGAAACTGGGATTCCTAGAACGTTACCTGTAACGGTAACAGCAAAAATTCAAGTTTCTGAATCGGTTACGTGAATTTTTCCTGTTGTCGTTACATGAAAAGTTCTTGGAATCCCAGTTTCCTAGAAAATATTTAATACCTTACAGAATTAGAGACAGAGAATTAGAGTACATTACAGAACAGATTTTTTTACAGTGTAACATGCTAATCCTACATCTTCTTTATTTTAATTAATTATTAATAATTATTATTATTTGTGTGTGGGGGGGGGGAGGACCGAAATTTAAATATTCATACTGCTTCGATCTGTCACACGAAATTGTCTCATCCAGCACTTTTTCTTTATATGTGAATCAAATAAATTTAAAAAAAAAGTTTATAAAATACCATTTATCTTTTTTACACTTTTAAAATAACTTTTAAAACTGATTTTTAACTATTTATTTCATAATGTTAAAAAGCTTAATGTATTACTATGAAGTATTTTCAGGTAGCCCTTTCACCTCAGGTATATCAAATAATATTTAACAGGATCATCAAATACTCGTTAAGCTGATAAATGTTAGAGTTTGCCTACTGGGAAAAAGTCACACTTTTTGAAGTTATAAAAACTTTAAATTTTTGAGATCAATTCTATAATGATTTGCCTTGTAAATGTTTTGAAAAATGCTTATATGAGTTTTTAACCATTTTTTAAACCTCGTTTTAAGCAATTAATGCTTTTACAGAATTTTACATGTTTAGAGAAAAATATCTCCTGAAGAATAGTTTTCCGTAAATAATTTCATTAAACCCTTCGCGACGATAGACTTTTAGGTTATTTATAATGTTTTGTAACCAGTGTTTTAAAACAGGAACTTGTCCTTTATAAAATTGAGATAATGTTTCCTTTAAATAAGGCAAGTTTTACTGGTGGAGATATACAAGGATTCTGAGCGCTTTTTTCGGCAGTTATTCGTCCCTAAGACTCTATTCCAAACGTTTTTTTAAAAGAAGTAAGAAAAATCATGCGTTAAGCATAGATTATGAAGCACTTTCCAACACTGAATGAAATCTTTAACAAAACTTTGTTATTAAGTGAAATAATAGTGTATAGCCTAATATACCCAAATATGTATTCCAGTACATTAGAACAGCCCTGTATTTCATATGTCAGTTCATATAATGGGAAAATTTAGTTTAGCAAGAAAATACCCAGTAGCTTGAAATTTCTTTTTCAGCAATTCATACTATTAGATGGAAACATACTTGAATACTTTGTTCAGCCCTGTAGTTTACATTGTACCTTTATTACACGTCAGCATTAGGCTAAGGTTTATTCTAAACTAAAACACTTTTAAAACAACTGAAATCACATTCTCATAAATTATCATTCATAGGCGTCCATGAACCGAATTCTTTGCGTGGCCCTGTATATCCTTTTATCTATATTCTGAAAACATTTCTCAGTAAATTGTATGAAGCTCAGCGTAAAAATGCTTAGCTTATTTAAGAACCACGTTTAAATAATTTACGCTCATATTCAGTAACGTTGGTGAGCTCTTTTGGGTAGCCCTGTATATCAACTATAACATTTATACACACCATATAATGTGCATATATTTAGCGAAATATAAACGGGCATATCTAAATTAAAATGCATTTCATCCCTCCATCTGCCATCATCGGACACATAAAGGGTACTTCGGAAAGAATATCCTATTTGAAATCTTTTGTGTGGCCCTGTAAATGCTATGTACTTCATATTATGCAAGACAGTAGCGTATAATTTATATTAAGCTTCAGTGACATATATCAGTTTTATTATACATGAAGAAGCCTAATATATTTAAAATATGTCACACTCAATTCCCCCTTTTACCATTATCTAATGGAATTCTTTTGTGTGGCCGTGTAAATGAATAATAGCTACATTTTCACCTTATATTTTATAGAATGCATATTTTAATATGTTTGACAGGGTATAACATCTTTAAAATTCCTTTGAAACGATTTTTCCCCATAGGCCGTAATATAATAGGAAACTTTTGATTCGCCCTGTAGATAAACTAATCATGGTAGAAACTTCATTTTCGATAGGACTTGTGCTAGGGTAACCGTCAATAACGTCCTAAAATTTCATGGCAATCCGAGTATATTAACGATTTTTCCCCATAGGCCGTAATGTAATGGGAAACTTTTGATTCTTTCTGTAGATAAACTAATCATGGTAGAAACTTCAATTTCAATAGGACTTGTGCTAGGGAAAACGTCAATAACGTCCTAAAATTTCATGGCAATCCGAGTATATTAACGATTTTTCCCCATAGGCCGTAATGTAATGGGAAACTTTTGATTCTCTCTGTAGATAAACTAATCATAGTAGAAAATTCATTTTCAATAGGGTTCGCGCTACGATAAACCTCAATAACGTATAAAAATTTCATAGCAATCTGAGTATATTTACGGGAGTTAGAGCGCGGACAGACGGCCAGACGGACAGACGGCCAGACGGCCAGACGGACAGACAAACCGAATGCATAAGCACTTTTCAACTTTGTTGGAAAGTGCTAAAAATTGTTTGTATTTTGGTATTTTATAGGAATCGAAATTAAAATAAGTCTACTATTTCGAAATGTCACCTGAAAACGGTATATCCAACATTTTTTTCATTTATGCATGAATTAGGAGAAATTTGTGGATTTCGCAGGAATTATCTAATTTATATCAGAAAATTCCTGTAATGTCATTTATAATTTTCTTAATTTTTGAAATAATGATTTAAACTTATTACATAGTTTTTGATATTTATTCATCGATGCCATTATTTCTTAATTATTCCAGATCTGGAGTAAGACAAATATGTTTCAATCGGAAAATTTAATTTATCACAAAATTCAAAATAAAAATTAACAAGTACTTTATAGAGAGTAAACCAATTTGCTTGTATAACTTTTCTGCTTTAAAATATAATTTCTCTGATGAGACTGCACAATAATTAATTGTCCTAGTATCAATTTTTAGAAATTTCCTAGTATCCTTAGTTTCACGTTAATTAAATCGAAAAACTAATTTTATTATATGAAAAGATCAATTGCAACCGATCACTTCCGTTCATATCGAATTCCCAAGTATCGTTTTTGCGAATATTCATTTTGTTTAATGTCGCATTTATCAAGTTTTCCTTTTAAATCTGATTTTGCATGTTTTTATATCATTCCAATTCTAAGGATTCTATGTTTTAATATTATTCGTGAAGAATGTAAATCTGCCAGGGGAAAAGCCTCTGTTAGGTCTTTTTGATCTACGCGGAACATTTTGCGTGGTATCCAAATTTGCGTTATGATTTTGTTTCGTATCTCCGGCTTTATAAATAGTATTCTCAATTGATTCTAATTTCGGTTGCGTATCATCAGATGTCGTTATGAGATAATTTTATTATTGTGCTGTATGCTAGCCATTAGCTGTCCACAAATCAAATCTGCATAAATGAATGGTCAAATTTTTTTTGGCTTAGTAATTATCTGTCCTCATATGAGGCCGTATGCATGAGATGGTTAATTCACGGCTATAATTAAACTTTCTAGCGGTTCTTCATAACAATTAACAGTTTTGATATTTTTTAAAACTATCGCGAACTTAAAGATTGAGAAACAAATAATAATAATAATAATAATATAATGTTTCCCCTTTATTTTTAGGTAAATGCACAATTTTTTTTCTACATACATATTTTTCTTTTTCTTTCCAGTAAATCTTGTAGCTGAGAAGTCTTCTTTTCCTTTTACGTCAGTCACGTCTTTATCCGGATCCCCTCCTCTTTATATGGGATTAAAAGAAGGACCTGGAGGGCGAACGGTAAGTCCAAAACGTATTTCAACAAATATCTCTTCTCTTAACGAATATATTTCGATTTGGTTTATCCAAGTTTATATCTATATATTGTTTTTCGTTTAACTTTTAACAGCCATTCAAATCTATTCAAATTACATTAATGCAATTACTTGAGACATCATAGCTTTGACTTATAGAATTAAAAAATAAAAGTATCAAAGGGCATCTGCCATATTTTCAAAACGTAATCGTTTTAGAGTGTGGATTTATTTTAGGTTGTATAAGGAACGCGAAATACACTATTCAGTGTGACTTTGAGAATCGTACATTCGGAAATCCGATAACTTTAAAAATCCAGTATTAAATATAACTTCTCTCACTTTTTAACAATTTGAACTTGCGAAGGAAAAAAAGTAAACATTTATTTACGAAATAAAAAACTTAAAGATTGACAACGGTAGCTTAGCGAACACTGTGACAAATAAAACTGCTGATTATGCTGGTACAGTACTTGTCAAAAGTTAAACCACAATAGAATTTTTAATATAAAACTTTAAATATTCACTTTATTTCAGTATCGGTCTTGTATATGTTAATAATATCTATGTTATATCTATCTGCTATTTTTAAAATCTATTTGTAATGGTTCTTTGCTATATAATCTTGTGAGAGCTGTAGTTTTCCTATTGTATTTAATGTCTGCTATATTATATATATATATATATATATGTTACAGGCCAAACCCGATTTTAGGCCAAACTAGATTGGCCTAGTCCAAATTAGTCTATCCTAATGCCCATCGGATAGACTAGTTTTTCCTAGGCCAAACTAGTCTACCCTAATGCTCATAGGATAAACTAGTGTTTCCTAGGCCAAACTAGTGTATCCGAAAGCACATCGGATAAACTAGTTTTTCCTAGGCCAAACTAGTCTATCCGAACGCCCATCGAATAAACTAGATTTTCCTAGGCCAAACTAGTTTGGCCGAACGGTCATTAGGATGAACTAGTTTAGCCTGCTATTCATTGGTTTAAACTAGTTTATCCTAGGCCGAACTAAATTGTACTAGGCCAATTCAATTTGGCGTGATTTTATTGAATCTAAAGATCGCCACGGCACCAACTTTCTAGTTTTGATCTATTTTATCCTAGGCCGATGCAGTTTGACTCGCTTTTAGCTCATATACAATCAAAGCCTGAGAGCTAATGTGCTCGTAGATTCTGTGTGTGTGTATGTAACCATGTACGTATGTACGTACGTATGTCGGACTAATATATCACGACTAATATAACGGAGTAATGTGGAATTAATATAACACAAGCACCCAAGTGTTGGAATTTGGAATTTGGATTTGATTTAGTTCAAATCAGCCGGCTTCGCCCGCTATCGGGCCCCTTGTTTTATATAAAATATCGAAACGGGCGTATGTTGAAGCGAATGAACCTCGAAGAGAAAAAAAACATGATGATAAATATTTAAGAAAAAAGATTCCGCATCGAAATACCACTATTTCCTAATAGTAATTTTTGTAAAAATGTTATATTCTTGCTGGAACATTTTGAAACTTTGTGACCGTTTATGGCATTTGATATAAATTTATAAAAAAAGTCACATTTCGGCGTAAAAGAGGGTGTGGTTGCGAACCAAAATCAGGAAATATAACGAAAATTCTAGCTTTTAAAGCACCGCGATCTCAGGTAACATATCTACTAATAGGTTGTTTAACGGAGTTTCATTCATATACAGTTTTGTTAATAATAGAGTGCGCTCCTTGATTTTGGAATGAGGAACTAATATAACGTGGCTTAGTTAAAACTTGCTGGCTTCGCCCGCTATCTGACTGGCGTGGGCAGCGGGGATATGGTTGGAAATTCGTTCGCTTCGAGGCTTTTTCGAAAAGGAGGATTACATTCGACGGTGCGTACTCAGCACGCTTGCTACGATTTGAATTTCGTTCGCTTCGAAGTTCGTTCGAAAAGGAAGAGGGCATTCGACAGTGCGTGTGCAGTACACCTGCTATACGCTGTCGCAAGCTGTAGGGACGCAGCTGAAGAACTAATGAACGAAATTTAATAAAAATTTATATTCAGGTAGTCTCAGATCTAAATTGATGCTGATTAGTTTTTGGTGTAAATCGCTCATCAGGTGAAGCTTCTCTTTTGCATTTTTTATGATTTACGCATTAGCTTTATCTTAATAACTAATACACAAATTTCCATCAAACATCAGTTTCAGTTCGTCCATGAGATGAGTTGGTGTTGGTTCTATTTTGAAGTAAATCACTCAACATGGCTATGCTATGCTGCATTTTTAACAATTTTTACAATAACTGTATCTCAAGAACTAATATGAACGGAATTTAATAAAAATTTATATTCAGATAGTCCCTGATATAAATTGATTCTGATTACATTTTCATGTAAATCGTTCAACAGATGGCACTTCTAAACTGCATTTTTACCTATTTACAACAACACTATTTCAATAACTAATTTAAGGATTTTCATCAAACTTCCGGATTCAGTAAATCCGTGATATAAACTAATTATGTTTACGTTTTTATATTAATTGCTCAATAGGTGGCACTGTTGTGCTCAATTTTCTTGATTCCTGAAATAGCTCTGTCGCAAGAAATAATGCACGAATTTTCATCAAACTTTAGATTCAGTAACTTTCTGATAAAAATTAGTATTCTGTAGTTTTTGGAGTAAATCTCTCGAAAGGTGGCACTGCTATACGGTATTATTCGTGATTATTGCAATAGCTATATCTCAGGATCTAATGCATTAATTTTCATCAAACTCCAGATTATATTAGTCCTTGATATAAAAATTACAAAAGTACTTTTTAATTTTTGGAGTAAATCGTGCAACAGGTGGCGCTGCTATGTGGCATTATTCATAATTATCGCAATAGTCTATCTCAAGAACAAATGCACGGATTTTCATCAAACTTCAAATTCAGTTAGTTCCTGATATAAATTAATATTCTTGTTTTTAGAGTAAATGGTTCAATAAATTGCGCTTCTATGCAGTTTTTTTATGATTTCTGCGATAATTCTACCTCAAATAGTACTAATACACAGATTTTCATCAAATTTCAGATTGAGTTAAAATTTGAAAGACGTTGTTGTAGATTTTTCAAAAAGTTCCGGCAAGAATTTAACATTTTTACAAAAATTGCCATTAGAAAATAGTGATATTTCGATGCGGCATCTTTTTTCTTAAATATTTATCATCATGTTTCTTTCTCTTCGAAGTTCGTTCGCTTAACATATGTCTGTTGTGAGATTTTATATAAAAGAAGGAGCCCAATATGAGGAGAAGCCAGCTTGTTTGAACTAGATCGCGTTGTATTAGTTCCGAATTCCAACACCAGGATGCTCGCGTTAAATTAATTCCACATTCCATCACCAGTGAGCTCACCCTATTGCCAACAAAACTGTATATGAAGGAAACTCCGTTAAACAATCTATCAGTAGATATGTTACTTGATGTCGCGGTGCTGCAAAACAAGAATTTAAGATTTTTGAAAAAATCACTATTCGTCAATAGTGGCATTAAACGCGGAACATATTTTTATAGATTTATATCATGTGTAATAAACTATCTTAAAGTTTCAACTAGATCAACCTAGAATTTTCGTTACATTTCCTGCTTTTCTTCGCCCCCCCCCCCAACTTTCCCTTTCGTAATGGGACTTTTTTTACAATTTTTATCATGCGTTATAAACTATCACAAAGTTTCAAACAGTTCCAACAAGAATTTAACATTTTTACAAAAATTACTAATAGAAAATAGTGGTATTTGACCCGCCATCTTTTTTCTTAAATATTTAACATCATGTTTTATTATGTTTCTAAAAGTTTCAAATAATCGTAATATTTAATAAAAGCTCAGCACTTTAATTAAAGTGCTGAGCTTTTATTAAAAAATGTAGCGTCCTCTTACTCAACCCCCCCCCCCCCATCCTAAATTTCAAGTGTCATGCTTTATTTAAGCTTTTTTTTTAAAAAAAAAAGGATTCAGATGTTTAGTTTCTTAATATGAACAATTTCGCCTGAAGTGATGTGTGCAAAAACCAATATCTGTTACGAAATAAAAATCTTTTCATAAAACCGAAAATTTCTATCCGATTGAAAAAAAATCCGTTCTACGTTTATATTTAAACTCAGAAACCTCCAAATTAATCAGGTAAACGCCTTATCAAAAGGAACCTACATCCAAAATTTGAAATAAATCGGTAAATTCTCTGTGAAAAACCTATTTACATAAATTAAGAGTGTTATCTCCCATTCCTCCTTTCTTTATACGTAAACAATGAACACCGACAACTGATCATGGATGTACCTTATCAAAATGATATTATACCTAAAATTTTAATAAAATCTGATCATTTTGCATGGAAAACTGACTTAACTAAATTAAGGATGGGGGGGGGGGGAGGTGCGGATTAGACTTCTGCTCTCCTCCACTTATTCTTATTCAATGAATCCCTGAAACTAATCAGGAAAGTTCATTATCAGGATAAATCTATGTCCAAAATTTGAAGCAAATTGGATATTTCTATCAGGAGTTATCGCATTACGTACACACGTACGTACATACGTACGTAATACGGCCATACGTACGTAAATGGTTACATACACACACACAGAATCTGCGAGCACATTAGCTCGCAGGCTTTGATATTCTGTGAGCTAAAATCGCGTCAAACTGCATCGGCCTAGGATAAAATAAATCAAAACTAGAAAGTTGGCGTCGTGGCGGTCTTTAGATTAAAAAATATCACGCCAAATTGAAATGGCCTAGGACAATCTAGTTCGGCCTAGGATAAACTAGTTCAAACCAATGAATAGCAGGCTATACTAGTTTATCCTTATGACCGTTCGGCCAAACTAGTTTGGCCTAGGAAAATCTAGTTTATCCGATGGGTGTTCGGATAGACTAGTTTGGCCTAGGAAAAATTAGTTTATCCTATGGGCTTTCGGATAGACTAGTTTGGCCTAGGAAAAACTAGTTTATCCGATGGGCGTTAGGATAGACTAGTTTGGCCTAGGAAAAACTAGTTTATCCGATGGGCGTTAGGATAGACTAGTTTGGCCTAGGCTAATCTAGTTTGTCCTAAAATCGGGTTTGGCCTGTAACATATATATGTATATAATATTATACAGGGTGTCCCCTCTCAACGGTGGCCAATGGCTAATTTCTAAACCGTTGGTCTTAGACATATAATTCCAAATGCAAAAATGCTTTAAATAAGGCAAATAATTGTTTTTTAAGCGATTTTGGTCAAAAAAATGTTTTACTAAAAAATTACGAAAATTAAATTTTTATACGGTCCCCCGGTCCTATAAATGATATTTAGCAAAATTTTTTCAACACTCTAGCAAGTAATACAGAAAAGGTCCCATTCATGTAACATTAAAATTGACCGAGTTATGAAACTTTAAATTTCATGACTTAAACCACTTTTCTATAGCTGAAAACGGATGAGTTCGACTGAGCTATAAGGGAACATACACTAAGTGCTTAAAGTATTATAAAGAGAGTCGATTTCTAACACTGTTCAATGGCTACTTCCTAAACTATTTGTCACAGACATATATTTCCAATTACAAAATGTTTTAAATGAGTGATTTAACTGAAGACTCTGTCACCGTATAAGTTTTACGGTAGTGTTAATTATAATGAATTAACTTCTAGATTGGTTATTAAAATAACTGAAGACATGCATTTCAAAATTCTCTTTCTCGAAAAAAATCAAATTTTGGGAAATAGCGAAAAAACTTTAAATGCCTCTATTGGTTTTCATTATAAATTTTGAGATTGTATTGTTACAATAGTGGAGGTTTGTATAGACTGATAGATAAACCAAAAAGCGATAAGTCGAGTTTTGAAATTCATATACTCAAATGTATTTTTACGTATGTTTTATACATAAACAAATGAAGCTGATTCTTTTCGTGATTTTATTTTAAAAAGGTATGGTATTTTGATAAGCTTTTATTTTATTCATAGTTTTTGTATGTAAATTTTCCTAGTTCAAAACTTATATTCAAATTTTAACTCACTTCCAAATATCTGATTGAGGTTCAATTCCCATACTGATTTAAACCCGATGACAATGCAATTTTAATACGATTTTAGATGCGTTCCATTTATTTATTTTATAGGACTACATCAAATTCTATTAGGTTGAGTAATCTAATAGAGCTTTAAATATGTATCATTTTGTAACGATTTGTGACTGTTTCTTTTCATCGTTTAAATTAAAAAAAAAATCTTTTATTTTTTAACTCATATTTTTAGCACAAATTGCATATTTTACCTTAACGTGTAAATGTCAACATAACTTCAGAAACAACATTGTAAAAATTTTTTTACTATTAATGTTTAAAGTTAAATTTTCTATCTGATGTTTATTTTTATTTCCAGTAAATTTGTGACTGACCCCTATTTTGCAGCAAAAAATATGCTTCAACTTTGAACAGCTATAACTCGGTGAATTTTGATCGCAGAGGAATGGAACTTTTTTTATCTTACTTTTTAGAGTAGTGGTAAAAATTTTCTAAATATCACTTATAGGACCGGGGGACCGTATAAAAATTTAATTTTCGAAAATTTTAGTAAAACATTTTTTTACCTAAATCGCTTAAAAAATAATTATTTACCTTTTTTAAAGCATTTTTGCAATTGGAACTATATGTCTATGACCAACGGTTTAGAAATTAGCCATTGGCCACCGTTGAGAGGGGACACCCTGTATACATATATATAATATAGCAGACATCAATTACAATAGCAAAACTACAGCTCTCTCAAGATTATATAGCAAAGTACCATTACAAATAGATTTTAAAAATAGCAGAATAATATACCCTTCTAGATCATATTTTCCATCAATCATAAGAGAATCAATAGAAATCTTCATACGTAAAGACAATGTTTGCGATGAATTTGCCTCCATGGAGCTACCTAAAATATGGAAGGAAATGCTTCAAAGGTTTTTAAGACAATAATTTGTAATATTTCACGCTCACAATTATTTTTATTCATTTTTATTTCGAGTTTTATTTTTATATGCTCATGTTCACGTGATTTGTGTTTTTCTGTTTATTTCGAGAAATTTCTTTTTATCATTTATTTGCTTTTGAAAATGTTGCCGTAAGAGCAATAAAACATGTCAAGCTATAATCTTTTTATGTTATTTTAATTTTTCACTTAAAGCATTTAAATTAAATTGATATTTTAAAGTGATGTTTATATTATATGAAATTAACTTTTAAATTTTATTTCAAACCATGGAGTTTAAGACTTTAACAAAAACAACCGTGTCAAAAGTTTAAGCACAAAATCGTTTTTATGCAAATTTTATAATCTGACGTAAGTGGTTGCGCACGCAAACAATTTCTGGGTGTATAAGAATTAATAAATTGTTGTTTTTGAGTTAGTACAAAATGCCTAAGACGAAAGAAGTTTCAGAGGAGGAGGTGATTAAAATCTGGAGTATGAGATCGAAATCTAAGTCTGTTTCTGAAATTGCAAGTGCATTAAAAAGATCAAAAGGAGGTATTCATCAAAATTGGTTCGTGGTAAAGATTTCAAATGAAAATTTCGTTTAGGAAGGCCGCGAGGGACTAGTTTGCGCAAAGATAGCCGCACCAGAAATTTGGCTTCAAATCGTAATTATTCCCTTTCGCAAATAAAACATGCAGTTGGAGGACAAACATAAAAAAAAAAAAAAAACATAGAAAAGTTTTGGAATTCAAATACATCAAATACCGTAAAATGGCTCGATTACCGTATCTGAAACAACACCATAATAAGCTAGATTACAATGGGCCAAAAAGCATATATCATTTGTTGAAAAGTGTCTGAATGCCATATTCAGTGAATGGAACCTCGATGGCCGTGATGGGTTTAAGTAATATTGGCGTGATCTCAGCAAAGAACCTAGGAGTGTATTTAGCCGACAACATAATGGTGGTTCTGTAATGGTATGAGGGGCTGTTTCTTTCAATGGTCAGACATCTCTGGCATTTATTAGTGGTCGTGAAAGCTCTGAAAACTACCAAGCGACACTTGCCAATCATTTGCATCCTGTCGTCGAGGATTTGGGGGAAGAAAAAGGGTTATTTTAACATGATAATACTTCGATCCATACTTCAAACTCAACTTCATTGTTTTTTATGTCGAAAAAAGTGTCTGTTTTGAAATAAACGGCAATTAGTCCTAATTTAAACCCTATAGAAAATATGTGGCGTATTCTCACTCATGCAGTTTATCCAAATGGAGAACAGTAGTATTCATTTAAAGTTTTGAAAGATACCATTGAGAACACTTGGTTTAAAATTGAACCAGAAACAATACAGATCCTGATTTTATCGATGGAAGATCGTATACTTAAAAAAATTCAGCAGAAAGGAGCAATAATCAAGAATTAGTTTTTTTATTCTTGTTCTACTAAAGACTGTTGTGCTTAAACTTCTAACACACTTATTTTTGTTGTTTTGATAAATTTTATCATTTAAAATAAATTTATAGCATAAATCTGTTGACTATCTTTTTAAAACTACAAATTGTAGGTTATATGAAAAGGAAAGTAAGTTTCACTCATAAATAAAATTTTATTTTGAAATTTTCTCTTGTGCTTAAACTTTAGACACACACTGTAGTGTCTTAAAGGAACGAGCCGGAAGGAGAAATTATATCATTGTAAAAATGCATAAATTTGAAAGAAAAATTAACACATGCTTTAGAAAAATAAGAAAAAGAAAACTATATTTTCAAAATCGGTATACCTAGTGGGGAAAATATGCCCCAAAACCATAAATAAAAGTTATACTATCATACACATTACTGGTGGTATACCAGCATAGCTACTGGTACATTTAATGCAAGTATGCATAATTATTGATAATAACAAATACATTGGAACTTAATTTTAGGCATAATTCTAATCAGAATACCGAAAAAATGGATGCTGCTTTTGTGAAGGTGGTAAATAAGCGCCCTAACGATAATACCCGAGGAGAAGGTAAAATGCGACTTAGAAAACAGTAAATCGATATTTTCGGAGCTTTTATAAGGGCTGAAGAACTGTTATATGGTCCAGGAATAGATAACTCGGTATAAATTATTAAATAAATCGTATTACTCTACATAAATCGAGTGTAAAACTTGAAATGGGTTTATGTGGAAACTATGTTTTTTGAACTGGTGACCACTGTAACTCGTAAACGGTTTAGTAGATTTCAATGAAATTTATACAGCTTTTGAAAAACTTAAAAAACTAATGCCTAATCAAAAAATTTATAAAAAAAAGAAATAAAAGAAAGAAAGAAAGAAAAGAAAAACTTCGATTTTTTGAAATAAACTATTAATTATTCATGATTTTTTGAAAATCTATAAATAAGTTTACTGAGGCCGCCATTCTGTTGATTTTTTTTTTCTAAAAAAAAGCTTCGATCAGGCACTAGATTATCTATTAAAATGACTAATTATTCTTGTCCGATTGATTTTAGGTGAATCTCCAAGCATTTTTGATGGTCACATGTTGATTTGTAAATTGATATATATATATATATATATATATATATATATATATATATATATATATCTGTATATATATATATATATATATACTAACTAAAATATTAAATATACAAGAATGATACAAAATTTCAATTATTTTTGTTATGTTTGTGTAATGAGATGTAGTTTATACCACATTCGGGAGTAGTTTTGCACATGCTTAACCTGCGTTAAGGTTGTTGTTGTTGTATGTATGTCGGCCAATTATCTACACTATGGGATATAGGCCCAGATAGGGGTCGGATGCCCTCCGTAGGGGTCTTTCTAAGGGAACCTAATCCGTATTTACTTAAGGTTCGAAGAAAACCACGGAAAACTCCGAACGGTTAGGCCGACGGTCGCGATTGGGTTCGAACCCAGCACCTACCGTCTACCAGTTTGAGGTCAGAACCTCTCGGCCACTGTTGGGGGCCCTACGTTAAGGATTGATCCTTTTTCTTATTACAACAAAGAGTTTTACTTTCTAATATTGCTCAACTTTAAAATGTTTTATTATTAGATTAGATTAACTTATAAAAATAATTTAATTTTAAAATACTGGTTGCAAACACAGTACAATTTATGTCTCAAAATATGCAAAATAAATTTTTGCTTATACGAGAGCATTCTCTTTTGTCGGTTATGATGATCCTACCCCGGCCAGAGAAAAAAAAAAGATCAACAGTTTTAATTGTTCTTCAAAAATACGTAATTAACTTATGATACAACACTTCTGGGAATTAATTGTCCTTTTGTCAGCCTTTTGTAATAATAGATTACATGTTATATCTTTACAAATGTGATGATACCTCCTTACAATAATGAGGTAAGCGTGTATGTTTCATATTCAAACTCATTTTTACTCAGAATTATTTATATATTCTCATTTAGAAAGGCTTAATTTCTACATACTTTGCTTATAACTAGTAAATCTGCAGATCAGGAGCCTCAACGTCAGCTGTGCACATCATTTTTTTAAAAAACACTTTGGGTAATATTCAACTTCCTGGCAACTGTAATTTAAAATTTTCAAATTACGTAATTATTTATAAAAATAAAATAAGAATAAGAAGTTTTCAGCCATCAAAAGCGTTAAATTAAAGATTTAGTTATGTTAGGATATTCTAAAATTTTCAGTATCTATTATTTTTGTTTTTTTATTATAACAGAGCAATTCCACCTCAGCTCAGGCAGGGCATGTCAAATCACCATCACAGATTTTTTTCAAAAAAATTCAGTAGTTAGAACTGAGTGATTTATAAAATTTCCTAAAAGGATTTTTCCCTAAAAAATTTATTTCTCTGATTACAGCACTTTAAAGTTCATGATAAAATTGGCAGTTTTCAGAAAAACTGAAAAACGCTTCAATTTGAAATGAACACAATACCAAACATATTCAACATATTCAGTCAATTTATTTTTTATAAACAGTTATTAAACTGAATTTTACTTTGGCATAGTTTTAAAAAATATAGTGACATTTTTACTTAATTAAAAAAATTAGATTTTAAGTATAAAAAATATAATTATTAGTGAATTTAAGATTTTTTTTCAGAATGAGAAAAAATATTTTAAAGCTAAACATTGATGGCAATCTAAAGACCTTTAATGGGAGTTTTACAGCAAATTTTATTTTAACTCTAAGGTGCTTACAACTTTTGTAATTCAATTTTAAATTTTGCAAAATTTTGTAAAATCACTACTTTTGAAATGCAATTTCTCAAAAACACCATTTTTTAAAAATCTGATAATATGCTCAATTCATACCTTATTAGTCTCAAATAAATACCTTACAAGCAAATCGTGTGTTTTTGCTTAGAAAATTTTATATGATTTTTTGAAAGTAACATGTTGTGTGTATTTTTCAACAGACCACAAAGGCAAGCTCTTCCTTATGTAACCGAACTTGTAATGTAATTAATATTTCAAACTAAAAAATACATCACTAGTACATAATTATTACTGTTAAATTATAGCTAATCATTTGCTTAAATTTAAAATTGCGTAAAATACAGTCAATAATAAAATTAGTATTGATCATATGTCATTTCATTCCATACTTATAAATGTGCTAAATTCATCTACAGTGTGTTAAATATTTTGTTATATAGTATGGATATAATATATTAAAATGCAAATACATACATTACAACTGAATAAGATTTTTTTTTAAGCTTAGTTTTTTTTCCAATTAGTTTTTGTTTTCTCAGAAAACCAGAAGATCAATCTTTTTCTTATTTCTCTGTATTTATAATAATATTTTTTAATGAAAAAATAATAATATGCACATTATTATGGCAGATAAATATAATATAATCTTCAAAAATTCCTATTCATAAAATTAAATAAGCCAAACCCCTTAAAAAAAAAAAAAAAAAAAAAAAAAAAAAAAAAAAAAAAAAAAAAAAAAAATCTGCGCTTGTGATGCATTTTGACTTTGCTGAAAATTACTCACTAATACTGCCAAATGAAGTACAAAGCTACCACTGGCAGAATACTCAGATATCGTTAGTTACCTGCACAGCATACTTTAGAGAAGAAATAAAGAGTTTTATCATAGTTTCTGATGATTAACTCATGACACAGCTCATGCTGTTTGTGACATAGAAAAAGTAAAAAAAGAATTATTTAAGTTGTACCAATTACAAACACTGGAATCACCTGTGTATATATCAGATGGAGCTGGAGCACATTTTAAAAACAAGTATCAGTTTTATGAAATGCACAAAAATAAAATTGTACTGAAGTAGAGGATATTTTCAGGTACTGGCCATGTTAAAAGTGCATGTGATGCTATTGGGGACTGAGACAAGCACTATGCAACAAAATTTAATCTCCAAAAGGAGCTAATAAAAGCTATCCAAAATTCTGTCTTATTTGTTGCTGAACTATCTTCTCTGCTAAAAAATAACATTCTAGTCCATCCAGACAGAAATATTATTCAATCCTATAGAACTAATAATGAGAAAGAATATGCTAATGCAAAATCTATTGTTGGTATTAGATATAAACATTATAGGGTGATTGTAAATAATGAAAATTATATGGAACGAGCAAGTAAAAATGAATTGACAAAAGTTGAAACCTTCAGCCAAATGAAAAGACAATATTCAATACATAGTTTCCAAATCGGTGATTTCATTGGATGCATTTATGAAAATAATTGGTGGATAGGACAAATCAATGGTATATCAATCACAAGAACTAAATGACATTAAAGTATTATTCATGTACCCAACATGGTTCATAGATAAAGCATTCCAGTGGCCAAAAGAATCTGGAGAGAAAAAATATGAATGTGCATTACCATTGGAAAATGTGCTTCTAGAAACAGAAAAACCAGTTACAATAGAACAATCTGAGCGACTTCATACCTTCAACGATAAGGAGCTGAAGTTAATTTAAGAAACCTTCACTACCTAATTTTTCTGTTATGTATGTATTTGCACATTAATATATTATATCCATACTATATAATAAAATTTTTACACACTGTAGATGGATTTAACACATTCATGAGTATGGAATGAAATGACATATGGTCAATACTAATTTCATTATTGGCTGTATTTTACGCAATTTTAAATTTAAGCAAATGATTAGCTATAATTTAACAGTAATAATTATGTACTAGTGATGTATTTTTTAGCTTGAAATATTAATTACATTACAAGTTCGGTTAAATAAGGAAGAGCTTGCCTTTGTGGTCTGTTGAAAAATACACACAACATGTTATTTTCAAAAAATCATATAAAATTTTCTAAGCAAAAACACACGATTTGCTTGTAAGGTATTTATTACAGACTAATAAGGTATGAATTGAGCATATAATCATATTTTTAAAAAATGGTGTTTTTGAGAAATTGCATTTCAAAAGTAGTTTTCAAGTTCAATTTTACAAAATTTTGCAAAATTTAAAATTGAATTACAAAAGTTGTAAGCACCTTAGAGTTAAAATAAAATTTGCTGTAAAACTCCCATTAAAGGTCTTTAGATTGCCATCAATGTTTAGCTTTAAAATATTTTTTTTCATTCTGAAAAAAAATCTTAAATTCACTAATAATTATATTTTTTATACTTAAAATCTAATTTTTTTAATTAAGTAAAAATGTCACTATATTTTTTAAAACTATGCCAAAGTAAAATTCAGTTTAATAACTGTTTATAAAAAATAAATTGACTAAATATGTTGAATATGTTTGGTATTGTGTTCATTTCAAAATGAAGCGTTTTTCAGTTTTTCTGAAAACTGCCAATTTTATCATGAACTTTAAAGTGCTGTAACCAGAGAAAAAAAATTTTTAGGGAAAAATCCTTTTAGGAAATTTTATAAATCACTTAGTTCTAACTACTGAATTTTTTTGAAAAAAATCTGTGATGGTGACTTGACGCATATCAGTACTGTCTGCCTGAATTGAGATGGAATAGCTCAACATAGTAGATTTCTTTAGGGGGCTCCGTACCCCCGAACCCCCCGTAATCTCCTTAAACTTAAATTTGTAACTTTCTATCAATTTGCTAATGGTTATCGTATATTTTGTATTTCTTTATACACCTTGATTTATAAGGATAAGTAACAGTTTTAATAAGCATTTTTCATTATGCTCATACTTCTACTTACCTGCCACCACAAACACTTAATCTGATGTATCAGGAACTTTTGAAAGTGTAAACTCAGTAATCTAGGGTTTTACAATTTTGTTTCCGGAAAAAAGATGTTTTGATTGCATTTTGTGGCAGTTAACGCGGACAGACAGACTGACAGGCGGAAAACAATAAGTTTTGTGTCGCCAAAATAAGCCTTCACTGAAGTTTCGGCAATGACATCATTATTTATGAGTTATTGCTATCCATGTTTCTCATATTTTTTACGAATACTATAAAATACCTGTTTTATTTCAATTATGACGTCAAATTTTATCAGATGAAATAATTGTTAAAAATATAATTATTTTTTATTTCTTTTACTTCTAATTATGCCCCCATTTTTGTCAGTAACGAAACAAATTTCCGTGTTTAATATTTAACAAAGTACTATATTTTTATTTTAATTCTGACGTCATATTTATTTTTTATTAGTTTAATTTTTCGAATGGAAATTGCTCAATTGAAACTTATTGCCGTTGAAAAATTATTCCATATTTTGATTTTTTTTTTGGCAACGATAAAGGAAATTGGTTAAATTTTATCTGAAAAATCGCTATTGATTCTGCATGAAAAAGAAGGATATTTTGAATTATTAAGGAAAATATGTGAATAAAATTAATAAAACATAGCCTATGTTCTTTTCTGGTCTATGTTATAGTTATACACAAAGATACAAATACATTAATTCATCAGTTTTGACGTTGACTTCATTTAAATTTTCGTACACGCATTCAAATTTATAACATTATAAAAATAAGGATTATGATGAATGGTTGCTTAGCAACCATTAAGAGAAAATAAAGAAAATTAAATAAATACATTTGAAATAAGTAAATCTCTAAAACAAATTAGTTTATATTATTCGAACACATTTATAAAAAAATCCCCAAAATTTACAGCAATAATTTAAAAAATCAGACAAATGTGTAGACAAAATTTCAAAACAATACGAATAATTTAACTGGTAAATTTCAGTATCCATTCATCATTGAATTTCATTAATTAAATGTGACATTTTCTCTCAAGAAAAAAAAATTAAAAATCATTGGATTTGCCATAGAAAAGCATTATTGCGCAAAATAAAATATTTTATATTTTCCGAACGAATGAATCAAATCTTACAAAAAACTATACAGCTTAATCCCAGTGCCTCACTAACACATCCACTTAATTTCAAGCCAATCGGATGTTTTTTTGCGGTAGTTATCGCGGAACAGACAGACTGACAAACTGACAGAATGACTGACAGACTGGCAGACAGACAGACACAAAAAAATTTCGTGTCTCCAAAGTAAGCCTTCAATGACATTTCGGTAACTAAATGTTTTTCCGACCTCAAAATGTTGCAATTTATATTTTAGACACAACAAGTCTCATAAAATAATGCAAATTTTTGGTTTGTATTGAGAGTTTTGAAAAATGTTTAGTTCGAAAAAATGAAAAAAATATCTCCCCAAGACATCAAAAATGAATTAAACCTATAGAAATTGGAAACAAATAACTTCTTAATGCATTGTAATTAAGACCACTATTACTTTTTATATTACATTTAAGAATTTTCCTATAAAAATAATAGCTGGTTTTTAAAATACATTACTGTAGAAATTAAAATAGGAAGATAATTCAACTTTAAAATATTTCACACAAACACAATACAGTTTGATTATCAAAATGATATATTTATTAAATTTCTCGTTTATAGATGTATTTTCTTTGCTGCGGGTGATGACAATCCTACGCCGGCTATGAAAAAAGACCCATAGTTTTGATTGTTCCTTCAGATTATTTAAATAACTTACAATACAACATTGTTCGAAATTAAATTGCTCTTTTGTCAGCATATAATAACAGCTCAAAAGTTAAGTGTTCATGGTTAATTTTGCACAGTTGTGAATTAAGATGATGTAAATGCATAATTTTCAAAATCAAACTCTTCTTTACTCAGAAGTATTTGCTTATTTTTATTAGATTTAACTTATAAACACTTTACTTCAGATCTAATGAGTTTTCTTCGACCTCGTTATGTTACAATTTATTTTTTAGGCCTTATATGACAAATCTTTTAAAATAAAACAAATATTTAGTTTGTATATATCATTTTGAAAGCTACAAAGTTTATTAAAGTATATGCACACAGTTAAAAAAGTAAAAAACAGTTAAAAACAGTTTTTCCTGAATTTTACAGAAAAGTCCCCTTTTACGATAAAAGGGAATTTTCTGTTAAAAGTTGAAGGTTTTCATAATATGTACTGAGAATAACGAAACGGACAAGGACGGAACGAAACGATGGAGATACTTCGTTATCTATCGCAAATTTATTTTCAATGTTCACAAAACTGACGTTTAGTTTATCCATGAAATCACGGGTTTATTTTTAGCTGTGTATAAATAATTTATCAGGCATCAAAAATCTATTAAACCTGTAAAAAATCGAGACAAATTTATTTTTTAACTCACTGCAATTATTCCCATGGACACCTTTTTTGTTACATCAAAGAATTTTCTTATAAAAACAGTTCAAATTTAAAGCATGTCATTATGGAAATTAAGAAAGGAAGACAATTGAGTTATAAAATATTTCTAACAAACAGAATAAAGTTTTAGTCTCAAAATAATGTAACTAACAAAAGACTATCTCTGCTCTTGATGATGATAAAACTATGTCGGCAAAGAGAAAAGAAAAAAGTTTGAAGTCTCCCTTAAGAGTACTTAATAAACTTACGGGAAACATTTTTCGGAAATAAAATTCCGTTTTGTAACCATATGATAACATCACAAAAGTTGAAAGTCCTCAAAACTACATTTTGTATTGTCATGAGTAAAGATGAGTAAGAATGTGTGTTTCATAATAAAACGGTTCTTTACTCAGAAATATGTATTTATTTTTGTTTAAAGAGACTTGTTATATATTCCAGTGTATAACATGCCTCTAAACTTTCGGGTTATATTTTTTTAGTGCTTCGTATTAAAGATAGTAAACCCTGAAAAACGATTTAAAACTCTTTTCTCTTTTTCTTAAAAGAAAGAAAAGAGTTGTACACATCAAGACAAATGGATTAGTACAGGTACAGACAAAAAGATAGTACACATCAAGACAAACAATATTAAATAGGAAACTAAGGGTCCCAAACGTCTTCCGAAGAAGATAGGCGCCATTGAAGTTTAGGGTCCAAAATTTCAAATAAATATGAAAAACGGAAAGATTGGTCGATTCGTTTGCGGTTTTCGCTAAAACTACTCTTTAAATCACTATTTTCTTGAAAATGAAGTTTAAAGATGAATTTCAAAAAATGCCCATAGAGGGCGCCTTAGACTTTAGAGTAACTTACAACTAACGTATTGTGTAACTTTGAAAATCCTTTTATTTCAAAGCTTTGTGAAGTACATGTAAACACTAGACTTTATAACAATTTTGCGGTTACCGCACCCCTCCACTCCTACAATGAACATATAAAGTATCGCGCGTTTTCTTTGATGCCTCTTAGGCATTTCTGTTAGATTCTGTTATTGTGTTAAGATATGTTTTTCTTCAGTCCTGGTAGAGAAAGTACCTCTTCTGGCATTTTTATGTGCTCTATCAACTAAGATTAAACATACTTCAATTGAGAGATGTGTTCTTAACGCCAATGAAATGCCCTCCATATTACAAATTAAAACAGGAATATTATTATTTTCCATTTACACTTTAGACTCACCGTGAATACGCTAACACGAGAAATAACAGTACTTTATAACTGATGAACATGACTCGAATTTGGGAGGGGACTTGCGCTACTGACTATAGGTAAGATTTATCTTTTCCTGTTTAACTTTTGTTGCTGAAAATATTAGATTTATGCACATTATAAATAAGCGATCTTAGTTGAATACATATACATTATTAAAATTTCGTTCATCTGATGAATCTTAATTTGTCACACTCCTCTGTTCTCTGTCTGCCACAGAATATTTCTCGGAAATTGTATGAGTTAAAGACTTGAAATTTTGCATGCATATAATAGAAAACGCGTAATCACAAAAAAATAAATACCAATTTCTTTAAAAAGTGTTTTATTCTATTTAAATGAATCACTTTAATGAAATCAAACAATTCTTGCGATTTAGTTTTTTAAATAGAGCTTTAATTTCAATCTTTTTTGAGCGGACTAGACATGGATCCGTGGTAACCATTTGTCTGCTAATCGGAAAGTTCCTTGTTGTTATATCTTAATTAATAATTAATTGAAAAACTGAAAACCATTCATAAACTACTTCATAAACTTTTGAATGAATCGAATAAGAGCATTATCGAATAAAAGATGAATCGAATAAAAGATGATTCTGTAATTGTGTATGATGACAAGATTGAGTTTTTCGTATGCATATTAGAAGTCTGGAGAAATAAATTTATTTCTAAAAACCTATTTGAATCTTAAAGATAATATTTTATCGAATATTTTTCTAATCATGTTTCAAAATTAAATATTATAAAAAAAAGTATGAAAAACTAATTATTGTATCAATAATATTTTATACAACATAGAATCAGCAGAAAAAAGGTTTTCAGCGGAAGTAGTTATTGTCATATAAAATTTTAAATATTGAAGAAATATCTTTTAAGAAAAATAATGACGTGTTTTGAATAATGACGATTATTTAGAAATAAAGATAAAAGCTCAAACGGGATATTTTAAAATATTCATCAACAATAAAAAAAATATATATTCATGATTTTCGATTTAGTGTAAAATTTGCTGAAATGTTTAGAAGCACAAATTAAGTGCTTAAGCCCTAAAGACAATGTTTCTTTCATGAGGCATCCTTTCAAATGGTTGCTCGAAGTTGTAAATTAAAATGTGCTTAAACATTCGAGATATTTTAAATTATGGGTAAAATTTTACTCAGAGAAACGCTATTATTTGCAATAATGACAGAAAATAAATTCGACTATGAATTTGTTGAAATATTTAAAAGCATAAATTAAGTATTTAAAATGTACAGACAATGTTTATTTTATGAAGCATCCCTTCAAATGACTGTTTGAAGTAGTAAATAAAAATGCGCTAACATATTGCAGTGATTTTAATTCATGCATAAAATTTATTCAGAGGAGCACTTCTATTTGTAATAATGACAAATTGCTTATCGCAAGGCTTGTAATTTATATTGGGTGGAAATAACAACAATCATCTTCGTGTATTATTTATGCTTCCAATTTGCATGTTAATCAGATATCTCAGCGATAAAATCAAAATGGATTCATGAATTTTTAAAATTCACATCTAAAATTTTATAGAATGCAAAAATCGATGAAGAACAAAAGAGATATGTATTACATAGTCTCAAGTTATGAATGAATAAAGAAAGGGTAAATATAATACTCAAAATATATTTCCAGCATATTGATTTGTAACTTAATATGCATATCTTAATATTCCCAGCTTATAGCTTAGTACGTCATTTATTTATGTCGTTTATTTTAAGCAAATATGTGTAGGTTATATGCGTCAGTTATGGAGATAAGCACGATCATAGCAAATTTGCTTGATAAGATATGTGATGCATCAAATATTAAACAAGGAAATGTGTTTAGTTCGGGGTCTTTGATGATATATAATAACGTATTCACAGAGTATGCACATCTTTGGAAGGTCATGCCTAAACTATCGTATAAATTATAAACTTGTGTATTAAAGAGGTGTCAGTTATTCAAATTTAAATCGATATCCGTGTAAAGTTAAAGATCACTTTCTCGTCACACCTTACTGATATCCTAATTTGATTTCCCTGGGGCTAATCAATACTCTTTGATAGCACGGCAATATCTGTTGTGTTTATTTTTGTAGTTTATTAAATGATATTAGACACAGATAATGACACAAATATTAGATAACTCTTAACACAATTATTATTTTACTGATATAGAAATTTAATAAAAAATAATAAAAAAAATTCTGATGACATTTTAAGATTTTATAATTTTTTTTATATAATAAACTACAGCATCATTCCCCAACCTTTGTTACTGTGGGTACGTAGCGGGGCTGTTTCATCTTTATTGAAAATAATATCATTAATGGAAGAAATCACAAAAATATTTTAACTAAAAATACATATGTTGATAGTTTTAGATTACATAGTTAGTACCATGTGCAAATTCAATATGTTGCATGCAAAATATAGTAAAAAGCCCCCGTACATAATAATACATTAATTATTCAATGTCAGTAACTCCGCCGACTAATAAGTTTATTATTTTTTTACCCCGATCTTCCCGAAAACTTAAGGGGTTAGGGGTAGTCACAAGCATAAAAAAAGGAGAATTTTTATTTATTTTTTATTTATTTTTATTTATTTATTTATTTTTGCCAGTAACTCAATTTATTAAAGGAAAATAATAGTATGACATGATTACATTGTGTTTTGACTCGACATTACGAAAAATTTGAAAACAAAAGCTTGTGTTAGACCATGTTCCATAAGGAGTGTCAAGATCAACACTGTAAAAAATATCCGCTAAATTTACGGAAAAAAACTGCTGACAGCAATGTTGCTAGTAGTTTTTGCCGTGAAAATTACAGCAAAATAAGATATTATTATTTTTATTTTTTTACATCTAATTTTACTGCAATTATTGCGGCAAAAACTGCTGGCAACATAGCTGCTAGCAGTTTTTTTCCGTAAATTTAGCGGATATTTTTTACATTATTCATTCTATAATATCATCGACAATATGAACTTTAAGGGCATGTGGGACATCTTGACAAGTAAAATGGATATTTTTTGCGAAATATTTAACATCGTGTATCTTATTTAAAAATAGAGGTAGAAATTCGCATTCGGTACAAATGGTGTAACTAAATAAATATTTTTGGTAAATTAAATAACGCTGCATAGTTAACCCCCTTTATTTAGTACAGATTATTGAATGTAAGATGAATGTTTTAAAATAATTTATATGTTTATAACATAGTATAGTTAATTGGAATTATTTTTATCTTTCAGGAATATTTTGTTAATAACGCAAAGATAACTCGCTCAGAGGAGTTGTTATCTCAGGAAAATTCAAAACAGTTATTATACGTTATAGACGAAATTTTAGTGCCATATGTCTCTAGTACGTCTCTACCGCCAACAGCGTTCCAGCTTCTAGATTCACCAGAATTATACGACATTCGCGAACCACTTAGGTAAGTCTATTATTTACATATTTCAGTTCGTATTTTATTAATGCTAAATTTTATATGAAATTTTCAACAAATAAAAGATAAACAGTTATAGTCCACAAAATTAAAGTATCGAGCTTGAGAAAAAGAAGAAAAAACTTTATTTGATGGAAGAGTAGTAAAAGGGGAATCTATTGATCCATGTCTGCCGGAAGTGAAGCGATGCATAAGCGAAAAATTAATACCGCCAGCGATTTACTCGTAGGTTTATCATTGTGTTTGCCATACAACTAAAAGTATAAAATGATTGTTGGACAAAAAAAGATAAACCTACGAGTAAACCACAGATGTTAATAATTTTTGGCTTATGCATTACTTCACTTCCAGCGTATGTGGATCATTAGATTCTCCTATTACTACACTTCAATAGAATAAAGTTTTTTTTTTCTCGTACTCAATAACTTAGTTTTTTGTGCTGTTTTATCCTGGACTATTAACTTAGAATCATTTGTGGACCACCTTTTCTAGCATCACATGTTTTGATTCATGCTAAATTTTACATTTAACTATCAACAAATGATCGAGAATCAGATAACCTTAACCATAGTCGGACCATTTTGGTTCGCAGCTTTATTTAACACGCAGTTAAATTTAGCTAAATTCTTTATAAACTTTCATAATCCAGAAAATAATCTTTATCAACCTTTTTAATAATTTTATATATCAGGAAATCTCACCAATCACTTCTGTACATTCAACTACATTCGGGTTGCATTTTTTTCAATGCCTTGAGTTGCACCTACGGTAAAATTTTACTATACGTAATTTAGAAGGGACATGAAAATTCTCGAGCTTTCATTGTTCTTAATACTAAGTGAAAAATGATATAAATTATGTCGAATTTTTTTAATCCTTAATGCACCTTATTATGATAAGTCATAAATTATTTCGTAAAAAGAAAATACCAACAATAAAATATCAATTTTAAGATTTGAAACTGCATGCTTCTCGATTGTTAATTATTATTACTTTTTTCGAATAGCATTGAATCGTGCGCATATCTATACAGTTCTCACACTTTGCGCACTGACAAAGGACTATTAGCTACATGCGTTGTGCATAAGGGGGAAATGTACCACAAATCTAGCAGGCAAGATGCACTTATTTTGGGTTTTAAGTATGTGAAACTGAGCATAGTTATCGGTCCTCATATTTTGCATAGTCCACTATCTCCCGACCCTGCACTATAACGTTAAAATAGAAAAAGCTATTTTTGAATAATTAATTCATGTTTAAAAATAGCTAATATTTAGCAGAAAAGAAAAAAAACAAGAAGAAGAAGAAGCATAAAACTTAACTCATTTTTTTTTCAATAATTGACATTATGTATTAATAACGTTAAGTATTTTTAAAATACAAAATGAATTTTTTATTTATTCCAAAAAAAAAATTAATAAAATTCATATGCAAGTGATGAGTTTTCCTAATTATGCATTGCAATAATAAATTAATTGTACTTCACGTTAAAATAATTAATATTGTAAACATAAAATAGTCATAATATAATTATTATAGAAAAACAAAATCAGACTAGAAAAATGATGTAACGTTAAGTTGATAAATAATACAAGAAAAATAAAGGTTTATATATATATAGATAGATAGATAGATAGATATGCATAAAAAATAAAATCTCGAACAAAGTATTTGGAAAAATAATCAAAGGCGCTAAGTTGAATAAAATCGTTATCGCTATACCAGATAATGAAATATTTTTTTAGACTTTCAGCAAAAATGTTTTTGCAACTATGAATTCAGAATAAATAAATTAACACCTAATTTACTGCAATGCAACAAAATATATGTGCACCAAAACAAATATAGAAACATGTTTGTAAAAAAAAAAAAAAAAAAAAAAAAAAAAAAGATTATGGTTTTGTAATAATTATTAAATACTTCAAAATATCTTCGCTGTTGGATTGAAGAGAATCGACGACAGTTTTAGGAGTGCTCAGCGTAAACAAGAAATTATATATTGTGACTTGTGATTGCAATTCTATTTCTCTATAATCATGAAAAAAGAAAATAAATAACACCTACTCACTCGACATTTATTTATAATAAAAAAAATTTACTGTATAAAAGATCGGAAATTTAAGGAAATTTATCGTTTCAAGCTATCTTTTTATTTTGTGATGCATTTGTTCATATTTTTCTTTACAGTGCTTTCAACTCACGCGTGAAACACGAAGGTTTGGGAGAGCTTTTTCTTCGTGAAGGAAATCACACCTTCTTCCTTCCAGTCGGCGCTGGTGTAGGACATAGTCTGAACAGACAGCAAGAAGTTGATAAATGGGTAACGTATAGCCATATTTTAATCCTTTTTAGCTCACAGGCTATCAAAGCCTGGGAGCTTGTGTGCCCGTCCGTTCTGTATGTGCGTAACGCGATAACTCATGATAAAAATATCCAATTCACTTAAAATTTTGGATCTATGTATATTCTTATAAGGTGCTTCCCTGATTAGTTTTTGAAGCTCATTCGAAATGTATAAGAGGGGAAACGGGGACTCATGCCCCTCCCCTTAATTTATATAAATGGATTTTTCATGCAGAATTACCAGTTTTCGTTCAATGATAAAGTATATCTCTGATTAGTTTAAGGGGTTCAATGATTAAGTATAAAACGGGGAAACAGAGGGAGCTGTTCCTCCATTTCATTTGTTTTTCGAACGGAATTAACCCTTGAAAATATAAGGCTGTAATATACGATTACTATTCGTAGCCTGTGAGCTCAATGCCATCAGTTTATCTGGGCAATATTCTTCTTATTAACCATGTCTACTTGATGTAAAACATGTCAGTAAATAAGATATTTCATCTAACTGCATCTACACACCTAAAAATCATGATTTTTGCAGCTAATTGAATATGTGCCCAGGTCAGTTGTTAGCTCACAGGCTATCATAGCCTGAGAGCTTATGTGCCCGTCCGTTCTGTATGTATGTTCGTATGTACGTAACGCGATAACTCATGATAAAAATATCCGATCCACTTGAAATTTTGTATGTAGGTATATCCTGACAAGGCGCTTCCCTGATTAGTTTTTGGAGTTCATTCGATATGTATAAGAGGGGGAACGGGGGGCTCATGCCCCCCGTTAGTTGATATAGATGGGATTTTCATGCAGAATTAAGTTTTCAAAATTTAGATTAGGATCATTCTGATGAGGCGATTCCGTGACTGTTAGGTGTTCATTGATTAAGCATAAATAGGGGGAACAGGGGTTCTAATGCCCCCCCCCCGTTAGTTGATATAAATGGGATTTTCATGCAGAATTAAGTTTTCAAAATTTAGATTAGGATCATTCTGATGAGGCGATTCCGTGATTGTTATTAGGTGTTCATTGAATAAGTATAAATAGGGGGAACAGGGGTTCTAATGCCCCCCCCCCCCGTTAGTTGATATAAATGGGATTTTCATGCAGAATTAAGTTTTCGTTCAAAATTTAGATTAGGATCATTCTGATGAGGCGATTCAGTGACTGTTATTAGTTGTTCATTGAATAAGTATAAATAGGGGGAACAGGGGTTATAATCCCCCCCCCCGTTAGTTGATATAAATGGGATTTTAATGCAGAATTAAGTTTTCGTTCAAAATTTAGATTAGGATCATTCTGATGAGGCGATTCCGTGACTGTTATTAGGTGTTCATTGAATAAGTATAAATAGGGGGAACAGGGGTTCTAATGCCCCCCCCCGTTAGTTGATATAAATGGGATTTTCATGCAGAATTAAGTTTTCGTTCAAAATTTAGATTAGGATCATTCTGATGAGGCGATTCCGTGACTGTTATTAGGTGTTCATTGAATAAGTATAAATAGGGGGAACAGGGGCTCTAATGCCCCCCCCCCCCCGTTAGTTGATATAAATGGGATTTTCATGCAGAATTAATTTTCGTTCAAAATTTAGATTAGGATCATTCTGATGAGGCGATTCCGTGACTGTTATTAGGTGTTCATTGAATAAGTATAAATAAGGGGAACAGGGGTTCTAATGCCCCCCCCCCTTAATTTATATAAATGGGTTTTTCAAGCAGAATTTTCAGGTTTCGTTCAAATCTCTGAATAGTTTTGGAAGTTTAATGGTTAAGTATAAAAGAGGGGCATAACTCTTTTTAAATTATATAAATGCTAAATGGGTTTTTATTAAGAATTATCTAATTTGCTCTGAATTTTGGATATAGATTTTTTATATGATAAAGCATGTCTTTGATAGTATAGGAGGTTCAATGATTAAGTATAAAAAAAGAGAAAAGGGGAGAGCTGTTTCCCTTTCTTAATTTTTTTTTTCGAACGGAATTAACCCTTGAAAATATAAAGCTTTAACGTGCAATTAGTATTTGTAGCCTGTGAGCTCAATGCCTTCAGTTTAACTGGGCAGTATTCTTTATTGTTATTTATGACCATCGATTTTCTGCACTAGCTCCCTGACTTCCCAGCCAAAGGGTAACAGTGTAATGTTGTTTTCACTGTAATTTATTAAAAATATTAAAAAAAAGATGTTTTTCCAACCTGATACAAAATATGTTATTACGTAAAGGTGTATAATCTTTGATAGTATTAATCCTAACTTAATTTTTCGAAACTGGGTTTTATTTGTAGAGTTATATTAATTAAAATATTGCTTATGTTGCAGTGAAACCTGCAGCTTAGTGTGTGAAAAAATCCGGTTGCGGCAGTCAGAAGGCTAGGGAGAGTGCTTTCGTGGTGGTGTTTCTAAAAGATCCTAACCCGTATTTACGCAAGGTTATTCATCGTTCTCAGAAAACCACAGTAAAATCCGAGTGGTTAGGCTAACGGGCGCGTTTGGGTTTGAACCCAGCACCTCTTATCTACCAGCTTTGAGAACATAATATCTCAGACATTGTTGGGGCACTCAGGTCGGGACTAAAAATAAAACCTATGTATTCCTTTGCTAACGCTTCTTTCCAACTGAACTAGCTTTCTGAACTAACATCACAGAGAACACGATAAGGGGTACGAGGTTGTAGATGTATAAAAGATTGTTGATAAAGATTTTCGAAAAAAAAATTTTGTTAATTTGCCAAAATGTTAACCCTTAAAGACGCAAACAGATTGGACTTATGTATAGACAGAGACAGTATACTATATGGACCATAGGCTTTTAACGTGTATTTAACAACTTTCAATGATATATTTGAGTAATGCAATATCCAGTATTAATATAAAAGGAATAAACGACAAATTGTTAAAAACAGGCTAATTTAAACAGAATTAATCACATTAATACCTTAAGGTTTGTGACTAGTATTGCGTTGATTGGGTCTCTCAACACCATCCGAGACTAAGCCAATGTAATTAAAAAAAATTAAACTGTTACTTTGTTATTTTTTCTATATGAGAAAAGCAATTTTTTTATCATTTTAATGTCACTAACGCATATAAAGATTTGCCTTTTGGTTTAAAATGTGAACTTTGATGAACTGTGAATGAAAAAAAAAAATAATAACACAGTTGAAAAAGTTAAGATATATTTTTAATAATTAAATTAATATTGATAATTTTTAATGTTTGAAAATTAAGTTTTAATAATTTTGGAGCATTTAATAGTACCTATTAACATATTAGACATAAACTGCATTTAAAACTTCACGAAATCAATTTTTTTACAATTTTTTTTTATTGAAATATGTGGCTTTAATGGTGTTATTAAAAAATGTAATTTTTTTTATATATGCTCATAAACTTTATAGACAGTTTATTCAATTTTTTTGTAATTTTCTAAATTTAATCGTGGATTTGTGTCTTTAATGTACGTATGTAAATTTTAAAGCTACACGAATTATAGTTTCTATTTCAAGTTTAAAATTAATATGGTTAATGGTAAATATTTAGATTTTCTTAAATATTTTATTTCGATTCTAGAAGTACTCTTAAATCGCAGATAAATACTTATTTAGAATGCACGTCTAAGACAAAGTGAAGTACAATATTAAATCAATACTGATATATAAAATGAGTAAGTAGTTCTACTTAAATGATTACGTCTAATTGAGTATTTTTTTAAAAAGTAAATAGCGATGCCTGACGTATGTGTTCTTTATTTTATTCTTCATTCTATCTTGATAATTTTCCTTAACCTCATCACATTAATCACAGAATATGTTCATAACTATTTGGTCTCACGAGTAATTTCATGAAAATAAACAGTAACTTTGTATATATTTATAAATTTGCATGAATTTAATTTTATGAAATATATTTTCTAAAGTGAAAAATATAGTAGTGAATATAGTACTGAATATAAAGTATGAAATATATTTTCGTTGTTTTTTATAGATTTAGTGCCTCTCGACCATAGACTTAAACCACTTTGTAACGCATTTTACATAATTAAACATTTTTTTAAATGCATGGGATCAGGGCAGGACACAAAAATTATTAAATCAATCTAGCTACGTTTTATTTTAAATTAAAAGTATCGTTATATATCTCAGCTTGGACCACTTTCAGCTTGTAATATAAAAATAAACATTTTTAGAAGCACACCAAAGAGTGAAAAAAAGGCTCACAAATCGAGATTACTTTCAAACGGCTGCACTTTGTCAATTTTCAACTTTTTGACCGCCAAATGTTATAAATTTCAGGCAATATTATCTCCTTTTACATTCCTTGACAAAAGTTTGATTACAGAGCACTTTGGTAATTTATCGGATTCCGCCACACGATGTGCTTAATAGGACATTTACACACACATTTCGAGACCCGTCATCAATATTTTTATTAAAAAATATTTTTTTCTAAATAATAATAAATAACATGCAAAAAACAAGAAGTTTAAACCGTTATTCCTGTTCCAAAAAAAAAAAAAAAAAAAAAAAAGTAAATACCCCTCCTATTTTCAGACTTCTATGGGCAGGATTATTTTTAATTGCAGCTTAATTTTATTGTTGATAGTGTTAATAGAGATACTTTTACAAAATCTGTTGTTACTTTTTAGGTCATCAGAGGTCACATAATCCCTAGGAATGTCCTCTTTACTCGACTAGCAAGCTTCAACAGCTATCCTAGCGATGCTTATGGGGATGACATTAAAGTAGAATTGTCTATAGTCAATGAGTCGAATGCCATTGGTGATTCATATACCTGTAAGTATCATACTATGATATTTTTAACCATCTAATTAATTATTTTTTTTACATACAATAAATTGAAAATATTGAAGAACACTATTTTATCTTAAGCTAAAGTATTCGTAACACGTAGTGTAAACATTTCTACCATTAAACAGTATGACATTGTAATTAAAAAAAATTGAGGTGTAAAAAAGCTTTAAATGATGGATCAAGCAAATTCTTCGTGCCCGTTTTTTCTTGTATTCATTATCATCCATTTTCAGCTACGGTAGTTTTTTTTTACTTTACATTTTTGTTTATTGGTATTTGTGAGTTCTTTGTAACTCGTATAATGCAAAATAAAAGGACTTTTATATTGCATCGATAAGTAAGCGTATCTATCTGCAAAAAATGCAGAAAATATGTAACATTCATCCTTCAAAAACTACACGTAATCAGAAAACGCTGAAAAAAAAGAAACCAAAAGTTTTTAAAATAAGGAAATGAGAAACGAAAATTTACAATAAGCACTTCCGAGTTAACTCTTTGAGCCTTCCAAGGGTGCCGTTTGAAATATACAGACGGTTAACTTTAATATTGCAACTGCCAGTTTTGCAATATTTTTTGTGCAATTTCTAGCTTATAATATACATGAAGAAAAGCTTTTGTCTATTTTTCAAAAACATTATTCATAAATTGCGGTGTGAATTAATTACTTAAACATTATTGAAGCGAAAATGCTTTAAACTAAAAGAAATAATGCTTTTTTGTTATTCTAGTTGTTTTGTTCATGCACATTGTATTTCAAACTATTTTTGTTAATTATTCACTAAAAAAAACTGAAAAAATGTTTACGTTTATGTTGGTCATAATATCAACCAGAATTACGTTACAAAAATTGTTCAGTAAATGAAAATTTTTAACTACATAATTACTTTAAAGTATTATTTAATACCAACTATTCAAAGATATACGAATTTTTATGATACGTTTTATAATTTGAAGGATTAATAATGACTAGCTCATAAAAATAGATTAAAACGCCAATCCCCTATTGCAATCAGTATCAACAAAAGATTTTATAACCTTCCCGTGATTGAATATCAGGAAAGAGACATCGTGACCTGAAAGAAAATGTTGTCACACATAAGTAATACATAATTATTCACTAAAAGACCAATAAAGTGCACCAAATGGCACTAAAGATCATGTGGCTCCAGAATCAATCTATACAGTAAAATAAATTCTGTAAAGTTATTGAACTTTTTTTAGAAAACTGGGATTCCTAGGCTTTTTTATGTAACGGTAACAACAAAAATTCAAGTTACAGAAAAGTTTCTGCTGTTACCGTTAGATGAAAAATTCCCTGAATCCTAGTTTCTGATAAAAAGTTCAGCAACTTTACAGATTTTATTTATTTATTATTATTATTATTATTATTATTATTATTATTATTATTATTATTATTATTATCATTTTAAAAGTGTATGCATTGAAGGGTTAAAAAAGATTTAATAAAAAGTTCTTTGCCTTAAAAAATAACCATTGAGAAAAGGCAAGATTTTTCAGTTTTTAAGAACCTTTTATAAAATTTAAATTACTTTCTTGCTACTGGTTTCAGAAACGCACCCTGATGTATTTTTCACTGTATGTATCAGTCTTCTCAGCCTGGAATGTAAATTTTTCTGATACTATCATTTCTTTAGTAAGCATTTTTTATAGAAAAATATAATAAATTTAAAGCAATAAGATTCACATTAAATATCACTTTGATACATTTGCATGAGTAAATCAATATAGCTGAAAATGCTTAATTGAAAATTGATAGCATAAAAAAACCCATATTCTGCGTTTAGCAAACGAATTTATACATTAGAGAAACAAATCATAAGCACTTCTTAAGGGGGCTCAGGGGTTGAAAACTTTTCAAAAAATCGATTTTTTTATGATCTAATTTGATTATTCATTTAATTTTTAACTCAATGCAAAAAACCGCATAAAAATATTTGCATTTTTAACGGAGTTATAAGCATTTATGTATCAACACTTTCATAGCCGCATCCATGTAATTTCAACTTTAAGTCGTGTTATCTCAAAACTTGATTTTTGATGACTAACACCAAGATTAAAAAAAAAATATTTGATGGAATCGCTTAATTTTTTTTTTTGCCTGCATATAACATTATTATATAGATTATGAATTAATATATTTTAGATAGTTTAATATTTTGAGTATTTTTAATGGAAATTTTTTTTTTATTTTTAAGGTTTTTTTAAATTTTCAACTGAGAGATTTTTTCATACTGTTTTTATTAAGTGATAGTTATATCCTTAATTCATAATCTAGATTATGATGTTATATGCATGCAAAAAAATTAAACTATTCCATCAAATATTTTTTTTTAATCTTGGTGTTAGTCGTCAAAAAGCAAGTTTTGAGAAAACACGATTTAAAGTTGAAATTATATGGATGCGGCTATGTAAGTATTGATACATAAATGCTTATAACTCCGTTAAAAATGGTAATATTTTTATGCGGTTTTTTGCATTGAGTTAAGAATTAATTGAATAATCAAATTAGATCATTAAAAAAATCGATTTTTTGGAAAAGTTTTCAACCCCTGAACCCCTTAAAATCAATGACAGCACGATAAACTTTGTTTAGATAAATACGTTTTAAATATCGTAAATATACAACTAAATATGAAAATCACTTGGAACATCAAAAAAGTGGGATAAAAATACATAACAATACTCAATAAAAGTGATAAAAATGCATTTACAAGGAAAAAAAATGAAAAAAAAAAAACATTTTTTATTCAGTTTGAAATGTTTTATTGTTCTGATAGCAGCAGTCTCGAGAATAATAATTTCACAATATTTTACGAAAAAAAACCTTTAAATTAAAAAAACTTCTAAACAAAACTGATCCGATTACTTGCATGATGAAATTTACTGAAATATTAACACTAGATGTTTGAAAACGTGCATTATTTTATATAATTGTTTCAACATTCATTTCTTTCTAAATTTTGCTCCATATAACAAATAAACGTTACAGATTTATTTTGAAAATATTAGGATAGTATATCCATCAATATTTTACTTGCTATTATCCGGTTTACCTTTATTGCGAATCAATACAAATATTTTTACGCAGTGAGAATATACACAATGATTCAGCCTTCATGGAGCTTCCTTAAACTTTCTTTTCTGTACAGCATTTTGTTATTTAGGATGTTCGTTGTGGAGGGTTTTTTTTATGTCAATTGGTTTTTTAAGATCGATGAAAATAGGTTTCAAAATGTTTTAGTCTAAACAGGTGGAAGTTTAATCTAAAGAGGTTTCATATGTATTTGCAGAAAATAATTTTGAGAAAAACACACACAAACACACATATACAATAGAACCCCGCTAATTCGGACCCCGTTAATCCGGATCTCTGGATAATCCGGAACGGTTTGGTATTTTTTTTTTCACGTTTAAGAAGCGATTAGCTAATTTCCATAACATTTACTTGTTTCATCTTCGTATTGTGAATAAAAAAACTTTTTCTGAAATCTTTTCGGAAGACATTACCGATACCTTAAGCTTTCTTATTTAAACTACATCCAATGAACTACTTATGCTCAAACGGATGCGTGACAGTACGGCTCGCGAAAGGTATAGAAAACTGGTACAGCAGAAATTTTTTTTATTACAAAGTAAACATTTTTACTATTTGTAAATAATCAACAAGTTTAACATAATGGTGATTTTTTGTAATTATGTTTAATTTTATTTCATTTTTTTCTAATTCCCCAGATAATCCGGATCGAATCTGGTCCCAATTAATAGGAAATATCGGGGTTTTACCGTATATATGTGTAATATTACGTTTAAAAATTATGTATCTTCCGTGCAATATGAAAAGCTACAGAATTATTATTAAGGTGGTTTGGTGTAATAACGCCAGGCGGGGTAATAACGCCAAGTGCTAATATTATGCATAATTATTAAATAATCTGGTAAATGACACCCATGTGCTCTGCGAAGAAGGGTTTTGAGTCTCATAAATCGCCAAAAACAGCTTCAAGTTAATTTGTTCCATTTGTAGGTCTTATTGTTTTTACGAGCAACTAAAATTAACGCTTGATCTAAAATTTGCGAGATAAATTTTGTGATGTGAAGACTATTTTTTTTATCCGGAAATACTTTGTTAATTGCATAAATTTGTATTGCATTTCATGTTTGGTTTAATAACGCCAGCCGGGGTAATAGCGCCAAGTGCTAATATTATGCATAATTATTAAATAATCTGGTAAATTACCCCCATGTGCTCTGCGAAGAAGGTTTTGAGTCACATAAATTGCAAAAAACAGCTTCAAGTTAATTTGTTACATTTGTAGGTCTTATTGTTTTTACAAGCAACTAAAATTAACGCTTGATTTAAAATTTGCGAGATACGTTTTGTGATGTGAAGACTATTTTTTTTATCCAGAAATACTTTGTTAATTGCATAAATTTGTATTGCATTTCATGTACTTTCAAAATGTTGTTGTAGATTTTGGATATCAATTCGAGATAATTAGTAATTTAAAATGTACTGCGCAATAACGCCAATCCTTGGCAATAATACCCCAGTTGATTCCTAACAGTAGCCGAACTACATCCAAAATACTGATTCAAATAAACACAGTTAAAACTGTGCAATGTTTCTAATAATTCTATTTAAGCGGTCCTTTTTAAGCAAAAAGAAGCTCACGGTCTGATATTCTTTTGCCTCATCCTCCCTCCCCCCACACCACACCTTTATTTTGTTACACTTTCACAAAAAAATTGAACATTTTCAATAGCTTAGAATGCAATTTGTGAATTTCTAAGTTTGTAGAGTTTGTGTTTTTAGAATTGGGCAATCTGCATGCCATTATTCCATCTTATTTCATAGTTTTGTTTGCAGGGCGTTATTACCCATATAGGTGGGTAATAACGCCAAATAGCAGTGGTCAAGAAATCACGCCGTTACGTTTTATGAATACATATCTGTTAAATTATTTTTTTATATAGATAGTCAATGAGTTACTGTATCGAATCATATATTTGTTTGAAAAATACAATCTAAAACTGAGCTGTGAAAATTGGTAGAACCTTAACGTGGCCTTATTACCCCAGGGTACCTTAGTTCCATAAATACTTTATCAGTTTTCCATGTGAAAGTGTATTATTTATGTTATGTTGAATTGTTCACATTTCTTTCTTTTCCAGTATACGCACAAAGCCAAACTATTCACAGCGACTACAGGCACAAAAGGGGTGTTGTCCTTGCAAAAATCCTTCGACCCAACATACCAGTGAAAAATGGAGTAGTGCATCTAATAGAAAGTCCCCTCATGATAGTCGACATCACCGTGTGGAAGTTTCTGCAGAACGAGAAGGACGGGCGTTTATCGTAAGGTTTTTTCTTATACTTACGTTTTTTTAGTACTACCTGATTATCCCGTCGACCCAACTATAATATTAAATGCAATGATAGATAATAGTAAATGTCACATTCACTTGACATTAAACACGATACAAGTGCCTATTGCGTCATCAAATGATTCTAATTGTACTTTTTGCTTGTACTTTTATTAATGGTTCAATAGTTTATTGATTCTTTCATTACTAAAACTAACAACTTTGTCAATTCGTATTAATTTTGTAAAATTGGTAACAAAATACAAGTGCCTGTTACATCATGAAATGATTTTAATTGTACTCTTTGCTTGTATTTTTATTAATGGTTCAATAATTTATTGATTCTTTCGTTATTAAAACCAACAACTATGTCGATTTGTTTTATTTTGGTAAAATTTGTCAACGAGATATTCATGTAGTACCTTTCTTCATAATTATTGAAATCTTCCAAAAGTAATTCATTTTTTAGGAAACTAAAAGACTATATATTGATCATATTTATATATTTTGTTTAGTATATACACATATACACACCAGTTATGTTTTATTATGTATTTACCAGTTCGCTATATATTTTCTGTGTTTTCAGTATATTTTTACATGCGTTATTACACGATTTCTGTCTATCTGTATACCTTTTTTTATTCTCACCAGCTGCAACTGATTTTCATTTAAAGAGTGTGATGAATCTTCATATTAAAATATTATAAGTGTAAAAAATATATTTTATAATCAAATTTTGACACTTAAGATCTTATATTAAATTTTCTTAACTATATCAATAGATCATGCATAATATACAGGGTGTCTATAAAAGAACTCCGGGGTTTTAAAAATTCATATCTCACTAACTATAAAAGATAGCAAAATTTAGTCGATTTCTCTGAAAAGAGTAGCTCAAAAAGTTTTACTCATACGAATTGGGAATGTTTGCATCAACTGTTGGCGGCGCTGCAGGGCGTTGACCTTGGAACGATGGCGACTCCGCAACAAAAGGCTCAATGTGTTATTTGCATTCTGACTCCGTTGGATTTTTTTCTTCTGGGGGCATATGAAGAATCTTGTGTATGCAGAGAAAATTCGTGATGTTCAACATCTCAGGGAACGAATAGTCAATTGTGTGGCAACCGTCCTCCCAGACATGCTCGCCAGGACATGGGAAGAGGTAGAATACCGTTTAGACGTCTGCCGTGCCACTAACGGGGCTCATATAGAACTTTACTAAGTGTTAAAAAAAACTTGAAAATGTAAGCTTTTCAGTCATGTATAAAACATGTATGTATGTTTTTTATTTCATTAAAATATTTTGCCTCAAAACCCCGGAGTTCTTTTATAGACACCCTGTATTTTTTATATGATAATTTAAAACAAGTATGTTTTTCAAAAGACTCTTCTTTTTACTTTGTACATTGGCCTTTTACTGAACTGCCGAAAAGGGTAATGAATTGCGCCATTTCGGATGACGTAAAATAGGAAGAATTAATCGGAGTTCAAATAAAAAATTGACTTTTAAGTTTTTTTTTTATGTTGAAATTTTGGTAACATTTTCTAGCTTAGCTGAAAAAAATATTAATTAATTCGGTGTATATGACCGTCTACTTAGCTGTCCTTATTTCTGTTCCCTTGTTCCCGTAAATAAGCCCCAATTGTCATGTAATTTTAATAATATGTAATATGATATTGCGTATTTTTAGGTTATAATGTATCTCCGGAATAAATGGAAAATTACTTTGAATAAGAAACTAGGAAAATCTTAGTACTTATTGTTTATCGTAATATCAGTTACTGAATGGTTACATAGCTCATGTGAGAATGAAAAATCAAATAGTTCAAAATTTCCCTCACAGTTAAAATTAAAAAGAAAAAAATCTGAATCGATTAAAACAGATTATGTGCAATACTTTTTTATTATACAAATGATATATAAATAAAAAAATGATAATGACACGCATTATAAAGAGTGGTCTGAAACCCTGGTCATTAAAACCACAAAATTTCGAATATATTTATTGTTTGTTATAGAACCTGGAAAATTTAGCGTCGCAATCCACCAACTAAAAAGTTCAAAGTAAACGTTATATAAGAATTCAATGCAGAAAATATTTTGACCTTTGAACAGCTATACTCTCTTAAAATGTCAGCCAAAAAATAACTCATGTTGAGTCGAAAATCGCTCATCTCACTTTTTGAAAGCCAACTTCTCGTAACGAGTTGAAACAACTCAAGTGAGTGAGTTGTTTTTAAACGATTTAAATCAAAACATGTAATTTAAATAAGCACTCTAAATAAAAATCAGTTAAGAATTTAAAAAACAACTCATTTACGATTCAATAAATTACAGTTATTTCCTGAGAAGCTAAATCCACTTTTTCGTTTTAAGAGTGCAGATGTCACCATTTGTCGCTCAATATCGTTCACATTAAATGACTTCGTTTTTAGCACATTCTATAGAATTAATGAAATAGACGCATTTGCATATTCATGGAATTTGCATGAATGCATATGCATGAAATTTGCATAATCATGGAGGTAGAATAGAAAGAGAACAAAGACGATGCTTATATTTTTTACCCTTAAGGTCCAGACAGAACTAACCAATACTTGCGGTCACTTGTCGGCGTGTTTTATGTATAATGACTTTTCCATGTCAAAGAAGGTAAACTTCAATCCAACTGCAGGACAGGGAACCTTTCCCTGAAGAAAGGTTGAGATTCTTATTTCCTGGAAAATTGTGATCTCTCGCATTCTATTGCGAATAAACCGCAGAACAATTAAGAATAAATGACCCCTTAGAATTAAGTTGAAGTTGGCCAAAACACGCGTGTGCCCGGAGCCTATAGCCCTTCCTACTATGGCTGTCATTCATAAATGATAAATGAAGAACAGTAAGTGTGCTGCTTCCTACATCCTGTTGCTCCTATTCTTTCTGCATAAAAGCTAGGAGACTACAGGTCATGTGATTCGCAGGACGGAAGCAGTAGCGCCACGAACTGACCATTATTTCGAGCTAAATTTTGATAGGGAAAACCTCATCTCTCTTCTCCTTCTACTATTCAACCTTCATGGCATAATATATCTTCTTCATGCTATACTTTTGTTAACTATGCATTCATAAACAAAACTAAAAAAACTGGCTAAAAAATCAGGATTTTTTTTATTATTTTTTTAACGGGCACATTTGCCTACTTTTGTTCATTTTAAGATAATTCTAGAAATTCTATGGCATTTTTGCTTTTAGATATAAAGTGACAATGATTCGACTGAATGTCAATGCATTGTCTTTCGCAGTACATCGTCCCCTCCCCCCAAGTTTTAGTTTTCAGTGCCGACATACACCAGGCAGCTGCCGAAGGAGCGTTATTTTTATTTATTTTTTTTTTTCAGTCGGTGTATACACCGTTAAATTTTGGTACAAATACTTTTAAAAAATGTCATTCATTTTTTTTAGATTAAACAAAAAAATGATCAAAGAAATCTTTTATGAAATATTGGTACCGAAATTTAAGAGACCGAAATTATGTTTTAAAAAAACACCTTTTGCAAAAACCATGTCTGTGTCAATGCTCATTCAATATATTCAAAAGACCTTGTATTGCTAAAGAAAAGCATTGACATTCAGGCACATTGCCTTCTTTTAATACATATATGCATGAATTTCATGCAATTATTAAAATTATCTGAAAAAGAACAAAAGTGTATGAATGAGCATATTTAAAAAAAATCGCATTTTTATAGTCAGTACTGTATTTTTAATTACAGTAATTATGTGTTTTTCTACGCTTCTTAATCACTGCATAGAGTGTGTAAAATCTCCCAGTAGAACAGTTTTTTATTTATGTTTAAATTGCATTTCTTTCCCTAAGAAAATATGCAATCAGAACATACACAATAGTAAACAAAATAAGATTTCGGCAATTTAAAAAAATTCCACGCCTTTGCATTTGGAATATTATAAAAAATATGATTAATATTGTTTCCTCTACCTAAAAAAGAGTACAATTCAATTCAAAAATACACTTTGTTTTTTGGCTCGGTCACCTTGGCCTTTTTCCAAAGTACTAGGGAGAAGTAAAATGGTATGAAGAAAACATAAAATTCAAACAAAAAAAGTACAATGTTGAAACATAAACCTCTTTTTACAACTAAAGATGCTTATAAATCTTTCTTTTGAAGACAAAATAAGTTCATGGGTACAGAACAGTAAAAAAATATTTAAAGAAAGAAAATTGCTCGTATATGAATGATTTAGCGCGAAAAATGACTTATTCATCTTACCCTTTTTTGGCGCATAAACAAATTTCCTGTCTAAGGCAGTTTTTAACACTATATATCATAGTTGGAAAATTTTTTTAACCCATAATTTTTGTTTCCCTTGTTCTTTTTCTTGCAATTTTGCAATATATGATTTAATTATCAGAAATATATACCCAGTTCTTTCATATATATTATTGCGATTTATCGTAGGCTGTATAGTTTGCCTTAACACTAGAACCGCGGAGCGGGTCAATTTGACCCAAATCGATGTTTAATTTATCGCCGCCCGAAAAATATTTATTGCAAAAAGATTTCCCTTTCTGACTTTTAATATTTTAAGATAAACAACAACTTTTCGTATTTAATAGCGAATAGGATAAATAATTTTCCAGTTATAACCACTTATACCTAGAACCGCGAAGCGGGTCAATTTGACCCAAAATGTGTTTTTACGCTTAAATGTCAAAATATAGATGCATTTTTTCTGAACTAACGAAAAAGTATATTTGCCTTACTCCTAATTCTCCTAATAGGAAGAATCGGAAGTGGGGATAATGAAAACTTTAAATAAAGATCTTATATTCTTGATGTGAAGAATGGATGATTGAAATCGAAAATTACACCAAATATTTAGAAATAATATTGAAGTTGGTTTTATTATGCATTTATTGAAAATATAGTTAAGATTTCCGATGTCTTAATATTACCGTCAAATAAGCTTTGAAATGTGCTTAGTATTATCTGAAAATGACTGGGAATGCAAATGATTGAAAATGAATATCTGCTTGTAAATGAAGAAAATTAAATTTTAATGATGAAAATGAAAGTGATGATGGTTCTTCCATCCTCCTCACTCTACACTCTTAACAATGTTGGACTTTTTCATTGGAAAATAGCTGGAAATTTATCAGTATTGATCGAAAGTTTGTGATATTTGTCACATAAAAAAAGAAAAATTAAGAATTTGAAGAAACAGTGACAAAATCTGAGCTTTATACTCATGAAAATCTTAAAAACAAATAAGCAATAACTTATGCATTCACGCCTGAAAATAAAAAGAATGACAAGAAAACTGCAAAACTAACTGTATAAAAGGGCCTAACATAAACGTAGATAAACACACATTGTATTCACTATCTGTAAGTAAGTTTACTCGTTGTATGTCTAACAAAATCAGATAAATTCAGTATCGTATCACCTTCTAGTTGTTTGTGGATGTTGGTAAAAAACGAGCCTTAAAACGTCCAAGACGAAAAATATAAGTTCTGTGTAAAAATGTCAAAATCAGAATTGCATGAGGTTATTCTTCTAACACATTCAGACAACAGCATAACTGTTGATGAAGGAGAAAAGGGTAAAAACTTTTTTTGCTTAGCAGTCTACATTTAACTGTTAAAATTTTAGATAATTTTAAAATAACAAATAAAGACTTGTATACAACAACACAACTAAACTCAATGTGGTTGTCTGATTACCCAGATGAGAGGAAGTTTGCTTATGACAAGTCTGCATCATATAGGAATCCAGTGAACGCAATTTATAATATTTTGTATTTTGCTGATATCAATGCTTGAGTATTATGCAAAAAATAAAACTCTATAAGTATATGTCAATTCATTCAAGAATTAGGTGAAGACGTACAAAAACAGTTTGTTATTTCTCGCCCTACTCCCCTCCTCAAAAAAATGTGATTTGGGCAAGAAGAAACGCTACAAACGATGAAAAACACAAACACAGCATAAAAGAGTTTATCGCAACCAAAAAAAATGAAAATTAAATTAAAGATAATTGTTCAAAATATAATGTGCCCACACGTTTCTGGAAATGTGCAAAACTTTTAACTATGTTTTTCAACCAATACATACAATACACTGGATTAGATAAATCAATAAAATTAGTAAGAAACTTGCATCTTTTTATATTTTTAAAAATTACTATTAGATTTTATATCGAAATTTTTTTGATTGGGATAATCTATTTTCAAAGTTTAACAAGTCCAAGCTTGTTTATGCTTGAAATGTATGTTGAATATTTGTTAAATGTATTTTCCACATACTTAATCAAATGTAATTTTGTAAGATAGCATTTTCTGAAATGTAGGGAATTTCTGCTGACTTTATGTGTAAAATATAATGTAAATGCTAAGAAATGTTGATTATTATAAGAAAATATAATTATTTAATTAAGCAAACTAAATATTTGGGCATATTTATAAAGTGTTTTCCACCTCGGGTCAAATTGACCCGCTCCGCGGTTCTAGGTATACCGAATGTTCCGCGGTTCTAGTGTTAAAGATTTAAGCACTCTGCAAATCTGGTTTAAAATAACTGAAAAAGAAATGCTAATTTAGAATAAATACTTGACATTTAATCAAAATGAAATAAAATAAACTTTTTTGGGTGGTTAAAATAAAAATATGTTTATTTTCATTTAACTTTTCTTTTTTTCTTGGAGAAATGTTGCCTCAAAAGTTTAAGCACTTTAGGCATTTTCCTTAGAAACACGGGATTGGCCTTGCCTAATGACGTTGTATTACATCATATTGCACTTTTATGAAAGTATAAAAGATGGATAAATTATTTCCACTCGTTTTAAAAATGCCGATGTGTAAAGAGTTAAAAAATATGAGATTTTGAAAGTGTTTAAATTGAATTCACAAAATAACACTGTTTTTGATAGTGGTAAAGTTTTCAATTGATAAAAGCGAGATATATATAAAAATACTCTACAGAAATTATAATTTTAAGCGGAAACCAAGAGGTGGACGACCATGTATGGCGACTGTTCAGACTGATCGAAGTATAAGGAGATTGGTTTCTAGACAAAATATATGCATACGCCAAATTAAAAATAATCTCAGTGTACAGGTGTCAAAAGACAATATACATAGATGTATTAAAGAGAGTGATTATATCATACTAAAGATAATGCCTCGCAAATCTTCTATCAAATTACATCACAAACAAGAATGAACATGGCTAAAAGTTATATGTCCTACTAGAACCAATGGCTTATTATTTTACTCAGCAATGTGAAATAGTAGAACTTAGCCCCCTGGCTGGAACGCGTATTGGCATAAATTACGAAAGGAACCAGGGTCATTTTTCAGCAGGCAGCAAGGCGGCAAATATGTTATAGTTTGGGGAGCTGGTTGGAACGCGTATTGGCATAAATTACGAAAGGAACCAAGGTCATTTTTCAGCAGGCAGCAAGGCGGCAAATATGTTATAGTTTGGGGAGCATTTGGATTCAATGGCCAAACCTCTGTGGCTTTTCTAAAAGAAAGACAAGATTAAATAATGTATCTAGAGGCACTAAACCAACATTTGTTTCCGTTCGGTGACATTTTAGGCGATCCTGAATGGACTTTTCAACAAGACAATGCCTCAATCCACGTATCACATTCTTCAAAACTTTGATTTTCTCAGAAAAATGTCAAAGTTCTTGACTGGCCAGCTTTAAGTCCAGATTTAAACTCGATTGAGAATGTCTGGTTAATTTTAACACGCCAGATTTACGGAAAGGGAAAACAGTATGATTCTATTGAAGAACTCTAAAATACCATTCAGAAAGCATAGTACTCTTTGTCCCCAGAAACTGTACAAAATCTAATAATTTCTATAGAAGCACGTTCATTTCAACTAATCCAAAATCACGGAAAATAATTTGTAAGTATAATTTGCAAAAGTTTTGTAAAAATTATAAATCTGATTGTCTTTCAGATTATACAAGTTTTGAGACAGTATTTTTTTTTAAATTTTTAATTATATTTTTTACAATTATGTAATTTATTTTTTTTTCAATTTTGATATCATTTATTTAAAAAATGTTACGAAATCTGCAAATTGAAAAAATGTTATTCATTATAACTCTTTATAATTCTTTGAAAATCGACATTTTATGCTTGTACTTAAACTTTTGAGACAGACCTTATGCAGTCTTAAGAAAAGAGTTTATAGAAAAATAGATCATATTAGAACTAAAATGAGTTGAATTGCGCGACACTGTTTCCTCCTATATTATTATGTAATGAAATACTTTTGTGTAGCTCTGTAAATTAATAATAAATATTCTTTTCACCGCATATTCTACAGAATGCATATTTTAGCTTATACTTCATGATACATATCAATTTTCCGTTGTTCGAAAAAGAGTAACGATATTAAAATACACTCGAAACTATTTTTTCCTATTGGCAGCAATGTAACGGAATAACTTTGATTGTCCCTGTAATTCAGTTATACATCCGATTTTAATAAAATTTGAAACGACTCGACAACATTATGTAACAATTATATATTTTAAATTTCAAATGATTCGGTTGGGTAGTTTTTGCATTGTTATATTCAGGTATACGGACGAACAGACGGACAAACGGAGGGACGGACTGAACGACGATTATAGTTTTCTTCGTATTTACATAATTATGGAGACACCTAAAAACTGTCTATCTTTATATCTTAATGAAGAAACAAAATCTAGTTAAGAAAGTGAACATCGACACTCTTTCACGATAATCACATCGATAGTAACATTTTTTTACGCACAATTGAAGGTGAAATTTACTATTTTACGTTAAAAGTTTGAAACCAAAACCTTTTTTCTAATGCCAATAAATCACTGTAGAGTTCTAAAAAATATTAAAAATCGTATAAATCGCATCGAAAAATGTATGAAAAAACGTTAAATATAAAAAAAAAATTGCAGAATCTTGAATGAGTGAATCACTGTAATATGAATTTTTTCAAGAATGATAAAAAAATGTGTGTGGCACTCGGGGACTGCCGCGGTAAAGCTGTTGCATAGCATTTTTTATAAACTTATGCAAAAATAACGCGTCAATGTCTACCGAAGTCTATCGAAGAATACCGAAGTCTGCCGAACTGAAACGCCGTTAGCCGGAGTGTTAGGATTTTTTTCTCGTTACGGAATACCTAGATTCGGTCGCCGCGCTCAAATGCCGCGATAAAAGCTATGCAATAACTTAATAAATTACCAAGCAAAATTTGGTAGCGCTACGAAAATTAGATCGCGAGTTATAAGCATTTTAAATTTTTCGACCCTCACGGTCTCCTGTCTCCAAAAATTAACACTGTCTCATAATAAATTATCAAACAACATTTGGCCGCGCTACGAAAATTAGATCGCGAGTTATGAGCATTTTAAATTTTTCGATCCTCACCGTTGGGGGGGGGGGAACTTCTGTCACTAAAAATTAAATCTGCCTCATAATAAATTACCAAACAAAATTTGGCCGCGCTACGAAAATTAGATCGTGAGTTATAAGCATTTTAAATTTTTCGACCCTTACCGTGGGGGGGGGGGCGGGGTCTCCCGTCACCAAAAAGTAACATTGCCTCATTATAGATTACCAAACAAAATTTGGCCGCGCTACGAAAATTAGATCGCGAGTTATAAGCATTTTAAATTTTTCGACCCTCACTTTGGGGGGGGGGTCTCTTGTCACCAAAAATTAACATCGTCTAATAATAAATTACCAAACAAAATCTGGCCGCGCTACGAAAATTAGATCGCGAGTTATAAGCATTTTAAATATTTTGACCCTCACCGTCGGGTCTCCCGTCACCAAAAATTAACACTGCCTCATAATAAATTACCAAACAAAATTTGGCTGCGCTACGAAAATTAGATCGCGAGTTATAAGCATTTTAAATTTTTCGACCCGCACCACGGGGGGTCTCCTGTCACCAAAAATTAATACTGTCTCATAATAAATTACCAAACAAAATTTGGCCGCGCTACGAAAATTAGATCACGAGTTATAAGCATTTTAAATATTTCGACACTCACCTTGGGGGGATCTCTTGTCACCAAAAATTAACAGTCTCATAATAAATTACCAAACAAAATTTGGCCACGCTACAAAAATTAGATCGCGAGTTATAAGCATTTTAAATATTTTGACCCTCACCGTCGGGTCTCCCGTCACCAAAAATTAACACTGCCTCATAATAAATTACCAAACAAAATTTGGCTGCGCTACGAAAATTAGATCGCGAGTTATAAGCATTTTAAATTTTTCGACCCGCACCACGGGGGGTCTCCTGTCACCAAAAATTATTACTGTCTCATAATAAATTACCAAACAAAATTTGGCCGCGCTACGAAAATTAGATCACGAGTTATAAGCATTTTAAATATTTCGACGCTCACCTTGGGGGGATCTCTTGTCACCAAAAATTAACAGTCTCATAATAAATTACCAAACAAAATTTGGCCACGCTACAAAAATTAGATCGCGAGTTATAAGCATTTTAAATTTTTCGACCCTCACCTTGGGGGGTCTCCTGTCCCCAAAAATTAACACTTCCTCATAATAAATTACCAAACAAAATTTGGCCGCGCTGCAAAAATTAGATCGCGAGTTATAAGCATTTTAAATTTTTCCACCCTCACCACGGGGGGGTCTCCTGTCACAAAAAATTAATACTGTCTTATAATAAATTACCAAACAAAATTTGGCCGCGCTACGAAAATTAGATCGCGAGTTATAAGCATTTTAAAATTTTCGACCCTCACCGTGGGGGGTCTCCTGTTACCAAAAATTAACAATGTCTCATAATAAATCACCAAAAAAAATTTGGCCGCGCTACGAAAATTAGATCGCGAATTATGAGCACTTTAAATTTTTCGATTCTCACCGTGTGGGGTCTCCTGTCACCAAAAAATAACACTGTCTCATAATAAATTACCAAACAAAATTTGGCCGCGCTACGAAAATTAGATCGCGAGTTATAAGCGTTTTAAATTTCTCGACCGTCACCGTGGGGTGTCTCCTGTCACCAAAAATTAACAATGTCTCATAATAAATTACCAAGCAAAATTTGGCCGCGCTACGAAAGTTAGATCGCAAGTTATAAGCATTTTAAATTTTCCGACCCCCAAGTTTGGGGGTCTCCTGTCACCAAAAATTACAACTGTCAGATAATAAATTAAGAAACAAAATTTGGCCGTGCTCTGAAAATTAGATCATAAGAAACATAAGTTAGACCCTTGATAGCCTAATATCTGAAAAATACCGCGTCAATGTCTGCCGAAGTCTAACGAAGGATACCGTGCCGAAGTTTGCCGAACTCAAACGGTGTTAGCCGAAGTGTTAGGTTTTTCAGCTCACAGGCTATCATAGCCTGAGAGCTTATGTGCCCGTCCGTTCTGTATGTACGTGCGTTCGTGCGTAACGCGATAATTCATGATAAAAACATCGGATTCACTTGAAATTTTGTATATAGGTATATCCTGATAAGGCGCTTCCCTGATTAGTTTTTGGAGTTCATTCGATAGGTATAAGAGGGGGAACGGGGGCTCATGTCCCTCCCTTAATTGATATAAACGGGAGTTTCATGCAGAATTAACAGTTTTCTTTCAAAATTTAGATATAGGATCATTCTGATGAGGCGATTCCGTGACTGTTATTAGGTGTTCATTGAATAAGTAGAAACAGGGGGAACGGGGGGCTCATGCCCCTCTCCTTAATTGATATAATCGGGATTTTAATGCAGAATTAACAGTTTTCGTTCAAAATTTAGATATAGGATCATTCTGATGAGGTGAGTCCGTGGCTGTTATTAGGTGTTCATTGAATAAGTATAAACAGGGGGAACTGGGGTTCTAATGCCCCTCCCCTTAATTTGTATAAATGGATTTTTCAAGCAGAATTGTCAGATTTCGTTCAAATCTCTGAATAGTTTTGGAATTTTAATGGTTAAGTATAAAAGAGGGGAATAGCTCCTCTTAAATTATATAAATGCTAAATGGGTTTTTATTAAGAATTATCCGATTTGCTCTGAATTTTGGGTATAAATTTTTTAATATGATAAAGCATGTACTTGATAGTTTAGGAGTCTCAATGATTAAGTATAAAAAAGGAGAAAGAGGAGAGCTGTTTCCCCTTCTTAATTTTTTTTCAGACGGAATTAACGAAAATACCAGGCTGTAATGTACAATCAGTATGCGTAGCCTGTGAACTCAATGCCATAAGTTTAACTGGGCAATATTCTTTTTATTTCGTTACGGAAGTGTTAGGTTTTCTCGTTACGGAATTTCTAGATTCGGTCGCTTCGCTCAAAGCCCGCGATAAAAGATATGCAATAACTTAAAAACTGACATAAAATGCAAAAAAAAAAACCTTTAAAAATCGCATTAAAAAACTCATTAAAAATCAGTAAAATTCAAAATCGAAATGGCGAAATTTACTATTTAAAAGTTTGAAACCAAATGTTATTTTCGAATGTCAAAAAGTCGCAATAGAATTCGAAAAAACACTAAAAATGCATTGAAAATAGCTAAATATAAAATATTGCAGGAGTCAAAATTTTCTCTAATAGGATAAAACATTATAATTGGAAATATTTCATTAGTGACAAAAAATCGATGCTAAACTAACAAAAAGTCTCAAAAAACCGCAAAAAATCACATTAAAAATTGCATTAAAAATTGCCGAAATTCAAATTCGTAGCAGAAAAAAAATTCCTTTTATCAACGTAAAAAATAGCCAAAAATGCGAAAAAGCACTAAAAATTGCATTAGAAAATTTCCTAAGCATTCAAAAATTGCTGTACGAGTTCGAAATAAACTCTATTGAAAATAGGACAAAATTTATTATTTTGAATTAAAAGAATGGAACAGCATTCTTTTCACTAACGTGGAAAATTCGCCTCGAAACATAAAAAAAACCTGCTCAAAAACGCATAAAAATTAAATTTGAAAAATCTAATTAAAAAATCAAAAATCAGGCTTCGAAGTGACAATTTTATGTATAGAGGTATCTTCACCCAAAATTATGTAGCTGTATATGCAGCAGTCTCTTCAGAACATCGTCGACACGCACACATAGACTCACGCTTTCACACTTCTTATTATTATAAATGAAAAAAACAGATTTAAAACTCAAAAAACCCAAAAAATTACGCTAAAAATTACATTGAAAATCGCATAAAAAACCCTGAAATTCAAAAATCATAACACAAAATTTCGTATATGGCTAAAAGGTAAAACAAAATTAATTTTATCAATGTGAAAAAATAGCCATAAAATAAAAAAAAAATTGCTAAAAATTGCATTGAAAATTTCAAGAAAAATTCAAAATCAGTGTATAAATTCCGAATAAACTTATTGAAAAGTAGGGAAAAAATTACTATATTGGGTTAAAACCTTATAATAAAACCATATCCCTTTAGTTATTGTGGGAAAATCGCCTCGAACCATAAAAAGAGCGTTAAAAATCGATAAAAAACAAATATAGAAAAATCGAAAATCCGGCTTTGAGGGGTAAATCTTTTTGTATAGAAGTTCTTTACTCCCAAATTCTATATAGCTCTTCAGAACACTATCGACACATACACTCAGAACTTCTTTCTTTATTACAAACAGCCTTCGCCCGTTTTTCTAGTTGTTTCCTTAGAAAAAAAAAAAAAAACTTTGAATGAATCAAAATAAAGCTAACAAAGATCAAAGAAGGGGAAAAAAATTTCCAACAACTAATCAAAAATCCATAATTGTTGTCAAATTCGTATAAACTTACATTATCGAGATAAAAGTAAATGTTGAGATATGATACAGATAAAATCACTGAAGTACTCTAGCTATTTTTTTTAGAGGAAAAGGAAATTATGTCTCTCTGCTTGCTACAGTTAAATACCTCCCCCCCCCGCCACGTTAGCAATCCTCATTTTTAGACCAACCCTAGGTATAATTATTTTGTTCTTCCATTTTCGATCACTTCGCCATCGCTGACTTTCTATGCATTCAACTTTTTGATCCCCTTGATAAAACCGCATTCCTCCCCTCAGCACATTTTTAACAACCTTCAACCTTCATTTTTAACATTTGTATTAAGAAATCTATATTTATTTAGAATGCGATAGCAAAATCTAAAAAAAAACTGAACTCAAAAGAAATAGGTGAAAAAAAAACTAATTATTTTAAGCTTATTTAGTTGCAAAATATAGCAATACGATATTGTAAAACAACCCTAATTGTGTGCTTATGGCACACACCATAAAATATAAAATTTAAGCTGAAACTTGGAATAAAAAATTTCTATTTTCCCCATTAGTAGATCAATATGTATAATAAAAAAATGTTAAAAAAAATAGAAAAAAAAGTACAGTAAATGGCTAGTATTTAGTAAAAAAAAAAAAAAAAAAAAAAAAAAAACCCATAAAATAACAAATTATTTTTCCTATCAAATACAAGTAAAAATTAACTACTAAGAATGTATTTATTAAAAATACAAAACATTGCTCAATGGTGCACAAAACAAGAACTTTAATCTGAACTTGTACACAATAAAAATAAAAATAAAATAAAATATCAACGTTTCGCGCCGTCTTCAGGAAAATATGATAATGAAAGGACTAAAAGTTTGCTTCCTGATCGAGAGATAATACTATAGAATGGACGAGTCCTTACTGTAAATAAAAACTATTCTCTGACAGTCACATATATTTATTATCAGACGAACGGGACAAAAACAAACAAACAAAAAATAAAACATCAAATCGCTCTTTGTGGTCGTTCATAACATTCTTATCAAACGTCAATTCGTCGTAAATATGTTAGAGTTCTTAAAAGATTCGTCTTAAATCTTCGTTTTTAAATCGTCGGAATCATAGCGTCGTTAGTCATCGTCGAAAAATGTTCTATTTACATTTTCTTCCCCTCAATCCTGACCACACAGCTTCGATGTTTCCCGTTTCTACTTTAATCTCGAAGCAGAGTTCGGAGAGTGGTGGAGGGAAATACAGTCCGATTCAGGTGTAACACAGAGTGTAGCCCACATGCGAGAGTATATCCCACATGCGGCCGTCCTGACATCTGGAGCTGCCGCAGCGACATGTGATCTTGCAGAATCTGAAAAGAAACAAAAACAAAAACGAAAACAGTAACTGTTCTTAAAGAAAAAAAATAGAGTTCGTTTGCACACTAGAAAGGTCAGTTAGTCTTTCTTCTGAAATGGTGTAACATCGTATGAAAATGTTCTTTAAAATTGTTGACTTTTAAAATGATCAGACATACACATTAAAGATAAGGAAAAAAAATAAAGTTTCAGTTATCGTCATGCCAAGGCTTCATGTATTCAGCACACGAACAAGTACTGATCGGTCTTTCAGTTGATGAGATTTTCTCTACGTCGTAGGTGTCGTTAGACTTCACTTTGGTTACTTTATATGGACCTAGGAATTTAGATTTCAATTTTAGCTCTGGTCCTTGTTGGGTTCTTTTAATTGCTACGAGGTCTCCAAGGTTATTTTTCCGGGGTTTCTTACGTCTTAAATTATAATGCTTGCGATTTTCTTGTTGAATTTCCAGGATATTCTTCTTAGCTTCTTTTCGGAGTTCTTCTCTATCTTTCTTGAATTGGTCTTCGACTGCACTGTTTAGGAGTTTAATAATTTGTAAATCTTCTTTCTGTTTCATTTTTGTACCAAATAGTATTTCAAACGGTGTTCTCTTAATGCTTCGTTGGTAAGTTGAATTAATAACTTGCTGAACTTTAGGAACATATTTAAACCATTTGGTCGGTTCATCTTTGGACATTTTAGAGATTACTGAAATTATGATGGAATTAAGTCGCTCTACTTGACCATTAGCACGGGGAAGGCCAATTGTTATTGTCTCGTGTTTTATATTTTCATTTTGGCAATAATCAGCAAATTCTTTACTTGTAAATGCAGGACCTTTATCGCTAATAATTTTGGAAGGGTTCCCAAAAGTATAACTTTGTTGTTGCAGCTTCGATATGACTTCGTCAGAAGAAGTAGTTTTACAGGGATATAGCCACACGAATTTGGTAAATGAATCTATTAAAGACAAAATATGTTTATAGTTTTTGTTAGTTGATTCGAGAGGGCCTAGATGATCAATGTGGTAAGTTTGGAGGGGAGTCTCCTCTTTGTGTAAGGGATGAAACTCACCTTCTTGTTTTCCACGTTTCCGATTATATAAAAGGCATGTTACACAATTTGCTATAACTTTATCAATCTTATTTGCCATATTAGGGATAAAAAATTCTTCATTAAGGAGTTCTTCACAACGTTTGCGTCCGAAGTGTCCTTTGTCATGAACGTGTTTAATGACGTTTAGCTGCATTTCATCCGGCACAACTACCAGATCGTAACCTTTATGATTTTTATAAAGAACGTTATTTTTGAGGAAATAGTTATCATATGGCTTTGTTTTCAAAATTTCTTTGATGACCTGTATATGTTCGTCGGTGTTCTGTGATTGCATGATTTTGGAAGTAAAATTGTCTTGAATGGTCATACATACGGGATTTCTGCTTAAAGCGTCGACGTGGCGCATACGTGTACCTTGTCTGTGTTCGATTGTATAGTTATAATCAGCTAACATTAAAGCCCATCGAGCTATTTTGGTGCAAAGATCTTTTTTATTCATAGTTAGGGCAAATGCATTGCAATCTGTGACTATCTTGAAAGGAATACCTAAAATATAAACACGGAATTTTTTGAGAGCCTCGATGACAGCCAAAACTTCTAGTTCATAACTCGAATATTTACGCTCAGCATCTGTGGTTTTTTTGCTCATAAAGTAGACAGGGTGAAATTGATTATCAATAGAAGACATTTGAAGGAGGACTGCTCCGTAACCATCAATAGAAGCATCGCAATGAACTTCTGTTTCATTACTAGGGTTATAAATGCTTAAAACAGGACCTGAAGCAAGAATGTGTTTCAACTGATTAAATGCATTTCGCTGCTGGTCACCGAAGTGAAATTTAGTGTCCTTTCTAAGGAGATCTGTTAAGGGCTTAGCTATTAAAGAATAATCTTGAATAAATTTACGAAAATATGAGGTTAGTCCGACAAATGAATGTACATCTTTTAAACTTTTAGGTTCTGGAAAATTTAGGACAGCTTTGGTTTTTGAGGGAGATGGATGCAGTTGAACATTTTTAATGTGGTAACCCAAAAAATCAATTTCTCGTTGTAAAAAGTGGCATTTTTTTAGATTCAGTTCTAAACCATATTCGGATGCAGTTGTAAGAACGCGTTGTAATTTCTGGAGTCCTTCGGCTTCGTTTTCAGATGGTATTATGAAATCATCCATGTACACGATAAGTACTTTTTCTTTAATGAGATCGCGAAAAACATTATAGATATATCTCTGAAAAACTAAGGGAGCGTCGCTAAGGCCATAATTCATGTATAGAAATTCAAATTGACCAGAATGTGTTACAAAAGAAGTGTATTTTCGACTATTTTCTTCTACTTCGACATGAAAAAATGCATTTTTAAGATCAAGAGTAGTAAATACTTTTGCAGAGTGCAACTGATCAATAATGTCATCGATTACTGGGAGGGGGAAACGTTGTTTATGTGTTTTAGCATTTGGCTTTCTATAGTCAACACACAATCTATATGAACCGTCTTTCTTTTTTACGAGGACAATAGGTGATGAAAAATTACTGGTGCTTTTTCGGATAATTCTCTTTTCAAGCCATTCAGAAATTTGTTTTTCAACAAATTCTTTCTCTATAGGAGCTAGGCGTCTGGGAGGACATGTAACAGGAATTTCGTCTTTCAGATGAATTGATAATTTTACATCGGTAGTCTTTACTTTCCGGGGGGAATAATTTTGAATAAGTTCCGTAATTTTTGAACGTATAATTGTATCGGTAATATGAGATAAATCAAGATTACAATCGTCTAATACTTGAGCAACATTAATCAGAAAATTATTTGACATATCTTCATTTTGCTTGATTTTTTGCATCGAAATATTATTTTGAGAAACTGTTAAAATACTTTGCTGTATAACATCTGTACCAATAATAAGATCAAAAGATATGGAATAATCTGGTACTACATAAACATTAGTTGTGTAATTAAAATCATCTATCGTAATATCTGTAGAGAAAAAACCCAGGGGTTTGATCATAGTGTTTCCTAATCCAGTTAATGTGATTGTTGTATGTTCGAGGTTCGAAACCGTTGGGAGTTTGCGATAAATACTTTCTTTTAACAGACTTCTTTCACTTCCCGTATCGATCAAAGAAAGAACATTTACTGACGAAATAATTACGTGTTTGGTCATAAAAGTATTCGACGTAATGGTGGAAATATTGGATGGTTCAGGCTTATTTCTAGATTTCCTTGGTTGATCACATTGAGCCGACTTATGGCCAAAATTCGAACAATTAAAGCAGCGAGGGCCTTTGTCTTTATGCCTACATTGGCTACTTTTATGGTTGGCTAAACCACAATTAAAGCAGAGAAGATCAGGTTTTGGACGAAAAGATTTCTCTTTCAACGGCATTTCTGGTTTAGATTTACGAAATTTAGTGTTCTCATAGTCATGCCGAATTTTGCACTAAATTTTGAGCTTTTGTTTAAATTCTACTATAGATTGGCAGCCATATAATATTGATTTTCGAAAAACAGGGTCGGGTATACCGTTAATAATATACTGCATCAGTGCTGAATCTTCGATGTTACCGCGCGAACATAATTGTTTCATTACGAGAAAATATTCTTCAAGGGATTCATTTTCTTGTAATTTTCGTTTATTTAACATGTCATGTAACTCAGCAGAATTATAAGTAATGCCAAATTCAGAAATTAAGAGTTCTTCAAGTTTTTCGTACGAGTTAATGTGAATTTCTGTTTGTACTAACAGCTGGGCTTTTCCTCGTAAGGATCGTTTAGCAAATACAAATTTATGAAATTCTGATAAATTGAGCATGCTAGCGACATCGTCAAAATTACTTAACCAAATATTTATATCTTGAAAAGAACTACCATCAAAAGGCGGTATAACGCTTTCAACATCATTAAAATTAATAGTAGATGGCAAAAAACTTTGAACTAGAAATTGCTTGTTTTTATCAAAATTTGGTAGCCCACAAAATTTGATGATTCAGTATTACTTGCAGTGTCCTTATTCAATGTAGTATTATGTGAAGATATTTCAGGTTCCGAATCGGTATCACTTTCGTTTTGGATAATGTTAGCTTGCAGTGAATTTAAGTCTGAAAGATATGTGACTAATCTGGTTGCAAGTTCAGTTAAAGAACCTTCGTTAGAAATGCAGAGTAAATTACAAATTGTGATTAAATCGTTTAAAGAAAAATCTGCTTGAACTTTCGTAACTTTATTTTTGAATTCAGTGCTGGTCGTTTCGAAATCGAAACCAGTGAAGTCACGAATTCTTTTTCGATTTGATCGATCACCATCAGTGTCGAACAATAATTTATGAAGGAGTTTTATTTTATTAGTACGTTCATTTTTAAATGCAAGTTCCAGTTCTTTGATGTCGACTAGCTTCATAGTAAATATAGAATATGGAATAATTAACTCACCCGTAAAATGATATCCGACTTGAATCTGAAGAAAAGAAATAGTTCATAACAATGAGGAAAATGCTAAGTGGGCACTTCTGGCACCACTTTATAGGATGGACGAGTCCTTACTGTAAATAAAATCTATTCTCTGACAGTCACATACATTTATTATCAGACGAACGGGACAAAAACAAACAAACAAAAAATAAAACATCAAATCGCTCTTTGTGGTTGTTCATAACATTCTTATCAAACGTCAATTCGTCGTAAATATGTTAGAGTTCTTAAAAGATTCGTCTTAAATCTTCGTTTTTAAATCGTCAGAATCATAGCGTCGTTAGTCGAAAAATGTTCTATTTACATTTTCATCCCCTCAATCCTGACCACACAGCTTCGATGTTTCCCGTTTCTACTTTAATCTCGAAGCAGAGTTCGGAGAGTGGTGGAGGGAAATACAGTCCGATTCAGGTGTAACACAGAGTGTAGCCCACATGCGAGAGTATATCCCACAATACTTCTAATAAATTAAAACTGAAATGAATTAAAAGTTTAAAAATTTCGCCACTTACACGTGAGTAAAAATTTAAAAAATTGCAAAGATATATAAAATTTAAGATTTTCTGATGTTCCAGGGTTGTTTGGTTTAAACCAAGTTGATTTAAACCGTGGTTAAAACCATGGTTTAAACCAAATGTTTTTTTAAAAAAACCATGCTGGTTTTGTTTCACCTGTTTTTTTTTTCTTATACCCAAATGTTTTATTTTACACATTATTGAAAAATGCAAAATCCAAATTATGAAGAAGCTACAAGCAAAGCTGTAGAAAAATGATGAATTAACAAGTTTCTAAAAAGACAAAAAACTTTAATCAACTCAATTTTTCTTGTAAGCTGTAAATCTATATGGCAGAATAACCAATTTTTCTAAAATTAGCTGGTTAGAAAAAACTAATCAGTTTTCTTTCTTTCTTTTTCTTTTTTAAGGCCTATATGTATATATATATATATATATAGCCATTATTTGTAAAGCATATATATATATATATATATATATATATATAGCCATTATTTGTAAAACACACACACACACACACACACACACACATATATATATATATATATATATATATATATATATATATATATATATATATATATATATATATAGCCAGAAGGGCAGAATCGAGTTAAAAATGCACTTTTACTATTTAAATTGCTTAATTAGTTAAGATTTACTAAGGATTTCATCATTTCTTTAATTCTTTTTGTTATGTATGCTATTGAATAATTGGCAATGAGCTTTTTATTTGCTCTGTGATTAGTGATTTTAACAAGCCTTTGTTTTTCTTGCATTCTTACATTGGGATTGGGTTTTTTGCATTATAATTTTATTCTTTTACCAGCTAGGTTGGCACAGTTCAAACCAATTGGTTTTTTAGAACAAATCTAATATAATATTTTCTCTCTTTTGTAATTTAAGTGTTTCAGATTATTGGATGAAAGTAATTTCTATTTTTAAGTCTTATCTCAATAGTCACCATAAGACATAGTGAGTCTAGTCAAGGTCATGTTAGTATACATGTAGAATGCAAATTTCATGCAATGATGAACATATCTGAATCTATAAAGAGAACAAATTATGTAAAGTTGGCAAATACAAAATGGATTAAAAATATGTAACATTTAGAAAAAGATTTTTTCCTTTGAGAAACGCAGATTTACAGTTAATAACATAAAATAAAATTTAAGATTTCAGTCAAATTCTAAAAAAATTTTTTCTTGATTGGAGGTTTTTTTTTTTTTTTTTAAGAATAAAAAAAAACTCAAGATATGAAGTCGAATAAGAAGACATTGAAAAATTAGGCATTAGTAAAGTACCTGTTTACATTTAACTAAAATATGCAAAAGATATATTTAAATCTTCTATTGCATAACCAAACCCATTACTTAGATCAGTTAAGAAAATTGGCAGAAAAGGGGAAGGGGGGCAAGACAAGGTTTGCTTGAGACTAATAGAAAAAACGTCTCATAAAAATGCCTAAAAAATTGCAATTTTTAGTTTGGACGTTTAAAAATACTAAGTGTTATAATAGAGCATGCAGTCCGATGGCTGTTTAAATTCTTTGGTAGATGACAGCATTTATAAAGCTACTGTATATTTTAACATCAATGTTTTTCCATAGTCTAAAAAGCTGTTAAATATATATTTTTGTTTATTTAACAGTCGTTTTTTTTTTTTTTTTTTTTTTTTTTTTTTTTTTTTTTTTTTTAATTGGTAGTTTTAGAAAACACAATGCTTGAAGTGTGTAAAGACTCTACTGCTAAATTCAAATCCTTCCAAAAATTCTTTATAAAAAGCTTTATTTTTCAATAAAAGATCATTAATTCATACAGTCTTCTAACAAAAAAATCAGACATCACATATAACAAGTATTTCAAATTAATTATTTTGAATAACCATTTGAAAATAATATATATGAAGTTTTATATATGAATCCATATCATATATTTATTTATAGTGCTAGTAATCAAAAGATTGTTCATTAAGATTTTCAAGGTACCAATGTTTCATTATTTAGCACATTTTATTTATGAAATATAAGACACACCTTTTTCTAAAAATGTTTAGATTTTAAAGAATTTCAATTTTCTACATAATTGATTGTATATTAAATAATTATATTGATTAGAATTACTTTTAAATCAAATTATTACTTATATATTCAAAAATATTTATTTTTGTTCATAAATATGCATGTATATGTAGCAGGAAAACATATTTAAAAAAACCCGGCTTAAACCAAAAAAACCTGGTTTAAACCAAAACAACCATGGTTTTTAGTTTTTTTTTTTTTTTTTTTTTTTTTTAAACCCGGTTTTTTACCAACCCTGGTTATGCCATATTTTTGGTATATTGTAGGATAAATTATCATTACAAGGTTTATTTTCTCGTGCAATGATTTCGACAAATTCTCTTATTTTACCTTCAACTGGGTTATTGAGCAATGTTTTGTATTTTTAATAAATACGTTTTTGGTAGTTAAATTTTACGGTGAACTGTCCAGTATATGTTTACAAGTAAAAATTGTTTTTGTCCATGATTAAAAAAAGATACAGACAAAGACTTAAACTAAACGAACTAACAACAATAACAACTTATATTTACTTTAGAATGCGATAGCGAAATCTCAAAAAAGAGGTGAACTCAAAAGAAATAGGTGAAAAATAACAAAACGGAGCATATGGGAAGCCGTAAAATACGCGGGACACTTGCGGGAATTCCTTGTATGTTTTGATATCTACGAATGGGTGTCTATTTATTCATTGAAATGAAACAGAACAGAAAAAATATAGGTCATGATTTGCTACTTTATTAAATCTTTCATATCGCTTTTAAAAACAGAATTTAAAAAATTGAAATTTTGTAAAATTTGAAAAAAATGTTTGTTGATACATATGGTTATCCATAATCAGTTAGTCGTCCTACGAATATACGTTTAACAAATTAATACTTTTGTGCAGCAAAAAATACAATCGCATAATACATTTATTAGCTCAAAATATTAATCTATAAACGGCCAAGGATATTTTTTTAAAGTGAAATTTATATTTAAAATATGTACTGAAATAACTTTATTCATAACATTATTCACGGTCAAAACTGGGTACTGCCCTCCCAAGATTATATTTTTCAAATGAAGGGAGCAAAATTAATTTTGATGAAGCTAAAATTACTATTCCATGCAAAAATCCATGTCTCAATAAAATTTTAGAAAACACTAAAATCATTAAGCTCGGGCCGCGAGCTTATAACGATCATTTATCATACTCCATTCATAAAATCTGGCACAATATGCTATAATTAATTAAGCAGGTTTACGCACTCTCAACTCAACTATGCTCCTGGAAGTATGTGTTTACATTTTGAAACTTTAAATTGCATTTAATATCTTAATATTGTATCCTGACGACGTTCGCAGAAGCGAATGAAACGTTGATGAATTTTAAGTATAGTTTAAATAACTTCGCGTACCATATATTAATCTGTATATATTTTAGGTGCGTTCGTAATTATATAAATGCACAGCACCTATAGTGTTCGTTCAGTCCGTCCGTCTATCCGCATATAGCACAGCAAAAACTATCCAACCGAATCGTTTGAAATTCAAAAAATATAATTGTTGCATAATTTTGTCAAGTCATTTCACATTTTATGAAAATCAGATGTATAGTTTAGTTATAGAAACAATCAAAAATATTCCATTACATTATGGTCAATGAGAAAAAATAGTTTCAAGTGCATTTTAATGATGTTTCACGTTTTCGAACATAAAAGAATTGATATGCATCAATGAAGTATATACTAAAATATACATTCTGTTTATCTGTGGTGCAAAGAATATTTTTTATTATTTTACAAAGCCACACAAAAAATTCTGTTACATATTTTTATAGGGAGAAACACTGTTTGGAGCGCGTATTAATATTACGAGAGTATTTCAATTTTTATGAAATTGTAACGCGTTTCTGAGGCTTATTACAAGTTGCTATCTGTATAATAGAAAGCATATTTTAAACACTTTTATTCGTGCGTCATATTAGAGCAAAACGATTCCACTAATACTGATTTAAATTTCGCATCGACATAAGATGCAGCCATCATAAATAAAAAGATGTTATTCTATCCATAGAACTACCTTAAATAAAAACTTTCTACACCAGATGACAAGAATTTTGTTAGTACTAGAACAAAACATAGAAAAATCTGCTTCGAAGCCAGTGTAAGGAGGTTATATTTGAACATGCGCTAAAATACAGGATTTTACGTCTACGCTCTAACAAGGAAGGTCTCCATTGGGGGCATACTCAGAATTTTTTGAAAAAAATACGAATTAAATTACTCATGTAGGTAATGAAGGATCAGTGAAAATTAGCGGCGGAATTACATTATTAGATATGTAAAAAAATAAAATAGTTTGGAATAATTGGCGTGAAAAGCTGAAAGCGACGCGGGATTTGGCGAGCAGTGCATTTCCTCGCCAAAAGCAGACGATTTTAACGAATCTGAAAATTGATTTTAATTGACTTCACTGTTAAAAATCTGCAGCATTTACTGCAACGTCACTCCACTACTTTTATAGAATATCTCTCTTCTGACCAATGAGAATGCTCCATAGCACGGTGAATTGACCGTTTTCTATAAAATCGGTGGAGTGACGCTGCAGAAAATGGTACAGATTTTTAGCGGTGTTGTAGCTTGTGCAACACTGTTAAAAATCTGCTGCATTTTGCTGCAGCGCACTCCACCGCTTGTACATAATATCTCTATTCCAACCAATGAGAAAGCTCCATTTCGCGGCCAAGTAACCGTTTTCTATACAAGCAAGGGCGTGCGTTGCAACAAAATGCAGCAGATTTTTAACAGTGTATTTTTCAATTTGGAACAATTTCAATCAATTTAAATTGTGTTTTAAATGATAAAATATATTAATTTCATTTTGTTATAAGTACATATAAACGTATATGACAAATTTACACTTAAATTAAAGTAAAAATGCAAAACTAAAATTACTTAAACTAAACTTATTTAAATAAATTGAACATAGAAAGTTTTTTCTTTAAAAAGTATTCGAAGCGTAAAAGCGTATTTTTCAAAATTTCGTTTTTTCGCCAACCGGAGATAAATCGCCAAATAAACGATTTTTTTATTATTTTTTTTACGGACGTTATAAGGAGGTTCCGCCGAAATTTTTTTTATAAACATACATAACTATATGAGAAGAACATTCTGTAATTTTTTCAGATTTTTCTGAGTATACCCGTATGGAGACCTTCCTTGTAAGTTGCTAAATACTTTATTAGAAAAGTATTTTTATCCAATATGAAAATTTTACCTCGCGAAAAAAGAAAGAGTTCTATCAGTCACTCGGAAGATAAAATGACACATTCCGGCTGCTAGCGTTGCTTGCAGGGGACTCTGGGTAATCGAATGGTTTTTTAAAACGTAACCAAATGAAAAACAAAAATAATACATTGGATTTTAGGGAAGAAGTTGCTTTGAGAAATTAATGTTTTTTAGAATAAAATAAAATAAAGAGAGCGTAGATAAAGGTATGGAATATAAATAATACGTTAAATGTTATAAAAAGAAAGGGGGAAATTAAATATTAAAAAATTGTAATAATTAGTTTATAATTAAGGAGAAAATTTTTATTACATATGTACATATTGAGTTATCATATTGAGTTATTGAATGAAAAAATAAAGAGTTGCTACATAAGTTTTGATGCATCAGATAATTTAAAACAAAAATAGGTTATATTTTTCTTTAGTTATCTAATTTGCATTTAAAAAAAATCCATTACTATTCAAATTTAATACATAATTTTTCCCAACGTTGCATAATTTTATTTAAAATAAGACATAAAGCATTCAAAAAAGTATAATGCATACTCGTATTATATAATTAGATATTTTGTTCGAAACGCTGTTTATTTTTGTAACACAATCAAGATAAGAAAATTTTTATTATTTGATTTATTGTGCAATGGAATGAAATGGAATGTGGATGGGACGTGATTGGAATGAGTTTTACGCAATGTTATTCGATAAGACCTGAAGAAAAGAGTAATTATAATGAGTATTACATATTTTTAAAATTTTGAAATCTAAATTTCAATATGGACCTGTAGAAAACAATGTTTATTTGGACACACTTTTGTGTGCGTTCTTAATTATGTAAACACGTAGCACTAATAGTCGTTCTTAGGTCCGCCTGTCCGGATATAGCTGTGCAAAAATGACCCAACCAAATAGTTTCAAATTTAATATGTATAATCATTGAAAAATTTGTGTTTTAAATTTTATGAGAATTCATTTAAAATTTAAAAAGATATTGATAACTTTTACTTCATTCTATTTAATTCTATCATACGTAAGTAAATCAATAATATTCATTAATATGTAACACTATCCTAGATTGTCATGGGGGTCATTACATCCTGTTTAAGATAGTGTTGTATTATTTTTATATCATTAAGTTCAATCTATATAACCGTAATAAATTTTGAAGTCATGAATTTATTTTTTATAAAAGTTCAACAGCTATGTCACAAAATTCTGAATATTTATATAACTAGTTATGGTACGAACGTTTGCCACGCTTTACGTACAATTTCCGGCATCTTGAACCTAATTTGTACATTATAAGAAAAACTTATCTTTAGTTAGATCAGTGTAGTCTAAAGAGATAAAGTTTTCTTGTTTTTGTTTGGAGGGGCTAATCTCCGGAACTATCGTACCGATTTCAAAAGTAATGGTACTAAAATGATGGTGCTCGCCCGGAATCAACATAGGCTATATCTTATGTTTGTACCACCACTTCGGAACTACCAGATCGATTTCAAAAGTAATGGCACCAAAACGATGGTGCTTGCCCAGAATCGAACATAGACGAAACTATTTCAAAAATAAGGTACCAAAATGATGGTGCTGTCCCGAAATCAATTATATGCTATACCTTGTGTGTATACCACCACTTCGGAACTACCGGACAGATTTTAAAAGGAATGGTACGAAAATGACAGTGTTTGCGCGAAATCAAACATAGACTATATCTTATGTCGTCTATACCTATATTATAAAGCGGAAAAGCTTGTTTTACTATAATTAGAACTTCCCAGACGACAATACAGCCGCCAGTATCTTTGGTCTTCTATCCAAATATTATATAAATTTGTCATGCAACAGAACATTATGAGTAGACTATCTTCATCTGCCGCCTCATTACAAACTGGCGGTTACCTTAATTTTAAATTCATAAATTTACGATTTTTTTTCAATTAGGTGCTCATCTTGTATAAAAGAATTCAGGAACATTATTAAAATTTTAGAATGGCTGAAATTTCTAAACAAATAAGTAAAAGAAAAAAAATCGAAAATTTTTATATACATTTCATCAGAACGAATTATTCGAGAGTCCGAAAAAGATAGTTACAGATAATCGAGGTTACTGATATTAAATAGGCTTCGTCCTATTCTTACTTACTAAGTACATACAAAATTTTAAGTCTCTATCTCCATTTGTTCGTGAGATAGAGCGTTTACAGACCGATAGACAGACAGACGGAAGGCAATTTTTTTTTCTAAAAATATGTTTTTCGGAATTTCCAGTATCTGAAACGTGTAAATCCGTCAAATTTTTTTTTCGATTTTCAAAACGATTGCAAGACTTACCCTATACTGCTTATGATAGGTAAGTAAAAGTGGGCCACAATATTTGAAACGACACTTTTTAGCTTGTATGAAAGAAACAGCAACGGAGGTTAAAAAAGAAAAAAAAAAACTAATTTCATTTTTACTATGACATTATTTTCACTAAATAAAGTCATCCGAAAGTAAAATCTCAATCTCAGTGTCCATAATGAAAAGAAATATTGAAATGTAATATCGTTATGAGTAAAAGTGCGATGTTTTAATTAGTGACGTCATGTTCTCTTCAAATGTATTTTGAAAGTTACTGTTATTAGTAATATGGAAAAGGCGTCCGTAATAATATTGTAAATCCCATTTATCTGGTTGCTGAATGACATCATTTTCCTCATTTGAAAATTTTCTTATTTTGCTTTAGACATTAATTTTTATCATAAATTACTTTCTGTTATTTTATTTACATTATTAATATTATTTCTTAGTAAATATATTTTTTGCCTCAATTAGTGCATAATTATACGCAATCCTTTTATTGTGGTTAAATTTTACGAAAACAATTAACTTTTTTCTTTTAAATGCGAAGACATATTCACTGATGAGATCAAGCTTCTGATAATGGAAAATAAAGTTTTATTATCGAGAGAGAAGCTAAACTGAGTTGCCACCATTTGAAGAAATATCGTAAAAAAGCATTTAAAATTAAAAATAAAATATAAAAATGGAAATAAATTAAAAAATAGCTAAAATGGGCACAACTACAAATAAATAGCTTTCATTAACACGCTTTTATTAACTTCACCTGTATGTGAGCTTGTGGGTTTGTAACTCTCCTTATTATCTAAAGATTTTCCTTATTATCTAAAGATTTTCTCAAGCAATTTTGACTAAAAATTGCATTCTATGGTTTTCGGGCTCGAGAAAATCATTGGGCTAGGTTACATGTTCAAGAAAAATTTTTAATGGGTCATATTGGGTCATTAAGGGTCTGGGTCAAGCTATTTATATTTAAAGAACGGCGTGTTCGATTATAACGAAATTTTGTATGTAACAGTTTTTTGGCACGAGAAAACTATCGGGCTGGGTCAAATGTTCGAAAAATTTCGATTAGTGGGTCATTTTGGGGTCATTATGGGTCAAGCCATTTTTATCTAAAAAACGGCTCTAACGATTTTGACCAAATTTTATATTTTATCGTTTTGGATTACAAGAAGACCATTGGGTTAGGTAACATGTTCAAGAAAATTCGGTTAGTGGGTCATTTTTGGGGTCATTGTGGGTCATGCTATTTTTATCTAAAGATTTTCTCACGCAGTTTTGACTAAAAATTGCATTCTATGGTTTTCGGGCACGAGAAAAATATTGGGATAGGTTACATGTTCGAGAAAAAAAATTAATGGGCCATATTGGGTCATTAAGGGTCTGGGTCAAGCTATTTATATTTAAAGAACGGCATGATCGATTATAACGAAATTTTGTATGTAACAGTTTTTTGGCACGAGAAAACTCTCGGGCTGGGTCACATGTTCGAAAAATTTCGATTAGTGGGTCATTTTTGGGTCATTATGGGTCAAGCCATTTTTATCTATAAAACGGCTCTAACGATTTTGACCAAATTTTATATTTTATCGTTTTGGATTACAAGAAGACCATTGGGTTAGGTAACATGTTCAAGAAAATTCGGTTAGTGGGTCATTTTTGGGGTCATTGTGGGTCATGCTATTTTTATCTAAAGATTTTCTCACGCAGTTTTGACTAAAAATTGCATTCTATGGTTTTCGTGCACGAGAAAAAATATTGGGCTAGGTTACATGTTCGAGAAAAAATTTTAAAGGGTCATATTGGGTCATTAAGGGTCTGGGTCAAGCTATTTATATTTAAAGAACGGCGTGATCGATTATAACGAAATTTTGTATGAACAGTTTTTTGACACGAGGAAACTAATGGGCTAAATCACATGTTTGAGAGATTTCGACTATAATGATCATTTGTGGGTCATGATGGGCCATAATGGATCATGTCAAGCTACATCTAAAGAACGGGTGGATCGATTTTAACGAAATTTTGTATATAACATTTTTTTGGCACAAGAAAAATATTGGGCTAGGTCACACTTTCGAGAAATTTCGATTAATGGGTCATAAAGGGTCTGGGTCAAGCTATTTATATTTAAAGAACGGCTGGATCGTTTTTAACGAATTTTGTATGTAACAATTTTTAGACGCGAGGAAACTAATGGGCTAAATCACATGTTCGAGAGATTTTGATTATAAGGATCATTTGTGGGTCATTGATGGGTCATGCTAATTTTATCTAGAAAATGTCTCTCACCATTTTGACTATATTTTGTATTATGATATTCTCGGGCAAGAGAAAACCATTGGACCAGGATACATGCTCGCGAAAATTCGATTAATGGGTCATTTTGGGTTATAATGGGTTAGGGTTATTCTAATTATATATGACAACGATTCAATCAATTTTACCTAAATTTTGTAACGAAACGTCTTTTGTCACGAGAAGACTATTGGGCAGAGTCACAAGTTAAACAAAACTATATTAGTGGGCCATTTCGCTTTATTGATGAATGCTGTCAAGCTAATTTTATCTAAGAAACGGCTTAAACGATTTTGATTCAACTTTATATTCTACTGTTTTTGATTACCTGGAGACCTTTGAGCTAAGTCACATGTTTGATCAAATTTGATTAGTGGGTCATTTTGGGTAATACGGGTCAGGGTCATGAGAAAATGGCAGCAACCAATAAGTTGGCAATATTTCACAAAATATTGGCGACATTTGGCCGAAAAATTGACTATTAAGATTACGAAAGCCACAACACGTATTTGGTGCCAAATGAAAGAATGTCTCCAAATTTGGCTATATCTGGCAAAAAATGTTGTTTTTCATAATGTGAAGAAATTTTTTTTATACATTCTTAATAGGATTCGAGATGCATGGTTAAATTAACCAGAGTCGACCAAAAAAAGTGATTTGGATCGATGTCCTTTCGTTGTAAATTTTAAAATAAATATAGTTTAAAAAAACTAAAAACCACGCTTTTAAAATAATCAAACTAAAAAGTGAAAAATAAATATAGTTTAAAAACTAAAAGCCACGCTTCTAAAGTAATCAAACTAAAAAGTGAAAAATAAATATAGTTTAAAAAAACTAAAAAACACGCTTTTTAAGTATATCAATCTAAAAAGTGAAAAATAATTCGTACTATAAGCTGAAAACGAAAATAGATGAAAAATACTACATTACTATAAAATCATTGTTATTATAAGAATCAATTAAAAAGCAATAAATAAAATTATCGTGGAAAAAAAGCGTGGGGTGCTTCTTAATAACTGATAGATGGAGCATGGTAGATGGAGCACCCCACGCTTTTTTTCCACGATAATTTTATTTATTGCTTTTTAATTGATTCTTATAATAACAATGATTTTATAGTAATGTAGTATTTTTCATCTATTTTCGTTTTCAGCTTATAGTACGAATTATTTTTCACTTTTTAGATTGATATACTTAAAAAGCGTGTTTTTTAGTTTTTTTAAACTATATTTTAAAAAATAATTATCAAAATCGGTTGAGTAGAAAATTCAGGGATGATGACACGACATTTTTTGCTTGTCTGAAAGAAATAGCATCGGAGGCTAAAAAAACTAATTTTATTTTTACTATGACATTATTTTCACTAATTGAAGTCATCTGAAAGTAAAATCTCAATCTCAGTGTCCATAATGAAAAGAAATATTGAAATGTAATATCGTTCTGAGTAAAAATGCGATGTTTTAAATAGTGACGTCATTTTCTCTTCAAATGTTTTTTAAAAGTTACTGTTATTAGTAATATGAAAAAGGCGTCCGTAATAATATTGTAAATTCATTTTATCTGGTTGCTGAACGCCATCATTTTCTCATTTGAAATATTTCTTACTTTGCTTTAGACATTAATTTTTATCATAAATTATTTTCTGTTATTTCATTTACATTATTAATATTATTTCTCAGTAAATATATATATTTTTTTTACCTCAATTAGTGCATAATTATATGCAATCATTTTATTGTGGTTAAATTTTACGAAAACAATTAACTTTTTTCTTTTAAATGCGAGGACATGTTCACTGATGAAATAAAGTTTCTGACTTGTGGAAGGTAATAATGGAAAATAAATTTTTATTATCAAGAGAAAAGCTAAACTATGTTGCCACCATTTTGAAGAAATATCGTAAAAAAACATTTAAAATTAAAAATAAAATATAAAAATGGAAATAAATTAAAAAATAACTAAAATGGGCACAACTACAAATAAATAGATTTCATTTAAAAAAATAATTATCAAAATCGGTTCAGTAGAAAATTCAGGGCTGATGACACGACATTTTTAGCTTGTCTGAAAGAATCAGCATCGAAGGCTAATAAATACGTATTTAATTAAACCATCTGATTAAGTTCACAGCTGAAATTTTAGAATTAGCTAAATTTCCATTTCCACATTAAAATGCAATCGGTCTGCCGAGTCATATCTTCGTGGAAACCACCTCAAAAAGGGATTTTAGAAATTGGCTCATAGGTTTGCTATTGCGTTTTCCTGCTGCAAAAAGTATGAACGCATGGAAGACTGTGTGCAGGAAAGCGCAATGGTAAATCTATAAGTCAACCGCTAAAATTATGATTTTAAGTGTTTTCCACCAAGATATGGCAAAACAGACCAGTTGCATTTTAATATGTAAATCGAGTTTTAATTAATTTTACAATTTCAGCTGCAAACTCGATGAGGTGATTGTCTGTGCTACTGCCTCCTGGTGTAATAGTAATACTCGAAATACCCCTTTCGTTCCCTGGTCTCCCATTCGCGAACCTCTATTCTTTTTCTTATAAAAATAAAATGCCTGATTTTTTTGACATCTTTACATTATTTCTTAATAGCTGAATATTTTTTGCGTTGAATTCAAACAAATAAATGCCTACATGTACGTTGAATCCCTGAAAAAAGGAATGTTATTTTCATGTGAGTTTGCAAATTGCCTTAAAACGTCAGTAAATGTAAAGACAGTGTGACAAAGAAAGTGATAAATTTCCTTAAGTACTAGCGGACCCGACAGACGTTGTCCTGATACCGACTCTAAAAAATCAAATAAATATACATAAATATAATAATGGGCATGATAAACACTACGCTCATAATTTCATTTCTTATTACAATTATATAAGAAAATTATTTTTCACTTTGCAGTAGTTTTTGAAGCCGGTTCAAATTTTGATAGAAAAGTTTATTTTTCTCTTTTTAGTTAAAAGTTAACGATTTTCTGAAGTCGGTTAATTAAAATTATAATACAGAAAAAAATATTGCAAATCATACACGTATGACAGGAGTGGGGTTCGAACACACGATCTCTTTCTTTAAGAAACAGACCTTAAACCTGGCGCCTTAGACTGCTCGGCCATTTCGTCCGCACTCTATTCAGCGAACTTATTCAACACTTTTAATTAGCGAAAAATCACTAACTATTAGTTTTTGCCTAATTACTAAAAAAAGTACAGAATCAATTTCGATGAATTGTGAATCTAAACCATTCTCAAATCCAATGGAACACACACACAAAATTTCAATAAAATCGATCCAGTCGTTTAGGAGGAGTTCAGTGACAAACACACGCACAGAAGATTTATATATATAAAGATTTAGCTTAAATACATTTTCAATAACTCTTTCAAGGATTTGTAGATTATTTACTTGTTTCAAACACTTATTTTTGTGATTGCGTTAGTTTAAGTTAATGGTTATTAAATTCATGTTTTAAGGGGGTTTGTAGTTTTAGATCCATATTTTTGAACCAAAATTACTAATCGCCTAAAAAAGTATCAATTTCAGGACAGATATTTTTTCTGTCATATACAATGTCATTTTATTTGAAAAAAAAAAAATGCATAACTATTTAATGAGTCAAAACCACTAAGTGTTTTTGGTGGAAATCTACACCTTGTTGTTATATCAAATTATAAAAAATAACTACCTAAAAGGTGTTACAAAACATAGATATTATTTATTTAATTTACATGAGATCTTTTGAATGCTAACGCATTCATTATCAAAGGAGCATAAAAGAAGATATTTAATTAGAAATAGAAAACATCAAAACAAAACAAAAACAAAACAGTCCGCGTGTATAAACAAAGTCAGGATGATTTCATTGAAAAATTGTTTCAATGAATTCATCGCTTTAATTAATTTGAAAACATTTATTTTTTTTGTTTAGTTTTGATGTTTTCTATTTCTAATCACGTCATTTCATATAATATTCCCACAATCTGGCTCAATATCCTTGGTGTTTCAATGAAGTCATCGTGACTTTGTTTATACACGAGGAGTGTTTTGTTTTTGTTTTGTTTTGATGTTTTCTATTTCTAATCAAATATCTTCTTTTATGCTCCTTTGATAATGAATGCGTTAGCATTTGAAAGATCTCAGGTAAATTAAATAAATAATATCTATATTCTGCAACATCTTTTAAGTATTTATTTTGTATAATTTGAATAAGTGTTTATAATATTATTTTAACTTCGGAAATTAAGAAGATAATACTAAATTCTAATTTTTCAAAAAAAAAAAAAAAAAAAAAGTCTAACATTTACATTTATTTTTCTGTTTATGCCGATGTATAATTTGTTTAAGTACTCTTGTTTAATCGTGTTGGGTAACTATACCAGTAGTGGGACACGTACCAATATAGGGCCACCAGTTTTCAAAGTTGAAAAACAAGTTTTCTAGTCACCGCTATCAGATAAGAAACTAATTGCTGATTGGCTGGAACCCTTTTTCTCATATTTTTTGAGCTGAAATGGTGTTTTTACAGACTATACAAAAAAACTAAAGAGAATCTAAAATTATTTTACGGAATCATCAAAACTTCTAAATACGATTTCATTATTGTGTATATTTAAGTGTAGAAATGTAAAAAAAATATATATAACTTCTGTACAGTACGTATTAAACTTAAGAATGGAGTGGCCCACTTCTAGGAGGGCCCTACTAGAGCATCAGAAAGTTACTATGGCCCACTACTGGAGCATAGAGGAATGTAACATTTTTTATTTTTCATTTTTTCTGAAGAATATATTTTAAAAATTTGAATGTTTATTCTTATACATAAAGGTAAGGACGAAGCTAAAAAAAAAATATATATATTTTTAATTCACTAATACTTTAATAATAATTAGATAAATATCCTTAAGTGGCCCACTACTGGTGCATTTACCTTACTATATTTTATTTTGATTTCAGCAAAAAAAAAAAAAAAAAAAAAAAAAAAAAAAATATATATATATATATATATATATATATATATATATATATATATATATATATATATATATATATTCTATTCGTATCTTGCCAATCATTCATATAATCTTAACAATTTCTTAAAATAATTACTGGAATAAACTTCGCTGCAGACATAAAATAGATTTTAAAAAAAATTATAAAATATACTCAGTATAAAATTTGTATAGAATTTTGATTTATATTTAACGAGATATTTAATGAACAGGAATTTGAATGAAATGAATGAATAGGACTATAATACTGTGCAAAAGAGAAAACTCAAATGTATCCTCCATTTACAATTTAACTTAAGAATTTTACCAAAATCATAAGATGTTTTTTAAATAAATAACTAAATAGCAAAGAGTTAAAATGCAAATAAAAATTTAGTACCTCATTAAATTAATTTAAAACTTCGTTCAAGATATTCTGAAAAGTTAACTGTATGCATCTTTAATTTGCAGTTCGTTTCATTTTGAAAAATTGTAAAACGTTTTGCAGAGCTTTGTATAATTCCTTCGCTTAAATTGGGTAAATTTCTCTTTAATTATAATTAAGAAAAGGCAACTTTTCATTATTTCATGTTTCATGCTTATGGCTTTAAAGAGATAAAGTTGAATATTCAGAAAATAACAATGGCAATTTTACAAAACTTTTAAAAGATCAAAATTTATGATGTGATTTTTTATTCTGAAATAAGTAATCGTTTACGATTCTTATAATTACGTTGGTCTGCAAAATTTATTCTATGTACTTTTAGGATACGTGTTCCAAAAATAACCTAATGATTTTCTACCACATAAAGTTTTTCACAACATACGTGATTATGGATTACGTTGACTTATACAGCCTCTTAGATATAATATTTGTGTATTTATTTATCTAATACTGTTTATAAGATAGATAATAGATATTCGACTCTTTTCCCTTTTGTTTTGTATGTTTGTTTTAAGATTAACGTAGGGAGGGGAGAGATATCTATGTATCAATAATAAGAAATAACACATTACCACTGAGTTTTTTTCATTTGGATTTTTTTATTTGATATAGAATTCTTTAAAAAAACTAATGATAAATTTTAGAAACTAATACATTTATAATACTGACAAACTTTATCTGAAATTTAAACACCCATTTAATTAATTAAAAGTCCCGATTGCTTTCTGATGTTTTAGATTTATTGATTTCCTATTATAAAAGTATGTATAGAACGTAATCATACTTTTTATTCTTCGTACTTGTCTTTATTGTTGTTGTTTTTTCTTAAGTTATAAGTAAAGTTGCATTTTTTTACATGATTTTATTTGGATACATTTGATTCCTTTATGAAAAAATTTAAAAACCTCTTTATTTATATAACATAAAATGTCCCCATTCATGTACATTACATTTGAAGTCAAAACTAAGACAAACAAAATAACACCATTTTTACTAAACTGAGTCACTGTATTATCCCTAAGAGTAATATTTTTTAACATTTAAAACAAAATGCAAAGAAAACAACATCACACTTTTACCCTTTTGCAAGTCTATCTGAGGGTTATATAAAATAAAAGATTTACGCCCGATAATTTATCAGCCATAAAATTCAACTTGAGAATTTCACCAGTGGCATAAGATGTTTTTTAAATAAATAAATAAATAAATAGCAAAGAGTTAAGATACAAATACAAATTTAGTACCTCTTTAAATTAACTTTAAACTCCGATCAAGACATTCTGAAAAGTTAATTGTCTGCACATTTAATTTGCAGTTCGTTTCTCTTTGAAAAATTCTAAAACATTTTGTGGAGCTTTGCTTAATTCCTTTCCTTAAAGTGCGTAAATTTCTCTTTAATTATGATTAAGTAAAGATAACTTTTCATTAGTTCATTTTTCATGCTTATAACTTTTAAGAGGTAAAGTTGAATATTCATAAAATAAAGTTGAGAATTTTACAATTCGTTTGAAAAATCAAACTTTATAAAGTGATTTTTTATAAGATAAATTAATAATAAGAAAAATAAACTCACAAAAATGTTCAAATAAGTAATCGCTTACCATTATAATAATTAGATGGATCTGTGAGATTTAGGTTTTGAGAATAAAACTAGCATATGTGTACCGGTTCTATATACTTTTAAAATATTTACATTTATTCAAAAAATGAGCTATTTTTTCCTACTACAAACAGTTTATCGCAATCTACATTATTATGGATTACATTTATTTACATAGTCTCTTGAATTATATATTTATTTATTTTTCTTAGCCGTATATATAATAGAGTTAATTTCGTTGTTAAGAGGTATTTATTTATATTTTGCATATTTGTTTGGGAGTTGAAGGAGGGAATGGGGGTGGTCTCTTCCATGTAATGATTCTGCAAGTCTATGTTTAAATATGCATCAAGAATCAGGAATAACACATTGCCATTGAATTTTTATATTTGGGTTTGTTTTTCCTTAACTATAGAATTCGTAAAAAATATAAATAAAAAATAAAATAAAATAAAATAAAATGACTTTCCAAACCTTTACACCCATTTCTCTGTTTATGCCGCTGTGTATATTTATTTATTTATTTATTTTGAGTAATCTTTTCTAATCCAGTATCATGTTTTCTTTTGATTTCAGCAAAAATGTAATATCGTATCCAAATCTTGCCATTGATGTTCCCTTAAAAATCTCTCGAAATAATTACTGGAATAAATTTTGTAAGAGACATAAAACAGATTTTAAAAGTTTAAAAAATACATACAAAATGTAATATCGTATCCAAATCTTGCCATTGATGTTCCCTTAAAAATCTCTCGAAATAATTACTGGAATAAATTTTGTAAGAGACATAAAACAGATTTTAAAAGTTTAAAAAATACATACAATATAAAATGTGTATAAAATTTTAATTTATTTTTAACTAGACGTTTAATGAATAGGAATTTGAATGAAATTCATGAATAGAAATATATTACTTTGTAAAAGAGGGAATTCGAATGTATTTCATTTACAATCCAACCTGAGATTTCCACCAAAAGTATAGCGTTTTTTTTTTTTTTTTTTTTTTTTTTTTTTTTTTTTTTTAAATAAATAAATAAATACCTAAGCTTAAGATGTAGATTAAAAGTTTAGTACCTCATTAAAATAATTTAAAACCTCGTTCTGTAGATTTTGAAAAAATAACTGTATTTATCTTTAATTTGCAGATCGTTTCATTTTGAAAAATTCTGAAACGTTTTGTGGAGCTTTGCTTAATTCCTTTTCTTAAATTGCGTAAATTTCTCTTTAATTAGAAATATGAAAAGGTAACTATCATTAATTCATCTTTGAAGCTTATGACTTTTAAGAAATAAAGTTGAATATTCAGGAAATAAAAAAGAAAATTTTACAAAACTTTTAAACTTTTAAATTTTGGTAACTTCATAATGTTTCTTTTTTTATAAGATATATTGATAATAAGAGAAAATGAGAAATTCGTAAAATTGATGAAATAATTCATCACTTATGATTATGGTAATTATATTATTCTGCAAAAATTTACGTTTTTGATATTAAAATAACATATAGGTACCGTTATTTAATCAACGTAACTTCTACCAAATTTTAACTAAAACACCGCTATTCCGACTGTACAGCTACGCATTTAAATAAGTCTGGAATTGCTCGTCATCATAGCAAATGAGAGGCGTTCGTACTACAACTACGTTTTAAAAATACTCAAATCTTGGTGAAATAGTATACAGTATTTCGATATGGTACAGTAACCGAAATCTTTAATGTATCTCTATAAATACTGTCTGATTTCTATTATACTGGAAGTAATTTCTAGTAAACCTCAACAATGATATCTATTTCATAAAATATGAAATAGTTTAACATAATTAAAACGCCCCCAAACAATATTTCCTGTCTATACCATTATGTATTAGAATACTTTTGTGTGGGCCTGTAAATTAATAACAAATAGTCTTTGCACCACAAATTGTACAGAATGTATATTTTAATACATACTTCATGATTTCTTATATTTTTTTTTATTTTCGGAAGAGTGTGAAGTCATTAAAATGCACTTGAAACTATTTTTTCCCTTTAGCCGTAATGTAACGGAATATTTTTAATTGCCCCTGTAATTAAACTATACATCCGATTTTCATAAAATTTGAAGTGACTCGACAAAATTATGCATCAATTTGATATTTTAAATATCAAACTATTCGGTTGGGTAGTTTTTTCTTTGTTATATGCGGACAGACGAACAGATGACATGAACAACGAATATAGGTGCTATGCATTTATATTATTACGGACTCACCTAAAAAGAAAAGAGACGATTGAGAACAAAGTGATGTAATAAATAAATGGAATTGCAATTAATAATACTGTATATTTCCTCTAATTATTTTAAATCCAAGAGACTGCTACTTCTATTTTCAACTGTAATAATTAACGACTCTATCATTTTCGAAGCAAAGTAACTCAAAAAATGTATAAAACAACATTTACATATAAGAATATTCTTTGATGACGAGCTTGAAGAAGCTTGAAATCACCAAGAGTTTTTAAATGGAATGCATATTTTAAACTTCTAACATCTTTCATTATTTTAATCACCTTTTAAGTAAAATGGTGAACTCTTTAAAGCTCATATACTTTATTTTATGTCAGTTCTCAGTTTATATGCAAAAAGGAGGTACTTCATAAGATAACTGTTTGGGCAACTGTTGTTTCTTTAGTTTGGGTTTTAAAATTTCATCAGATTCTTTCGACGGACGGCTCTAAATTTAAACTCAAGAATAATTGAACATTTTACAAGCATCTTTGTGCCTGTTGTATTGAAAATAATCATCATACGCAATGTGTGAATTAGAATAGGTAGAAATTTTAAATGCCTTGTAATGAGAGTCAATGTTCACCTGTTTTTTAAAGTTGTATAGCTGATTTAGATTTGAATAAATAAAATGTTTTTCCACTTTAAAATTAAAACAAACATTATATGAATAAAAAACAATTATCGGTTTGGTTATTATGCTCTATCCATACACTGTAAAAAAAATTCAATAAGTTACTAAAAATTTCTTAGTAAATTTGTATTCCACAGAATTTTTTAGTAACCATTGCAAACTTTTTTTGCAAGTGAAACAAGCATTTCTTTTGTAAACTGAAAAAAGGAATTTTTTGTATAACTAACTTAAAAAATTTTTAGTATGAGCCACCAAACAAATTTTAGTAATAGCTCCAAAATTATTTTTAATAATCATTACGTGCGCCCGAAGGGCAGGATCGTCCTTCGAGCTGCATCCAGACTTTTGAAGCGGAAGATTTTCGGCAAAACCGCAATAGATGGCAGCACCAAACATTCCTACCTGCTCCGACAGGATTTTCATAATCCCTTTATTAACGAGACACTACATACATTCGGGGCGTATTTGGCGGTGGCAAGTTTCGAACCCGGGACCTTTTAGCCTGGAGTCCGTTACTATAACCACTATGCTATCAAGGCCACACCAACTGAGTTTTAGTAAGAGCTATTAAAAATATAAAACTATTATGTCTATTCGTTTCTAACTTTTTTCTAGTAATTCTTACTGATTTTTTTGTAACTGATTAAGATTACTAAAAATTTTTAGTAATTACAAGGATCACTAAAGTTTTTTTAGTAGATCGACCCCTTTTTTTTTACAGTGTAGCAGTGGGACACCAAATATTACTGTTTTTTGTTTTACCATTGGAACCAATTTCCTATTATTAATACTCGAAGATAACAAACTTTGAGTAGATCCAATCTTATATAACCCGATCCTCAACTTTCACTTCAAAATAAGTTAAATAACTTTTTCAATTAACATAAATATGTATTCGTTTGTACTATATATTTATGTATATAGAGTAAAACCTCCGAATAACTATAACTAAAGTACTTCATTAGTCCTCTATGTAGAGGTAAATGTGTACAAATACAGTAAAATCTTCATGACGAACTCCCCAATAACGGACTTTTCTTTTAGCGTACTTTTCTTCGATTTCTTAAATCTAATGAACAGTACAATCTTTGAATAACGAACAATTTCGTAGCTATTCGGGTGTGCTCGTGTTCAGAAATGAAAATTAACATATACATAGGTTCAGGAGACAGAAAATGTTTACTTTAAATACAGGTATCCATTATTCCCAAGTGTCTTTTTTTGCAGGTTTAGCTGTATTTGTGGATTTTCATCACTAAACAGCGGACACCCCCGAATAGCGGATAAATTCTTAGATTCAGATGTTTACGTTACTTAGAGATTTTGTTGTATACGATTCTATCGAAAATACATTATCCGTGAAATAGAGTTCTCAGTTTTAGAGATTTTGTTGTATTTATTGATATGTGTGATTTTATTTTATTTATTTCTGTATACATTTATATATGTATATGCAGTGAATCCTCCAAATAAGGGACACCTATAGAACCGGAAATTTTGTTCCTTAAATAGAGATGTCCATTATTCGGAATTTTTATTAGTGAAACTTCCAAATAAGGCACAGCTATGAGATCGGAACTTTTGTCCCTTAAATAAAGATGTCCCTTATTCGGAGTGTCCCTTATTTGGAGGTTTCACTGTATATACATTTTTGAATTGTTTATAGCAGTTTAAATATACAAAATTGTCTTATTATGCAAAACAACTATAATTTAAATTTTCTGTATCACGAAATGGCACAAATAATAAAAAATAAAATGCAATGTTTGAGACTTTTTTATTAATTGTGAATTATCATCTATTTAAAAAAAAAACTCAAAAATAAGTATCATAACTACATCGCATACGATGAATCAGTATAAAAATTGTAATCATGTTCAATAAAAGTCATGTTAAATTTACTGAAGTAGGATATTACTTTTTAAGAGAACAAAATTGCAACATAATTCATTTAAAATCCAACTTCCGACTCATTAATGGCATTGCACGTTTTAAAAAGTTTAATTGGCTAACTAAATTTGAAGATACAAATAGGGACTATTGTGCTTAATTAGAAAACTTTTAAATCTCATTCTATTGATCTCGAAATGCTGAAGAAAAGTAGGCATCTGAAATTTGCAATATACTTCATCTTTGAAAAGGTTTTTAAGTTTTTGCAAAGTTTAGCTTAAATTCTTTCAGCAAATTGCGTAAATGTGCCTTTAGTCATGATTAAGAAAAGATTACTTTTCTGCTATTCATGCTGCTGATCTTTAAGAGGAGAGGATTACAATTACCACTTCGAAATTACGTTGCTGCTGCCAAGAAAAAATAATAAAAGAAAATTTCTCAATATGTTTCTTTTTTCTTAAATTTTTTTACATTAAATAGAAATAAAAATCTATAGAAATTATAAATATTTATTTTAAATTGCTAGAAAATATTTTCAAGAATATTTATTTAGGAAAATTAAAGAAGTTTTGAAGTGAAGGGAAAGTCTGTTGCATAAGACAGCTTTTTAAAATGTAAATGTAATATAATTTTTTAAAGCATTTCATTAATGTAAAATTTTTATAAGTCGTTATTAAATTATAACTATGCGTAACTGAAATTTCGTTGATACTTTCCAGAAAACATATAAAAAAAAAATTCTCAATAAGTTAATTTTTCTTAATTTTTTGAAACATTAAGTATGAATAAAAATCTATAGAAATGATAAAATTATTACTCGTTTTAAGTTGATAGATAATATCTTTAAAAATGTAGATAAATAAAGAGAATGCTTACTGCCTAAGACAGATTGTTTAAATGTAAATGTAATGCAATTTTTTAAATCATTTTTTACAAGTAAAATTTTCATAAGCTATTATTAAATATTAACTATATGTAACTGAAATTTCACTTTTGTATTTTTTTTTTGTATAAATAAAATTATAAGAAGTGCAATATTCATTTTCATGTTTACAGGCAGATTTTAATTTACAGTATGCGATTTAGAATAAATAATAATATATAGTGGAATAAGATGGAAAAATTATATTTATCTGTAAGATATTTATTCGAGTTAGAGCTATTTTTAAGAACCATGGTTATTACGTAGAAGCAAATCGACGCAAAAATATTTCATATATGCAAAAATACTTCATATATCACTATTTGGTACAAATAATAAAAATTTAAATGCAACATTTTAATAATTTCTTTTATTAATCTTGCCTTTTTAACAATTAAAAATAACTTTAAAATAATTATCATAACTATATTTTATACGATGAATCACTATAAATATTGTAATTATGTTCAATAAAAGGCATATTAAGTTTACTGAAGTAGGATATTACTTTGTAAGAGAACAAAATTTTGACATAGTTCATTTAAAATCCAATTTCCGATTCATTAATGGCATTACACTTTAAAAAATTTTAACTGAGGAACTAAATTTGAAGATACAAATAGGGACTATTTTGCTTAATTAGAAAACTTTTAAATCTCATTCTATTGATCTCGAACTGCTGTAGAAAAGCAGACATCTATAATTTGCAACATATTTCATCTTTGAAAAGGTTTTAAAGTTTTTGCAAACTTAGCTTAAATTCTTTCAGAAAATTGCGTAAATGTGTCTTTAGTAATGATTAAAAAAAGGTTACTTTTCTATCATTCATGTTGCTGATCTTTAAGGGTAGGCGATAAAAATTTATATTTCGAAATTAATTTGATACTTTTCAGAAAAAATATAAAGGGAAATTTCTCAATATGTTTCTTTTTCTTATTTTTTTAAACATTAAATACAAATAAAAATCTACAGTAATGATAAATATTTGTTTTAAATTGATAGAAAATAGTTCCAAAATATTTATTTTAAAAAATTAAAGAAGTATGAAATAAAGGGAAAACTTGTTGCATAAAACAGCTTTTTAAAATGTAAATGTAATGCAATTTTTTAAAACATTTCTTACAAGTAAAATTTTCATAAGTCGTTATTAAATTATAACTATGCGTAACTAAAATTACGTTGATGCCTTCCAGTGAACATATAAAGGAAAATTTCTCAATAAGTTTATTTTTCGTAATTTTTTGAAACATTAAGTATGAATGAAAATCTATAGAAATGATAAAATTATTACTCGTTTTAAGTTGATAGAAAATATCTTTAAATATGTATATTTATTTATTTGTAAGTATTAAAGAAGTTTTAGAATAAATGGAATGCTTACTGCATAAGACATTTTTTAAATGTAAATGTAATTCAATTTTTAAAAACATTTCTTACCAGAAAAATTTTCATAGACCGTTATCAAAGATTATTTATAAATAACTGAAATTTCTCTTTTATATATATATATTTTTGTATAAATCAAATTATAAGAAGTGTAATATTCAATCTAAAGTTTCACAGGCAGATTTTCTTTTACAGTATGTGATTTTGAATAAATAATAATAAACAGTGGGATGCATTTGAAAAATTATATTAATCTGTAACATATTTATTCGAGCTAGAGCTATTTTTAAGAACCATGGTTATCACGTAGAAGCAAATCGATGCAAAAATATTTCATGTATGCAAAAATACTTCATTTATCACTAAATGGTACAAATAATAAAAGTTAAAATGCAGCATTTTAATAATTTCTCTTATTAATCTTGCCTTATCAACTATTAAAAATAACTTTAAAATAATTATCATAACTACATTTTATGCGACCAATCAGTATAAATATTGTAATTATGCTTAATAAAAGACATATTAAATTTACTGAAGTAGGATATTACTTTGTAAGAGAACAAAATTGCGACATAATTCATATAAAATCCAACTTCCGACTCATTAATGGCATTACACTTTTTAAAAATTTTAATTGAGGAACTAAATTTGAAGATACAAATAGGGACTATTGTGCTTGATTAGAAAAGTTTTAAATGTCATTCTATTGATCTCGAAATGCTGCAGAAAAGCAAGCATTTATAATTTGCAATATACTTTATCTTTGAAAAGATTTTAAAGTTTTTAAAAAGCTCAGCTTAAATTCTTTCAGAAAATTGCGTAAATGTGCCTTTAGTCATGATTAAGAAAAGATTACTTTTCTGCCATTCATGCTGCTGATATTTTAGAGGAGACTATAAAAATTTATATTTCGAAATTAATTTGGTACTTTTCAGAAAAAATATAAAGGGAAATTTCTCAATATGTTTCTTTTTCTTAATTTTTTTTTAAAACATTGAGTATGAATAAATATCCAAAGTAATGATAAAATTAATACGTTAAATCGTTTTAAGTTGTTAGAAAATATCTTTAAAAATATTTATTTATTTATTTATAAAAATTAAAGAAGTTTTGGAATAAATAGAATGCTTGTTTCATATAACAGCTTTTTAAAATCTAAATGTAATGCAATTTTTAAAGACATTTCTGTCATGTAAAAATTTTAAAAGCCGTTATTATATATTAACTATAATTAACTGAAATTTCTCTTTTGTACTTTTTTGTATGAATCAAATTATAAGATATGTAAAATTTAATCTAAAGTTTAATAGGCAAATTGTATTTTGCATTCAATGATTTAGAATAAATAATAATAAACAATGCGTTACTGAGATGACACGGAAAAATTTATATTTATCTGTGAGCTATTTATTACAGCTAGAGTTATTTTCTAGAACCATGGCTATCAGGTAGAAGCAAATCGTCGCAAAAATACGCTGTTAAAAATCTTGTCCTATTTTGGACCAAATTTTGGTTCTCAAGAGCTGTCACTGGAAGATGGTGAAATCTTGAACCAATATTTGGACTTGTTGTTGAAGCATACACTGTAAAAAAATTCAAGAGGTTACTAAAAATTTTTTAGTAAATTTGTATTCCACAGAATTTTTTAGTAACCATTACAAACTTTTTTTTGCAAGCGAAACAAGCATTTCTTTTGTAAACTAAACAAAAGAATTTTTTGTATTACTAACTTAAAAATGCTTAGTATGAGCCACCAAGTAAATTTTAGTAATAATCCCAAAGTTATTTTTAATAACCATTACGTGGGCCCGAAGAGCAGTAGTTTCCTTCGAGCTGCATCCAGACTTCTGAAGCGGAAGATTTCCGCCAAAACCGCAATAGATGGCAGCACCAAACATTGCTACTGCTCCGACAGTATATTCATAATCCCTTTATTAATGAGTACTTACACTACATATATTCGGAGCGTATTTGGCAGTGGCCAGTATCGGACCCGGGACCTTTAAGCCTGGAGTCCGTTACTATAACCACTATGCTATCAAGGCCACACCAAGTGAGTTTTAGTAATAGCTATTAAAAATATAAAATTATTAACGCTCTTCGTTGCTAAATTTTTTCTAGTAATTCTTACAGATTCTCTTGTAACCGACTAAGATTACTAAAAATCTTTTAGTAATTACAAGGATCACTAAAGTTTTTTTAGTAGATGGACACTTTTTTTTTTACAGTGTAGTTCCAATAGTTGGAACGAGGTTGAAATAGGAAGCTCCAAATATTGGTACGTTATTTCATCGTCTTATAGTGGCTGCTACTGAGCACCAAAATGTGGTTCAAACTAGAGCAAAATTTTTAACAGTGTTTGGTGCACATACATAAAATATGGTTGTGATAATCGTTTCCAGAAAAGAGCGAATTTTCTGTAGCTCAGAAAATACAACAAAAATCTAAATAATAAGGCTATTTATTTAAACATTCGAAATTAACAAATAATTCAACATTAAGAAATTCTTCCCTTTATGTCTTGAATTATTTATAGTAATCTAATAGATCATCATAGGTTTTATTAATTAAAAACAGAATTTAACGTAACTGTCAAAATTTACTTACTAAAGACTTATTAATTATCTAAAATTGCTAAAACAGAATTGTAATCTCTGAGGGAAAATCTATTTACACAAGTATACTGTTTTTATAATACTATTATTTATTATTTATTACATCATTTATTTTTCTTTTAAAATTGTAAACTGAGCAAATATGTTTTCCCTTAATATTATTTATTTATTTATTTATTTACTTATTTATTATTGTTATTATTTTAAAATATCTTTAAATACATATTTATTAGATTGTTTATGGTGTATCAAATATTTATAATAATTTTCTAACTACTCCAATAATTATAAAATATTTTAAATCTGTGAACTCTTGAAATATTATTTATTCTAAGTCACAATTCAAAACGTGCAGTTTTAATTGCACAGTCACTTCCCTGCTTTTATAGAAACCGGTTACTTGTCTATAATATGGAGCATTCCCATTGGTTAAAATATAAATACAAGTGGTCGAATGACTATGTTGCTAAAGCTGCGAATATTTAACAGTGTACTATTGCATTTCTTTCTAAAATTCATGTTCCATATGCGATATTCTTTAGGCGTGTTCATTTCATTTCACTAAATTGTGTTTACTTATTCATAATATTTTAATGTTGTTATATTCTAAGTACACTGTTAAAATTCTGCAGTTTTAGGTGTATAGTCACTTCACCACTTTTATAGAAAACGGTCACTTGCTTGACTGTAAAATGGAGCATTCTCATTCGTCAAAATATCTACAAACAGTCTTATGCCTATGTATCTATAGCTGCACATTTTTAACAATGTTCTATTATAAATTTTATTTTTTTAAATTCATTTTCCATATCTAATTTTCTTTCGGTGTAATCATTCCATTTCACTAAATTGTGTCAACTTATTCATAACATTAATAAGACTGCTATATTTTAATTAAGTTTGCTTATGCATTCAAACTGAGTACAGTTATGATGGCTAAAATTTCTTCTATTTTCTTTTCCTTTCGCAGCGAGTTTCTTGAACTAGTGAACTACGCTCCAGATTTCAAGGATCTCCTGACAAGCAATGTGGAAAAGACCCTCTTTGCGCCTTCCAACGAAGCCATTCGCCAACTCCCCCCGGAGGCCATCTTCACCATCAAGACAAACATCACAGCCATCACAAACGTAAGCAGTGTTGCAATTAGATATACTTCTATTAGTTACCGAAATATATAATGACAAATATATCCCGAGTAGTTTATTAATGTGTTCCGAACACTGAACATCCGAGTTTGGATCGAACTTACGTAGAAGAAAACAAGTTGGAAATTGCACGTGAACGTAGCAAATGAGGTGCGTTCGTCCGAAACAAAGTTTTAAAAATATTCAGATCTTGCTGATATAGTAGAGCGTACGTCGGATACAGAATAGTAGTCGAAATCTTTGTGTTTCTGTAAATATGCAGGAAGTAATTTTTGTTACACCTCAGAAACGTATATCTTATTCCTAAAATGTGAAATAGTTGAAAATAATTAAAACACGCCCCAAACAATGTTTCCCCGTATAGCATTATGTACTGTAATATTTTTGTGTGGCCCTGTAATTTAATAATAAAAATTCTTTGCATCACAGATTGTACAGAATGCATATTTTAGTATATATTTCATAGATTCATGCCAATTCATAAAATTGCATTTGAATCTTTTTTCCCATTGACCGTAATGTAATGGAATACCTTTGATTGTCCCTGTAAATGATCTATGCATCTGACTTTTATAACATTTGAAATGACTCGATAAAATTACGTAATTATTATATGTTTTAAATTTCAAACGATTAAAATGCATTTGAATTTTTTTTCCCCGTTCATCGCAATGTAATGGAATACTTTTGATTGTCCCTGTAAATGATCTATGCATCCGACTTTCATAACATTTGAAATGACTCGACAAAAGTGCGCAATAATTATATGTTTTAAATTTCAAACGATTAAAATGCATTTGAAACTTTTTTCCCCATTGACCGTAATGTAACGGAATCCTTTTGATTGTCCCTGTAATTGATCTAGCCACAAGATTTTCATAAAATTTGAAATGACTCGAGAAAATTATGTTATATTTATGTATTTTAAATTTCAAACGATTCGGTTGGGTAGTTTTTGCGTTGTTATATGCGGACGGACAGACAGACGGACGGACTGAGCGACAACGAGAGGTGCTACGTATTTACATAATTACGAACGCACCTAAAAAAATGAATCGACAATTAACCACTTCCCTTATCTTTCCGTACGTCATATACTGTAAAACATTTGTGTAACGTCACTCCATATAATTAATGGCACCTGGTACCTCCATTTTATGGAGTAATTTTTTTCACTTACATAATGTTGTAATTTATACGTATATCACTGATGTAACATTAAAATGTTACACCGGTAATATCGGTTAAAGTACCCTTAAAATTGGAGGAGGCAAGTCTGCCACCAATTTTATGGAGTAAGGTTACAGAAATATTTTACTGTGTACAGACAACGTGTTTTCACCAATGATGATTCGTCGGTACCATGTACTGGCATCCATATCCCAATCATGATTTATTATTCTCACCAGTAAATTTTCATTGTAAATTTTGCATTATTTAATACGAGCTTTCCTCAAATTCAAATAAGTAAAAATTTCTGTTTTGAAAAACTGATGTTAAAAGATTAAAAATTATGTAAAAGACATTTAAAAAAAATAGACATTATTTGAAAGTTTTTCAAAAATATTGATCAGTTAAATGGTTAAATATATTTTCCCTACATAAATTTAATTCATAGCACAACTACTTTTACTTCCAGCTACCATAATTATTATAGACTCTTCCTTCTCAAATAAAGTGATGAGTTTGAATGAATGGAACAACCATTAATAAAAATATTCTCCTACAATTTAAATTTAATTTAAGTCATGAGCAACAACCCCCTAAACAACAACAAAGTCAAGTAAAAACTGTAGCTTAGACTTAATCTCTAGTTTATTATCATTTTATACTTTATTTTCTTTTAAACAGTAAATTTCTTTCCATATTTTAATTCAGATGATATCCTGTAATTCTTACAGAATGGCAATGATATCTGTTGACTGCAGCGAGAGTGTCACTTGTCTTGAAATTTTTGTATTTGTTTGTTTATGCCGGCGTAGACGTTCAAAGTGGAACGTTCTTATTCTGTATTGAATTTCTCTAGTTATAACTTAGAATAATATAATAACAAGTAAATTTTAAGTCAAAAAAATATTATTTTAATTTTCCATTGAACCTATTTGTAATATTAAATTTAATCTATCAATTATTAAATTAATTATTTACCAAGTAACAAAATTTTTATCACTTTATTTTAATTTTTTTCTTTCTCTCTTTCTTTGCTTCTGGATTCCAGTCCAAGTACATGTCAATTAGAATATAATTTTGTTCCTTTTTCTCTTCCTTCTTGCATCTTGCAATGTTTTATCACACCGAGAAAATATTTATTGCGTAATTATTTGACACGAATAAATCTAGTTTTTTATTTTTATTATTTAGTAATATTTCTTTTTAAGAATCTTAGTAGTTAAAAAGTCACTTGCAATAAATTTTTATTTATTTTTATTTTATTTTATTTTATCATATTATATTTTAAACTTTTTTTTGTACATATTCCTACTTAATCCTGTACCGAATTACAAGATTAAGTAAATGATTACATAATTATATTCTTTATTCTATTCCACTTCTCTCTGTATTTCATCCCAAAAATACCTGAGATGAGATAAACGAGATTAAGTATATAATTTAGAATTTAAAGAATATCTTTTGAAATATTTACTATTACTTATTGAAAGATTTATTTATACCCATTATGAGAGTAACTTATACTTACTATGATATTTATTATTAGTGATATTTTTTCTTTATTATGTTTCTTTATCATATTGTTTGTTTATTACATTGTTAAAATTTATTATTACTGTATTAATATATTATAAAATGTGTTATTATCTAAAAATATGATTACAAAAAATATTTTCACAAAAGTTCCAAAAATGGAACTATTAAAAGTGTTCTAGGACTTGCTTACAAAAACAAACTGAATTAATATCCTGATGTTAGATGATAGAAATTGGATGGTCTATAATGACATAGTTAGACCTCTTTGAAAGGAGGTAGTGAACTATTCAATTCCAAATGTGACTTGTTGGAGGAACATTGTGGGCCAAAGTTTTGGATTTGATTTCCTGAAAAATCTACTAAATCTCTCCATCCTGTCTGGATTTATTTTTGTCAAGGAGGATTCGGCGTTATTGTTTTTCATTTTTATGTTGAAAATATACCATGAGTAATTGCTTATATTTTCAAATTACTTTATGATGTGTACTTTAAACAAGATCATATCTTTTATTTTTATTGATGCCTATTTTATTATATTTAAATTTAAAGTTATCCCACGCATCACCTTAGTGTTCCTAAATTTGAATGCTATATTTATAAAAAAATAATTTAAATTTTCTTTTATTTAGTATCTAATTACTATTACTTATATCAACAACTTCGTGATCTAAGTCTGCATCGTCTCCCTTTCTGTGAACTTGCAGGTCTCAGACCTACATACTTAGACCTCTCAGACCCCCTACCTTCTGGGAGGGGGGATTTGTAATAAAATAAAAAAAAATTGCGCCGTTTTGCTCTCTCTGAGTTTTTAATTCTAAAATTGTGGAACATATTTTCAATCTTAGTTTCGTAATATATTAATCTTTTAACAGCTAAAGTCCTTTTTCTTTTTTTATTTAACTTATTAATAATCTATTGCTTGTTTCCCAAAAAGGCGGGAACTTATTTCGTAATATTTTCTTTTTAGAATAATCTCGAGATTTTTAATTTTATTTTTTTGTTGATCACGTGATCTGTGTTAGTGCGCAGATATGTTAAACGGCTTGTCTATTTGTGAGACAAGATATAATCCTTACCCGAGGTTCACGCCTCCTAGGCCAATGAGAGGCGATCATTTTTATTACGTAGACGTAGATTAATCCTGGTTGGATTTTTAAAATGATTGACGCGGAGTGAGGAGGGGCTAGTTTCTCGTGAAAATGTGGATTTCTCATTTGGTTTTTTCAGAGTGCAGAATGCGATTGACTTTTAAAATATTAGAATGCTAAAAAATTCAGATAATTTTCCGATTTTAGATAGAAAAAACTGAAATTTGGTTTTGACATTCGTCATACATTTCCATATGGTGAAATAAGAAGTGATTCTTTACTTTTTTAAATGATGTAGTTTTGTTAAATTATTCTGAGTGTATTGGAAAGTGCTTCATGATCTATGGTTTGACGCATGATTTTTTTTCTACTTATTGTATCGAAGGCTTTTAGCATTTCTTCTTTTGAATGGAAATGATTGAATAAATCAATATTTTATAAATAAATAAATAACTGATTAAATAAATAAATAAATAAATTATTAAATAAATGAATAAATAAATAAATTATTAAATAAATAAATAAATAAATAAATTATTAAATAAATAAATATTCTATTAGTATACAATCCAGTGACATAAATTCATAAGCGCAACAGCAACTTCTCTATTTAAAAGTTGCACACGCATCACGAAAGTAGAATAAATTTCACTATACAAACTATATTTTCGTAATAGGGAGATAAATTTGTATGTTTCCAAAGTCAAATTTCAGCAGAAAATTTCGTTAAGTAGAAAATTTTGTCAAAAGGGCAGAGGATATTAAAAACCAAATTTTGTAATTTTCAACAGACTCATTTGAAAATTGGTAGACATTTTAATGGCAATTTCAAAGCGTTAAATTCAAAATTTGATGTTAAAATAATACAAAGTTTTTAAATTATTAATATTTCAAAATTTTAAAATACCGAATAATTGTTATAATTTAAAATGCATCACGCCTTTTGAATATAATATGATTTTTTTTGTTTGGATCAGGTACTTTTCGGTTTTTAAAAATAAATTTAGCATAAATTGTAAAAGTTCACTGAACGTGTAAGAAGAAAAAAAAATATTTTTTAAGAATGCTCTACTTTTTCGTGTAAAATAGTGATAGTTTTTGTATTATGTAGCAAATTTTAACATTATAATGTATCTTAAATTAAACTTGTAAATCTGACTTTTAATATAAAGAGTATACAGAAAAAAAAAAAACAATAGAATCGTATAATTAGTAATGCGCTTAGAACATTCCAAATTTTAAATTCGAATTCTGAGAAAAAAGTATTTAAAGTACACATGCATATTTAAAACTATACTGTTCGGTCGTATTTATTCTGTATTTTTGGCAACGATTTTTATCGTCTGCATTTGTTTTTATGAGTTTAGAGTTTTTAAGAGAACGCAGCCATGAGCGGCTGAGTTGTGAGCTAGTTAAATAAATATACATTTCATAGAGTTTTTCTTAAATATGAGTTTTATTGAGTTTTTTAATTTTTTAAATGAGTTATCGACATAATTTGTGGTCCGCCGACCGCGAAGGATCAGTGATAATAAAGTGCAACGCGTAAATTTCTGAATTATTCGAGTTCAAGAAGAAACGATATAGTTTCGTGCAGTGGAATTTTTAAAGTAAGTGAATGTGATTTTTCTAATCTGTACTGTTATATATAAATTTAAAACAATGTTTAAAGGAGCAAAAAAGGAAGATTTAAGGCAAATAGCCACTGAAATAAATTTAAATATTAATGATAAAATGACTATAGCTGATTTAAACAATATTATTGAAAATAGCGAAATATATAAAAATAAACCAGATTTTGTAACAGAAATAGCTAACACCATAATTGAGAGTCGTAAACATGAAGAACAAAGGCAATTTGATCTTGAAAAATTTAAACTTGAACGATCAAAAAACGAATTTGAACGATCAAAAAATGAATTGGAATTAGCTAAAATTAAATCTGAAACTAAATCTTTTATTACTGAAAGTGAAGTAAAAATGGAATCGTTAGATCAAATAATAAAAAGTATTAAAACTTTGACTGTAAAAGTTCCAACTAAGCCTGAAGGATGGGGTTTTTTCTTTTCTTCTTTAGAACGGGCTTTCAAAACTAAAAATGTTTCGGAAGAAAATAAAGCAGAAATTCTGCTGAATTTATTAGGTGACAAAGCGTCTAACATTTTAACTTATTTACACGATACAGATATCGAGAATTATGAAAAATTAAAAGAAATAGTCTTAAAAGAATTTCAACCAACACCTTATTTTTGCCTAGAACAATTTAGAAAAGCTTTTAAACTACCAAATGAGACTCATGTACAATTCGCTTCACGACTGATGACCAATTGGAATTATTATCTAAATTTAAGAAATGTGTCCGATTTCGAGAGTCTAAAACAATTGATTGTGTCAGATAAATTATATGAAACATTAGATAAGGAGACTGCTTCTCACATTAGTGTGAGACAAGGAGATAAATGGTTTTTACCAGAAGAATTAGGACGTGAGATTGATTTATATTTTACATCACGCGGAAAATCTCTTACTGAGAATTTTAGTGTTAATCGAAAGTATAATCCCAAAAGTGTAAATAAAGTATTTTTAACTGATGTTAAAACATTAAACTGTATTTTGTGCCACAAACAGCACCATCTTTCAAAGTGTCCAGATTATTTAAATTTATCTGTTAATGAGAGAGTAAATGTAATAAAATGTAACAAGTTATGTTTCAATTGTTTAAATTTACACCCAGTAGCCAATTGTACATCAAAGAACATTTGTTTCTGCAAGAAACGACATCACAAAACTATTCATTTTCCCAAAACAAATAATACATATATGAAAGAATATGTTTCTTCAGAACATAATATACAAGGTAAAATAAATGTAGGAGAATGTTCAGATTCAAGACTAGCAAATTATGGCACGTCAATGTTAAACGCTAATGCAGAAGAGTTCGTTCAGAAAACTTTTATTAGTAACTATTCGAATAAAAAGAATAAAGTTTTACTTTCAACGGTTATGTGTTTTCTAATTGATGAATCAGGATCTAAATATAGAGTAAAGTGTTTGTTAGATGTAGGCAGCGAGTCTAATTTTCTATCCCACCATTTAATAGACATGATGAATTTGAAAAAAGAGAGAACAAACATTTTAGTGTCAGGTCTAAATGATGCCACCTTAGTAATAAATCATAAAGTTAATGCATCAATAAGCAATAGAGATGGAAGTTTTATAAAAAATTTAGATTTCTTGATAGTTCCAAAAATAACTGCAGATTTAACCCCTTCGCGTCCAATTGAAATTTCAGCACAGGATTTCCCTAACGTAATATTAGCAGATGAGAGATTTAATATCCCAGAACATGTAGATATGCTTCTCGGAGCAGGAATTTTCTATGAACTTTTAAAACCGGGCCAGATTCGTATTAATAATTCTGATCTTATTCTGCAAGACACAGTTTTCGGTTTTGTAGTATCTGGAAGTTTTCCAATAGAAAATGAAAATAAAGTTCATTGTGATTTAATAAAGAAAGAAACTAACTTAGATAAAACACTTCGAAAATTCTGGGAAATAGAAAATATCGAGATAGAAAAACCAAAAAGCAAAGAGACTTTAATTTGTGAAAAACATTTCATAGAAAATTATACCCGAGAAAAAAGCGGCAGATATGTTGTTAAAATGCCCCTAAAACAAGATCCAACTACATTAGGAAGTTCTAAACAGATAGCAATTAAAAAATTGAATTCTTTATGGAATCGCTTAGCAAGGGATCACGAGTATTTAAGATTATATTCCGATTTTTTGAAAGAATACCAACAGTTAGGCCACATGGTCGAAGTTAACGAAAGCGAGGAAGAAAATGGATCCTATTACATTCCCCACCTTGGAGTGTATAGAGGAATAGAAAAAAGTATGTCAACACCTTTGAGAGTAGTTTTTAACGCCTCTTCTTTAACGACAAAAGGAAACTCACTTAATTCTATTCAGTATAATGGGAGTGTAATACAAGATGATTTATTCTCAATTATGCTGAGATTTAGAAAATATATTATCGCTTTCACTGCAGATATTCAAAAAATGTATAGAGCAATTTCTATTCATCCAGATCAAAGGAAACTACAAAAAATTTTATGGAAAGAAGGTATAAACGAACCAATAAAGAATTTTGAACTAACTACTGTTACTTATGGTACTGTTAGTGCACCCTTTTTGGCCATGAGAACACTACTTCAATTGTCTAGGGATGAAGAAAGCAAGTTTCCTTTAGCAGCACCCGTGCTGAGAGAAGACATGTATATGGATGACATCTTGTCTGGATCTGATTCTTTAAGTTCTGCATTAGAGCTCCAAAATCAATTAATAGAAATTTTAAAAAGCGGAGGAATGTTATTACATAAATGGTGCAGTAATGCTCCACAACTTTACCAAACAAATGACAAGATATATCCTTTTGGTGATTCAGAAGAATCCAAAACATTAGGTGTCTTGTGGAAATCGAGAAAAGATTGTTTAAGTTTCGATGTAAAAATTCATGATGAGGTAAATGTCACTAAAAGACAAGTGTTATCAATTATATCGAGTTTGTTTGATCCTCTTGGTTTAGTATCGCCTATTATAATTAAAGCGAAAATATTTATGCAGAAATTGTGGTTATTGCAATTAAATTGGGATGACTTGTTACCGGAAAAAGAAGCTAAGGAATGGGGAGAGTTTTCAGATAATCTACAGTTAATTAACAAAATTGAAATTAGTAGGTGTATTTTATTGAAAAATGCTATTATAATCGAGTTACATGGTTTCAGCGATGCTTCCGAAGCAGCCTATGGAGCAGTAATTTACTGCAAATCAGTATCAGAATCTGGAGAATTGTCAGTGAAATTAGTGACAAGTAAATCAAGAGTTTCCCCCTTAAAGCAATTAACTGTTCCCAAACTTGAGCTGTGTGCAGCTGTTTTATTATCAAAACTAATTAAACGTGTGATTTCTGCTCTCAAGATCAATATAAACAAAATCTTCTTATGGTCAGATTCTATGATAGTATTGTCATGGATTAAAAAAGAACCGTACATACTAAAAACATTTGTTGCGAACAGAATTTCATCGATACAAGAGCTAACTGAAGGGATGCAGTGGCGACATGTTCCTTCTCAGCATAACCCAGCAGACCTTCTAACAAGAGGAATTAATCCTGATAAGCTAATCTCAAATGAGTTGTGGTGGAGTGGCCCAATGTTCCTAAAAGGAAAAGACTATCCAAATACAACCATACCTGAAGCAGTTGATTCCAATGACTTTTCAAAAGAACTGAAAAACTTTAAAACTAATGACTTTAAAAACATGTCTTTTTTTTCAGTTTCTAATAATACCTTTGTGCATGATATAATTGATTTAAGTAATAATTATTGTAAGATAATTCGTATTTTAGGATTTATTTTCAGGTTTCTTAGCATTTGTAAAAAAGAAAGAAAAGAGGGACCTTTAGACCTCGAGGAGCTTAACAAGGCAGAAACTTTTTTGTTAAAAAGTGTTCAACGAGAATTTTTTGACAAGGAAATAAAATCCTTGCAAAAATCAGGTGAGGTAAATAATAATAGTCAGATAAGAAATCTTCAACCATTTCTTGATAAAGCAGGTCTTCTTAGAGTAGGAGGTAGGTTAGCAAACAGTAACTTAAATGATAACCAAAAATTTCCAATTTTGCTACATAATAAAAGTAAACTTACTCAGATGATAGTTGAATACTTTCATAAACGATAGTTATTTTTAGGTATACAAGTTTTACTTTTGAATTTAGGCAGCAGTTTTGGCCTTTAAATGGTCGTGAAATATTAGAGAAACAATTTATAATTGTTGCAGTTTATGTTAAAAATATTGTAAAAAGTTTATGTATTTTTTTAATGCAATGTGTTTTATATGTTATTTTGAGTTATATATAGTTGGTTTATAGTTATTGTGCGTGTACATATGTAAATTTGAGCTAATTTCTATTTGATTGAATATATTAAGTATTATCAAAGAAAATATTTATACAAAATGTGTATTGAGAGTGCATATATGCTATTTGAGTTATTTAATGACATCCATTTTGTTCTGGAGGTTAGAGTTTTATTTTGATAAAAATTGAGTTTCTTAATATTTAAATACTTTAAATAAAGTATTTTTGAGTTATTTTTTGAGATAAATTCTTGCATCATTTAGAGTAAATTTAATTTGAGTTAGATGTCATGAGTGTACATCTCTACAAATGATTGCAGAATTTTAGATGTTTGAAAAACAAAATGTAAAAATAAATGATTTAGTAATTATAAAGGAGGACAATGTTGCTATTTGCAATTGGCCTCTAGGTAGAATTGTAGAGTTGTTTCCAGGTAATGATGGAATTATTAGAGTAGTAAAAGTGAAAACACAAAGAGGGTTTTTTAAGAGACCAGTGTCAAAAATATGTTTATTACCCTTGGAAAAGTAATTGTTATTCATTTAATTTGCTATTTATTGTTTATTAGTATGTGTTGTATTATTTATTTAAAAATTTCATGTAATAATGTATTATAATTGTGGTTGAATGAAAATCATTCAACGGGGGCCGGTATGTTCGGTCGTATTTATTCTGTATTTTTGGCAACGATTTTTATCGTCTGCATTTGTTTTTATGAGTTTAGAGTTTTTAAGAGAACGCAGCCATGAGCGGCTGAGTTGTGAGCTAGTTAAATAAATATACATTTCATAGAGTTTTTCTTAAATATGAGTTTTATTGAGTTTTTTAATTTTTTAAATGAGTTATCGACATATACTTTGTAACTTAAGTTATAATATACTAATCAAACATCATTTACTATACGCGTGTATATATATTTAAAAAACCGTAAAAATTGAAAAAGGGATTTGTTAATCGAATTGGATGTTTTTCAGTGTCCACTCTCCCCTTAAATAAAGACTTCGCTAAAAATAAAATTCGACTGGAGATGTTAGTGCTTACGGTGTGTACGAAGTTATTATTTATACAAAGAAAATGTATTAATGCTCATAAAATTTATATAAGTTAATACATTTTAATGTTATCTACTCTTTTCAGTTACTTAAGTTACATCTGGTAACGAAAAGTATATCAACTGATGATGTACTCTATGGTCGTCATAAAGAATACATCTCTGCTGATAACAGAAACAGCCTCTATTTCCGAATATTAGGAGATGAAAGAAACAAAAGTAAGTGAAATCGTATCATGAAAACATAAATGCAATATTTATCTCTAACATACAAATATATTTAACCCCTTGAAGGGCGGCGGGATATAATATATCCAATCTAAGATTAATCAAAGTTTGCAGCAGAAAAAATTTATTAAGTTTTACTTTTCTAACTTTGGTGAAAATAGTCTTGAAATTGCTTTTCCTTATTTCCAAATAATTTTTTTCGAAATATACGGTGGGAATACAGAATTATACAAACGCAATTGCCTGCACCTCAAAGGGGAAATGACTTAATATTTTTATTATCCCTCTTATGTGATTTTACAAATGTAATTTGATATTAGAGGAGGGGATATGTCCTTAAAACCTTTTAAAAAGCCAGCATTTTTTTGCCAATTTCGCAACAGTTAGTAAACTAAAAAATGATGGTACTTACGTATTAATGCCACCGCAGCTACAGATTTGGCGGTTTTTAAGTACCGCCAATCTATACTTAAAATGTTTTCGACAAATTATAAAAAAAAACACTTTAAGGGGGCTCAGGGGTTGAAAACTTTTCAAAAAATCGATTTTTTTATGCTCTAATTTGATTATTCATTTAATTCCTAACTCAATGCAAAAAACCGCATAAAAATGTTTGCATTTTTAACAGGGTTATCAACATTTATTTATCAACACTTTCATAGCCGCATCCATATAATTTCAAATTTAAGTCGCTTTTTCTCAAAACTTGATTTTTGATGACTAACACCAAGATTAAAAAAAAGCTATTTGATGGAATGGCTTAATTTTTTTTTTGCATGCATATAACATCATTATCTGGATTATGAATTAATATATTTTAGATAGTTTAATATTTTGAGTATTTTTAATGGAAAAATGTTGTATTTTTTGGAGTTTTTTTAAATTTTCAACTTGGATAGATTTTTTAATACTGTTTTTATTAAGTGATAGTTATATCCTTAATTCATAATCTAGATTGTAATGTTATATGCATACAAAAAAAAAAAAAAAAAAAAAAATTAAGCCATTCCATCAAACAGTTTTTTTTTTTAAATCTTGGTGTTAGTCGTCAAAAATCAAGTTTTGAGAAAACACGACCTAAATTTGAAATTATATGGATGCGGCTATGTAAGTATTGATACATAAATGCTTATAACTTCGTTAAAAATGCAAATATTTTTATGCGGTTTTTTGCATTTAGTTAAGAATTAATTGAATAATCAAACTAGATCATAAATTAATCGATTTTTTGAAAACTTTTCAACCTCTGAGCCCCCTTAATTAAAATCAAAACAATTTATTTAAAAACAAAGTAGTCAATCGAATTTCGTTGGAAAATGGGCCGATATAGAATTGAACTCCTTTATCATCGCTCCTGAAAAAATAAAATTTTATCTTGTTCTGTTTTTGGTAAATCCCAAATACACATTTTCGTAGCACTAAAAAATGGCGTCAAAAATCAGCAAACAACAAAGCAACAAGGAATTCAAACGATAACTGCGTGCACATGAGAACAAGACTGCTCTTTATTGGCGCATTAGAGCAACTTTTGCTGGGGTGGCGTTAATACGTAAGTACCAAAAAGAAGTTTATGACGATACTCAAATTAAAACCGGTTTTATGATAAAATATGTGTAACCGATGCATATTTAAATCGAGGTAAATTTTAAATTGAAAGACATCTTACTCAAATTTGATATTTTTGATATTGCACTAATCTTATTTCCCTAATTAGGTAATAGAGAAACTTAAAATTGTGAATTATATTGTATCTCATATATCTTTATAATCTCTACTATTTTTTAGTAAGTACTTCTAATAATTTTAGTTGCTTTAAAATTTTTATTTGAATTTTACTACAGATTTTGCATTTTTTGCACAGATTTTGCATGAAAAAAAAATATTTTCATCTAAAAACTTGATTATTATTTTAGGTTAAATTAAATTGCGATATCGTAGCAATATATATACACGTTATAGCCAAAGGTGACCGACCTCATTCCATTTTAGATATTTTGTGAAATATCTAAAAAAAAAATACATCATGAATTATTCTGAAACTCCAAGTGTGTAAACATAATAATACAAAATATACATATCTTGGAAGATTTTTATCCCGAAACTCCAAAGGGGACCGTCAACAAATTGAAAAAGAGCGAATAGTTTTTGGATAAACCTGTCAAAACTAATGTAGCAAAAGCGTTCAAACTGTATATTATGATTAAGTGGCTTATTGTAATAAATTGTGTTAATTTTTATGTAGATAGCATGTACACTAATAAACTGTGTTCATTTTTATGTGGATAACATGTATACTAATAAACTGTGTTCATTTTTGTGTATAGCATGTATACTAATAAACTTTATTTTTATGTAAACAGCGTGTATACTATTAAACTGTGTTCATTATTATGTGGAAAGCATGTATACTAATAAATTGTGTTCATTTTTTTGTGGATAGCACGTATACTCAAAGACAAAATAAGTTTCTTATAAAAACAGTCCCAAATTTTCCCTAGTTTTTTTGCTTATAATTTGTAAAGTTCTTAATGCAAAATAATGTTCTTTTCCGAAAATATGACAAACAACATGACACACAATACCCTGTAATCATTATAAATAATAATAGTAATTGTATAAAAAATGAGCAGGATTACTAAATAATTTTTTACTGCGCATGCGCCAATGCTATCAACATTTCGTTTGCAAAATGTGTTAGCTAAAAGTATAGAACAGCTTTTGTGAAAGTCTCAAAAACATAGATTGAAACTTCTGAAAAAGATCGCCGCTAAAATAAGCTTAAAATCTGTTATTCCGAAAATGAAGTAAAAAGATGAGGGGCGGTATCTATATATTCTTTGGTTAGTGTCAATATAAAATAAACAGTATGGCAAGCACTACTATATTTGTATCCAACCCCTCATTTTTTGCATTATCAGCATTATTATCAGCAGTGAAATTACGCTAGAAATTCATGAATATTTTTAATAAGTGATTATCACATTACTAGCTTAGCACAGAACCAATCGAATAAAAAATGTCCAAGTCGGTATCGAACCCGGAACTCTTGGAATAGCGCTCCAAGTGTCAAGATGCCAAGTTGGGCATAGTCCTCGTAACTTAAATGGTCGAACACTTGGAACGCTATCTCAAGGATTCTGGGCTTGAACATTTTTCACTCAGTAGGTTCTACGCTTAGCTAGCAATGTGATAATCACTTATAAAAAATATTCAATTCCATTTTAATTATAACAGCGTAAATAAATATCAGTAAAATATATAAATTGTATAGCTATTCAGTTTTACATAATAAAAAGCTGTGTTTTTAATTCGGCATATCTTGTTTTATAAGTAAAAATTTTATAAGTATTATTTCTTTGCATAAAATTATTAATTAAATATTTTTCTGTACTTGTTTCATAACTGATTTTCTTATATTTTTTATAGCATTAACCGTGGATGGAGTTGGAGTTAAAGCTGCGGCTGTTCATTCGGATATTGGCGCAGTAGACGGTATGGTTCATGTGATAGACAGGCTTTTAGGCATGCCATATCAGACTGTATATCTCAAATTACAATCCGATCCAGATTTAAGGTAAGCACAGGCGTTATACGAAGGTGGTTCTACAGATACTGCCCCGAGTTTATATAAAATATTTGTACCGTGATGGTTGATGTGGAATATCAAAGCCAATACAGTGTTAAAACTAAAGGTTGCATATGGCACTCCTAGGAGTAAAACGCTTGTCCCGTCAGCGACACCCCTAAGGGAACCAGAATTGCACTCCTAGACGTGCCCTAAGGCACCCCATGACATCTCATTGGGTGCCATTGGGGTGCCTTGGGGTGCCGTGTGGTTCCATGGAGTGCCTTATGGCACCCCTAGTGGTGCAATTCTGGCTCCCTTACGGGAGTCGCTGATGGGACAAGCGTTTTTACAAGCGTATGCAACCTTTAGTTTTAACAGTGTACAGTCCCAGATCAAACGCTAAATTTTAGTTTCAGAAATTCTGTAATTTGAGCGTATGCCGTTCAATCTTCAGAGGCAACAGACTTATTTAATGAAACATGGTGTGATCCACTAAATAAGAGAATCTTTTCCCTCAAATATTTAAGAGGAATTAAAGGGAGTCCACACATTCTTACAGTTCTTGCCCATTCTGTTAGTACAATTACGTTACGACTCCTTGCATTTTCCTCCGCTAGGCTGTAACGCTTCATTTTAGTCATGTTTCGAAAAATAATGTCGGTTAACTGTAGCATGTTTTTGTTTTACTATCCGGAAACGCGATTCTGTGATGATTTTCTAACGTGCTACACGTTATGGAACAGTAAAAACATCTTATTGTGTTTTAAAGTGCATTATATCATGTTTTACGGACTGCACAAGATGATGGGCATCGATTTCTCTACTGGTATATGACAGGAATCTTTGCTGTCGTCTACAAATTTCACAGGAATGTTTTTAATAGTGTATGCTCAATTTATATATCGTAGCTGTTATAATAACAAATTTTTAGAGGGAAGGGTGGAGTTTTAAAAACCTAGTTTTTAATGGTTTTTAAAAAAGGGGTAGCGAGTAAATGCTAGTTTGGAGAGTATTGGGATAGATTTATTACAGTAGATGATACGTGGATACATCACTACGATCCCCATACTAAACGAAAGTAGTCAGGTCTCTTCCACTGTCACAATTCTAGCTCCAAAACATAAACTCCAAAACAGCCTTTCATCCTTTTTCACCCCTACCTCCAAAAATATTTTAATATAGCAGCTACGGCTCTGAAATAGACCATATAGACATATAAGACATTTGGCTTCGACATCCCACATCAACCACCGTTATAGAAATATTATATGCACACTTGGGACAATAATTATTTAACCAAGTATAAGTAGTCGTACTGGTATATGCATGAAAAGAAAATAAGCATAGGTATTTATTATAGTATGAAATATAAATTTATAATTTAGATTTAAATGTTTTCCCTGTTCTTAAATTACAATTGAATAAGAAATTCAAAAGTTGTCAATTTACTTACCTGTCTTTTTATTTTATTCCGACTTAATCTAAAATCCTTAAACCAGAGAAGATGTTTACTCCGTTAAATGTGCCTATATTATTACATTGAGATAAAATTGTCTAAGTGATTATTAATGTTATTATTCTGTATTCCATAGCCTGAGGAATATAATGTTAATTTTAATCATAAATATGTAGGCAGCGCTCTTTAAAAGAGTGTTAACCGCTTTCTTTACTATCTCAAGATATCTCGGTTTCGTATAATTGACAATTAATTAATACCCCGAGAAAACTCGGGCATAATTTGTCACTACAATCTAAAAACTTTAAACCAGAGACGAAGCTTGATTCATTACATGTGCCTAAATTATTACATCGAAATAAAGTAATTTAAAGGATTTTTAATAATGTTATTCTATACTCCATGACTTTAGGATATAGAATCTGAAATATAATGCTAATTTTAAGAATAAATATGTAGGCAGCACTTTTTAAACCAGCGTTAAAAACTTCCATTGTCATTCCAAATTACCTTGGGTTCATACAAAGGACAAATAATTAATACCCCGGGAAAACTCGGGCATGACATAAATTGTTATTACGATTTGCTTTATCACGTTTTTACTCGACTTGGAACTTACAAAAAAATATTCTTATATAATATAGTAAATTATATGTAATTTATATCATATATAATATTTTATTAGCAGTTTTCCAAGATTTGTAATATAAAATGCAAATGATAAAATGCAACGATGATATTGCAAATTTATGTAATAATTTTTTGTAGATTTTTTTTTTTTTTTTTTTTTTTTTTTTTTACAAAAAAAAATGCTAAGGGGGTTAATTGTAAGTAAAGAAAAATTGGATTTTTTATTGCAGAAATTGAATCGGGCCTTGCTATTTCGGGCTTCGTTTTAATGATTATTCCTGTAACTGGGTTAAGTTAGGGCCGAATTTTTAGATTTTACACCGGTTCGGACTGGTCAAAATTGCTGTAGTTCAGTTCCGAAACGTAAATTTCTGACCATGCAAACATCTAAATGAAACATTTTAAAGTTAATTTTAAACTTTCATTTATGTATTTCTAATTTCCAAAAGTTCTTACTACACTGGCGGAAAAAAATACCTTTCCACCTAGAGTGATTTAGATAATTATTTTCTGAATTCCTAAGGTGGAATATATATTCCTAGCTATGCGAATGGGGTAAAAAACTAAGCTAAATAGACGTAATGATCTAGAATTTATAATATCTTGTTCTCTAATGTACGAATTTATAAAGAATCTTTTCAATAGAAAATCAATCGACTCAAATCTGGAATTGTCTCATAAACCAGAATTATAATTATTAAAACTAATTTCTTGTGTTCCCATCTACTTTAAGAGATTTTCAAATACGTTTGACCATATAAACATAGAAAAAAGTCTTGAATTCTTGTAAGAAATTCTAGAACTCTCCAGCAAAGTGAACTAGAATGTATGCGAAAGCAAGAAGGTACACTGAGAAAAAAAATATGCCGCGTTCAACTAGAACGGATAATTAGTCACTTTCTAAATACCTAAACTAGAAATATGGATGTCCAAACTATGCGAGTAGGGTAAACAACTAAGCTGAATAGGCGAAATGACTTGACATTTCTAGTCTCTTCTTTTCTAGGAGACGAAAAAACATTGAACCGTTTCAGTAGCGAGAAATTATCGCTTGATTTTAGGAATGATTTCTTAAGCTATAATTATGGTTACTAAATCAAATCTCTTGAGTTCGCATCTATTTGAAGAGATTTTTAGATAAATTTGACAATAAAAATATCGGAAAACGTACTTGAATTCTAGTAAGAGACTCTGGAACTCTCTAAGAAATAAAACTAAAATTTATAAGGATGACATGGAACAATTTTTTCTAGAGCCATTATTTAGATTCTATATGCCAGAACCATATTTTTTCCTCAGTGTAATAGAACTTCTATTATAAGTAATTATTTTGCTTATAAGACTCACTTTAACGATAAAACATTAAAAATATACTAAAAATTAACATGTTTCAATTCATTTTCATTGAGTCATCCTACCATTCAATCCATATACCCGGGATGTGAAAAGATAATGTATTGTTACAAACATATGAACTTTTTAAATAAATTTCAATGGACTTTCTTGTGAATAACTTTAAATAAAAATTAGATCTGTAAATTTATCTACTGTCGTTAAAACGTATGTTAATGTTCTCTTTTTTATTCCGTCTGGATAAAGCAGTTTTCACTCTGTTATATTTTATAACCGTTTTATATTCTTTACGTCTTACATTACATTTCCGCTGGATTATGCCTATAAAATTATTTTTGATTCCCCGTTTTCTAATACATGGAATCATATAAACTCCCAAAAAGTCTTCAATACTAATAAGATCGATTTTGGTATTTAAGAGCATCTTTAACTTTTGAAAAAAGTTTTTCGCCGATTTTCAAAAATATACATTATTGTTATTATAGTATAGTTATTAATGGACGTAATCAAGATTAACTGCTTTTATATTCCATATTGATACAGCTGGTATATTTAGCTCTCTGTATTTTTTTCTAATTTTACTGGCATGTTTTATTTGTATATGTTAGAAGTATGTTTAAAAATGTGATTTTACTTTTAGGATCAGCGCAGATTTAGCCAATCAAGATGACTGGGGCGTCGTTTTAAATGGAAACGATCGCAGATTTACGTTTTTCGTTCCTAGTGATGAAGCCTGGGCGCAACTCAGGAAAGAAATGCCAACAGAGTACAAACAGTTAACGATGGGAGCTTTTCCTTACCATGTACATAAGGTATGCATGAGTGCTTTTAAAAAACTGAATGGTTGCAAAAGAGACCTAAGACAACAACAGTATTAAGTTTTGGACTTAGAACAGACACATTTCTTTTAATTTTAGGACTATTTTGTGTTCTAATTCAATAGTTTTATGGTGATTATGTGCTGAAATACAAGTTGTGGCCATTAATTCCGAGGACTGGCGTAACTATATGAGAATCAGAAATCCTCTGAACGTGGTATTCCTTGTATTTGGAACATTGTTCATCTGCGCTTGTCGAATGACGTCGGTGCCTTTAAAAGCAAGTGCTTGACTTTGAAACACATGTTAAAATGTAGCTGTTACATTTTTTTCGTCTAACTCGGTATGGAGCAGAGAATAAACTTTAAAATCTGATTCAGACTGGGAAATTCGATTAAATACTGATATAAGAGTACGGAAAGGAAGTATTTTCCCTTTAGGAATTTCTGAATGGTTTAACCCTTTCCGGCACGAACAAATTCTGTTGGGTTGGTGAAATGAGTAATTATCGGCTGAGACGGAAACTTACAAACGACTTTTTTAGAAATTATGAGATCCTTGTTTTAAGCTTTACTATAAAAGAGAAATTTTATTACGATATTATAGGTGCCGTTTGCAAATTTCGAATTAAAATTAAATATGTTCGAACTGGGTACAGTGTGTCGGACATGGTTAATCCACAGTAAAAAAACGGACGATTTAACGAAATCGTACTGGTAATCAGGGCGTCAGAACAATTCACTATTTTTAACGGAAAAATGCCGGGAAATTACAGAATTTCTTCGAAAAAAAGGAAATTTTTTTGGAATTTACGGAAATTTTCCCTTTAAAAAACAGTGAATTGCACTGGAGTGCCAATTACCAGTGCAATTGCCGTAAAATCGTCCGTTTTTTAGTGTTGTTTTAGGAATGGCCTCGAATGTATGGAATATAAACGGCACACTGGATGGCCGCATTCCGCGTGCAAGCCAAAAGCAATTGGGAAAGTTCGTGAGCATGTGACTTCTGACCGCCGATTGACTATTCGAGTACTGGTCAATGAACTAAACGTTTCCAAGAAGATGGTTACACAAAAATTTTGGCGCAAGACCTATTCGAACAAGATTTAAAAATGTCCAAGACATCACAAAACGGTTACGTCCATATTAAAGAGCAATTTTAAAAGAGCTTTTGAAGCTGTTTCCGAAACTTAAACAGCAGAGCACAGAAGTGCATTATGGCAGGTAGAGGTAACTTAGAATTAATATTATATCGATGTGTATTTTAATAAATATTTTTTTGAGTCCTTTAAGTCCTTGAACTTAATGGCCGACCCCTGTATATTGGAGACATTTTTAATAGACGAATCTTCGAGCATTAGTAAATTGTTAAAAACATACTTGATATATTTTACGTAAAATATTTATGCTGTTATAATAATTTGAAAATCCAATTTGTTTGTTAGTAATCAGCATGTTCCTCTTTTTTCAGCTTTGACTAACTTGAAATGATAAATAAATCAGAGTATGATTTGTGCAAAATAAATTTTTGAATTATTAGTCTATATATTATTAAAATGTGTTGTTTGAGGTTCATAAACGTTATTAAATTGTAAAGAAATGAAAAATGTGTCTGAAAAAGTTTCAAAATAGACACATAAAATGAGAATTACAAACAGCAGATAGTTTGAAGATGATTTAACTGTTCAAGATGATCACAATCAGGAACACCCCAGGTTCCTGAGATTCCAGGTAGACTGCTATGAAGAAAAGTCATAGAAATCTGTTTCACAAGAATCTTATTTGACTGTAAAAACAAATTTCATGTAAAAACTGACAATTTACTAAGATCAACACTTGTCATCTGTTCTCAGTATTTTTTCCCCTAAAAATCAGTTTCTTTATTTTCTCATTTTCAGGTTAGAGGTTTTACACTATTCAAAACGCAAAATTTATGTTTTTAGAAACAGATATGAACTATAGCACAGCATTAACTAAACATCTACATACTAATTTTAGATGTTTATGATTTTACAGTTCGCAATATTGTTCTTGATTTTACAGTATTACTCTGGCATTTGTGATAGCAGAACAATTCAGTAAAAAACAACAATTAAACCGTTAAATAACAATAATAACTGTAAAATAAACAGTAATATACCGCTAAGTAGTAACATATTGTATATTTCTGAATTTTCTGTTATGAAAGGGTATCGTACTGTTTTTCTACGGTTTGTTATTGTTAATTTTACAACATAATATTGGCATCCCTGCTAGCGTGTATCATCTAGTGATTTATTGAATATATATTAGTGAAATAGTAAAACATGTGTATTAATGCAAACAACTGAAAATTGTAAAACTTGTTACAATTACTATTCTTAATATTACAATAATCTATCATTTTCTCTTTTTTTGTCATCTATATAAAATTTTTATCTAATAACAGCAATAGTTCCTTCTGATTAAATTTTGAATATATGTTTTTTTTCTTTTCTTCTAGATCTTAGATCGACATTTAGTGGTAAATCGCGAGCTCAGGTCAACTGAGCTCGAAAGAATTACCGATATTCAGATGTTGCGGGGTCACTTTAAAATTATACATGACGCTACACCTACAAGTGAGTTTCAATTATAAATAAATTTCTAGAATTTTTTATTTGGTGGCACTTATTATTTTGCATTCTTTTCTTAACACGTGCTAAATTTAAAATTGATTATTATTGTATGCTAAAGAGTTGTATTACGTTTATGTTCGTACTAATATTTTGAATTTAACTTATTTCTAATTTCATTTCATAAAATGTTGATATGTAATGTATTTTAGTAATTATTAACAAAGGCTCATACAATTTTTTAAAAAATGCGTTTTCATAATGTACTGAACCGTTTTAAATTTGCTTCACTTTTGTACTACACACTACTTTTCAACAATTCAACACTTTTTTGCATTTAAAGAACCCATTACACTTAAAAAAAACGTTAATTTAAAATAATGATAAACATTTTGCAGACTACGTATGAAGCATTCTTTAGTAATGAGCAGAATGGGTGATTTTACTATCGAACAAATAATTATGGTATGCACAAAAGCATATCCAATCTTTGTATGTATTTTTAAACAAATGTCTCGACAAAATGTAGTAAAAATATAAAATCATAGTTGCCAATATTTTTATAATTATTATTAGTAATTAAAATAATTATTTTCATAATTATTTTAATCAATTATATTTTAGAAATTTTAAAGAAATAAAATGAATTATAAATTTTTATAAGTTCCTTAAATTATATGTTAATTAAAATGTGTAGTATTTTTACATACTTTTTGCTTAAAATTAAATTAATTTTCTTTCATTTATACATCTGTACATGAATGATTCCTTCCATTTATAAAGCCCTTCATTCTGACCATCAATAGCACTATTTTAAAAGTGATTTGTTTTCGCTGAAAGCTAGCCTAATTACATTCCGTTAAGTTAAAAAAATTGTATTAATTTTTATTTACAAAATTAGTATTACATGCCAAAATTACTTCAAATAATGAAGAGAATAATTTTATGTTGCTAACGGAAATATCTTATTAAAAAACTATCTGGTTACAAATAATAGTTTGAAGGTTAACTGTTATATCTACAATTAAATTAGTTTTCATAATTATATTTAAATTAATTTGTATAATTTTTTTCTCTACAAGAAATAATAAAATTATGAAAATTGCCGCTGTTTTGTTATTCGATTCAATATTTTAATAACAATTTTAATTTTTTTTAAGAAAGGTGTTATAGTAAAAATAAAATACATTGACATGTTTCGGAACCGTCAAATAAGTTCCATAGTCATAATATAAATAAAACAAAATTTCAAAATATTTCTCGGACAATACAAATGACACGAGACAATGAGATATAAATAACAAAAAACACGCGCTCTATTGCAAAAAATTAAATTAAAATATAGACCATGATCTAAAACTTAACTAAAAATAAAAATTTCAAACTATTTCACGGTCAATACAAATGACACGCGACAAAGAGATATAAAAACACCAAAAAACACGCGCGCTATTGTAAAAAATTAAATTAAAATAAAAATAGACCATGATCAAAAGAAAGTCCAACTTGGTTCATCCCATTCAAGCCCTCACGAGGAATTTATTCATTAATTCTAACCATAACTTAGGAATAATAAAAGAAACGGTATCATTGCAAACCAGATTATTACGCGTATAAATTTCAATGGACTCTCTTATAATAAATTTACGATTACAATTAGATATGAAACATAATTTACTTTGATTAAACAATATTTTTATCTCCACATTTAAGTATGTTCTTGATAAGGCAGTGTTAGTACGTCCAAATTTAATATCAGATTCGTGCTCCTCTTTTCTAATTCCAAACTTTCTCCCAGTCATGCCTATGTAATAATTTAAGTCACCATTTTCAGTAATATAAGGTATTTCATAAACTCCAGCAAGATCATCATGTCCAATAGGATCCACTTGCTTATTAAGTAAACATCTTAATTTTGGTGGAGGAGTTGCAATCAAATCAATATTTAACTTTTTTAATTTAAATTTTAATTTCTCAAAACTGCCTTTCAGATATGGAAAAGAAACTCTTTTAAAATTTTTAGAATCACCCCCTTTATTGAATCTTTCAGTTAACCCTGGACATGATGAATTTTTTGTTATTTGTATCTCATTGTCGCGTGTCATTTGTATTGTCCGAGAAATATTTTGAAATTTTGTTTTATTTATATTATGACTATGGAACTTATTTGACGGTTCCGAAACATGTCAATGTATTTTATTTTTACTATAACACCTTTCTTAAGAAAAAATTAAATTGTTATTAAAATGTTTATATAAAAGGTGAATATTTTAAAATCTGATGATTTAAAAAATCGATTCAATATTGTTTCTATACTTTTTATTTAATTTTTTTCATTTAATTCATAAAGTGTTAATCATATTTTAAATATAATAGTTTGATAAAAGAGCAAATTGACCGCCAATAACAACAAATGATAAAATAAATTTCAAAACATTTGTTAAATACATAAAATTGGCATAAAATATCTCTTTTACCTTTTCAACACTCAGCCGTCTCTAATACAAATTTTTTACGGCGCATAACACTTTTTTCAAAAGGAGTTGCTTCCAAATCACCACTATCATAAATGCTGTAATAAAATAAGACGAATTTTATTGTCCTCTATTACTGGTACAGGAAAAAAAATCGCAAAGAAAGATTCTTTCGAATCAGACTGCACATATCAGTGCAAAGGGTTAAATAAAATGCTTGGAATTATTTTTCCAGTGTAATAAGTGATATATTCTTTGGGTAGTGTAAAAGAAGATTCATAAAGAAAAGTGCTTAAAATATTTTTATAACACACTGTAAAAAAATATAAATGTTTCTATATTTATGAAATATAATATAACCACATACGAAAATATACAATAACCTCTTCTATGTTACCTTGATTCTTATAAAAGTTTTCCGCCTGTAACACATAACCTGTACAGAAACTTATACAGTCACTTACTTTCGAAAACGTTTGAAAGTTCGTTTTATACTGTATTAATCAGTTTTCTGAAGTTGGAATATTATTTGTGTAAGCTCTCAATTCTCAATTAAGAATTTTCATGTTCAACACACAGTTTTACGAACAAATATGATATTATAACAGCATTCACTTACGAAAATGTCTTTTAGAATTCTATAAAAAATTTATAGAATCATATAGAAATATGGCCCGTTTTTTATAAGCTAGTTTAAAAATTGTAGAAATATCTGTAGGAGTTCAACAAAAATTTCTATTACACTTCTGTTAAACACTTTCTCTCTACAAAAAATTTTCTATTGAATTCTAAAAGGCATTTTTGTAAGGGTTACATAGCATTACACATTAAAAGTACAGTATTATATATTAAAAATAATTACCGTGTTAAAAATAAAATTATTTTGCTATTATTGCATTTATAAATTAAATTACGTAGCTACAAGTTTTACCCTCATAGCATGCATGGTCACAGTGACGTCACGATCACGTCACTGTGAGTCAATTTGGTTACATCACATCTGTGACCAAAATGCCACCACTCAGTGACGTCACATTGTGTCTGAGATGTGACTTTCTTAAAATTTTTTAGAAAATGACAAATATTCTTTATAACATGTTATTTACTTTAAGAAACACGTTTCTGGCAATTTAAATATCACGCTTTTGTCACAGTTTCGTCACAATGTTAATGTCAAAGTAGTCACAAATGACACATTTTTCACAAATTTTCACACCGTGACTTCACAAAGTGGTCACAGTGTGATGTCACAAACGAGCTCTAAAACGGCCATCACGACTTCACATTTTAGTCACTGTGACTTCACATCGACGTCACGTGACGTTATGTCGACAATCGATGGTCACAAAGTCACAATGTGACTTCACCGCGATGTCGCAGTGCCGTCACCATGCCTTACAGGTAATTGACAATTGATATCATACTAAAAGCCGATATTTGGGTTTGAGGAAACTGATTAATGCACATACAAAAATCACTCTGTTGTGTTTTCGCGAATGACAAAAGTAATTATTAAGAGCCCACAATAGTCACAAAAAAATTACTCAAAAAGACCCGGATGACCATGTAAAGTCTATGGGAGCGTTCTTTTCGAATATCTCGCTCCAATTTTAATATTTTTGCATGATTTTTTTGCACAAGATAGCTGAGGGCGATCCACAACCGGGGTAGTTTTTACTTTTTCAATTTTGATTATATATTTTTTATATTACGATAGTTTCAGTTTCAGAACCGGTTTATAAACCGGTTTCGAAAGTTAAAGTATTTTTTTAAAGAAAATCTGAAACAAAAATTTAAAAAGTAAAAACTATCCGGTTGTGGATCGCCCTCAGCTATCTTGTGCAAAAAAATCATGCAAAAATATTAAAATTGGAGCGAGATATTCGAAAAGAACGCTCCCATAGACTTTACATGGTCATCCGGGTCTTTTTGAGTATTTTTTCTGTGACTATTGTGGGCTCTTAAAACAAAATAATATTCCAGGTAATGATATGTACTGTTAATAGTACACCCGATCTTTAATTGTTAAAATCTCCAAAATACTACACTTTCTATATATAAAAACACATTTCGCAGAATCGTGGGTAATACGGAAGAACGTATAGTATATCTTCGATCGTGATTACGTTCTATTTTAAAAAATAAAGAAACATTTGACTTTTTCCCAATGCACTCTAAAAAAAGAAAGATAGTATACGTATTTACACCACTATATTTTATTTTTTCTTTTGTTACAAAATTTTGAAGAAAAAACTTTTTGCAAATATCGTTAAGTAATGCAAGAGAAAGTACATGTTTGATGTTATATTACATTATTGAAAGTACATGTATTAAGTACTTTTGTTGGTAAGGTTTATTAATTAAATTGCATGTGCACCTTGTATTAACGGCTCCAACTTCTTAGATAGTAAACAATGTTGCATGTGTAAATTGCACAAGCTGAAAATAACACAATTCCCACGCATTTGAACGTCACTCTTTGAATTAGTAGTTTATAATAAAGCATGTTTGTAAAAATGAATTTTTATACTGTATATTTGTTAGGCGTTTTGCCGAATATCATTCTCATTGAATCTTTCAACAATTACAATGTATATTCTATATATTCCACACATATTTTAAAAACATAAAAATTGTCTTCAAAGGAAAATAAATTCTTTCGAAATAGAATATTAAATAACATTTCCAGTATTTAGTTTAAATAAATCATTGTGTGAAACAAAGTATTATTTGGAACCTTAATTTGTAAATTGGAATTTAGGAATTAAAGAATTCGAATATCATTTTCATTGGGTATGTCCACAATTAAAATTTGTCGCACGCATTTTAAAAACGTAAAGTTTCTCTTCAAAGGAAAAGAAATAGAGAATATTAAATTACATTTCTAGTAATTGATCTATTCTATTAATGATTTCTAAATAGATCATTATATGAAACTTAAAGTATTATTTATAACCATAATTTGTAGATTGGAATTCAGGAATTCATTAAAATGTGTATTCTACATCTGTCGCACACGTTTGATAAACATGAAATTTGTCTTCAAAGAAAAAGAAATAGTTTAGAAAGAGAATATTAAGTAACATTTCGCTAATTACAGTTATCAAATAGATATGAAACCTAAAGTATTAATTTGTCCGTTTTTTTTCCGATAAAACGGAAAATATTCTGGTATTTAAGAAAAAATTTCCGTTTAACAACGGTGAATTGCGATTTCCAACAAAATTTTCGTTAAATTGCCGTTTTTTTTTTTTTCAGTGAAATTATTGTATTTTTCGTTCTTGCACATTTCTGTAGATTAAGAATAATTTTTTACAACACACTCTGTTAAAATTTTGCAGCAAGCTGTAATGACATTCTACCGTTTAGATATAAACGGCTACATAACAGTAGTTTAATTTTATTCTGATCATAATGTGGTTAATAATATGATTTTATACGCTTTATAGTATTTTGAAATAACCGGACAAATGTGAGTGTTTGCTCCAAATTTTACATTGTGATATAAACAATAATATGGTCAGATACGCTTTATAATGCAGTCAAGAAACCGTTATTTTACAGTACAGTTAAATTCCTGGATAGTTTGCGTCAGATTTTACCGCTCTAATTACCATACTAGAATGCATTTTAAAAATTCCGCAACTCAGAAAAATGGAATTCATACCAGCAAATCTAAATAAAGAAATTTGTATAATTTATTCACAGAATGTCTATTATTAAATGAATTAATGAATAATATTGTCAATAATAAGGTGCAATAAGTTTTATAACGTATTCAAGAAAACATTAAATTACTGCACAGTTTGCTTCAGATTTTAACATTGTAATATAATCAATAATAATAATAATCAGATACGCTTCATAATGTAGTCAAGAAACCACTATTTTAAAGTACCGTTAAATCACTGGATAGATTGTTTCAGATTTTGACTCTTATTCCGATATTTCTAAAAAATCCGTAATTCAGAAAACAGGAATTATAGAAATTATAGGTATAGAAATTTTTATATAATATTGTATATTACATTGAATAATATTGCATGATTGAATGATTTGTATATAACATTGAATAATAATAATGAATAATAATTAATGAATAATATTGAATAATAAATGAATTACTGAATAACATTAAATAATTAATGGATTAATGAATAATATTGTCAGTAATTAGGTCGAATACATTTTATAACATAATCAAGAAACTTCTAAATTACTGGACAGTTTGCTGCAGATTTTAACATTGTAATATATATAATATGGTCATTGTAATAATATGGTCAAATACACTTTATATTGTAGTCAGGAAATTGTTATTTTACAGTACGGTCAAATTAGATAACAGTTTATTGCAGATTTTTAAAAGTGTAAAGCAAAATAAATAAATAAATAACATTTACATTTTTTTAAAAAATTCTGAGTTTGAAAAAAAAAATAGTTGGAATTAAAAATGCAATGATATTCGACAAAACGCATTCTTAGTATTTTTAGTGAAAAGTATCTGATATTTCATTTTATTTTTGTTCGTTCACTGCTGTTTTTCGTTGCCTGCTTTGTTTGCCTGCTTCCTTTTTTCAAAACAACAACTCACTTCTTTTTCTGATGCTGCTCTACCAGGAAAGACTAATATATCTGGAGGCTTGCCTCCTCTAGGTGAGTAGCACGTTTATTTGCATGCTGTGTGTCTGTAAGATTGTCTTTATGAAGAGTGACATTTACTGACATGCATCCTATTCTGAGTCAAATCTATTGTTTTTTCACATTAGTTATTGGGTCAATAAAAAAGTGTTTTATGTAGTTCAAGAAAAGTGTTTTTATGTTGGCAGCATGTAATATTTTTTAAACTGCTTTAAAAGAACAGAAAGCGACATTAGTTATAGAGTGGGAGGCACCCTCAACGGGTTCACGGCTGAAATTATTTAAAACTCGATTCTCATATTAAAATGAAGTTGGTCTGTAAAATCATATCTTGGTGGAAGACATCTGTAAAACCGATTAGCAATTGGTTTGCTGGTTTGATTTAGCATTGCATTTTCCTGCACCAAAAAATTTTAAAACACGGAGGACTGATATCTGGAAATAACAATGGTAAACTTACGATTTAACAGCTAAAATCTGTTTTTTAGGTACTTTCCACCAAAATATGATTTGGCAGACCAATTGCTTTTTAACATGCGAATCGAAATCCTCATGAAAACAATCTATGAAGCGACTTATTAAATGACTGATTATGTCTTATGGCGATTTTCTCCTAAAATATTAATATTATGCAATGAAATTAACACCCATAATGCGTATTGATCCGCGGATTTCAAAAATAATATTAGAATTTTAAAATTTGAATTAGTTTTCAAGATATTAATTTTCTTCTAATTTGAGTAAAATGGTTCTAATAATGACTATTATATTACTGCATTTTTGTGGAAAAAATGGATAATGATAAGGATTATTAGGTTTCTTTTTCTACTGTCATCTTCAAATGGAAATGGAAATTATCTTTTATTTCAAGTGATAATAAAGTCACTGCTATGACTAAATTGTGTTTTTTCAAAAATATGTGACGAAATAAATCTATTTTTACATATTTGATCTCCAGGAATAATTTAGGTTGGAAAACCAAAAATCGTCTGCTATTTTAATCGTTGACATAAAACCCATTGACTTGAAAAAAGTAACTCCACAGTAGCTTTCTTTAAAGTTTTTTTTCAGTTGACAATGTAGCATAAACTCAAAATGATTTAAAGAGAACAATCCAATTTGATAAGGATTTAGTTTAATTCTTATAGTACAAATATTCTGAATATTCTTCCAAATAACATATTTTATGTAAACGTTAAAGAAAAGAGAAAAAAGAAAATTAATCAGAATCATTTATTATTGATATCATTTCGTCATTTTTAAAAAATCTTTCACCCCTTACACCCTCAAGATACAAAAGGAATTCGGGGAATATCGTCGAATTGCGTCACGTGTAATTTTTCTTTCATATTCTATGAAATTTCGCCTCCTAAAAAAATGCTGTTTTGATGTAACGGATTTGTAAAACCACTAATTCGGACATGTGAAACGAAAGTATGAAATAATAATTGCTCAACTATTAAAGAGCACAAAATTTACTGCTTGGTTTTCTTTTCAATTTCAAAGAGAAAAAGACCTTAATAATACAAAGATAACATCATTAGCAATAAAAAAATTCTTTAATCTATTAGAAGAATGTCATTAAAATTTGAAACAAATCAATAATTCAATAATATTATTTTTATAATATTTTGCATTTAAAATTTTGTTAAATATATTAAATTTCTTTTGGAAATATTCAAATATCTGAAACGAATATATGAAATATTAATCGTCCAAATGACTGCAAAGAGAAAAAAATCGTCCTTTGGTTTTCTTTTCAATTTTAAAAAGAGAATCACATCAATAATACAGAAATGACATCACTTGCTTTTTTCTCTTGAGCAATCGCAAAAATGCTATTAAAATGTAAATCAAATGAATATTATTCCTATAGTATGACTGGATTATAAATTTACGTGTAAATATCAAATTAAATAAATATTTTACAACAATTAATTTACTTCACTCAAACCAAATCTGAGGTAAAATTAGGCCATAAATTAAAAGTGTATTTAAAGCTATATACTTAAAGACAAAATTCCCTTGATGTGACTTTTGGAATTACAAGGTGTAAAAGTAGCATGGCTAACAAATTTTCAATGTATATTATGATAAGAAAGCACATATATGTATCATAAATGAATATATACCTGCATTTATGATAAAGCATAAATGCAGGTAACCTGCGCGAAATATTTTCGACTTATTTTGCACGAATTACTGTTCAATACTTCTTAGAAAATTCATAAATAATTTAATAAATACAATAAACAATATAATTTTAAAAATAAAATTAAAATATGTATGATGATACATTAAAGTGGTGAAATTGTTTACAACCTGTTACTGAAAATACCTGAGAGTTGATCAAATCGTAAAAGTTTAACACGTGGTGCATTTCCATAGTTCTGAATATTATTCCCAAGTGGATGAAATTTCTTAATCCTCGAACCTAACGGAAGAATATTATTTAAAGCGTCGTTATAAAAGTATGAATTGCAAGGATATTTTAAACAAACCATTCTTTTTAAGAGGATTTCCAAACATGTAACTGATTTTATTTATAAATTCAAAAAAAAAAAAAAAAAACGCCAGTTATCGGACAACGTCGGATGAAACCATGGTAGTCGAAAAGTGTCCCATTCAAATGGGAAAGCATAGCAGCTTGATTACAAAGAAATGTCGTTGTTTGTGATAAAATCATGCAATCTTCCGAATTTGGTAATTTTTTTAAAGAAAAGACACATTACCATGTTTTTAAAGTCTGAATGAGGATTGGCGGGCGTAGTTCACAGGGGAAGAGGCCCATAGTATATATATAGTTATCAGGTATATATATGTTTAAAATACTGTAATTATTGAAATACTCCTGAAACGATTTTTCCTATAGACCGTGAAGTCCTTTTCAGTGTCTCTGTAAATTAACTGTAAGTTCTATGAACTTCATGAGCAATACCAGACATGTCTTAGTCATATTCAATAACATTTATCCATTTCACGATAATCGGTTTATATTAATGGGAGTTTGAACACGGACAGACAAATGGAATTCATGAACGCTTTTGAACTTTGTTAGAAATTATTAAAAACAAAGATAGAAAAAAGCGTAATAGTTAAAAGCTGTGAGGTTCAGCAATAAATTATTGCAAATGAATATATTTTAAAAGATATTTGTGTTTTTAATACAAGAAGTATGTTATTATTAGTAAAATTGTAACACTTTGTGTAGAATAAGAGTATTTTCCGTGCTCGCAATATACGTTCAAATTTTGAGTTATTTAAATGTGAAATTAACTACATTAAAGTAACTGCCATTGATCGCGGATTTAGTTTAAATATCATTAACCGTATTTTGTCCAAGCTTCCTATTGTCTCTGATTCCACTTTAATAAATAAAGATTTTTAAAATGTTGTTGTATTACCTTATTTTCCTAAAATTAGCACACAAATGTCTCAGATTCTCAATAGATTCAGTTTCTAAGGTTGTTTTCTCTCAAACTAATAAAGTCACTTTTTCATAAAGTCACTTTTTCTAATCTCAAAGACCCAATTGACGATCATGATTACTGGGGTAGTTCCAGAGTTTTTGTCAGTGTGGCCTCTCTTACATTGGGCAAACGAAGCGTGCACTAAGACTTCAAGAACATCGTAACTATGTCTTAAAGCAGGAGTGTGAAAAATCTACCATAGCTAAACATTGCTGGAAGTTTAATCATTATTTTAATTATACAGATGCAAAATTAATTCAAAAATGTAGTTCAACTTTAGATTTAAACTTTTACGAAGCTTATAATATTCATAAAAACACTTCTACTTTAGTAAACGATATGGCTAGTACCCCTTTTCTTTCAGAATTGTGGAGAGATCCTATGTAGTGGCTCTGACTTCTAGCGATTTCCTGACAGTTACTTCATTACTTTTTATTGTATTTAAGCTCTTTGTTGACATATTTTTAATCATTCCATAGCCAGTAATCGGGGCTATAACCGAGCTGGGTTCTTTGAACTCATTTCAATTTTTTTTCTTTCACTGAGGAAGGGGATCATGGCATCCTTGAAACGGCGTATGAAATTCTTTGTGGGGGTTTGTGTTTTTATGAAATTTGTGCGTTATAATGATGTAGTTTTTTAATTTATGTATGTTATTATTGTTACTATTACAATTATTTATTTATTTGTGAACAGGTTCTCTCACTCTGGAATGGGAGGGACTTCAAGCGCGAATCGTCCGCCCTGATGTCCAAGCTGTGAATGGCGTGATGCACGTGATTGACCGAGTAATGATGAAGAGACGCGACCTAACAAAATCAGATTCTTCGAATGGACCAAGGTGTGGAGGATTTGTTTTGTTCCTTCTATTTTTTGCTTGGGTGGCTGTTTTGTTTTGAAATCCACAGAAAGTTAAACGATTGTTAAATGAAGCACAGAAAAATGTGGATTTGAAACAAACTGCTTAAAACAAACAAAAAAAGTGACTTTTAACGATTGAGACACTGCCTCGGACACCGTGTACAAATGGTGATAAACTTATATAATGAATTGCACAGACCAGACATGTGGCAGTTGCGTTTGTTTATCAAAGAACATATTTTGAGATAAGAGATAAACAAAATGGTATTGTTTGTTACTCCATAGAAAGCCAGTAATTAATGAAAAAATAGAAGTGCTTGCGAACATAGAGTAAGGTGAAGATGTAGAAGACATAAATGCAAAATTTACGTCCAGTTTTATGTTTTCTAAACTCGATGCAAAAGTGCCGCTCCAACTGAAAAAATGAAATGAGCTCTTTGAATATTACTTATTAAAAGAACCTTAACTTTTGTCTGCTGGAGTAAGATGTAAAAGCACTAAGTTGAAAGTTATTGTTTCAATTTTGCTTTATAGATGGCTAATCCCAAAGAAATATATACATAAAAAATCAATATTTTGCTCACAGTTATGGAACTTCTAAGAACCAATAGATATGGTTCTTTAAAATAACAAAATATGTTTTTAGGTTTATTTACATGAATACTAAGTCACTGAATGATTGTTTTCAGAAATAAAAAATAAAAATTCTATTTTGTTTTTGTGAAAACTAAGTCACAGAATAGCTATTTCCAGAAGAAAAAAATAAAAATCCTGGTTTGTTTATATGAAAACTAAGTTACTGAATGGCTGTTTTCAGAATGAAAAAATAAAATTCTGGTTTGTTTATCGGAAAACTGTGTCACTGAATGGCTATTTCAGAAGGAAAAAATAAAAATTCTGGTTTGTTTATATGAAAACTAAGTTACTGAATGGTTGTTTTCAGAAGCAAAAGATAAAAATTCTGGTTTTTCTAATATGAAAAACAAGCCAATGGGTGGCTATTTTCAAAATGAAAAAAGTTCTGGTTTCATTAAAACCTGTTTTGTTTAATAACTTAAAAATCTGTTCATTAAAAGCAAACAAATTTGCAATAAAACCAGTATTTTATGTAGTCTTTTGTAAAAGACTTGTTGAAACGTTATTGCTGCACTGTGTATTGCTGGAAAGATCTCGATATATGCTTTATAATGTTGATGTTTGATCCGTGTGTGGTTATATTGATGTGAACTCTAAAGATTGCAAATGGACCATGTTGAATGTAATAAATATTTACCTAATTCCAATTATTTTGTTTATCCAAAGTAACATGAGAGTCATGTTCCAATTTATGTCATGACACCGGGAACCGAAATCCCATTGCTTTAGGACCAAATGCCAAGGATATATTCATTCTTGATAAGGATTCAACATTGGTTCAGCGCAAGTTATTAGTGTATAAAAATACCCCAAACTTTTATTTGCAATTCATTCCGGTGTAATATATTATTCATATATGTATTTATATTTTATCTATGTTCATTTATTTATGTGAATTTTTCATTCTTGTGTTTTGTTATTGTAAACACTTTTTCATGTCTTCATATAAGCTAACAAAAATAAGGTATGGTATGTTGATATTTTCTTCTTTTAAACAATGCTGAAGATCAACTATGCAATGAAAATTCTGAGAGTGCCAAAATTTTTTTTTCCATTATACAAAAAAAAAAAAAAAAAAAAAAAAAAAAAAAAAAAAAAAAAAGATTTTTGGTTTTCTAATAAATTTAAAAACTAAAGAAGAATACAAATAGGAGAAAATATTAATATTATCAAAATATATGACGTACAGTGTGAAACTTGTATTCACAAAAGTAGTACAAATTAAATAGACTATTTATTATTAACTGAAAATGTATATAACATTAACGCTATAATGTTTAAATAAAATTGTATATTAAAAATATCACTTTATAATCAAAATACGTTAACAGTTTTCATCGAAACTAATTACTATTTTCTATTTAAGATTTAAAAAAAATCCAGTAGCAAATGAATATTGACTAATTATACTCCAGAATTTTATATTCTTTATTTAAAAATATTTGCATTACGATAACAAATGATTGTAAAATTAATATGTCATTAAATCATCTTTGCTTTAAATAATGGTATGGCGAATCGTGTGTAACTTTATCGGGAATATTTACCAATGGATCCATATATTGCCTTTTTTCGTTATACAATTTCCTAATAATGTGACAATTATGTCAACACTTGTTAGACTGGAAACATAATCTAAGTATTCTTTAGACAGAGAATTAACAAAGCTGAAGAAATACTTAAAAATGACTAAATATTTTTTTTTCTGAATTGAGTCAAACATAACTCATACAATATTTATTTTCTACTGGAAGACGTTCTTCAAAATATAATTATAAATGTAACCTGTTTGAGAATTCGATGAGGCTACCTCTTTAAAGTTGTTGTATCATAAAAATGAATATTATCTTTAACGCACATTCATAAAAGATGTTGATTCAACTCAAATTTTTTTTTTTTTGTCAACATTGAATCAAAACAGATATAGATAATTTAAGTGATTATTTATATGTAAATATTAAAAGAAATATTGAATAATTTTATTGTACATAACAAATTCAGATTACGAGTGAGCAAAATGGAAAGAGCTGTCGAATAGTTATTCTTTTTTTTCTGTATTTTCCTGCAAATCCCTTAGTAATACTTACTTTAAAGGTTTGATGGTAACCAAAATGCCTATTATAAAATGCTATTAAAATTAATGAATAGAATTTCGATGTTAATTTCTATTTAAAACGGGTAACTGGCACTTGCTTTCATTTAAATCTTCATAGTCTTTTAAGTTAATTAAAACATTTCCACTTTACAGATTAAAAAAAAAAACTTGTATTAAAGTATTTTTGCTCAAACAGAAACACTGAACAGGTTTATGTTTATGATTAAAATACTAATGCTTTATAATTCAACAAAAAAAAATATTGCAAGAAATTACTTGAATACTTTTGAATATGCAAATACGAGTGTAACAGATGAATTCATTTTTCTGTAATATAAAGCATCCATTTCAACACAGTTTTAGAAGATTATAAAAATTTTAATACATGAAAAACATATTTAAAAATATATAAATCCGTTCTGTTGAAACAAAATAATTTTTTTTAAATACAGTGAAAAGATTAAACATAAGTATATATACATACATATACACATGTATGAATCATATATATCTGATTTAATATGTAATAAAAATATAAATTTTAATTTCTGATAATGTTTTCTTTTTTGTTTTACTAGGATTTAAAAAATAATAAAAGATATTTTTAATAAGTTTTATTTTAATGTATGTGATTCTTTTATCTTAAGTTTAACATACATTTGAGATGATTATCTCATTGTTCTTTCGATTATTTATGGGATATGCGGCTCTATAAAATAGGTATGAAAACGAAATGTATCATAAAATGTTATATATATTACAGGGCTAGAAAAAACAAAATTATTCATTATTTTACTATTTTTATTTTACTAACAATATAATAATTAGTTAAAAGAAAACTTGTACCACTCCAATTTTATGGACTTGACATAGTCTGATTCAGTGTTTATTTAAAGTAAAACATACTTGAATGCATCGGTTGTAAAAGCCTTTTCAGAACTTAGTTGAGAGGTGTTACCTATTCAGTATGATACAAAAAATCACAAAATATACTCCGAAAAAAAAAATCATGTAGGACTCAGTTAAATCTTTTGAACAAAGCTAAGTTTTAACTTAAAAGAGCAATATACAAAAAGCATATTCGGTATTTTACATTTTTTTTCAAAGGCACAAAATACTCTTAATCTTTCACGCGGCAAAGAACTTTCCTTTTCTGAAATATAGAAATAAATTAATGTCACTCGAACAATTGTATTAAACTTAAAAATAGCAAATTTCAACTTTGTTTCACTAGCGGATAAGTGTGTTCCGATGTATCAATATTTTAGGAACTTATTTTTTTTTCTCCACAGTTTGAGAAATATGTTTTATTCTCGTGCGAAAGTCGCTAAATATGCAAGGTCTGGCAACATTTCATCTACCACAAATCTTTAGCGTCGAATAGGCTCTTGAAGAATAAGAGATTTAAAATAAAAGGAATTTATTTCAATATTTTCCTTCTGAATATTATCATTATTATTTTTTAATTTTTACGTTTACTATATAAATAAATATTCTCTTGAAAACTATATTACCAACAAAGAAGAAAATATTTTTATGCCATGCAACTGTGCCAAGTTATAAAACATTGGTATCTGCCAGAAACACTGCCATATATCTTCAGTCAAACTATGATGTCTTCTTTAAAATTCTTACAAAACTTCCAGTTGAAATTTTTGTGAAATTTTTCAATGGAGAAAAAGTTAATAAAGCGTTAATTTCTGTTAAAATTTCAGGATTAATATTTTAAAAAGGAGTTATGCTATGACCAAAAAAATATATATGCATATTAAATGTTTTCATCGTTTTAATCTTTTATTTTGAAATTCGACATTATCTTCAAATATTTTTATTAAACATTTTCATGATCAAAAGTGTTACTGTTTAAAATTGTAAAAATATAGCTATGCTTGATTAAATAAATGAATTAAAAATATATTTTTTTAATCAAATTATGCATTCAAAATTTAAGATATTAAAGCAAGTTGGCGAGTGCTCAAACAAAAACACAGTAAAAAAAGGAAACTAACAGTATTTTCTTTTATAAAATACTCCCAATAATATAAAAAGATTAAAGAAAGCGAATTCGTCTTTAACAAAATACTTTTTTTTTTTTTTGACTACTCTCTACGCTCTAAAGGTAAATTATACTGACACATCGCTTTTAAATTAATATATATATATACATATACCAGACGATCCAGAAGTTTCGAGAATTTTGAAATGTTAATAATTAGGAAATTATGTACAATACAAAGGTCTGGTTTTCAGATATATGCTGAGAAAGTGGGATTTTTGATTAGAATGATTTAAAAAAATATATATTTATATAGTTTAGAATTTTAGCAACAGGTGGTGCTGCTGTACAACACGGAATGTATCTGTACCATGCGTTATATAGACACATGAGCTCATTGCAAAACAACTTTTCTAGGATATTGATGAGATTTCGTTTTAAGGGTGGTTTATGTTTAAACACATTTTTTAACCACTTAACCGGCGAAGGGTATGGGGAAACAGTGCTTTAACCCCCGATTTATCTCGGGGCTGCCGGTGAAGTGGTTAAAGCAGTTGAAATTGCATTGAAAGGGAATTTTGATACAAAATTTGATGAGTAAGTGTTCTGTTTAGCCATGCTTTCTTTGCATGTCGATTTGTGCTCTTATTGTACAATACGCGAAGTTAAAACTGTAAAAAAATCGATGGCCATTACAAACGTGATAGCTATGGTAAATAAGGTTTGAGAAAACCCATTCGAAGATCGTAATAGAAACAGGAGAACCCAAACGTCTGTTGTAATCGTAAATGAGGCAGAATTCGATGCCAATACTTAATTAAAATCATCAGCTCGTGGTGAGTGCAATGCACTTTTGATTTCACAATGAACTGAAATTTCTTAAATAATTTTTTTCTGTTCTGACGATGTTTTCTACTTTGTTTTGCATCGGCTCACGGCGGTACTTAAAAGCTATGGGCAGCATAATGAAAATTTGCAACCCTTGAACTTTAATTCATTCTTTTTAGTGAGCTGTATCATACCATAAAAATAATACAATCAAATTTAGCGCCCCCTGTTGGCAAAAAGCGTAACTAACATCATATGTTTGTTTCATCAAAAAAAAATCTCATAAGTTTCTAAGCATTTCTGTGAAACCGCATATTTCTATTGTTTATACTTTGCTAATTATTAGCATTTCAAAACCCGAAACTTTTGGATCACCCGGTATATACTATTAATAAAATTTTAATTGACAGTAAAAATTTTCATTCGGTGTAAAGTGTAAAAATAAATACAATACAAAATATGTATCTATAAATTTATAAAATTTCTCAGTCTGATATTCAATGACGTCGTTGAAACTCGTTATTTTAATATCTAACTATTGAGCGCTAATTAACATAAGAAAAATATCATTTAAATTAGATAATGGCGATAATTAAAATTTGTTGTTGTAACCGTTTGAGCAATTTAGGCTTTTTTATTCTTAGTTTTTTTAGGTTTAATTTATTCGCGAAATTTTCAGACGCAAGTCAATCGATAAAGATAAATACGTTTTGATTTCTCCTAAAACTTTACCGAAATTTTCTCAACGAACTGCGAAGGTAAATTCTTAAGAAAAAAAAAAGTTATGTTTTGTCTTAAAACTTTACTGAAATAATCTCAACAAATTACGATGATAAATGTTGTCGTAAAATGATAAATATGAAGAAAAATCCGTTTGAAGTTGGTGTAATTTAATGTATGGAATATTCGTCTTAAATTATAAAACTTCCATGTGTAATATTTACCTGTTTGTAGGAATAAATAAATTAAAAAGACGCGGAAGCTTTGTAACTATGCATATTTAAATACGTCATAACTTTCCAAATTATATGTAACTGAAAAAGATTTAAAAATAGCTCAAGAGTTTGAACATTTTATTTTTATATCCGTGAATTGAAGAAAAATGTTAATAATATATTTCTCAGATTTTTTTCAAAAATTATTTCCTGTACAGGGAAAATTATAAACTATTGTACAAATATTCAAAAACATATACATTATTAAAATCCTAAATATTATTTAAAAAAAAGTGTTTAATACTGAGAAAGATGCTATATAGAGTTTGTTGTTATAAATTTGCTTTTTCTGTTACTGTAAAAATTTATATCTTAGAGGGTATACAATGTATGTCTTACACGAAAATACTTGTTGATAAATAAAACAAAATACACTTAATCATTGTTAAATACATTTGTTAAAATTCAAAAAAAAATGTTGAAAATGAACAAGTATATAAATTATTTCCATTTAGACCATTTTTAAATTATTCTAACGTGTAAAACACCATCATGAAATTGACATTAAAATAATTGTTTAAATGCCATATTTAAACATTTTATTTAAAATTTTATATTATTCTTTAAAGTAAAATACATAAATTATGAACTAGAAACAAAACATATATTGAATATAACACATATATATATATATATTCTTTTTCGAAATATGTCTATTTAAAATTTATTTTAAATCATAATTTAAGGCAGTAAAAAAAAATTTTTTTTTTTTTTATGTTTGAAATAATATTTTTTCTTTTTTTATAATAGAAATTATAAAAAAAATATATGAACAAGTTAGAAAATAAGGTTTACGATTTAGAAAGATAAATATACTTTATTAAATTATCTGCATTATTTCGATGATTTTTCGTTAAATTTCAAAAATAAATTTGTTGATTCAAAATTGCATAATAAATAAATAAATAAATATAGAACAAAAAAATATAATTACAAAACAAAAAACAAATGTCTTAGAAAAAGTATATGCCATTCTGTCAAGCGTACAAAATACAATAAGTTTGAAAAACATACTTTTGTGATTTTGTCACATTTAAACACTGCCTAAAATGTTTTTTTTTTTTTTTTTTTTTTTTGTATTAAAAGGATTCTATAATATATTGTTAAGCCATTAAAAAAATTAAATTCATTTAATCATATTCATTGCCTTAACCAGCTCTTAAAAAGATATTATTTTTAATTTTACTCATAATAGTAAAATGCGGTTGAGTGAAACTATTGCTATAAATTTTGTGCTGAAATTGTTACCGCACAAAAAAGAATGTTTTTTTTTTATTTACACTGTCAAGAATTTTGTAAAATTGCATTTAAAATTCAGATTCTTTTTACTATGTGTATTTTAAAAAAAGTTTCAATAATAAGTGCAAAGCAGAAACTCTTGTAATTTAAGTATTTTATTTTCTGTATTGGATGAAAATATCAAAAACGAATTTTCAGATTTTGACTTTTTATGTCAAATATATTATGTCTCATACATTACTATTTAGGGAAATATATATGAGTAATTTTTTGGCGTTACAAAGAATGTTTACAGTTGGACCATGAAGTAAGCAAATAATATATTAAATTCACTTATTTTTTTATTTACAAATAAATAATAATATTCTGTCAATAATTGTTAATACGAGAAAGATTGCAAAATGTAAAATATATCTATATATTTCATTCTGAATTCAGCAATAAGAGAAATAAATTGGAAAATGTCAAAGTTGTTTATAGATTATTGCATATTATAAATGGAACAATTTCTACGAATTTAAACAAAATTATACTAAATCCACGCTGAATCAATTTTTCGCATAAAGGTATTTTTTTCTTACTTATATTTAGGGTTACACATCAGATATTTTAAAGAACTTTTTTCTATATTATTAAATAAGAGACTTCTTTGATACATCTTATATAGTAGTTTTAACATGTACAACTATACTTAAACGTTATCCACTTTTCACTAATTTATTTCACCTAAATTTAAAGACTTAATATCTAGCTTTATTTTTTTTCTAAATTTAAAAATTTTAATTTTTCTCTGTAAAATTATCTTATTTTCTATTAGGTAGTTTGTACTACATTTATTTTTTTCCCCCAGTGGCTCACAATAACCTAAGACATCTGAACTGCATGGCTGGGTGTTAAGCTGATTACAGCTAAGAAACCCCTCAACGCTGCTCAAATGTTCAGAACTGTTTTGATTACACAAGAATATTATTATTTAAAAATAGTAACTATACAAAAATGATTTTTTCATCAAAAGTTTAAATTTAATTGATTTTTACAATGCAGGAGAGGATAATCAATAACATATTGTTGTGAAAATTAGTGTGAAAAGATATAAGCGAATATTTCGTTCCATTGTATCCTTAAAATTATGTCGAAAGCTTGAGATTTGTACAATAAAACTCAAATGTAAGACAAAAGAACTTTCTTCTACGTTCAAAAACTTATTCAAAGTTTTTTTTTATTGTTATTACGTGAGACATCCAAGTAGTGCCAAAATTTTTGACAGTGTATTTAATGATGTGATTGAAGCATTCAATAGTTCAGTTTGAAGGAAAGTGAAAAAAGCTACCTATATTTTTTTTTCAAAATTGTAATACATAATTTTTTTTTCACATAAAAGTGGAATTGATAAACAAAAACTTGAAAGATAAGACAACAGAGAGTAAAATGCAATTATACAACATTAAAGCTATCGTAAGCTAGTCTATTTTCCTGCTTATAAATATTAATCTTCAACTGGATACATAGCAACTAATGATAGTACTCGAAGAAATAAATTTTTGATAACACATCCAATGATTTTTATTGAAACAATATACTGTATATTATTTTATTTATTTTAGATAAATGCATATTTAATCACATTAATTTTTATAATGTACATTTAATGTTTTGTTTGAAAATTTTATGTATTTTTCACAGATTTTCATATTTGTACATTACTTTCAGATGTTTTCGTCACCCTTCAAAGAAGCGTTGTGTCTGATGTTATGTATTATATTCTTTAGATATTCTTGAGCATTGATAAAACAATTCTCGCTATTTTAGTTGCTTGTTTAGATATGAAAGAAACAAAACTTTCTAGTTTGTATTATAAAGAGTTTCATAACATGTTATGTCACTGAAAATTAATTTTTTATGTTGCATCACCCCTTCACTAATGAAAAGAGTTGATATTTGTTTGGTATGTTCCACTATTTTTATGTCAATAAAAAATATTGAAAAAATTGTGCTTTTCTTTTCTTATTTCAAAATTTATATACTTCACGTTTCAAAAGTTCGGTACCATAAAAGATCTTTGCGTCGGAGAAACATGCAATAAATGTTCAGCGTGGTATGTGATTTTGTATGACAACAACAAAAAAATTAATTCAAAACATCAGCAACAGGGGGCGCTAATGCAGATAATTCCCTGGAATTATGGAATATTACTGACACAATACAAGATTTGGATACAAAAAAAGTACACATAGTATTTTCTAATGCTTTTGTAGCAATGTTAAATGCTACAGTATCATCCACTGTTGAGAGTTGAGACTAATTTTTTGTATGTATAATAGAATCGTTTTTTGTTACACTGAATATTTATCTGCGAAATGTCCAACTTATAAAAGTTTTTTTTTCTCTATCGTGCTTCACTTTAGCATCAAACTTTTGAAACACGCGATAAATAGAAGTTCACGGAGGACAAGAAGATAGAGAGTGTCATAAATTAATATTCATTCAATCTCAAAAATTCCTTAAGGTTGCTGGTCACTCACTTTCCAAATTTCCCCCCGTATTGTTAAGTCTATGAGCGTTTGATGCATTTTTATATTTAAAATATCTCCTGGAGAAATTACTATGCTTAACTTATACTTTCTGTGTTCTCTTCTTAAAGGATGTCAGTTTTTTCTCAGTTTTCAAATTATTTATAAAATCTATGCTGAATTTATTATTTTATGCCTTAAAAACTGAAGAATGGGATGCAAAATTTTGACACATCATAGAAAATTAAGCTTAGAGTTTAGAGACAATTTAAAAACTAAGAAAAAAAATGACATATTTTAAGAAGAGATCACTGAAAGAAGAAGTTAAACATAGTAATTTCTGAAGGAGATATTTTAAATACACTGGCCTCAAAAGTTAATGTACAACATGTTTTTGAAGCTCATCTGAAAAACAAATGGAAGTCAGATTAAACTTCATAGTTTATATGAATGACAATAATAAGCTTTAAAAATTAAATCTACCACTTTTATTTTATAGAAAAGAATAGGTAATTTTAAATGAGAGAAAAATTTGCAATTACGAGGCTTTCGTAATTTCGCGTGTAAGTTTTGTTGTATTTGAACTATTGATGTCAGTGTTAAAACTGTTGTTAGCTTTCGTTTTTTCAAAACTCAACACTAAAACAAAATCACTTCACCTTTTTCATTCACGTATAAAAACATTTCATATTTATTTACTTAGAACAGGTGTCACAAATAAAAATTAAATTAAAAAGTTGACATGTTTCGGTTCATTCATAAGAACCGTATTCATAACACATAAAATCAGTAGAAAGTTAAATGACACTGGATATAAATATAATTTAAAAACCAAACCAAAACATTGCGCCCCATATGATCGCGAATAGGCATTGCCACCGCGGCATATAAATATAATAAATTTTGATCATATATTAAATTTAATATGTATAAAATTAATATTAATAAAGGTAGAAAAACTAAATGACTCTGGATATAAAGGTAATTAAAAAACCCAAAACACAAAATATTGCGCCCTCTATGATCGTGAATAGCCAATGCCTCCGCGGCTTCCTTTATTAGACTCACCCTTTTAAATATTTATTAAGTAATTCTAACCACAAACTCGGAATGTCATAAGAATAAGAATCATTACAAACCCTATCCCTCCCAGAATATATCTCTATGGATTCACGGTTGATTAATTTTCGGAATAAACTTGAAATGAACACTAATCTACTATCTTTAAAACAAATTTTAACGCCCCCTCTTTAAAAACATTCTTGATAATGCAGGCTTATCCCTACCAAATTTAATGTCATATTCATGCTCTTTCTTTCTAACCACAAAATTTCTACCTGTCATACCGATATAAAAACTAATATCCCCCACCTTCATTCTCATATGGAATTTCATACACCCCTGCTAGATCATCTTGTGGAACCGGATCAAAAGCTCTGTATAGAAGATGTTTTAACTTAGGAGGTGGCTTAGCAACTAATTCTATTTTTAACTTTTTTAATTTAGCTTTAAGCCTCTCAAAATTATCCTTTATATAAGGAAACGATAGTCTTTTAACCCCAATCTCTTCCCCCTTCTCACATGCATTATCAACCAAATTACAATTAACCTGACAATTATTTTTATCCCTATAATTATTAACCAATTTATTAATTTTATCCTTTTTGTAACCATTCAACTTAGCAATATTAAAAATATAATTCAACTCCTCATACAAAAATCCATCAAAACAAACAATAAACGCACGATTAACCATGAACCGGAATGTAGAAAACTTATACCCAAAGGGTGAATACGCACAAAATGGAATAATATGCTGACTAGCTATACCCTTCCTGTAAACTTTCCTTTTTAACATAGAACCCTCTCTAATAAGCCACACGTCTAAAAATGAAATTGCACGATCATTTTCCAATTCAAACGTAAATTGAATATTCCTATCCAGTTTATTAACTTCATCTACAAAAACAATGAAAGACTCAACTCCCCCCTCCCAAATTAAAAACACATCTTCAACATACCTCTTCCAAAATTTAGGAACTTTCTCAAACTTTTCGAAAATATTCTCTTCAAAAGACCTCATTTTAAACTCAGCTAAAAACCCGAAATAGGAGAACCCATAGGGGCACCCATGTTTTGTTTATAAATTTTACCATCAAAAACAAAATAATTACTTTGTACAATTAACTGTAATCCATCTTTTAGTACATTTTATACTGTCATTATATATTTCCGCCTTGTCAATCCTCTTTTTATTTTCATCACAAACTTCAAAAATGTCAATCGACGGAAAAAGTGATTTGACATCCAAACTAGCTAACAAACAGTTATGAGGAATCTCAAGTATCCTTATGCTTTCAACAAAACTTGCAGTGGAATTCACAACATTCTCTGATGGCGGCAGTAACTCTTTCAAAATAAGCACAAACGCCCTTTCCAAATAGTAAATCGGTGCTTGGCATCTTGTAACGATGGGGCGTAGAGGATACCCCTCTTTATGATCTTTTAATCTACCTATCAAACGTGGAATCACACCCTGTTTATTAATAAACAATCTAACTTTAACATTATCTGGCCAACAACCTTTTTCAATAATATCTTTCACCTTTTTGTGGATTTTATTCAAAGGAGATTTTTCAATTAAGGAACAATCCATAGCAGCAATAGCTTTTTGCATTTTAACTTTATACTCATTACGATCCAAAACAGCAATCCTGTTGGACTTGTCAGTCTGTATGAACAACACTTCACTATCCTTTTTCAAATTTTTAACAATTTTTTACTCAGGTGTATTAAGATTTAAAGGCTTTTTCATATATTTATGTAATTCAGTAAACATTATATTTCTAACTTCCTCCTTGTTTTCACTATTTACTTTACTAATTATACATTCTGCCTCCATAATTAAATTCTTAACATTTTGCTTCTGTTCAAACATAAACTTCGGGCCTTTATTCAACAGATCTAATTCTCTATCATTAAACTCCTTCTTAGATAAATTAACAATTTCCACTTTCTCCATTTTCTCCATTAATCCCTTTTTATCAGTTAAAAACAAAACTATTAAACAATTATTTAATAGTATGGAACGTGTTTTTGAAAGAAGATGTCTGACACTATTTATCAGGAAGAAATATTCTGTTATTAATGATTTAAATTTTAGGACATATGAAGCTTATATGCAGCTAGTTGGATGTTGTGATCGTAAAAATGTTGAACTTGGGAATAATGATGTTTGGATTGAGAAGTTTGATTTATTGACTAGAAAGTTAGAAAGATGGAGGGAGATTCAAAACTGTTATAAAGTGGCTAAACTTAAGAAAAAAGTGGAGAAGTTGATTTTAAGGTCAAGAATATCTGTTCGTGGTCCTGGATTAATGGAGAAAATGGAGAAAGTGGAAATTGTTAATTTATCTAAGAAGGAGTTTAATGATAGAGAATTAGATCTGTTGAATAAAGGCCCGAAGTTTATGTTTGAACAGAAGCAAAATGTTAAGAATTTAATTATGGAGGCAGAATGTATGATTAGTAAGTAAATAGTGAAAACAAGGAGAAAGTTAGAAATATAATGTTAACTGAATTAGATAAATATATGAAAAGGCCTTTAAATCTTAATACACCTGAGTTAAACATTGTTAAAAAATTTTTAAAAAGGATAGTGAAGTGTTGTTCATACAGACTGACAAGTCCAAGAGGATTGCTGTTTTGGATCGTAATGAGTATAAAGTTAGAATGCAAAAAGCTATTGCTGCTATGGATTGTTCCTTAATTGAAAAATCTCCTTTGAATAAAATCCACAAAAAGGTGAAAGATATGATTGAAAAAGGTTGTTGGCCAGATAATGTTAAAGTTAGATTGTTTATTAATAAACAGGGTGTGATTCCACGTTTGATAGGTAGATTAAAAGATCATAAAGAGGGGTATCCTCTATATCCTCTACGCTATCGTTACAAGATGCCAAGCACCGACTTACTATTTGGAAAAGGCGTTTGTGCTTATTTTGAAAGAGTTACTGCCGCCATCAGAGTATGTTGTGGATTCCACTGCAAGTTTTGTTGAAAGCATAAGGACACTTGAGATTCCTCATAACTGTTTATTAGCTGGTTTGGATGTCAAATCACTTTTTCTGTCGATTGACATTTTTGAAGTTTGTGATGAAATTAAAAAGAGGATTGACAAGGCGGAAATATATAATGACAGTATAAAATGTACTTTAAAAGATGGATTACAGTTGATTGTACAAAGTAATTATTTTGTTTTTGATGGTAAAATTTATAAACAAAACATGGATGCCCCTATGGGTTCTCCTATTTCGGGTTTTTTTAGCTGAGTTTAAAATGAGGCCAATTGAAGAGAATATTTTCGAAAAGTTTGAGAAAGTTCCTAAATTTTGGAAGAGGTATGTTGACGATGTGTTTTTAATTTGGGAGTGGGGAGTTGAGTCTTTCATTGTTTTTGTAAATGAAGTAAATAAACTGGATAGGAATATTCAATTTACGTTTGAATTGGAAAATGATCGTGCTATTTCATTTTTAGACGCGTGGCTTATTAGAGAGGGTTCTATGTTAAAAAGGAAAGTTTACAGGAAGGATATAGCTAGCCAGCATATTATTCCATTTTGTGCGTATTCACCCTTTGGGTATAAGTTTTCTACATTCCGGTTCATGGTTAATCGTGCGTTTATTATTTGTCCTGATGAATTTTTGTATGAGGAGTTGAATTATATTTTTAATATTGCTAAGTTGAATGGTTACAAAAGGATAAAATTAATAAATTGGTTAAAAATTATAGGGATAAAAATAATTCTCAGGTTAATTGTAATTTGGTTGATAATGCATGTGAAAAAGGGGGAAGAGATTGGGGTTAAAAGACTATCGTTTCCTTATATAAAGGGTAATTTTGAGAGGCTTAAAGCTAAATAAAAAAGTTTAAAATAGAATTAGTTGCTAAGCCACCTCCTAAGTTAAAACATCTTTTATACAGAGCTTTTGATCCGGTTCCACAAAATGATCTAGCAGGGGTGTGTGAAATTCCATATGAGAATGGGGGATATTAATTTTTATATCGGTATGACAGGTAGAAAGTTTGGGGTTAGAAAGAAAGAGCATGAATGTGACATAAAATTTGGTAGGGATAAGACTGCGTTATCAAGATTGTTTTTAAAGAGGGGGTTGAAATTTGTTTTAAAGATAGTAGATTAGTGTTCATTTCAAGTTTATTCCGAAAATTAATCATCCGTGAATCCATAGAGATATATTCTAGGAGGGATAGGTTTTGTAATGATTGTTATTCTTATGACATTCCGAGTTTGTGGTTAGAATTACTTAATAAATATTTAAAGGGTGAGTCTAATAGGGGGAGCCGCGGTGGCATTGGCTATTCACGATCATAGAGGGCGCAATATTTTGTGTTTTGGGTTTTTAAATTATCTTTATATCCAGAGTCATTTAGTTTTTCTACTTTTATTAATATTAATTTTATACATATTAAATTTAATATATGATTAAAATTTATTATATTTATATGCCGCGGTGGCAATGCCTATTCACGATCATAGGGGGCGGAATGTTTTGTTTTGGTTTTTAAATTATATTTATTTCCAGTGTCATTTAATTTTCTACTGATTTTATGTGTTATGAATACGGTTCTTATGAATGAACCGAAACATGTCAACTTTTTAATTTATTTTTTATTTGTGACACCTGTTCTAAGTAAATAAATATAAAATGTTTTTATACTATTGGTGTCAGTTTTGTTCACAACAACCAGTAGAGTCTAGAAGTGTCTAGAAGAAGTCGTTTGCCCGATTCATTAAGGTGACGGGCAATAGGATGGAAGTAAAGGGGTTGTCACGGGCCGATACTGCTAGAAGGCTCAATGTATCTCGCAGTGTAGTACAACAACTCGGAGATCAGTATACATCCGAAGATTCTGTGCCCAGAAGACATGTTCCTGGCTGCCCATGTGTTACAACGCCTGGAGAAGACCGGTTTCTTCCTCTTTCAGCCCGAAGGAGAAGACGCACTACTGTGCAGCAACTCATTGCAGGCCACTTTGCAGCTTCAGGAAGAAGATTCTCCGCTACTACGGTGTGAAGACGTCTACACAATGCAGGTCTCTATGCAAGGCGACGAGTTCTGTGCGTGTCTCTGTGTACCCTCAACAGACGACAGAGAAGGGCCCCCTTATGTTCGAAAAGAGAACATGTTTGTTGGACTAAACGACAGTGGGCATTTGTACTCTTCATAGACGAGTCCAGATTCCCACTGGAGAGCTTCTTCTGATCGGGAGAGAACAATGCACTCGATACCGTAAATCAAGCACTGTCAAAACACATAGGTACAGAAACGGTGGAATCATGGTTTGGGCAGAAATCTCACTCGGTGGCAACACAGACCAGCATGTGTTCCATGGAGGAACTCTAACTGGTGCGAGATATTGAAATGAAATTCTTTATTCATATGTGCGCCGCGCCCATATGCCGGTGCTATTGATGCCACTGATATAAAAAAATACATGAGTGAAGCAAAAAAGTGGGAAAATCAGCTAATTGAGATGGGATAACACAGGAAAAAATTCAAAATTAAGTAAGAAATAATAATTAAATGCCTAAACCTAGTTCCCGAAGTAGCCGAGATTCGCCTAAGTGCCGCGCAGAAAATATCTTGAAAAAGGCTCTTTGCAAACACCGTGATAAGGTCACAGTAGTTAAGTGGGTCTGTTTTGGCAGTGGCTTAAAAAATGTAAAACTTACATTAAATATAAAATATATTTCTAAAATTAATTATAAGTCTGAGAAAGAAATAAAAACAAAAGTTTTATACGATTTGACAGGCAACTTCCTTATCCAATCAGGAGAGAGTGAACGGACAATAAAATTAGAGATCTTTGAATAGTTGCATTTTTAAAGAAAAACGTGGGATTTTAACGCGATAATCCTTCATAGAATCACTAAATATTTCTCATTAAATAAAACATTCAGTATTAGTTCTGGTATGCACGAAAAATCTCTAATTAAATAGGAAAATAAAATTTGTAACTCTGACGTAAATTGTTTAGAACATTGTAAACATTTAACCAATGCTCAATTAACAATTCAAATTATTCTGGAATTATACTGCTGCAATTATCCGAGAACTAATTCACAGCGTGTATAATCAACATGTCGCTTAAGGGTCATTCCATGTCAATTCAACCAGACCTTGTACACCGACCCACAGGGATTTGGATGAAACTTTGTGTACACGCTAAATCTATCATGAAATGATTTCACCAGAAAATTTTCCTTCCCAGGCCTCATAGTTTGTGAGGTATGGAGGGTCCAATTCTTGGGTTTTTCTCAAATCGCACATTTCTGAGTCTGTATTTTGAGATTGCAGTTCCATCTTCAAAAAATTGTTTCTCTGGATCTAAAACATGAATCATCTTTAAAATATCACTGTAAAAGTATAATAAGATTCAGATTTTAATAAAAAATATTTCAAAAATTTACTTGTACTATTTAGGATAAAAAAAGTCAGCCAAAATTAAGAGTTATGGTTATTTTTCCAAATTTTTGTGACTTCACCAAAAAGGCTGTACACAAAAAGGCAAATAAAATTTCCAATTTATTTTTGTTTTAAATAAAAGTTTACATTTTGTACTTTCTATCTATGAAAAAAATGATGTTTTTTGCATGGCTTATGCAAAAAAATTGGGTACTTTCTAATTAGCCGGATGTGTGTTTTATTTTTACATATGTACATATGTATAGATCTACATAAATACAGATGTATTATACATTTACATATGTATGTATATATACAGTATATTGATATATATATGTATAACATTGGTGCCCGTCTAACCAAAAAGTACCAAATTTTGCCTTGTTTTGAGAATCTGCACCAATTAAGAGGAAAAAAATCTGGTTAAGTTTAGCTGTGGTACTTAAATAATTACTGGAATTTCGAGAGTTATTGAATATATTGTTCTTTGATACATGTTTTTTTATTTGCAAAGTAAAGTTTACGCTTTGTTTTTTCTGATTAAAAAAAATCTTACTGTAATATGTTTCCTCATTAAATTTAGGGAATGGTCCATATATTTCATTTCGTTATTTAATAATGGGCATTTTTTGCTAATCTAAAGAATCTCTTACTTTTAATTTCAATAATTAAACTCAAAACAGATTTTATTTTGGTACAGTATAAAATAAATAATTTTTTCTCCTCACATTTCCATTCTTTCTTTTGAATGCTTATATATTAATTATTTGTGTTTGAAAAATGTTCAAAACCTTGTATTTCCTTTCCTTGGGTAATTTTAATCAGTTTAAATATTTATATTGGCAAGTTTAAATACACAAATGTTTAACAGAACTTAAATTTGTTTCTATAGTCTGAAAGATTTAATTGCAGCTGCCTTGTATAAACACCTTCTGATAAAGGCAGGGTAATGTACGTTAGTGAAAGCAGATGTTTTGAAATCAATTTAATCAAATTATTGTCATTCTGGTGTTTCTTATCATAGAAAAAAGATCTAACTTTTACTGTGCTACTAAAAATATATTCTGATTTTTACATATTTTATAGTTTGTGATATGTATAAATATTTTTTTGCTTTATTGTTTTAATATGAAGCCTGATATTAAACCTTCTACTAGTGTTCAGGCTTGCAGTGTTGTAATATTAACTGGTTTAGAATGTCACAAAACTAGCTATACAAGTAACAGAGAAATAGACTATATTGATAATCTCTGTGACTCACAAATAGAACTTTTATCAATTAGGACTATTGAATTTATAAAACGAAAAATAAGTGAAAACCGTTTGATTAATATATATGAGCATCACAGAATTTGGCTCTTAATGAAATATGAATTTTATCAATATAAATGTGCGGATCCATTTAAGCGGCATAAAAAGCAAGTGAAAAAAGGAATTAGGACAGTTAATAGAGATTTATATACGGCCGAAAGAGTAAACCAAAGTTGAAAGTTATGATTATTTTTCCGAAATTTTGTGACTTTATGAATAAGGCTGTACACAAAAAGGGAAATGAAATTTTCATATTGCTCCATATCAAATAACTATAAATTCAATAACTCATAGAAATTCCAGTAATTATTTAAGTACCACAGCTAAACTTAGTCAGATTATTTCCCCCCTTATTTGGTGCAGATTTTCAAAACAAGCCAAAATTTGGTACTTTTCGGTTAGACGGGCACCAGTGTTATACATATATGTATCAATATACTGTATATATACATACATATGTACATGTGTAATACATCTGTATTCATATAGATCTATACATATGTACATATGTAAAAATAAAACACACATCCAGCGAATTGGAAAGTACCCAAAATTTTTGCATAAGCCATGCGAAAGACATTATTTTTATTTCATAGATAGAAAGCCCAAAGTGTAAATTTTTATTTAAAACAAAAAGAAATTGGAAATTTTATTTGCCTTTTTGTGTACAGCTTTTTTGGTGAAGTCACAAAAATTTGGAAAAATAACCATAACTCTCAAATTTGGCTGACTTTTTTTTATCCTAAATATTACAAGTAAATTTTTTAAATATTTTTATTAAAATCTGCATCTTTTTATATTCATACAGTGATATTTTTAAGATGATTCATGTTTAAGATCCAGAGAAACAAATTTTTGAAGGTGGAGCTGCAATCTCAAAATACAGACTCAGAAATGTGTGATTTGAGAAAAATCCAAGAATTGGACCCCCCCCCCCCATATCTCACAGACAATGAGATCTGGGGAGAAAAAAAAGTCTGATGGAATCATTTCATGATAGAATTAGTGTGCACACAAAGCTTCATCCAAATCCCTGTCAGTCGGGTTAACAAATTGGTTGAACTGACATGGAATGACCCTTAAGCAAGAGACTAAAGAGTCCTGAAAATTGCTCAGAAGGAATTGGAGGACATCACTGGACTTTACTGGAAGAAATCATGTACGATTTAGGAATTATTGATAGAACGTAAATAAAAAATCTTTAGATGCAAAATACTGATGCGGTACTTTATTTTCTTTTGTTTTTTCTAGAAATTGCTTGTTACTTACTTCTTTATTTACAAGTAGGAAGTATTGTATTCGCGAAAGCTTTTCAAACCGGCTTTAGTGGTCAGAGTATCCGAAAAAATATGTTTTTACAAAATGTTATCTATCCTTACGCATGTATATAGGTTGCACAAATGTTGTGGGCGTTCTATCTCAAGAGCTAATGTTCGGTATTTAATGAAAAATTATATGCAGTTAGTCCCTAAAACAAATTGGTGCTGATTAGAAATTGGTATAAATTGCTCAACACATGATGCTGCTTCGCAGCATTTCTTTCAATTTCCGTAAAAGCTCAATCTCTTGTTTCAATGTATTTATTTTAATCAGATTCAGTTGGTTCTTGACATAAATTAATGTTTAGCACTGCTGTGCTACATCTTTTACGATTTCCGCAATAGTTCAATCTCCAAAAGTAATGCATGGATTTTCATCAAACTTCAGATTCAGTTAATTCTTTACTTGAGTTGACATTTTCTATATTTTGTTAAAAAGCATAAACAAATAACGCTGTTATGCTGCTACTTCACAATTTCTGCAATAGCTCTAATCCAAGAACTAATACACGGATTTTGAACAAACTTCAGATTTTTTTAATGTTGACATAATTTGTTGTAGATTAGGTTTCAGTGTAAACCACCAACAAAAAGTGCTGCTATGCTGCTATTTCACAATTTCTGCAATTGCTCTAACTCAAGAACTATAATGCACAGATTTTTATCAAACTTCGGATTTTTAATGTTGACATAATTTGTTGTAGATTAGGTTTCAGTGTAAACCACCAACAAGTAGTACTGCTATGCTACATTTTGCAGGATTTACATGATTTTAGCGATAGTAATATGCCAAAACCTAATACACGGAACTTCATATCATTAGAATTCCCATGATGGACACAGACTACCATTTCATTTTGGCACTGTGATAGCGAAATTCGAAGTATTAACATGTACGAGATAGACGAAAGTTTTGGAATTGCCACATCCGACTAGTTTCAAACTGGTGCGCTAGATTATCTCATGATCTGCTGAAAGGATTTTGATAAAATTGAAGTCGCATTTCTTTTTTTTATAATATTGACTATTATATAGTATAGAATTTTTTCTTTTGACTATATGCCATATTCATGTTTTAGTAATTTTTAAAACTCTAATTATTAAAACGTTATGAATGTTTTCACATTTTCATATTTACATAAAAAAATACTTTTTTGATAGTATGATCTAGTAAGCATTTCGACTCACAAAATCATTTATAAACAAAGGAACGTTCATAAATATAATTTTAGTATTAACCTCTACAAGGGGGCTCGGACAGCATCTGTTGGGTTTTCATGCATTCTCGGACAGATGCTGTCGGAGACTCTATCTAAAGGATAAATTAAATAACTTTGAAAAATAATGTGCAATTATGAATAATTCTTTACTCATAGAATAAAATCAAAATCACAAAAGACGGGAAAATTTTTTATACATTTTTCTCTTTTTTCAGAAATGCTTAGACCAGTTTCTGAAAAATACATAAAAAAGAATCCTTTTTTTAAACATAATCCTAAGTATGCATTAAAATTATTTTAACGGATTATCAAAAATAATTTCTCAAGCAATGTAACATGTGTTGTCAGTCAAAATTAAGAGTTTATCATCTGAGCTCTTATTGTTGAAGCGTTTTAACTATTAGTGAGATAACGTTTTTGACATATACTAACAAAAGATAACAGCTGAACTTATTGTTTCTAATGCTTTGTGTCCTGTCAAAAATGCCATAAGCTCGGAAAATAATTTGTTCAAAAAAGTCAAAGTTTCCTGGCACAACACAAAAGCAAATAATATTTTTCAGAATTGAAGAACATAGAAAAAGTTGGAAAAGATTTATTTTAATAAAAAAATGTAAGAAAAACTTAAAAATTTTTTGAACAAACTTAAAAGATTTTAATATCGAAAACTGAAAATTATCGATAAACGTAGTTAAAACTGCTAACAAGCATATTAATAAGCATGACTGTAATTACATGAATTATGTTATTTTGGAGTTGAACGGTAAAATAAACTTTAAAAACTTGGAGAAGGAGGGAGGTTATCAGAAAATACTTTAATTAATTAATAATAAACACCAGGTTTTGTCTTCAAAATATAATGACTTTTTTATTGCTGTACACTGCAATTAAAAAAATATTATGTTTCTAAATCTAAAAAATTTTTATGTAACCAAAAAAAAATACTCAGTAACCTCCCTCGATTCATCCACCATGAGATAACAATCTGAGAAAGGGCATAACATGTTAATAAACGTATAGCATAGTATTCTACCTTGTATCTGTTATTGAAGTCTTAGAAAATTATACCATTTTGATCCAGAACAGAAGCTACCACAAAACGGCACTGTGCGCGGTATTTTCTTAGATGTTCGCGAGAAACGTTCTGGACCTATGACCGGCCCTGTCTGCGTAATCCTAAGCTCGGAAAGGGACAGACACTGGCTATATAATTACAGGAGTGGGCAATCATTGCCGGAAAACAGATTTCCTATGCTACACTTGGTAGCGACAAACATCTGATTAATGTCCTCTAGCCCTTGCGCTTGCCAGCGGTAGTAATTCTTCTTCTTCATACTTATTTTAATGTATAAGCTTATTTAATCGTCGTTTTATTAGTTTGCACTTAATTTATGCTTATATTCATACTAATTGTATTGCACTGTCGGCCTTTTCCCTTTCCCCGAGTTTTTGCTTGATATACCAACCACTGCCCCTGCAAGAAGTTTATTTAGCAAAGTTCACTCTTGCTAATTCATCTATGCATTTCTATAATCGACTCATCGAATCCGATACGAAATAAATGCACGCATCGCGACTCGAGTGCTAATTCCGGAACTATTCATTGGTCAATGGGCACCAGTAGGGGACGGTATTGAGTGTATGGAACAGTGGCGTAGCTAGGATGGGTGACAACTGGGGCGGATGCAAATGGTGTTACCCGCACAGCCTAATGTCACACACGCATTTAAATCCGTCATATTTTTTCAATTACAATTCTACGTTATCACAACAAATGACCATACTCCTTATTTAGCTTGCTTGCATCCATGCATTACAAAAAAAAAAAAAAAAAAAAAAAAAAAAAAAAACTGAAGGAACTTATTATTTATTCCATAATCCACTTAAGTCAATGCGGTGTCTATATGCAGAAAAAAAGTCTTTAAAGTTCGTTTTTCGCTACTTAGTCGTAAAGCAAAGTTTAGAAATCCCATTTTGTATAAATTTTCACATTCTCAAAGAAAAGAAAATTAACTCTGATGCGTCGTACGCTAGAAATTTCTTTTTGTTGAATTTTCTTTAAAATCTTACAATAATATGTGTGTATATTTTGCGAAAAAAGATTGGGGTCAGCCCTTAGAGGGTGACAACTGGAGGGGGGAACCGCACCCTCCGCTCCCACTGGGCTGGAGAAAATCGTGTTACCATGTGAGATTGGACTACTCGCAAGAAAAGAATCAATTGATAGACATGTTCAATTGGTTGAGTTGTAGCAGCAGGTTTGATGCTATCATATGTTTTTGAATTTCCTCCTAAGAATTGAGCGAGTGAGGGTACTAGTAAGTCAATATCTAGAAGGGTTTTGAATACATCAGAGATGTCATTAGCTAATAACTGTGCTGTGAAAATATGAAAATGAGTATGATGTTGTACCCCGTTCTCACCATGCTCGCAATGGCTTGAATTTCATTTATTCATTGAACACATACATCTGACTTATGTGCTTGGAATCGGATGTCCGCTTATAAGTCATCGTCACTATATATGGACGAGACAGCCACGGGGAGCTACACTGGTAGAAATCGATTTATGAAAACACGGTTTTTTGACAAAAACTTCTATAATATTCATTAAAAATTAATGAAATTTCATGAGATATACATAGTGCGTATGAGAAATCTGTTACAAAAATAAATTTTTACACATAATATTAAACATAAACAAAAAGTCAAAAATTAAATTTTCGTAATATGCGAACATAGAAATTGATTTATGAAATATCCCATTTCTTTGGTTATTCAGAAGCAATGTGAAAAAAAAATTGCATAAAATAAGGTAACGTGACCTGCAAAGTAAGCATAAAAAGCATTGAACAGTGAAAGCAATACATTTTAGTTATAATTTTTTCGATGGATAACGAAAGATTTTGTCTGAGGAAGAAAGAGGTAAAACTGGCGTATATTTAGAATATGGAAAATCTGTCCCGGAAATTAGTAAATTAATTAAAAGATCTGTTGGCGTGACATATAACTATAGAAAAGATCCAGCAAATTATGGCAAAAATTTTAACAAAAAAGGTAATTCACGTTTAAGCAAGAGACAGAAAAGGGGGAATTCTTCAACTTCCACAGATAACTGGTCACAGTTCAAAGCAGATTTGTGAAGATTTGTCTCTGCCTGCTACTTCTAAAAGAGTTAGGCAAATTTTACATTTTTCACGGAGCTTAAGATGGACGAAAATGAAGCCATGTCCAAAGTTACTTCTGCATCACAAGCAGATGCGTTTGCAGTATTGCGAGAAGTACATGGCAATGGGTGACTAGTGGAAGAAAGTCTTTTTCTATGACGAAAAAATATTTAATTTGGATGACCCAGATGGTTTGAGGTATTATTGGAGAGATCTCTAAAAAGAACCGAAATCTACATTCAGCAGAAATTTTGGTGGCGGAAGTTTCATAATTTGGGCAGCGATTGCTTATGATGGCAAAAGCGAAATTGTATTTTTTTAAACGGTCACCAAAACTCTTTTGATTATAGTTTAGTTTTAGAAAATTCACTTCTTCCATTTGCATGGTAATATTATGGTTTAGATTATATCTTCATGGAAGATAATGCAAGTATTCACATTTAGAATACAATGAAAGATTAGTTTGACACACAGAATATTGTTCTTTTAGATCATCTATCTATTAGTCCTGAACTGAACACCATCGAAAACGTTTGGGAACAACTTGTTCAAATGGTTTATGCAAATGGGAAACAATACACATCACTTGTAGATTTGAAAGCTTCAGTCTGTCAAAACTGGAATGTAATTGATCAGAATTGCATCCAAAATCTTGTTGATTTACTAATTATTAATTTCAATTAAATGCGATATTGCATAAATCAATTTCCATGTTTTTATGTTAATAAAATCTAATTTTGGATGTTATGTTTTTGTTTATTAATTTGTATGAAATTTTATTTTTCTAAATTATTTGTTCCACATAGCTTATATAATGTATGAAATTTCATTCATTTTTTGTTAATATTATAAATGTTTTGATTAAGAAATCGTGTTTTCATAATTCAATTTCCACCAGTGTATAATACCAGAGGTTTACAACTGAGCACTCTACAATGTGTGATGATCAATTTGAAGAAGCAGGATGGAATTATTTTAGGTATTGGCTAAAGGGAAGATAAGCCGGGAAGAAACACAGTACTGTGGGGATTGAGATTGAATAGATTTTTGTTGAAACCCCAAATAAATTATACGCAGTTAGTTCTAATAAAATGTATCCATAATTTTTGCAGATGGGAATATTTTATAAGTGCATGTATCTTTTTTCAAAAGATGCATTTGAAGTTACCCGGTTTCAAGCAAAACGGAAAAATCTGCATATAAAACCCATTTATCTAAATTAAGAAGAACGATTAGTACGCCTTTTGCCACTTTGTACTTCCCAATGAACTTTAAAATCTAATAGAGAAGAGTTTTTCAAATGTATATTAAATTGCAGTTATTGAGTTATTGAGTAACGTATGTGCATATATATATATATACGTCCTAACATATACTACAAATAAAACCTGCGGGTAATTTTCTATAACTGCTATTTTCTACTTTAATATAAGCATAGTAAACAATTTAAAATGAATTTTTATAAATACTTCGCATTCCTTTAAAGAATATATTCTCGTAAAATTAATAGATTTTAGAATTGTCATGAAGAAATGTTACCTTTTAAAAAATAAAAGACAGAACTTTTTTTTCTTTTTTCTTTACTTTTTTCTCCTGTCTGACACCGAAATGTAAATGATCATGAAAATAGTTTGAATTAAGACGGTAATCCAAAAATCACTATATATAATGCATTTCAATAATAGACACGTAATAATATTATTCCCGAAAAGAAGTATTAAAAAATAAAAGATAAAGTTGCACGTTGTAATTATTTTTCTTCGATTGCCAGAATATTAATTAACTTTATTTTAGAAAGCTGCGTTTTAAGGTTTCTGAGTTACAATAAACCAATTAATGGAAAAGGATATTATGAATATTTCCCCTCAAGTAAGTGAATAACGCTGTACTATTGACTCATTAAGATCTCGGTTTGACTAAAACCGGTAAATGCGTTCACGCATAATTTTTTTGGATGAATCTGAGACGTACATAATTGACAAATTTTTAAAAATATCTCTACCTTCGCTTAACGTAATTAACCTGTACTTCTAATCTTTAAAAGTTAATTTATGTTGAAATCAATTTTGTCTTATTTAATATGATTTAAATCTTATACATTAAGTTCAATATTATGGCCATTATATGTTTTAGAAGTTTTTAGTAGGAAATTAACATATACTGTAATTTTCATTGCAAATTATTTTTAATATAATTTTATGAACTTCATAATTATAAAGAGCGTTTTTATAAGCAGCGTTCGTAAGAGTAAGAAAATTTGATATATGTATAATAAACAATTTCAAATGAATTTTTATAAATGCTTCGCACTTCTTTAAATTATATATTTTTGATAAAATCTAAAGTTTTAAGTTTTCAAATTTTAACTGTTGTTACCTCTTAAAAAATAAAAGAAAGGAACTTTTTTTTTCTCAGAACTTTTTTTATCAGGTCCAGCACCGAAATGCAAATGATCATGAAAATAGTTTTAATTAAGACGGTAATCCAAAAATTATCGAATATAATGTATTGCTACAAAAGACACGTAATAATATAATTCCCGAATAGAAGAATTAAAAAATAAAGGATAAAATTACACGTTGTAATTATTTTTCCTTGATTACCAGAATATTAATTAACTTTATTTTTGGAAGCTGCGTTCAAAGGTTTCTGAATTACAATAAATCAATTAGTGGAAACGGATTTTATTGATATTTCCTCTCAAGTAAGTGAATTGCGCTGCACTGTTGACTGATTAAGATCTCGGTTTGACTAAAACCGATATATTCGTTCACCTATAATTTTTTCTACATAATTAGACGACATTTAGACGTACACAATTGACAATTTTTTAGAAATATCTGTACCTTGGCTTAAAGTAATTAACCTGTACTTCAGACCTTTAAATGTTAATTTATATTGAAATCAATTTTGTCTTATTTACTATGATTTAATCTTTATACATTAAGTTTAATTTAATGATCATCATATGTTTTAGAAGTTTTTAATAAGAAATTAACATATATTGTAATGTCCATGTTACATTATTTTCAAGAAATTCCTGTTTAAATTTTTATGAATTTCATAATTGTAAACAGAGTTTTATTAAGCAGTGTTCGTACGCATCATGAAATATCATGGCCTGAAATTTGATATATGTATAATAAACAATTTTAAATGAATTTTTATAAATACTTCCCATTTCTTTAAATAATATATTCTCTGAAAAATGCTAAATTTTAAATCGTTGAAGAATTGTTACCTTTTAAAAAATAAAAGAAAGGAATTCTTTTTCTCAGTTTTAACAACAGGAATGCATATGATGCTAAAAATAGTTATAAATAAGACGGTAATCCAAAAATCAACCAAGATGCCAAAAATCAACCAAAAATCAACCAATGCATTGCTACAAAAGACAAGTAATTATATAATTACCGAATAAAAGAAAAAAAAAGATTGCACGTTGCAATAGTTTTCCACAATTTCCAGAATGTTAATTAACTTTAGTTTTGAAGCTGCGTTCTAAGATTCTGAATTACAATAAACCAATTATTTGAAACGGATTTTATGAAAATTTTCCTCAAGTAAGTCAATTGCGCTGCACTGTTGACTGTTTTGATATCAATTTGACTAAAACCGGTAAATGCGTTCGCGCATAAATTTTTTGGATGAATCTGAGACGTACATAATTGGCAAATTTTTAGGAATATCTGTACCTTGGCTTAAAGTAATTAACCTGTACTTCAGACCTTTAAAAGTTATTTTATGTGGAAATCCATTTTGTCTTATTTACTAAGATTTAAACATTATACATTAAGCTCAATTTAATGACCATTATATGTTTATTTTAAGTGTTTAACAAGAATTTACATATATTGTAATGTTCATGGTACATTATTTTGAATATAAGTTTATGAATTTCATAATTATAAGCAGGGTTTTATTAAGCAGAGTTTAGACGAGTCTTAAGTTTGATATACATATGTATAATAAACAATTTCAAATGAATTTTTATAAATGCTTCGCATTTCTTTAAATAATGTATTTTCGATAAAGTCTTGACTTATCAGTTTTAAAATTTTAAGTGTTGTTACCTCTTAAAAAATAAAAGAAAGATTTTTTTCTCAGAAATTTTTTCTCAGGTCTAACACAGAAATACACATGATTCTGAAAATAGTTTTAATTAAGACAGCAATCGAAAAATCACCAAATGTAATACATTTCTATGAGAGACACGTAATTATATTATTCTCGAATAAAAGAATTTAAAAAGAAATAAAATTGCACGTTGTAATTACTTTTCATCGATTGCCAGAGTATTAATTATTTTTGATAACTGCGTTGTAACGCTTCTGAGTTTTAGTAAACCAATTAGTGGAAACGGATTTCATGAATATTTTCTCTCAAGTAAGTGAATGGCGCTGCACTGTTGACTGATTAAGATCACGCTTTGACTGAAACAGGTAAATCCATAAACTTTTTGGATAAATCTGAGATGTACATAATTGATATTGTTTTAGAAATAAGTCTATTTTGACTTAACGTTATTAACCTGTACATCAGACCTTTAAAAGTTACTTTATGTTGAAACCAATTTTGTCTTATTTACTATGCTTTAAACTTTATACGTCAAATTCAATTTAATGACCATTATATCTGTGGCTTCTGGTAATAACCAAGTAAGGCACATTTTATATATTTTGAGTAATATAACGTTTACAGCTTTCAACTATCTTTTTATCTTTACTTTTATAAAATAGAATAGAACTTAATAATTTTCACTACATTCAATTAGGATATAAGAACCTCTTTTTTGCCAAAATAATTATATGACAATGGTTTTTATTAATTGAGAATTAATTAAGTTTTTTTCAACTTTTAAATGAAAATTTTTAGTCGGCATATGACGGGAAGTATTCGATTTTCATTTTTCAGTAATGTTCATTTTTCAGTACTATGTCAAATGAAAGGACTCTTACAAAGTTACATTTTCGCATATTATCTAAATTTCTTCAAAAATGTGCCTTACTTGGTTATTACCGGAAGCCAAAGATATATTTTAGAAGTTTTTAATAAGAAATTAACATGTACTGTAATTTTTATGGTAATTTTTTCTCAATATAATTTTATGAATTTCATAATTATAAACAGAGTTTTATTTAGCAGCGTTTGTAGAAGTCCTAAAATTTAATATATGTATAATAAATAATTTCAAATGGATTTTTATAAATGCTTCGCACTTCTTTAAATAATATATTTTCGATAAAGACTTAAATTTTAAGTTTTCAAATTCTAAGTGTTGTCACCTCTCAAAAAATAAATAATAAAAGAAGTTTTTTCCTCAGAATTTTTTTCTCAGGTCTGACACCGAAAAGTACATAATACTGAAAAAAATTACAATTAAGACGGTAATAAAAAGTTCTCCGAATGTAATGCATTTACATAAAAGACACGTAATTACATTATTCTCAAATAAAAGAATTTAAACAAAAAAATTGCACGTTGTAAGTATTTTTCCTTAATTACCAAAATATTAACATTAGTTTTGAAAGCTGCGTTCCAAGGTTTCAGAGTTACAGTAAACTAATGAGTAGAAACTGATTTTATGAATTTATTCCCCTCAAGTAAGTAAATGACGCTGCACTGTTAACTTATCAAGATCTAAAATCGGTAAATGCATCCACACATAAAATTTTTCATTGAATCTGGGGTGTACATAATTGACAAATTTTTGGAAATATCTCTACCTCGACTTAACGTAATTATTCTGTACTTCAAATCTTTAAAAGTTAATTTATATTCAACACAATTTAGATTTATTTACTATGATTCAAACTTTATATATTAAGTTCAACTTAATGACCATTATACATTTTATAAGTTTTTAAAGTGAAATTATCATTTATTTGAATGTCCATCATACATTATTAATTTCGTCTATCTTTAAAAGAAGAAACCACTGGATTCGTGGAAATTTTCGAGTTCCGGTTTTCAATGGATGCACATGTTTTATGGGTCAGGTTAAAAAAGAAAAAAAAAAACATATTTTGTACGTATATGCGTACAAACATACCTACATTATACATAACCTGCGAACACATTAGCTCTTAGTTTTGATAGACAGTGACTATCGTTTTAAATTAAATGTACGATGATTTATCATACTTAGTGCTTGATCTTTTTTTTTCTTTCAAACTGCTCTAGTCATCAGCTCTCGATCAGAAAATTTGCAAACATCAACAAATCAAATGCAATTTTCTAATTTAATACATGCATAATATACAATTTTGAAATGAATTTTTATAAATACTTCGCATTTATTTAAAGAAAATATTCTCAAAAAATTCTCAAATTTTAAATCGTTGAAAAATTTATATATATGTATATATATATATATATATATATATATATAAAAGAGAACTTTTTTTTTTCTCAGGACTTTTTTCTCATGTCTAACAACGGAAATGCTCTTGATCATGAAAATAGTTTTAATTAAGATGGTAATCCAAAAATTGCCCAAGGTAATACATTGCTCTAATGGACACGTAATTGCGTTATTCCCGAGTAAATAATAAAAAAAGAGATAAAATTATATTGTTGTACTTATTTTTCCTCGATTGCCAGAATATTATTTTACTTTAGTTTTGAAAGCTGCGTTCCAAGGTTTCCGAGTTACAATAAGCCAATTAGTGGAAACGGATTTCATGAATATTTCCTCTCAAATAGGTGAATGGCAATGCACTGTTGACTGATTAAAATCTAAAACTGGTAAATGCATCCACATATAATTTTTTTGGGTGAATCTGAAACGTAGATAGTTGGCAAATTTTTAGAAATATCTCTCTTTTGGCTTAATGCAATTAAATAATACTTCAGATCTTAAAAATTTAATTTATATTCAACCCAATTTAGACTTATGTACTGTGATTCAAACTGTATACATTAAGTTAGATTGAATGACTATTATACGTTTTATAAGTTTTTAAAGGGAAATTAACATTTATTTGAATGTCCATCATATATTATTACTTTCGTCTACCTTTACAAGAAGAAAGTAATGGATTCGTGGAAATTTTCGAGTTGAGGTTTTCAATGGATATACATATTTTAAAAGTCACATTAATAAAAAAGCATGCTTTGTTTGTATATTTATATATATGCGTATAAACATATCTACAATATACATAACCTGCGTACACATTAGCTCTTAGATTCTGATAGAGAGAGTTTAAAACTTACTATCGTTTTAAATTAAGTGTACGATGATTTATCATCTTTAGTGCTTGATCGTTTTTTTTCTTTCAAAGCGCTCCAGTCATCAGCTGTAGACCAGAAAATTTATAAACATCAACAAATTAAATGCAATTTTCTAATTTAATATATGCATAATAAACAATTTCAAATGAATTTTTATAAATACTTTTTCTTTACATTTCTTTAAAGAATATATTCTCAGAAAACTCCTAAATTTTAAATCGTCGACGAATTGCTAGCTTTTAAAAAATAAAAGAACGGAACTTTTTTTTTCTTTTTTCTATACTTTTTTCTCATGTCTGACAACGGAAATGCACATGATCATGAAAATAGTTTTAATTAAGACGGTAGTCCAAAAATCACCGAGTATAATGCATTTCTATAATAGACACATAGTTACATTAATCCCGAGTAAAAGAATAAAAAAAAAGTAAAATTGCACGTAATTATTTTTCCTTGATTGCCAGAATATTAATTAACTTTAGTTTGGAAAGCTGCGTTCTAAGGTTTCTGAGTTACAATAAACCAAATAGTGGAAACGGATTTTCTGAATATTTCTTCTCAAGTAAATGAATGACAATTAATTGTTGACTGATTAAAATCTAAAACCGATAAATGCATCCACGCATATATTTTTTGGGTGAATCTGAGACGTACGTAATTGACAAACTTTTAGAAATTTCTTCCCCTTGGCTTAACGTAATTAACCTGTACTTCAAATCTTTAAAGTTATTTTATGTTCAACGCAATTTAGACTTATTTACTGTGATTTAAACTTTATACACTAAGTTTATATTTTATGACCATTATACATTTTAAAGGGGAATTAACATGCATTAAAATGTTCATGGTACATTGCTTTTTATATATTTTTTTAATTTTATATTTAACAATAGCGTTCTATTAAGCAGGATTTGTATCGGTCCTGGAATTTCATGATCAGGAAATTCTTCATTACCAGTATTATTTTACAGAAAATCTCTAATAAAAAAGGCGAAAATTTCCCGCTTTTAAACTGAATTTATTAACCGAATTCCAAAAACGAGAGGAGGTTATCAAATCTACGCGTATGTATTTTTTTTTTTTTTTTGTATGTATGTTCACCGATTGCTCCGAAACTATCCAACCGATTAATCTGGTTTTGGTATTAAGTGAAAGAGCTTTTTCTCGAATTGGTACCACTTCCGTTTCATAGAAATTGGTTCAGTATTTTTTTAGTAATTAGGCAAAAACTAATAAAATTAATGATTTTTTGCTATATCAAAGTGTTGAATAAGTTCTCTAAAGGGAGTGCAGTCAGGATGGCCGAGCGGTCTAAAGCGCCTGGTTTAAGCTTTGTTGCTCGAGAGATAGAGAGTGGAGTGGGTTCGAGCCCCACTCCTGACATTCGTGTATACAATAACCTTTTTACGTATTATAATTTTTATATGTACATTTTACAAATTAAATACTAATTATGCAATTACGAATATTTTGTATTTAACTGTTAGCACAGAGTATCAGAGATCTTTTATCAACTCAGTACTTTATCAGTGAAAGAGTACTAAAATAATAGACTTGCGAAAAGTAACATGACGTTGAATAAGTTCGACGAATAGCCGAGGGGGTAGCCGAACAGTCAGGGTAGCCGAGCGGTCTAAGGCACCTGATTTAATCTCTGATTTTTCGAAAGAGATCGTTTGTTCAAACCCCACTCCTGACATACATGTATAATATGCAATTTTTTTTCGAATTATAATTTATTTAACCGACTAAAAAAATGAGGAGTTTATTGTCTATTCGACGTGTATGTATTTTTTTATGTATGTTCACCGATTACACCGAAACTATCCAACCGATTAAACTAGTACTTGTGTTAAATGAAAGGGGCTCCACTTGAATTGGTACCACTTCGATTTCATTGAAATTAGTTAAGTACTTTTTTAGTAATTAGACAAAAATTAATAAAATTAGTGATTGCTCGCAAATTAAAAGTAACATACATTGAATAAGTTCGCCAAGCGGAATGCAATCAGGAAGGCCGTGCGATCTTAAGGCACCTGATTTAAACTCTGGTTTTCAAAAGAAATCGAGGGCTTGAACCCCACTCCTGACATACGTATGTACAATAATTTTTTCCATCGTATAATTTTTAACCGACTTCGAAAAAAGGAGGAGAAGGTTATCAAATCGACGCGTGTGTATTTTTTTTTCTTTTTATGTAGGCCCCACCAGTGGCCGAGAGATTCTGACCTCTCAACTCGTAGACAGCAGGTGATGGGTTCGAATACAATCGCGGCTGTCGGCCTAACCGTTTGGAGTTTTCAGTGGTTTTCTTCGAAACTTGGATTTCCTTGCGTAAATACGTGTTAGGTTCCTTTAGAAAGACCCCCACCGACGGCATCCCACCCCTTTCGGGGCCTATATCCCACGTGTATATAATTGGCCGACATAAAATAAACCAAACTAAACCATCTTTATATGTATGTTCACCGATTACTTCTAAACTATCCAGTCGATTAATTTGTTTTTGTGTTTGTAAGAGGCTACACTCGAATTGGTAACACATTTCATCGAAATTGGTTCCGTTCTTTTTTAGTAATTAGGCAAAAACTAATAAAATTAGTGATTTTCGCTAATTAAAAGTATTAAATAAGTTCGCAGAACAGAGTGCAGACGGAATGGCCGGGCGGTCTAAGGCGCCAGATTTAAGATCAGGTTCTTGAACGAGAGCGTGGGTTCGAACCCCACTCTTGTCAGGCGTATGTAATTTACTATAATTTTTTCCGTATTATAATTTTTATAAACTGACTCCTAAAGATGTAGGAGGAGGTTATTATTTCAACTCGTATGTATTTTTTTATGTATGTTCACCGATTACTCCGAAACTATCCAACCGATTAATTTCTTTTTTATGTTAAATGGAAGAAGTTACTCTTGAATTCGTACCACTTCCATTTCACAGAAATTGGTAAAGTATTTTTTAGTAATTAGGCAAAAACTAATAAAATTTCTGATTTCTCGCAAATTAAAAGTAGCATGGACGTTGGATAAACTCGCCAAATGGAGTGCAGTCAGGATGGCCGATCGATCTAAGGCGCCAGATTTAAGCTCTAATTCTCGAAAGAGAGCCTGGGTTCGAACCTCACTCCTGATATGCGTGTATAATTTACTATAGCTTTTTCCGTACACTCTCAGAAATAAAACTCTCATTTTTGACGATTCAGAAATCCTTGAGCCTTATTTCGTCGTTTTTGACGATCATTTCGTATCAAAATCACGTGACTTTTAACGAAACGTGAACTCTCAAATATTTGACGAAAGTGCTTCCTTAATCATGGCCAGACTTGATGAATTTTAAGGAATTTGTCACGATAGCTGTTTATAGAAGGACCCGATATGGTACCTCCCCAAATCTTGTGAATTTAGCAAGGATATATTTCTTGTTTAAAACAGTACTTTTTAGCGTTTTTCAGAAAATAATGAAATGTAAGCAATTACTCTTACTACATTAGTTTTTTTTTTTTTTTTTTTTTTTTTTTTTTTTTTTTTTTTGCGGGAGGGGGGGATGTTTATTACTATTTTTATTTATTTATTTGTAACTTGTATTTCGTTTTGATTTCATTCGAAAAAAATTTACTTCGTTCTACAAAACCGTTCAAAAAGTAAATTTGATCAATAAAATTTCAAAATTCTAAGATCTATTTTACATCCAATATCTACTTTTTTCACTCAAATTAAAAATATATACATATTTTTTCTCTCTCCCCTCTATAAACAGTAAATTGTTAAAATCTTATCCACTTACTTAAAGTCTCGCTTAAAGTAGTAAAATCTCTCCCAAAAAGCACTTCATAATTATTTATTTCTTAGCAACAAACTAACTAGCCCAAATTTTAATCATTCCTCAAGCAAATAAATTTCCTCTAGATGTTATTTAATTAAGCCATATTATAATTATTCATTAACCATTAGAAAATCAAAATAATAAATTCGTCTTATTATTTAAAACTTGCAAGATTTATAACAGAATCGATAAAAGTACTAGTATCACAATTACAAAAATTTAAACACATACTATGATCCACTATATGCCTTTATAATCAGGCTTGTCTGAGTGATCTGTGGCTTGAACGTAGGACGTCGGACTGCCACACTGTACGTTATGAGTTCGAACCCCACTTGTGACATGTCTTTTTTGCTTCTGTTATTGAATATAGGAGCTTCTAAAAAATTCGATAGATGGCAGCACTAGTCCATTTTTGACGAAATTTTTTGACGATTTAGTATCGTCAAATGAGTGAGGGAAGTGATTTCATCAATTTGACGAAATATTTGTTCGGAGCATTTCCCAGGAAACGGTTTCGTCAAAAACGAGGAGAATTTCGTGAAATCTGAGTATTCATTTCTGAGTGTGTATCATAATTTTTATTAACCGACTTCAAGAAATCTTTAACTTTTCACTAAGAAGAGAAAAAAAACTTTTCTACCAAAAATTGAACCGACTTCAAAAACTAAAGCAAAGTGAAAAATAATTTTTTTACATAATTGTAATAAGAAATTAAATTAAGAGCGTAGTATTTACCATGCGTATTAGTATATTTATGTATATTAATTTGATTTTGTAGAGTCGGTACCAGCCAAGCCAAGTTCAAAATTAAAATTAATTATCCAATGCAAATTGTAAATGTATAAAGTTATTTTTTTAAAATAAATATTAAATCGTAAAAAAACTAATTTGGATGTGTGTCTATTGTAAAATTACATGTAACTTGGTTTGGCTGACACCGACTCATAAAAATCAAATTAATGTACATAAATATACTAATACGCATGGTAAATACTACGCTCTTAATTTAATTTCTTATTAAAATTATGTAAATAAAATATTTTTCATTTTGCAGTAGTTTTTGAAGTCGGTTCAATTTTTGGTAGAAATTTTTTTTAACCGACTTCCAAAAAGGAGAGGAGGTTATCAATTCAACGCGTATTTTTTTTTTTTTTTTTTTTTTAATGTATGCTCATCGATTACTCCGAAACTATTCAACCAATTTCTGTTATCTTTGTTTTAAATGAAAGACGGTGCTCTCTAACTGGTACCACTTCCGTTTCATCGAAATTTGTTCAGTACTTTTTTAATAATTAGGCAAAAATTAATAAAATTAGTGATTTTTGGCTAATTAAAAGTGTTCAATACGTTCGCTGAGTGTGGAGTCGACAGCATGGCCGAGCGGTCTAAGGCGCCGGTTTGAAGTTCTGTTTCTTGAAAGAGAACCTCGGTTCGAACCCGACTCCTGACATCATTTACATCCATGTGAAATTTACAATTTTTTTTTTCCCAGTACAATTTTTATTATTAACCGGCTTCAGAAAAGGAAGAGTAAGTTATCAATTCGACGCGTATGTATTTTTTTAACCGACTTCCAAAAAGGAGAGGAAGTTATCAATTCAACGCGACTGTATATTTTTTTGTGTATGTTCACCGATTACTCCGAAACTATTCAATTGATTTCTGTTATTTTTGTTTCAAATGAAAGACGATGCTCTCGAATTGGTACCACTTCCGTTTCATCGAAATTGGTTCAGTACATTTTTAGTAATTAAGCAAAAACTAACTAAATTAGTGATTTTTTGTTAATCAAAACTGTTGAATACGTTCATAGACTGGAGTGTAAGCAGCATGGCCAAGTGGTCTAAGGCGTCAGATTGAAGCTCAGTTTCTCGAAAGAGAGCAAGGGTTCGAACCCCGCTTCCGTCATAATTTACATTCATGTAAAATTTACATTTTTTTCCGTATTACAATTTTTATTATTAACCGGCTTCAGAAAAGGAAGAGGAAGTTATCAATTCGACGCCTATGTATTTTTTTCTATGTATGTTCACCGATTACTCTGAAACTATCCAACCGATTAATTTGGTTTTTGTGTTAAATAAGAGAGGCTACTCTCGAATTGGTACCACTTCCATTTCATTGAAATTGGTTCAGTACTTTTTTAGTAATTAGGCAAATTTTAATAAAATTGGTGATTTTTCGCGAATTAAATATAACACGGACTTTGAACTAGCTCGCAGATTGGAGCGCAATCAGGATGACTCAGCGGCTTAAGGAACCAGATTTAAGCTCTGGTGCTAGAAAGAGAGAGTGCGTTCGAACCCCACTCCTGAGAAAATTTACATCCATGGATAATTTACAATAATTTTTTCTGTATTATAATTTTTATTAACTGACTTCAAAAAATCGTTAACTTTTAACTAAAAAGAGAAAAATAAACTTTCTGCCAAAAATTGAACCAACTTAAAAAACTACTATAAAGTGAAAAAGGATTCTTTTACATAATAGTAATAAAAAATTAAATTAAAAGCATAGTATTTACCACACTGTAAAAAAAAATCTGTGAAGGTACTAAACATTTTCTAGGAAACTGGGATTCCAAGAACTTTTCATGTAACGATAACAGGAAAAATTCATGTAATCGATTCTGAAACTTGAATTTTTGCTGTTACCGTTACAGGAAAAGTTCTTGGAATCCCAGTTTCCTAGAAAAGGTTTAGTACCTTTGCAGATTTTTTTTTACAGTGCATGTGTATTATTATATTTATGTACATTAATTTAATTTTTTGGAGACGGTGCCAGCTAAGCCAATTTCAAAAATTAAATTAAGTATCCAAGTAAATACTATGCTCTTAATTTAATTTTTTATTACTATTATGTAAAAATATTATTTTTCACTTTGCAGTAGTTTTTGAAGTCGGTTCAATTTTTGGTAGAAAAGTTTATTCAAAAACAAAATACTAGTAATTCAAAAAATACCAGGTTATTACTGCCGTTATAAGGTGAGTACTGAAGAGATTTTTTATGGTACATAACATTAGCCGTATAATACTGAGTGAGTGAAATGGTCAGTTTGGCAAGAAATAATACATTACTAGAAGTGACTTAGTGAATCTGTAGCATTTCAACAATTTTCGAGTAACGAACTTCAATATGGATACAATCCCTTAAACCGCGCCATCTGAAAATATTTATATCCTCGCAAACCAATTTTAAGATTTTCATGCAAATTTATATTTAAGCTTATTCAAGGGTATCGAATTAATTTAATATGCTAAAATTGAATCTTGCTATTAAAAAAAAAAGATTTTTTTTTTTTTTTTTTTTTTTTTTTTTGCATACGTAGATGGTAGATGTCCCCATAAAGAAAATTTTATATACATCACTTACAAGGGGACTATATTTCCAATCGTTTTATACCAGTAATTTTATTTTACAATAATTTGTTACAATGTTCGTAGGAAAGTTTACTTTTTTTTTTTTTTTTTTTTTTTTTTTTTTTTTTTTTTAACAATTGTACACAATGTATATCTGTGGCTTCCGGTAATAACCAGGTAAAGCACATTTTTAATATTTTGAGTAACTAAAGTTTGAAGTTTTCATAAGTCTTTTTATTATTAATTTTATAAAATAGATTAGAACTTGATTATTTTCACTACATTCAATTAGGATATAAAAACCTCTTTTTTTCTAAAATAGTTACATAAAAATGGTTTTTATTAATTTAGAACGATTATTACTGTTTTTCAGCTTTTAAATGAAAATTTATAGTCGCCCTATGACGGGAAGTATTAGATTTTCATTTTTCAGTACTATGGCAGATGAAAGTACTCATTTAAAGCTACATTTTCCCAAATTATCTCAATTTTTTCAAAAATGTGCCTTACCTGGTTATTATCGGAAGCCACAGATATAATAAAGCATATTTCGCCTAGTTTCGAAAGCTTATATTCATTACAACTAGAAACGAACGAGAAAAAAAAAAAACTATGTCAATGTCAATGTGTAGAAAAATGATAATATTATTCGAAGACAACCGTGATTACATCGAAGCCTTAAAACTTCTCACTTATTCTACTTTTTTTTCTGCACAGCAACCTATTTACCTAAATGTTGTTCAAGTGACCGAAGTAATCCTTTTCTACCTAGCGAAAAATTATCGATGATGTTTAATACTTTTTTAAAGATAAGAAAATTTTATTACAAACGCAAGAAAGATTTATTTTAAAAACGAAAGGTTTTTTTTGTGTGTAGCAATTAATAAGAATAGTTTACGGTTTTAGTATTACTGTCGTTTTTTATTTATAAAATTATTTTATGGATCTTAACAAATACTTGACAAAAGAAAACTAATAATAAATATTGGATTTCTAAAGTTTCTATTTATTTAGTATACAAGTTTTACTAGATCAGTTAATGCAAACATTTTATGGTACTACTAGGTTATCCCATCGACCAAAAAATTATCGCCAAACTATAAGATTAAATATCAATAATGGATGACCGTGAATGTCATATTCAATGTCATTAAATACGATCACGTGTTTAAAATGTCATTAAGTAATTTTTATTTATTTATTTTTTTAATTTTTATTAATAGTCTACTAATTATTTGTTTTTTCGTTATTTAAAAAAAAAAATTATGTCAGTATGTATAATTTGGCTATTAGTTTGGCGATTTGTATAACTTGGCGAAATTGGTCGACGGAATAACAGAGTAGTACCCATTTTATTTCACAACATTTATGAGTTTAAATTTAAAATTTATTAAATATAAAAGTTCTATGTTTATATATTTTAAATTCCTCATAAAAACTTTTATTACAACCACACTGGAAAAAAATTCTTTAAAGCTACTACACTTTTTCTCGGAAACTGGGAATCCTAGAACTTTTCATGTAATGTGAATAGCAAAAATTCAGATAACCGTTTCTGCCACATGAATTTTTGCTTTTACCGTTACATAAAAGTTCTCGGTATCCCAGTTTCCTAGAAAAAGTTTAATAACTTTACATTTTTTTACAGCGTATTGCTGTATAGTTCACTTAGTGAAACAATTAAGTCATAAAGAATTCTTATAATACAATATTAATATCGCTTATCGATGTAATAGTTCTTATTATCCCTTAAACAAATGTTTTTGTATTTTGTTTCTAAATAGTTGCACTGAAAAAAAACTAAGCATAAAGTTTCAAACCTTTTTCTTGAAAACTGGGATTCCTAAAAGTTTCCATGTAACGATAACAGCGAAATTTCAAGTAATCGATTCTCTTACATGATTTTTTTCTGTTACCGTTGCTACCGTTGCATAAAATATTCTAGGAATCCCAGTTTTGTAAAAAAAAATTTAGTAACTTTAAAGTTTTTTTTTTATCACTGTATATATGGTTTTATAAAAGGTTTACTATACAGAAAAAATATGGAAAAATATTTTTTTTTCATAAAAATGTGTATTAGAGATGTGTAATATGTTAAAATTGTCTTATGTTGCACATGAGCAAAACAAGTAAAAATTACTGTAATGACTAAAATATCAAATTAGTAACTATTTTAATAAGTATGAATCATAACGTCTTGTTTCATATAAAATTTCATTTTGTAAAACTTAGCCTTTAAATGCATGAACTACTCTTTTAGAAATATGCTTTAAATTTTTATATTAAGGATAAGACACAAGAAATTTTAAGATAGTTTTTCAACTTTATTTCGTAGCATGTTTAGGTAATTTTTACAGGATTAATATTTTAACACAAATATAGTGGTTGCTAAAAGTTACATAAAAAGTGATCCAGATATGTATTATTAATGTATTTAAGGTTTAGAAGCACGTTTAATGAAAAAATCGATAAAAATCAGAGTAATATTTAATAAATATTTATTAAATTAATATCACAATTTAAATTAATTAACTATCATGAAAACCGATACATATAAAGACACCACTACTAAAATTTCAGTATGTATATACAGTAATATCCTGTACGACCACCTCTCTGAATGACCATTTTTCAAGGAACGGAATTTATTCTCATGGGCTCAATACGTAATTATTCAATTTTACTTCCATTCAGAGGCCACCCCAGCTAAACTCCCACCAATTTTTTTAAAAGGAAATAAATTCCGTTTTTAATTTGGGTCGCTTGAAGAAGGTTTTATTGAAAAATGATTCTGGAGAGCACGTTATTCACCAAAATTCCAAACAATTTTAGATTTTTTTCATTGCGGTAATTTTTAAGTGCTTTCTCCCTTCTGTGACTTTTTAACCGACTCCGAAAAAGTAGGAGGAGGTTACTTATTCGACACGTATGTATTTTTTATGTATGTTCACCGATTACTCCGAAACTATGAAACCGATTAATTTGGTTGCTGTGTTAAATGAAAGAGGTTACTCTCGAATTGGTACCACTTCTACTTAATCGAAATTGGTTCAGTATTTTTTTAGTAACTAGGCAAAAACTAATAAAATTAGTTATTTTTCTCAAATTAAAAGTAACATGGACGTTGAATAGGGTTGCTGAACGGAGTGCAGTCAGGATGGCCGAGCTGGCTAAGGCGCCTCTGGTTCTCGAAAGAAAGCATGGTTTCGAAACCCACTCCTGACATACGTGTATAATTTACAATAGTTTTCTCCATATTTTAATTTTTATTATCGACTTCAAAAAATCGTTAACTTTAAACTAAAAAGAGACAAAATAAACCTTTCTACCAAAACATGAACCGACTTCAAAAACTTCTGCAAAATTAAAAATACACTGCTCAAAACAATTAAAGGATATTTGAAGTTTTATATAAAATAAAGATATAAACGAAATTTTTTTGCCGAAAATAGAAGAAGAGAATCACAAATGCAAATTTTTCTGGTTTTCAAAGTGTGGAGTATGCAAATTTTGAGTTCGACGTCAAAAACATCGCTTCAGCGGCAGCGAATGAAATTTGACTTTCAACTGGATAAAAGAGAATGAAGACAAGGATGATCGGTATTCAGTGATTACTTTGTTTCGATGAGTACGATGTCCCAGCGAAGTCATTTGACAGATTCAGAAGCTTTGAGAATTGTTGATAGGTTCGAAGGGGGGCAACTCAAGCCGAAGTAGCGCAAGCCATTGGAGTGTCACAAAGTGTCATTTCCAGGATCTGGAACCGTTTTTTGGAGAGTGGGTGTGCAGGCCGAAGACCAGGGCAAGGTCGTAGACGGGCAACAACGCCCAATGAAGATCGGTATTTAGGGTTAACAGCTCGGAGACACTGAAACATGAACGCTACTCTTCTCCAACAACACATTCGCTCGGCTACAGGCACCACGATTTCAACTCAGATTGTCCGAAACCGGCTCCATGTTGTAGGTCTGTATGCTCGCCGACCGAGGGTATGTGTTAGATTGACATCAAGGCATCGTCGCGACCGCAGGGAGTGGGCAACCGAGCATGTCAACTGAAGGAGAAATGAATGAAGCAATATTCTGTTTTCTGACGAGTCAAGTTTTTCTGTGCATCCGGATAATAGGCGTATTTTCATCTGGAGGGACCGTGGCAGTAGGAATAATCCTGCGTTCGTGCACGAAAGTGTCAGATTTGGCGGTGGAGGAGTGTTGGTGTATGGTGGCATCTCCATTCATGGGCGCACTGACCTCGACATCATTCAAGATGGAGCTCTGACTGGTCGCCGATATAGGGATGAGATCCTCAGACCTATTGTAGTCCCTTACGCTGCAGCAAACGGAGATAACTTCATTGTAATGGATGATAACTGCAGGCCACATCGTGCAAACTTGGTGGAGAATTTCCTTTTCGAGGAAGGAATCGTTCGAATGGAATGGCCAGCGTGTTCTCCAGACATGAATCCGATCGAGCACGTTTGGGACGCTCTAGGAAGACGAGTTTCTGGCCGCCAACAACCCCCACAAACTCTACAAGAACTGGAAAGAACTCCTCTGGAAGAGTGGGGCAGAATACCCCAACTCGTCATTAATAGCCTCATTGAGTCCATGCCTCAAAGGTGTTCAACGTTGCTGGCCGCCCGTGGAAACCATACCCCCTACTGACAATGATTTTCTTTGAAGAAAACACCTTTTCATATTCTTTTTTTCTCATATGCATAAATTGTGTTTTTTTTTTCCTTTTGAACAAAAATGCGTAATAAAATGCATTTTTTTCCGCCAAACATGTGTAATTTATTCTTACACAACCTACTATGTCTGTCGACCATGAATCAATCAGCTAAAAAGTTTTCCAGATACAAAATCCACCTAAAATTGCAATATCCTTTAATTGTTTTGAGCAGTGTATTTTTATTTATTTATTTATTTATTTATTTTTGCATAATAGTAATAGGAAATGAAATTAAGACCGTAGTATTTACCATGCACATTATTATATTTATGTACATTAATTTGATTTTTTGGAGTCGGTAGCAGCCAAGCCAAGCTCAAAATTAAAATTAATTATCCAATGCAAAATTTAAAAGAATAAAGTTAATTTTTAAACTAAATATGAAATAGTAAAAAAACTTGTAGATACTTCGATGTGTGCCTATTAGAAAATTACATGTAACTTGGCTTGGCTGGCACCGACTCCTAAAAATCCAAAAATAAATACATAAATATAATAAATTATGTTAAATACTACGATCTTAATTTAATTTCTTATTACTATTATGTAAAAATTATATATTTCTCTTTGCAGTAGTTTTTGAAGTCGATTCAATTTTTGGTAGAAAAGTTTATTATGCAATGAATTTCACTCTAACGACAAATTATGTATGACTGTCAATAAACTCTGTTGCTAAATTCTGTCGAAAACTCTTAAAGAAATTGATAAAGTTATAAAATAGTCGTTATTTCTTCCTATCCAAAAAAATTTGCATTTATATACTGTAATGTATTTATTGTCAATGTATTCGGTACTGTCAATGTGTTCTTTTTTTTTAAAACTCTGTAGTAAATAACTTATGCAGTTAACTTTTGTTTTCATGTTTAATTTTTTTAATTTTTTCTTAATGGGAAAAATAAATTTTAATAGCATTAATTGTTACCTTTCTTTCATCAATTTAAATCTAAATTTAAACACGACCGCCATTATGATACCACCTCTGTCAGCGAAGTAATTTTATTGGAACGGAAATGTGTCGCTTTAGGGAGGTTATACTGTACTTACAATTGATTGCGTCAAGTGGATATCTTACGATTATTAGTCACTAAATTTGCACGTTTTTATAATAAATGTTTTAAATAAGGAATTTGAAAACAATAAAGTTTCTTTGAAACATTTTTTTTTGTTTAAATTCGATAATGGTCTGATTTGATACATCCTCGAGGCATAATAAAACAGTACGTTCGAGAAAGAAAAAGTGATATTAACCGAAAATAATCTTTAGTAATTTACACTGATTTATCGAAAATGTCAAATGCAGCCTTTTTCTCTTATTTGACCTAGTTTCACTCTTTTCACTCCCATTGACATTATGTCAGTTTTCACCTGGTTTGTATTTGACAACTACCTTATTCTTTAAACCACTTTTATTGCAAATCAATAGCCAAAATATCTATATCTATATATATATTACCGTAACGTATGCGGCACAAAAATCATGGTTAGTCGTTAATTGCTTAATGGTAACATCTAAATGAAATACATCTTATGGGTAACTGTGTAATAGTCTTTTTGGTAACATTTAGGCTGTGGTAAACTGGTTTTATTTATGTTTTGCTTCTTTGCTGCAATTATAGAGCTTCAAAATATCATTTTTTATTTTATTTTTTTTCATTTCTTTTTATTTAATAAATAAAAGTCATGAATTTTAAACTTTTTAGTTTTGAATTAAAGTTATGTACACTGTAAAAATAATTTGTAATCCTGCAGATATAAAGTTGCCGAAATCTGCATGCTTGCTAACATTTTACCTATGCACCTTACAAGAAAAAATATAAATCTACAGAATTAATTTTTGTAAATCTACAGAAATATGTAACTTTAGAAACGAATCTGTAAAATTACAGTAACCTTACTAAAATTATATCTGTAACCTGTGTTGCAATTACATGAAAAATTCTTGGAATCCCAGATGCCTAAAAATGTCTTAGTAACCTTACAGTTTTTTTATTTTCAGTGCAAATCTGAATCTGTTACGTGATATTTTGCTATTGCCGTTACATAAAAAGTGTTCGGAATCCCAGTTTCCTTGAAAAGTAGTAATTTTACATATTTTTTATTACAATGTAGTCGGTAAATTTGCAGGTTTTATTATGAATTTTTTAAATAAAGTATTTGAAAACAGTCAAGTTTCTTTGAACCTTTTTTTTTTTTTTGTGTGTGTTTCAATTCGATAATTGTCTGATTTGATACACCCGCGAGGCATACTAGAAATGTATGTTCAACAAAGAGAAAGTCAGATTAATAGTTGGTTGGTTGGTTGATTTTTGACGTCCGATTATCTACACTAGGGATATAGGACCAGGGGGGGAGTGCCCTTCGTGGGGGTCTTTCTAAGGGAACCTAACCCGTATTTACGCAGGGTTCGAAGAAAACCACGAAAACTCCGAACGGTTAGGCCGACAGCCGCGATTGGGTTCGAACCCAGCACCTGCCGTCTACCAGTTGAGAGGTCCGAACCTCTCGGCCACTGGTGGGGCGTCAGATTAATAGAAAATAATCTTTAATAATTTACACTGATTTGTCGAAATTGTCAAATACAGTCTATTCCGCTAATTTGACGTAGTTTCACGCTTTTCACTCCATTTGACATTGTGTCAGTTTTCACTTGATTTGTTTCTGACAGCTACCTTATTCTTTAAATCACTTTTACTGCAAATCAATAGCAAAATATCTATCCATGTATATATATATAGATTGAAAAATATATTGATAAATATATAAAACTTTATGATTCATGCCCAGTGAAAATCCATGTAAATATAGAATTAAAAGTTGTGAATTTGGATTGACTAACCATCTATCTATCAACCACATTGTAAAAAAAAAAAAAAAAAAAAAAATCTGTAAAGTTATTAAAATTGTCTAGGAAACTGGGATTCCTAAAACTTTTTATGCAACGGCAATAACAAAAATTCATGTAACGGATACACGTTTGTACCGTAAATTTAAAAAAATCTTTAACGTTACTAAGAACTGGTAAGAATTGTAAATCGTAGTGATATGAAAACTACAGTTCACAAATAGAGTAATATTGTATGAACTGAGTCACTTGTAAAACTTTCTAGAACTTGAAAGACAAATTAACATTACATTTGGGACTCATGAAAAGGAGTGATACATGCGAATAAGCAAATTAACAAAGTTTAACATAAATGAAGTGATAATGTATTAGGAAATTTCGAAATTAAAAAAATTAATATTAAAGAGAAGTTAGGGAATCTAAACTTTTAGTTATTTATAATTTTTGTATTTACATATAAATATATCTGAGATTACTGCATATATTTTCTTTCCGGAGGGTGTAGACATATATCTTTGAGATGAAGGCATGGAAAATCGCTAGTTTCAGAGCCCCACCCGCCCGCTGTCTTTCAATATCTTTAATTTGTTTAGTATTTCTGTTAAATTTGTCCGGTTTCAATTGTACTTTTTTCCCCTTTTCTATTGAGAGTCCGAGGTATTCGAGTAGAAAATTAAAGAATTTTGGCGCTATCCGTGGTCGCCTGCCGGCGACAGTGCTTTGCGCAAAAGATTCGAACTGTACGGGTCGTAGGTAGGGGTCGCCGACGAAAATTGGCCGGTCACCGTGGCGGTTGTTTATCAGTTATATCAGTTTTCATAAATGAAAATAAGCAACAATGAATCACCCTGTAAAAGAAAAACTGTCAAGTTACTAAACTTTTTCTAGGAAATTGAGCTTCCAAGAAATTTTTATGTAACGGCACCAACAAAAATTCATGCAACAGATAAACAGATACATGTTTGCACTGCAAATAAAAAAAAATTGTAACGTCATTAAAATATTTTTAGGGAACTGAGGCGGCGACTAGATCTTTTTATGCAACTGAAACTCGGGTTACAAATGAAAATTCTTTAAGATTATTGTAATTTTAAAGGAACTGTGGCAAATTAAAAAAATTCTGTAGTTTTACAAAACTAGTTTTGTAGATTTACTTTTATTTTTCTTTGTACATTGCACAGATAAAATTATAGTACTCATGCAAATTTCTGTTATTTTACATCTGTGGAATTCCTGACTTTTTTTTTACAGTGTAGTTTGCCTTCTAAAATTTAATTTAAAAAAAATCTCAATTGCCAGTAAGATATTTTTGTCGGCGTTTTACAATATAGGTTATAGTATCTTATACAGGGTGTATATAAATTCTTGGCAAAAGTTTAAGCGGTGATAGTACACGTGAAAACAAACAATATTAAATAGAATCTAAGAGCCCCAAATGTCTTCCGAAGAAGATAGGATCCATTAAAGTTTAAATTCCAAAATTTCAAATGATTATAAAAAACGAAAAAAATGGTCGATTCGTTTGCGGTTTTCACTAAAACTATTCTTTATGTCAGTATTGTCTTGAAAATAAATTGTAAATATAATTTTTTTAAATGCCGATAGAGGGCGCCTTTTTATATGGATTAACGAACAACTACTTTTTACGTCGAACAACTATTTTTTGCATCGCATTAATTACTTTTAGAAGCTTAGACATAAACTTAAATTTTGAGCTGAAAACCTGAATCGTTCGGAGTGGTTAAGTAGCGGAACTGAACTGTGTTCAGTGGAAGTGGGGAGGTTCAGCTTTCAAATGATTATAAAAAAAACGGAAAAATGGTCGATTCGTTTTCGATTTTCGCTAAAACTATTCTCTATGTCAGTATTTCCTTAAAAATAAATTTTAAAGATAAATTTCAAAATTTTCCGTTAGAGGGAGCCTAAATCCAACTACTATTTTTAACTGTTATTTTTTTATCTTATTAAATGCTTATAAAAGCTTAGACTTAAATGTTGAGCTCAAAATCTGAATCGTTGAGAGTAATTCAGTAGCGCAAAATTGAACTGTGTTGGAGGAGTGGGGAGGGTAACATTTCAACTCCTGAACACAGATCAGTTTGCACTTCTTAATCTCTCCTAACGATTAAGAATTTGAGTTCAAAATTTAAGTCTAAGCTTTTGCAAGCATTGAATTAGATACAAAAATAACGGTCAAAATATTTGTTAGTTACTTTAAATTTTAAGGCGGCCTCTAACGGAAATTTTTTTAATTTATCCTAAAAATTTATTTTTATGGAAATACTGACATAAAGAATAGCTTTAACGAAAACCGCAAACGAATAGACTAATTTTTCCGTTTTTTATCATTATTTGAAATATGAACCTTCCCACCCCTATTGGACACAGTTCAGTTTGCGCTACTTAAGAACTCCCAACGATTCAAATTTTCAGCTCAAAATTTAAGTTTATATCTAAGCTTCTAAAAAAATTAATGAGATGCAAAAAATAACGGTAAAAAATAGTTGTTTGTTACTCCAAAGTCTAAAGCGCCCTCTATAGCATTTTTTGAAATTTATCTTCATAATTTATTTTCAAGACAATAAAGATATAAAGAATAGTTTCAGTGAAAACAGCAAATCAATTGACCAATTTTTCCGTTTTTTATGATTATTTGAAAATTTGGATCCTAAACTTTAATGGCGGCTATCTCCTTCGGAAAACGTTTGGGACCTTTGGTATTATTCGTCCTTATGTGTACTACAAATAATATCACCCTTAAAGTTTTGCCCAAGAGTCTAGATACACCCTATATATAAAAATGTCACACTTAACATTTTAAAAAAATCTACATTTGAGTTTGCATATAATATAATATATGATACAAAAGAGAATTATATAAATCTAGTTTTACACCGTCTACGAACTCGAAGACATATTTTTTTAATGTTATATCTATTATTATTATATTATATAAGATTAAATTATTTAATATATATGATATATAATATATATAATAATATATATAATAATATATGATTAAATTATTTAATATTATTATATTAAATCTTATATATATTATATATATATAAGATTTTTTAATGCATATTTTGAAAAGGTTGACAAAGAATTTTTACTGAGGTCATTCTCATTAAAGCAATTTATTGTTTTAAATTTAAGAAAGAAAATATATTTATTTTTAACAATTTTCATTTATGGAAATAGTGAAGCATTTATAAGCTAAGGAAAGAAATAAATAAGCAAAAAATGTCGCATAAATTGGAATATAATTTTTAAATTTTCGAAAACTATTCCGAACTCGACTTGAAATGAAAATTTTACATTCTAAATTCTGCTACTTATTATTAATTTTTAAAAATTATTTTTTTCATTTCAGTGAAATAACATTTGTACTATTACCTCATTTGTTCTTTGAAAAATGTTTACAATTTCTGTCAGCATTTATCTGCAGCAAAAAGAGACGTTTTCAGTTAAACAAACACTTCTAAAAAACACTGAGTGACAAATTTAAAAAAAGAAAAAAAAACGCAATTAGTCCTTTTTAACTCTTTTTAACTAAAACTATCGAATAGCATCTTTGAATATCTATAAATAACATCTTTACAGATTTAACACCTATGTTGATATGTCTGTTTTCGAACGATTTATTTCTAGAAGTAAGTATATCTATGTTAAAACAGTTTTAGTTATCAAATAAAAAGCAAAATACTTTAAACATACGTATATGAATAAAATTCTACATTTAATTAAAGCAGAATTTCCAAAATATTTGCCTTCAATTCAATGAAAAAACACTAAAGATGTTGTCAAACTTGTTAAAATCATTAAAATTTTAAGTAACATACTGAAAACTCAAACGGAAATTGGATTTAAATCCCGAGTCAAATTAAAATCCGAGTTAAAATAAAAATTATATCTCAAAATTTCAATTAATTTTTAGATTACATTTAAAAAAATAAGAATATTTACTGTATTTTTTCTTAGAACTATCTCCACATGTTTTCTCAATGCATTTTTTTAAACTTAATATCTGCGTTAACAACCATATCTTTACAATAACGTTTGACCAAATGAAATCGAGATTAACCCCTTTTTTTTTCTTCAATCGAAAATGTCGGATTTTCTCCTTCTCTTTTATCTGACCTCCTTTCAGATTTACCGCTTCTCTTATCATTATATCAGTTTTACTTAGATTTATATCTGCAAGATATAATAGCGCTGAAATATTTTTTTCCATCAAATAAATACAAGATATCAAAATTAGGAAAATCTTAGGATTTAGATTCTACGTTGAAATTAAATCTTAAGGGGGCCCAGGGCTTGATCGATACGGAAAAACATGTAAACAGAGCTCTCGCTTCGAGTATATATAAAAACAGAAGTATTCATTGTAATTAATTTAAACTTTCTGATATCTTTAAGGTATGTTTGTAGTCTTATAAAATTATAAAATGAAGTACTTCAATGTAATATAATAAAAAATATAATATAATTTATATAACACAATTTTTGAAAAAGAAATATGTGTTATATCACCGACACCAAGATATCTTAACGTTGAATTGACATAAGAACCTAATTTTTGTTTTAAAATGATCAGGAAACTTTACTTTATAGAATGAATTAAGGATATAACCATCACTCACAAAAAACAAAAAAAATATTAAAAAACTCTCAAATTTCAAAATTTAAAAACCCCTAAAAAATACAATTTGATTTTCATTAAAAATACTCAAAATATTAAACTATCTAAAATATATTAATTCATTCTATAGATAATGATGTTATATGCATGCAAAAAAAATTTAAGCCATTCCATCAAATAGTTTTTTCTTAAATCTTACGGATAGTCGTCAAAAATCAAGTTTTGAGAAAACGCGACTTAAAGTTGAAATTAAATGGGTGGGGCTTTGAAAGTGTTGATACATAAACGCTTATAATTATGTTAAAAATGCAAATACTTTTATGCGATTTTTTTTTCACTAAGTTCAGAATTAATTGAATAATAAAAAAATCATTAAAAAAATCATTTTTTGGAAAGTTTTCAAGCCCTGAGCCCCTTTAACAATAGAAACCATTGATTTCATCAAGATCTATTTAAGGGGTCTAAGGAGTTTTACTTTTAAACTGGCGGTGTAATTTAGCATTAGTTTATTTTTTTCTCAGTTCCTATAAAACATAAATGCATATTTTTTTAAAAATATAAACAACTTAATGATCTATTCTATTTAAAATATTTTTTTTTATATTCTGTATTGAAGTTTCACTTTACTGTACTGAAGTTCATTAACTACGCGCCGTTAAAATCCCAAACAAAACATCAATCGCCAAATCGAGAAAAGTTTTGCTGAGATGCTGCGATGAATTTGTCATTTACCGTACTATTTATTAGTTGTATGCAATGTATCATCGGCCAAACATCAATTTTTTCTGTCGATTATAGTTGAAAACGCATAGCAATTTTACCGCTAAAAGAATGATTGAAACCTTTACGCATTTAAAATACAATTAGAAAGTATATATTTTTAATATTCTCTGTAGCATATAGTTTAACTTTTATTTTCTATGTAATGAAACAAAATATGTTATTTTAGAACACAATAAAAAACGAATACAATAAAGGGTTAAAAATACACTTTACACGCCGAATCTATAATACTAACGATTTATTACATTTATCTACTGTTTTTTGTTTCTTATTCTCCAAATCGCTAATATTGGTCAAAAGCCAACGAGAACTCTGGTAAACATTAAAAATTGTATATGAAAAGAAAAATATACAGAAACCAATTTGAATTAAAAGTGTATATAATGTAACAATCTTAATTAACTTCTTGTTTCCATTTAAAAAAATATTTACTTTTATTGTTTCGTTTTTTACAGTTGTCCCTAGAAATTCAACATATTTTTATATTTCAAAATCCCATCCACGTAAGCAAGCCCCATGAACAATTTCACATAATAACGTGTGACAAAACGAAATTGAGATTAACCCGTTTTTACCCTACATAATCGAAAATGTCAGTTTACACTTGATTTATTTTTGCAAGCTAGCATGAAGTTTGTATGATTTTTCTTATCAAATCTACAGAGAGGAAAAAAATAAATATTTCGTTTCATTTGCAAAGATGAGAATTAAATTTTATTCAAACATTATATTGAAATTCTTTGACTTGACTGAAATAAAACATGTTAAATATAAAATAGTTACATAAAAATAAACTCAATTAGTGGGTGGATATCTGTAATTAAAAGATATCCCATCAAGTATAAGGGTGAAATGAAAATTAGATTAACCTACATAGGAAAAGTTCTTCATATGAGAAATACCTATATTACTGAACGACAAAAATAAAATATGGGGCATTTGGTATGATATGCGTAATCAAGACATACTTCGTAAAGTATGAAGAGTGAAATGAAACTTAGATATAAGTGAAACAAGAAAAGTTCTTTATACGAAATTTACCTGTACTATTGAGCAAAAAAAACTGAATATATGGCATTTGAATTAATATATGTAATTGCAAGATACCCTGTCACGTATGAGGAGTGGAATGAAAATTAGATATAAATGAAAAAAGAAACGTTCTTCATACGAAAATTATCTATATTATTGAACGAAGAAAAAAATACAATATGAGGCATTTAAAACGATTTATGTAATTAAGAGATACCCTGTTAAGTATTAGGGGTGAAATGAAAATTAGATACAAGTGAAATAAAGAAAGTTCTTCATATGAGAATTACCTAGATAATTGAATGAAACACATTTAGAATATAGGGCATTTGGAATGCTACATTCACATAAGAGATACCCTGTCATGTATGAGGGGTGAGATGAAAATTAGATTAAGTGAAACAAAAAAGGTTCTTTACATCAGAGTTGCTATGCTACTGAACTGAACAAAAAGTTGTACATAGGGCATTTGGAATGATATATGTATTTGCGAGATAACTTGACTAGATCCATAGGTCAAGATAACACGACTAAATCCATATCCGTTTTAATGGGGCACTCGTAGATTAGGCTTTTATATGGTTCCACAAGAAAAAGTCCAAACACGAGAGATCCGAAAATGTCGGTGGCCAAGCTATGGGACCACCTCGATCAATTCATCGCCTTGGGATAATTGAAAACTACCTTTTTACTTCTTACCGCTTGAGTTCGAAACATACATCCTATGGTGAAATTTGCTCGTAAAGCTGAGTTCTGTCAACCTGTAAGGTTTTCTCTACTTTTACAGAAACATCCTATATAAAACATTTGAAGGAAAGCAACATGCATTTTCCAAAGATATTGAAAAACATTAAAGACTATATGTGAAAAGAAAAATATTTAGAAAGTGTTTTGAATTAAAATGTTATATTCTACATGGTATAACAGTTTTAATGTATTGTTTTCTTTTTAAAAAAACATTTACTTCTATTTTATCGTTTCTTATAGGGAACTTTAAAAAATTCTTTCAACATATTTTTATATTTTAAAACCACATCCACTTAATCAAGCTCCAAGAACAATTTTGTGTGACAAAATAAAAGTGAGATTAATTCGTTTTTACCCTAAATAAACGAAAATGTCTGATATCTTCATCTTTTTTAAATATGATCTGTTTTCAGAATTGACACCGTGTCAGTTTTCACTTGATTTATTTTTACAAGCTAGCATAACGTTTATATCATTTCTCGTATCAAATCCACAGAGAAAAAAAAATAAAAATTTTGCATCATTTGCAGATGTGTGAATTAAAATTTATTCAAACATTGTGTTAAAAATATTTGACTTGACTGAAATAAAACATGTTAAATATAAAACAGCTACATGAAGATCGCGCAATTAGTGACAGCATATCTGCAATTAAAATACAGCGTTAAGAATGAGGTGTGAAATGAAAATTAGATTAATTGAGATACGAAAAGAATATCATAAGAGAATACCTATAAAACTGAACGAAAAAAAATTTAGAATACAAGGCATTTGGAATGACAGATGCAACTAAGAGACACAAGGTCAAGTATGAAAGTGGAAGATGAAAATTCAATTAAGTGAAACAAGAAAAAGTCTCTATGCCAGATTTGCCTATGCCATTGATCGAAAATTGTATATAGGACATTTGGAATGATCTATGTAATTGCGAAATATTTGACTATATCCATGCGTCAAGATATCTCGACTAGATCCATATCGGTTTCAATGGAGCACTCGTTAATAAGGCTTTTCATACGGGCTCTCAAAAAAAGTCCAAAGATTCGGCAATTGTTGGTGGTCAAACTATGGGACCATCCCTAGCTATCCATCGCCCTGGGACAGTGGAAAACTACCTTTGAACTTCTCACCGCTTGCGTTCCAATTATATATTCTGTGTCGAAATTTGCTCGTATAGCTCCGCTTTATCACTACATGAAGCTTTGTCCCCTTTTTCAGATGCACCTTGTATAAAAATGTTGAATGAGACCAACACATGCTTTCAAAATATTTTAGTAAACATTAAAAATTGTTGAAAGATTGAATAATTTAAACTACGACAGGCTTGAATATTTTTTTAAATAAGTAAAATTTATAAACAAGAATAAAATACTGTAAAACATTTAAAAATACAAGAGTAAACGTTTCGCTAATCTACACGTAAGGCCTCATCAGCACAAATAATTATTCATCGCATAACAAACATTGGAACAAATCTAGACAGTTACAGTTAGTTATTATTTTTTTTAGAAAAAGATAATATTCACTCGGAACAGCATTAGCATAATTCGGAGTTGCGATCGTAAACAAGTGAACAAATCTTCGAGGAGTTATCTGCCGTGATAACTCCTACAACCAGATTTTCAGATACCGGCGGATGTGTATCGTTTAAACGCAATGTTGGACATTTTTAGAAATTAAATTACCGCTGTTTGGAGCACTGATATGTCCATATATAATAATGATATGTAAATTAGTCTGTTTTAGTTCAAAATATTCAATCTTTTAATAGTTTTTTAAATTCAGACCTTAAATGTATGTGTATTGCAAATTAAAAATTGCATATGAAAAGAAAAATATTCAGAAAGCGAGTTAAAATAAAATGGTATAGTCTGCGTATTGTAAAAATTTTAATTAATTTCTTGTTTCCTTTTCAAAAAACATTTACTTCTATTATATCGTTTCTTATAGGTATCAATAAAAATTCTTTTAAAATATTTTTATATTTCAAAATCCCATCCACGTAAGCAAGCTACATGAACAATTTCGTGTGACAAAATTAAAGTAAGATTAACCCGTTTTTATCTTTCATAATAAAAAATGTCTGATAAAGTCATTTTCTTTTATCTGACCTGTTTTCAGCTTTGCCGCTCCCGTTGACACCGTGTCAGTTTTCAATTGATTTATTTTTGCAAGCTAGCATGACGTTTGTATCACTTTTCTTATCAAATCCACAGAGAAAAAAAAATTGTATCATGTGCAGATATGAGAATTAAATTTTATTAAAGAATTATATTGAAATTCTTTGACTTGACTAAAATAAACCATGTCGGTCACACCATGCGAGATAAATCGACTAGATCCATAGGTAACTGGATCCACAGATCGAGATACTTCGACGAGATCCATACCGGTTTCAAAGGGGAAACGAAAGTTAAAAAAAATATTCGTAAACATTAAAAATTAGACATGAAAGGAAAATTATTCAGAAAACGATTTGAATTAAAAGTGTATATAAAGCGTAGTGTAATACGTTTCATTAATTTCTTGTTTCCTTTTCAAAAAACATTTTTTTTATTGTTTCTTGTTGGTACCTTTAAAAATATTTTCAACACATTCTTTTTGTTTCAAAATCACATCTACGTGATCAAGCTCATGAACAATTTCGTGTGACAAAATAAAATTGAGATTAACCCGTTATTACCATCCATAATCGAAAATGTCTGATAACATCATTTTCTTTTATCTGAGCTGTTTTCAGGTTTGCCGCCCCCGTTGACACCATGTCAGTTTTCACTTGATTTATTTTTGCAAGCTAGCATGACGTTTATATCACTTTCCTTATCAAATCCACAGAGAATATATAAATAAATATTCCGTATCATTTACAGATATGAGAATTAAATTTTATTATAAAACATTGTATAAAATAATTTGACTTGACTGAAATAAAATATTTTAAATATTAAACAGCTGCATGAAGATAATGCAATTAATAGAAGGATATCTGTAATTAAGTGATAACCCGTCAAGTACGAGGAGTGAAGGGAAAATTAGATTAAGTGATATAAGAAAAATACTTCATACAAAAATTACATATACTATTGAATGAGAAAAATTAGAATACAGGGTATTTTGAATGATATATGCAACTAAAAGATACCTCATCAAATATGAGGGGAGAAATGAAAAGTAGTTTAAGTGAAACAAGAAAAGTTCTTTATAGAAGCGTTGCCTATGCTATTGAAGGGGAAAAATGTATATAGGGCATTTGGAAAGATATGTGTAATTGTGAAATATTTAGTAGATGCATAGGTCGGGATACTTCGACTAGATCCATGTAGGTTTCAATGGAGCACTCGTACATTACTCGTTTCAAATGGCGTCAGAGGCAAAATTTCAAACACGAAAGATCCGACAATATTGGTGGCTAATGTATGGGACTTCGTCGACCCATCTGTTGACCTGGGAAACTGGAAAACTAATTTTTTAACTTCTCACTGCTTCCGTTCCAACTTTACATTATATGACGAAATTAACTCGTATAGCTGCGCTCTATCAACTCTTAAAGTTTTGTCCCCATTTTTAGATACATCCTGTGTAAAACAATAGCATGGGAACAACATACGTTATCGAAAAAAATTAGTAGACATTAAAAATTATATATGAAAAGAAAAATATTCAGAAAACGATTTGATTTAAAAGTGTCTATTATGCATAATGTAATAAATATAATACTTTTTACTTTATTCTATCTTCAATAGAAGAAAGTATTGTAATCGAAATCTTTTTCGACTTCCGGTTTTCGACGGCTTTACATGTTTTAGGGGTCGGAGATTCCAAAAAAAGTTTTTACAAAATGTCTGTCTGTCCGTGTGTCTGTGTGTCTGTCTGTGTGTATGTCGCCATTCTACCATCAAAAAGTGTATGAAGTTATGCATAGAATTGAACCAAATTTTTTGTGAATGTTTTTGGCTGTAGCAAGCAGGTCCTCCTTTAGTTTTGAAATATTCCGATGGAAGGGGGCGCTGCAATCGCGATTTTTGTGCCATTTTCAATGTTGTACCGACCAAAAGTATATGAAGTTATGCATCTAATTTAACCAAATTCTTTGTGTAAGTGTATGACTATGGCTTGTTGGTCCCCCCTGAATTTCAAAGTAATCCGCCGGAAGGGGGCGCTGCAATCGCAATGTTTGTGCCATTTTCAATATTGTACCGACCAAAAGTATGTGAAATTATGCTTCGAATTGAACCAAATTTTTTGTGCATGTGTATGACTATGGCTAGTTGGTCCTTCCTGAATTTGAAATAAATCAGTCAGAAGGGGGCGCTGCAATCGCGATTTTTGTGCCTTTTTAATATTGTACCGACCAAGCGTATATGAAGTTATGCATCGAATTTAACCAATTTTTTTGTGTAAGTGTATGACTATGGCTAGTTGGTCCTTCCTGTATTTGAAAATAATCCGAAGAAGGGGGCGCTGTAATCGCGATTTTTATGCCATTTTTAATATTGTACCGACCAAAAGTACATGAAGTTATGCATCTAATTGACGAAATTTTTTGTGTAAGTGAATGGATATGGCTACTTGGATCGCCCTGAATCCGAAAAAAATCCGCCGGAAGGGGAAGCTGTAATATCAAATTTTATGGCATTTTCAATATTGCATCGCATAAAAGTGTATAAAGTTAGTTCTAGAACTGAACTAAATTTTTTGTATATGATTATTTTTTGGTAAGGGAAGTAGGTCCTTCCTGAATTAAAAAAAAATCTGCCTATCATTCTATTGTCCATCGGCTCGTGCAGAGACAGTAATTCGTTTTTACTCCGATTAATTGATTGAAGCAGAAATTTAAGATGAAATCAAAGTTGGTATGGTATTGAATTAAAATTATTAAAGCATTAAAATGAGTAACTATTTTTTTTTAATATTAAAATATACGTATGAGATAGAAGAAAGTTTTGGGATTGGCACTTCCAACTAGTTTTCTTTTCAAAAAACATTTATTTTTATAGTATCGCTTTTTATAGGTATCTTTGAACATATTTTTATATTTAAAAGAAAAATATTCAGAAAGTGATTCGAATTAAAAATGTACATTTTATTAGTGCAACAATTTTAATTAATTTCTTATTCCCTTTTCAAAAAATACTTACTATTATTGTATCATTTCTTATAAGCATGGCTAAAAAATTTTTCAACACATTTTTATATTTCAAAATCACGTATCGGTAAGAAAGCCATATCAACAATTTCGTATGACAAAAAAAAAAAAAAAAAAAAAAAAAAAAAAAAAAAAAAAGTGAGATTAACCCGTTTTTACCCTCCTTTACCGAAAATTTCTGATAACGTCATTTTCTTTTATTTGACCTTTTTTCAGATTTGCCGCTCCCGTTGACATCATGTCAGTTTTCACTTGATTTATTTTTGAAATCTAGCACAACGTTTATATCAATTTTCTTGTGAAATCTACAGAGAAAAAAAATAATAAAAATTTTGTATCATGTGCAGATATGAGAATTAAATTTTATTAAAACATTGTATTGAAATTCTTTTTACTTTACTAAAATAAAACATGTTAAATATTAAACAGGTATATGAAGATAACGCAGTTAGTGGAAGAATATCTGTAATTAAAAGACAATCAATCAAATATAATGGATGAAGTGATAATTAGACATAAGTAAAATAAGAAAAGTCCTTCATAAGGAAGTTGCCTATGCTATGAGCAAAAACAAATTAGAATATGGAGGTTTTGGAGTGACAAATGGAACTGAGAGATACCCTGTCAAGTATGAGGGGTGAGATGAAAATTAGATTGAATCATACAAGAAAAGTTCTGGATTCACTAGCTGCCTCTGCTCTTGAACGAAAAAAAAAAAGAGTTGATAAAGGGCATTTGACATGATACATGAAATTGCGTGTTAACCCGACTAAATCCAAAGGAAACTAGATCCATATATCGAGATACTTCGAACAGATTCATGTCAGTTTCAATGGGGCTCTCTTAGATTAGACTTTTAAATGTTAGTTTTTAGGCTAACCAAACAAAAAATTGTATATAGGGCATTTGGAATGATATATGTTTTTGCGAGATACCTTGACTAGTTCCATAGTATATCTCAACTAGATCCATATCCGTTTCAATGGGACACTCGTAGATTAGGCTTTTCATATGGTCCCACAGAAAAAAGTACAAACACGAGAGATCTGATAATCTTCGTGGACCACCTCGATCAATTCATCGCCCTGGGACGGTGAAAAACGACTTTTTAATTCCTCACCATTTGCATTTCAACCATACATTCTATAACAAAATTCACTCATATAGCTGCGTTCTATCACCCCGTAAGGTGTTCTCCACTTTTTCAGATATACCTTATTTAAAATAGGTGCATGAGAGCAACATAGGGGTTTAAAAATGTATTAGTAAACATTAAAAATTATATACGAAAAGAAAAATACTCCGAGAGCGATTCGAATTAAAAGTGTATATTATGAATAATGTAACAATTTTTATGATTTTCTTGTTTACGTTTTAAAAAGCATTTATTTTTATTGCATCGTTTCTTATAGGTATCTATAAATTTCTTTCGGTATATTTTTATATTTCAAAATTACATCCACGTAAGCAAGCCCCGTGAACAATTTCGTGTGACAAGATAAAAGTGAGATTAACCCGTTTTTACCCTCCATAATCGAAAATGTCTGATAACGTTCTCTTCTTTTATCTGACCTGTTTTCAGATTTGCCGCTCTCGTTGACACCATGTCAGTTTTCACTTGATTTATTTTTGCAAGCTAACAGAATGTCTGTATCACTTTTCTTATCAAATCTACGCAGAAAAATTACATAAATATTTCATGTCATTTGCAGATATGAGAATTTAATTTTATTAAAACATTGTATTGAAATTATTTAACAAGACTGAAATAAAACATGTAAATATAAAACAACTGCATGAAGATAACGCAATTAGTGGATGGATATCTGTAATTTAGAGATACCCCGTCAAGTATCAGAGGTGAGCTGAAAATAAGGTTATGTGAGATAAGAAAAGTACTTCATACGAGAATCACCTGTATAATGAACGAAAAAAATAGAATATAGGGCATTTGGAATGGTATATTAATTAAGAGATACCCCGTTAAGCATAAGGGGTAAAACGAAAATTTTGATATAATTGAAATAAGAAAAGTTCTTGATACGAGAATTATGTATACTGCTGAACCAAAAAAATATTGAATGCAGGGCATTTGGAATGATGTATGTAACTGCCGAATATCGCGTCGAGTATGGATGAAATGAAAATGATATGTTAGTGAAATAAGAAAAGTACCTCAAAAGAAAAATATATATACAACTGAAGCCCAAAATCGAAAACATTGGGATCGGATAACTAGCGGAAATTAAACTGTGAACAGAGGGGAGGGATTATAAATGCTCATAAACATTGAACAAACTAATAGATTTTGTTGCAATTTATGTGTAGATCATCCCCTTGGATGTTATTTTATCCAAAGTGACGTACAGCTTTGGAATTCTCCTTTTCTGATAGAGAGCGCGTCCGACACATCTCCAATTTCATTACTGCTCGGTATTTTGCAACCAGACCAACATATTCCCAGGAAGTGTTAGGGATGCAAAGATGACTTGGAAGCACATAGAAATGTAACGTTAGATATACCTTTTTGGTGGATTTACGGTTAAAAGAAGGAGAGAAAAAATCAACTGAAAAAAGCAGAGAAGCAGCAACGCGTTTATATGACAGAAAACTGTATATTTAAAGGTTTTACTACAACAGATGTTCGAAGTTACGACCAGAAGTAGTCCAGCAAGCTTGATAATGGGTTGTTTTGAATTTCTCACACTCTATGAAAAATTCCTGGTATCTCAGAAATTTTTCTAGAAGCTACAGAAACTTGATGGACTACAGATAATCTGATTCCATTATTTTATATGGACTTTTTAAAACTGAAAATACTTGCCAATTTTTCCTGTAACATTTTTTAGATCGAGCTCTACTTTTCTCTCTGGTTCCATGAGTTTTTAATGTAATTATTCATGTCTTCAAATGTTGTTTCTTATTTTAGTAAACTGGTATAACAAAATAAAAAGGTTACCATGTCAGGCATAAAAAGCCATTTTGTCAAAATCGTGCCAACGTGGTGCGTATATGACATCTATGCCGAAATTCTTTTTATAAATAATTTGAATTATTCCTAATAAAGTGAAGTCAATTTTATAAAGAGTTATTTAGTTTTTTAAAAATAAAAATCATTTGCAAATAACAAAAAATTTTCATTTTTACAAAGAAATACTGCTTAAAGAAAATTTTGTGCAGATGTTTGTTTAAAAAGATTCATTTTAGATTGATCAAGGAATGCGTGAAATATCTTGGATAGATTGACAGTAATATATCTGCTAGTTTCTAAAAAACTGCACATCAAAGTTCCAAAAAGCTAGATTTTAAGAAAATTGAGTTTAATGTTACATGTGCATATGTACTGCTCTTATATTGATCTCTACTTTTAAGTGTCGTCAGCTCTGAAGATTTAAAAAAAAAGTTTTTGGATATTTATACCACTTTAGTATAGCATTGAATCATTTAAGTTGCTTGATTATTAAGAGAGTTTATTTTTCCCTTTAAAGAAATATTATATTTGATATAGCACAGAAAATTAGTTCGTATATATCTATCCGAAATAATTTATTTCTTCCAGATTTCTCTGTTTTCGATCTACTTAATGCTTTTTACTTCGGAGAAACGCAACAATTCATCTACTTTTCATTATAGGGGGATTAAGGTATTTAATTCTGTGTTGACACAAAGTTACGCTTATTTGTCTCATCAACGATTGCTTTAACGGCGAATTGATTGGCAGCCATTCACCAAAGAAGATTCATTATTCATTTCCGACAGTTTTGTTTGTGTTAAAATGCTGGCGGACATAAATTGTATTGGAGTAATTTGTAAATGTTATAATGATTTATGCACTCACCTATTATTTAAATGTTAAATGTGATAAATATTTCAAAGAGAAGTGTAAACCACTACTTATCTTCTAATATCAAATATTATATCTTTTTTGCAAAATATGTGTCAGCTTAATTCAATGACTTGCACGTATTTTAAGCGAAAATACAAAACTAGTACTGTAACGCTCAAATTCAGAGCATTTTTTTCACATTTATATACTGACGGCATCATGTGCATTTTTTTAATGTTAAAAATGTTTTTTAAAAATTCCGAGAATAGAGAATCTTTTAAACTATACGTCAAAACTCAACATGCATATACAAAAAATTTGAAAAGAAAAACACTTATAAATAACAGACAAAATTGCTTTGGCAAAAGAAAAACTTCTTAATAAAAATTTTGTACAGATTTTTGTTTTAAAAGATCAGTTCAGATTGGTCAAGTAATGTGTTAAATATCCTTGATAGATTGCAAACAATAGTACATATACTAGTTTCTATAAAACAGTATAACGAAGTTCCAAAGAATTTTTTCACGAATTTGACTTCCAATTGCCCTTAAATTCACCTGTATTTTGAAATTTTGTCAGCCATGAAGGTTTAAAAAAAAGCTTTTATGTATGCATATTTTTTACACTGTGTTAGTACAGCATTGAACCCATTAAGCTCTTGATTGTCAGAAGAGTTTATTTCTCACTTTTAAGAAATACTATGTCTGATATAATATAGAAAATTTATTTTATATATTTATCCGAAATAAATTATTTCTTCTAGACTTCTCTGTTTTCGCCCTATTTCATGCTTTTTATTTCGGACAAACGCAACAATTTCCCTTTTTTTAATTAGATGGAAATTGAGTTATTCCATTCTGTGTTGACACAAACTTACGCCCATTTGTCTCATCAGACGATTGTTTTAACGACGGATTGATTGGAGGCCATTCACCAAAGAAAATCCATTCATCATTCCAGACGGTTTAGTTTGAGTTAAAATGCTGGCGGACATAAACGTATTAGAGTAATTTATAAATGTTGTAAAGATTTGAGTGGACTTCTATTATTTAAGCGCTTATGCAAAATTTGATACATAATTCAGAAAGAAGTGTAAACGATTACTTATCTCCTTATGCCAGATATGATATCGTTTATGTAAAATATTTGAAAGCTTAATCCAATACATTCTTGGAATTTATTTAAAGGAAAATGTAAACCTAGTTCTGTAACGCTTAAATTTACAGTATGTTTTTATTCATGTTTAAAAATTGACGGTTGTAATATCATGTGCATATTTTTAAAGTTGAAAATGTTTTTCAAAAATTCCTCTGAAAATATAATATATGATTCTTTTACACTACATGTCAAATCTCCATATACATGAAAAAATAATCTGAAAAAGAAACCTTTTAAATAAAAAAAATTGCATTTTACCAAGGAAATAAACATTTCATAAACATTTAAATAAATTAATATTTTTTAGAAACATTTTGTAGATATCCGTAATTAAAATTCTCTACAAAAAATTTTTCAGATTGATCAGGAATATATGTAAAATATCCTGGATTGATTGCAAACACTAATATACGTTGTAGTTTTTATAAAAAAGTACAAAAAGCGGCATTTTGAAACAATATACTTTAAAGTTTACTTATGAAATGTAAATAAATCATAAAAACAAACTCAATTACTAAAAACATTTTAATTTTTTGTTGTCTAAAAACAAAAGTAATATACCTTTCTCAGTTGGGTTGGTTGGGAAAATAAATTATTCAAAATAATAACAAAAAAAGCTGTTTTTAACCGACTTCAGAAAGGGAGAGGAGGTTATCAATTCAACGCATATGTATTTTTTTATGTATGCTCACCGATTACTCCGAAACTATCAAACCAATTAATTTCATTTTGTTGTTAAATAAAAGAGCTTGCTCTCGAATTGGTACCACTTTCGTTTCATGGAAATTGGTTCAGTACCTTTTTAGTAATTAGACAAAAACTAATAAAATTAGAGATTTTTCACTAATTAAAAGTGTTGTAAAAGTTCACTGAAAGGAGTGCAGTCAGGATGGCCGAGCGGTCTGAAGCACCTGATTTAATCTCTGGTTCTCGAAAGAAAGAGTGGGTTCGAATCTCACACCTGACATTTGTGTATAATTTTTTCCGTATTTTATTTTTTACTAACCGACTTCAAAAAATCGTTAACTTTTCACTAAACTTTTCTACCAAAAATTGGACCGACTTCAAAAACTAGTGCAAAGTGAAAAATACCTTTTTTTATATAATATAGTAATAAGAAATTAAATTAAGAGGGTAGTATTTACCATGCGTATTATTATATTTATGTACATTCATTTGATTTTTTGGGGTCGGTGCCAGCCAAGCCAAGTTTAAAATTAAAATTAATTATCCAATGCAAATCATAAATGAATTAAGTTACATTTTAAAACTAAATATTAAATCGTAAAAAAACTCGTAGATACTTGGATGTGTGTCTATTGGAAAATTACATGTAACTTGGCTTGGCTGGCACCGACTCCAAAAAATCAAATTAATGTACATAAATATAATAACACGCATGGTAAATACTACGCTCTTAATTTAATTTCTTATTACTATTATATAAATAAATATTTTTCACTTTACAGTAGTTTTTGAAATCGGTTCAATTTTTGGTAGAAAAGTTTATCACGAATTTCCAAATGCGCTTAATTTGACCTGAGCTTTAAAATTTTGTCAACCCTGAAGGTTTTATAACAAAGGTTTATGTGTATAAATGAATGACACAGCCTTAATACAGCATCGAGCCATTTAAGTTACTTCATTATCAAGAGAGTTTATTTTCCACTTTTAAAAAGTACAACATTTGATATCGTATAGAAAATTTAATGGTATATAGCAAACTGATTTTTTTAGGATTCTCTGTTTTCGCCCTGTTTGACGCTTTTCATCTTGGACAACCTCAATAATTATTCTACTTTTCATTATAAGGTAATTTAGTTATTTAATTATATGTGTTGATACAAAGTTACATCTATTTCTCTCATCAAACTATTATTTTAAGGACGGATTGATTGGAGGCCATCCATGAAAGAAAATTCATTAATTAGTCCCGGACGGTTTTCTTTGAGGTAAAATGTTTGCTAACAGGAATGTACTGGAGTAATTTTTAAATATTATAGTTATTTATGTACACTCATACTATTTAAGCGTTTTTGCAAAATGTGATAAATATTTCAAAGAAAAGTGTAAACGATTTCTTATTTCCTAATACCAAATATGATATATTTTATGAAAAATATTTTTCAGCTTTATTTAATAATTTAAAACAATTTGTTTTAAACAAGAATATGAAACTAGTACCGTGACGCTCAATTTCACAGCATTGTTTTACTTTTTTTTTCACATTTATGCATTAACTGACGTAACAGCAAATAATTTGTTGTTGTTGTTGTAAAACATGCTTTTTGGAAAACCCCAAACAGAGACTCTTTTACACTACACTGTAAAAAGAAAAGAAAAGAAAACGGAAGATTTTATAGAGATTGTAGTGGAAATCGGGACGCTATCGCAATTCACTGTTTTTTAACGAAAAAATTCACACAAATTCAAAACATCTTCAATTTTTTCCAGGAATTTATGGGAATTTTTCCATTAAAAACTGCAAATTGTGCTGACGCCCCGATTACCATTACAATCTCCATAAAATGGTCCGTTTCTTTTACAGTGTATACATAGAAATTGTACAGAAATGCATAAAAAAAATCTGAAAAAAAAACTTTTACATAAAAAAACTGCTTTTTTACAAAAAAAAAAACCTATTTAATATAGAAACAAAAGTAATATACCTGTCTCAACTGAGAAAATTAACGATCCAAAATATTACACAAAATAACAATACCAAAAGACTGCTTCCAAAAATTTCCGGGAACCCTAATTTTAACTTGCACTTTTAAATTTTGACAGTCCTAAAGGGTCAAAGAAAAAATGATTTTTCACATGTACATTATTGACCACACCTAGTACCGCATTGAGCAATTTAAAAACGGATTTTTTCCTAGAATATAAAAAATTATACTTCATATGTACTGGTATAGAAAATTCATTCTTGTATATGTTCTTGAAAAACATTTCTTCCAGACTTCTCTGTATTTCCCCTGCTTGACCCTTTTCATTTTGGAAGAATTCAACAATGTTTAATTTTCCAAGCAAACGATGATTTTAATGGCATTGAAAGGAAGCCATTCACTAATGAAAATCTATTAATCATTCCTCTGGGTTTGTTTTGAGTTATTGCTGGTGTAGATAAATGTATTGAAGTAATTAGTAAATGTTATAACGATTTATGTACACATATACTATTTACATGTTTATTCAAAAATGAGATAACAATTTTAAAAGGGAAGAATTTTTTGAAGATTATATTTGTTCCTCATGATGAATATGAAATATTTTATGTAAAATATTTGTCAGAATAACTCTTGGTATCACCGTATTCCACATCTGCAACATGTCCAAAAATCAATAGCACTTACACAATAAGATTTAAAACACGGTTGCATTTATTGTTTTTGCTTTCCAACACAGCTGTAAATGCAAATTGATCATTGGAATTCTCAACATGCTATGATATTAAGTTAATTTCTCATACCAAATTTTTGTTTATCATTTAAGAAACTTCGATGTTGCAAAAGTTACCTCAGTAAATTTTGTCAATTTTAAAAAGTTGGAGGTGTTCGATAATAAATTTTTAAGGTGATTTTGTATTCTTTAAAGTTTTGCATTAGAAAATGGGAAAGATTGATGAGAATTATGTCAGTTTCTGTTTATTGACGATGTGTAAAAAGTACTTTTTAGTCCATAATTAATTTAGTTTTCCGTTCTAATTTTTTTTATTATTTTTTACATGAATAAAATGATGTTCTCAAACATCTGAAACAAAATTTTTTAAATGGGAGTTGTTAAACGACAAAGGATTAAATAAATACTTTCTTAAAATTTATTTTAAATGATAGTTTAATTTTAGTGCTGTAACTTTGAAATTCACAGCATCATTAGTTTTGTTCAAATTTATATGCATACACAGATATAGTATAAAAAAATTCATTCCTACATATCTTACCGAACAAAATGTATTTCTGTCACATTTCTGTCTCGTCGTCCTTTTTTAAACTTTTTACTTTGAAAGACTTCAACAGTGCTTCTACTTTTCATTATCTCATAACTGAGATATTCCTTTCTGTGTTGACACAGACAAAAAAAAAATATATTTATTCCTGTCAATTTAGTTTGAGTTAAAATGCTGGCTAACATAAATATACTGATGTAATTTGAAAATGTTAAAACAATTTATGCACACACGTGCTATTTAAATTATTGTAAAAATATGCGATAACTATTTTAAAAGCGAAGTATTTTATGAACCATTATTTATCTTCATCATAACAAATATGAAATTGTTTATGTAAATTATTTGTCAGTCTTATTCAATGCTTTCTAAGACTTTAAGGTAAAATATAACTTTAGTGCTGATATGCTCACAACATCATTATTTTAACCAATAAAATAATATAGACTGTAACAACACGCGCATCCCGAAATAACTTATATTTCCAGATTTCTCTGTCCTTGCTCTACTTGACACCTATTCAAAATAACGCAACAATGCTTCTACTTTTCATTATCTGGTAATTGAGATATTTTGTTTTGTGTTCACACGGAATTATATCTGTTTCTCTCAGCAAATATATTTTTTAACAGCCGATTGAAAGGAGTCGTTCACCGAAAGAAATCCATTATTCATTTCTGTCAGTTTGTTTTGTGTTAAAATTCTGGGGGCACAAATGAATTAGAGCAATTTGCAAATGTTATAACGCTTTGTGTACACATCTATTAATTTAACGTTTGTGGAAATTGTGATAACTGTTTTAAAAGAGAAATATTTTATGAACGATTATTTATCACCCTCATAACAAATATCAATGATAAATATGTAAAATATTTATCAACTTAATCCAGTACTTTCTTAAAACGTAATTTAAACCAAAGAATAATAATAGTGCTGTTATGCTCAAATTCAACCATTTTTTCGAATTTAAATATTGACGGAGATATGGTATGGATAATTCATTTTTACATATCTTCAGAAAAAAAAAGAAATCCTCTTAGTTTTTTTTTGTTTTTGCTCTATTTAACACTTTTTGTTTTGAAAGATAGCAAGAAGTCTTCTACTATTCATGATTTAGTACCTGAGTTATTCTATTCTATGTTGACACAGAATGGACATTTTGAAGTTGCATTTATTTCTATAATTAAACGATTGTTAACGACGGATTGAAAGAAGGTCCATTCACCAAACAAAATCACTATTCATCTCCCGACAGTTTGTTTAGAGTTAAAATTCTAGCGGACGAAACAGTATAGGAGTACTTTGTAAATTTTATAACAATGCATGTGCAGACTAATTACACTGTTAAAAATTTGACCCTTTTGCTGCATCATCGCTCCCCCGCATTTATAGAAAACAATTACTTCACCCTATTATGGAGCATTTTCATGGGTCAAAAGAGAGACATTCTATAAAAGATGGGGAGTGAAGATGCAGCAATAGGGCCAAATAGTGTGTTTTACAGTGTATTTAAACGTTTGAGAAGTGTTTTATAAACTATTACTCATTTTCTCAAATTTAATTAAAAATCTCTTGTGTATTTTACACTTTTAGTTTTCAGGTAAAATTATAGATGGTGCCTTATGTTGCATTCCATGGAATAATCAAAGCAACAAAAATGTTTTGAGTTTGAGATTATGTTTCTCTGTAGTTTATGTTTGTGTTCCATATGTAGTATGTAGAATTTGTGTGCATTAAATGTGTTGTTGCTTAAGATGGTCCATCTCAAATCATTCATAGTTCTACTTATCAATTAATGTATTTACATACATAATAATTTCTATGAATTTAAATGCAAAAATAACATAAATGCTGCTATATTCATGGCATATTCGTTTTATATTTCTTTTTTTTTTTTGAAGATTTCTATAGTGATAGAAGTAACAACTTGTATATCGCATTAAAAAAATCCACATTTATCTTTGTTTTCTCCCTGCTTGACACTTTTTATTTTGGAAGAATGCAACAATTCTCCCACCTTTCATTATGCATTAATTGAGTTATTCTATTCTGTGTTGACAGTGAGTTACGGCTATTTGTCACAAACGATTGTTTCAACAGTAGATTGAGAGGAGGCCATACACCAATGGAACTCCATTATTTATTTCTGTCAGTTTCTTTTGAGTTAAATGTATTGGAGTAATTTGTAAATGTGATAATGATTTATATTCATCATATTTCTAAACATTTGTACAAAACGCGATAATTATTTTAAAGAAAAAAATGTTTTATAAACGATTACTTATCTCCCTAAAAAGAAATGCGAAATATTCTTATGAAAATTATTTGCAAGCATAATACCATGCTTTCTATAAATTTAAGGCGAAATAAAACGATAGTGCTGTTATTCTCATGGCATATATATTTTTTTAACATGCTTTTATTAGCTTCACCTGTATGTATGTACGTATGTAACGCAATCTCTGTACGTTATTTTCACCCACTTTAAAATCACAGAAACTTTGCACACTTATTGAGAACTGATGACAGTTCAACAATTTGAAGAGTCGCTGCTTAGAAGAATTAAAATAGAAAATGCCGGATAAACAGATCAAGAGCAATTTGAAAAAATTAACAGTTATCTGCCGCCCTAGATAAATGACAATCACTGAAACACATATGAAAACCGTAACTATGCAACCGAAAAAAAAACATTTTAAAATTTTTAATTCGACCTGATATAAAAGCGTGTGTGTTAGTTTTTAAAACTATTTATCAATTATTATTTAGATTTATATAGTGACAGTCGTAACAAAATGTGTATTTTTTTTCAAGTTTTCTCTCTTTTCTAGCTGCTTTACTCTTTTCATTTATTAAGAAAGTAACAATTATTCTACTTTTCATTGTCTGGTAATTGAGTATTCTATTTTGTGTTGACATAAAATTACGGCTATTTGCCTCTACATACATTTTTTTCTTACAGTAGATTGAAAGGAGGCCATTCACCAATGTAAATGCATTATTCATACCCACCAGTTTTCTTTGAGTTAAAATGCTTACGTACATAAATGTATTGGAGTAATTTGTAAATGTCATAATGATTTATGTACAGTACAGTCGTATTATTTAAAAGTTTGTGTAAAATGCAATACATATTTTAAAAGAAAAATATTTTATAAGCGATTACTTGCCTACCTCAAGCAAAATACAAAAAAATAAGAAATATTTTATGTAAAGTATTAGCAATCTTAATTTAATGCTTTCTATGAATTTAAGGACAAATATAACTTTAGCGCTGCTATGCTCACAGTACATATATATATACTATTTTTAGATTTATAGAATGACGGCTGTAATGACATGTGTATCACATGAAAGTAATTTTTTTTCAAATATCTCAGTTTTCTCCCTGCTGGACATTTTTCATTTAAAAAAAAAAAAAACAATTTTTATACTTTTCATTATTTAATCATTGAGTTATTCTATTCTGCGTTGGTACAGAGAGGTGCCGCTATTTTTCTCTACACACAATTGTTTTAACGGTAGATTAAAAAGAAGCCATTCGCCAATGAAAAACCATTATTCATTCCTGTCACATTATTTTCAAATTAAAATTTTTACGGACATAAGTGTATTGCGGTAATTTGTAAATGTTAAAATTATTTATGTATACATATGTATTATTTAAATATTTGTGGAAATTCGATAATTATTTCAAAAGAAAAATTCTTAAAGACGATTACTTACCTCCATTAGGGAAATATATAATATTTTATGTATATTATTTGCGAGAATAATTCCATGCTTACTACAAATTTAAGGGAAAATATAACATTTGTACTGAAATTTCTCACAGCATTTTTACTGTTCTGATTCATATAGTGACGGTCCTAACAACAAGTGCATTTCAAAATAAATTATTTTTTCCAGATCTCTCTGTTTTCTTCCTGCTTGACACTTTTTATTTTTAAAGGAAGTAAAAATCCTTCTACTCTTCATTATCTATTAATTGCGTTATTCCATTTCATGTTCACACAGAGCTACTTCTATTTGTGTCATAAAATGTCTGTTTTAACGGTAGACTGAATGGACACCATTATCCAATGAAAATCCTTTACTCATTTCTACCAATTTGTTTTAAGTTAAAATGCTAGTGCACATAAATGCATTTGAATAATTTGTAAATGTTATGAAGATTTATGTACACATGTATTATTTAAACGTTTGCGCAAAATGTGATAACTATTTCAAAAGAAAAATATTCTATTACTTACCTCCCTGAAGCAAAATATAAAAATTTTTATATAAATTATTTGCAAGCATAATTGGAAGTTTTCTATTAATTTAAGGTAAAATGTTCTACTCCTATGCTCACAGCATCGTTTCCCCCCTAACTTATATAGTGACCGTCATAAAAACAATTGCAAACCGAAATAAATTATTTTTTCCAGATTTCTCCATTTTTTCCCTGCTATAAACTTTTCAGTTTGGAAGAGAGCAAAACCCCTTCTATTCTTCATTATCTAATAATTGAATTATTCCTTTCTGTGTTGACACGAGTTACCTCAATTTGTGTCATGCATTTGAATAATTTGTAAATGTTATGAAGATTTATGTACACATGTATTATTTAAACGTTTGCGCAAAATGTGATAACTATTTCAAAAGAAAAATATTCCATTACTTATCTCCCTGAAGCAAAATATAAAAATTTTTATATAAATTATTTGAAAGCATAATTGGAAGTTTTCTATTAATTTAAGGTAAAATGTTCTAGTCCTATGCTCACAGCATCGTTTCCCCCCTCACTTATATAGTGACCGTCATAAAAACAATTGCAAACCGAAATAAATTATTTTTTCCAGATTTCTCCATTTTTTTCCCTGCTTTACACTTTTCAGTTTGGAAGAGAGCAAAACCCCTTCTATTCTTCATTATCTAATAATTGAGTTATTCCTTTCTGTGTTGACACGAGTTACATCAATTTGTGTCATGAAATGTTTGACTTAACGGTAGATTGAAAGGAGGCCATTCACCGATGAAATTCCGTTATTCATTCCTGTCAGTTTGTTTCAAGTTAAAATGCTAGCGGACATAAATGCATTGGAGTAATTTGTAAATATTACAATGATTTATGTACACACGTATTATGTAAACATTTGTTTGAACTATTTTAAAAGAGATATTTTAAGAAACTTACTTTTCTCCCTCGAGACAGGTATGAAATCTTTATGAAAAATATTTGTCGTCTTGATTCAATACTTTCTAAGATTTTCTTTTAAAATTAAAATACAAATGAGTGGAAATTTTTTCCAGAGAGAAAATTCGCCTTGAATATAACATATCAAATGAAAATCAAATTTTTGAATTGCTTAAAAGGCGCAAATGCCAACCTAGTGAAAAAGATTTAATGCCGAGAATCGAACTCGTGCCATCAGTATAGCGCACTGACGTTCTACCGACTGAACCACATGGAACGACACCCAGCAAGGAACTTATCACTGTTACATGTTGACAAGGCTGCAAACGTAGCACAAGATGGAATATAATCCGCGAGCCACCGATCTGGGGCAATCACGAAACTCAAATCTATCCAGCATCGATTGAATATATTAATGAGTGGAAATTTTTCCCAGAGAGAAAATTCGCCTTGAATATAACATATCAAATGAAAATCAAATTTTTGAATTGCTTAAAAGGCGCAAATGCCAACTATTACAAGTATAGTGATAAGTTCCTTGCTGGGTGTCGTTCCATGTGGTTTAGTCGGTAGAACGTCAGTGCGCTGTACTGATGGCCCGGGTTCGATTCCCGGCATGAAATCTTTTTCACTAGGTTGGCATTTGCGCCTTTTAAGCAATTCAAAAATTTGATTTTCATTTGATATGTTAAAATACAAAGTTAATGCTTTAATGCAAAAATTCACAGCACTATTTATTGGTATCCAATTTATAATTTGACGGATATATGGTATAGAAAATTGTTTCCTAAGTATTTTTCTGAAAGAAATCTTCCTCATTTCTCTGTTTGCGTTCTGTTTGATACTTTTCATTCTGAAAGAAATGAACAATATTTCTACTCTTTATTATCTAGTAATTGATTTATTCCATTTTGCGTTGACACAAAGTTACTTTTTTTTTGTCATGAAATGGTTGTTTTGCCTGCGGATTGAAAGGAAGCTATTCACTGATAAAAATCCATTATTCATTCCTGTCAATTTGTTTTATAAAATGATACCGGTCATAAATATATTGGAGTAATTTGTAAATCTTATAATGATTTATGTACGCACGTATTTTTAAGTGTTTATGTACAAGGTGGCCAAAATTAAACTAACGGTACTCAGTTATACTCAGTAGGGCGATCTAATGGACCTTGTGCACGTGACGTCAGACGCCAGAGCTGGCGGTATGCTAATATGTTATTCTAGCCACTGCACTTCCAGAATGACCGTATGCGCAGGGGCAAACATTGCTAGCAGACGACTTCAGCCTTGACCCATATTAAATGAATACATTTTAACGGAAAATTTACAAATTTAGATAATTTTTTCGCAAGCAGAACAACAATTTTGATTTCATATAACAATATATCAAGTATATGCTGGTAGAACAAAGAGTCTTTAATAACTCGCGCTCCATAAGCTGCTATGATAAACACCGCCAGCAGCCCAATTTTAGCCTCGACCTCAGGCCGCGTGCATAAGGTCCATTGGGAGAATGGCGCAAATTTTGTAGGAAGATTGAAACAAAACGGGGGACGAAGGATTCCGCGAAGAAAATTTATTTCCAAAAGTCACCAGTAGGGGAATATGTTGCGCTATGTATTTGTATAAGAAAGTTTCAAAAAAGAAGAATCAGTACTAAAATATAATTAAAGTTTATTTAGCACATTCAACTCATGTTCGATGAGGCAATTACAATAGCAGAGAATAACATGTCTGCAGGAATCTGCCGTACAGTTTGCGATATGTTATCCTTCAACGTAGCCAGGTCTTGGACATCTCTGGTGACACCTGGACACACCTGGGTGATAGGCCTTGGACTCGCAGGTTTTAAGATCTGAGGACCGAGATGGCCATGCAGTTGGAAAAAAGCGTCTAATGTTATAAATCATGACATTCAATGCTCATGGAAATCACTATATTTATCTTTTAAAATTTATTGGAAGTTATACAGTCTATCGACTAAAGATACTATACAAATATTTCAAATAAATTTATCCTATAACTACTTCAAACAAAAATATGGCATAAAGATTCCATACTTTTCTAGTATTGTGTTTATAATAGAAAGGTTTTTTCAAAGACATCATTTCAGAATTTCAAAGAAAAATATACATATCTTATACAAGCATTTATGCAGATTTCAAACAAAGATACTATATAAAGATTACTAACAAAAATATCATTTAAAAGTTCATGCATATTTAATATTATGCATATTTAGAAAACGCTGTAAAAATCCTGTTCATTGGCACACATTTCTACAGCAATCGTATCTGATTTACCCATAATGATTTTATTTTAAAATACGTTCGTTTACTTGTGTCATCTATGATCTTTAACGCTTATTATTTTATTTGGATATAACAGTATCAATTTGGTGACTGAGAATTCTACTATTTCGTTTGCTTTTAATTCGGTATTTTAATTAGTTTATAAGCATACCAGACAGAGATATTATATAAAGATTCCATGTATTCGTTCCAGCGTTGCGAATACAATAGATAGGTTTCTAACAAAGATATCATTTCAAAATTTCAAACTAAGATATACAGAACTAATACAAAGATTTCAAACGATACGATTCAAATATTCTGAATAAAGATCTGGCATAGATCTTATACAAAGATTTCAAACAATGATACGATTCAAATATTCTGAATAAAGATCTGGCATAGATCTTATACAAAGATGTTATTTCATTTTCTCTACTCTCTGTTGCTTCAAATTTTTCATTAATCATCTGGGAATAAGCAACAATTCCTCTAAATTTCCACTCTTTATTAAATGTTTCGTACTGACAAAGCTTTTGTCCAATTCTTCAGTAAAACGACTATTTTAACGAGAGAATCGTGACACTTTCTCAACAAAACAAATCCATTTATTTTTCTTTGATACACTGTTCTGATTTGAAATTACATCGAAAACAGGTGTACTTGATCTGTAGAAGATTAGGCCATATCTAAACAGAAATATTTGTTAAAGATTTATGCCACATGCTGTAAACATTTCGAATTATAAATGCTTTCCTATATAATGAAACTGTACTCTCTATTGGAGATTGGACATTTCTAGATAGTATTTTATATCATAATAATGCACCTCCTACAAGAAAAAAAAACAGGGATGTAAAATAACTACTAAAAAAAGAGGATAAATAATAATACTAAGATAAACGGCATTAAAAACAATCATCGGCAAAAATAGCGTTAAAAAAGAATCATAAATAAAAAACGGATTACTTATAATAATGACCCATAATAATGATGGTAGCAAACCAATATTGGTCCAACGTTGCGCCAATATTTCATTGATTGGAAATATTGCAAATAAAACGACAATATTACCCCAATATTGGGATGTTTACATTTAGCCCTTATTTATCCAATATTTGGGGCCATATTATGCCAATATGGGGTTTCATTGGAAATATTACCAATAAAACGCCTGTTAGAGTTATTTGTAATTTATCTTTGAGATGTGGCATCATACTAGTTCGCTATTCTATGTAACTATAGAAACTCAAATCGTCTGTTTGTTAGTTGTTGTTTTGATTTGCTAAGAGTAAGCAACGCTTTCGCTATGTCTTAAAATAAAGGATGACAGTCTACTAAAGCATGTCAGTTTATTAATTAAGTTAATACGCATCGCCGCATCATACACCTGGTTACGTCGAGCCGAAGTCTATATATATTTTTTCTTCACTTTGAAAAGAAAAGTTCGAAAATAATGAACTGTTTTGATCATTGAATTTTATTAGAACATTATTCCACAAGCTGGACTGGTGAAAAAAAGAAAAAAAGAAAATCGTCTGCCGCAGCAATCAAGGTAATGAATAATTTATTATTCCTTTTGCTGTTACTATAAGTTTTTTTGAACATGGAAAACACTGAGAAATTAAAAAAGAAGCGTGCAGCATTACACACTTCGATTACAAAATTAATTAGTAAATTAGAAGTATTAATAAAATATAAAAATATTGATATTGATAATTATTTAGAAATTTCAGAACAATTAAATGACAGAGAACAAACTCTAAAAAACCTAAATAAAGAAATAGAATCTGGTATTAGTTTTGAAAAAGAATATGAAATTGACATTAGTGCTAGCGAAGAATACCAGGAAAAAATTATAAAGGCCAAATTTCAAATTAAAAAGCAACTTAAACATTTAGAACAAAGTAAAGTTTCCAATGAAATTCAACCAAATTCTACTCCAATAAACAACGCGATAAATGTTAAATTACCCGATATATCTTTTCCGAAATTCTCCGGAAAACCAGACGAATGGGGTCTATTTAAATTACAATTTAACAACTTAATAACTTCAAATGAGCAACTATCAGATGCGCAAAAGTTGCATTATTTATCAGCGGCATTAATAAGTGATGCAAAAGCTTTGATTAGCACAGAAGACACGTTTTCATCTTTATTTCAAGCATTAAAAGACAGATATGAAAATGATAGAATAGTAACAGAAATACACATCAATTCACTCTTAAACGCAGATAAACTTACACAGCCTTCCGCTAAAGATCTTCGAAATCTAGTCGATAATGTAAAAAAAAGCATTCGCGCCTTGAAGATTTTGAATTATAATAGAAATAATCTTTCAGATGTTTTAATATTGAACATCATTCTCCAAAAGTTAGATAGAGATACCCGAAAAAATTATGAAATGACGATAAGTTCAAAAGAAGTTCCGAAGTTAGATGAATTACTTTTATTTTTAGAAAAACGATCTAATATTTGGAAAATATTCATACAGTCACGTCTGTTAAACCTTTCAGTAAGGATCAGAAACATTCATTTAATTCTAAGTCATTGACTTTGTTAGCAGAAAGTCCACACATTTGTTCAATGTGTAAAGGCAATCACATTTTAATGAGATGTTCCCAATTCTTAAATTTACCTGCAAAAAAAAGGTTTAATATTGTTAAAATGAAAAAATTATGCTTCAACTGTTTATCATCAGTTCATAACATTAGCCAGTGCAAAAATTCAAGCACGTGCAGAAAATGCAACAAACGTCATCACACATTGATCCACCTTGAACGCGGTGAGGAAAATATTGATACTTATCAGACAGTAGCAATTCAAGATGAAAATACTATTAGTAGTAATCTATCGCCAATCGAAACGCATTTACTCCTCATAGTTACACAAATAATCCGATGTCTGTTACCGCTTTGGGTAAAAATACACATTCATTTGATAACACGCATTCAACTATTAACAATACTGTAATGAGTATGACATCTTCTTCTAGTAAACAAGTACTGCTTTCAACTGCGATAATATATGTACAAAATGCTAGACGAGAATTAGTTCCTCTTAGAGCATTGTTAGATTCAGGATCGCAAAATAACTTTATAACGAAGGAATGTTCTGAGTTATTGTTCTTGAAAGGAAGGAAAATAAACGCATCAGTTTCAGGGCTAAATGGTTCAGTTATGAATATAAAGGAAAGTATTATAACAACCATAGCAAATAAAAACAGGAGTTTTAATGAAACATTGCAATTTTTTGTTGTTCCTAAAATTACGCGCATAACACCAGCTACATATCTAAACATCATGCCTATTAAGCATTTACAAACTTTTCAGTTAGCTGATCCACAATTTGATAAACCAGGTCCAATACATGTTTTATTATCAAACGAAGTATTTTTTAAATTACTTGGACAAAATAAAATAAATATGCAACATTTGGTTTTTCAAGAAACTGTTTTTGGCTATGTTGCCAGTGATTCTACGTCTATGCCCCAACAGAATTTTAATAATTATTGTGGTCTTGTTCAATCTGCGGATGAGTTATCCAACGCTGTGCAAAAATTTTGGGAAATTGAAGTGGTCCATGATAAAAACCCAATAAAAAGTAAAGAAGAGCAGTATTGTGAGGAACATTTCTTGCGTACACATACTAGAAGAGCAGATGGTAGGTATATTGTGGAAATGCCAATTAAAACTGGTGGGCTTGCATGTTTAGGAGAATCAAAGGAAAACGCACTTAAACGATTGAATCACTTACTTAAGCGATTTGCGCACAATCCATCCATGAAACTGTTATACGAAGAATGTATTAACGAATATAACGATTTGGGACACTTAGAAGAAATCTTGCTGGAAAATAAGCCTGAATTTTCATATTATTTGCCGCATCATGGGGTATACAAACCCGAGAAACCAAGCACGAAATTAAAGGTTGTCTTCGATGCTAGTGCAGCTACTACCAGTGTTGTTTGTTTAAACGATGTTTTATTAAACGGAGGATTAGTCCAAGATGAGCTCTTCGATATAATTTGTCGATTTCGAACTCATAAATATGTCTTTACTGCTGACATCATAAAGATGTATCGCCAAATATTAATTTCGGAAAATCAGAGAGATTTGCTTCGAATTTTGTGGAAAACTGATGAAGAAGAACCAGTCAAAATATTTAAGTTAAAGATGATTACATACGGTACATCGAATGCGCCTTATCTTGCCACGCGGACCTTGAATCAGCTTGCAATTGATGAAAAGGACAATTTTCCGCTAGCATCACGTGTAGTTCTTCAAGATTTCTACGTGGACGACGTATTAACAGGAGCTAACATTTTAAATAAGGCTCAACAAATGCAGGCACAATTAAACGCATTGCTTGAACGTGGTGGCATGAAGTTGCACCGATGGTGTGCTAATCACCCCGAACTCTTGAAAATCTCAACTAGCAATCAAGAGTATACATTCAATGATCGTAATGCGGACCAGAGCACTAAAACTCTAGGATTGTTATGGAATCCACTTCGTGACTGCTTTTCGTTTAATTCATCAGTTAAGGAACCAGTTGTATACTCAAAAAGAACTGTTTTATCCGACATAGCGCGTATCTACGATCCATTGGGATTACTCGGTCCTGGAATAGCTAAGGCTAAGATTTTCATACAAGGACTGTGGCTGTTAAAGTTGGATTGGAACGATCCACTTCCAGATGACATTAAAGATGAATGGCGACGCTTTATCAGAACGCTTCAGAATATAAACAATTTAAAAATCAATCGATTTGTTTTAAACGAAGGGCATTCGGATGTTGAACTGCACGGCTTCTCCGACGCCTCCGAGCTCGCATATGGAGCAGCCATTTATCTACGCTGTTTCACAAAATTTAATACATCTTTAAATTTACTGTGCAGCAAGTCTAGAGTTGCACCATTGAAACCTTTGACAATCCCACGATTGGAATTGTCCGCAGCTGCCTTATTGTCTCAACTCGTATCTAAGATAGTGACTGTACTAAAGTTGAACATCAGTAAAATAATACTATGGTGTGATTCAACCATCGTCTTAGCGTGGATTCAGACTCCTCCTCATCTACTTAAAACCTTTGTGGCCAACAGAGTTTACAAAATCCAAGAATTGACCCAGACTTTTCAATGGAGACATGTACGCTCAGAGGACAATCCAGCAGACCTTGTATCTCGAGGACTATTCTTTGACAAATTAATTGATTGTGAACTTTGGTGGCATGGCCCTCTCTTCTTGAGAGAAAGAGACAGTGAATCCAAACACAGCATTGATTTAGAACAAGTGAAAAACAATATAGACTTTTCATCAGAATTAAAATTGAAAAACAGTACAGCATTATTAAGTTTAAATTCTAGTGAATTTGTAAATGAAATTTTAAGTATCAGCAATAATTATACTAAAATATTACGTGTTTTAAGTTATATTTTTAGGTTCTTAGATAACACAAGAAAATTAGATGAAAAAAGAAAGGGACACGTAAGTATGGAAGAATTATCACGAGCAGAAATATTTTTAATTCGGGAAATCCAAAAACTTGAATTTAAGGCAGAATATACTGCATTGTTAGAAGGTAAGCAAATTTCTAAGAAAAGTAAATTGCGATTGTTAAACCCCATTTTAGATGCAGATAAGGTGCTAAGAGTAGGAGGGCGTTTAGATAATGCAGACCTAAGGTTTGCTCAAAAACATCAATATATTCTGCCAGCTAAGGGTAAATTGTGTAGCCTAATTGCAATTTACTATCATAAAAAATATCTTCATATAGGTGCACAAGCATTGTTATGCTACTTGAGACAAAAATACTGGCCTCTACGGGGAAGAAATTTAGCTAGAAAAATAACGCATGAGTGTGTAACTTGTAGTAAAAGCAACCCCATAACCATACAACAAATCATGGGTTCCCTACCCAGAGAGAGAGTACGTCCTAGCGCACCATTTAATTACGTGGGAACAGATTTTGGTGGCCCCTTTTTCATAAAATATAAGGGACAGAGAAAGGGAATTCTTAATAAAGTGTATTTGGCAATCTTTGTTTGCTTTGTAACTAAGGCAGTGCATCTCGAACTAGTGTCAGAATTGACTACAGATGCATTCATTGCCACCTTAAAAAGGTTCATCGCTAGGCGCGGAAGGTGCGCAGTAATCTTTTCAGATAATGCAAAAAATTTTGTTGGTGCTAACGCCGAGTTACAGAGACTCCATAATTTACTAAGACATCCTGAGGAGAAGTTAGCGAATTATTTGTCAGAAGAGAATATTATTTGGAAATTTATTCCACCCAGAGCACCTAATTTTGGCGGGTTGTGGGAGGCAGGAATAAAATCGGTGAAATATCATCTAAAGCGAACGGTAGGTAATGCAAGTCTAACGTTCGAAGAGTTATTAACTGTAATTGCTCAAATAGAGTCTATATTAAATTCACGGCCAATCACTCCATTGTCTTCAGAGGTGAATGACTTGGAGGCCTTAACACCAGGCCATTTCTTAATCGGAAGGCCTATGACAGCCATCGTTGAACCAGAATTAATTAATGTTAACGAAAATAGACTATCTAGATAGCATAGAATTTCAAAATATATTCAATTGATATGGAATCGTTGGAATAAAGAGTATTTAAATACGCTCCAACAACGCTCCAAGTGGCAATTTGAAAAAAATAATGTTAGCATAGGAACCCTAGTGTTGATAAAGGAAGATGACCTCCCTACAAATAAATACTTACTAGGACGCATTATAAATATTTTCCCTGGTGCAGATGGTAAGATTAGGGTCGTCGAAGTTAAAACCGCTAGGGGAATACTTAAAAGAAGTATTTCAAAAATTGCGATGGTGCCACAACAAGTCTCGGAAAATTAATTACGAAATGTAAAAAAAAAAAAAAAAACTTTTGTTATGTATTTTTATTTTTTGTTTTCCTATTATTGTATGTTCATAATTGTATTTTTCATTGTTAAAAGAAAATTGTTGTATTGTATCATATTACTTAAGCATTTGTAATGTTAATATTTGTATTGTATAATTTATTGAAGTTGACCCTTCAATGTCGGGGGGTATGTTAGAGTTATTTGTAATTTATCTTTGAGATGTGGCATCATACTAGTTCGCTATTCTATGTAACTATAGAAACTCAAATCGTCTGTTTGTTAGTTGTTGTTTTGATTTGCTAAGAGTAAGCAACGCTTTTGCTATGTCTTAAAATAAAGGATGACAGTCTACTAAAGCATGTCAGTTTATTAATTAAGTTAATACGCATCGCCGCATCATACAACGCCAATATTGTACAAATGTTGGCACTACATCGGAAATATTTACAATAAAATTTCAATATTTAACTAATATTGGCGTTTTATTGGCAATATATTTCTCTAGCATATTGCGCCAGTGTGCCAATATTGCTCCAAGATGTAGCCATTATTGGCCCCATATTGTTTGGCTATTGGGGGAACATGTGACTTCTCACTTTTAACATTTTTAGGGGAACATAGAAAAAAGTCGTATAAATGAGAGTCATATAAGTGAGAAACCGTCTTATTAGACAACTTTCAAATTTTATATCCATTAATTATTTTAATGAATTTGCTATGAATTTTCACAATATTCATAGACTTGACGCTAAAATTTACTTGTATTTATATGTGTTTATTGGCGTAATGTGAGTGTTTTATTTGTTATCGCTTCGAAAACTCAAATCAAATTATGTAAATGGTGAGAAATGTTATAAATTTACCCGAATTGATGTGGTAATGTAATCTATAAGTTTTGGATTTTAAACAAATAGCTGCGTATTTTGCATATATAAAAATATGTGCTAGAATATTACACAGATATATGCGTAAAAACCGAATATTACACAGAAATACGAGCTCAAATTTTTATTTATCACCGTAGTTATAAAAGTAGAATATTAACAGGTTTATGTGTAACGATATTAAACAGAAATATCTGTAACAACATAATATTACACAGAAATATATGTAATAATATAATATTACACAGAAGCATGAGTGCATTTGAGAACTCGGAAAATTTGTCTTGTGTAATAGTTGCTGAGTGGTCAAGTTATGCGAGACCAAAGATAGTCAAAAATTCTGATTTCAAACCCTAACCCATTTCTATAAATATTCCTTGTTTACCGTACATTGAATTAAACAGTAAATTTCTCATTTTTTTGTATTTTTATCTTTCAAAAATTTATTTTGCATTGTATTTATTTAGATTCTATTTAGAAATTATGTCTATACTATGTGGCGCTAAATGCGGCACGGGAGATGTGTATTTTCGAATGACACATTAGGGATTGTATTTCGAAATTTAAATCCACTGATTTTACAACATGTTGGAAATTGCACGTGCAGCGTAGTATATGAGATGCGTTCCGTACGATAACGAAGCTTTTAAAAATATTCAGATCTTTCATACAATTTGAAATGACTCGAGAAAACTATGTAATAATTATATATTTTTTATTTCAAACGATTAAAATGCATTTGAAAGTTTTTTCCCCATTGACCGGACTTGATTGTAACGGAATAATTTTGATTGTCCCTGTAATTGATCTATGCATACTATTTTCATAAAATTTGAAATGACTCGACAAAATTATGTAATAATTATATATTTTAAATTTCAAACGATTCGGTTGGGTAGTTTTTCCATTGTTATATGCGGACAGACGGACAGACAGACGGACAGATTGAACGACAACTATAGGTGCTACGTATTTACATAATTACGAACGCACCTAAAAATGGGTTGTCTTAATGCGCATAAAGATAACTTATTTTTGTATCATCGTACCTGTTTTAATATGCAAATTAACGCATTTATTTCTAAGATAGAGTATCACTATTTACATCCATAACAAAATGTTACAAATGATAGAATTCGTAAATAGATATTTATGCTTTAATATTAATGAAGATTTATCTGAAATACATAATCTAGAAATTATATTATTATTATTATTTACTTTTTAGCACTTTCTAACAAAGTTTAAAAGTGTTTATGCATTCGGTTTGTCTGCCCGTCTGTCTGCCTGGCCTTCTGTCCATCTGTCAACACTCTAACTCCCGTAAATATACTCGGATTTTCATACAATTGATAAAGCTTATTTAGGGTCACCAAAGCATGTTTCGTACTGAACATGAAATATGTAATATTAGTGGTTCATTCACAGGGAAAATCAAAATAATTCGGTAACATTGTGATATAAGGGGAAAAAATCATTTGGAGAGTATTTAAACTATAGTATGCTATTTCAAATGTATCGAAAGTGATATAAATCACTGAATTTCACTACGATAACGTTGAAACAGAAATTTTTTATTAATTTATATCGACACACGAAAGAAATTTTTCCGACGAACAAAAACGACGAGCAAAACGACGGTTTTGCATAATAATTGCTGGAGAGTACATTTTAAAATTTGGTATGCCCTTTTAAATTTATACGGTTTTTTGGATATAACTCTCTATTTAGAAATTCTGTACTTCATATATAGAGCTTTACAAAAGCATTCGTACTCTCTTAAAACGAAAGAGTGGATTTGGCTGCTCAAGAAAGAGTTCTAATTTACTGAATCGTGAATGAGCTGATTTTTAAGTGGTCCACTCTTCTTGACTTGCTTTCTTCTATTTCTAATGCACTCATTGAGATCGGAAACTCAGCAAGTGAAATCGAGAAGAAAACAGATCATTCCCGCGTTATTTTCATCCACCGCTGGCGCTGCTGTCGACCTCACCTTGCAAAATACAAGATGGAGGATTTCCGAATGCACTGCACGCTGATGCTCGGTGAAGCTGATTTTCGATGCATCTTAAAAGTTCGTGGTTTCCTCAAGATTATTTGCTAAAGAAGCCGATATTTTACGAAGTAAGTACTATGAAAGTATTTTATTTATATTATGCTATCCTTTTAATAGATTTCTCTTCTCTTTTTTTAATAAACAATTAATGTTAATACTCATACGTACCGTACATAACAACCTTGAAATAAAATGGTGTATCAAGCGAAGTAAAAATTGTCTTATAATGTAAATACTTAGTTCATTTAACAGTCTTGTAGTATAAAAGTTTCAAAGTATTAAGTTATGCAATTATTACATCTGTATTTATAGAAATTTATTTATAGATGTTCAGGCTGGTTAGAAGTGCTTATTTTTTAGTGTACTCCTATTTCTCAATTTTGCTAATATTGTTAAGGGATGGAAAACCCTATATAAACACGAAAAACAAAGTCCTCTTGTATTTTGATCTACATGTTGCTGCATATAAGGAAAAAAAATAGTGTGTATATAAACACATTTCTAAGACTCTTGCATTCTTAACGTTTGAACATGTGTGTACTTTGTTACTGTTTTGTTTGGCAATACTTTACATTGCTATTGAGCAAAATTATTGCATGCATGGTCTGTATTATTATAGTTTGTTTAATATTTAAAAGTATTTAGCTACATTGTTACATAAAAATTGCTTTAAAAGTAATATTGTTTTCTTGCACTTGCTTTCAGGTAGGTTTAAATGAGGATTTATTAACAAAACGTAGACAAATATATTTTTTTTTCTTTCTATACTGGTAAATACAAGTATCATTTCCCAAATATTATGTACCTGATTTCTTTAACAATGAATTATATGGCAGGTGAATGTGAAACGGTGGGAGAATTTCAAATTTTGGAATGAAATGATTTTATAAACTTTTAATGACTTCAATAATAGTATTTTCACAAATAATATAATCGTAATAAATGTAAGACTATTTAGATGTTATAAAATGTTACTGAAAAAAAGAAAAGTTTGGTAAATCTAAAATAACTATTGAAGCAAATCCCTTTCCTTTCAGAAATATCTTGTGATATCATTGCCTTCCCCTAAATTGGTAATGTTAAGATGCACCGCCCCTTAGCAATATCATGATCTCTTTTGATAATTTGCACAGCACATAAATGTAGGAAGTATTTAAGTTGATGTGTGATCACGAGGCACTGAATTTAGTTTTAAGCTTTCTTTACATTCTAAATTTATCTTAAGTGAGGCACTGTAATCCCAGCCCAAATGCTTTAATAACATGAGTAAAAAAAAATTGTGCTTTTTAGCTTATCATAGGTGGCCCTTTAAACCAGCATTTTGTACTTTTTAAGAGTAACTTTAAAAACTATTTGAAAGAAAAAATTGAAGTTTTGGATTTACATAAGGCAGGACATAATAAATATAAATTAATCAATAAAATTGTAGGTTGTGCAACTCATATCATAATTTTTTTCAATAATACATTTATGTTTTGATATTAGTATTAGTAATATAACCACACAAAAAATATTCACAATTATAATTTCAGGAGATAATTATAGCAATATGAAAATATAAATTAACATCAGAAGCTCAAAGTTTTAAGTGTTTGATACAAAAACTTATTATCCAAATGACATTTCCTTTTTAGGCATAGTTTGAACCAAGATTATATCTTGTGAAAATTGGGTGTTGCCATTAAAAGACAAATTTTGGACTAGTTTTGATTTGCAGGTTGGCCTACTAAAAATTTTATGTACATTATTTAAAAATAGTTAATTTCCTATTGTTTGGTACTAGTAACTTTCTTTTACGATTCTTACTGTAGAGTTAGGAGTGTTTACTTTTTTTCCCCTGCGACTGTATACAGCGTTCGAAATTCTTAGTAGACTGCTGGTATAAGACCACCAAAAACTCAATCGAACCACCAATATTGTTGTTTTGCAAGACTGGTAACTTTTTTTCCCTCTGTCAGGTATGTAAATTTTCCCGTTTATGAAAAAAAAAAGAATTATTTGAAAAAATATGTATAAAAAAGGAAAGGAAAAGTATATACCAATTATTAATAAATAGTATATATATTTTTTGAAACACCCTGTATGTATAATACTGCATTTTTTACAGAATAATCAAGTAAGCCTGGCTGATAACAAGTTCTACTGATTACTTATTGTGTAGATTTGAATAAAAAGTGTTCGAGAATCTGACTGAGGAGCTCCTATAAGTGATACATTGCTGTCAACAAGGTCAGTTCTAGTGAAAACCTAAGAAATGTAAGTGGTTTTACTTTTATTTCTTTAATTAATAATTATGTTTGTATGTGACAGTCATCTTATTTTTTTCATTCCCTTCCTGTTCACGTATATTTAAAACTTGGAACTGGGTCAGATGTAAACGTCACAACTTTTCACTAGTTGTATTTTATTATTATTTTGAAAAAACAAAAAAAAAAAAAAAATAAGTTCTTGACATTTTGTTTGTCCTCTGCAGCCGAAACCACTGTTTATAGATTTTAAAAGTAAAGTCCCAGTTCCAAGTTTCTAGGCAAATAACTTTTCTTCATTTATTTACACTTTAATGTTCTAGCATATATTATGATTGAGTAATTTTGATAAATAAATTCTTCTAAAATTGAGAAATGTTAATAATTTGTCAATTTAACTCTAGTGGGAATGTAAGGTGCTTGTGAATAGTCTAGTTGGGTACATATAAACAGTTCATAAGAGTGGGTCTCAAAAATCATTCTGCGATTCTGTTTCTTTCAGTTAACTTCACGAAAAATAACTTAATCTCCAATATCTATTGTTTTGCTGAAATAGATTTTTTGTCATATATTTAACTTTGTATCGAAATTTTCACATCTGTCAATAAGTGCATAAAAAGAAATAAGCTTTATTTATATTTAATTATAATTTAAATACATGTAAAGTTTTCCAGGGTTCATACAGACCTTAAAAGTATTTAAAAATTCCTTACATTTCAATAGTCTTTATTATTATTTTTTTTTAAATTGAAAGTCCTCCCCCTCTTTTTATGCGAGCTAAATATTTACTGCAAATCTATAAAATATAAATCGACAAACATTCATAATCCACCCCCTTTAAAGAAATCAGGGTTCTTTATTATAATTATAATTTCTGCTTGGACATCTTAAGGCCACTGTCCTCGCTCGAGAAAAAGCTCGCGAGCTAATGCTATTCCTATGGGGAAGCATTTTTCTAATAACTCTTTCGAATTTTGACATTTTTGAATTTTTTTTTTTTTTTTTTTTTTTTTTTTTTTTTTTGCATAAAATAGCTGAGGTGCATGCCTTTTTTACTTTTTCGATTTTGGTTGCAGATATTTTTTACAAAGTTAGTTTCCCTCTCAAAACCGGTTTTGAAACTGAAAGTGCTTTTTAAAAAAATATCTGCAACCAAAATCGAAAAAGTAAAAAAAGGTGCTCTGTCGGCATGCACCTCAACTATCCAGTGCAAAAAAAAAAAAATATTTGAAAATGTGAAAATGCGAAACAGTTATTAGAAAAATGCTTCCCCATAGGAATAGCATTAGCTCGCGAGCGTTTCCTCGAGCGAGGACCAGGGGCCTTAACTGACTGTTTCGTTTTCCTATTGAGGTGTGGAAACTTCATATCCGCATAGTTAGTGCTGAAACTAGCCTCTTTTGTGCCTGGGACAAACATGGATTTTGACACCTCCCACCCCCTCACACTTAAAAGTAAATTTACAAAAAAAGGGGGGCGTTTTGGGATTTTTAAATACGTAACATAAACTATGTAATTAGCTTTGTCAAACATTGATTGAGTAAAATCTTGAGTATTCCGCGCAATTGCCTCTCCTCCATTGTCAGATGATATAGAAGAACATTAGAATGCTGTTCACAGGGGGGGGGGAAATCACTATTATTAAAATGCTATAAGTAGCATCCAATCTTTGAAAACTCTCTTATTCGACTTCATATTTTGATTTTAATGCTTAAGATAACCTCCCCAATTAAGATTGGGGATTTCTTTTACAGCTTGAAATCTTATAAATTGTATTATGTTATTGCGTTAAATAATCTGCAGTTTTCAAAAAATTAAGATATTTTTTATTAAATATTGAATATTTTTAATCTATTTTATATTAGATCAACTCACATGTTCGAAGCTTTTTCTAAAGAGAAATAAATATATTCACCATTGCGGACTGATTTTAATCCTATACCCAAAAAATGATCTGAACCTGCTACATCCAATTCTTATTGCTGATATAAAGTGTTAAAAATAGAAGTTATTTATATTCAATAATCTGACATACATAAATTATTAAGAAAAAGAGAAAATGTCATTAGATTTCTTCTAAAAAAAAAAAAAAAAAAAAAAAAAAAAAAAAAAAACTTTTTTTTTTTTTTTTTTTTTTTTTTTTTTTTTTTTAGAAAAAAACTAGTTGGTTTAAACTAAACCATTGTTTAAACCAAAAGGAGTAAACAGTTGTTTAAACCATAGTTAAAACCAATTTGTTTAAACCGTGCCAACTCTGGTCTAATTGTTGTAGGTTCTATCTTGTATTATATAAATATGCAAATATATAGAAAAACAACTAAAAATCCACAAAAACCTGTATTGGTTGAGTATTTGCCAGCGCTGATACATTTTGAAAGTAGCAACAAAGGTGAATTTTCAACAATATTTTATAATGTTGCTTTAAGAACTTTCATTTTAAATTTGTTTTTAAAATGATGATTGATTTTAAGATTGTATCAGAAGTAACACCATGATTTAAACAAGCGGATAAGTGTAATCGCACAGGATTTATTTATTCTATTTCCTTTTTATTCATGATTGGCTGAATTTTCAGTAGTGTAATATTTATAAAGCTAAAATTTTTAGTGTATGGTTCATTTTTTGTTTAGACTGTGGATGGGAAATTTTATAAAACATTTAATCTGAAAGCTGCAAAATATTTTATATATGTTCATAATCATTCCTTAACATTATATTTATTGCTATTTAACTTAATTTCAATATTTTCTTTTAACACAGGAAGATGGTGATTTCATGGAGGAGTAAAATTCTTCTGCGAGGAGTCAAATTCAACAATCTTATTTAATCTCAAGGATCCTCAACAAAGTGTCTATTTTGCCTAAGATTTTAAAAGTTGGACAAATTAGTGGACAGATTACAATATGCTCTTTATGTATTTAATGTTTAATCCAAATGGACTGTTATATTTATAAAGGTCCTGTTAAAGATGTTATTGAAACTTGTTTATCTGATGTTGGAAATAATTGTTATCAATTAATGTTAGGTTTATTTTGTTCTTGCTAAATAAAATGTTTTTGTTGTTGAATAAAATTAGTTTTTTTTCTTTCTTGCAACATTCTAAATTGCACATTTGGCTCTAACTTTTGACACAAAATGCTGCAGTCTTATGCTTTTATATTTATTTAAAAGTTAGTTGATTTAAGAAACATTGAATAAAATCAAAAATTAAAAGATTAATTAAGAAGAAATAAGTTATTCTTGAATATAAATTCAAGTTTTAACAAATGTTTTAAATGATATAAAGAATAATTGCACATGGTCAATAAATCCATTTCTCAGTTATTTCTGCATTTAACTTTTGTACTACAATATTTAGTGGAAGGTTCTTCATACAATAAAATAATTGTCCACAATCAAAATTTTAGCTATACAAGTTTTTTAATGGTATTCCTCCACATTTCCCAATTGCAATGTGCTTATATAAATGCTATGGGTAACAATTATTTTATTAACCGACTTCAAGGAGGAGGTTATGATTTCGACCTGTATGTATTTGTTGTTCACGCATAACTTTCGTAAATATGAACCGATTTTGATAATTCTTTTTTTGTTTGAAAGCGTATGGGGCCTATGTGGTCCCATTCAAATTTCATAAAAATCTGTTGATTAGAACTTTTTAAAAAATTTAAACATTAAAATTCAATATCTTTTCGAAGCAATCGACCAATTAGAAACGTTCATTTTTCATGTTTTTAAGTTACACTTACATAGACACACGATCTTTTCAAAGTGTGAAATCCTAACTGAACAAGGTTTACATTTATTAACAGTGTACACTGTAAAAAATTGACCCTTTTGCTGCATAATCACTCCCCCGTTTTTATAGAATATCTCTCTCTTGACCCATGAGAATTCTCCACGATAGGCTGAAGTAATCGTTTTCTATAAAAGCGGTGGATTGACGATGCAGCAAAAGGGCCAAATTTTTTACAGTGTACACTGTAAAAATTTTGATCCTTTTGTTGTATCGTCACTCCCCCGCTTTTATTGAATATCTCTCCTTTTTACCCATGAGAATGCTCCATGACACATTGTTAAAAATTTGACCCATTTGCTGCAGCGTCACACCATAGCTTTTATAGAATATGTGTTTTATAACCAATGAGAATGCTCCATAACACAGTAAAGTTATCGTTTTCTATAAAAGCGGTGGACTGATGATGCAGCAAAAGGCTCAAAGTTTTTGTAGTGTAATTGGGACAAAAGCGTCTGTAAAAGAAATATTTGGGAATCAAATGCTGTCACTCTCTTATAAAGGCAGCCAGGTATAGGTAATGAGTTTCAGATTCCTCATGGAATACGCCACCGCTCATTTCCAATTGCGAAATTTTAAGATGGAGGGCCAAAATCACAGTCAGGTGTGATCCAGCGACCTCATTGGTCGTGTGGTATAGGTGGAAATCACGAACGCGTTTCTCCATTTGAAAAAGAGTAAGGGGTAAAGTAATTTTGAAGCAATTGTTACAGTCTGTTCTTATTTACGATAAACCATCGAAATTAACTCAATTAAGATATTTTGATGACATTATATAAAATGAGAGTGAAAAATAGATTATAAATGAAAACAGATAAGATTTACATCAAATTGACGCTACGATATTTTTTCGAAAAAAGAAGTAAGGCGACATTTCGCCTACCGTTAAGAGATTGTTCTCTGAAAAGGACGCGTCTCAATGACCAATGAGGTGTTTGGATTTCACCGGACTGTGATTTTGACCCTCCATTTTAAAATTTCGCTTTCCGATTACAGTGTCACTGTAAAAAATGTGACTCTCTTGCTGCATCGTCACTCCCCTGCTTTTGTAGAATATCTCTCTTTTGACCCATGAGAATGCTTCGCAATTGGGTGAAGTAATCGTTTATAAAAGCAATAGAGTGATGATATAGCAAAAGTCTCAAATTTTTTACAGTGTAGGATTCCTCGATATGAATATGACGACACATCTAGCACAGTATATAATTGGTTGAAACGATTCTGGACAAAAACGAGTCACCAAGCATCTTGTTGAGCGGGCAATTTTCGTCAATCTTATTAACTTCTCATACGAGTACAATCGAATTCTTCCAGGAAATCATCATCAAATTTCATAATAAAAAATGCCTGGCAATGCAATGCACTGTTAAAAATTTGCAACTTTTGCTGCATCGTCACTCCATCGCTTTTACAGTATATATTTATTTTTATCAATGAGAATCCTTCATAATGCATTTAACTAATCGTTTTCTATATAAGCGGTGAAGTGATGATACACTGTTAGAAATCTGCTACATTTTGTTGCAACGCACTCCGCCGCTTGTATATAATGTCTCTACTGAGACCTATGAGAATGCTCCTTAATACAGTCAAGTAACCGTTTTCTATACAAGCGCTGGAGTGCGTAGCAAAAAAATGCAGCAGATTTTTAACAGTGTACAGCAAAAATATCAAATTTTTAACAGTGTAGTTGGGACAAAAGCGTCTGTAAATAAATATTTGGGAATCAAATGCTGTCACTCTCTTATAGAGGCAGCCAGGTATTGGTTATGAGTTTCATATTCCTCGACGAATCGCCACTGCTCATTTCCGATGCCATTACTGCCTGTATAGGTATTAGATTGTTGCTGTTTATCGATTGGAGCATAGTGCGATTTTTTCTAAAATTTTTCTTTTTCCTTTTTCTGAGTGAAGGGGGAGTACTTTTGACTGACTACACTAGAAAAGCATTTTACTATACATTAATATATGAAGTCATTTTGCTGCGTGCTCATATATGGAAGCACTATATCGCGCTCTTATGTGTAAGGACACTTTACTTGATGGATTGTCACCTTTTGATACCCACTTTCGATGACCGTAGGATTCGATGCACACTAAGATTTCATAAATGCGGTAGCTTTTCGAAGTGGCAGATCTTGTCTGAAGAAGTTACCATACAAAGAAATTCTTAAGATTCACAACGATACTAACCGATATTGTAAGTGGTTTCAGAAAAGTTGACAATCAAACAGTGACAAGTAAACTGAATACATCAGAACTTAGCAAAGTGCGTACATTAATAATGCATTGCAAAGAGCTATCGTGTGCCAGTACACATAATTATGTACTACGGTATGCATAACTAAAAAGTAGGAAATAAAATAAGCTTTTTAAGAAAAAAATATCAACCGACTTCAAAAAAGCGCTAAAAAGAATTAAATAATTCTTTAAAATTCTCTAATGACAAAACGTTATCCAATAAGCACACATCGGATATCAGGTACCGGCATAAAGAACGGTTAAATTTAATATGTATAATTTAATATCCACCAAACATAGATTTTAGAGATAATATTATTTTACAAGAGATGAATTGACATATTTATGATTTATTTTATGAATATATACATATAAAAAGTAATGAATTACTTTTTGAAGTTGGTGCCAAACTATTTGATGTATATTAAGAATTGTAGCTAAATTATGCATAGTACCATAATTAAAATGGGGATAATCATTATCGATTGTGATTGTTTGGCACCAACTTCAAAAAGTAATTCATTACTTTTTATATGTATATATTCATAAAATAAATCATAAATATGTCAATTCATCTCTTGTAAAATAATATTATCTCTAAAATCTATGTTTGGTGGATATTAAATTATACATATTAAATTTAACCGTTCTTTATGCCGGTACCTGATATCCGATGTGTGCTTATTGGATAACGTTTTGTCATTAGAGAATTTTAAAGAATTATTTAATTCTTTTTAGCGCTTTTTTGAAGTCGGTTGATATTTTTTTCTTAAAAAGCTTATTTTATCTAAGATTTCAAAGCCATTTCAGATTTCAAACTAAACAATTAAAATATTTTTTTTTTAATTTAGTCAGTTTAAGAAATATAAGATTTTGATTGAGATTTAAATCTAGGAATAATTACAAGGTATCATGGGTTGATGTTTATCCATTTAAAATATTTTCAATTTCATTTATTTAAACCCTGCGCTGGCCGTGTGTGTGTGGGGGGGGGATACTTTTTTTAATTTAGGTTTTATGTTTTTTAATACTTTCTTTTTCAAAACTGGTTCTGGAACTCGTATTAATATTTAAAAAAAAAAACTAACCAAAATTGCAAAAATAAGACTTACAGATCATCCTCAAATATTCTATGCCCCCCCCCCCAAAAAAAAAGGTAAACATTTTAAAATCGAAGCAAGATATTTGAAAATAACCTCTGCATAGGATTATCTAAACTCTTAAGGGGAAAAATCAGCTTCTGACATTGTGGTGCTGAAGTTGAGTCGTTGGGCTGATATCAAGTTTATTTTTTCAATATTTTTTTAGTAAGATGCCTAAGATTGGTTTATTTGATTGAAATCATAAATTTTTAATAAAAAAATAATTGTTATTTACAATTAAATCAGAAGCGAATGAAAAAATTAAAATTGTATATAAGCATATCTGAAGCTATAAGTATCATTGGAAAATATGTAAACTTGAAATTGCCCAAGAAAGGAAAGGAAAAATCCCATTAGCACCACAGCATCAGAAGCTGATATTCTGTTTAATATTGTTCGGGTGCTGTTGTACAGTTATGCAAATTTAGGTAGTTTGCATGAATAGGTGTTTTCAAATTTACAATTTTGAGATCACCAGTATTTTTAATGTAATGAATATATGTACTTTTAAATTTAACAAAAGAAAATACTGATGTTAAAAATTTCTGATTTGACAGAATAATAAAAAATTCATGTAAGCTTTATTTAATTTTGTATAACGATTCAGTTGCCTTTTCCCCTAAATTGATATAGGAAACAGTTTCATTGAATTAGAAAGAAAAATAATGTTTTTATGATTCATTAGAGAACTTTCAGTCATGTAAATTAGAATGTTTTAAGTCTTGTTAATTAAAGACTTGGAAGAAATATTGGAGAATCCATGTTACAGTTTTCCAATCTCTCTCTCTCTCTCTCTCTCTCTCTCTCTATATATATATATATATATATATATATACCCTTGTAATGTCAATAAACAGAAATTTAAATCCGAAATGAGAATTTAATTGCAACACTTGAAAATGTGGCAATAATTCCATGTTATATGGAATTTCATTGATAAAAATTAATCGAGGATTGCTGAATTTAGTTTTAAATGATGTGATTTTATTTAGACGATTTAGAAATCACTTGAAGATTTTTGTAATTTTAAGCAATTTTGCTTTTCTTAAGAGTGAATTTATTCAATTCTACAAATTCAAGGAGTTTTGGATTAACTCTTAAATGAGTTGATTTCATTCATGTATGAATTGGTTACAAATCGCCTAAGTGCTACTCGATTAAATCAAAAATGACAACATTTCACTTCAACTTGAAGTGATATCAAATCTCCCAAGTGCTACTGGATTTGACTTAAATTAGTTCACTTCACTCAAATACGAGTTGGCTGCATCTAACTCAAGTGCTACTCGATTTAATCCTAAAGACTTCATTTCACTCAAGTATGATTTCGTTACAAATCGCTCAAGTGCTACGAGATTCAGTCTTAAATGATTTCATTTCACTCAAGTATGACTTGATTACAAATCACTCAAGTACTACTGGATTTAACCTTTATTGATTTGATTTCACTCAAGTATGAGTAAAATGGAGACCACTCAATCATGAGTTGATTAAAAACAACTCATTCACTTGAGTTGTTTCAGCTCTTCTTGAGAAGGTTCCTTTCAACATGGGAAAAGAGTGGATTTCAGCTCAACTTGAGTTATTTCAGCTTTTTCGTTTTAAGAGAGTATACCATTCTCCTTTTTAGAGGAAATTACTAAAGGGGAATTTTCAACTGAAATATTTGTATCTCCTGCATGAAATAAATTTTGGAATTCGTGTTCTTAATAGATACATGTTTCTATATGATATACATAACTGTTAAAAAATCAGTTAATTTTCTGATTGTAGGTGGAAACAACTGAAATTCTGTTTTGACATGAGTTATGCATTTCCATATGATGAAATGAGACGTAATATTTTAATTTTTTAAACAGTGCAGTTTCGTTATATTATTCTGAATGTGTTGGAAAGTGTTTCATAATGTATGCTTAACGCATTTTTTTCCTTCTTGTCATATACATCAAACAATTTTATTATCAACCAGGAAAAAATAAAAATTCCATTGATTTTACTTACCCATCATACGTAGTATAGGGTAAGTCTTGCAATCGTTTTGAAAATCGAAAAAAATTTTTTGACGGATTTACACGTTTTAGATAGTGGAGATTCCGAAAAACATATTTAAAAAAAAATTGCCGTCCGTCTGTCTGTCTGTCTGTCTGTCTGTAAACGCTCTATCTCCCGAACAAATTGAGATAGAGACTTGAAATTTTGTATGTAGTTAGTATGTAAGAATGGGACGAACCCTATTTAATATCAGCAACCTCGATTATCCGGAACTATTTTTTTCGGACTCTCAAAAAATTCATTCTGATGAAAGGTATATAAAAATTTTCGAATTTTTTTGTTCTAAGGAATGGACGTAAAAGGCAATAAAATAACACACATTTTGCATATAGAACGAAGTCGATCGGATTATTAGTTGCCGAGATATATGTAATCTTGTTTTCCACATTGTTTGATTTTTCATGACCCTGTATTTCATTCAAATTTCAATTCAGAAGTATATTTTAATTGGAAATGAGACGATTAATCCGACGCAGTTAATTGTTAGTTAATAAAATTATTATTTTTGGAGTTATAAGGATGTTTCTTTTACGCAGTTCGGTACTACTTGAATAGTTTGGCGTTTTATATAATTTGTCGAAATTGGTACATCAGCAGTTCTTTAATATAGCATTGCTATGTATATTAACAATATTTAAATTTTGTTTATGAATTGCAATGCATTGTATAAATAGTTTTACATGTTTTATTTTCATATACATATCCATGATGGGTAAGTATTACGGTGGCCCCCAACGACTAGTTTCATTATTTATTACATTCTCCGTACGGACAAAGAACTATTTCTCTTGTTAAACTGCTGTTTGAATGGCAGATTAAAATGAGTCTTTTACAGTAAAATTAAAGCCGCTTGTTACTCCGGGAAGTTTGCTTAGAATGAAAATGATGTCAGAAACAAATATGGTAGAAGTTTTCGGTATATGATATAACAAATTTAAGGCAGATATATTTGTTAAAGATTTGTAAAATTTTTAATAAATACTAGTGTTAAAAGCCGAGCTAAGTTCAGTTAGAAGTTGCTTCGCATTAAGTTGACATAATAACAGAATACAACTGATATAATTACACAAATATCTATCTTTTTTGCTTATTACACCGAAATACATGTAAGAATATTGTATAGCTATATGCGTAAAAACAGAAAATTACACAGAAGTATGCTCTAAAAATTTACACAGCCAATTCTAACACTACAGCCACATGTATAACACCTGAGTATTAGACAAGCTTATGTGTAGCAATATTATACAGAAATAAGTGTAACAACATATTACACAGAAATACGTGTAAATTGGAAAACATGGAAAAATTGGTTTGTGGAATAATTGTTGAGTGGTCAAGTTAATGGATTAGAAAATCAAAAATCCTGAGTTCAAATCTTAACTCGTTTTGATAAGTATGCTTGATTGCTGTAACATTGACTTAGATAGTGAATTTCTGTTCTTGTTGTACATCTATCTTACAAAACTTGTGACTGAAATTGGAAGGGAAAAAAATCTCTCAAAAATAATATCAGCGTCACGATTACTATACTTTTGAAAAATTTATTTTACAGTGTATTTATTCAGATTCTATACATAAATTATGAGTATACTATTGACGCTTAATGCTCCACACGGTAAATGTGCATTTTCAAAAATGAAACACCATTGCTTATATTTGGCAGTTTAAGTATATTTTTTACGATTAAAGACAAATCGTTTTTGTAACATCAGTATATCTGTTTTTAATGTGCAAATTTAAGCATTTATTCCTTAGAATGTATATCACTATTTACTTCCAAGCCAAAATATTACCAATGATATAACTATAAGAATATAGATACATATTTATGATTTAACATTAATTATAGTTTTTCCACAATAAATATTTTAGAAATTACATGATTTTTCATTTTTTCCTTTTCTTTCAAATATGTTTATCACCATTAGGAATAAATAAATATTCTTTTAAATTCCCATTATTAAATACATCCATGGTGTACGGATCTAGCTATTTCTCTAATTGAACTGCTGTTTGAATGGCAGATTAAAATGAGTCTTTTACAGCAAAAGTAAAGGCGTTAGTTACACTTGGCAGTTCGTTTAGAATGAAAATGCTGTCAGAAACAAATATAGTGGAAGTTTTCGGTAAATGACATAACAATTTTAGGAGGAAAATATTTGTTAAAGATTTGTATAACTTTTATTAAACATTAGAAGGGGAAACCAAGCTAAGCTCAGCTAAAATTGGCTTCGTGTTATGTTGATATAATGATAAATTCTCGCAGTAATATTACTATAAAACATTCTATTTTTCTACAACAAAATTAAGTAAACAATGAACATAGGACGTCCAGCGATCATAATCATAGTAGTCCTCAGATGTCTTCGGAATTGACTGGGAAAAAAAGTTCAGAGCAGTCTGGAAACTAATAATCGTTCAGAAATAATCAAGTCTTTTACTTCTATGTCTTTTGCAGATCGCAAGAGTCATTGTCTAACTTTAGGCTTCGACCGAAAGAATTACTTACATGGGTGTGTGATTAAGTGCGGGAAAGTCCTAATTGGTTGAATTCACGTTTTTAAGAACGATTTTGAAATTTTGATTCGTTGAATCATACATCTTGGCTCCTATTAGAGTTTTCTTGAAAATTCCTTTAGATTCATAAAGGGAAATTTTTCATTAAATGTTGTCAAACTTTCATCAAATATAGCCAAATCTGGTGACATCCTATTGTTTGTAGACATGCATGTGTTGAGGAAGTTAAATGTATCCTGATTGGATAAATTGTGTTGTGGAGAATATTCTATAATCTCTGATTGGTTGAATCATGTACGGGTTAGATACCTGGTATCGGGGCGGTCGACCGCCTAATTGCCGCGTAGTGGCAATAAACCTGATTTCTTTGCTTCGCATGCCATCATTTCTGCAGTACTTGCTTGTCGTTGAGCATACTTTGTTTCGAGTGTTAATTAATGGTACATTCTGTTGTTTGAACTGCAAATGGCTTCGCAAGATGGTCTCGTAATTTAGAGCCTTGATCAGATGACGAGACGTCAGCTCCTATTGGTAATCCTCTAGGAATTTCCTTCCGATACTAAAAGACTATTTTATTTGTTAAATCTCACTGAAATTGGCAGCATTCTTTCATTTGACACCGAGTATGTATTTTGCACTGGTAAACTTGAAAAGCAATATTTCTGATAAACCTAAATAATATTTTATCAAGTTAAATGAAATGTTATTAACTTTGTTTACAGCCAAATACTCTACAATCAATAACTATTTCAAGCTTCATTTCAATTGAAATACATTCATTCGTAGTTACCCGAAAATGAACCACTATTTTTCTCCAATATGTGACTTTGACCAAAGTGCGTCTTGTAACCTCAAAAGGCAGGATACAAAATTCAGCCAAATACATCAGAACCATTTTTAGATCAAATTTTCATCGGAATACACACACACACCCACGTAGGCGCAAGATTTGCTTGCATTACAATGTATGATTTAGATAAGATTTATTCTATTGATTTATTTTTGCGCATAACCAAACATAAAGAATTCTGAAAATATTTTATGTCTGCATTACAAAGTTAAAACATAGAGAAGTTAATAAGATTTCGCTTCTTTAGAATATAATTTAGAATATTTAGGAAACTGATTTTAAATTATATATCAGTATTTCTTATCAAAAGGCAATTAATTAGTTTAGAAATAAGTTTAAAACAAAACAATACATATTTAAAAAGAATCCACCAAAATTAAAGTGTATCATGACACAATATGCTCATTTTCTTTGTTTTTCTAGTTACATCACAACTTAAAAATTGATAGTGTAACGTTCGAATACAAATATATTACTTAAATAATATATACTGTGGAAATATTTCAACATAATTTGATAACAAGATATAATACAATAAACAGAAAAACACCGATAGCTAATAGGAAATAAGATTTCAACAAAATTGAGATAAATAAATAGATATATAAATAAATTATTAAACATTTGAAAATAACAAAAAGATATTTTAAAGCTGTAGCTAAAAATCAGCTGTAATCTAGTTTCCATAATGCACAATCCTGTCTACATTAAAGATTAGAAGGCTGCGTATGAAAATTTGATTAAGATAAATTTTTGTAAATTTCCTACGGGAGGAAAGGTATTTTTGAATTGTATATGATGAAATTAAAAAACAAATACGTTTAAATGCTTTATATGGAAGATAATTTAAAGAAGTTAAGGAAATTTATTCCGAAAAAGTAAAATTATACATAATTTTTTCCTTATATGTATTTTTTTATTCTCTTCTGTCTTTACCAAAAAATGTGTTGGATTCGGGAAAATTTTTGATTTTCGATTTTAGACGGATTTGTACGTTTTAGGGATCAAAGCAGCCGAAAAGCATGTTTAAACAAAATGTCTATATGTGACACAAATTTTGCAGGCATTCTATCTAAAAAACTAATGAACGGAATTCATTAAAATTTTAGATTAAGTTCATCCCTGGTAAAAACTGGTTTTAATTACATTTTTGGTGTACTCGCCTAATAGGCAGTGCTGCTGAACTGTTTTTTTTTCATGATTTCTGCAATAGCTAAGTTTCAATAAATAATGGACAGATTTTCATAAAACTTCCGATTCCGTTTATTCATGATATAATATAAAGGCGATTGTTCTTTGGTGTATATTTCCCAAAAGGTGGCGCTACTATGCGGTATTATTTCTGACTGTTGCAATAAATCTCTCTCAAGAACTAATACACGAAATTTCATCAAACTTAAAATTTATTTGAAAACTGATATAAACTATTGATGTTTAGTTTCTGGAGCAATTCGCTCAACCGGTGGCGCTTTTATCCAGATTTTTTGTTTGATTCCAGCAATAATATTATCTCAAAAACTTATTCACGGATTTCCATTAAACTTCCAAATCTGTTGTTGGTGATTAGATTTTGTTGTAATAGATGACGCTGATATGCTTCATTTTTCAGGACGTATTAATATGTATTAAGAAAGTTTTGGGATTGTCTCATCCGACTAGTTTTCAACATGGATAAAACAGTTTTTTTTATTAGTTTTGTATTTAAAACTCATAGAAATGACTGCTAATATTACATTATTAAATATTTCCAGATTAAAAAAATCTATAAAATTTACTTGCAATTTTTTTTCAGTGCGATCGGTAACATATCTTTTTGTCATTCAGCTAATTTTTTTATGTATATGACATTATTTACTGTCTGCCTAATATTATTAAGCGATAGAATGTGCCAATTTTTATTTATTGTTTTAAAATCATTAAAATTTATAACAATTATAAGAAAAATTGTTTCCATCTGGCACAAAGCATTATTTAATTTCACTTTTTTTCCCTGGTTGTTCGAAAGATTTACATTATGCATGAAAGATTAAACAACTTCTTTTAAGGCGCAAAACTAGGCACAGAAAAAGACCCGGATGATAATGTAAGGTCTATGGGGACGTTCTTTTCAAATATTTTGGCTAAATTTTTATATTTTTACATGATGTTTTTGCACAAGATAGCCGAGGATGATCCACAACAGGCCTAGTTTTTACTTTTTGAGTGTTTTTTTTTTTCATATTTAAAAAAAAATACTTTAACTTTCAAAACTCGTTCTGAAAGTGATATAAATAGTATATGAGCATAAAAAATATAAAAAGGATAAGAATAAAAAATATATAAGCAAAATCGAAATATTAAAATTTTAACGAAATATTTGAAAAGAACGCTCCCGTAGACTTTACATTATTATCCGCGTCTTTTTCTTTGCCTAGCGGTGGCCTTGATCTCCATTGTTTAGAAAATTTAATGATAAACAAATTAACGACCCATCGGAACAGGTTTTAAAGGCCGAAACTAAAGCTGATACGGAATTCCGGTGATCTTATTTTCGGATGAAAACGAAAGAGAAAATGTCCAAAAATTGTAAAGTAATTAATACTCATATAAAAATACATAATATTTAATTATATTTAAAATAATTATATTAAATTAAATAATTAAATAATTAAATAATTATATTAATATTTATACTAGCGAAAGCCAAGCTTTGTTTGGATTCGCGAAGCATCATTTCAAAAGAGAAACATTTAAAAGTAACAATAATTATTTTTTGCATCTTAATTAAGCAAAAATGTTATTTTATTTTTGTAAGGATTTTAATTTTAGAAATATAAATTCAGATAAATTCTATGAATTGTATTTAAACAGTAAACATTAGAAATAATACTAATAGTAATTACTTCATAGTAATAAATACGTTTTATTTGGTTCAGTTTTCAACCTTCATATTCAAATAACACTTTATATAACGAATTCAACAATTTATTTTATTTGTTTACTATTCTTTTATTTCTACTTTACAAAAAAAAAAAAAAAAAAAAAAAAAAAAAAATCATAATATATTAAAAAAAAAATAATAAAATAAAAAAATCGGAAGTATTGTCTGCGTAAATGTTTTCACACAATAAAAATAAATTGTGTATTTGAATTCTTAACACTGAAAAATATTTTTATAATTGAATGTAAATAATTGAATGTTCACAAATTTTAATTCATTAAAAATATGTTATAATTTTCATAGAAAAAGATATGTTTAAAACTTCATAAAAGAAATCGTGAAACTATTATATGATTAACAGGTGAGACCAAAATATCTGCCATTTTCAACCAATCTGAATAAAGTATTCTTTTAAAATATATTTTATTCATGGAATAATGAAAATGTATTTTTATTTATTTAATGGGCCTTATTCTTTCTTTTGTTCGAGTCTACAAAAACCGCCGTTTTACCTTATGTGATTTTATTGGAACATTATCGATCGTACTCATTGCACGCAGATGATTGCAAAAAATTTTGTTAACAGTTTTAAAAATATAAATATTTTTTACATTTATTTCCATCTAATAATTCATAAAGAAATGGAGCCTTTTCTTCCTTCTGGTTCGAGGCTTTAAAAATCGCTATTTTATCTTATGTTACGTCACAGGAATACGGTTATTAATCATGATTCTGCCTATAATTATTAACCCCATGATTTATTTCTTCTTCTGAAAATGTACTTGTTTCATTTTTTATTTGCAAAAATGCGTTCGTAATGAAAAAACATGTAAAATAAATTCTTTAATTAATATATTTTTTAAGGTTATTTTGTAAAAAAAAATAATATTGTGCAAATCTACGCATCATAATTTATTTTTATGTTTAATTTCAAATCAAAATACTGAATAGTTCTTTTGTAAAGTGTACGACAAATTGTAATTTGAGTGGCCTAGTAGAGGATTCGCTTCGCTTATCCTAATTAAAAATATGCTTAATTATTAAATAATCGCATGCGTTTATTAAATATATACAATTATTAAGTAGTTATGTGTGTAGCCCAAGTTGGCAGTTTGTGCCTTAGGCCCAAAACTATCTATTTTTATCTGTAATAATAAAGAGACGAGTTTGTGAGTGTGTCAGCGCTGTTCTGAATAGGCAATGAACGCAGAGTTCCAAAATTTTGGGAAAAAGTACTTCTATACATGAAGTTTTGCACCTCGAAGCCCGATTTTCGATTTTTTTATTAGGTATTTTGTATTTAATTTTTTAGGCGACTTTTAGCGTTCTTTTTATGTTTTCGGGCGATTTTCCCACATCAGTGAAATGAAAATGGTTTCATTCTTTTAACCCAATGTAGTAAATTTTATACTCTTTTCAATAAAGCTTACTCGGAATTTGTACAGCGACTTTTGAATTTTTAATGAATTTTTTTAATGGGATTTTTAGTATTTTTTTCACATTTTGCGGGGTTTTTTATAATGATAATTAGAAAATCGTTTCAAACTTTCAGCCTAATTTATTATATTTTGTCTGCTATGACTTTTCAATTTTAGCAATTTTCACTGCGATTTTCGATGTGATTTTTAACGATTTTTTGTGCGTTTAGCATCTTTTTTTTGTTACTTTTGTCAATATTACAGATTTTTGTGAGCATCATGGTCTTATCTATTTTTAAATTGCATGTAAAAAAGGCAAACACTATAAAACTAATGAATTAGCAGTAAAGGAATTATTCTGAATAGCCAAAGTAACCTACACTAATAAAATAACAAAACTCTCTGATTGTGTGCATGTGTGTTTTTGTGCAATGGCTAGCAAAATCTATAGCATGTACGACTGAAACTTTGAGAGCAGCCCAAAGTCTCTCTTGATGTACCTGACATTCAGATTTTTAAAATTCTAATTATTAACTTCCTAATTATTGTTATTGTAGTTATTAACTTATAATTCTTCCCCCGTTTCTCATTGCAGTCCTTTTGAATATTTTTACCGCTAAATATTATTTATTCATTTTTTAAACCAATTTTTCACACAGTCAGTGGACACGTATTTCAGATAACGTAATTCCACGTATTTCGAGTTAGAGATAAAATTACAAATTTCAAGTTCCTTTAATATTACAATACTGATTACAAAAATACTGATACCGTTAATAAAAACAATATTATTATCACGGACCAGAGTAACGCCGGACGGATCAGCTAGTATAAAATAAAACGTCATCAATTCATCAACAACACAGGAAGATTTTCTAATTATACGAATTTCATTTAATTAAAAATAATTTTTTTTATCTATACACACCCCGCTGTAGTTTTCATAATGTTTTTTTGTAAATGATCATCTGTTACACTAAAACTTTCTCAAAAAAGTACTAGAAACACTTCTGCAGTTTCAAAGAAAAAAATTCCAGTCGTTGTTAAGTCTGCCGTTTTTAATGAGTATGTTGAAAAAAATTTAGTCAAATGTGCATTGCTTGCTTTGTATATTCCATTCACTTTTAAAATAACTTTTAAAATACCAATAACCCATGTCTACAAACTTATCTTAAGTTAGTAATTACTGATAATTATAAACAATGTAGTTAAAAGCAATAAATAATCTCTTTCAAACAGATATAGCTGTAATCGATGAGTAATGCTGAAAATTTTCGAAGAAATAAACGAGATTTTTTGAATACACATAGATTTGGTTCGGTCGAATTTTTAGCCGCAGTTTCGCTGAATATTTACTTTTGCTGAAATCAAACTTTTGTTCCGAAAATAAAAACAAAAACTAATTTCTTGTTTACCAGGATTAACTAACATCTGTTAGTGTGTTCAAGCGGCTGGTTTGATGAAAAAGTAAAGGAAAACTTTTAAGAAACGAAAACATTTTTTTATCATAAAAGATAGGTTTGATTAAAAACGTTTCCAAAACAAAAATTCTGAATGTTATTTTAACATGTTAAATGTCAATTACATGAGTATTTTAAAATACTAATAACCCATTTCCTTTAGAATTAAAAGGTGACATAAAATAATACTACAAAATTCAAAGTTTAAAATTTACGTATGCAGAACATGCAGCTTTCGTTAAGCAATATTCTAATTAATTCTCTAAAAATCTCTCATTGCTTTCAATTTTACATGAATTGAAATGGCAAATTCTGTATTACAAATAATTACAAATTTCAACGCTTCTATCAACATAAAATTAGAAAACAAACAGCACGTAGTCTCAGCTTAAGATTTAAAAAAATATTACGAACTTTTAAAATACCAATAACCCATGTCTATAAACTTATTTCACAGTCCATTTACTTCTAGCACAGATCAGCAATTTTTTCAAACAACTTTCTAAGGAAAATAAATATTTTCTAAGATCAATTTTTCTAGTAGATAATAATAAAATTTTATATTAATTTAAAGAAAAGCTAAAATAACTTTATCAACATGAATTGACCTGTAGCTGTACCTCTAAGTGGATAAAGAGAGAAATGTACCATCCAAGGTGTCTGGTATAAAATTTATTTTTTCAAAAGAATACGTTATATCAATCACTGGTATTCTTTTGATGTCAAATCCAATCTGCTTTGTACCCCGTCCATGTTCACGTCTGCTCTGGTAATTCTTCATTTTCGCTCTCTTTGATATTGTTAGAAAGAGATATTTTTTCGAAAAAGAGAAAATGAACGAAAATTTACTAAATATATTTGACAAAATATGTATGTCAAATTACAGAGATTAGATTTAAAACGCCAATAACTCGTCTTTATAAACTTATTTCACGGTTCATTTACTTCTACCACAACTCAAAATTTTTTATTTTTATCAAATAATTTTATAAGGAAAATAATTATTTTCCAAGATAAAGATTTCTAGCAGATGATAATAGAATCTGATATTGCAGTAAAAAAAAAAAAAACAAAAAAAAAAAAAAAAAAAAAAAAAAAAACTTTTTCAACTTGAATTGATCTGTAGCTATACCTCCAAGATTATAGATAGAGAAATCTTCCATCCAAGGTGCCTGGTAGAAAATTTTCATTTTTCGAAAGAAATGGTTTCATCAATCATTGGTATTCTTTTGATGTCACATCCAATCTGCTTTGTAACCCATTCACGTTCACGTCTTCTCTAGTAATTCATCATTTCCGCGCTATTTGGTGTTATTAGAAAGAAGTCTTTTTTACAGAAAATGGAAAAATAACGAAAATTGACTATATGTATACCTGTAAATACATATTTAAAAATTTCGGAGATTACAAAATCAGAGATTCTCTTAAACAACACATACGTTTTTCGGTAAATTTACAACACTCTTTAAATTAACATCGTTAAAAATACAAAAAACTCTGTTAATTCATTTTTAATAATACTAATTTAATTTAGTTTTTAAAATCATTAAATCACTCTATATTTAGTGAGCCTGAAAGAACTTGAAAATTTCGAGTAATTTTGACTGTTGTATCATTAATTTTTTTAAACAGTTTTTTTATCGATATCCAAGGTTTTGAACCCGAGTCTTTTTGACTGTGAAAGATCATCCTACTGAGTGAGGTTTGTTTGGAGCTTTTGTTATTTTGTTCAAAATATGTCTTTAACCATTCAGTGGGGAAAAATAAAAAAAAATCTCCACTAAAACCAAGAAAATTATTTTTCTTTTTTTAAGTTAATCTAACTTAAAAAAGAAAAGCAATTTTAGGCCATCTAAAATTAAAATGTGACATAAAATAAAACAAGTGATGTTGAAAGTATAAAAAAAAAATTACGTATGCAAAATCCAAAGCCATGATTAGGTAATTCTCTCATTAGTTCTCTAAAAAATCTTCTAAAAGTTACATAAATAGATATGACACATTCTGTATTTTAAATAATTTCAAACATCAGAGCTTCTATCAACATAAAAAAAGAAGCACATATAGCCGTTAGTCTAAGCTTAAGATTTTAGTTGCGATAAATTAAGATAATTATTACGTAATTTTAAAACACCAATAACCCGTGATTATAAACTTATTTCACGGTTCATTTACTTCTAGCACAGCTCAAGATTTTTTATCAAGTAATTTCAGGAGAAAAATAAATATTTTCGAAGACGAAGTTTTTAAAGAGATGATAATAAAATCCGATATTAGTTTCAAATAAACTAATTTTTTTTATCAACATGAATTCTCCTGTAGCTATACTTCTAAGTGGAAGGTGGGAGAAATCTACCATCCATGGTGTCTGGTAGAAAGATTTTATTTTTCGAAAGAATTGGTTACATCAATCACTGGCATTCTTTTGCTGTCAAATTCAATCAAATTCAACCTGTTCATGTTCACGTCTTCTCTAGTAATTCCTCATTCCCGCTCTATTTGATGTCATTAGAAAGAGGTATCTTTTTCGGAAAATGGAAAAATAGCAAAAGTTGACTAAATGTATTACAAAATTATTATATTTAGTTAAAATTTCGATGTAATTATTTTGTTTATATCCATATTAAATATGTTCTTGTTACTAATATAATATAATATAAATATAATGTATATAAATATATATACAATTATAAATATAATATGATATAAATAATACTTTCATGAATGTATGTCTTAATTCATTGAATAAATTGACCTAGTTTTAAGTATTATCAGGGGTCGCAGCATGTAGGACAAATTATATTTTTTTTACCAGCATCGTTTATTAATAATCTTCATGATATATTTTTATTGTATATCTCATAAAAATGTCTCTTGAAGATTTCTGATAAAAAAAATACGGTTAGAACAATAAAATTTGTCCTATATGTTTCTTCTCCTGAAGCATGAGCCAAATATTAGAAAAAAATATATATATATAACTTAAAATTCAAACTCAAGACCTATTTATTCTTATTATCACTTTTTATTCAGTTCAATATTATCAATATTTCTCTAAATAAAAATTTTTAGTAAGACAAATATTTTGTAAGAATGTATCACAGCTAATTTAAAACATCTTGTAACACAGAAGGAATTTTAAAAAAGTAAATTAAAGCTGATGAAATCATATTAGCATTATTTCTTTAGAAAGATGTCATACATAAAATTTGATAATTATATGTTTTGCAAAAATATCATTAATCGAGTAGAGGATAAATAATTATAAAAAATACTAGTTAGTGGGAGCTGTAGAAACGCTTCTATCAATATAAAATAAGAAGAACAAATAGCATATGGTCTCAACTTAAGAATTTAGAAATTATTATGCACTTTTAAAACACCAGTAACCATTGCTATAAACTTATTTCATATTTATTTTACTTCTAACTTTTCTCAATATTTTTTTTCAAATTATCTAATAAGAAAAATAAGTTATTATATAAGAAAAATAAATATTTTCCAAGATGAAGTTTTCTGAGAGATAGTAATATCTTTTATTAGATGAAAAGAGGACCTAAAAAGACCTTATCAACGTGAATTGAGCTGTAGCTATACCTCTAAGTGGATATAGAGAGAAAATTTACCATCTATGGTGTTTGGTAGAAAATTTTCATTTTTCGAAAGAATTGATAACATCAATCACTGGCATTCTTTTGATGTCAAATCCAATTTGCTTTGTATCCCCTTCATGTTCGCGTTTTCTTTAGTAATTCATCATTTCCGCTCTATTTGATGTTATTAGAAAGAGGAGTCTTTTTCTAAAAATGGAAAAATAACGAAAACTGACTAAATATATTTGACTAAATATATATATATAAAATTACAGAGATTAGAAAAACAGAGATTCTGTTAAATAACAGAGAACTTATTCAGTAAATTTACAATAGACTCTTTAAACTAGCATCGTTAAAAATACAAAAGGCTCTGTAAACTTATCTTTAATCATGATAATTTAATTTAGTTTTCAAAATCAATAAATCACTCAATCTTTAGCAAAAATTTTAAAATTTTGAAATTTTCGAGTAATTTTTTACCTATTATATCATTTATTCTTTTTACACAATTTATTTCTGCCCATCCTGATATTTGAAACCGAGACTTTTTGATAGTAGAAGAGCCCCTACTTGATGAATTAAAAAGAACTTTTGTTATTTTGTTCAAAATATGTTATTTACGATTCAGCAGGGAAAAATCATTTAAAAAATCTCCCCTAACACCAATGAGATAATTTTTCCCTAAAATCAATTTTATGTTATCCTAAATTAAATTGTGACTGAAAATAATACTACAGATGTTGGAAATTTAAAGTTTGGGTAAGCAAAATCCACAGCCATCGTTAGGTATATTCTCATTAATTATCTAAAAAAATCTCTTTTTACTTTCAATTTTACATAATTTGAAATGACACATACTGTATCACAAATAATTACAAATTTCAAAGCTTCTATCAACATAAATTAGAAGAACAAATTGCCCGTTATCTCAGCTTAAGATTTTAGAAATTATTATGAACTTTTAAAACAGCAATAATAAATACGTGAATGAAAAAAAGGTGAAGTGATTTTGTTTTAGTTTTTGAAAAAACGAAAGCTAACAACAGTTTTAGCAATAACCCGTTTCTATAAACTTATTTCATGGTTCATTTATTATTAGAACCACTAAAGTTTTTTTTTCAAATAATTTTATAAGGAAAATAAATATTTTTTACATGAAGTTTTTCATGACATAATAATAAAATCTGATATTAGATTAAAGGGAAACCCTAAAAAAACTTTATCAATGTGAATTGACCTGTAGCTATACCTATAAATGGATAGATAGAGAAATCTACCATCCTTGGTGTCCGGTAGGAAATTTTTATTTTTAGAAAGAATTGGTTACATCAATCACTGGCATTCTTTTGATGTCAAATCAAATCTGCTTTGCACCCCGTTCATGTTCACGTTTTCTCTAGCCTTCATCATTTACGCTCTATTTCAAGTTATTAGAAAAAGGTATCTTTTTCGGAAAAATGGTGAAAAAAAGAAAATTGACCAAATATATTTAAAAAACTTATTATATGTAGTGAAAATTTTGATTTAATAAATAATAAAATATTATTGTTTATATCCATATTAAATATGCTCTTCTAATACTTTCATAGATGTATGTTTTAATGTATTAAATAAAATGATTTATTTTTAAGTATGTGTCAAATATTACAAAAATGATCCATATAATTCGAAATTTAAATTTAAGACGGATTTATTTTTAGTATTACATTTTGTTTATTTTAGTATTATCATTATTTCTTTACATTTAAATTTTTATTAAGGCAAATATTTTGTAACAATATATCAAAGTTAATTTAAGCCATCTTGTAACATAAAAGAAAATTAAAAAATAATAAAATAAAGCTGACACAATTGTATTAGAATTACTTCTTAGAAGAACGTTGTATTTTACAAATAAAAATAAATTTTTCTTCAAAAATATCATACATCGGGTATACATTTTCAGTTTAAAGTAAACGTATTGAAAAAATATTTTTTTATTACACCAAACAAAATATATAGATATATTTTTTTTTTAATTTGAAATTGACATTGAACTGTACCCTATTCTTCGTGGAATTATTGTAGGATTATAATTGCCAATAAAGGAGCTGCAAACTTTTCAACATCTATGTGTCTCGCGATATCGTATATATGCGATATATCTCGCACTTTAATCACATTATTAGCTCTTTATACGGACGACCTCAGAATTTATGCCACCTCACATCAACTGTATTTTCTCTGAAAAAATATTCACCACCCTCTCAATTTATTCATCCACTATTGCATTTTATGGCACATCAAAATTAATTAAAAGCTACTGTTGTTTTCTTTCTCGACATTTTCCCCATCACAATAGAATTATTATTAACAATATAACAATGCTTCTCTAACAGTATAGGTTTTCTTAATATTCGTGGTAAAGCCGCTGGAATTACTAAATCCGTATACTGTTAAAAAAATTTCTGTGAAATTACTGAAAATCTATGGGTAATCCATTGTCTTAAGTCTTATGCAAAATTACAAAGATTAGAAAATCAGAGATTTTGTTAAATAATACATAAGTTATTCTGTAAATTTACAAAATATCTGTAAATCAACATTGTCAAGAATACATAAAACACAGGAAATTTATTTTTAATGAAAATAATTTAATTTCGTTTTCAAAATCAGCAAATCACTCAATTTTTACTGAGCCTGAACCGGCCTAGTTTTTACTTTTTCCAATTTAGAGGCAGTATTTTTTTGAAGTACTTTAACTTTTAGGACCGGTTTGAATCGGTTATGAAACTGATACTATCCTAATATAAAAAGAATAAAACCAAAATCAAAGAATTAAAATGTAGGCCGGTTGTGGATCGTCCTCAGCTGTCCTATGCCAAAAAAAATCACGTGAAAATATTAAAATTTAAGCGAGGTATTTGAAAAAAGTCCCCCATAGACTTTACATTATCATCCGGGTCTTTTTCAATCAGCAGAGTGGGCTCTTAATGGAAAAAAAACCGTACATCAAATCATAATCGAAAAAAATAGACAATCTAAAATTAAAAGGTTACAGAAAATAACACCACAGATGTTAAAAGTTTAAAATTTCCATATGCAAAATCCACAGCCATTATTAGGTAATATTCTCACTAATTCATTAAAAAAAACTCTCATTGTTTTCAGTTTTACATGAATTGAAATGGCGTATTCTGTACTTTAAATAATTTCAAATTACAATGCTTCTATCAATATAAAATATTAATAACAAAAATTCCATAGTCATCTTCTAATTTTAGAAATTATTATACACTTTTAAAACACCATTCACCCGTGTCTATAAACTTATTTAACGGTTTATTTATTTCTTGCACAGGTCAACTTTTTCTTTTCAAAATAATTTTATAATGAAAATAAATATTTTCAAAAAAGAAAGTTTTCCAAGAGATAGTAATAAAATCTGCTATTACATTTTTTTAAATCCTCAAGAAAAACTTTATTAACGTGAATTGAACTGTAGCTGTATCTCTAAGTGGATAGAGAGATAAATGTATCATCCATGGTGTCTAGTAGAAAATTTTCATCTTTCGAAAGAATTGGTTACATCAATCACTGACATTCTTTTGATGCCAAATCCAATCTGCTTTGTAACCCATTCATGTTCCCGTCTTCTCTAGTAATTCATCATTTCCCTTCTATTTGATGCTATTAGATAGAAGTATCTTTTTTGGAAAATGAAAAAAATACTGAAAGTTGACTAACTATATTTCAAAAACATAATATATGTAGTGAAAAGTTCGATGTATTTATTAATAAAACGTTATTGTTTATGTCCATTTTACATATGCTCTTTTAATACTATTTTACATATGCTCTTTTAATACTATAAATGCAAGTTTTAATGTATTGAATAAACTGACTTATTTTTAAGTGTGTGCCAAATATTAGAAGAAAGATCCATATAATTCAAGATTAAAATTCAAGACCGATTTATTCTTATTATCATCATTTATTTATTTCAGTATTATCATTTTTAATTTAAACTGAAATTTTTATTAAAGTAATTATTTTGTAAGAAAGTATCACAGCTAATTTAAAATATCTTGTAACACGGAAGAAAATTAAAAGAAAAAAAATTAAATCTAATGAAAACGTATCGGTATTACATCTAAAGAAAAATATTATAGTCGAATATCTATTAGATAAATATTGTACTTAACAGTTAATAATTAATTTTTCTGATAAAATATTATTAATAGAGTACATTTTCAGATAACTTTAAACATACCGAAATAAAAAATTCTCACATCAGACAGAATATATAAAAAAGGCTTTTAAAAATATGCAAATTATTTATAAGTTGCTCCGAACTACACGGTTTTTTTTGTGGGATTATTCGATGTTTAATAAATAAGTACACCCTATTTCATGTCTATTTTTATTATATATCTCGTCCTCCCCTCACATTACTCGTCCTTTATTTGGAAACCACAGAATTTATGCCACCTCACATCATCTGTATATTCTCTACAAAAATATTCAGCACTATCTCAATTTATTCATCGACTGATGCATTCTGTCGCATCAAAATTACAGTGAATCCACTGCTATTTTCTTTTTTTTATCTTTTTCCTATCACAATAGACTTACTATTAGCAGTATAACAATGCCTCACATTCAAGAAACATTTCTTAACATCTATGGTAAAGCAGTTGGAATTACTAAATACCTATAACCCTTTTCTGTGGCCCTAATCTTTCTTGTCATAATAAATTACTGTTCTACAATGACTGCATTCTTTCCATCATTACCTACGGCTGCCTGATATGAGGCATTATCTGTAAAACTAATATGGGCAATTTTTTCTAAATTTCATAATAAATAACTCAGAATGATACGTAATGTTTCCAGATACCTCGCTAATACTATCATCAGAAATGATTTTAAAACATTTTCTCTAATAAATCGTATTAAATATCTATCAAAAAATTCCTTAGTCAAATTTACAAAGTTTCTAATGACAGTCTTTATAAACTCGGAGACTCTAATGCTTATAATTATTTTACTTTTGTAATGTTTGCTAAATTTAAAATTATCCTTTATTTGTACCTTCTGGCAGTGAAAACAGCCCTTTTTAAGGGGAAGAGAAGCTTTTTTTAGCATCTAGTCTTTTTTACTTCGTCCAGCTCTGATGGGTAATAAAAAATGTAAATTATTTTATTTTCTTTAAATTCACTTCTGACTTACTCTTTTTGCATTTATTAATCATTCTTACGATTATGTAATTTAAACTTCTACTTCACTCATTATTCTCATTATATATTCTTTCGGTTTGCACATTCAAAAAATTTCCGCCTTTTTACTTTTCCAGTTTAAATACATTTTTTATATACGTATTTTTTCTTTATCTAATCACTTTTTGCGTCAGCGTATGTGTTGTGTTATCATTAGACTTCGAACTGTAAGCAATATATAAGTTTATTACATATTATAATTATTATAAAATACTATTATATATTTACAATATTGTATAATAAGTTTATCATTTATAATAATTTCAATAACTATAATATGCTAGATATCCCTTTCGATTAAGTATCTTTTAGGACATTAAATTAAGTTGTTTCCGAAGTTGATTGATGCGAGAATGAAGATTTGCCTCTAATTTTGAATTTAAGGCTAATGAGTTTTTTGGGGGACATGTATTTGTGTGAATATTTTAGAGTAATATCAACATTTTTAGATACAAACTCGAAGAATTTTTTTTATTAAAATAGCAAATAAAGCCTTTGTGCAAAAATGTTTAAAGATAGAAAAATAACGATTAGAAATGCACAAATAAAGCATGAAAAGGTAGCAAACAGCCTGCTTTTCTCTCTCTCTTTGCTTACTTTTGCTTTTTCTAGCTCACTGAGTCTTCAACTGAAGACGAATCCCGATAGTAGATGCAAAACAGCTGTTTGCTACCTTTTCATTCTTTATTTATGCATTTCTAATCGTTGGTTTTCTATCTTAATTTTTTTATTGTTTTCATTTCTATGATATAGTTTATACTTTTAGTCCTCTCCAATGCTCCTTAGTCACTTCCGCACAGTTGATCATTCTCAATTCCAGAGGTATTCTTTTTGGGCATCGACTGGTTCACGTATCCAAATATCAGGGCTCCGCTCAGAGTGAAGAGAATTTTTATTTATTTTTATGACTCCAGAATGCCTCATTTTCAGTTTTTAGCCAAATAGACTGGAGTTCTTTCTTAGAATGAAGTATTCTTTATTACATCTGTTTCGGTTTGTTGTCCAAAATTTCGCAATTTAAATAAAGACATTGAGACTAAAAATACTCATAGCTACGTTTTCCTGACGTAATGACAAAATGGGTTAATATCCATAGTTCATTCTCCATATTTTTGTACGATGTCTAAATTTGGGAGGGGCAGAGCACATTAATGAAATTTTGTTTACATTTTTCAATTAAAACTACGATGTTAAAAATACTCTACGTACCCCCTGACGCGTCGATGAAATGAAACATTTAAGTAAAGCTAAACTTTGTAACCTCTAATAATGTAGGGGATTATTTTGACAGACTTCTTAATTTTATTATTTCACAAACCATAACCAGAAGATACCTAATGCCGAATATAATCTCGCTTCTTTATTTTATTTCTTCGACAGTCAAAGATTATGTTAGAAAATTTCACACGTCTAGTAATTCAATATCTACTTCCATGCTTCACGACACACAAGTAGACTGCAGAACTCCCAAGAACAAAATTCCACTTTCTTCTGTATCTCCTTACATGAGAAAAACTCGAAACTCAGACTTAATCTGTTTTATAATACCTAAAAGAGATATAAACAGATTATGTTTGAAAACAACTTTATTTCTTCTCCTAAATAAATTTACCTCGTTTTCTTTACTTCTTAACCCTTTACCTACCACATTATGAATTCATTAAGGTTTTACATTTTAAAGCATTTTACGCAATTTTTTTTTTAACTAAATTAAAAGATTTACATAATATTTTAATAAATATTTGAAGAATTTTAGAAGGATTGAAGGATTTAGAAGAATTAATTAAATTTGAATTTAGAAGGATTCTGTGCACTTTTCATATCCCCACTCAATTTTTTTATTTTTAATTATTTTTTAATATTTTGTAGAATTATAAAATGTACAAATATGATGTTCTTTCAATATAAATATAGAAATATTTCCGAATTGAAAAATCCCCATCATTCTCCTTCAGCGCTAAAAAAAGCTGAAAAAGCTGAAAAGGCAAAAGAAATCATCCTTTTAAAAATATTTTTATTTTGTATAACCAATAATGCTTTTGAAACAAGATAAAGTAATATAACTCATTCTAAACAGTAACTAACTGACGTATTAAAAGAATTTTATAATAAGTTACTTTAATTTTAGTTATAATTACCGTCGGTAGATAAGAACTAACTTGTTCGGGACAGACGTACTATTAAAAGAACATGTTTTTTGAGTGAGTATTATTCTGCCTTAACATTTACTTTCGTTATTATCAATATATAGTAATGACTATGCACTACTTATTAATATTTTATTAATGTTTTTACATTAATAATAATAATAATAATAATAATAATAATAATAATAATAATAGTTTGGTTATTTCTGTTTGCATCGTGGGCAATTCTTTCATTTTAAATATATTTTTTACTCCTAAAAATACTGGTTCCTTTTTTGAAGGAATAACGTGTGATAATACGCAAAAAATATTAGGAATTTGTATTACCTGTTAAATTTTGTTATAATTTTATATTTTCCGAAAGTCTCCAAAATCTCATACTAAACTTATTGTCATATGGATATGAATGGAATTATGCGCAACTATTATCATTCTAGATTTCAGATTAAGACATATTTGTTAAACTTCAATAAATCTATTTAAAGAGCTAGTATTAACATTATTGATGTAAAAATATTTTTTAAATCAAAATTGAAAGAAATTTGGAATCGAAAAAGTTAAATTGAATCATAACAGTCCATTAAATTAAAAACAGCAATATTTAGAATAAAATGTAAGAAAATCACAAGATTATAAAATCAATTTTAGAAAAATAGGCTGTTTCAATTTTTTTCTTTATTAAAAAATATCTGCTATTAACTTAAATTTCCGAGATGATGAATTTTGATTAATGGGGAGTTGTAATTAAATTTCCGAAATGAGGCATGTTTTAATAAACTGAAGGTGCAAATAAAAATGCAGAGCGTTATAACCGGTGGGAGAAATTATGTTTAATTTATTAAGTAAAGTGAATGTAAAATGATTTTTAATAAACTAATTTTTAGAGCAGAATGAGAAATCTGAAATAACTTTTGAAAATTGGATCATTTGTTAGAAAATACTGAATATAAGAACGCCCACAGTTTGTCTTGTGACCATTTGAGTAAATTTTATGATTAAAAAATGTATGGTTAAGATAACAATTGATCTAACCAGTTAAATACTATTGTGGTCTAATTTTGTTACATATTAGATGCATATTATACGTAAGTGTAACACAATGGTACGTAACTGGTTAGATAAATTTTTATCTTAATTATTCTTTTTGAGAAAATAATTAGTAATAATTAGTAATAAAATAAGGAATTATTTATGAAAATTTGCCCCATTGTCACCAAATTTCTTCATTTACGTCTTCATAAATTATCATTAAGTTAAACTTGATAAAGTAATTAAGAAATACTTACAAAATAAGAAAAATGCAAATAATATAATGAAACATAAAAATGTTAATATAATCAAATATGAAAATTAATTACAAAGTAGATATAAAGGCGACGTGTAGAAATCAACTTCGGAAAATTTGTTGAGTGGGATATTTTTTTCAGTGTATTTTTAAATTCTACATCGAATGATAAAATTATGCCTAAAAAAATTAAGGTAAAGGTATTCACAAATTTTATACACACATACATACAATAAATACAATAAACAAAGCTGGAGTGAAAAATTAGCCAGACTCAGAAATGAAATCTGGCACTGAAGCGTTCCAGCTTGTTGCTCTATCCACTGAGCTACACGAGACCTCGGTCTGCAATTTCTCACTAATAAACCGAGTTCAGCCATATATAAGACAGCCATGGATCACGGAAATTCATAGTTGCCCGTCATCGCAGAGAAATACAGACGGAAGTATCGGCCGGTATAGGTCAGTGGATAGAGCAGCTGCTTGGTAGGCTGTGGTTCTGTGTTCGATTCATACCTCTGGCTATTTTTTCACTCCAGTTGAATAATCGTTTTACTCTATTCATGTTTTTATAATACTTGTGTATACATTTATGATTTGATTGCAGGCGTTACTTATGTGTGTATGTGTCAATTAAAATTAAGGTAGTTTATATTAATACAAAGTCATGAATGGTTTTATGAATAGAAAATTAAAAATATATGGGACGACATTGGTGACATTTGACAGCATTGATTACACAAAAGAAGACACGGATATCCAGAGTTTCAGTGGCTGAAACTCAAACCTTATTTCAGTAATCTTCTAATTTTCCGCCGAAAACAATTTTTTAAGTAATTAATACATACATAGCTTGAAAAGCGTCTTTAAAATTGAGATATAAGTGCATTATGTGCTTTATGATTTGCTCTCATGTCATGCAATAAATAAAGGTTGTCTCATATTACTTGATACACATGAAACCAATGAATAATGTTAAAATATTTATATAAATATATATATATACATATAAAAGCAAAAAAAAACGACATGTTAGGAATGTTTGTAGCTTTGGTCCGGCAAAATTTTCGAAAGCATTTTCGCCGAAAACGGATTTTCAAATGCACTCTTAAAGTGGGCCAAAAACGAAAAGAACACCAAATTTTATGTTGTCCTCTAGTTTCAAAAATAGGTCATCCTTTTTAAATAGTAATTTTTATGAATTTCCAGTAGTTTAACTTTAAATCATTAAGCATAATGAAACGTCAGAGTTAGCTATCGCTACAGTTTTTCTATTAACAAACAAAACCTTTCGAACCATCATAAATACTTATTTGTTAGTAAACCATATGGCCAAAAGTGACTAGTCACGTGCGAGTTTAGACGTTTTGTTAAATATCTAGAAAAATGCACGAGGTATTATTCTGAAATCCCAGGTATGTAAATAGAATAATGCAGGTCATATTTATCAGTGAAGATTTTTTCTAAAAATGCCCTAGTTTACCGTCAATAAATTGAAAAAGAAAGACAATCTTTTGCTTAACCCTGCCAAAACTAACGAAGCAAAAACGTCCAAATTGCAGATTTGATTATGTGGCGTATATTGTAATAAACTATGTTCATTTTTATGAGGATATCATATATACTTATAGAATATTTAAGGTTTTTATTAAAACAATCCCAAAATTTTTTAGGTATTTTGCTTATAATTTGGAGAGCTCTTAATATAAAAACATTTTCTTTTCTGAAAATATGACAAATAATATTGTACATAGTACCACGTAATCAGAATTAAAAAATAGTAAAAAATATAGAAAAAATGAATAGGTTTACAAAATAATGTTGCACCGCGCATACGTGAATTTATGAAAATGTATTCGTATAATGGGTTAGATAAATGTCTAGGGCTACTTTTGTAAAGATCTCAAAAACATACCTTTAAAATTCTTAAAATAATCGTCGCTATAATAAGCTAAAAATCTGTTATTCCTAAAATGAAGCAAAAAGATGGGTGGCTGTATTCATATATCTATTGATTGTTGTCGATATAGCATACACAATATAACACGTAGTGCTACATTTGGATACAACCTTCTCAACTTTTTTTTTTTTTTGTCAATAACGGATTTTGAGCTCATTCTATAGACGATTATTTTCAGAATTTTAAAACTATGTTTTTGAGACGTTTACAAACTTTGATCTATACATTTAGCTAACACATTGTAAAAATTATATTTTAATTGCTGTGACGCATGCGCGGTGAAACAGTATTTGGTGCACTTCTCATTTTCCCTATAATTTTTATTATTTCTTAATTCTGGTTACTAAGTATTACGTACAATATTATTTGTCATATTTTCTGAAAAGCAATTTTTTTATATTCAGAAATCTGCAAATAATAAGCAAAAAACTTTAATTTTTTTACGAGTATACCGGTTGGTTATAAAATAAGTATCCCTATTTGGAGCTGTCTATAGCTTGAAGGAATAACCCGAATGAAGCCAAAATGTGTTCACATACTATTTGAGAAGGGAGAAGAAGACTGGAACAATAAAAAAATAATAATTGGAATAATCGCTGACAGATGGCGCTTTTGTGTTTGAAATGTAATGTCCAATATAAGAACAAAGAACTAAGGCACAAAACGGGATGGCATACCTAATTTTTTGGAAAATTTCACAGCGAATGGGGTTAAGATTTTGCATTGTGGTGCCGATCAAGCTCCAAATGATCATTGTGCTGCAAGACACAATCCAGGCGGTGGACGACGTGCTCAACTGCGGAATGCAACGCATCAGGAGTGATATTTCGCACATGTTGTGAAATGCGATCATTTAAGTCATTGAGGTTTGCTACACCTCCCAGTACACAATAGACTTTAAGTGCATCCAAAGCCAAAAATCACTTGGCGTCAGATCAGGGGATCGAGAAGGCCACGTCATACGAAAATACCGGCTTATTACTCTATTATCTGTTAAATGATGCTGTAAGAACTGTTGTACTCCTCGCCCAATATCGCGGAGCTCTATCTTGCATAAAAATTGTTTCAGACAGGTACTGTCTTTGCTGCACCTGAGGAACTACAAAAGTTTGTAACATGCGCAGGTATCTTTGTGCAGCAACCGAACACGTTACGGGGCCTGTTGGTCGTTACTCCTAAAAAAAAATAAGGACCAAGAATAAAACTTGCAGTAAAACCACACCACAAAGTCACTTTTGGAGAGTGGAGGGGTATTTCGTGAATAACAGTTCGTGGCTCCAAAGCACATATTTTACAGTTCTGCGTATTTACTGCCACATTCATATGAAAATGGGCTTCATACCCCCATAAAATCTACCATGGGAAGACATCATCCACTTCCATTCGTGCTAAAAATGTTAAAGCAAAAGCCAGTCTCTACTGCGCGTCACTTCGTAACAATTGTTGATGTCAACTAATTTTATACAGATAAAATTGGATTACCTTTCGTAGGACTTTTCGAACAGCAGCATATGGAATATGAAAATTTCGGGCAACTCCGCGTGCACTAGGACCAGCTTCAGGAGTCCCTGATGGCTCCACAATCGCAGTAGCAATTTCTTCTTGAGTGCGGAGAGGTAATGATTTCCTCCCTCTTCCACATTTTACAGTAAACAATCCAGTGTCCTCGAATTTTTTTACCATTCTTCTCACTGCACACGGTGTCAAAGGAGCTTTTCCTTTACGCATTCCTTTCACACGCCTAAATTCACGTAAACAGCTGCACTGTTTGAACTGTTGACGGAGAATAGTTTTAAAATTAAAGCGCGATCTGGTAACCTGAGAGCCATGTCGTACAATATTAATGGCAGAAATACCAAGTTTTGTTGTTACTAATGATTACAACGGCCTTTGCACCGACAGGACTCGTAAAGACATCTGTTGCCGATTATTGTAACTATCTTTTTTTACTGTTCCATTCTTCTTCCCCCTTCTTGAATTGTATGTATACCGATTTTGGTTAATCCTTCAAGCTACATACAGCTCCAAATAGGGATACTTATTTGATAACCACCTTGTATGTTCAAAGTAAAAGAATAACAAACGGTGCGAATTAAGTAAGAAAGAGAATTAAGTAAATATTTATTATTATTATTATTCTAAATGCCTAAACTTTAATGAAGTCATATAGAAAAATGTACATTGTGTTCCAAAAATCCCCGGTATATTTGAAAAATCAATAAAAAATAAGTGGGCAGTTCAAAAAATCAAATTAATCTACATAAATATAATAATACGCATGGTAAATACTACGCTCTTAATTTAATTTCTTAATACTATTAAGTAAAAAATTATTTTTCACTTTGCAGTAGTTTTTGAAGTCGGTTTATAAAAATTATAATACGGGAAAAATCATTGTATGTTACACACATATGTCAGGAGTAGTGTTCGAACCCACGCTATGTGTCAAGAACCAGAAATCAAATCTGCTGTCTTACACCGCTCGGCCACCCTGACTGCACTCCATTCGGCGAGCTTATTCATAGTATAAAAACATTTCATATTTATTTACTTAGAACAGGTGTCACAAATAAAAATTAAATTAAAAAGTTGACATGTTTCGGTTCATTCATAAGAACCGTATTCATAACATATAAAATCAGTAGAAAATTAAATGACACTGGATATAAATATAATTAAAAAATCAAAACAAAACATTGCGCCCCCTATGATCGTGAATATAGCCATTGCCACCGCGGCATATAAATATAATACATTTTGACCATATATTAAATTTAAAATGTATAAAATTAAAATTAATAAAAGTAGAAAAACTAAATGACTCTGGATATAAAGGTAATTTAAAAACCCAAAACACAAAATATTGCGCCCTCTATGATCGTGAATAGCCAATGCCAACGCGGCTCCTCCTATTAGACTCACCCTTTAAATATTTATTAAGTAATTCTAACCACAAACGCGGAATGTCATAAGAATAAGAATCATTACAAACCCTATCCCTCCTAGAATATATCTCTATGGATTCACGGATGATTAATTTTCGGAATAAATTTGAAATGAACACTTAATGACTAAACACACTTGAATGAACTTATTCATCGTCCATGTTACTTTTAGTTTGCGAAAAATAACTAATTTTATTAGTTTTTGCTCGATTACAAAAAAGTATTGAACCAATTTCGATGAAATGGAAGTGGTATCAATTTAAGAGTAACCTTTTTCATTTAACTCAAAAAACAAATTAATCGGTTGGATAGTTTCGGAGTAATCGGTGAACATACATAAAAAATACATACACGTCGAATTGATAACCTCCTTTTCTCTTTTTGAAGTCGATGATTAAAACTTATAATACGGAAAAAAATATTGTAAATTATAGACGCATGTAAGGAGAGGGGTTCGAACCCAAGTTTTCCTTCGAAAACCAGAATTTAAACGAGACGCCTGAGACCGCTCGGCCATCCTCACTGCGTTCCGTTTGATGAACTTATTCCACATCCATGTTACTTTCAATTTACGAGAAAACACTAATTTTATCAGTTTTTGCCTAATTACTAAAAAAAGTACTCTAGCAGTTTTGATGAAATGGAAGTGGTATCAATTCAAGAGTAGCCTCTTTCATTTAACAGAAATGCTAGTTTTATCGGTTGGATAGTTTCGGTATAATCGATAAACATACATAAAAAATACATACGCATCGAATTGATTAAAACCTTCTCTCCTTTTTTTAAGTCGATTAAAAAAAATTATAATACGAAAAAAAATACTGTATATCATACACGTATGACAAGAGTGAGATTCGAACCCACGCTCTTTTTCGGGAACCAGAGATTAAATAAGGTGCCTTAGACCGCTCGGCTATCCTGAATGAAATCTATTCGGTGAATTTATTCAACGTGATGTTACTTTTTGCAAGTCTATTATTTTATTCCTCTTTCACTGATAAAGTAGTGAGTTGATAAAAGAACTCTGATATTCTGTGCTAACGGTCAAATACAAAATATTCTTAATAGCATAATTAGTATTTAATTTGTAAAATGTATACGTAAAATAATTTAATAGCGGGGTTCGAACCCACTCTCTCTTTCGAGAACCAGAGCTTAAATTAGGCGCTTTAGACCGCTTGGCCACTTTGAATGCACTCCGTTTGGAGAACATATTCAATGTGCATGTCACTATTAGTTTGCGAGGAATCACTAATTTTTGCCTATTTACTAAAAAAGTACTGAAACAATTTCGATGAAACGGAAGTAGTACCAATTAGAGAGCAAGCTCTTTCATTTAACAACAAAGCCAAATTAATCGGTTGGATAGTATCGGAGTAATCGGTGAACATACATAAAAAATAGATACACGTTGAATTGATAATCTCCTCTCCTTTTTCTAAGTCGTTTAAATATAAATCATAATATGTGACGCAACTTTTAAGTTATATATTTCAACCATTTTAAAAACGGGAGCAGAAAAGAACATACATTCTATCACATTATTTTGTTGCCAAAATCCATCTGTTTTGCACCTAGGTCATGTTCACGTCTTCTTTCGTAATTCATTACTCTCGCTCTATTTATTGTTACATGAAGTTTATTTCATTCCTCCTACATACGATAATGTCGAAAAGTAATTTAATCTGTTTCATAAAAATGCAACATATTGAATAAATGCGAAATATTTTCATGTTTTAATTAGCGACAGAATTATGTAAAAATATAATAAATGTTCATATATTCAATTTATTTTATAACACACAGAATATTTGAAAATATTTCGATGCATTATATTATTATAAATTAATTTTTCCTTACGGGAAACCAGATGCGTCCGATGTGATCGATAAAAAATTATATGAAATCATTTTCTTTTAAAATATACACTGCAAATCCCCGCAACACAATACAAAACGCCAAACCAACACCAAAAAGGTCCGAGTTTTGCACGCGAAAAATGCGTTGATAATGTGTTTCGCGGTGCTTCTGGCGTTGTAATACGCGTTTGCCGCAGGTGTTGTATAAAGCGTTCATGTTCCGTTTTTCGAAACACATTTTACACGCATCGCTTTTTAAACGCATTATCATCACAATTTTATGTACATATTAAAACGCAATGTTTAACATTTTTGGTTGCATTGGGAGCACATAACATGGTGCGTATGCGTTGGAAAGCACATTTTTGACAGGGATTTTAGGTTTACCTCTTTTGATTTAAATCATAATTTTTCGATAAAATATGTTGGCTTTTCCAGTCTTTTTTAATAGCAACTGATTTTGTTTAAAAGATTTAGTGGTTTATGTTATTTATTTATTTTTGGCGTAGTTCCACTTTTGAGGTTTTACTATTATTTTCATTATTTTTTTTTAATCTCTAGCTGCTTCTGGATTTAGAACAAGGGCAACTGTACAAAATGAATTTATCATATAGTTTTATATTTATGCATTATATTATATTATTATACATTATATTATATTATTTGCATTTTTTTTAAAAACACTTTATTTTTTCGGTAGTTAACCCATTTTTTCAAATTGTTTTCCAGTTTTCCCTCCCCTTCTACCCCTATAGATTTTCACTTTGATACTACTTTTTTTTTCCCCGTCCCATTTTTTCCATTATCATGATCCAGACAATATGTACTTACTTAAGGCTCCTATCCCTGCAGGCGAAGACATTTTAGGTCAAATGCTAAACCAATGGGTGGTTATTTTCTGATATCTTCTTTGTAATTTTTTTTTTTGTGTGTGTGTGTGTGTGGGGGGGGGGGGGGGGGTTAAAGTTGCTGTCTATTTCTATATTGCTTCTTATTTACTTTTCGATTTTGTTTGCAGATATTTTTTAGAATGACAATTTCATTTTCGGAACTGGTTTTGAAAAAAGAAACCTTATAAAAAATATCTGCAACCAAAATCGAAGAAGTAAAAAAGAAGTGATGTAAAGACGTGTGGACTTGGACTATCGAATTAAAAATAAATAAAAATGACAAAATGCAAACGAGATATCAGAAAATAACTTCCCCATAAGATTAGCATTAGCTGGCGAGTGTCCCTGCATGCAGACACATGAGCCTTCGGTAAGAACATGTTGTCTAGATAGTGATAAGGCAGAAAATGGGAAGGGAGAAAAGAAGTAGGAGAAATCAAAGAGAAAATCTATAAGCTTAGATGAAGAGAGATGACTGAAAAACAATTTGAAGAAATGGGTTAACTGTCGAAAAAATAAAGCCTCCTTAAAAAAAATATATAAATATACAACTAATGATAAATTCATTTTGTACAGTGGCTCTTGTTCTAAATCCAGAAGCAGCTAGAGATAATAATAATAAAACCCAAAACTAGAACTACACCTAATTAATAATTTTAAAAAATCCAAAGAATTAAATAACATAAATCACTTATGTCTTTTAACTAAAATCAATTATTAACAAAAAAGACTGGAAAAGCCAATACATTTTACCGGGAAATTACGATTTAAATCAAAAGAGGTAAAATTGAAATCCCTGTCAAAATATGCTTTCTGACGCATACGTATCTCCTTATGAGCTCCCAATGCAGCCAAAAATGTAAAACATTGCGTTTTAATATGTACATAAAATTGTTATGTGAATGTGTTAAAAAAAAAAAAAAAAAAAAAGGGGGGGGGGACAATGCATTTCATCAAGAAATTATATGTTGAATCAAAAATCCACTAAATTTGAAATCTCCATTGCCAAAACATAATGCCAAAGTTCAATGTAACTTTATGATCTGCCTCCCAGGTAGGAACAGAAGCTAACAAAAGTCTTTGGGAAAATATGACAAACCATTTGTGTTAGACTTTGACAGCTTCATAGATTGTTTGGATTCATCCAACATGGATATTCTTAGTGAAACTGTATATTAAGCAGGAAGAAATTGATAGATTGAAGTCACTGTGAAACAATAACATAACCAAGGTATCCATACAATCAAGAGAACTTATAAAAACATGCCATCATCAGCAAATACTAAACTATATTATGTTGCACATACTGATCTCTAAAAGTCTTAGCAATGTCTAAGTTTCCCATTTGTGTACTTTTATAAGTTTTTTTCATTCATACTTTTAAAAAATGGTTCTAGTTGTAAAAGAAAAGAAAAAAACCCTCTAATGGGAAAAATTCATATTTTCTAGAAACTAAATAAAATGCTCAATTTAACAATTAAAATATTCACGTTTGAAAATAATTTAAGTAAGTAGTATAAAAAAGGCCATTTTTGTTTACTGATCACTCACACTAGTTATATTAATCTACAAAATTAAATTACACATGAATTAACATTGGAAACTTTTGATTACTCTTTAAATTTTGTTTTATACATTGTCCCAAAACCAGTCATCAAAGTGGGAAATGAGAAAAAAAGGTGGAAAATATTTTCCATCTATACAGTAGCGCCAAATGCTTATAATTTAAGTGGCTTTTTAACAGCTACTCATACAATACAATTAAATGTAATTGCATGTTGCTACATATATATTTTTTAACTTAGAAAGTATTAACAATGCTAAAGATATAAATCCAAATTTATCTGATCAACTTATTGAAGAACAGTCATTAGTCATTAATTTTCCAAAATAAATATTATTCTGAATAGTTTAGCTATTAAATACCCTCTCCTACACCTCCTTTAAGAAAACAAATTTATGGCTAAATTGATTTTTGATTTAGAAATACATCTTGAAAAAAGTATCACAGAAATTACCCAAAAGTGTTGTATATATATATTCTATTCCAAAAAGAAACTTTCGTTCACATTGAATTTGTAAAGGTTTAAAAAAAAAATCATTCCTGAAAGACATTTTGAAAAACTTAATTTACACAACTTGCAGATACTAATATGATATAAGCTCACATTTCATTGTATGTCTCTTTTGCACAAAAATTCAATAAACTGTGAAGGTTTGAATAGGCAAAATATCTGATTAATAAATTCCTCCCCCCACCCCCAATTATCCTTCCAGAATTTTCTTTGCATTTTTACATCAATCCAGAGAATGTCCAAAATTGCTTTTAAAAATGTGGAATTCCTCCTTTAAGAGGAACTCTTTCATGCCTGCAAAACTAAGCTGTCCCCCCCCCCCCCCCCAACCTTCCATATAACTGAACTGAATCTATCCACACTCAATAGCTAAAACACATGTAAGACACAAGAACAACACTTGTAAAAGACAAGGTTGGCATACAATTTACTTATTTTTTGCTATATTATGGAAAAACTCACCTTTTTCTCAAAAATGAATGTTTTTTAAAGCACTACTATCAAACTAATAAACAGATTTAAGTGGGCTAAATCATAACATATGCATATTTTAATAGTCTAATTTTCCAGTTCCTTGAAAACTTTTCATGTTGTTACTATATGCTTTGAAATGTGGTTGTGGTATGTGAGAATTATCACAATTTTGACCAAAAATATCTTTTGCATTTTTTTTTTTTTTTTTTTTTTTTTTAAGAACAATCTTGTGTTACCCCCCCCCCCCCCAAAAAAAAAAATGCATTTTGACACCACAACAAAAACAATTAAATAACTTTAACATTTTTTTGCTATTTCTTTTATAGTAAAAATATTTCAGCATATTTAATATTCACCAGATGTAATAGCTGTTCACTATAATGAGCAGACACGAAAGTGGAAAGTAAGATAAAATGTAATTTTCTTCCATCTATTTGCAGTGGCGCCAAATTCTTATAATTTAAATGTCATCTTAACAGCTACCTATACAATAAAATTAAATGTAATTGCACATATTACTGCTATTTAAGAGGAAAGAAAAAATAAATAAAAATAAAACTTAGCAAGCATTAACAATGCTAAAATCCAAAGTATAAATCCAAATATAATCTGATCAACTTGTGAAGTAGAGTCATTAATTTCCCCCCAAAAAAATCTAAATGGTTTAGCTGTAGAAGAATTTAACACACCTTTAAAAAAATCTCCTTGCTAAATTGAGCTTTACTTCATAAATTCATCTTGAAAAGGGTATGACAAATTATCTAATATATCTGTGCATAAATAGTACAAAAAATTTTAAAAAGAAACTTTCTTTTATTTTGAACAATATCATTTACAGGACTTTCAGGTGCTTATAGGATAAGTTTGCATTTCATTTTAAATCTCTTTCGCAAATCATTTCAAGAACAAACTTGAAGGGTTTAACAATGTGTACTTTATCAAAATTTATTCTATTAATTAAATTATACATGGTCTAATGGTCGATGCCTTTATAACAGGGATAACACTTTTCTGGAAAAGAAATAATTTCAAATTTTATCCTTCCACATATGTATTTTTCCCCCAGACTTTCTAGAAAATATTTGCACATTCCCTGACTGTTTTGAAGTTATTTGACTTTTCAGACTTCCATGTCATAGGGAACTTTGCAAAGGTTCCCAATTGAAATCCTACTTTGGACAGTTTTTAACTCAGTTAAAAAATTACAATTAATAAAATAACTAGCATTTTTTAATTCAACTTAATTGCATAAAATTTTATTGAAATAACAAAAGCATTGAACAATGATACAAATTTTCTGGATCATGTAAAACAAGAGATTGTGAAAACGTAGAAGTTTTAAATAAAAATTCACTACATCTTTTTTTAGCATTCAGGAAACAGAAATTTTGCAAATTTTTACACTTAGTTCTGGATATCTAAATTTATTACGAAAAAATGAGAAGTTTGAAAACATTTTTAAATATTTTAATAATTTACCAACAAAGGCATTTTTCAAAGCTTTTCCTATCTAAAGTCCTCCCCCCCCCCTATATTTAGTTATCATTAACATGTTACTGAAGAAAGTCAATTACATATTACTTGCTTATATATGTTGTAAAATTCTGTATAGGGGATTAGATTTAGAATGAAAATGAAGCATAAAACATAACTTTTACTGTTCATACCCATAAAAACAAATAAAAACACTTATAGAATAATTTCCATCTAAGTTTTAATTATAGTAATAAAGAAAGAAAAATATTTCTTACATACAATACTAAATAATCATTCTTTTTCGTCCATGTTTTATGAACATATTAGTTTTCTAATAAAAAAGGGCAAAAAGAAAGCAATATAGTTTATGAGGAAAATTAAAGGTATTTGCCATTTCAATATTCATTTAGTTTTTATTATGTAGTGAAATCTGATCTCTTCAAGAATGGTCTGTTAACATTATAAATTTATTCAGCAGTCCACATTTAAATTTACATAAACTTAATATCAAACTAGACATATGAGGTTTATAGAAAACTATATTATGATTATTAAAAAAAAAGTACCAATCATCTAAATTAAATGCAGATCAATGTCTTTAATTAAATGAAGCATTTTTATTAAGCAAAAAATTTTACAGAAGAAAATAATGGATGTAATAAAATACTTAAGACTAAATAAATAATAACCAAGATTTTTTTCAAAAGGTCGATTTTGTTGGATGCTCCATTATATTCTGCAAACAGCCATCTGGTATCTGAAATAAAAACCATAATTAAGGACATAAATTGAAAAACTCTTAATATGATGGAAAGCAAGCAAATACCTTTACCTTCTAAAAAAAAAAAAAAAAAAAAAAAAAAAAAATGTAAAATTTTCAATATTTGAATTCAATAAAAATAAATTTATTTGAATTAAAGAAACTTTACTATATTTAAATTTTTAATAAATATTTTCAGGAAATAAAATGGAAGCTTTGATATTGCTATTTTTTTATCCAGACATTTTTTTCTTATTTTTTCCTTACAAAATATTTTTATCTAGTTTTATGAAAATATGAATTATTAAAGCCATTGAATGATCTTACAATCATTTCATTACAAAACATGGAACATATATTCAGCAATTATTTTTTTCAATGTCCTTAACTATATATCAGTGCAAACATACCAAAAAGAAAAATAAATAAATAAATACTGTTTTGGGCTCTAAAATTACTATAAAGTCAATAATGTCACATACGTAATGTACAACTCTAAAGGGCACCTGGAACATAAGATGGTTCAAGTTTTCAATCATGAGCCTAAAGAATAGAGCTAAATGTTTACAGACCTAAATGATTATAGCACTGGAAGATTTTGAAATAATGTATTTCATTCACTCTGAGTAACATTTAGTTTGCCATTTTCTCGATTTTTTTATGATTTGGTGGAACATTTTTCTGATTTTTTTTTTTTTTTTTTTTTTTTGATACAACAATTAGACAATTACAACAATTTTTTTTTTTTTAGATACACAATTAAAACTTTTTAAAATTGTCCAATTAACTTGTTTGTTAAAAAAATACCTAACATTATTTATGTTTTTAAAATTAAGATTTTCAGATTTTTTAGTAAAATATTTAAAATTTTTTTCTTTTAAGAAAATGAAAATTGTTTATCATTATTTTCAAAAACAGAAGATTCTCTTAAATCCACAACCCTAAAACCTACACATAATTTATAGATGTAAACAATAAAACTTTCTGTTTACAAAAAAAAAAAAAAAAAAAAAAAAGGTCAAAATTTGACTTAATTTTTATATCAATTCTATATATATTTTAATCTGTAATTTTTGTTATTATTACTGAATTTATGCTTTTTCATGAAGAAAGAATGGATTTATTTCTAAAAAAATTCAAGACATTGCTGATATTACTGTGATAATCAATATTTTTGTCGAATGTAGTTATGCATTAATCAAGCTTTTTCTTTTGTTTTTTATTAAGTTTCAGTAAACCTGAAATAAAACTTTCTTATTTAATGATTTTGATGTGAATTAGTAATTAACCTTTACGAGACGAGATGCATTGAATAATTTAGGAAAAATGCATCTCAGCGAATACTTAACTATGCATTATTGATTATTTACTTGACTATTGCTTTTAATATTTTTAAAAAATATGTCTAAATTTATATTATTTTAGTTTGTTAATTTATTTAATTACTTTAATATTTTACTATACTGTAATTGTAAACATTAATTATAATCTCAATTGCATTATTAAATTGCATTATTACATTTGCTCAATTGCATTATTACATTTAAATTAAAAAAGGTAAACAATGCAATGCCCAGAAATCTGAAAATTTCTAAAATCTGCACAACCTCTGATACCAAGTTGTGTGGATTTTAGGGAGTGTACTGTAATATGAAACAGTATGTTATCTGTTATGTGACACCATAACAAAATTTAAGGTGTATATTCAACTTCATAGAGATACGTGGAAAGTTAACTAGTTTTTGAAAGCCAATTTATGCATGATTTTTTTTTTTCTTATATATGTGTGGTGGGGGTAAAATTGAGAATATTTTTACTTTTGAAAAAAAAAATGCTACAATTATAAGAATTAATTGCTACAAATATAAGTAAAATTAAGATATTGAAACAGTACTTAGAACTTCTTTGTTATAAAAAGCCTTGGCCACATTAGAGAAAAAAAGTGGAATTTTGCATTAAAAAGCAAAATTTTCAAAGAGTTTCTGGCAGCCTGTATTTTGATTTTAAAATCCCACCAGATTGCAAAATTTTTATGAAATAATTATCATGCAGTAAAATACATAAGAAATTAGTACAGTATTTAACACATTTAATATTATCATTGAGACATAAATATATGTGTTATGCATAAATAAAACAAATAATAAGTACTTATATTAATCAGGTGTAGTGATAATTCACCAGAACTTGTTTCAATTCGCAACATTTGATTTGCAAACCTTAGCTGAATTCATAAAGAGGAGACAATACATTAAAAAAATAAAAAATAATATTAAAAAGTTTTGAGACCTTCAATGACATAAGCTCTATTTTTATGCACACAAAATTAGATTATGATGCATAAATATGAAATAAAATGCTTCTAGTTTATGCTACTTCTCATTTAAACATTCCTATTATTATCTAAGCTTAGTCATTAACAGACATAATTGCACTAGATTATGTTATTTGTATATATATATTTGTGATTGCATATTTTATGATTATTTTTTAGCTATTCATTTATTTATAATGAAAATTATTAATAGCTATTAATATTGCCGTTAAATTGGCAGAAAAAAAACTTTTGCAAGTTAAAAAAAAAAAAAAATATGATTACAGGCATTAGGATAACATAATGCAATTAATTATGTAATACGAAAAAATGTAACAAACTAATACAAATAAATTACAATATAATAATGAACCTTTGTTTAATACAATATGGATTCCCAAATTTCCACTGCCTAAACACGCTGTAGTAGGAAAATTATGTCAACAGTGTTTTTTTTTTTTTTTAATTAAGTGGAATTAATTTTCGGCAATTTTACTTTTTACCCTTTTTCTAACTGAATGCTCTGACAAATTCTAAATAAATTTTGCAGATCTAATAACTTCAGCCTATTACTAATGTTTCATACAGATTTAAATGCTTTTCACTTTTTGCAATCAGATTAAATCCACTTTTTTCACTCTAGTAATATATAAATCCCAATGCCATAGGAAAGGGTATTTTAGAAATAATGCAAAAGTTTGCCATTTAGACATTTTTTTTTAACAACTTACTTTATTGCCTCTCCAGATGTTTTCTCTCTCTCTCTCTCTCTCTAACATACAGTTGTATAAGTTTTCATAGCTTCTTTAATATGACATAATGACTAACTTTGGAGAGAGAAAAAAAAAAAACTATGTTTGCTTTTTAACATTTGCAAATTATTGTTTGAAATTTTAGAAACAAAAAAAAAAAAAAAAGTTTCTTTTTTTCAGAGATAAATTTTGAATGCTGGAGAAAAAATATGCTGATCAGAAATCTTTTTTTATTGGTTGCCATTTCATTCATGGGTGCAAGTTTGAAATTTTGCCAAGACTGAAAATATTTTTCGCCCCCCCCCCCCCCTCCCCACTGAGTGAGAACATGAGCATGTAACTCGTGTTTTTTTTCCACGACCATATGACGAAATTAGTTTTTCCCCCAATCTTTCAACAAAATTTGCGACTTTTCTACGATATTTTGCCAAAAATTGTGATTTTTCTACGATTTTGAACAGAATCTTATGATTTTCTACTATTTTTCACCGAAATTTGCGATTTTTCTACAGTTTTCAGCAGAAATCTGCGATTTTCGATAAAATCCAAGTATTTTATATGATCTTTTGACGAAATTCGCGTCTTTTTCGTGATCCTTTGACAGAAATCGCGTCTTTTTCGCGTTCCTTGGATAGAAATAGCATCTTTTTCGCAATCTTTAGACAAAAATCACGTTTTGTCTATCATTTGATGAAAATCGTAGGGTTTTTTTTGCGATCAAGTCATGGAAATCGCTTTTTTTCTCGATATTTTGGCAAAATTCGCATCTTTATTGCAATCCTTTGTCAAAATTGTACATATTTTGTATTCTTTGACCGGAAATAGCATCTTTTTCGCGATCCTTTAACACAAATCACATCTTTTCACGATGCTTTGGCAAAATTCGCATCTTTTTCACGATCATTTGATAAAAATCGCGTTTTTCCTGCAATCATTTGATTAAAATTGTGGAATTTTTTGCGATCATTTGACGGAAATCGCGTCTTTTTCTCGATTCTTTGGGAAAATTCGCGTCTTTTCCACGATCCTTTGACGAAATTCACGTCTTTTCCACGATCCTTTGATTAAATTCACGTTTTTTTGCGATCCTTTGACAAAAATTGCCTCTATTTAGTACTCTTTGACTGGAAATAGCATCTTTTTCGCCAGTGGCGCAGACAGAGGGGGGGTTTTGGGGTTAAAACCCCTCCCAGAGCTAATCAGCTAGCCCCTCCCAGAGCTAAGAAAGATCGCTATAATTGCCGCTTATATGAATCAAAAACTAAACTTAATATTTAAACATTTTGGCGTATTTCGGAATCCGCTGCATTATTGAATCGGATTTCATTAAATAAAGTGATTCAATTAAATGGCAAAAATTGTACTTAAAACTCTGAAAGTGCACATTACATGGATTAGTTAAATAAAATTTGGTTATTTAAACTAAATCACTTTTCTGAGACGTATTATGCTAAAAGAATGATGATTTCCTGCCACACAGATGCTCTTCTAGTTTAAGTATTATACAGTGAATATTCTAATTTGTACTGATTCTATTAACCGGTGACTCAAATAACCGGCGAAAATAATTATCAGAAACTCAAACCCCCCCCCCCCCCCCCTAGAACCGAATTCTGGCTGCGCCACTGTTTTTCGCGATTCTTCGACGAAAATAGCGTCTTTTTTGCGATTCTTCGACGGAAATAGCGTCTTTTTTTGCGATTCTTCGACGGAAATAGCACCTTTTTTCGCGATTCTTCGACGGAAATAGCATCTTTTTCGCGATTCTTCGACGGAAATAGCATCTTTTTCGCGATTCTTTGACGGAAATAGCATCTTTTTCGCAATTCTTCGACAGGAATTGCGTTTTTTCTGCAACCTTTTGACAGAAAATTCATCTTTTTTGCGATCATTTGACAGAGGGCGCGTCTATTTCGCAATCTGTGACCGAGATGACGTCTTTTCCGCGATATTTTAACAGGAATCGCGTTTTCTTCACAAGCTTTTGACAAAAATCGCGCCTTTTTTCGCAATTCTTTGATGATATTAAAGTGTTTTTCGCAATTTTCCGACAGAAATAGCGTGTTTTTCGCAATCCTTCGACAGGAATAGCGTTTTTTTCCGCAAGCTTTTGACAAAAATAATGTTTTTTTCCCGTGATCCTTTGATGAAAAGCGCGTGTTTTTCGCGATCCGCTTCCGTCCTCGGAGATTTTTCCGTCTCCTTTCCGTCCTCGGGAATTTTTAAAAGACGGAATTCCGTCTCAGGACGGAAAAACTTGCACCCATGATTTCATTTTTATATTTTATTCTTTATAATATTTGATGCAAAACTGCACATTTAAAAAATGAGAAATCCTAAAGCCAAGGCCCCTTAACAAAATATACGTAAAAAATTTTTACAGATCTCATTACTACAAAGCCATTATTGCAGATAATTACATAAAAGCAAAGTTTTTGAAATTTCTATATTCAACTTTATTAGGTCCTTTACATCAGCCCCTTATAAAACAACTTATGCTCTTGACAGTCATTTTTTAGTAATTTATTTAATAAAGAAGGTGTGTGTGTGGGGGGGGGGGGGGGGAGACATCAACAGAGTTGTCAGAATTTAACTCTTTTCCATCCAGAAAAAGCAGTCAGTTTAAGTACAGGGATTAATCTTCAAAAACAAATATTTTTATAGGTGGTCTAGTGTGTTGAGATCCACGCACAACTCTGAGTAAAAAAAAAAAAAAAAAAAAAAAACAGGAAAAAAAAAAAATCTGAATAAATCTACTGACATGATTTTTAGAATGACATCCCCCTCCCCTTTGAATTAGAGTTGTTTCTCAATACAAACTACTGATTTTTTGTATGAGACTACTTGCTATACTATGAATTACTGTAAAAAAGTAGACTGCTGTTATTTTGAAAACTATAACAAACTACTTCTGATCTCTGCATTTATATATTTTTAACAAAGATTTATCTAAACAAACTATGAGATACCCGACTATAGCGATTGCTGATAAATTTCTGACATTCAGATATTAATGAACTTTTAAAAGTTTATGAAGAAACAATACAACCCCCCCCCCCCCATTTTTAAAAAGTCCAAATAATAGTTTCCAGTGTTGAAATTGAATATTGAAATTAGATTCAGTATGTTTCTGTGTCCACACATGGGAACCTCGAAAAATGTTCAAAATCCCAAGTAAACTGAGAAATAGTATCTTTGAAGAGATTAATGAAAAAGTCAGGCAAATTTGTGAAATTATTTTTTTTAAATATAGTTAGTATTAGTATAAACATAAAATATCATTGAAACTTGAAAAATGTATGACAAATAAATAGTAAACATTATATTGAATAAATTATAAAACTATTGGAAAAATTGCTTGTGCTTCAAAAAGAAACCCCTGACGATAATATAAAAAATTATACTTATCTTTCATGATCTGTCTTTCATCAACAAGAGCTGTAACCAAATTAATTGAGAGCTTCACCAATGTGATTCCCAAAATTGCACTTCAACAACAGGATCTTTTTTCATAATTCTATTCTGTAGAAACAAAGTTTCATAAAAATTTTGTTTAGAAATAATTTAAAATGTGCAACTCAGCAATTACAAGATTAAAAAACAATTACAAGATTTTTAGCAGCAAGGTTTAAAATAGCCTTTAATATTAATAATGCTTTTCAAATTTAGAGTGCAAAATTATTAATATAGCTATACTGACAAGGTTGGGTTTTAGTCTTCAAAAACCGGTTTTTGACATGAAATTTTTTTAACCATGTTTTAATCGGTTTAAACTGTCAAAAACTCAAATATATATAAACTCTGAATAAAAAACTCAGAAAAAATGCTGTTAATATATCATTGCTTTTGTTTAATGATAGTGGAATGTATTTCCATCATATATTAAATTGTAATCAATTTTTTGTTTAATACCTTTTTTTAGAAATATCAATATATCAGTTAAAATTTTTAATACAGTAGACTCCCTCAATTCCCCGCAGCTTGGGACCAGAGGTTGTGCAGATTTTAGAATTTTGTGGTTCCTGGTCATTGCTTTGTTTACATTTTTTAAACAGTAATTTGAATGTAATTAATGATGCAATCTAAATTATAAATAATGCTTACAATATAGTAAAACATTAAAATAAGTAATAAACTAAAATATTAAAAATTTAGATAATTTTTAAAATGATTAAGGTATTAAAAAAAAGGTCTAATTAATCATGTATGATTAAGTGTTCATTATAAAGATGAAATATATTTTTCCTAAATTATTCAATGAAACTTGCCACATAGATAATTTACAATACTAATTCACATCAAAATAATAAAATAAGGAAGTTTTATTCCAGGTTTTGACAAACTTAACAACCGAAAAAGCTTGATTAATACAAAAATATATTCAGTAAGTAGATTATGATTATCATTGATATCAGCAATATCTTGAATTTTTCCAGAAATAAATTTATTCTTCCTTCAAGAAAAAACATGAAGCCAGTAATAATAAAAAAATTACAAATTAAAATATGTTTGGAATTGATATAAAACTAAGAAAGTCCATTTTTGTCCCTATATCTGAACTGTAAGTTTCATTGTTTACATCCGTAAATTGGATTTTAGGAAGTCGACTATACATATTTTCTCTACAGCATTGTTTTATTTATTTTTGCAAGTGGACACAGAAACACAGAAAAAAAATTAGAATTATTTTATTAAATACAGAATAATTCAATGTGTAAGAATAAATAAACTATAATATTTTAAACATTTTACCCCCCCCCCTCCCTTTTTTTTAGCGACTTTTTATGGATGAAAATATATTATTTATGCGGTATCTCTTGAAATTAAGAATTAATAATTCATCATACCAGTAGAAAAAAAAAATAGTTACTTCAAAACCTATTTCAAAAGTAAAATTATTTTAATCAAAAAAAAAAAAAAAAAAAATCTTGCAAACAAAATTAAAAAATAGTCTTTGTAATGATCAATATTATCTATTCAATGCTGCTGAAACCACAATTATTGAATGAGCGTTTTCATTTTACTTTTGAAAAATCATTTAAATATATGAAATTTCAAACAAAACATTTAAATAAAATCTCCTAAAAGATTAACATTAACGGGTGGGTGTTTTTTCATTAGTGAAGTAGCCCTTACAGATACTCTACACTCACTTAAAACACCTGTTACGTAATGTTAAAGTTAATAGCCGATTGTTTTTGAATTTCCAATTTAATATTGAATATTTTTAAGCGATATTTTTCATAGGATAGTTGAGGTTGATAATTAATATGGCCATATCATACTTTTTCGATTTTAGTTGCAGATTTTTTTTAAGTAAAGGTATACTTCCACTTTTGAAACCAGTTCTAAACATGAAAGTACCTTTATTTAAAAATCTGACACCGAAATTAAAAAACATGTCTATATAGAATAGCCATATTAGAGATTAACCTTAGCTATCTCATACAAAAAGTTTTAAAATGTTAAAATTTAAAAGAAAAATTAAAAAACAACTACCCATCACTTTAACATTACATAGCAAGTGTTATCAATATCAAGTGAGTGAAGTATCCCCTTAAGCAACCCCAATAATAAAAAAATAAAAGGAAATCAACAAAATTGGTTTTGTAACATTAGCAAAACTCTTTTGAAATATCTTTGAGTTTGCTTATTAGACGTCAACTATGATAGTTTGGTTTCTATAATCCAGCCTTAAAAAACCAAAGTAATTTATTTACTTCTGTAAAATTTAGATAAATGATTACAAATAATTATGGATTTATTAATTGGTTACTGTTCATCACAAAAGCATGCACTGTTCGAATAATTTTTAAGAAAAATCAAGCAACATTCTATTTGCAATTTTTCATTAAAAATGTAAACAATAACCCAAATTTATAAAACAGGCAAAGAGGAAATTATACATAAAAAAAGTAATTAAAGGTAAATTATTATTTATGAACTAAAAACAGTAAGAGATGTCCACTATTGGGAGGGTGTCCATTACTGGAACATTTAATTTATATAACATCCTACTCATTAAAAACTAGTCGTTGGGGGCCACCGTAATACTTACCCATCATGGATATGTAATGAAAATAAAACATGTGAAAACTATTTATACAATGCATTGCAATTCATAAACAAAATTTAAATATTGTTAATATACATAGTAATGCTTTATTAAAGAACTGCTGATGTACCAATTTCGACAAATTATATAAAATGCCAAACTACTCAAGTAGTACCTAACTGCGTAAAAGAAACATTCTTATAACTCCAAAAATAATAATTCTATTAACTAACAATTAAATGCGTCGGATTAAGCGTCTCATTTCCAATTAAAATATACCTCTGAATTGAAATTTGAATGAAATACAGGGTCATGAAAAATTGAAGAATGTGGAAAACAGGATTACAAATATCTCGGCAACTAATAATCCGATTGACTTCGTTCTATATGAAAAATGTGTGTTATTTTATTGCCTTTTACGTCCATTCCTTAAAACAAAAAAATTCGAAAATTTTTATATACCTTTCATCAGAACGAATTTTTCGAGAGTCCGAAAAAAATAGTTCCGGATAATCGAGGTTGCTGATATTAAATAGGGTTCGTCTCATTCTTACATACTAACTACATACAAAATTTCAAGTCTCTATCTCAATTTGGTCGGGAGATAGAGCGTTTACAGACAGACAGACAGACGGACGGCAAAAAAAATTTTCTGAAAATATGTTTTTCGGAATCTCCACTGTCTAAAACGTGTAAATTCGTAAAAAAAAAATTTTCGATTTTCAAAACGATTGCAAGACTTACCCTATACTACGTATGATGGGTAAGTAATAATAATAAAAGGAAAAAAATAATAATTTTCTAAATAAACATTTAAATGGATTGGTATGCAAATATTAGTAATCGCGTTAGACATTTATTTGCAATTTCTTTATAGAGAAAAACAACTACACGCTAGGATATAGAAAATTTTAATTATTTACGGCATAGCTTTAACATCCATTAATCTCTAAGCACACAGTAAAATACTGAAAATTATCCCTACAGTTCGATTGTTTTAATCAATTTGGCAAGAGGTTTGCCCAGAACTAAATATTACATGAATTCAGCAGAAACATATACAATTGGGAGAGATTACGAAAAAGAATAAAATAACTTACCTTTAATAATCCTTGTACGTTTTATTGAATAATGGCGGACGAGATGGGTTCCATTTCACTTCCTGCCTCCATTACAATTCCTATTCATTCTTGGCGCCTATCTTCTCCCTGGAAGAACTGCGCATGTGCAAAGAAATGTGCTGATAAACAGTCAGGAGCGGTCATGCGCAATGTTTGTCCGATGATTGCACCGACAGTGTTGAATTCAGACATTTTTCTCCGGGAGGGATTTCTGTGGCTCCGAAGGGACACATTTTAGAGTTCTGGTTGGGGGGGGGGGGAATTGCAGTTTTTGACCATTGAAAATACAAAATCTTAAATTTTCTGGGGGGGGGGGGGGGGTATGCAGCTCCGTAGCTAAAAGTGAACAACAGAGGGGGGGGAGGGGGGCTCATAATTTTTTTTTCTCTCTCTCTCTGACGCAGAAAGATAAATTAGTGCATGTTCACATAGTAGGTACTATGTTTCTTATTAAACTGTTGTAATAACTTCATTTTATGCTAAGAAAAGTATATGGTGATGAAAATTTTGAGAGTATAACTGGTGCAAAATTAAGCATCATGTGTACAAGCAGGATGAGGGTGTGTTGAAACACTTATTTTAGATACAATTTACTAATTCTGCAAAACTGTGAGAAGGTCTCATAACTAAATTAGATTTTTGAACAGAATTCCATTTGAATTTTCGGAACAAAAATTCATTTAGTGACCTTGGAATTTTTTCGAGGGGGGCTGAGCCGCCCATAGCGCCCCCTTAGCTACGGTCCTGGGGATTTCCCGCTGAATTCAGCACTGCCGACAGAAGGCGCTGAACTTGGTTTTGAAGGGCATTCAATGGGCGTGGCTTTCGCCCCTATCATTAAAAGGCATGTGAATTGTTTTAGGGTTTCCCACAATGTTGAATTTAAGCACTTTTCTCAGGGAAGGAATTTCTGTGGATCCAGAATGGGGGGGACACTGTAGAGTTTCCCGAGAGGATTGCCCTTTTTTACCATTGAAAACATAAAATCTCAAATATTCCGCGGGGATGTCCCCCCGGGCTTCCCCCTGAAATCAACACTATCAGGGGCGTGCGAAGAGAAAATGCGCCCGGGGCAAAGTTTCAATTTGGCGCCTCTTCTACTAATTTTTTCTTGTAACAGGCCAAAAATAACGTTGGCAGTATAAATTTGGCGCCCCCTAAATTTTCGCGCCCGAGGCGACTGCCCCTTTCGCACGGCGCTAAACACTATTTTCCTCAATTGAATTGCTAGTAAACGCTGTATCTGTAACAACAAACGAAAACCATTTGTGAATGATTAACTGAAAAATTTCAAAACTGCATATGTTTTTGCTTAAAAAAAAAAAAAAAAAAAAACTGATTTTTTTTTTTTTTTTTTTTTTTTTTTTTTGCATAATCATGTGGCCAGGGATAAATAAATGAAATGGTTCCTGGAACCTGATTCTTCTAGATCCCGGTTATTCAATATGGCTCCCCCCTCCCCCCCCCAAACAAAAGACCAAAAAAAAAGAAAAGCTTTTAGAATTTCAGTTTTTTTCATTTTTTCTGAAAGTGACCCCCCCCCCCCCCCCCCCGCCAGACCTTCCTGAATCCCTTCGGAAGAGAAATGTCTGAATTCAACTCTAAACGCGCCGTTTTCTACGATGCGTTTTCATGTGTTCTATTATACGTTATGTGTTTCATTTGCGGTTAATGCTTTGGGAAAGTACAGCGGAAACGCATTTTCTTACACAATCTGGAACACATGGGAATGGATTAAACATATTGGAAACACATCTTGACACCTGAGGCGTTTAGAAATGTGTTGCATAGTGAGTAGAATGTGTTTCGGGGATTTGCAGTGTATGATTTGAAACAATAATATCCTGCTGTTAGATATCATTTGTTAATAAAATATCATAACACATTTTATCAAAATATAAATCCTAAAATATGACGCATATTTTATGTTATATACTTCAACCATTTTAAAAACGGAAGCAGAAAAGAACATACATTCTATCACATTTCTTTGTTGCTAAAATCCATCTGTTTTGCAACTAGGTCATGTTCACGTCTTTATCCCATAATCCATTCTCTCACTCTATTGATACGTGAGGTTTATTTCAATCCTCTACACTGTAAAAAAAAAAGGGTCGATCTACTAAAAATCTTTAGTGATCCTTGTAATTACTAAAAAATGTTTAGTAATCTTAGTCGGTTACAAGAAAATCTGTAAGAATTACTAGAAAAAAGTTAGCAACGAAGAGATTTATATTTTTAATAACTATTACTATAACTCACTTGCTGTGGCCTTGATAGCATAGTGGTTATAGTAACAGACTCCAGACTAAAAGGTCCCGGGTTCGATACTGGCCGCCGCCAAATACGCCCCAAATGTATGTAGTGTAAGTACTCGTTAGTAAAGGGATTATGAAAATCCTGTCGGAGCAGTGTTTGGTGCTGCCATCTATTAGAGTTTTGCAGAAAATCTTCCTCTTCAGAAGTCCAGATGCAGCTCGAAGGAACCTCCTGGCCTTCGGGCGCACGTAATGGTTAAAATAATTTTGGAGCTATTACTAAAATTTGCTTGGTGGCTCATACTAAAAATTTTTAAGTTAGTTATACAAAAAACTCTTTTGTTCAGTTTACAAAAGAAATGCTTGTTTCACTTGCAAAAAAAAGTTTGTAATGGTTACTAAAAAATTCTGTGGAATACAAATTTACTAAAAAATTTTTAGTAACCTCTTGAATTTTTTTTTTACAGTGTAACAGACGATAGTTCCGAAAATTAATTCAACTTTTTTTCGTGAAAATGTAACATTTTGAATAAATGCGAAATATTTCCATATTTTAATTAGCAGCAGAATTGTGTAAAAATATAATTAACGTTCATAAATATAATTTGTTTTATAACACAGAGAGTATTTCAAAATATTTCCATGCATTAAATTGATATAAATTAATATTTGCTAGCTACGGGAATCTCGATGTGGCCGGTGTGACTGATGAAAAAATATGTAACCATTTTCTTTTAAAATATACGGATTGAAATAAGAATATTCTACAGTTTGATGTCATTTGTTAACAAAATATCATAACACATTTTATCAAAATACAAATCCTAAAATGTGACACATCTTTTATATTATATACTTCAACCATTTTAAAAATGGGAGCAGAAAAGAACATACATTCTATCATATTCCTTTGTTGCCAAAATCCATCCGTTTTGCACCTAGGTCATGTTCACGTCTTCTCCAGTAATCCATTACTCTCGTTCTATTTATTGCAACGTGAAGTTTATATTATTCCTCAGGCATATGATAGTTTCAAAAATTAATTCAATTTGTTTCATGAAAACGTTGAATTTTGTTACATATTCAATAAATGCGATATATTTTCCTATTTTAATTAGCGACAAAATATAATTAACGTTCATAAATTAAATTTATTTTATAATACAGAGAATATTTGAAAATATTTCGATGCATAAAATTGTTATAAATTTATGTTTGCTAGCTCTGCGGAATCCCAATGTGCTGCACTTACATTTCTTAATGTTTTTGATATCGTGAGATTAAATAAAACCGCTTTTGTTATATATTTACAAAAAGTTTAAATTATTAAATTTTATAAACTACTACAGTTCTGGTAAGGAATTATGTTGAAAATATAGATTAAACAGAAATTTAAACAAAAACTCCGAAAATCATATTTTACAAATTACGTGATTTTTTTTTTTAAAGAAAAACGATATTGGTTAAAAAATATACAGGGTGTCCCTAAACAAATAGTTGAGTTATTATTTTTTTTTTAGTTTTTAATACTTTTATTATCATCGTGGCAACAGAAGTATTCCATTTCTAGACATTAAGCATGAACCAGTAAGAAAATGAATGAAATAAAAAATAGAAGTGTTTCATTTTTGGACATTAAACATAAACAATCAGAAAACGAATAAAATTAAATAAGTTGCGGAATTCAACCAATAAAAACGTTCAGATTTACTTCAAATTTCCCAAATCTCTACTGAGAAGAAGAACTATTTTTCGAAGAAAAAAAAATTCAGTGGCGGTTTAACAGAGCAAATGAGGTGGGAAAATAACTTTAAACCCAATTTGCTAAGTACATCAAGTGTTTAGTGCAAAACGTGTCTTGAAAGGTTAAAAAACGCTGGCAGAAATGTTGACCATATCGTATGTATACTCTTATATACAGGGTGTCCCTAAACAAATGGTATATACGCTAGGGGGTGATAGAACACATCAAGACGAGTAATAGTAAATACGAAACCATTTAATGAGATGCAAAAAATCACGGCAAAAAATAGTTTTTCATTACTTCAAAGTCTAAAGCGCCCTCTATCGGCATTTTTTGAAATTTATCTTTATAATTTATTTTTAAGAAAATACCAACATAAAGAATAATTTTAGAGAAAACCGCAAATCAATCGACCAATTTTTCCGTTTTTTATGTGTATTTGAAATTTTGGACCCCAAACTTTAATGGCGGCTATCTCCTTTGGAAAACGTTTGGGACCCTTGGTTTCCTATTTACTATTACTCGTCTTGATGTGTTCTATCACCCCCTAGCGTATATACCATTTGTTTAGGGACACCCTGTATATAAGAGTATACATACGATATAGACAACATTTCAGCCAGCGTTTTTCAACCTTTCAAGACACTCCATGTTTTACACTAAACACTTGATGTACTTAGCAAATTGGGTTTAAATCCATTTTCCCACGTTATTTGTTCTGTTAAACCGCCACTGAATTTTTTTTATTTCGAAAAATAGTTCTTGTTCTCAGTAGAGATTTGGGAAATTTGAAGTATATCTGAATGTTTTTATTGGTTGAATTCCGCAACTTATTTAATTTTATTCGTTTTCTGATTGTTTATGTTTAATGTCCAAAAATGGAACACTTCTATTTTTTATTTCATTCATTTTCTTTCTGCTTCATGCTTAATGTCTAGAAATGGAATACTTCTGTTGCCACGATGACAATAAAAGTATTAAAAACTTAAAAAAATAATAATAACTCAATAACAAATTTAGATAATGGTTACAAACAAGTTGCATTTAAAAGTAATTTTTTTCTGTACATGACGGTGTAAAAAATAAAAATGTTTTAAATTTTAGAAATTTAAAAAATTACAATACCGAAAATTGTTAAATTTAAATTTCATTTAATATTTGTTTATGATTGGCCCAGGAATATTAACGTGACCCTAAATGCCCAGCCGTATTAATATAATTCTGTTACTACGTAAGCTACTTTTTGATCATCATAAAAATGATGTTATTTTGTATAGTTTTATTTAATATAGAAATCATTTATAAATCTGAAGTTATAGTCTTTGAGAATATTATTTTCGAAATAGTTGATGTAATTTGTTAAATTACAATTTCTCTTTCTTTTTTAGCACTTTCCAACAAAGTTCAAAAGTGCTTATGCATTCGGTTTGTTTGGCCGTCTGTCCGTCTGGCCGGATAGCCGTCTGTCCGCGCTCTAACTCCCGTAAATATACTCGGATTGCTATGAAATTTTTATAAGTTATTGATGTTTACCCTGGCACGACACCTATTGAAAATGAAGTATCTACCATGATTAGTTTATCTACAGAGAGAATCAAAAGTTTTCCATTACATTACGGCCTATGGGGAAAAAATCGTTAATATACTCAGATTGCCATGGAAGTTTAGGAAGTTATTCACGTTTGCCCTAGCACGAATCCTATTGAAAATGAAGTTTCTACCATGATTAGATTATCTACAGGGCGAATCAAAAGTTTTCCATTACATTATGGCCCATAGGGAAAAATCATTAATATACTTGGATTGCCATGAAATTTTTATACGTTATTGACGTTTACCCTAGCACAAGTCCTATCGAAAATGAAGTTTCTACCATGATTAGTTTATCTACAGGACGAATCAAAAGTTTCCCATTGCATTACGGCCTACGGGAAAAAGTCGTTTCAAAGGAATTTTAAAGATGTTATATCCTGTCAAACATATTAAATTATGCATTCTATAAAATTTAAGGTGAAAATGTAGCCATTATTCCTTTTGGCCACACAAAAGAATTCCATTAGATAATGGTAAAAGGGGGAATTGTGTGTGACATATTTTAAATATATTAAGCTGTTTCATGTATAATAAAATTGATATATGTCACTGAAGCTTAATATAAATTATACGCTACTGTCTTGCATAATATGAAGTACATAGCATTTACAGGGCCATACAAAAGATTTCAAATAGTATATTCTTTCCGAAGTACCGTATATTTGTCCGATGATGGCTGATGGAGGGATGGAATGCATTTTAATTATGATATGCGCGTTTATATTTCTCTAAATATATGCACATAATATGGTGTGTATAAATGTTATAGTTGATATACAGGGCTACCCAAAAGAGCTCACCAACGTTACTGAATATGAGCGTAAATTATTTAAACGTGGTTCTTAAATAAGCTATGCATTTTTACGCTGAGCTTCATACAATTTACTGAGAAATGTTTTCAGAATATAGATAAAAGGATATACAGGGCCACGCAAAGAATTCGGTTCATGGACGCCTATGAATGATAATTTATGAGAATGTGATTTCAGTTGTTTTAAAAGTGTTTTAGTTTAGAATAAACTTTAGCCTAATGCTGACGTGTAATAAAGGTACAATGTAAACTACAGGGCTGAACAAAAGTATTCAAGTATGTTTCCATCTAATAGTATGAAACGCTGAAAAAGAAATTTCAAGCTACTGGGTATTTTCTTGCTAAACTAAATTTTCCCATTATATCAACTGACATATGAAATACAGAGCTGTTCAAAAGTACTGGAATACATATTTGGGTGTATTTGGCTATACACTATTATTTCCCTAAATAACAATGTTTTGTTAAAGATTTCATTAAGTGTTGGAAGGTGCTTCATAACCTATGATTAAAGCATGATTTTTCTTACTTGTTTATTTTATAACTGGAAAAACATTTTTGTAAATCTTTGCTTTCCATGCTGTCACTAAATTTTCATTGGTAATTACATTATTATTATTATTATTATTATTATTATCATTATTTTAGTTTTGGGAATAAAAGAAAGTAACTTGGAGCAAGATCGGGTGAATATAGCAAGAACTTTAAAGTAAAATAAATCGCTTAGGTTCCTCAACTGCAACTTGAAATGAGGGAGCGACGAGAAGTGAGCAATCTGCAAATTCAGTGTGCGGAGACCTTTGAGATATCGCCCTCCCGCAAGAAAAGTGACACATCTTCCAAAAATTAATTTTGCGTTTTATTCCGTAAATACATTTTTCATAAGTGTGTCTTACTACATAATTAGTTTCATAAGTGTAGTTATACAGAAAATCATTTTGTTACACTAAATGTCCATTTGTGAGCACAGAAAAAGGGCGTATTGTATGGAAGAGGTAAAATTACCCGGTACTACTTGGTCACCTCGTCGACCAAAAAACTATCGCAAATCTACAAGTTAAATACCAATAATGGATGACCGTGAATATCACATTCAATGACACTAAATAGGATACACGTGTTTTAAACGCCATTAAGGGATTTTTATTTCGATTTTTTATTTGTATTTTTATTAATATTCTTCTAATAATTTGTTTTATTAATATTCTACTAATAATTTGTTATTTAAAATCAAAAATTGTATCAGTTAATTTGGCAATTAGTTTGGTGAAATTGGTCGACGGGATAACCAAATAGTACCAATTACCCAAGCCTCCAAACGAAATCCAACTTCTTCCTTTCTAAATGTTTTATGTTTCTTTTTTTTTTTTTAATTTTCGTTTTCATTTTTGCATGCAGAGATAAATGTTATAATTTCATGTTATAGTAAAATCCTGCAAATTTTATTTGCCCTCTCCTGTGAAATTTACTTCTGTCGAAATGTGTCACTTTTCTTGCGCGTGAGGCGATATGCTGTTCTTCGTGATTACTTTTCCACGCACTTCCCGAACTAAACTAACATGAGTCGCATTCATGATCATGTGGTATATGTTATTCTTTTAGTCCAAGAGTCGAGCGCACAAAACTCTAAGTCATAGAGCACAAGAAAAATCCTTTATTTTATGGGCGAGTAGTAATATTACCGGAAGAGTAGTGGTGCATAAGCCAAAAATTAATACCACTAGCGGTTGACTCGTAGGATTAGCATTATGTTTTCCTGCGCCCAGTTTTTCATGTTTTCATACTTTTGAATGTACGGCAAACACAATGTTAAAGCTACGAGTCAATCACTAGTGGTATCAATTTTTGGCTTAGGCACCACTACGCTTCCCGCAGACATGGATCATTAGATTTCCCTATTACTAATCTTCCATAAATTAAAATAATTTTTCTTGTACTCGATGACTTAGGGTTTTGTGCGATCGACACTTGGACTATTTGGTCTAATAAGATACTGTTTTCAATTTCTTCATTGCAGTTTTCCACATCTTGGTTCATGTGTGAGGGACATGCGTCCAGTTTGAAAATTCCCTTTCCAACTAAAATCAATGTCATATGATGAACTATCAGATCCATAAGCAACTAACATTTCATTGTGAATTTGCCAGGCATTTTAAACTTTCAAATGTAGAAACAGGAAGCCTCTATCTTCACCCTAATGCGGGTTACTTCAGTCTTCAGCTGCCTGAATAACAAACGAATCAAAGTTAATAGTTATAATTTAAAACTTTAGGTGCACAAGGATCAATGAACGTGCATAAAATAATTTTATACAGACATTTTAATGATCGGGTAGTGATATTTAGAATTTTATGAAACCCTTAGATGTGTATATATATTTAAAGATATGGTTTCTAATTTTGCAAATAGTAAAATTAAAAGGATCCAGTTTTCGCAAAAATATAAAACATATTAATTTATTTATTTTATTTATTTATTTTTATTTATTATTTATTTATTTATTTATTTTTATTTTTATTTATTTTTTTTTTGTCAATAAGCCAGTCGGATATTGCAATCCCAAAACTTGTTTCTTTCTCACGCATGTCAATACTTCAAAAATCGCTACCATAGTGTCAAATTAAATGAAAATCTATGCTCGTCGTGGGAATTCTAAAGGCCGAAATTCCGTGCATTAGTTCATGATATAGGGTTATTCGAATATCGGGGAAAATGTAACATAAAAACGACACTTGTTGAAGATTTATACATAAACATAAACAGCAATAATATTTATTAAGTTATACCTCAATCAACAGTTTAATGAAAAATTTCGTGCATTAACTCTTTTGATAAAGATAATGCAGAATTTGGAAAAATTCAGCATAGTAGCGCCACCTATTGGGTTATTGAAAAAACAAAAACAGTACTAATTCATATTACGGGTTTACTGAAACTGAATTAGAAGAAAATAGTTGTATTAATTCTTGAGATAGAGCTGTTGCGTAAATCGTAAAAAATGCAGTATAGTAGCGCCACCAAAGAGAGATTTGCACCAAAAAGAAGAGATCTATAGAATCGATCTATATCATGATTACCAGAATATTTTTTTTTTATTAAATTCCGTGCAATAGTGCACACATAAAATTTATGTCATGTTCAGACAGAGTCACAGACTCACAGACAAACATTTTTAAAAAACAAGTTTTTTGGAATCTCTGTTCATTAACACCTGTAAATCCGTGAAATCACGAATTCGAAAATTTTCACAAATCCAATAATTTCTTCTACTAAAGATAGAAGAAAATAAAAACTAGTTGGATGTGGCAACCCCAAAACTTCGTTCTATATCATGCAAGTGAATGCTTCGAAATTCGCTATCATAGTGCCAAAATTAAATGATAATCTATGTCCATTATGGCATAATGGGGGTTCTAATGATATTGTTAGAATTCGAAAATAGGGTTAGTTTAAAAATTACTTACTAACCATGCATGTCTTCATTTTGCGGGTTGCATCTACGCGATGCTTTTGGAGCTCTTGAATTGAATTCATACTCATCTGTTAAGATAAACTTATTCTAAGTTCAAATTAATCTAAAAGTCCATATATTATAAAAATTGTCGTTTAATTCCATGTAAAAGACACATCCATCATTACATCCAGAGAACTCAATCGTTCTCATACACTTGTCAAAGTTCTTCGAATAATAACAAATAAAATCAGACGATATTTTCATTTTCTTAATTTACGCGTTCAATTAGTTTCACTTCATTTCATTTTACAACATCCTCCCCCCTTTGAAACTTGGGGAGAGTTTCAAATACATAACAATTATCATTAAAAAGATCCAACCTCTTTGGAGCTTTTACACATCTTCCAGAAGAGGTATATTTCTTAAGTATGACACTATCAGGAGAAGACACATTTTCATGATCATCATGCTCACTGGAACTAGTTTTCTTTTCACCCGACGGTTTGGATGCAATTTCAATCATTTCATTCGAATATATTTCTAAAGGAAAGATGCGCTGCACCGGACGTAAGACCGTGCCGTGCTGAGTTTTCAACTTAACAGCATGAACTTTACCATCCCGTCCTGGAATTAAATGAATCACCTTTGCTAAAGGCCAAAATAAACGTTTTTTGTTATCATCCCCAACTAAGACTACTTCTCCTACTCGCGGTTCACGTGTATGTTTTTCAGTGTGTTTTTGAACTAATTCGCTGAGGTATTCCTTTCTAAAACGTTGCCTAAAATCGGTAAGAAGTTTAGCTCTGTAATTCAACCTTCTCCTTAAACTTTGAGAATCTAATTCGATAATATCCGAATTACTGAAACTTCGGTTTTCAGTAAGAAACATAGCGGGTGTGAGAGGTACTAGCTCCAGTGGGTCCTCTGAGATATAGGTTAGAGGTCTGCAGTTAATCACAGATTCACAATCACATATAAGTGTATTCAATTCTTCATAAGTCAATACATATCTACCTAAAGTACGTACTAACAATTCTTTTACAATGCGAACCAACCTTTCCCACCAGCCTCCCCACCAAGCTGCGGTGGGAGGTATAAATTTCCAAACAATTTTATGCGTCATGGTATCTTTTAAAATTTTATCCCAATTTAATTTTGAAAGTTCATTGGAAGCCCCCCTAAAGTTTGTTCCGTTATCACAATAAATAGTGCTGGACCTACCGCGTCTAGCTATAAAACGTCTAAGTGCTAGCAGGAAAGCATCAGAAGATAGCGAATTGACTAGTTCAAGGTGAACTGCGCGATAAACGGCACAAGTAAACAATGCTATCCAAACTTTCTCGCCATTTTTTAGAAATAAAGGCCCGGCTAAGTCTACTCCAATAATTTCAAAGACAGCACAATCTGTTACGCGATCTGGTGGCAAAGGTGTTGGTTCGCTTGACAAAGACTTTACCTTAAAACGTTTACATGCAATACATTTTTAATAGTTCTTCTAGCTCTAATTATCCAAAATCTTTCTCTTATTAAAGATTGCATTGTTCTTATCCCTGCATGACAATTCTTTTGGTGTACTGATCTAATCAATAATTTAGTAAATTCACATTTACCTGGCAACAATATTGGATACAAAAATGATTCTCGGTCATTTCTTTCAGTTATTTTAGTTTTTACTCTTAAAATTCCATTATCATCTGTGAATGTTACAATATCATTTAATGACATTTTATTATACAAATAACAGCTCTGAACTAAACGGATTAGATATTTTTCAGAATTTTCAATTTCATCTTGAGTAAGATTAGAATATTTACACTTATTAGAAACATTTCGGCAATTATTTACAAATCTCAGAATCCAAGCAAATATTCTTATCATCTTATCATAATTAGATATATTATCTAAGAGCCAAAAGGGTGCGTCTTTAGCTAGATCAATATTCGTAATTTCAACCTTTTTTCTTTCTAAATCAACATCTTTTGGCTGACAGTCAATCGCGCCAGTTGGCCAACATTCAGGCTTTTCTTTTAACCACTTAGGACCTTCCCACCATCACGAACTAAGCATTTTCTGTGGAGAACATCCACGTGAAAGTATATCAGCTATATTTAAATTTCCTGGAACGTGCTTCCATGACTCTATATTAGACATCTGCCGAATTTCTTTGACCCTGTTGCTCACAAAACCCGACCAATCCATGTTCCTTTATCCACCAAATTGCGGTAGTAGAATCTGACCAGAATGTGATTTTCAGACCTGACATATTTATTGCCTTGACGATAGAACTCTCAAGTCGAGTACCTATACAACAAGCCATTAACTCTAAACGCGGCATGCTCAAAATTTTGAGAGGAGCAACCCTAGACTTCGCTCTAACAAGCGTAACCTTGACTTCGGAATCAATTATTGATCTAGCGAAGACGCACGCTGCATATGCCCCTTTACTCGCATCAACAAAAACATGAAATTCAGATGAAGCATTAATTTCTAAGTATCGAGGTATAGCTACTTCTTTTAAAACATCAATATTCTTCAACCATTTCAGAAAAGCACTCACAATGTTACAAGGTAATTCTCGATCCCATGGGATTTTCTGTTTCCATGAGTCTTGTAGCAATAATTTTGGAAGCAATGTAGCAGGAGAGAGTAAGCCAATAGGATCAAAAATCTTTTGCACAATGCTCAAAATTAATCTCTTAGTAATTTTCCTTTCACACGTTAATGTTTCTAAATCTAAACAACATTTCAAAGAATCATTATCTAAATTCCAAATAATCCCCAAAACTGAAGTATCCCCAGTATGTTTATCAACATTTTTGCAAGCTACATTGCTTTCAAAACAACGCAAATTGAAACACCCTTTAAACATTAATAACTTTGCATTTTCAATAAACATTTCAGCTTCATTAATGTTAAAAACACCTGATACACAATTATCTACATAAAATGAACATTTTAATTTTTCAGCAGTTTCCTTATATTCAGGAGGACTATTTTCTAAAAGATGCATTATAGATGCACTTAATAAATAAGAGCTAGAAGAGACACCAAATACAACTCTACAATGTCTATAAATCAATTGTCCTTCATTACATGGGAAATAGAATCTAAGAAAATCTCTATCTTTAGGCATAACAGATAACATTAAATAAGCCTTTTCTATATCTGCAGTTATACCGATAGGATACATTCTAAAACGATCAAGAATATCAGGTATTAATTCTATAAGATTGATGCCTTTATACAAACATTCATTTAACGAGGGTTTCCCTTTCTCAGAAGCAGATGCATCAAACACAGGGCGTATTTTTGTGGTTTCCTTATCTAACCTGATAACGGGCCTATGCGGTAAATAATGACATTTATTACTTAATTCATTTTCTGGAACACGTTCAATAATATTCATTTTTTCCCAATTCTTAAATACTTCCTGATATTCATCGAAAAATCCCCCACATTTCAATTTATTAATCATATTTTCATATCTCTTCCAAGCTAAAACTTTATTGTCGGGCAAGTTCTTAAAATTACACTTCCATGGCCCTACTTCATATCTGCCATCGGGAAGAATTTTCATTTTTTCTTTAAAATCGTTTAAATCAAAGTTTTCCCGTTTTTCAAAACTCTGAATGGGGTCAGAAATTCCTATGGTTTCAAGTTCCCATAATTCATTCAAAGGAATATTTCTAACGTGCATAGACAATGTTGTCAAAACGTTATGTTTCTTGCCACACGTTTGTTTCCCCATTACTGTCCAACCGAGCTTGGTTTCTATGGCAGTCAAATCGCTATTTAATTGAATTAAATTTCCTGTCAATAATTTTCCTATCATATCAGCCCCCACCAAAAGATCAATTTCAGATTCCTTACAAAAATCATCAGATAGATTTATTTTATTTCTTTTTAATTCATTTAAAATTCTGTAATCTTTAATTTTAGGTACAAATCCGCAAATCTTTTTTTCGGAAAATGCTTCAAAACAAAACGCATTATTTCCATCTAATTCACTGATTTCTACCGAAAACACATCATGTTTTTTAGGTTTCGTTTCATCCCCCCCCCCCGAACAGCGCGTGAATAATTATTTCTTTTCTTATAGGATGCATTTTTAGTGATTTCGTTATTCTCTCGCTTACGTAACTACTTTGGCTCGCTGAATCCAGCAGTGCGCGTACGACTTTTTGGCGACCTTGCGATCGAATGCGCACGCCAAGCGTTTGCATATACACAACTTTATTTCTACTACAATTAGAAAGAGAATTTTCAGATTTCAAAGTATCATCTTGATTATTATTTATATTTTGTTCAGGACACATTATTTCAAAATGAGGTTTATGGCAATAATTACATTTTAATTTATTTTTAATATTACAATTCTTACTCAGATGACCAGCTTTTTGCAAACAAGTGAAACAAATCCCCTTTTTTAACAAAATTTTTTGTTTTTCAGTTAAAGACATTTTTTTAGCCCCAAAACATTTATTAGAGGGATGAAACCTATCACAGAATATGCAATTGTTTTTCTTACCTTTATTTTCTATACTCACCAATGCAGATGCGGTGGCTGGATCAGGTTTGCAAATAATTTCAGATGAAATGTTCTTTTTTCTAACAACAGATTCAAAACCTTTTCTTGCTAAAAATACCATTTCATCTCCTTGAACTTCTTGGCGTAGAAAGTCCATCAGTTTTTTTAAAGTTCTGGAATTCTCACTGGAATATGTATCATGATTTTGGCTTCTTTCCCAGGTCAAAAGAACTTCTTCAGGCAAGCAGCTCTCAACCAAGGGCATGAGAAAGTCTCCATACTTCTCTTGAGTTCTTCCCAAACTTCCTAAGGCACGAAGTTTGCTTTCTAATTCATCGTATAAAGAGGCTAAGTCAACTTTCATTTAAGGCGCAGTGGCATTTTTCATTACGAGGGTTAATAATTCCCTGACGTAAATTTGCACAAGAAGATCATCTCGTCCTAATCTCTGTTTCAATTGATCGATAGCCTTCGGATAATTTTCCGCGGTAGCTGGATAGCTTGATATTAAACGCTCCGCTTTTGATTTCGGTTCCATACATTGGAATAGATACTGCATCTTATCCTCCGCGGCAATAGAATCGTCTTCATGTATTTTCTTAAACTGGCTCCAAAATGATAAAAATTCCTTTGGTTCGCCGTTAAATTTTTTCAGCTCGATCTCCGGTAATTTAAATTTGCTAACAATTCTTTTACAATGCGAACCAACCTTTTCCACCAGCCTCCCCACCAAGCTGCGGTGGGAGGTATAAATTTCCAAACAATTTTATGCGTCATGGTATCTTTTAAAATTTTATCCCAATTTAATTTTGAAAGTTCATTGGAAGCCCCCCTAAAGTTTGTTCCGTTATCACAATAAATAGTGCTGGACCTACCGCGTCTAGCTATAAAACGTCTAAGTGCTAGCAGGAAAGAATCAGAAGATAGCGAATTGACTAGTTCAAGGTGAACTGCGCGATAAACGGCACAAGTAAACAATGCTATCCAAACTTTCTCGCCATTTTTTAGAAATAAAGGCCCGGCTAAGTCTACTCCAATAATTTCAAAGACAGCACAATCTGTTACGCGATCTGGTGGCAAAGGTGTTGGTTCGCTTGACAAAGACTTTACCTTAAAACGTTTACATGCAATACAGTCGTACAATACATTTTTAATAGTTCTTCTAGCTCTAATTATCCAAAATCTTTCTCTTATTAAAGATTGCATTGTTCTTATTCCTGCATGACAATTCTTTTGGTGTACTGATCTAATCTGCTTTTGGAGCTCTTGAATTGAATTCATACTCATCTGTTAAGATAAACTTATTCTAAGTTCAAATTAATCTAAAAGTCCATATATTATAAAAATTGTCGTTTAATTCCATGTAAAAGACACATCCATCATTACATCCAGAGAATTCAATCGTTCTCATACACTTGTCAAAGTTCTTCGAATAATAACAAATAAAATCAGACGATATTTTCATTTTCTTAATTTACGCGTTCAATTAGTTTCACTTCATTTCATTTTACAACAGATATGAAATTCTGTGCGTTAATTCTTAAGCTATGTGTATCGCTAAAATCACGTAAATCATGGAAAATCCAGCGCAGTCACGCCACATGTTCGGTAATTTACACTGAAATCTAATCTACAGCAACGTATGTCAACATCTAACCAAATCTGAAGTTTTATGAAAATCCGTGCTTTAGTTCTTGATATACAGCTATTGCAAAAATCGTAAAAATGCAGCATTGCAACACCGCCTGTCAAGAAATTTACGCAAAAAGCTAATCAGCGCAAATTTATATCAGATACTAGCTGAGTATAATTTTTTATTAAATTCCATGCATTAGTTTCTGAGATGCAGCTTTTGCAAAAAATCGTGAAAAATGCAGCATAGCAGCAACATTTCTTTCGCGATATGCACTAAAATGTACAAAATGTCCACTCATTTCATAGACTAATTGAATCTGAAGTTTGATACTAATAAGTGCATTAGTTATTGAGATAGGGCTGTTGCGTAAATCATTAAAACAAGTAGCATAGCAGCGTCACCTATTATGAAAGATCTTTGAATAAAGACCCTGTCTTTGGCATTTTGGTTTCCTGTCAAGAAGTTGTTTTAGTGTGCACCGTGAATGAAGAAAACAGTTGATTACGTTGTAAAGTGCCTTATTAAGAGCTCTAATATTCTTATTATATTTAATTGTGATGTTGAAAGAATATATGTATATAAGATGAAGTGTAATAACTGAAAATATGTATTTAAAATAGATAAAGAAAATATATCGGGGTAAAACTATTACTGTCATTCAAAAAAGTTACCAATATATGTAACACTTCTTTCCAGCTTTCTGGTAGCTGCAGAATGGCATTGTAAAAACCTGTTCTGTTTATTTTTCGAATGAAAAAATCGACATCATGCAGAATTTCTGGAACGGTTTGGATCCGATTCCTTTATCCTAATTAAGAAAATAAGTCAAGAATAATTAAGATGGAATAATATGGGTGATAAAAATTTCAGGGCTTTACAGAAAGTGTTGCTGTTTTTCCATCAATGTTAGTTGTAGATTGTGTTCAAGAATAGACAACTGTACAGCGCACAGAATAATCCATCAAATTATTTCATATAATAGAGCGGCAACTAAAAATTTCCTGTGTTTATTCTACAAATGTGCAATATAGATGCAGATTCACGATCGCCTTTTCGGTGTTTAAATCGCCAACCTTTAAGGAATTTTGCATTTTTTCTCGCAATCTTTGAACGAAAAGTGCATTTTTACGCAATCCTCTGATGATAATCCCATGTTTTCACGCGATCCTCTTTCGAAAATCGCATTTTTTTTGCAACGCTTTGATGAAAGTTGGAGTATTTTTTCGATCATTTGATAAAATTAGCTTATCATCTGCAATATTTTGATAAAGTTAGTGTTGTTTCTCCGTTTTTCCGCTAATTTTTCTTAGGTATTAGGCCCTGGTGGTGACTTGAATATGTGAGTTTAAAAGTGCGTGTAAAGTTAGAGGGAATGTGCACCCAAAAAAAGGAAATGATTAAAACTACAAAAAATATTTTGTTGAGTACATTTTGGATGTTTTAAGCGAATTTTTTAATTGAACTAAAATATCGGTTTGGTTGCTCAGACAAAAGAATATTGTTAACACTTTTATAAAATTTTAACAAAATTTCATCAATTATATTTGAGTCTTACTAAAGTCTTGTATATTCAATTTGTAATTCCAACAAAATTTTGTTGTCTTTTAAAAATTTAAATTGGTGTGCAGTAGCCATATTTCTATCCCGTTATTTTGTTTAATTGACTTATATAAAGGACTATAAAGGATACTATTATTTTTAACACAATCAAACTGATTGGTAAAGTTATCATACTTATTGTTCAATAAGTATGATAACTTTACCAATCAGTTTGATTGTGTTAAAAATAATAGTATATCTACGTATCCATCGTTATATGGAGTTCCATTACCTGCGGTTTATTCTGCGAGCTCTTTCAAATGACAGACCAGATGTTACGACCAATAAGGTTATCTGAGCGAAAAAGTCCCAGCCGGCTATCGCCCAGATAGCTTAACAGCATTGGCCTTGTAAGCCAGATATCCGGGTTCGATTCCCGGCCTGGGCAATTTTTTGCTCAGCTGGAAATATTCAATAAGACTATAAAGGATATTTTTTGGATAATAAAAATTTTTCAAAATTAGACGTATTAATGACGTTATTATTACATTATTAAGCATTTCGAATGAAAATTGAAAACGAAAAATAGAAAAAAAATCAACAATATTTTTTTGTTTATTCAGGCAAAATTTCCATTGACGAATATTTAAACGAAAAGATTTGTTGAACCAAACAAATTTTTGTTGATTCAACAAAATATTTTCTGGGTGTGGATCGTTTTCGGCTGAGGTAAGGCAAGTATGTCAGGTACATGTGACGTTAGCTGTAGTTAGGCTGTTTCTGTGTTGTGAAATATCTACAAAATTGTCTCCACTATTAGAATTCAATTCATTGTATACAGCGAACAGCAAAGAAGTAGGTAAGAAGGCAACGAAAATGTTCTTCCAGAACTACACAGTATAGCTACACTACACCTAAAATCTCAGGTCTCATTATCCGGATATCACATCTGATGTCCTCCCTTTAGCTCATCTAACATAAGTTATTTATTAATATAGATCAGGGATTTCAAACCTTTTTGGGAAATGTGCCGCTATCTAAAGAAAAAAAATATGTGTGCCACTTTTAGTTTTTCCTTATAGGCTGATTATGTGATTTTTACGCAAATAGCACATTTTTTTTTCTTAGTATGTCTTAGTAATAGAGATTTAAAAATATATGTATAATAAATAAAACAAAAGTATTAAATTAACTCTTATTGTTCATAAACATTTCTAAATATTCTGCCAAATTATGTATAAAATAAAAATGAATAACACTCTCCGTTTTGAGACAAATATTACGAAGGACCAAAAAAAAAACAATTTAAAATCACTCTGTAAAACATTTACAACAAGTTGGAAATTGCACGTGAAGCGTAGCAAATTAGGTGCATTCGTACGATAACGAAGTTTTAAAAATATTACTTTCATGTATCAATCTCATAAAATTGTAAATAATGAATTACAATTAAAACGCTCATCAAACAATGTTCTCCCTATACCATTATGTAATGGAATACTTTTGTGTGGCCTTGTAAATCAATAACAAATGTTCTTTGCACCACAAATTATGTAAGATGTATATTATAATATGTACTTTATAGTTGCATATAAATTTTATTAAGTTCGCATGAGTGTAACACGATTAAACTGCATTTGAAACATTTTTTTCCTATTGACCGTAATGTAACGGAATACTTTTGATTGTCCCTATAATTGATCTATGCATCCGATTTTCATAAAATTTGAAATAACTCTACAAAATTATGTAATAATTATGTATTTTAAATTTCAAACGTATAGAATATATTTAAAACTTTTTCCCCATTGCCCATAATGTAATTGAATACTTTTGATTGCCCCTGTAATTGATCTATGCACACGATTATCAAAAAATTTGAAATAACTCGACAGAATTATGTAATAATTGCGTATTTTAAACTTCAAATGATTAAAATGCATTTGAAACTTTTTCCCCATTAACCGTAATGTAATGGAATACTTTTGATTGCCCCTGTAATTGATCTATGCATCCGATTTTCATAAAATTTGAAATGACTCGACAAAATTATGTAATAAATACGTATTTTAAATTTCAAACGATTCGGTTGGGTAGTTTTTGCGTTGTTATATGCGGACGGACAGACGGACGGACAGACGGACGGACTGAACGACCACTATAGGTGCTACGTATTATATAATTACGAACGCACCTAAAAATGGGTCAGTCTATGCAGCCAAGCTTATGATATGCACGCATTTATTAAAAAGGCCTCGAAGTAATTTTAATAATTATAGAATCCGTTAATCATTTTAAGGGTGTTTATTAATTCAGTGTCCCCTAAAGGCGATATCAGGACTGAAGAGGATAACATGAAACATTCTATTCTAAATAACTATTTAAAAAACAGTCAGTATACTTAAGTATGACTGTGTCTTTTGAATTTTAAGCTTTTTTAGGATTAGTCTTTGAAAATGCTAACAAGAATAAGTGTTTTAGGTGCATACCAGTTAATCTTGAAAATTATTTTGATTTTATTATTTTCATATTAGAAAACATTTGTTCATAAACGTATGTTCCATCCAAACTTACAACAATACACGACAACCAAATCATGTAAGTTTGGAAAATTTCTTGCTGGTACAAATTTGCAATATTCGATATAATTTGGATCACTTCCAATTCAAATAAGTTTCTTGCATTTGTTTTTCAGTATGGTGGTGTAAAACAATAATTTTGATACAGATTCCAGGTGGGTAATAGTAAATTTCTTGAAGAAGAAATATTTGTGAGAAGGTCTACATAAGTCTATGACCTAAGTATAGTTTGAAAATTAATTTTGAAGAGTTGAAGGTGTTCTCAACTGCTTCGCACAACAAGCGCAAAACGTTTTGACACATTTGCAAATTCATTTTTAAACAGAAAGATAAAAATTGAAATGCCTGACTACGGAAGCGATTTTGAATCGAAATTAGTTTTCTAATTTATGATAATTAAACTATGTATACAGTTGTAAGCTATTTAGATCCCATGATCATCCGTTTTTCTCTTCCTTTTCGATCGGTTTTTCTGCTTTCGTTGGGAAATGTGCTCAAAAAGTCAACTTTGAAGGCTTTTTATGAAAGATCTATTGAGTTTTAAAAAAACAGAACATTGAGTGTAATTAGGCAGTTTTTGAATAATAACACCTGCTACTTTCATGCATTTCCCAACAAAAATAAATTGAATCCTGTGTCACAAAGTTGTGCTTTTTGATTTAAGAACATCCTTAACAAAGAACATTTATATCGGCATTTGAGCTTATTTTTTTTTTCAATTAAAAAAATATATATCAATAACTCTTTGCGTTTTACCGTGAAAAGTCCTCCGTGACACAACACCACACGCGAACCGTCGTTTGGCGATCCCTAATGTAGATATACCTTTTTAGGTGCGTTCGTAATTATGTAAATACGTAGCACCTATTGTTGTCGCTCAGTTCGTCCGTCTGTCCGTCTGTCTGTCTGTCTGTCCGCCCGTCTGTCTGTCTGTCTATCTGTTTGTCTGTCTGTCCGCATATAACAACGCAAAAATTACCTAACCGAATCGTTTGAAATTTAAAATACATAATTATACCATAATTTTGTCGAGTCATTTCAAATTTTATGAAATTCGAATGGATAGATCAATTACAGGGACAATCAAAAGGATTCCGTTACATTGCGATCAATGGGGAAAAAAGTTTCAAATGCATTTTATTCGTTTGAAATTTAAAACATATAATTATTACGTAGTTTTGTCAAGTTATTTCAAATGTTATGAAAATCGGATGCATAGATCAATTACAGGGACAATCAAAAGGATTCCGTTACATTACGGTCAATGGGGGAAAAAAATTCAAATGCATTTTAATCGTTTGAAATTTAAAACATATAATTATTACGTAATTTTATCGAGTCATTTCAAATGTTATGAAAGTCGGATGCATAGAGCATTTACAGGGACAATCAAAAGTGTTCCATTGCATTACGGTCAATGGGAAAAAAGTTTCAAATGCATTTTTATGATGTTACACTCATTCGAACATTATAGAATCGGTATGAATCTACGAAATATATACTAAAATATGCATTCTGTACAACCTGTGATGCAAAGAATTTTTATTATTAAATTACAGGTCACACAAAAGTATTCCACTACATAATGCTACACGAGGAAACATTGTTTGGGCGTGTTTTAATTATATTCAACTATTTCACATTTTATGAATAAGATATACGTTGCTGTGGTGTAATAAAAATTACTTTCTCTTTATTTACAGAAACACAAAGATTTCGACTACTATACTGTATCCGAAGTACGCACTACTGTATCATCAAGATCTGAATATTTTTAAAACTTCGTTATCGTACGAACGCACCTCATTTGCTACGTTCACGTGCAATTTCCAACTTGTTAGATTATACAAAAGATTAAATCCGATTAGATCTAATTTAATGAAAAAGTTCATTAATAAAGATATAACATACAAAATGGGCAACAAGCAACCCTTTTATAAAACATGCAGTTAATTATAAGCAATCCTATTTTTTAATCTGCTGGTGTTATTTTCTTTTAAAAATTAACATTTTTCATACCGCCTTCAGGTGAAATATATAGTATACATGTAAAATATGAATATGACTTCACTATTTATGAGAAAAGTAGAGTTTTAGATGAGATTTTTCTCTATGTTTTTGAGACATATTAACTAATTATTTGTATTTTAATAACCTAAAAATCAAATATATCATTAAATAAAACCTTTTATATTTTATAAAATCATTACTGTAAAAGATTCTGAAACAATTTTTATTTTAATGTTATTTGATTTTCTAAACTTTTATTGTATTTCTTACCATTCAGTTTTTAAAATACAAACAAATAAAAAATAATTTACGAATGTTTCAAATAGGATATATTATGATGATGTTTATTTTCATTATGACTAGTACTTTCTTTCAAAAAAATATCCCTTGTACAATTGAATCTCTTTTATTTTCCTCCCTTGTACTGACTTATGCATTTGAAATAATCTTTCAGCTTCATTTTCACTTCGTAGGCATATCTCATCGAAATTTTAATAAAAAATAAAGAAATGAAAAAAAATAAAAAACTTCAATCAAAACAAAGAATCCTAGAAGAATATTGGGAAATTGAAAAAAAAGAGTATTATTTTCAGGAATTTAAACTTTCAAGTATCTGTAATATTGTTTAAAGAAATTACAATTTTATCATTGTTATTATCATTGTTATTATCGTTAAAGGAGAAATTCGTGAACATGAAATTTGCTTTATGAAATTTTTTATATGATGATAACGATTAGTTTTAATGTATAATTTACATTTCGAAAAATCTTTTTAAAAATTATGGATGTTTCAAGATTATTTTGTTTTATATAAGCATAAATAAGATACATACATTAACGTTCTTTTCGCGTAAACGAAAAAAAAAGGGAAACATAATGTTTTGAAAATTATGCATGATTTAAATTCTGGTCTCCAGAACGAAAAGAATGAAAATTGAGTCGATTTTTCTGATTGTTTTCTTAAGGTTTAACCCATTATTTATTGTAACTTTTCAAAAATATTTTCTGAAAAAATGGTTTAGATGTCAGTGCCATCTGTTGCGATAAAAAATACGTTCTTTGCAAAGCGTAAAATTTTTCGGTATCCAGTAATTTACCTTTTGTTTTAAAGAATATTTTAAGTAAAATTTTAAACTTCTTTGCCTTGTAAAAAGAATAGCGTGTATTTTAAAGCGGGTATTTTAAAGTAGTTTTTAGCGGGCATTTTAAAGTATTCCAAAATTTTGCAAGAAAATAATTGAACCTCGATGACTTAAATAAAAGATGTTAGTTACTATTTAACGATTTTTCAATCAGAGGGATAAAGTATGGAATGTGAAATGAATTAGGGGGGGGGGGGGTGTATTTTGATGTTATGAGGAAGAAAATGTTGCTTCAGGCTATTTTCTGAATTTAACACGAAGAACGATAGTAAAAATATTTCAAAAAATGTGAATTTCAAGCATTTTATTGAGTAATTTACGATATTTTTTTTTATTTCAATTTACAATATACAGATATTTCGTTTTTAAAAAGAAATCAAGAATAAATGGTATACCTTAAATATAAAGTAATATACCAGGTGTCCCAAAAATGATTGATGGATTTTAAAATTCAATAACATACAAACGGTGACAGCTATTTAAAAAAATTTTGCAGGAGGGGTAATGTATAATGTCAGGAGTTTTTTTTATCGTAATTTTTTATTTTAGTTCGCATCTCAAACAATAAGTGGCGCTGACGGCAATTGAAGGCCAGGTGATCAGTGCTGAGTAACGCGTCGATCTGGCCTTCAATAGTTATTTAATAAATAGTTATTTAATAAAATTTATTCATATTTCATTGTATTTTGTTATTTAATCATATTGCATTTATTGGTAGTATAGATATGCATATTACATTTACCGGGTGTCCCAAAAATGACTGATGGATTTTAAAATTCAATAGCTTGCAAACGTTGACAGCTATTTAAAAAATTTTTGCAGGAGGGTTATGTATAATGTCAGGAGTTTTTTTAACGTAATTTTTTATTTTAGTTCGCATCTCAAACAATAGGTGGCGCTGATGGCGATTGAAGGCCAGGTCGACGCTACACTCAGCACTGATCATCTGGCCGTCAATCGCCGTTAGCGCCAGCTATTGTTTGAGATGCGAACTAAAATAACAAATTACGGTAAAACACTCCTGACATTATACATAACGCTCCTGCAAAAAATTTTTAAATAGCTGTCACCGTTTGCAAGTTATTGAATTTTAAAATCAATCAGTCATTTTTGGGACACCCGGTATATGTATACCTGAAATATAAAGTATAGAAGAATAAAAAATGAAAAAAAGGAATTATATGAGATGGCTACAATTTTCGTTCAAATTAAGTTAACTTGAGGTGACAGCCGTTTTATACAAGATGCTGGATCACGTGTTTTTTCATATACGCAGAAAGGACGCTCAGCTATGAGGAAGAGCGTTCTCTACTGATACTTTAATTTCAATTTGCGTTACATATTTATTTTTTTAAAGGGTAGTTTTAATTGCTATTTCATCTTAACACTTCTGGTAAATGTCCGGAATATTTTATGTGACTTATTTGGCTGCCTATATAAATCATAGTTTAAACATCAAATAAATAAATCTGGTGTTTTTAGAGATTAATTGTTCCCAACTTTTCTGAAAATCATAAATATTGGCCGGTTCTCTTTTTTTCACATCATCGGTGTTACCATCATCGTGTCCAATATTTTAGAATGAGTTGAGGAAAAAATTTTGGTGTAAGATGCCGGTTACTTTGTATTGGAGTAAAATGCCGATTATTTTCCATAAAGGTAAGATGACGGTTGTTTTCTTCTGAGGTAAGATGCCTAGTTTTTCTTCATTACTTTAAATTGCTCTTGTGTATTAACAATGGCATCATCGATTTCAATCAATTAGTTAGTGCATACAGAAGAACGTCGATTAACTGAATTTTCTGTTAACCGAACCGATAACGAAGTCTGATTTTTTCCCTCTGAGAAACAGCTTAGGAAAAGAAAACGCTTTTTAATTCACTAACTGTGCAAGGGCCTTATGGATTCAAAAATTATAAGACACTGAAGTTGTTTAAGCTGCGACAACTGCCCTAAAATACTTGGAACAAAGAAACGATGCTACTCCGATAGATCCTTTCTTACTCAAAAATTGGCGTAATCGGACAAACACTCTCAGAAAATATAGACTTTACAATGAAAGGTAGCAGACTTTAAAAAAAAATTATTCACATTTAACATGTTAATGTAATAAAAAAAAATCTCGAGATTAGTTGTATTTCTTAACTTAGTATCAGTTTAGTAACTTTTTTAACTTAGTATCTGTTAAAAAAATTATTAATTTTTTTTAATTATCAATTTGATTTTTAAAATTTATTACTGGTAGTTGATTTTTTTTAATTTGTTGCACTGTAAAACATAACTTTATATATGCTTGTTTTTATCATTAAAAAAACTTTTTATTGTCTTTTATTCTAAGATATGTTAAATTCGCAAGCACAGCGAGTTTTTATAAACAATTTCTATTATCCAAGGTTTCCGATATCCGAAGTACTAGCGGTCCCAATTAGGTCAGATAATCGAGGTTGAAAAGTAAAAAAATTAATTACTTGTGTTGATGAGATTTTAATTTTTAAAAGTATTTTTATAACAATATGTTATGAATTTAAATTTACACATTATGAGATCTTAAATACCAGAGAACGACTGGAAATAGAATTTATTTTATTTTCTTTTATTAATGCTAAGACATATAACAATCTACCTCAACAGAATGTGTCATCAATGATACTTCAAAAATTGAGGATTTACGATACTTTTGATAAGTATCATGCAATTATCCTTATATTAATGATATAGTATTTAAAATGTCATGTTGTAAAACAAATACTTCATTTTGTACAATTTTAGTAATGAAATAATTAAAATATATTTCTATGCGGAAAATTTTAATAATAACAGTTATAATTATTAGTTTAAGTATTATTTTGTAAGGAGAAAAATTTAAATGATCTTAAATCAAGCACAAAAATCGTACATCAGGAATAAATTTAAATTTTCCTACAACAATCGAATATTGATTTGTATCAAATAAAAATATCCATTGTTAAGAGAAAAACATTGTTCAATAACTGAATTAAGATATTTAAAAAAACAAATATTCAAAAACATAAGCAACATAGTAAAAATCTATTTTCTTCATAATTTATCCATAGCTCGCAAATTTTTAAGACAAAATCTCTTACTGTCCTGTGCACTTAATGTGCTAATAATTAAGTAGATTTCAAAATGTATGCTACTGGTTAAAATGCTATAAATGATACTATCATTCATTAATAGTCCTGAAACAGATTTCTTTTGTGTGCTACATCAAACACTTTATTTTCAATAGTGTGATCACACTTATCACTCTGCTTCAGATATGTGATCACATATCTGAAGCAAACCCCAATAGCATATATCAAAATCATTGTATTTTGAGTAAACTTTCGACAACAAATAATTATATTTCGCTTATCTCAATGGACCTATTGGTCTGTCTTTATATCTATCAAATTTCAAATTAATGTGGCAGAATATATATAGCAAATTGGTATATTTTCACACCTGCACATAGATGATTTTTACAGCATGATTTCCTGCTTTTAACTTTCATTGAACCAGCGACTATTACATATTCGTATTTTTTAATGGTCCATTTAACCGGAGTACTTCTTTAACTTTTTTTTCACTGCAAGCGTCGTAGCTTAGTTTGACATCAAGAACTGAAATTGCTACAGTAGTAACTTTGAATCACATTTGAGAAGCTTGAGGGATAGCTGAAGCGATTTCAAATTCGTGTAAAAGTTCATTATAATATGTTATAATAAAAGCCCCTTAAAATAATAATCGAAACTCAGTGAAAATACCTCGAAAACATATCATGCAGTGTTGACTGGTTTTTCAAGGATTATTTTACTACAGTTCAAACGAATCACTATATTACAGAGACTGAAAATTCGCTACTCATTGTAGAAAAACTTATAATAGAGCTAGATACACTCAATAAATTTTTGCATTGTATATCAGTAAAAATTTAAAAGCTCTGAATTGAAACTAAACAGTTGCAAATTTAAATTGCCGGAAACTATGTAATTCATTTTAACGAAAAATATCAAATATGAAATATGTTTAAAATACTGTTACAAATAGTGCCACAATAAAAATGAGCCTAAACTATTAGACATCCAAGAAGAAACTTCTGATTAATTGTGTAGGACTTCGAAAAAAGTTCAGAAACAATTCGTATTACTAGAATTAATGTAGAACTTGCTGAAACATCCACAAGTATTTCGTAATTATGCTAAATGTAATGTGCCAGGAAATATAGATTTATTGAAGGATGAAGTATTTAAAAAAAATTATTAAGGATGGTCAAAATCCGCTTTTTTATCATAAATTTAGACGTCTTACATATATACAAATAAAGTAATTTAAATTTGCAATACTCATATTTTTTTTAATGTTAGATACTTCATCAAATAGTTATAGTTGTTCTGATTACAATAAAAATAAAAAATGATATTAAAAAAAGGTAATATTTTGTGAGTGTAAAATTTAGTAATTATGTAGTCAAAAAATATCAAAGAATGATTTCAAATATAATTTTGAATCTTTAACCCTATTTATAACATATACTTTAAGTCCACTCAAAACAAAATACTTCAACTACAAGTGTCTTTGTGGATATTTCGAATGTTTAACACCATGCAAACTCACATTTGAGCTTGGATTACACTTCATTTTTTAAATATCCTCAAAGTAGTCATAATATCAAATAATTCGTTTTATTTGTATGGAACAATAATAATAATAATAATTTCATTTCGGTTGATAAAAATGTGTAGTGTTTAATTCTATTCTTTATTTCTGCTGTAAATGTTTTTGAACTATTGTTCTGATGATAGCAGAAATTGATGAGAATATTTAGACAAACAGTTAATCTACTTTATATTTACAATTGGAAATATTGTATTACTAAAATAATTTAGATCGTTTAATTTTAAATATGTTATATTTTTAATTCAAGACCTTAGAATTGCAAGCACTATAACGGGTATTTCACTGATAATACTTTTACAAACGAGATCAATCAAAAAAAAATTACGCTTTGATATAATCCAAATATCACTAAATGTCAGACAATATAATGTAGTTTCTGTTATTTTAATTATAATTTAATTAAATTTATAAATTACATGCATTCATAAATATCAACACACAATTCAATTATTTTCATTCAATATGATTTTAATTGTAAAAATTTTCTTCATAAAAATAATGAATTATTCTTTTATGCGGCATTTAAAAACATGAAGCTCTTCAAAGACACATCTTAAATTAATTGTTGTTTTGGTGGCGAGGAAAATGCTGATTTCTTTTTACATAAACGGGTAACATGTTAAAAGTTTAATTTAACAAATCATGCTTTTTTAAATGTCAAACAATGACTGACAGAAATATTTGCATTCAATTATTTCTGAATACGTGTTCAAAAGAAGTTGTCTCACTCATAAGCATTCTTAAAGCCTATCTCAATTAAAATATATTATTCAAATTTCCAACGAGCATGGATTTCATTTATATCATTTAAATGTCATTAAAGTTGTTTTAATCTGAAGTGACATCCGTCATTCTGCGGAATTTTAATAATGTAGGAATTTCTATTAAATGCTGTATTTAATCTCACGACAATAACAATTGATAAACAGGAGTAATAAATATTAAATTAATTTAAGTTTTGATAACAATAAAGATTAAAAATGATACATAAACAAATAGGCAATATGTTTGTATACTGTGAAACTCGTCATCAAATCTATATTATAACTGCCAAACGTATCTGTGCGTAACGCATACATCATTTTGCGAATGGCAACACTTTCCCTTGCAATTTCGGTTTTGCAATTTTCGCTACTACCAATTTTACACTTCTAAACATAGTACATTTTTCATTTTTACACCGCCATATGAAGAAAAAAATTTACTTTTAAATGCAATTTGTTTCAAAAATTGTATCTCAATTTATTTTTCAGATATTATTATTATTATTATTATTATTATTATTTAATTTTTTTTGCAATTTTCTGTACCAGTTAAGTAATTGTGGCAACAAAATCACTTCATTTTCTCTTAAAATTGAAAATAAATAAATTAAAATGCGCATATTATTTCAAAAATTTCGTCTGTTATAAAATCCGGTGAATTTCCGTTTATTTCGCTTAATAATTTGGATAATTGAGTTTTATAGTATTTTGTGAATTTTAGCTTTTAATAATACTTGTTTGAGAGTTAGACTGACCAATATAAGGTGCATTTTTATTAAAACTAATTATGTTAGATTATTATATAGTATTAGATTTATAAATCAATGAAACAGTTTTCCTGAAAGATTTTTTCTTTCGCGAATTTCAAGGGTTCCATCTCGTTATTACAGAAGTAGAGAAAGAAATCTTTTTAACTTTTAATGCTCCTAAAGCACCGCTATAAAACATATTTAAAAATATTTTTTTGTAATGCTGCTCTATCTAGTTATAATTATTTTTTTTTGTTCGAGCCTAAAATGTAAGGCCAAAAACACTTCCACATTTTTGAAGAAGTCTGTTAAACTTAATTTGAAAACATGCACATTTTAAGGGAAAGTTAAAAATATTAAAACATTTTTTACCGCGCAATAAATAGCAATAATAATAATAAACAAATAAAAAAAGCTCACAAAATTACCCTAATTTCCTGCGTATAATCCGCGGATCAAACAATTCTTTTTCGACCCAGAATTTGTTTAAAAAGAAATGTAACTTGTTAGATCGCCGTAAATATTTGTCTTCAATCACTAAATAAAATTTCTGGGTCCAAAAAGAATTGTTTGATCTGCGGATTATACGCAGGAAATTAGGGTACTTATTTTCTCTTCTAAAACGATAAAGAAACAATTGTAAATAATGCTAGAAATTATCTGGTACTGATATCTATGTATGATTGATGCAACTATTTAGAAGTCTCTTATGTATTTTAAATGGTTTCATAGTATTAATAACGAAGAAAAAAATCTGTCTTTTTTTGTTCAAATTTTGCAATTCGAAGTAGGAGCCTCATTGAGGCAAAGGGTGACGAGAAAATTAAAATGCATAATAGTGGTTGAAAAGGAATTTTAGGTAATTTAAATTTAATTATGTTATATATTTAAACAACACAGATAGCAAAAATACAGAAAACTTCCGATTATCTGTGAGCGGATTATATGCGAGTCTAATTTTTTTTCTTTTCTTTGTTTTTCCTTTCTTATCTTTGAGAAGAAATTTATTTTTACAATGTAGAATGGGTTTTTGTTCCTTTTTACTAAATATAAATTCTATTTTGAAAACATGGAAGTTAAGAAGCAGTTGGCGTCTCAAAATTTACCCCCAGAAAGCTGTGGTGCTAATTGACAACGCCCCATTTCACCCTGGAGAGCTACAATTGTAATCAGAAGATGGAAATATTTTGCAAAATTTTTTCCTCAAAATGCTACAGCTATTACCCAGCCTATAGATTAGGGCGTTATCGCTTCAATAAAGAAAAATTACAAAACGAAATTACTGACAAAAAAAATTAAAGAAGGAGATGGTCTAAATAGATTTTTTAAAGATTACACGATTCTAGATAGCATTTATGATGTAAACAGTGCTTTGGAGTCGGTAGAGAAATGTATCTTAATAAAGTCCTGGCGAAGATTTTGCCAAGCTTATTTCTAGTAGAATCTGAAAAGGAAGAGAAAGAAGTTTCCGTTCATGCTTTATCGAATTTAGCTGCTGCTGGAGAAAATGTCGATGAAGATAACATCATTGAGCGGATTATTTGTAATGCTAACGATCCAGACTTCTAGCGTACAACTGATGACTAATGTTTATTTTAAGATGTAGATGCTATCTATCATTTAAAAGTAGACTTTATTTTCTTCATTTGGTACCCATAGTTTACTTCTACAATACTTTTTTCTCAGAGTTACTGGGGGATGTTTACTTCTATTTCCCCCACAACAGTACAATTATAGAGGAACTTTAATAGTTTATTTTGCATTTAAATGTTATTTACCCACAAAATGTATAACAAATTAAGTATATATATGGGGTTTGGCTGGGTGTCTAGGGATAATCGAATGATTACACACAGTCTTTTGTTGAGACGAACACATTTAATAGGAAAACAAAACCGCACACACAAATTAAAAATATACAATAATTACAAGATCGCATACTCGTGACACGCGGTCTCTGCATGTCGTTCAGAACAGCAAACACAGAACACAAAAGTGTTGCATCATCACAAAAACGCGGCTCACTCCTCGGAGCCCAAAAAACCAACTACTCCCGCTTTTTCTCTATTCCGTCACGTGACGTTCATATCTCTCTTGTTGTTGCCAGATACATAAAAATATAAATTGAAAACAATGAAAAATAAATTACAGTTACAGTTACGTACAACAATGATAAAGAGATAAATGATAATAAAGAAATTTCTCACAGAGATCGGCCATCCTGCGAGTCACTGGCCTCAGGGACGCATTGTAACGAAAGACTTTAATATACACAGATATTATAATACACAATACATATAAAAATATAGAGTTATAAAAATAATAATTCTGTTGAAAATACAGATGATATATTATAGTTGATGTATCAACAAAAAATTTAAACACAAAATTACGAAAAATATTTACAAGTTAATTACATTGTGAAATACTTGGGGCGTGGAAGTTTTTTTTTATATAGGGGCCAAAATATTTATCTTTTCTTAGTTTGTCACAACTTGATGACTGATGCATTATCAGTTTTTATTCTTTCTAGACGTACAGCTGGTTGCCAAGGATATCTAGATGAATCAGTTTTTGCAAAAGGTTTCAATAAAAAGTCAAGAATATTCTTGATACATGAAAGTTTATCATCTTTTCTAATATCCAGAAGTTCACATATGTTGAATATGGTTTTGTCAAGCATTATTTTCATAAAGTTCTCACATTTGCTATATTTATAAGAATATTTATTAAATTGGAAACCATTAAAATTCAAAATGTCTCCAACTACGTCTTGACCGTTTGTTGGCCACTGGAAAAATAAAATCCTGTACAAAGGCCGGACACTCTTTGCTTTCTGAATTCGTTCTCTTATTTCTGGTACATTTCCAAGTTTACAACCTTGACCTTTTCTAACATCATTCCATTGGAACATTCTAGACTTAAAAGGGGGTGCATCGGAAGCAATATAATTTCTTCTAAATGATAATCTTCGTGAAACATTTTGCTCTGAAGCTGAATTTTCATTTTTCACATATGGCTTTCTATTCTGCAAGGATTTGCTCAAATAAGTTTTTTCAGATTCTCTGGGAGTGAGGTCAGTCGGGGCGACTTTCACAGAAACTTTGACCGATTCGGTCTTCTCTGCTTTTTTTGCACTTATTTGCGCGTCACGAACGGAGTTCATTTCAGCTTCATTGCTTAACTCAGATACTTGCAAAAATAGAGCATTTGTTTTCTCATACTTGTAAAACTCAACACCATCTTTACCGAAGTTTAGACTAGCTTGGTCTAAAATGTCCATTCCGATGACTGTTTGGTAATCCAATTGCGATTTCGGTACTACATGCCATGTTAGGGCGTATTTTCTTCCGTCTATTTCTACTTCTTGCTCCATCGATCCCTTTGAATACACTTTTGATGATCCTATTCCTGATAATATTAAAGAGTCTTTCGACAGTTTGGGAAGGTTAGGAATTTGTCGATATAAGTCTTCACGGAGAAGGCAGACTGAGCAACCTGTGTCGACAAGTGCAGGAATAGTTCGATTGTTAAACGAAACTTCTTTTGTTTGAATTTTTTTAAGTGGGACAACGTTACAATTTCTTGCGATATGTGCATCAGAAACCTCTTCATTGGTCTTATTCTTCGTACTTCCGTTATTTCTCAAGAGTTCGGGGCAATATTATCTCACATGGCCTGTATCCCCACATTCGTAACATTGAAAAGTTTTTTGTTTGTCAAACTTTTCAGGTTGTCGATTTGAAGTTATTCTTCGGCTAAAATCCCTCTGTTCGGGGTTCGAACTCGCAAACGTCTTCCTGTCTTCTTTGCCACTATTTCCAAAATTCGACTTTTCAAACGAATTTCTATTTTCTCGGTAAGGGGGATCTTTTGGCTTTCTATTAAACGTCAGTTTAATGTTTTCATAATCATCTAACTTTTCTGAAATAACACTCGTTGATTTGAACATCGCCCATTCATCGAAAAAGTGTTCTTTTACTTCGGGAGGTACCTTTTTTTTTTAATTTGGTCAGTAACCATTAAGTCGCACAAATCTTCAAAAGTTGAAATTTCTAAACCACGGACCCACTCGGTAAAATAATTTTTTAACTCATACGCAAAATCCCGCCATGTTATATCAGCTTTTTTCACATGTTTAACAAATAACTGTCTAATTTTTTCGGGGGTAAATTTATATATTTTCAATAATACTTCTTTTACACTGTCATAATTATTGGTTACATCTTCACTTTCCCTGGCAATTATTTCTGTAATTTCTTGGGGTAGAAGTCCAATGAGGTGAGTCACCCACAACTCTTTTTTTATTTCTGCTCTTCTGGCCTGTCTCTCAAAAAGAGTCAAATAAATACTAATGTCACATGTTTGCGGATCAAATTTTGGCATGATGTCCTGCAACTTTATACGCACCTTCCCACGTTCGGATTGACCCTCATTACTGCCGGTTTCGGCAACTCTTGCATTCTCGAGTCGAATTTTTTCTAAATCGAATTCTAATTGTTGTTTTTTCGCTTCCTCTTCTTTAAGTGCTTCATCTCTATGCTTTCTCTCTTCAATAACGGTATCTAAATATCCCTTGAGAAATTCTTCTTCATACCCCTCGGCAGCTACGATGACATTTTTTAATTCAACGATTTTTAAGTTCTCAACATTTTCTATGCCTAATTCGGTTGCAATGTGCTGCAAATCTTTCTTGGTACCTTTACTAAGAAAGGACATTTTGTCAAATTTTATGATACCAACTTTCAGGCCCCAAAAATTAAAATTTGGCAAATCAAAAATCAAAATTAATTCAAATAAAAAATTAAAATTCAATAAAAATTCAAAATTAATTCAATAAAAATTCAAAATTAAACCTATAGAATTATCACTAATAAAAATTCAATTCTTATTAAATCACCATTAAAGAATTCTTTTTTTTTTTAATTCCCGCCAAAAGATTTTTTTTTTCAAACTAGTAAAAAGAATAGCTCTGATAAAAATATCACGAAAAGCAGGATGCTAATCTTAAGAACACATACGCGAATTATTTGTTGTTAGTATGTTAGTACAAATTCACAAAAATATGCAAATAAGTAAAATAAATTCAAATACCTTTTGATAATTATCAAAGCAAAATAAAGAAAATAAATTCAAAAATATAAATTCAATATACATTCAAATAAATAAATAGAATAACCATTTTTTTTTCGCTTGAGTGCACTCAATTTTTAATACCACAATTAAATAAGAAATAATGATAAGAACAATAAATTTAGTCTGCAGACTTCTCCTTTTTATCTCCTAAAACTGCTGAAAAGAACAGAACTTACCATATTTAAATCAAAGCAAAACAAAATAAAAATGACACTAATAAACATGTAACTTATATACGCATAAAAAAGAAAAAATAAATAAAAATAGATTTGTCTTTCAAATACCACAGTGGATGTATCACTTAACTAAAATAAAAAAGAACAACCTTTTTTTTTTCACTTCTCAAAAAATGAGATTAAGAAAAAAAAAATCACTTGTTCTCTTCACAGTTAATTTTCTTTCTCCTGCCGAAGAAAAGAGATAAACACGAGAGATATACACTTTCTTTTGTGACAAATGACGCAATTTTTATTCCACTGGAAACAAAGCGAAGCATTATGATATAAAGGCGCTATCATAAAACCGGATGGCTTTTATGTTCTTCAATTTCACGAACGAAGAAAACGTTTTCACAAACAACTAATATTGTAGGATTTTGAAAACATTGATATTGCAGGATATTTCACAAACAGATGCTGAATCCACGACGAAAAACAAACCAGGGCGATTCGAAATCACAGTTGAATGGTGAAAAATATTTCGCAGGATGAATCAGGGTGATTCTGAACAACAGTTGATAGGCTAAGAACACTTTGCAGGATGAATCAGGATGATTCTAAACGACAGTTTATATGTGGAGAACATTTCGCAGGATGAATCAGGATGATTCTAACTATTAGAGCGGGAGCAAAAATGCCTCGCTATTTAATCACAATATCATAATAATTCCGCGCCGATCCCCCAAATTACTATGGGGTTTGGCTGGGTGTCTAGGGATAATCGAATGATTACAAACAGTCTTTTGTTGAGACGAACACATTTAATAGGAAAACAAAACCGCACACACACAGGCCCTGATTACCGAATAGGCACGAGAAGCACGTGCTTCCCCTAGAAAAATTTTGAAGGGGCCCGAAATTGAGAAAACAGGGGGCCCCAAATCTTATGTTGAATTAATTCCATATGAAAGTTTTACCTTTTTTCTTTTTAACTAATTCATGTATATGGATTTTAAAAAGTTTTTCATAAAAAGTATGTTTAGCAAATAACTTTTTTATCATCCTTCTATATTTTGCCCGACCAATCAGAGCCCTCAATTTATCAAGTAGTATTATCATTCAACCAATCAAAATCGAAAGAATCTAGTCGACAATCATAATGCCCACCAGATTGTGAAGTTAGTTGCTAGGGTGTGACGTCTGTTGACACTGATTCACTGTCTCGTTGCGATGAATTTGCCATGCGATTTGCAAGTAGAATTTGATAAAGCAGTAATGAAATCTCTCAACTTTTAGATCTGTGAAATATTTACATTCAACACCGCTCGCGCTGTGTTTATCATTAACACGTGCGTTGTATGGATATTTTATTACTCTTTTACATTATAGTTGAATTTTTGCAGAATTTTATTTTGTTTAACTTAATTATTCAGTATGGCTAAAACTAAGCCTCAAAGTCTTTCAGGATGTAGTAAACGAAAAAAAAGAGCAAAAAGACTTGCTTGTAACAAACGATTAAGCGTGGCAATGAACCAATTTGTTTTAAAAACAGAAGACAATAGGGGCAATTCAGAAAACTTACCTGGTGCAAAAATATCTACACCTGCAAAAGACGAAGAAATTGAAGCTGAATCCACATCCGAGACTGAAAAAAAAATTTCATCTTTTCCCGTTCCTGAAGTTGAAATCCAAGATAGTGATTTTGATGCAAATTTCCAAATCGTAGCTTCTGTTCCTGATGAAAGGCTATGTTAATAATAACTGTCATGAATTAACTATCATCAACAATTGTTACTGAATTCATAGAGATAATGTCAGACAGAGTTCTGAAAGAAATAGTAAAACAAATCCAACAGGCAAAATATTTTTTGGACTTAGTGTGGATTAACACCTGATATTAGCCATATTGACCAACTTGCTATTGTCTTACGTTATGTAAATCAAGATGAACCAGTTGAGTGATTTTTAAAGTTTATTCCTATTCATAGCCACAGTTCAGAACATTTGCATGAAGTCGTTATAAATTTTCTTCAAAGTTTGAATATTGAGTTGAAATATTGCCGAGGTCAATCATTTGATAACGCTAGCAATATGTCTGGTAAGTACTCAGGTCTTCAAGCGAGGTTAAAAAAAGATTTTCCCTTAATTCATTATGTTCCATGTGCAACACATTACCTAGATCTTATTGGCACAAGTGCTGCAGAATTTTGTCATTCAGCAGTATCATTTTTTGGAGTTGTTCAAAGCTTGTACAATTTTTTTTCGGCATCCACACACAGATGGGAGTTAATGAATGAAGAGTCATTATTTGATGCAAGCAATTTGACACTTAAGTCTTTATCAGGAACCAGATGGTCAGCTAATGCTGATGCAGTGAAAGTCTTGAAGAAAAAATACATGATTATTTTCAAAGTTCTGGATGCTATTTCAAGCAATGAAAATGAAACAGCTACAACTAGACATGATGCTAAACGTTTACATTCCAAAATGTCAAAATTTGAATTTGCATTAATGACTGTTATTTGGGACAGCATTCTTCAAAGAATGAACAATGCTAGCAAGACCATTCAGTCTGAAAATTGCAAAATGTCTACAATTGTACCATTGTACAATTCATTGATTAAATTTGTTCAGCATGTGCGAAATCATTTTGATGATTGGGAAAATAAGGCAGAGACTTTCAGCGGCAACAGAAGTTACACTGAATCTCGACCAAAGAAAGTGACGAAAAGTAGAATGCTGGATGAAACATCTAGCAAAAATGTTGAACTTTCCTGCAGAAATTTTTTTTTATTTCAAACTCACTATGTAATATGTGACTCCCTTATCAGTGCATTGGAAAAACGAAAGTGTGCATATGTTTCTCTAGAGTCGAAATTTGGTTTTATGTGCAACGAAAATCTGTCCGAGCTGAACATTAAAGAAAGCGCTAAAAAGTTTCACGATATTTACTCTGAAGATATAGAAGAAGAATTTCCTGATGAATTTTTGCAGTTTAATGAGTTTGTAACAAAAGACTTGCAACCTATTCAAAAATTGAAACTTATTAAATCATTAAACATAGAACAGACTTTTCCTAATGTTGAAGTAGCATTGAGAATAATGCTTTCAATTCCCATTTCAAACTGTTCTAGTGAACGGTCATTTTCTGTTCTAAAAAGGATAAAAAATTGCATGAGATCATCACTTTCTCAAAATAAAGTAAGTGGCTTATCCTTACTAGCAATAGAAAGCGACATAACTACTAAATTAGATTTTAATGACATAATTGATGAATTTGCTAGGCGTAAATCAAGGAAGAAGGCAATATAATAAAATAAAACAGGTAAAAGTGTTATATATTAACTGTTATTTTCAATTTTGTTAAACTGTTATTGTCAACTGTTATTTTCAATTTTGCTTTTATATTTTTAACTTCTTGTATATATTATAATTTTGCACTATTTTTTACACTTAAACAAATCAGCAAGCAGAAAATATTTCTAAGTTTACAGTTTTCAGTGAAAATCTTAATGACCATGCTTAGAGCTGGCTTCATATAATAAATTTATATATTCTTTATTTTCTTGCAAAATTTTAAACTTTGTTTTAGTTGCAGTAGAAAACTTTGAATTTTATGTGCTTAGTAATTTATAAAATTTCATTTATTTTTAAGTTTTTGAGAAGGGTGTCCATAATTGTGATTCTTGTCATTTTCCATCAATAAACACTCTATTTAAACATTGCTTAAAATGGAATTTTTGTAATGTTTATAGTAAATAAAATGTTTTGGTGTAATTTAAAACTTAAATAATAAAGTTTAATTTTTAAATTGCACTTGCCAAAATGTAGTAACACCAAAACTTTTATAAATAGCTTCTTTCGCTCCAAACATCATTTCTACAGTTTTATTTTGAAATTATTTTATTTAATATTTTCAATGTCTAACTCAAAGTATCACTTCTTTCACATTTGTAATATCTGTTACTTACAAGCAATCTGTAGACGTTTGTTGGAAATAATGAGACGAAATTATGCACTAATACTTTAAAACTTTTATTACTGTTGACCTCCCCTAGTGTTTCAATAAATTTGACAGTAGTAATTACCTGATACCCCCCCCCCCCTCCTAGCATTTTAAACTATTCATCTAAAATAATTAGGTGTCCATTACTAGAATTTTATGTGTTTTGGAAAATTTTTGTGTACTATTAAATTTTGATTCATATTTGGTTGCTTAAATGTTGTTTACAGATTAAAAAACAAAAAATATTTATTATTATTACTTTTAAGATTCCTTGTTTGTCCATTAAACTTGCACATCTGACCTAATATAAAAGGCAGCATATTTTAAACTTGTAATAGTTATATCATTGTTAAAACTGATTTTATTAAATTTTCATTAAAAGCAGTTTAGTTTAAAACAGTTGATTCAAGCTATATATAAATAAATATTTAAAGATAACAATTTATCAAAAAAGACTATGAATAAGTGAAAACTTTGTTTATTTTATTTATGATTTGTATAATGTGTATAAACTTATTATTTATTTTTTGCTTTTTAAAAACTTATAATAACTAAGCTCTTAACCATTTAGTTTTGGTCTAATGGCTTATTAAAACGGTTTCAAAATTATTCATTGCTGATCATTCAAAAAGATTTTGGCACAGATGTCATATACACATTTTCACGCGCTTTTCCCCTTGCCAATTTGGGGAAATTTTTGTGTTTCAATATAAATTACATACAATGACAGCAGGTGATTTTTTATTGCAATGTAAAAATAAAATAACGTGAAACAGAGAAAGACTCTAGTATTTTAAAAAATAAAATTAAAATAAGAAAATGATAGTTTGAAAAATAATTTAAAGAATTAAAATAAAATATAACAGTAAAAAGGCATGAATTTAAATAAGAAACTTAATAAGTTACTAAAACAGTAAATATAATTTTCACAATAAATCTTAAATATTAACACTTGTAGCTATATTGAATGCATGCAGCTATATCATTTATTATTTCTTATAATCATATCAGAAGAACATTTATAACATATAAATCCATATTTAAGCAAAATTTGTTAACATATAAAGATGTAAAACAAAATATAAAATGCTAAATGCATTAGGCGAGATATCAATTAACTAGGTTTACAATAAGAAACAAAAATACCGGGTTACAATGTTTGGCGTAAAATCGCCAATTTTAAAAATATGTGCAAATGTGGTGCATATATGATATCTGTGCCAAGATTTTAATTAAATGTACTATCAGGAAAAAAACTTTATTTTAATAATGAATGAGGGATAATTTACTTTCTCCTTTAATAATTGCTTTAATGTTCCAAATATTCTAGATATTCTCTCATGTTTCATTTTTTAAGTTTGAATTTTCCATTTTATTAAATTATCCATTTCATGAATTATAGCTAATATCTATAAGATTTTGAATGTTTCATTTTATGTTTTTACTGTATCAGATTGTGGATGTTGTTTCTGTTCGATGTAATAATTTTTTTTTTCAAAAAAAAAAAAAAAAAAAAAAATATATATATATATATATATATGTATGTATGTATTGTTATTACTGCACTCCACTATTTATTTTCCACTATTTATATATCATTTGTTTAATGAAATATATGTGAAGTCAGCTGAGCCACCATGATATGGCGAGATTTTGGGTACGTAAAATTTAGAAAGGTCTTCTCGAATGGGGGGGGGAGGGGGCTGAATGCCACTGTGCTTCCCATAGCTTCAGAGGTTAATCGGGCCCTGCACACACAAATTAAAAATATACAATAATTACAAGATCGCATACTCGTGACACGCGGTCTCTGCATGTCGTTCAGAACAGCAAACACAGAACACAAAAGTGTTTCATCCTCACAAAAACGCGGCTCACTCCTTGGAGCCAAAAAAACCAACTACTCCCGCTTTTTCTCTATTCCGTCACGTGACGTTCATATCTCTCTTGTTGTTGCCAGATACATAAAAATATAAATTGAAAACAATGAAAAATAAATTACAGTTATAGTTACGTACAACAATGATAAAGAGATAAATGATAATAAAGAAATTTCCCACATATATATATATTTTCATTACAAGATAAATAGGCGCGCTATCTTCTTTTGCGGATTTTTCCATTTTCAACAAAAACAAACATTTCGATTCTTCCTATATAAGACTCGTTATTATGAATAAAAATATTGTCTTTCCAGATAAAACTATCACGTTCTGCAGAAATGGCTGATTATCAGTATTTTCCCACACATCATTTCTATTTTTCTTCCAAATTTTTCTGTATTTCTTTTCTTCACATGTCGGAATATCAAGATGCGAATGTTTTTGTGTGATATTAGACATAGATAATAAAATAATAGAAAGCAATAAAAAAAAGTAACGCAGCGTTTTCTAATGCTTTGATATCTGATGGATTTCCAGGCAATATTTAGCTTGTTTTATTTAGTTTATATGTTATCTTGTTTTTTCAACAGACAAAAAATAATCATAAAATGTCCCTGATAATAATGTTAAATCTATGGGGAAGTTATTTTCAACTGTCTCACTCAATTTTTAATACATTTTTACAAGATTTTTTTTCTTGCATATGACAGCTGAGGCCGATTTAACACTGGGCAACTTTTTATCTTTCCGTTTTTGATTTATTATAATTTTTTATATCACGATAGTGTCAATTTCGGAAACGGTTCAAATCGGTTCAGAAATTTAAAGTAATTTTTAAAGAAGAATCTGAAACCAAAATCGAAAAAGTAAAAATTATCCTGATTGTAGATCATTTTCAGCAATCCTACACAAAAATATTACATAAAAATATTAAAATTTGAACGAGATATATGAAAAAATGTCCCCATACATTTAACATTATCATCCGGGTCTTTTTGATTGACTAGTTCGGGTTCTTAACACGTAAATTGCTACATCAGTCACCGGTGACCGACATTGAACTTTCCATTTAGACCACATTAATCACCGGTGACTGACAGTGTAAAGCATGATGAAAACTAAAAAATATTGTTTTAAGTAATCACTGAAAATTTATTCAAAATTTACTTATTGTTTATTTATTACCGGTTTATATTTTTTAAATAATTATTTCAAATTACTAAATATTTCTGTTTCATTTCAATATTTCATTCTTTGCTCTGTATACGACTTCTAAAAATCAGCTAAAATAATAAATGAAATAACCCATTTTGGTGATACCCCGATTAGGTGATATAGGAAAAAGGTGTTTTTTTCGTAAAATTGACATTTCATCTTTATTTCAATCTCTAATTTATTTTAACTTATTTTTTATGCAATCCCACCATAAAAAACAAAATTCTGCTCCAAAATTTCAAACTTTTGTTCAATCTCAAAGTTGTCAAATCTTAAAATTAAAGTCAAAGTTTAATATCTTTCACAATTTTTGTAGTACAGAAATCAAACTTTTTGTGTTTTGTCTGTTTTGATATGCGGAAACTTTTTCTAAATGCAACAATAAGTATTAGGAGACTGTATAAAAAGTGAGATTTCGCAATGTTTATAAAATAGATTTTTTACTTTGAACAATGCCACGATATGAACATTTATCGCATTTTGGAATATTTTTATAACTGAAACTATATGTTGAGACCGACGGTTGAGTAATTAAAGGTCAGTGATAGATAACATATTGCACAATGTATCTTAAACGTTGCCGTATATCGTCGTTTGTATCAGTGTTGGACAACATTAATGAAAATGGTCGAATGAAATATTCGGTCATACGCGAAAATACAATAGCCAAAATTCGTATTATTTTTACTAAATCAAAACCGAAAATTGTATGAATTAGAAAGCAAATTAAAATAAGAAAACTACTGTTTTTAAAAGTACGTATGTAACTGTACAAAAACGTAGCAGGTGTAGTCGTCAATTGGTCCGTCTGTCTCTTTGTCCATCTGTCTTCATATACAAACGCTGAAGCAACCAAAACGAATAGGTTCAAATTTGATATATATAATCACTGCAGAATTTTATCGAATCATTCGAATTTTATGAAAATCGAATAAAATTTTAAAACATATTAATAAAAGTTTTCTTCATTAAAAAGAATAATTAAATTGTTAAATCCTATCATACATAACTAATTCAATGATATTCCATTATGGAAATTTTTTCTAGGCTGAATTCTATATTGTTATTACGTCCTACATAAGATGGAATTCTATAGTTCCCTATAATTCAAATTAATCGTAATGAATATTGTAATCTTGCAATTTTGCAAAAGAGTACAACAGGTGAAGCTCCGAATAAAGCTCTGAACTAGTTATAATATGAACAAACCTTACTCTCCACATTTGAAGTACAAGTTCCGACTTGCTTTATGCTTTGTTTTATATATATATATATATATATATATGAATCATTCTCAGATAAATGGAAATTTTATGTCCTTGACCAAAAAGATAAAAATTAATGATTCTATCATGAATGTTTCAGTTTTATTTTTAAAACAGATATATGACTACATTGTGCAACAGTTTAAACATTTGAAAAATAACAATTTTATTGCTAAAAAAATTAAAAAGTTGCGAATGACATTATCATGGCATGAGTTAACTTCAAATTTAATAATTTAAAACTACACTTTGAAGTCTTGGAAAGCCTTTGAGCAAAGACAACACCAATATAATAAAGTCTTATCTTTCTACTTATGATATAATTAACATTTTAGCTTCAAAACATTTTTTTCTCTTAATTTTAAGCAATTAAATTTTGTCCCTGAATCTGATGGTCATTACTATGGCGCAAAGTGTTTTCTTTCATAGCTCAACACTAGTGGGCGAAAGAGTATACTTTTAGGTGCTGTAGTGTAGAGTAGCACATGTTCTTACAAGCAGTGGTGTCTAACTTTTTTGAAATAGGTATGTACTGTTTCATTTTGATACTTTTATTCAAAAACTGAGAACAATGTGTTTTTTATGTGTCATTACCATGTTTCATTTTACTAAAATATAATAGTAAAAATTATTAACTGTATTAATTGAATTATATAGATCTCTAGGACTATTTTGAAAGTAAATGTACTGTAAGCCTTTAATTGCTATAATTTAACCTAAAATGAGGTTAAACATTAAAAATGTCATTACTATGGCAGTCATTACCATGACTTTTCGCAAACATGGTAATGGCCAACAGACCATGGAAATGAGAAATTTAAGAATTTTTGTATTTTCTAATATTATTTCACAAAAATTATCATCAATAACATAAATTTGAGTTACTATAAAGGTTTAAACTAACTGACTCATTGTTTAAAAATTAATTAAATACGATTTTACAAAACAATCATTTTCATTTATCTTTGTGAACAAAAATGATTTTCTATTACATTATTAATGTTTATATTTAACCATGACTGATAATAAAAAGTAGGTCAATGATTAAACATAAATTTCTTAATTTTTAATGTATTTATATTTTATGAAATTAAGTTATAAAGTAATTAGTTTGATCTTCCAATTATTAATTTGGGTTTCAATAAATTAAGGCAATAAATAAGGCTAACGATTTCTGCTGATATTTTTCTCATAATGTCAGACATGCAAACATTCCATTATAAAAAATTAAAAAAAAATTGAAAATTGAAAATTTTTTTTCCTTTTTTCAAAGGCAAAATTTCACTTTATCTGAGAATGACCCATATATACTCTGACCCATATATATATATATTATTGTTGTTTGTTTATAAAGTTTCTGGTTTAAATTGATTAAAAAGAAAGCTATGTTTTTGCTTATACCGAATAATTAATTCGATTAACACAATAACGCAGTGTAGCCATCTCTAATTTTGTCTAAGATAACAGTTTTCAATTTTAATATTTTGTTCTTTATTTTTATGCTAACGACCCGGTTACTTTCTGCAAACCAATCTGCAATTTAACCTAACGTTATTCTTGTTAAATGTAACACACATCATATATTTTACAGTATTCATAATACTTGTCAATCATTTTGACTTACCAGAATGTTACTTTAATTAAGCCACTCGAGCACTAACCTAATTAATGTCCATCAAACACGAAAATTCAAGATCTTTGGTTAGTTACTCATTAACCCTTGAAATAAGGTAATCTAAGTATTTTCACGAAGTAAAAAAAAATAGAATTCAATGGTGTTTAATTTTCAAAATGATTCTTCGCAGTGCTTAAAATATATTAAGGTGAGTAATGACATCGTTATCAACGTATATTATTATTTTTAGATCTCCTTCGTTTCGAGTGACACACAAAATTGATTACAATTATTTTTCGTACATTTTATTGATTCAAATGACGAGAAATAAAAAAAGTACCAGTTTATATCTAATCACGCTTAAAATAAGAGTTATTATTTAAAAATATTTTATAATACTTTTTTGATACATAAAGCACTCAACATTAATTAAAGTTTTGTTGTACATGCCCCGAACGAAGGAAAGATGGGGGGGGGGGGGGTAGATAGCAATTCTTATCAACAAAAGTAGTAGACAGCATTCTTTCTCTAATATTTATTAGTAAATAAAAGCATGATTTCAAATATATTTGCTATATAGCTTATCGCACAGTGATTATATATGCATATCCATATGAAGAAGAATTCTAATGTCAATCTTTTGAGGAAATTCCATATTTTAGTATTAAATTATTTAATAATAATTTATTAATTTTAGTAATACTTTTGTATTTTAATAAAAATATACATGAAAATGTAAAAAACAAAGATATCATAATGTTTTGAATTAAAAATCATGTTAGAAATAAAACAGAAAATTTTGATTGGATCATAAATAAATGATATCGTTATCGGAAGATAACTTCCATCCCACTAGAGAAATCTTACCCCTTCTCCCTCCTAAAATGATAACAATATACATGTACAGTCCCAAACGTATAAAAGAAAACAGTTTTCAGTTTTAAGATTTTGTTCCTTATTTTTCATTAACGATCTGGTTACTTTCTGCATTCTGCTCTAAAAGTTACCCTAACGGTATTCTAGCTAAATGTAACACCCAACATATATTTTACAGTATTCATAATACTTGTCAATCTTTTTGACTTACCAGAATGTTATTTTAACTAAGCCACTCGAGCACTAACCTAATTATGTCTATTAAACACGAAAATTCAATATTTTGGTTAGTCATACATTAACACTTGAAATAAGGTAGTACAAGCATTTCCATGAAGTACCAAAGTAAAATCCAATAGTATTTAATTTTCAAAATGGTTTTTCGGAGTGCCTAAAATGTAATTAATGTAGTTAAATTATTTTGATAAATTTATAATTAAAAATGACATATTAACTATATTAAAAAATGTTTAAAGCTAATTAATTATTATTAATTACTTAAAATGTGCGATCACTTTTGAAAAAGAAAGTTTGTGACCACTTTTAGAGAAAAGTTGGAATTTATACTTCGAATGTAGTGAATGATGTGCGTTCGTAAAACTAGTTTTATAAATATTCAGAGTTTAGTGCAATAGCTGTTATATTCCTTTGCAAAAATGAATGAATACAAAATTCATTGTGATTAAATACATTAACACCTCTTTTAACAAAAAAAAAATCAGAAGTTCCTTTATGTTTATTCTTCGTTTTAATATTTTGTAATTTAATTAAAACAATAACTATTTCATTAATGGGTTTCACAAAACAGTTTTTTATATGATTGCTTTTAAAGAAAATTTACCTTCAAAGACTTTTCTTTTATTTTAAAGAAGACAAACAATAAAAAAATTCAGAGATATTTTCTATCATTTCTTTATGATTCTGGACTCATTTATAACACAAAAACATTCAAATGTTCTTCTTCGAATCTTCTTACATTTTATTCAAATATTGTAACGAATATACTTTGAAGAAATTGTGAAACAAGTGAAAGGGTTTCTCTGTTCATTGATGACTTATGTGAGCGAAATATGTTATTAAATTACCTTAAAAAGTCATACATTGATATTATTTCTTCTGAAAGAAATTGTTAACTGTGATATTCGTTAAAAAATATAAAATGGCATACAATCACTACAACAAACTTAAAAAACAAAAATACCATTTTTATAAATTACTAGGTGGAACCCGTCAAAACTTGAGGGTAACAGTATGAAAAAACCAAAGAAAAAAAGAAATTTTTAAACATTAGTGCATTAATGTGAAATAATGACAAAAATGTACAATATAATAATTAATAAAATTTCATATGTAAAAAATCAAATTTATGAAATCATAAAAAAATTACTGCTACTGTTGCACTCAGTTCCAGGTATACCCAGGAGGTCGGGTGCTATACTCACTAACCCTTTTATTTTTCCAGCAGGCATGCTTGTGTAAAGTTGACAATTTTTCAAAGAAATTCCTGCTACGAACGACAGCTTGTGTAAAATTAAAAACTTTCTGTGTACTTAAAAATTGGGTGAAAAGCTTTCTGCAAATTAATTTTGAAGAAAATTACGTGTTATATTACATATTATATGGTCCTTAGTTGAAATTTGCGTGGTCCATGGATCGCGAGAAAACGAAAAATTTTGTCCAAGTATCATAAAAACTACGAATTTTGTAAAAAGATTTTAAAAAATTGTCTGGATATCATAAAAAACGCAAATTTTAGCAAATAATCACAAAAATAGCAAATTTCGTCAAATACCCCCTTCCCCTCCAAAAACAACACCCGGAAATTTTGTAAATAGATGGGAAAAAAACAGCAAATTTCCTACAGATAGTAGAAGACAACAAATTTCTTCAAAAAATCGCTCAAACATTGTAAAATTTGTCAAAAACCTGCAAATAAAAAAAATTGTCCAGGTAACCCAAATAAAACAAAATTCGTCAAAATATTACAAAAAATCAAAATTTTGTCAAAACGTCTTGAAAAATGGCAACTTTCATGAAAAAGTTTTGAAAAAAAGCAAATTTCGACAAAAAATCCCTAAAAAAATTGCAAACTTGCAAACAAATCATGAAGAAAACTAAAATATTGTGAGAAAACAACATATTTTGTCAAATGATTGCGAATAAGTGACAAATTTTGTCAAAGAATGGAAAAAAGGCACATTTCGTCAAATAATCACAAAAAAGTAAATTTCGCAAAAAACGACAAATTTTTGCATAAAGATCACGAAAAAGGTATAAATTCAATAAAATGGCAAATTACTTCAAAATCCCCCCCCCCCGAAAAAAATACCACCAGGAAATTTTGTAAATAGATAAGGAAAAAACAGCAAAGTTCGTCAACAAATCGCAAAAACAGCGATTTTCTTCAAAAGATTGCTAAAAAAATTTAAAATTTGTTGAAAGACTGCAAAAAAACACAAATTTTGTCTAGGCATTCTAAATAAAACAAATTTCATCAAAGTATTGCAAAAAATCAAAATTTTGTCAAAACAACTTGAACAATGAAATTTTCATGAAAAAATTTCGAAAAAAAGGCAAATTTTGACAAGAAATCACTAAAAAAATGGCAATTTTGTAAAAGTATTGTGAAAAAAACAAAAATTTTCTCAAATGATTGTGAGTAAACGACAAATTTCGTCAAAAAATGGAAAAAAAGGCACATTTCGTCAAATAATCACAAAAAAGGTAAATTTCGCAAAAAAACGACAAATTTTGCAGAAAGACCACGAAAAAGGGATAAATTCAATAAAATGGCAAATTACATCGAAAGTTCGCGACAAAACGACAAATTTCATCAAAAGAACTCGAAAAAACGACAAACTTCACCGAAAGACCTCGTGAAAACGACAAATTTTGTCCAGGTATCATAAAAGACGTGAATTTCGTCAAAAGATTTCGAAAACACATAAAATTTGTCTAGGTACTTCAAAAAACACAAATTTTGGTAAATAGATTGTGGGAAAGCAACAAATTTTGTCAAAAGATGGGAAAAAAGGCACATTTCGCCAAAAGATCATAAAAAAGATAAATTTCGCAAAAAATAACAAAAAAACGACAAATTTTGCAAAAAAATAACGAAAAAACGACAAATTTTGCAAAAAAAATAACGAAAAAATATAAATTCGATAACACGACAAATTAAATCGAAAGATCATGAGAAAAAACGACAAATTTCATCAAAAGACCTCGAGAACATGACAAATTCCACTAAAAGATCTCATGAAAAAGACAAATTTTGTCCAGGTATCATAAAAAAACGTGAATTTCGTCAAAAGATCGCGAAAACATATGAAATATGTCGAGGTACCTCAAAAAACGGAAATTTTGGTAAATAGATTGTGAGAAAACAGCAAATTTTGTCAAAAGATGAAAAAAAAGGCACATTTCATCAAAAAGTGCGAAAAAAGGTAAATTTCGCAAAAAACAAAAAATTTCTCAAAAAAATCACGAAAAAATGACGAATTTCGCGAAAAAAATCACGAAAAAAAGGTAAATTTGATAAAATGACAAATTACATCGAAAGATCGCGAGAAAAAAGGACAAATTTCACCAAAAGATCTCGAGAAAACGGCATATTTTGTCCTGTATCATAAAAGATGGGGATTTCATCAAAAGATCGTAAAAATACATAAAATTTGTCTAGGTACCTCAAAAAATGCAAATTTTGGTAAATAGATTGTGAGAAAACAACAAATTTTGTCAAAAGATGGAAAAAAAAGCACATTTCGTCTAAAGATCGCAAAAAATAGCAAAGAAACGACAAATTTCTCAAAAAGATAACGGAAAAACGACAAATTTCACAAAAAAGGATAAATTCGATAAAACGGCAAATTAAATCGAAAGATCGTGAGAAAAAACGACAAATTCGACCAAAAGACCTCAAGAAAAAGACCAGAAAATTTGTCCAGGTGTCATAAAAAACGCGATCTTCGTCAAAAGATCCCGAAAACACAAAATTTGTCTAGGTACCACAAAAAAGGCAAATTTTGCCAAATAAGCATAAAAAAAATAAGAGCAAGTGATAAATATGGTATATAAGGACTGCATTATCACGATTGAACGCTATTCATAAAGAGGGATCTTTTTTGATAATTTTATTTTTCTTCGTGGATTATAACGATCTTCATATTTTTCGAAAAACATTGTTGGGAGATCAAGATGAAGAGATTGAAAAAGAAAAAGCAAATTTCATCAAAATATTCCTCCCTCCCTTCCCCCTCAAAAAACTCAGCAAATTTCGTCACAGGAACACTTTTAAATAAATTAATTTTTTTTTTTTTTTTTTTTTTTTTTTTTTTTTTTTTTAAAGGAACGTCGACTCAACACAAAGAAAGTTAAACATTAAATAAATATTAGTGATTCACAAAGCTGTTTATAACTGGGCATATTTTCATTTCATATGCAATTCTCCATTCTCCGGCGAACACAATGTAATGTAAATACTTCCTAAACATTGTGAGTTTGCTCAGATATGAAATTACAAGGGGGAAAAATCACCGTTTTTTGACATGAGTATTATAAGAAAATGAAGCAAAAAATAAATAGTGTTTTGCGAATCTGTTTATATCCATGAAGTCAATAACATCGGTCGAAAATCCCTGATTCTTTTTCCCTCTAAAAAACAATGTGATATCCAGCTAGGTTTTTTACACATACTTAATATAAATATGAAAATTACAATTCAGAAAATTCTTATTCGACCAAGAACGTAAATAAAAACTTTAATCATTAACTATTGAATGTTTCAATTTCATATGAAACTCTCGGAAAAAGAATAATAATAATAATAAAAAAAAAAAAATCAGATTTTTTTTTTTTTATTCTCTACGTTAAGCCTAATCTTGCCGTCTATAACAATCGTGTTTAATACGGAAAAAGAATACAAATGGAAATAAAATAACTTACGTATTAAGTTAATTGGTGCAGTTAAAAAAAACAATGTATTCCCAAAAATATGAGGGTAATTATAAATAACCAAGTTAAATAAAATCCCTGTTTCACCATAGCAATCAACAGTGATAATGCAGGCAGTCCTTATACCACAACTTTACCATTTGCTCTTATTGACTGACTTCTTCGTGGCTGTCTTCATCGGGTTCCTGCGCATGCGCTGTTTGCCGTGAAGGCAGAAAAACCGAAGAGATTGCGTTTTGCGAAATAAGTAATAGCTTAATGCCAGAAAATGGTGAGTACAACCGGAACACTTGCTCGCGCATGTGTATAGACTGTTTTTGGCTATACTTAAAAGAATCTTATTGTTTTAATATATATGATATTATTGCTTTTTTTATATTGAACTTACTTTTTATTCAAAATTAAGATGTAAATACGGTTTGTAAAACTATAAAGTTGATAAATTTTATTTTACAAGGATGTCAATGGAAAGTTTGTAATCAGTTTTGTCAAATCCGTTTTGATGGAGAATTTTTTTTTTTTTTTAAAGGTGTTAAACTACAAGTATTTAGTGTTTAAGGATTAAAAAAGGTGTTAAACTACATTACAAAGAGTTTTATAACATAAAATCTCTTCAGATGATGTTAAAATCCCAAGTGCTTTCAACTGTTATAAAATACCTTTTATCAGTGAATAATTCTGAGTATGCCTCATGTTACAGCTGTGTTTGTAACGCCTTTTTTATAACTATTGAAACTACTTAGGATTTTAACTTCATTTAACAGTTTTTATATTACAAAACTTTTTTTAATTTATTTTAGCCTTTATTTTAAAATAAAATAAATCAGAAGTTCCATTATGTTTATTTTTCCTCTTAAATTGTTTTAACTAAATTAAAACAATATTTATTTCATTAACGGTTTTCGCAAAATGTTTTTTGTTATTTAATTGATTTGAAAGAAATTTTATCTTTAATGACTTTTCTTTTCTTTTAAACGAGACAAACAATAAAAAATTTTCAAAGATATTTTATATCTCTTTTTTACGATTCTCTGTTCATTTATAATACAGAGACATCCAAATCTTTTTCTTGGAATCTTCTTCCACTTTACTCAAAGATTGTAACGAATATACTATAACGAAATTGTGAAACAAGTGAAAGGGTTTCTCTGTTCATTGATGACTTACGTGGGCGAAATATGTTATTAAACTACCGACCATTTCCTTAAAAAGTGATACTTTTATGTTCTTTCTTCTAAAAGAAATTGCTACGCGCGATATTCGTTTTAAAATATAAAATGGTATACAATGTCTAGAACAAACTAAAAAAAAAAAAAAAAAAAAAAAAAAAAAAGTAGCACTTTTATAAATCCGGTTATTGCTTTTTTACTTTTTACTTACTCATCATATGTAGTATAAGTCTTATAATAGTTTTAATAATAAAAATTTTTTTAACGTATTTACACGTTTCAGATACTGGAGATTCCAAGAAATATATCTTTAGAGAAAAAATTTTGCCGTCCCTTTTTGTGTCTGTAAACGCTTTATCTTCCGAACAAATTGAGATACAGACTTGAAATTTTATATGTACTTAGTATGTAAGAATAGGACGAAGCCTATTTAATATCAGTAACCTCGATTATCCGGAACGTTTTTTTTCGGACTCTCGAAAAATTCGTTCGGATATAAAAAAATTCTAATTTTTTTTATTTTAAGGGATGGACGTAAAAGGCATTAAAATAACACAAATTTTGAATAATTAATGAAGTTGATCAAATTATTAGTTGTCGATATAATTGTAATATTGTTTTACACATTCCTTGATTTTTCACGACCCTGTATTTTGTTCAAATTGCATTTCAAAAATATATTTTAATTGAAAATGAGACGCTTAACGACCCCCGACGGCTAGTTTCTATATTCAATAGAAGAAAGTATTTTTAATGAAATTTTTTCGACTTCCGGTTTATGACGGATTTACACGTTTTAAAGAACAGAGATTCGAAAAAACATGTTTTTAACAAAATATCTATCTGTCCGTGTGGGTGTCTTTGTATGTCACCATAATACAATCGATAAAAGTAAAAAAAAAAAAAAAAAAAAAAAAAATATAATGACAATGCGATTTGTTTTCAAAAATTTTATCGCTATTGTTAAAGAAATTGTTTAGTTTAAACAATGTGTATGAAAATTTCTCTACAATTTAATAAAATATTTTACAACAAGGAAACATTGTGCTTGACAATCAACTCATGAAAAAATAATTACATTTAAAAAATTCCACTGACAGACTATCTGGCTAATGAACAGTTTATCGATAAGATTAATATTTCAATATAGATTAGGAAACAAATTGCCAGTAAGATTAAAAGAGATAATATTGTCAAATAAAAAAAAAAAAAAGCATGTTTTATTTTCCAAATATTCTATCGGAATTATCAAAAGAATTGATGAAAATTTTTAATTTAAACAATTTGTTAATTATTAAGCACACACTACACAAATTATTCCATATGCACTGGTTCTTTAAAAAACACTTTATTAAAGGAATGACACTCGTTCGCAGCTCACTGCTGCGTTATCGTCTGCATTTATCTCAAACACAACTTTAGAATAAAAACAGAAAAAACACTTCACTTCTCTTCAGTTTCTGTACACTGAGATTTTAATTATAGGTAGCACGGTATCGTCTGCCTACATGGAACATACCGGCCCCCATTGACATGTTTCACATTCAATAATAACTCTTTTTTTACTAAGTACACTAATTACACAAATAAATACAAAAGGTCACTATATATGTTACTTAAATATAAAATTGAAAAAAAAACAATATATCACTCACACATATATATATATACATTTTTTTTAAGTACTATGGGTTTCAGGCATAGGTAAAATACATATTTTACTAATCGATCTTTTAAAAATTCCATTCTGAGTTTTTACCTGAACTACGCGAATTTTCTTATCGTTACCGTAATATACTTCAATAATTCTGCCTAAAGGTCACTTATTGCTTGATATATTTTCCTCTACTAACAACACTAGATCTCCTATTTTTACATTATCCTTTTCAAATCTCCACTTACCCCTCTGTTGTAATTCACTTAAATAATAATGGTGCCATTTGCGCCAAAAAAGTTGTACAATTTTAGTTATTCTTTGCCATTTTTGAGGCGATTTTCTCTTATATTAGTTAAATCAGGCTCAATAATGACATTTAATGGTCTGTTTATAAGAAAATGAGCTGGAGTTAGGACTCCAAAATCATCTGCGTCATCTGATAATGGACTCAAAGGCCTCGATTTTAATATTCCCTCTATTTGTATCATTACTGTAAGAAATTCCTCATAAGTGAGATTAGCACCTCTCACAATTCTCTTAAAATGAAATTTAAAGGATTTTATTGCGGCCTCCCAAAGACCCCCGAAATTCGGTGATCTGGGGGGAATAAATTTCCACTCAATGCCTTCACTAGACAAATATGCTGCTAATTTCTCATCAGGTTTTCTTACTAATTCATAAAAGACCCTAAGTGTTTTATCTGCCCCAATAAAATTTTTTGCATTATCAGAATACAATTTGGCACATTTACCTCTGCGTGCTATGAATCTTTTCAGTGCCGCAATAAATGATTCGGAAGTTAAATCTGAAGCAATTTCTATGTGTATAGCCTTAAATACAAAACAAACAAAAGTACAGACATAAATTTTTTGTAAGATGGTCCTACGTGCATAACCAATTTTGATCATAAATGGCCCACACAGATCAACACCCGAAATATTAAAGCAATAGTCTAATTGGACTCTATCCCTGGGCAAGTCGCCCATCAATTGATTTGCAATAACTGGTTTAGCTTTAGAACATGGAATGCACTGATGAAGCACCTTTCGACACATTGCACGACCATTTATTGGCCAAAATTTATTTCTTACTAAGGATAGTAAAGTTGACGCACCAACATGCAAATATTTCTTATGATAATAATTTATAACAATTACAGTAAATTTATTACTCTTTGGTAAAATCGCCGGGTGCTTTTTTGAAAAATTTAAATTACTATTATTTAACCTGCCACCAACCCTTAAAATTCCAAATTCATCTAAGTAAGGGTTGAGGCCTTTTAACTTGCTACTCGGACTTACCGACCCTTTAGTCTGAAGACTATGTATGTCTGCACTGAATTCATTATTTTGTATTGATTTAACTAAATGTCTCTCTGCAAGCTCCAATTCTGACGTACTCAAGGGTCCATTACACTTATAAAGAGGGTTTCTTGTATTCATCACAAATCTGAAAATATAACTAAGAATACGCACAATCGTTAAATAATTATTACTAAGATTAATCAAGTTATATACAAAACAATTCTCGGTGATATTACAACTTATAACATTAAATTCATTCGAGGATTTAACATTAAATTTGAGCTCTTTATTGAACTCATCATTTGTTTCTGGTATGGTTATTGTACGTTGAGGATAATCACTGTTCTGAAGAAATGACGGTCCCTTCCACCACAATTCACAGTTTGCAAGTTTGTCAGAATCCATACCTCTGGAAAGTTTGTCAGCAGGATTTTCTTCTGAGCAAATATGATGCCACTGTTCAGCACTAGAGTTTTCTTGTATGTTGCCACTCGATTTTGAACAAATTGCTTAAGGTCGATAGGTTCTTTTTGAATCCATGCTAACACAATCATTGAATCTGACCAAAGGAAAACATTAGTCACTATTACTTTCATGGATGATAATACTCTGTTTACCAGTTTGGTTAGCAACACTGCTGCACATAATTCCAATCTTGGAATAGTTAGACTCTTTATCGGTGGAACTCGTGACTTGCTAGCGATTAAATTCACCATCACATTTCCTAAGGAATCACTGGATTTGCAATAAACTGCTGCCCCATAGCAACGTTCTGAGGCGTCAGCAAACCCGTGTATTTCTATAATTTCTGGGTTTTCAATTATAATACGCCTACAAATTTTTATATTATTTACACATTTAAATGACATAAGAAATTGATGCCACTCATGAAACTCTGATTCAGGAAGCTCGTCATCCCAGTCAATATTGATTCTCCACAATTTTTGCATTAGTATTTTGGCTTTAGATATAACTGGACCAAGAAGTCCCAGTGGATCAAAGAGTCTCGCGATTGTTGACAATACTTCTCGCTTTGTGTAGGAATTGCTCAGTTCCACCTTAACTCGAAAAGTGAAACAATCATCTCTTGGGTTCCACGAAACCCCTAACGTTTTAGTTTCGATTTCATTTTCAAATTTGTACCCTTCTTCATATGTCAGCGAAAGATTTTTATCACTTGTACACCACTTATGGAGTCTCATACCTGCTTTATGCATAATCGCTATGAGCTGCCGCTGCAACTCTTTGGCTTCTTCAAGCGAAGGTGCACCGCACAAAATATCATCCATGTAAATATTTTCTCGAAGAACCGATGCTGCCATCGGATAATTATCTCCTTCATCAATCGATAGCTGGTTGAGTGTTTTCATTGCTAAATAAGGCGCACTAACCGTACCGTATGTAACGGTCTGTAGTTCAAAAATTTTAGGCTCTTCTTCGAAATTATCGTTCCACAAAATTCTCTGCAATGCGTGCTGACTAGGATCAATATTGATCATTCGATACATCATTTGAATATCCGCAGTCAGTGCATAAGTATGCTCTCGAAAACTAACCATAATCGTGAATAAATCATTCTGAATAACACCGCCATTATATTGCAATGAATTAAGTGATGTGCCATTTGTTGTTGTGGCAGAACAGTTAAATACAACTTTCAGTTTTGTGGTGGACTATTCTGGTCTAAAAATGCCATGATGTGGAGCATAATACACGACGTCAGGTTCTTTCACTTCTTTAACCTTTCTCATATGCCCCAACATTTCATATTCATTTAAAAAATCTTTATACAATTTGAAGTATTTCTTATCTTTTGATAAGCGAGTCCACAGCGATTTGAGTTTTTTAAGAGAAAGCTCCCTAGATTGGCCTAAACACGAAGGATTTTTCTTTAAAGGCATTTTCACATTTTCACCACGTATCTCCCTTCCGCATTTCTCCAATGCGTGCGCGCAAAATGTTGATCACATATCTCAAATTCCTTACTTTTTGATAACTCTACTTCGACGCTTTCAACTTCCCAAAACTTTTTTAATGTTTGGTTTAAATCTTCCTCCCGAATTAGCCCACAATGAACTTTTACATCACTTTCCTGCTCTATGCATCCACTAGCCACATACCCAAATACGGTATTTTGCAAAAGTAAATTTGAACTCTGAGAATATATTTGTCCCGGTCTTAATAACTCATAAAATATTTCTGCCCCCAACAACATATCAATTTTATCAGGGAAATTAAATCTATAATCTGCTAATATAGTTAAATCTGGTACTTCAACATTTATGTTAACCACTTGTTGCGGAATTAAATCTGTAATTTTCCTTATTACTAGCATACTCAATTCTCTTTCAAAACTTTTATCTCTATTCGCTATTTTTGTATTTACGCAGCCTTTTATTGTCATAGAAGTATCATCCAAACATGAAATTAAAGTATTCGTTTTATTAATTCTAAGCTGCAATCGATTAGCACACTGCGAAGTTATCAAACATGCTTGTGAACCGACATCTAGTAAGCATCTAACTTCCTGCCATTCCGAGAACTTATCTTTAATGAGGATACGCGCCGTACTTAATAAAACGGATTTTGTTTTATTTTTCACAAAACTAGAGGCGACAGTCCTCGGAGGGTAGGAAAGGATTTCCTCGGGTTGTGAATTTTTTATTCCTGCAGCCGATTGAAACACATGACCAACATTTTTATTTTGATTATTTAATTCCTTTTCTTCTCTAGAAAAATGTATTAGCTCAGAATGCGGTAGGTTACATCTAGCACAATTTTTAGACTTACATTTCTGTGCGCAACAATTATAATTTAAACATTTGAAACATGCTTTATTTAATTTCACAACTTCTACTCAATCTTTAATGGACAGTTTTTTGTATTGCGGACAAGAATGTAAACCGTGATATTCATTAGATTTACACAAGACACATTTGACATTTTTTGTTTCCGAAAAAAATATATTTGAAGCGCTCCTTTGAGGCCGATTTTGAAATTTATTTGTCGCTATACGTTTATTTTCATTTATCGTGTTTCTCGAATACACATTTGATTCACCTTTAGATTTATTTTTAATCGACAAAAAAATATCGCATTCTCTTCCTAGTTGCTGTGGTTTAAAATATGACTCTGATTGTTTAATTGCGATATGATTCATTAATTCGCGATCTAAAGAACTGAAAATTTTATCTGAAACAATCAGATCGCATAATGATTTAAAATCATTTACCTCACGCAAATTACAGTAATACTGAAAAATTGAACTCAGCCTAGCTGCAAATTGAACGTAACTTTCCGACGGTAATTTTTGCGCACTCTTGAAATTGTTTAAACATTCTTGTGCAGTAGGTTGAAATTCCCTTAACACTATATTTTTCAATTTATCATAACTAATCAACTCTTCCTCTGATAAATAGATCATTAAATTGCTCGCTTTTTCGCCGAGAATATTTAACAGAATTTCGGCCATAAACTCTTCAGGTACATTTTTAGTTCGAAACGCTTTCTCAAGAGATTGAAAAAAAAGATTAAATGACTCAGCTCTCGTTGGTAAAGGAATAGTTAAAGTTTTAATACTTTTAATAAAACTTTCCAAGTTATTGTTCCCTGTTTCCGTTTCCGATTTTTCTGTTACGGACGGCAAATTTTCCAGATATTCTTTACGCAATTTGGCTATTTCTTTCTCTAACTGAGCTAGTTTATTTTTTTCAAATTCCGAATTTTGGGATGGTTCTTTACGAATATTTTCTAATTCTAACTCTTTTTCTAATTGCGCTAATTTAATTTTTTCTAATTCTAATTTTGTGTTCTCAGTTTCTGTTCGTGATTTATACTCCTCAACAACCGAATTAACGATGCTTTTTAATAACTGCTCATTTGAGTAATATTCACTATTCTCTATAATATTTCTTAAATCAATAATTTTACTACTTTCAGGAGCAGTTAAACCCAATTCCTCAACTACAAGCTTAAGCTCGTGTTTATTTAGATTATCAATAACAGACATAATAAAATCAAAATAAACTAAAAAATTGCTCTTACCTCACTCAAATCGCTGCGAAATTCCGAGGAAGACTCATTATAATTCTTAAATTGATCATCTTAAACACAATATTTCACTTGTTCGAGCACGATATTATTCGAAGATTCTCATGTTGAACGTTGACAGATCTATAATAGAACTCTTCATATAACATCAGCACATAGTTCAAATTCCATGATTTTTCACTCTCATAAATAATTATTTTCACCTTACGGCTCGGCGGTCCATGTTAATTATTAAGCACACACTACACAAATTATTCCATATGCACTGGTTCTTTAAAAAACACTTTATTAAAGGAATGACACTCATTCGCAGCTCACTGCTACGTTATCGTCTGCACTTATCTCAAACACAACTTTAGAATAAAAACAGAAAAAACACTTCACTTCTCTTCAGTTTCTGTACACTGAGATTTTAATTATAGGTAGCACGGTATCGTCTGCTTACATGGAACACAATTAATATGAAAATTTTACTGGAATTGCATAAAATAATCTATAATAATAAAGAGAGAAGGATGTTTGTCTGTCAGCGCTGTTCTGAAGAGACTGCTGCACGTAGAGTTACAAAATTTGGAGGGAAGGTACTTTTTTACATGTAGTTTTGCACCTCGAAGCCCGATTTTCGATTTTTTATTTAGATTTTTTTTAATAATTTTTTTAGGCGATTTTTAGCGTTATTTTTGCGGTTTTATCCCAGTAGTGAAAGGAATACGGTTTCATTCTTTTAACCCAAAATAGCAATTTTTTTTTTCTCTTTTAAACAAAGTTTATTCGGAATTTGTACAGCGATTTTTGAATTTTTAACGAATTTTTAATGCGATTTTTAGTGTTTTTTTCTCATTTTGCGGCTATTTTTTGAGATAAATAAAACGAAAATCGTTTTAAATTTTTAGCCTAATGCCCTAAATTTTGTGTTTGTTATGATTTTTAAACTTTAACGATTTCTAATGCGATTTTTAACGTCTTTTAAAGATTTTTGCGTTTAGCATCTAATTTTTTCATAGTTGTTCTATCAAAAACTTGAGCTGTTGAGAATGCAATAAGTAGTATTTTTTTGTGAAATCTATCTAAAATGTCAAAAATTTAGATACCACTATTTTCGAATAGCAATTTCATAAACTATCTTAAATTCTTGCTTAAGACCGCTACCCTCTCGAGTTATATATCAGCTGATAGGTTATTTAACAGAGTATGGTTTTGATAAAGTTTTTGAAGAATAGAGTGCTCTACCTGGTGGTGGAAAATGGAACTAATAGAACGCTATTTTTTAAAATCTATAATAATAAAGAGACAAGTTTGTGTGTGTGTCAACGCTGTTCTGAAGAGCCTGCTGTACGTAGAGTTACAAAATGTGGAGGGAAGGTATTTTTATACATGTAGTTTTGCACCTCGAAGCCCGATTTTCAACTTTTTGATTAGATTTTTTTGATAATTTTTTTAGGCGATTTTTAGCGGTTTTTTGCAGTTTTATCCCATTAGTGAAAGAAATACGGTTTCATTCTTTTAACCCAATATAGCAATTTTTTTCTCTTTTCAGCAAAGTTTATTCGGAATTTGTACAGCGATTTTTGATTTTTAACGAACTTTTAATGCGTTTCTTAGTGTTTTTTTCTAATTCCGTTTTTTTTTTTTTTTTTTTTTTTTTTTTTTTAGATTGATAAAAAGAAAACCTTTTCAAACTTTTAGCCCTAAATGATTTTTAATGCGATTTTCAATGCGAATTTTAATGCTTTTTCAAGATTTTTTGCGTTTAGCATCTATTTTTTTCATAGTTGTTCTATCATAATCTTGAGCTGTTGAGAATGCAATAAGTAGTATTTTTTTTGCGAAATTTACCTAAAATGTCAAAAAATTAGTTACCACTATTTTCGAATAGCAATTTCATAAAATATCTTAAATTCTTGCTTAAGACCGCTACCCCCTCGAGTAATATATCACCTGATAGGTTGTTTAACAGAGTATCGTTTTGATAAATTTTTTGAAGAATAGAGTGTGCTAGCTGGTGATGAAAAATGGAACTAACAGAACGCGATTTTGTTAAAATTTGGAAATATAACAATGTGATTTATTTTAAATTTTAAAATGGTTTACAATACATGATAAAAAATGTAAACAAAGAATGGTGTGACACATTTCAGGGTGCATGAAAGGAGGGGCGCGAACAAAATTAGGAAATGTGATAAGGAGATCTGTTTTGCACTTTAAGGTAGTTTATAACGAATGTTAAAACTTTTAAAGTATTAGCGATGCTCTGGAGAGACCGCTGCACGAAGTTATGTATGAAATTTTACACCTTGAAGGCCGATTTTCAGTTTTTTTAATTTAATTCGTATGCGAATTTTAGTGGGTTTCGAGGCGCTTTTTCGACATTAGCGAAAAGGAAAGCGGTTTCATTCTTTCAACCTAAATTAGTAAATTTTGTTCTCTTTTCAATATAATTTATTTGGATTTCGTGCAACGATGTTTGGATTTTTAATGAATTATTTAATGTAAATTTTGCCGCTATTATTCGACATTAGTAAAAGGAATTTTGCTTAAAACTTTCAGGCTTGTATGTATTAAATACTAATGTATTAAATTTTAGCTGTTAAGATTTATGAATTTCAGCTAATTTTAATGCGATTTTTCGAGATTTTTTGCGTTTGATGTCGGATTTTTGTCATTCATGAGATATTTCCAATTACAATGTTTTACCCTATTAGAGTAAATTTTGACCCTTGTGATTTTTTAATATTGATTTTTAATGCACTTTTCAATGCAATTTTTAGAAATTTTTCGAGTTTTATGGTGGTTTTTTGATATTTGGAAGTAAAAATTGATTTCAAACTTTTAATCTAATATAATTTTAGAGATTTTTAACGCAATTTTTCAAGAATTGTTGTGTTTCGTGTCGATTTTTTATTATCTATAAAGGATTTCCTTTTACTAAGTGATTATCCTGTCGACCAATTTTGCCAAATTATTTCAATCGTGAAACAAGCCAAATTATGCAAATAAATGTACTTTTTATGTTAAATAATGAAAGAAGAGATAATTTAGAAAAACATTAATACAAATACATATAAAAATAAGAAGTAAAAACCACTTGATGACGTAACAAATATATGTAACATGTTTAATGTCAAGTGAATATGGAATTTACGATCCGCCATTATTGTAGTTTAATCTTATGGTTTGACCCAGATAGTTTCTTGGTCAACCGGATAATCAAATAGTTCAGATTTCCGATTAGAATGTTTTATCCGTTTAATAAAATTCTGATTACTGCGATTTAAAAAATAACTAACGATATTTAGTGCATATTTCAATGCGTTTTTAATGAACTTTTTAATGCGATTTAGTACTAATTTTTTCGATCCCCACCACAGTGGTGTTTTAACAATAAAAAAATTATTTTGGTTTCAAACTTTTAGCCTAATATAGTAAATTTCACCATTTACCTTTTTTTAATTTCGTCGATTTTCAATGTGATTTTTGATATATTTTGTGTTCTGCGTCGATTTTTTTGTAATTTACGTAAAAAAGAATGGTTGCTATGTTTTACATGACTAGAATTTTTTTTTTTTATTCACGGGATGTTACATTTAGTGATTTTTAATGAATTTTTCAATGATTTTGTATTGTTTTTTTTAATCTCACGGCTATTTTTTGAAATTTCGAAAAGGAAATTAATTTCGAACATTTACACTTCATTTACGAATTTTGAAATTTAGTGATTTTTTAATGCAATTTTTAGCAATGTTTTCATTATTTCTCACGCTTTGCGCCGATTTTTTCACTCGTATTTAAGAAATAATTCAGATTACACTATTTTACTCTATTAATGTAAATGTTGTCCCCCGCTATTTTTAAATTTGAAACGATTTGTAATGAATTTTTGAATACAATTTTTAGATGTTTTCGAGTCCACGGCGATTTTTTCACAATTGGAAAAGAAATTTTTAAATAATTTGTAGCTTAATGTAGTAAATTTTGACATCAATGATTCAGATTTTTCGTGTATTTTCATAAAATGTTTAGTAAGTTTTGTGTCGGTATTTTTTAACTAATGAAAGAGTTCAGATTTCAATGTTTTGTCCCATTATGGTAAATTATGTTCGCAGGAATTTAATATAAATGTTTATCTTACTATGGCAAATTTTGTCCGGATTTTTTAATTTTACTGATTTTTAATCTGTTTTATAGTGATTTTTCAAGTTCTGTGACAGTTGTTGACATCGGTAAAAAATTTCGGTTTCTAACTTTTAGCATAAATAGTATAATTTGTTCTCCACGCTTTTATGAAGTTTGCCAATTTCTAATGCGATATTCAATGTGATTTTTAGTTAGTTTGGGGGATTTTAGGTGTTCCGTGTTGACTTTTCCTTATTCATGAACGATTTCCGATTACAATATTTTCGACTGAATATTAAATTTTTACAGCCATGACTTTTAAATATTCAGCGATTTTTATTATAGTTTTCGATACGATTTTTAGCTATTTTTTTAAGTTCCTTGGCGATTTTCTGCCATTCGGAAACCAATTTTTATATCAAACATTTTGTTTAATGTAGTTATGTTTCGAATGCAATGATTTTGGCGTTCCATGCCCACATTTTGTAATTTATGAATGATTTCGATCATAACCCCCCCCCCCCTTCTCCCTGCTTTAATATTATTTTTTTAAGCATTGACTTCCAAATATTTAGCTATTTTTAATGCAATTTTCAATGTTATTTTTAGCCATTATTCAAGTTCCGTGGCGATTTTTTTACATCCGGAAATCGATTTAGATTTCAAACTTTTTGGTTAACATGGTTAATTTCTTGATTACAATATTTTATATTATAACAGTGAATTTTTACCGTAGGGATTTTTAAATGTTTTACGACTTTCATTACAATTTTCAATGCAATTTTTGGGCTTTCTCAGTCTTTTTTTAATTTTAACATTTTTCAAAGGAATTCGATTTTAAATTTCTAGACTAATAAGAGTTTGGTTTCAAATTTTTATCCTTTACGGTAATTGTTTTGCTCTCTTATTTTGATTTACAGTAATTTTTAATGCAGTATGCTTTTTTTTTTTTTTTTTTTTTTTTTTTTTTTTTTTTTTTTGAATTTACGGCGATTTTTTTCAGATATGGAAAAGGAATTCGGTTTTTAATTTCTTTGCTAATATGATAAATTTTCTCCTGTGCGATTAAAGATTTTTATTGTGATTTTGTAGCAGTTTTTTTCGTATTTCAATGCTTTTTACATTATCAAATTAATTAGATTCAAAACATTTATCCAAGTAGAGTAAATTTTGAGTTCCGTGATTTTTGAAAATTTTGCCATTTTTAAAGCGATGTTTACGTTTCTTCGCGACCCGCTTCGATTTTTTAAAGGTTGAATTTTTGGCCGAATTTATTAAATTCTGATCTCTTTTCTTCAAAGTTTATTCGAATTTTGAAAAACAATTTTTGAATTTTGTTTTATATTTTTATGAGATTTTTAATGTTTTTGGCGATTTGTAAGATTTTTCCACATTAGTAAAAATAATCCAACTTCAATTTTCTAGCCCATCTCTTTTCAACGAAGTTTAGACGAAATTCGTGCAGCATTTTTTTTAATTTTTCGAGGTTTTTACTATGATTTTTAAAGTTTTTTCGCAATTCATGCTATTTTTTGATGAACCCGGGCAACGCCGGGCAGAACAGCTAGTTTACAATAAGTAAAAACTTCACGTGACAATCAATTCATGGAAAATTAATTGTATTTGATAAGTTACAGTGGGGAGAGACCTCGCTTATCCGCAGTTTATCCATAGGATTAATAGTACAATATGGAAGACGGAACAATTTGCCTGTAGGATTAAAATAGATAATATTGTCAAATAAGAAAACATACCATATACTCATTTTCCAAATGCTCTACTGGAATTGTTAAAAGAATTGATGAAAATTTTTAATGCAAACAATCATTTTTAAAATTAAAAAATTATAATTTCATAACATAATTTATAATAACAGAGCACACCACTTGACAATTAACTCATGGAAAATTGATTGCAATTGATAAGTTGACTGAGTGACCTTTTTTGCCAATCAGTAGATTATCCATGCGATTAATAGTACATTATATAACAGGAAAATTTTTTCCAGTAGGATTAAAAGAAATAATATTGCCAAATGAGTAAAAAAATAGCATGTGTTCATTTTTCAAATATTCTGTCGGAATTGAAAAAAGAACTGTTGAAAATTTGTAATTTAAACAATTAGCATGGAAAGTTAACAAAAATTTCACAAAATAATTTATAAAAACTGACTACTTTGAAGACATGTGACAAGCAATTGAAGGAAAACTAATAGCATTTGATACGTTAAAATTACAAACCTTTTCCCTCATGCATATTTTATCCATAAGATTAATATAATCGCTAATTTAAAATGAAGAAGAAATTACCTGTAAGATTAAAGGGCATAAAATCCTCACATCACAGTTTGCATTTGATATATTCGTTAACTTAATCATATCGTAAAAAGTCTATAAACATTATCATTTTAAACATTTTCGTTTGCTATTAATCGCTTTAGAGCTCAAACTAAAATAGCACTGCAAAAACACATTCATTGCTTTTTTACAAAACAATTACATCAAATATGGCAGAAAAGCATTTTCCTCAAACTAATTTCGCACGTATACTTCGCACCTGAGGTAACTCTATTTCTTACCAGAATTTATTTTAAGTAAACTTACTTCTGCTTACCATTTATGTGAATTTTTTTCCCAATAAAATTTACTTTTCAAAAAAACTTAACCAAACCACGGCGCATATGGGGATAATTACGGTATTATTTTAGGATATTGGTAATTAAGGGTAATAAAAATATGGATCTAATATTACTATCTTTTAAAAATATCAGTTTAATCTAGATCCCTGATTCGAATCCTGTTCCGATGGATTTAACATTACTATCTCAGTAAAATATCAGTTTAATCTAAGTCCATCATAAGATCCTTGCTCTTTAAGATCTAATATTATTCTCCCTGTAAAATATCAGTCTAAACGCGACCTTTGATTTGAGTCCTGGTCCGAAGGATCTAACATTACTAATCCTGTAAAATATCAGTTTAATCTAGATCTTTGATTCGAGTCCTGGTCGGATGGATGTAACATTACTATTCCCGTAAAATATCAGTTTTATTTAGATCCCTAATTTGAGTCCTGCTCGTATAGATCTAACACTACTATCCCTGTAAAATATAAGTTTAATCTCGATCTTTGATTTGACTCCTGGTCTGATGGATTTAACATTATTATCCCCTAAAATATCAGTTTAATCTAGATCCCTGATTCGATAACTGGCTAGGGGAATCTAACATTACTATTCTCGTAATATATCAGTTTAATCAAGATTCCTAGTTCGAAACCTGTTCCAATAGATCTAACACTACTATCCCAATAAAATATCAGTTTAATCTTAATCCCTCATTCGAGACCTGCTCGTATATATATAACATTACAATCCCTGTAAAATATCACTTTAAAGTCAATCTTTATTTGAGTCCTTATCCGATGGATCTAACATTACTAACCCTGTAAAATATCAGTTTACACTCGATGTATGATTTGAGTCCAGATCCGATGGATTTAACATTACTATCCCTCTAAAATATCTGATTAATCTGGATCTTTGGTTCGAACCCTGGACTTAGCATTATCTAACATTATTAACCCTGTAAAATATCAGTTTAATCTTAATCCCTCATTCGAGACCTACTGGTATATATATAACATTACTAACCCTGTAAAATATCAGTAAACTAGATCTTTGATTCGAGTTCTGGTTGGATGGATGTAATATTACTAACCCTGTAAAATATCAGTTTAAACTCGATCTTTGATTTGAGTCCTGATCCGATGGATTTAACATTACTATCCCTCTAAAATATCTGTTTAATATGGATCCCTGGTTCAAACCAATGAATGATCTATAATTTTTTTAAATTTTTAATTTTAAAGGATTCGAGATTAATAATCAAGACAATTTTCTACTTTCGCGCTCACATTGTCTTGAAGGCATTTTGAAAACTCAGATGAAAATAACTTTCATTTTATGAGGTAATAAGCATTAGTACTGACGTTTGTTATATTTATTTCATAGCAAAGCCTTTTATCTATACAAAAGAAAAGTAAAAACGTAAAAATTAAAATAAAATAATATATTTCTATGAGGAAAAACTTCGGGGTCCTTACATATGTAATTAAAGACTAAAAGGATTAAATGTATTTAGTTATCGTCATTATTTTAGCGAATTCCTTTATCATGTCTCACACTGTATTTTAGTTTTTTTAAGCTAATTTCTTCCAGAAAAATATTTTACCAAAATCCCCCCCCCTTTTTTTTATTTAACATTTCATTAGTTTTCTATAAGATGTTTTTTCTCCAAGGTTTTTTTTAATTACTTTAAAATTCTTTGTTATATTTCTCCTAAAAAATAGGTAAGTTTTGTAATTTCAATTAAAAATGCTAATGAAACTTTTTTTTTTTCATTTATGTGTGTTGATAACATTTGACGAACAATTCGTAGTTATAAAAAAGAAGCACTTAAAGAAAAGGGATTTTGAAATCGATAGGAGGAAAGTAGAACACAATGAAAATGTTTTGATCCGAAAATTAGGATTTTTTTTTTATTATTATTCCCTAAAATAAATTAGAAAGAAAATCGTTTTGCTTCTTAGGCAATTAACTGCTTTTGTTCGCAAATGCTTTCTACATGAGTTACCTTAAAAAAATTCTTTTAGATTCTTTTTGTTTTCTAATAAATCTATTCTGTGTACGTGTATCACTTAAAGTGATACGTAAGGGGAATTGTTCAAGTACTAAAGAGGGTAATGTGCGGATGATAAGGAGAAAATATAACAAAGTTTTTTACTATTCTTTTTATTTTTGAGACTTGTAGTAAATTATATTTTTCAAGCAATTTAGAGCAATAACCAGTGACGTTTCTTAAAGGGGTTGGAAACACGTTTTAAAACAATTATTTTTTATTCAGTTGAAATTTTGAATTTTTTGTGGCGCACAACCATTATTTGTAAACAAAATCACTTGATAAAACTTGTCGCAATTAAAAAAAAATAACTATTTTTTTTTTTTTAATTGGGGCCATTTAATATCGTTAAAATTCAAAATATTACGTGTAGAATTTGTTTTTTAGTTAAATAAACAAAAATACATAATCTTTAATCTTGTTTCAGCATTTTTTAAAATATTAAATTGCATAAAAATTAAAAATATTTAAATTACAAAATTAAAAATTAATTATTTATTTCTATATTAATTAAAATCATTTGTAATTTGTTTATAATAAGGAAATACACGTTTTCTATGATTAAAGTGCATTTGAAAAACATCACTTTAAATTAAGGGATGTTTTCTCTTACATATACAATGTATCGATGTATTTTGGCAAATTTTCATACTTTTTTCTTGTTTGTTTTTTAGCTGCAAAATCTAATCCTCTTGTATTGCTTGTCTACTATACTGAGTACATGCTACGGAAAATGTAACACTGTGAAAGACTTTCCCGAATCAGGATGCATGCAAGGGGGATGCTTTATTAAATTGCGACGATTTCCCTCTGAGTAAATAACTATGTTTTCTATGTTTCCGTACTTTGTAAAAAATCCCTTTAAAAGAAAAACTTAGTTTACATATTCTGAAAAAGAAATAAACATAAATGTATATAAATCTATATACAGAATTGCTCAATACATAAATCTGTCTAGTAAAAATAACAAATGGAGGCTAGAAAAATACAGGGGACGCATTATACAGGTTAAATGTAATTGTTCCTATAAGAATCTTTTTATCAGTAATCTTCATTATCTTTTTATTTAAGATATGCTGTTGAACGGTACAATGAAGATATTATTTTCAAAATAGTGATAGGAACAATAAAATTTTTCCCTATAGAAAGCGACTCTTGTACATAGATAATAAAAAATATAAATTTATAGAGAAAAGCTAAAATAAATCTAAATAATAATAATAATAATAATAATAATAATAATAATAATAATAATAATAATAATAATAATAATAATAATAATAATAATAATATATTTTTTTGAAAAAAGCATTTTTATTGAATTATTCCCGTTTATGGGATATCACGTGTGCATATCACATTAGTTGAATTCTTTATTATGGAGCTGAAAGAAATGTATCGTAATTACAACATTTTTTTTTTTTTTTTTTTTTTTTTAGCCGTTAATTTTAATCATTTGAAATTTATTTAAAGTAAGAAAATACACTTTTGTTGTGAGTAAAATGTACTTGAAAAATATTTTTAATTAGATTAATGTATGTTGTCTATTACATTTACTTTATGTAGATATATTTCAGTAGAAGTCCCTATATATAAAATTAAGTTCTCTTATAATTAAATGTCATTATTTCGAGTAGATTCAGCCAGTTTAATTGAATTCTTTTTTATGGAGCTGAAAGAAACGTATCGTAATTATAACATGAAAATTATTTATTTTGCTGTTAATTAAACTCATTTTAAATTTATTTCTTATAAGAAAATACATGTGTGCTGTGATTAAGTTGTACTCTAAAAAGGGGACATTAGATTAATGAATGTTTTCCATTACATCTACTTTATATAGATTAGTTTCGGAAGAGTTTTATAGTTTTCCTGGAGAATATTCTGGCTACTAAATCTAATCCTCTTATACTGCTTGTCTGTTATACCGAGTACATGCTACGGAAAATGGGACACAGTAAAAGACTCACTTTATTTAGGATATATTTAAGGAAGATGCTTTATCAAATTGTGACTATTTCTCTGTGAGTAGATAGCTATGTTTTCGTTCTTTGTAAAAAAAAAAAAAAAAAAAAAAAAATCCTTTAGAAGAAAAACTTAGTTTACATAATCTATAAAAGTAATAAATATAAATAAGTATAAATCTAAATACAGAATTTCAACATAAATATGTGTAATAAAAATAATAAGTGGACGATAAAAAAATACAGGGGACGCATTATACAGAGGAAATATTATTGTTCCTATAAGAACCTTCTAAGAATAATCTTCATGATCATTTTATTTAAGATATGCTGTTGAAAGGTACAATGAAGATATTATTTTCAAAATATTTATAGGAAATATAAAAAAAAATTCTATAGAAAGGGACTCTTATACATATGTACATTTATAATAAAAAAATATAAATTTATAAAGACAGTATAACATAAATCTAAATAATAATAATAATAATAATAATAATAATAATAATAATAATAATAATAATAATAATAATAATAATAATAATAATAATAATAATAATAATAATACTTTAAATCACAGTAACGTGTATTTTCTTATTTTAAATAAATTTCTAATGATTAAAATTAACGGGAAAATATATCATTTTTGTGTTATAATTACGATACCTTTCTTTCAGCTCCATAATAAAGAATTCACCTAATATAATATGCATACATGATAGTCTATAAATGAGAATAATTTAATAAAATTGCTTTTTTTTTAAATGTACTTGAAAAATATCCCTTTAGATTAATGGATGTTTCTATTATATTTACTTTATATAGATGTATTTTGGCAGAAATCCCTACACATAAAATTCATTTTTCTTATTATTAAATGTCATTATAGCGAGTAAATTAAGTCAGTTTAGTTCAATTCTTTTTGTGGAATTGAAACAAAAATATCATAATTATAACATGAAAATTATGTATTTTGCTAGTAGCTAAAATCATTTGAAATTTATTTTTATTAAGAAAATACACTTTTGTTGTGATGAAAATGTACTTGAAAAATATCACTTAGATTAATGGATGATATTTATTACTTTTAGTTTATATAGATATATTTCAGCAGAAATCCCTAAGTATAAAATTCAGTTCTCTTATAATTAATTGTCATTATAGCAAATAGATTCTGTCGGTTTATTAGAATTCCTTTTACAGAGTTGAAAGAAAAGTATCAGAATTATAACATGAAAATTAATTTACTTTGCTGTTAATTACACTCATTTGAAATTTATTTCTTATAAGAAAATACATGTTTGCTGTGATTAAATAGTACTCGAAAAAAATTGACATTAGATTAATGAATGTATTCCATTACATTTAATTTATATATATCTGTTTCGGAAGAGTTTTATAGATTTCCTGGTGTATATTCAGGCTACTAAATCTAATCCTCTTATACTGCTTGTGTATTATTCTGAGTACATGCTACGGAAAATGGGACACAGGAAAAGGCTCTCTTTATTTAGGATGTCTATAAGGGAGATGCTTTATTAAATTGTGACTATTTCCCTGTGAGTAAATAACTATGTTTCTATACTTTATAAAAAGTTGTTTTAAAAGTAAAACTTAGTTTGCATTATCTGGAAAAGAAAGAAAGATTAATGTATATAAAGTATAAATCTAATTACAGAATTTCTAAATATATATGTATAACAAAAATAATAAATGGATTTTCTGTTATATTTACTTTATATTGATATAATTCGACAGAAATCCCTATATGTATAATTCAGTTGTCTTATAATTAAATGTTATTATAGCCAGTAGATTCTGTAGGTTTAGTAGAGATCCCTTTTATACATGATAATTATAACATTAAAATTATTTATTTATCTATGAATTAAAATCATTTTAAATTTATTTCAAATAAGAAAATATAAATTTTCTGTGATATGAAAAAATACTTGAAAAATGTCAGTTTAGATTAATAGATATTTTGAATTGCATTTACTTTACATAGACGTATTTTGGAAGAGTTTTGTAATTTTTTCTTCCATATATTCTAGCTACTAAACCTAATTTTCTTATCTTGCTTGTCTATTACACTGAGTACATGCTACGGAAATTGGAACACACTAAAAGATTCTCTCTATTCAGAATCTATGTAAGGGAGATGTGTGTTATCAAATTGTGACTATTTACCTGTGAGTAGATAACGTTTTCTTTCTTTGTCAAAAAAATTCTTTAGAAGAAAAACTTAGTTTACATAATGTATAAAAGAAAAAAACATAAATGTATCTAAACCTAAATACAGGATTTCTAAATATTTAAATATGTGATAAAAAGAATAAATGGACGATACATAAATACTGTTGTCTCATTATATAGGAAAACTGTTATTGTTCCTATCAGAACCTTGTATCAATATGCTTCAAGATCATTTTATTTTAGATATCTGTAGAAAGGTACAATGAAGATATTATTTTCGAAATAGTAGTAGGAACAATAAAATTTTCCCTAGTGAAAACAACTCTTGTATATACATAAAAAATGGGGTAATACTAGGCTATCCCGTCGACCAAAAAATTATCGCCAAACTATAAGAGATATGCCAATAATGGATGATCGTGGATGTCACATTCAATGACATTAAATACGATTCACGTGTTTAAAATGTCATAAAGTGATTTTTATTTCGACTTTTTATTAATATTTTTATTAGTAATGTACTAATTATTTGTTTTTTCGTTATTTAAAATTAAAATTATGTCAACATGTATTATTTGGGTATTCGTTTAGCAATTTGTATAATTTGGCGAAATTGGTCGACGGGATAACAGAGTAGTACCAAAAATAGTATCAATGTAAATTTATACAGATAAGATAACATAAATCTAAATATTAATAATAATAGTAATAATAATAAAAAGCCATTTCATTAAATTATTCTCGATTATGGAAATCATATATCTATATTATATGGAAATAGAATATCATATATGCATGTCACATTAGTTGATTTCTTTTTTATGGAGCTTTAAGAAAGGTATCATAATGGTGACATGAATATTATTTATTTTGTTATTAACACGTTCGTTGCCGCTTACGTGAAGATGTGATGATTGCTAATGCCGCACTGTAGAATTGGGTTTTTCCCAAAAGCCGATTTACTTTTTATAACAAAGAATCAGTGAAAGATTTTCCCGCGCCGGCGTGTATGGGACATCACCTCTCATCACGCGCTGGCGTATTTGAAAAATATAACTTTAGATTAATGGATTTTTTATATTACATTTACTTTACATAAATGTATTTCGACGGAGTTTTATAGTTATTCGTTGCGTTTATTTTATATACCAAATCTAATCCTATTATAATGCTTGTCTATTATTCTGAGTACATGTTACGAAGAATGTGACACAGCGAAAGACCTTCTCTATTCAGGATGCATATAAGGGAGATGATTTAATAACTTGTGACTATTTCCCTGTAAGTAAATAACAATGTTTTCTGTGTTTTCGTTCTTTGTAAAAAGTTCCTCTAAAAGAAAAACGTAGTTTACATCATCTGGAAAAGAAATGAATATAAATATGTAGAAACCTAAATGCAGAACTGCTAATTATTTAAATATGTGTAATAAAAATAATAAATGGACGATATTTAAATACAGTTGTCTCATTAGATAGGAAAAATGTTATTGTTCCTATCAAAGCCTTTTATCAGTATCCTTCATGATCATTTTATTTACGTTATGTTGTAAATGATGCAATGAAGATATTATTTTCGAATTTTTCCGTATAGAAAGCGACTCTTGTACATACATAAATCGTTAATAAAAATATATAAATATCTAATAATGAGATAACATAACTCGAAAGAACAATAATAATAAATTAAAAATATTATTTAGTTATGTCCGTTTATGGAATATCATATATGTATATAATATGTATATTATATGTATATGGAATTTCATATATGCATATTACATTAGTTGAATTCTTTTTATGGAAATGAAAAAAAAACGTATCACAATTATAACATGAAAATTATTTATTTTGCGATAATTAAAACCATTTGAAATTTATTTCTAATAAGAAAATGCTCATAAGGTGTGGTTAAAATGTACTTGAAAAATATCCATTTAGACTAAAGGATATTTTCTATTACATTTGCTTAGATAATAAAAATATATAAATATGTGATAACATAAATATAAATAATAATAATAATAATAATAATAATAATAATAATAATAATAATAATAATAATAAAACGATATCATTAAATTATTCTTGTTTATGGAATACCATATATGTATATTCGAAGTATGTGGAATATCGTATATGCTTATTACAATAGTTGAATTCTTTTTTATGGAACTGAAAGAAACGTATCGCACTTATAACATGAAAATTATTTGTTTTGCTATTAATTAATTAAAATAATTTTAAATTTATTTCCAATAAAAAAATACATATTTATTGTGATTAAAATGCATTGGAAAAATATCATTTTAGATGCAATGGAATGGATGTTTTCTATTATATTTATATTATACAAATGTATTTCAGCACAGTTTTAGAGTTTTTCCTTGCGTATATTCCAGCTACTAAGTCTAATTCTTTTACCTTACTTGTCTATTATACTGAGTACAGGCTACTGAAAATGTGACACAGTAAAAGACTTTCTCTACTCAGGATCTATGTAGGAAGATGCTTTATTAAATTGTGACTGTTTCCCCGTGAGTAAATAACAATGTTTTCTATTATTCCTTTCTTTGCAAAATGTTTCTTTAAAAGAAAAACTTAATTTACATAATCTCGAAAAGCAATAAAGATAAATGTATATAAATCTAAAAAGATGATTTCTAAATACATAAATATGTGTAATAAAAATAATAAATGGGTATCAGAGAAGTACTGGTGACTCATTATATATGGGAAATGTTATTGTTTTTATAAAAACTTTTTATCAGTAATCTTAATGATCATTTTATTTAAGGTATGCTGTAGAAAGGTACAACGAAGAAAAAATATTTTTGTATAGTGGTAGGAACAATATTTTTTTCCTATGGAAAGCGACTCTTGTACATATATAAATAGGTAATAAATATATTTAAACTTATAAAAATAATTTGCCATTAATCTAAATAATAATAATAATAAATTAAAAAAACAAACTTATTAAATTATTTTTCTTTTATGTAATATCATATATGTATATAGTATGTATATGGAATGTAGTAAAAATAATAAATAGAAGAAATTTAAATTTAAAAATTGATAATGAAATATATAAATTTATAAAGATAAGGAAACATAAATTTAAAAAACAATTTTATTACATTATTCTCGTTTATGGAATATCATGTATGTACACTGGTGTCCAAAAGTTTTGCATAATTGGTAATTAAGTAATTATTTTTAAGTAATGAAAGAAATATGAATCGGAATGCGCTGAAACGCTAGGTGTGTAAACAAAATAGTACGCGTCACATATTTTCGCGAAGAGTTTTCCCCGAAATCAAACAGGGGACCGTCAAAAAATTGAAAAAGAACGAAGATCTTTTGAATAACCCTGTCAAAACTAATGTAGGAAAAGCGTTCAAACTGCACATTATGATTAATTGGCATATTGTTATGTACTGTGTTAATTTTTACAAGGATAGCATGTATACTCGTAGAGAAATTAAAGTTTTTATAAAAACAGTCCTAAATTTTTCCAAGTTTTTTTGCTTATAATTTGCAGAGTTCTTATTATAAAATAATGTTCTTTTCTGAAAATATGACAAACATCATTGTACACAATACTTTGCCATTAGAATTTAAAAATAATAAAAATTGTATGAAAAATGAGTATGTTTAGTAAATAATTTTTCATTGCGCATGCGTCAACGATATCAAAATGTCATTTGCATATTGTGTTAGCTAAATGTATAGAGCAACTTCTGTAAAAGTTTCAAAAACATACCTTGAAAATTCTGAAAATGGGAGCCTATAGAATCAACTCAAAATCCTTTATTCCCTAAATGAAGCAAAAAGATGAGGGGCTGTATCCATATTCCATTGTTTAGTGCCTACACAATATTGCACGTACAACTATATTTAGGTAAAACCCCTGATTTTTTTGCTTCCTTTGTGTCATTTTGCTTCATTTAAACAATGTGAGTTTAAATGAATATCTGGAAATTTTTATTAAAATACGGTAAGTACTTTTACTGAACAATCATAAAAAAAAACTAGATACATAAAAACATTATTATTATCAGGTGTTTATACATTTTTAATTCATGTTTCAAAAGTAAGGCAGGTGTTCCTGTTACTCCATAAAATTCCATCTGTGATAAATGAACCATGTACAAGACCATGTTTCCAGTTACTCCAACGGTTTTTTAATAAATATTTGGAGTTTCTCTTACTACTGAATATTAATTTCACAGTTGTTCTTTTATGGTTGTAAATGTAACTATACAATATATTGTTTAATTATGCACCCTACTAAAAATAATTTTAAAATTATCTGAAGAAATTTCCACTTTCTTCTGAAATTTTACTGAAATCTAAAGAAATTTTGTATATATAGCTTTGCCTTCAAAATATCTGCAGGATTTTATATGGTATTTTTGAAAATATTTGCAGAATGGGCCAAATACCTACGGACTTAATACAGATTTTTGGCACAATTACCTATAGTTTTTTACAGGTTTTTTTTAGTGGGGCGATATGTTATAAAATTTCGAAAAAAAAAACATGCCAGTGGGTATTTAAACTATTTTTTTAAATGAGATATCTAAACCTCGAAATTTTACTATACAGATGAAGAGGGGCATATAAGACAAAAATGCATTACTGGAAAACTATCGAAACCAATAAACAATACTTTTATTTGATACAAAAACATCAATAGCCAAAAATTTATTGGTCTTGTTACGGAAATTCATTGAAGTAATTAAAAAGGATAATGAGATACTCAAGTACTTACGTACAAGTTTGTTCATACATTTATCTGACTTATTTTTTCCGAAATTACCCATGTGACTTTTATACTTATTACCTATATTAAAGTGCATATGTACTTACTTAATTCTTACGTTTTTGTATAAGTAATTTTAATAATTTCCCTTTTCGTACTTTTTTAGACAGCTTGATAGCAAAGATTTCCCTTACAACGCTCTTTATTTGACATATGATTTACATGACCTACCTGGTGTAACTTTTTTAAAGTTATCTACGCCTTTTAAAACAGAACCTGTAGCCCTATATTAAAAAAATAAACAAAGGTGTGTAACATAAACCCGCCCTGGTCCATTTGTTCCATAAAAATGGGGCAATTGGGCCTATGAAAAAAAAATGAAATCCATATTTTTTATAGACAAAAAAATGTAGTTTGAACAATATTCGTCTGCAACTACAGTGGTGGTCAGAATTATAAGAGCAATTGAAAATTGCGCAGAAAAAAAATATTTCTGAGCTAAATAAAGTGCAATTTATACACTAAATGCTTTTCTATGCTAGAAATCATTGTAGAATGCAAAACATTGGAAAATGCAAAATATGAATGTTTTGTCACAAGTAACAAAATATGTCATTGTAAAAAAGTGGACAAAATTATAAGGACAATGAATATTTTTGTCTGAAATACACTGATAATTAATAATCTCCCCGCTTCTTCTCAATCACTCTTATCAATCTTGACGTCATGGAGTTTGACAATTCCTTAAGAACGTTCTTGGAAGATTTTGAGTGATCTTTTTCGATGGAAGACATGAATTCTTCCTTATTTTGAGATTATATACCATTTTTGCATACTTTGTGTGCCAGAATACGCAAAAGATTTTTCTACAGTATTTAGATCAGGACTTCTGACCGGCCAATCAAGTAGTTTCACGGAATTAGCATTATACCACGAGTTTGAAGTTTGGGAACATGATCCGAAGCCTTGTCCTGCTGGAAAAAATAGCCTCAGATCGCTATTAACGGTACTTCTGGTAAAAGAGTATCGCCCAATACATCAATGTAACTCTCAGAATTCCTCCTGCCCTGCACAAAAACTATTGGAGTAGTTCTACCAGTAGTGAAACCTCCCACGACCGTTAGTGAATCACTTCCAAATACATGCTTTGAAGAAATCTTTATTTTTTTTCTACGAAGATCATACTAGAAGTCTCAAAAACAATCTAGTCTATCCAAATTAATCTTTTTCTCATCGGGAAATACAGAATTTCACTTTTTTGCCCATAATATTGCAGTTTTTGGCAAACTCCATCCTCAGTCTCTCATGACACCCCAGTCTCTCATGTAAGACGCGGTCTTCACACGTGTTTACTATAGCTAACCTTTTTCTTTCTTTTTGTAAAACACGACGAACAGTTCGAGCACTTACATTCTAAGTTCCATTCTCGGTTTTTGTCTATTTTTTGGAGCAAGCTCGCCTCATTATCATTCTTTTCCCCCATACAGAAACAAAAGACAGCCTGCTTGTATGTCTTTGCCGTCCATATTTACCGGTATTTTAAAGATAATTGTAAATAACCGCTCTTGATCTATTAAACTTTGTAGCACTTTGGAATAGAGAAAGTCCTGAATTTTGAAATGCATCAATTTTTCTTTTCTGAAACTCCAAAAGCTTTGCATCTTGCGGCATGATTAATAAACAGAATAATACGATCCCAAACGCTTACTACGCATTTATATCGTCTGAAAATTCCGTGTGCAGAGCAAAAAACATGCAAATTTTACTTTTTAGAACACACAAATACATTTGTTCTTATAATTTTGTCCAAAATCAATGGTTGTATAAATTTATAATGCATTTTATTAATATGAATTTACCACATATTTCCGTAAAAACATACAAAAATAATCTTCATTTTTCATTGGTTTTCAGCCATTAAATTTGCATAAGTCTCCCGCCAAATATAACCAAGATATGGCCTTTTTTGCCTTGTCCTTATAATTTTGACCACCACTGTATGGACCTAACTAAACACATTAACAAAGATTTAGACATTAATTTAATTGAAACACTGACTTTTGGAAGCTAAATTGCCAGAATCTCAAAAGTCACGTTATAAAATTATAATCCAGTTGCCCCATGTAACTTTATTATGATTATTCAGAACAGTAATAAACTAAATAGAAAATTAATTTTTAAAATTAATTCTATATTCAAAAAATAAATAAAATTTTAAGTTAATTTGTATTTATGATACTCGGTGCTCCTTTCGACATCGATTGTGCAGTTTTATTCTCCTAAAATTAAATTTTACTGAAATATAAAATCACAATATATATATATTAAAAAATTGTTTTATTTACTGAAATAAGAAGAATAATGCTGCATAAAGAGAATAATTTTTCTTCCACATAAAGCACTATCCTTAATTCAGAGAAAAATTTGTCACAAAAACAAAACGTAAATGAAACGTTTTTCTAATTAACGAGACAAGAAAGTGTTTTCCAGAAGGAAACTTTAAATGTCTTTTTTTTTTCTTTCATACTCGAAAACTCTTTTATAATTTTGTTTGCTTGAAATTAATCTTGAGTTAAACTGAGCATGCAAAAGTGATGCCCAAACAAAATTTTTATTTTTTAGATGTCGGGTATAATATCTATATTGGTACCACAAACGAACGCATTTTCTGGAAACACAAAAACGAGAATTGCACTAAACTATAATGATTAATTTTAAAAGAGTTTTTAAGAACTTTTGTATTCTTAAAGATTTTTTTCCCCGGGAAGAAAATTATAAACAAAGCCCTCCAGAGAGTCATTTCTTTCAAACAGGGTGTTTTATCATGCAGTTTTAGAAAAATCTTTCAAGAAGAGAAAGCGCTAATTAGGTAAAAATTGTTTTCAATTAGTGCATTTAAAATATTTTTACGGAAGCAGATTTCTTACAATCTTTTATTTAATTTGCTTGTTTGTCGGCTCGGTTTAAATCTTTTCGTACTTATTAAGACACTTTTTGTGCCTTAATTCACCAGTTTTTTGGAAATGTGAGGTACTTCCACATACATTACAATATTCTGCAATATTTATCTATCTCTTTATATATACAGGGTGTTTCTAAATTCATGGTCCAAACTTTAAGGGGTGATTTTACACATCAAGACAAAAAATATTTAAATAGGAAACCAAGGGTCCCAAAGTCTTCCAAAGGAGATAGGCGCCATTAAAGTTTAGGGTCCAAAAATTCAAATGATTATGAAAAACAGAAAAATTGGTCGATTCGTTTGCAGTTTTCACTAAAATTATTCTTTATGTCAGTATTGTCTTGAAAATAAATTATAAAGATAAATTTCAAAAAATGACGATAGAGGGCGCTTTAGACTTTAGAGTAACGAACAACTATTTTTTACCGTTATTTTTTGCATCTCATTAAAGGTTTCGTAAGCTTAGACTTAAACTTAAATTTTGAGCTCAAAATCTGAATAGTTGGAAGCAGTTAAGTAGCACAAACTTAACTGTGTTCAGAGGGTTTTAAATTTAAATGAATATAAAAAACGGAAAAATTGGTCGATTGATTTGCAGTTTTCACTAAAACTATTCTTTATGTCGGTATTTTATTGAAAATGAATTATAAAGATAAATTTCAAAAAATGCCGATAGAGGGCGCTTTAGACTTTGGAGTAACGTACAACTATATTTTACCATTATTTTTCGCATCTCATAAAATTTTTTTATAAACTTAAATTTCGAGATGAAAATCTGAATCGTTGGGAGTGGTTAAGTAGCGCAAACTGAACTGTGTTCAATGGGGGTGGGGAGGTTCAAATTTCAAATGATTATAAAAAACGGAAAAATTGTTCGATTCGTTTGCCGTTTTCGCTAAAACTATTCTTTATGTCAATATTTCCTCGAAAATAAATTTTAAAGATTAGTTTTAAAAAATACCGTTAGAGGGCGCCTTAAACTTTGGAGTAACCAACAACTATTTTTAACCGTTATTTTTTGTATCTAATTAAATGCTTGTAAAAGTTCAAACTTAAATTTTGAGCTCAAAATCTGCATCGTTTTGAGTAATTTAGTGCGGAAATTTGAAATGTGTTCGAGGGGTGGGGAGAGTAACATTTTAACTCCTGAACACTGTTCAGTTTCCACTTCTTAACCCCTCCATCAATTTAGAATTTGAGCTCAAAATTTAAATCTAAGCATTTGCAAGCATTTAATTAGATACAAAAAATAACGCTTAAAAATAGTTGTTGGTTACTCTAAAGTTTAAGGAGCCCTCTATCGGTATTTTTTTAAATTAATCTTTAAAATTTTTTTCGAGGAAATATTGACATTAAGAATAGTTTTAGCGAAAACGAATCGAACAATTTTTCCGTTTTTTATAATCATTTGAAATTTGAACCTCCCCACCCCCATTGAACACAGTTCAGTTTGCGCTACTTAACCACTCCCAACGATTCAGATTTTCATCTCGAAATTTAAGTTTATGTCTAAGCTTCTAAAAAAATTTTATGAGATGCGAAAAATAATGGTAAAATATAGTTGTACGTTACTCCAAAGTCTAAAGCGCCCTCTATCGGCATTTTTTGAAATTTATTTTTATAATTCATTTTCAATAAAATACCGACATAAAGAATAGTTTTAGTGAAAACCGCAAATCAATCGACCAAATTTTCCGTTTTTTATATTCATTTGAATTTAAAACCCTCTGAACACAGTTAAGTTTGTGCTACTTAACTGCTTCCAACTATTCAGATTTTGAGCTCAAAATTTAAGTTTAAGTCTTAGCTTACGAAACATTTAATGAGATGCAAAAAATAACGGTAAAAAATAGTTGTTCGTTACTCTAAAGTCTAAAGCGCCCTCTATCGTCATTTTTTAAAATTTATCTTTATAATTTATTTTCAAGACAACACTGACATAAAGAATAATTTTAGTGAAAACTGCAAACGAATCGACCAATTTTTCTGTTTTTCATAATCATTTGAATTTTTGGACCCTAAACTTTAATAGCGCCTATCTCCTTCGGAAGACTTTGGGACCCTTGGTTTCCTATTTAAATATTGTTTGTCTTGATGTGTACTATCACCCCTTAAATTTTGGACCATGAATTTAGAAACACCCTGTATGTATATATGATTACATATTAGTTTTTGTTTCAAAACAAAATATTATACTGATAATAAACACTACAGATAGCAGTACTTCATTGATTCGTTCGATAACATATTGAAATTTATTTTTAAATATTCTATAGTCGGACATCATAAATTAAGATTTGTATCTAACTATACTGTATATTAATAATCCTCGGTCCATCGTCATTAAAAATAATTCGTAAAACGTGCAAATGATTTCTTTTCCTCATTTTTTTAATCCATTTTAATCATAATTTATTTATAACCTTTTAGTTTTCCAATACTTTAGTGCTGGACTTATTGGATGATAGTTCTTAATTCTTATACTTTAGGAATAATACGAAGATGAAACTACTCATTTTATTAGTGGTAATAAAGATATTTAAGACCCGACAAATCTGCCTTGGTTTTGCAAATTTCCATTAATCTTTTTACACTATTTATACAATGTTTTTAAAATCCATATTGGAAATATGAAGGAGAATTATTTTTAAAGTCAATGGATAAATTTTGTTATCACTTATACTTTTAGGTAGCTTTTATTACAAAAAGTAAAAAGCCACCTATTGCAGCCGTCCGGAGGAAAGCACTTCAGGAAAATTTTGATATATTTTCACCGATTATGACCCTCAGATCCCAAAACCACCCTCCGTTCAAATGTTGACATATATATACGTATGTATGTATATATATATACATTGAATGGTAATATCTGAATTACTTTGGTTATATTTATAAAAGTATTTATATATATATGTATATATATATGATTTTTGTCATGCTGTAACTATCGTATTTATGAACCTAATTCAATGAAACTTGGTATGTAGATAGTACATACAAATGTCTTGACCGAGTTCGTTGGCCAGCATCAACCGTCATCTTGTTTCCAAATGGCGGCCATTTAATTTAAAAAATAAATGAAATTTAAAAGTAAATTCGAAAAAATTAAAAGGTGAGAAATGCTTTTCTTTTATATGTTAGAACTTAAAATAATGATTCCAGAACACTTTTTATTTTATCTATATCTTAAAAAATGACTGAGTTGTAGCACTTTTAATTTCTAGTATGCCTGACATTTTAGAACGATCTGATTTTTGTCACGTGATAACACGAATATTTATGAATAGATTTGGATCCAACTTGGTGTATACATAGTACATCATAAGACCTAGACCGAGTTCATTAACCATCTTGTTTCAAATTGCCGGTCATTTAAATTTATTAAAACAATTTAAAATTTAAAATTAGGTACAAAAAAGAGAGAAATTGAAAAAGACTTTTCTTTTATGCACTTGACCCTCATATAAAGATTCCAGAACATTTTTTGTTTCGTCTGTATCTTAAAAAATGGTTGAGTTATAGCACATTAAATTTCTAGCATTACTCACATTTTGAAATGATCTGATTTTCGTCAAGTGAAAACACGCTTATTTTTAAACCGATTTGGATGTAACTTGGTACGTACATAGAATTTATGGATGTCTGGACCGAGTTCGATGGCCAGTTTCATCCGCCATCTTGTTTCAAAATGGCAGAAAGTTAAATATTTTTTTAAAATTTAAATTTTAAAATTAGGTGCAAAAAAGCAAGAAATTGAAAAAGATTTTCTTAAGTGTGTTTGATTTTGATACAAAGATTCCAGAGCATTTTTTATTTCATCTATATCTTGAAAAATGGCTGAGTTATAGCTCTTTCAATTTGGAGTGTGGTTAACATTTTGAAACGGTCTGAAATTGGTCACGCGATAATTGGAATATTTATAAACTGGCTTGGATATGACTACGTGTGTACGGAGTACATACCAATGTCTTGACCTTGTTCAATGGCCAGCTTCATCCGCCATCTTGATTCAAAATGGCGGCTATTTAAGTTTGTCAAAAATCTTTTAAATGTATGATGCGTCCAAACAAGAAAATTAGAAATTGAAAAAAGATTCTTTCTAAAGTGTTTGATCTTAATAATGAATTTTGGAGTATTTTTTGCTTTGTCTTTCCATTAAAAATGCCTGACATATAACAGTTTGAGTTTCTAATGTGTTTGACTTTTTTTAAATTAATTTGCCCTCGACAGAATTCGTATATATTAATCGATTTCGATGTGAGTGTGCATGTGCATGTGCACATAAATTAAGATTTCGACCAAGCTCGTTGGTCTGTTTTATCCATCCTGTTGTTTTAAAATGGCATACACTTCATGATATCGTGGAATTTGGCAATCCTATAAATCGCGTAAACTAAAACCAGCTTGAATAAAAAATGACTTATTTCTAAAAATTCCCATTAATATTGAATGTTGACAAAAACTAGTATTCAATCTTATATAATCGCTTTCCACTAACTTGAGCTTCGAAGGAATAATATTATATGAATATGTTTGACTAATATAACTTAATTTAAAATAAATAATTAAATAAATAAGCTATATGAAAGCTACCTCATCCTCCCGGTACTGCCGGAAGGACTTTTATAATTTCTGTTAGCAATTTATAGCGGTTTTGACATTCTTTCATTTACAAATGTTTGGGCGGAAACAAAATACACAAATGCCTGTGCATTTGGAAATTTGTTCTATGAAAATATTAAAGCTCCATTGCTTTGCGAATTATGAGAAAAGAACGACATTCATAACATACCAATGTGATACAAGAACGAAGAAGAAAGCGTATGCAAAATTTCCCCTCGATTGACACGTAAAAACCGCTAAAAAGAGCGCGGAACTATCAATCGTGTTAGGATTCAGACTAGAGATGTGTCATTTGTTGAGGAACGATTCCAAAGGAACGGTTCCGGTGGTGGAACTGAACGAACGGTTCCTGTCTGTAAAAAGGATTCGTTCCTTTTCGGAACGATTCCGAAATGGAACGGTTCCTCGGACTCGTTTCAAAAAGGAACGGTTCCTCGGACTAGTTCCGAAAAGGAACGGTTCCTCGGACTAGTTCCGAAATGAAACCATTCCGAAAAGGAACGATTGATCGGGCTCGTTCCGAAAAGGAACGATTCCTCGGACTAGTTCCGAAATGAAACCATTCCGAAAAGGAACGATTCCTCGCACTCGTTCCGAAAAGGAACGATTTTTAGGACTAGTTCTGAAATGAAACCCTTCCGAAAAAGAACGATTGATTGGACTCGTTCCGAAAAGGAATGATTCCTCGGACTAGTTCCGAAATGAAACCATTCCGAAAAGGAACCATTCCTCGGACTAGTTCCGAAATGAAATCATTCCAAAAAGGGACGATTCCTCGCACTCGTTCCGAAAAGGAACGATTCCTCGGACTAGTTCCGAAATGAAAACATTCCGAAAAGGAACGATTGATCGGACTCGTTCCGAAAAGGAACGATTCCTCGGACTAGTTCCGGAATGAAACCATTCCGAAAAGGAACGATTCCTCGGACTAGTTCCGAAATGAAACCATTCCGAAAAGGACCGATTTTATTTTAAAATAAGATATATTTTGATTTATTAAAGCAAAGTGTATTGCCCAAATATCCTTCAAATGTACATGAAAAAAAATCGGGGGGGGGGGGAAGGGAAACGAAGAAAAATGAAAGAAAGAGAAAAGAAATTAAAGTTGTAGGAGGGGATAAACGTTTAATAAACTACAACTGTGCATTATATCTAGAGGTCTGCACGGGCCGGAATTTTCAGGCCCGTAGGTAATTTATTTCGGCCCGGTCCGTTGTAAAGCTCAAAAGTTCGGCCTGGGCCCGTCCCGTTTAAATTTTTATATTTTAGGCCCGGCCCGTACAGAAATCAGTGAAAACAGGCCCAGCCCGTTTTGGCCCATTACAATTTCTAAAAAAAAAAAAAAAAAAAAAAAAAAAAATCAGATTTTTATTATTTAATTAAGATCTTTTTAAAGAATACTGCATACATATCTATGGAATGATTTTACAATACATTTTACAGGAAATACACATTAACAACATTAATGATTACTTAGACTCTTAGGCTATCAACATTCGAATAAAGATTCATTAAAAATTTAATATGGCTTAGAATAAAAGAAAATAGAAAGAAAGCTAAAAACGTCGTTACTTTTGAAGATGTTTGATAAAAGAAAATTTATAAAAATATTTCTATATCATTTTATTAAAGGTTTTAAATCCCAATTCATTCTTAAATTCAAAGAAGCTTCTTTCTGATACATTTCTAAATTCACTTTTTTCTCAGAAATGCATAAGATTAGCAGGTATCTTTATTCAAAAGCTATATAATCGAGGGGCGTTATCTATTTTTTGATACAAGCAATTTAAGAATACTACAAGTAAATAAAATACTGTCATAATCATATGTCACTGCGATTTGAATAGAATTTCCGGAAGCGATAGCATGGAAGGGAGAAAAACCTGCAATCATTTGAGAAACTATTACATCTCAAAAAGGTCATACAAGTCAGACTCAAAAGGTCATACAAAAAGGTCATACAAAGGTCATATTTACCAAAAATAAAAAACGCTGTTCGATTCCAAATCCCTTCAATAATTAAGCTTATCACTTTTATACTTTTACAATTTAAAATTAATCAGAAATTAATTTAAAAACCATCAAGAAATATATATCCGAAGATAAAGCTAACATAAGTTCTTTATCGCTGTTAATAATTTTACAAATCATGTTTTCTGCCCTACAGATCTTGAGAACAATTAAGTGTAATTCCGGTCCGGCCAGTCTATATGTAGAAAAATAATGCGAGCTTAATCTCGGACCGGCATGAGTCAGCTAAAAAAATATTAAAACGAGTTGCACACAATGTAATTCTCCGATGCTGATCTCTACATTGTACATTTTTATATTGATGCTGTCAAACTAGTATGGCTCGTGACGTACATTTATACTTATTGTCGTTAAAACCATATAAAATAGCTCATATTTTATCGTTCCAGCTCAAATCTTCAGAACGGGCCGATAGGCCCGAAAATTTTTTTAATCGGCCCGGCCCGTCTGGGCGTTCAATTTTTTTGCGGCCCGGCCCGTTTATGTTGTTTGTCGGCCCGGCCCGTTGAAAAAACTATTCTAAATCTGCCAGCCCGGTCCGTTAGAGAATTTAAAACGATTCCGCCGGCTCTTTATTCGGCGAAAAAAACGAAAATTTCGATTTTATAATTTCTTGTTTTAATTGTGCTTTATTATCGCTAGTGCATTCTGATTAAGTTTTTATAAAGATTCGAGTATTATAAATACAGTTTAAAGTGATTTTATTACACCACTCTCCATTTAAATGCCACAATCCACTTCAATTAAAACATAACTTTCCTCAGTTTTTTTTTTCTTTACTATAAGCATGTTTAAAGTTATAAAACGTTTATGTATGTTTTTCAAGTGCATCACAATTCCAAAATAAAATTTAAAGTATATTTAATTTTTCTAATGCTTCGTAATGCTCCATTACGGAATTACGGATACTATAATTGTTTATCTCGTCGACCCATTTCGACATATAATCGACAAACTATTATTAAATTATGCAAATTAGCATAATTTTTACTTTAAATAACGAAATAACAAATAAATTAGTAAAAGATTAATAGTACCACACATAAAATCTGAAATTAAAAATCACTTGATGGCGTAACAAACACATGTAACGTGTTTAATGTTAAGTGAATGTGACATTTATGAAGTCATTATTGGCATTTAATCTTACAGTTTGGAAATAGTTTTCTGATCGACGGGATAATACCGAATTGCGTAAAAGAAGCATCCTAATAACTCCAAAAATTATAGTTATGTTAACTAACAGTTTACTGAGTTGGTTTAAGTGTCTCATTTTCAATTAAAATATGCCTTTGAATTGAAATTTGAATAAAATGAATGATCATGAAAAATCGAAGAATGTGGAAAATATTAATACAATTATTCCGGCAAATAATTATCCGAGTGACTTTAATCTTTATACAAAATTTATGTTTTTCATTGTATTTTTCACCCACTCTTTAAGATAAAAAAATTCGAAAATTTCTATAAATTTTCATCAGAACGAATATTTTAAGAGTCCTAAAAAGTAGTTCCGGATAATGGAGTTTACTGATATTCAATAGGCTTCTTCTCATTACTACATATTAAATACACACAAAATTTTAAGTATCCCAGCAAAGAAAGAAACAGTGGGCCATCAGCTGGAAAAATGATGGCAGCCACCTGTGCCATCAGCGGTAAAGTTCAATGGTGCCATTACTTAAACCAGTACTAAAGTGTCCGTGCGAAATGCAGCTGGCCCATCAGTGATGGCCAACAGCAGGCCAGCAATGATATGCCATCACATTACTTCAATCCATCAGTCTTCCTTCAGTGCTAGCACCTATCCTATAGCAATTCCTTTGCTGGACCAGCAGTTTTAATCCAGCATCGTCACTTATCCTGCAGTGTTTATACAATGGCAAACCATCAGACATTTTTTTTACTATGAGCAGATACCCAATTGGCACCATTACAAAAAATTCTTATAAAAAAATCTATATAAAAAGTATTATAGAATTCTAGACCATTTTTCTATAAGCTAGTTTAATCGAAAGCAGTATGTGCAAATAACTATATAGAATCATTCGAATATATTCAGATTTCGCCAAGTGAAAACGGTTGACCCTCCCAAGTACTAACCGCGTTCGATGCTGTTTGGATTTTGTGATCGGACGAGCACTGATGCCATCAGCGTATGCTATGGCTTTTCACACCTCCCCTGTTCTTATTAGATTTTTTAAGTTTGTTTCTTTTGTGATTTACTTTCCTGATCTTTAAAGCCAAATGGAAATCATATACATGTTATACGCTGATTCTCAAATGCGTGAATTATGAAAACCGAAGTCATTTGTAACTTAGAAAATCAGATTTAAGATTATTTTTTTTGTCTTCAATATTCACAAAGCCACCTAGTGTAAAGGTTCCCAGCAATAATACTGCAAAAGTTCGTGCACTTCGATCGTGTGGTGGGCCAGCGCATTAAATAAAACGGAGGCCGATCAGAATTTTGCCTTACGATTTCCAGCAGCAAAGTTGACTGAAGCTGTCCAGCAGTGGTCATGCAGTGGTAGATCATTAGCCTGCACTTCTCCACCATTGCCAGCACCTATCTTGCTGCTGGCCAGCAATTTTCTCTTTGCTGGGATCTATCTCAATTTGTTCGAGAGATAGAGTATTTACAGACAGACGGACAGACACGCACACAGACAGACGGATTAAATAAACAATTATACTAACAATTTACTGCATTGGATTAAGTGCTTCATTTCCAATTAAAATAAATCTTTGAATTGAAATTTCAATGAAATACAGGGTCGTGAAAAGTCGTAGAATTTGGAAAATATGATTACGAATATCTCAATAATATCTGTCATCTGAACGAATATTTCGAGAGTCCGATAGAAACACTTCCGGATAATCGAGGTTACTTCATATTAAGTACATAGCAAATTTAAGTCTCTATCTCAATTTGTTCGGAAGATTTACAGACAGACAGCATGTTTTTTTTTCTAAAATTATGTTTTTCGTAATCTTCACTATCCGTCAATTTCTTTTTTCGATTTTCAAAACCATTGCAAGACTTACCATATACCACATATGATGAGAAAGTAAAAATTACCGGAATCCTAATAATCTGCAATACTAACAATTGTAGCGTTCCCCCCTCCCCATATTGACTCCAATCTGCATATTTAGATTTCATATATTATTTGCAAAAGCATTTTTTTTTTTTTTTTAGCAAAATAAAAATTTTAAATATATTTATCAGCATATATTTATTTGTCAACTATTCCACTTTTTACTTATTACTTCTTCCGATAGAAGTATTTTCTAATTTTAATGTAATTAATCGCAGAATTCTGGTATTAAATATGGTAAGATTTATGATTCAGAAATAGCATTAACACACACACACACACACACACACACACACAAAAAAAAAAAAAAAAAAAAAAAAAAAAAAAAAATTAGTCACATAGCTATGCATTTTTATAAAAAATGCTTGAAATTCACTGAAATTAATATTTATATGCTGTAGAATGGAACAACATTTTTCAATTTTCTTTAAAAGGTGCATATCTTAAACTATAATCGATTCCTTCCGCTTATCAATCTTTTGTAACGAGTCCAAAAACTAAAAAACAAAATAAAAAAATTGACACCGCTATCGGAAAAATTCGATGCTTTTATAAAAAAAAAAGAGGAAACACTGCTCGATTTCTTTCTATCAGAATAATAATACATGACAGTTAGATCCACTTGCAAATGAAAATGACAGAAAAGAAAGTGAAATATGCAGAGTTAAAAATGGGCAGTATCCATGATACAAAAAAAGCTCTATTGAACTGGGCTCCGGAGCCCTACATTTATGAGATCTGGTGAATTCCAACCAATACTTAAATATTTTTTAAAAACAGAGACGTACCTGAGCTCCGGCGCAAATTAAGCCCTGACATATTCTGAAACATTTCGGGAAAAAATTATTGTATTTGCATTTTGTATTATTTTTGTGTTTTAAACTACTTTAATTTAGGGTTTTTTTTCCCACTATTGCATTAAAATTAAATTATTACAAATGTCTGCTAATTTAGCATATATTTTTATTTTTACGTATTATAATTCCTAACATTCTTATTTTTTCTCCACATGTCTCAATAATATTTATTATGTATTAACAAAATCATTAGAGCAGAAAATGAATGTATAACATTAAAATTATTAAATGTTTAAGTTTCCAAAATTTTTTTGGATCATTTCTAGTTATTTGAAAAATATTTCGGTTATAGCAAATTTCTCAGATAAAACCTTAGCGTAACAAGCACATAAAACAATCACTTTGTGTGAATTTCAATACACAAGCTAAAATTTTTAGCAACGTTTAAACGCATAAATAAGTACAATACCATGATACAAAAATCACATACGTCCATTTAGAGGATTCTTGGAACTCCATTTTTAGTATGGAAAAAAAATTAAAGGATTAAAATAGAACGATGTTTTTTAGCCCCGTTAAGGGGCTACTTCTGTCAAATGAAAAGACCCGCTTACTAATGATAATCCTATGGAAAAAAATTATAAAGATAACTCGGTTGCATTTCAATATTTTTAAATGATTTTTTTTTTCATTGGATAGCTGAGATGGATCAAAATGCAGGCCGTTTTCTATTTTTTCAATTTTGATTGCAGATATTTTTATAAGGGTGCTTTCCCTTTCTAAACCGGTTCTGAAAATGAAAGTCCCGCATAAAAAATATCTGTAAATATAATCGAAAAAGCAAACAACGACTTGAATACAGATCGATCTCAGCTATCCAATGCAAAAAAATAAAAAATAAAATAAAAATATTAAAATACAGCTGAGATATCTTTATAAATTTCTTGCACAGGATTAGCATTAGCAAACGGGTCCATTTGACCTTCCTTTGAGTGAACCCATTTGACTGAAGTAGCCCCCTAACATCTGTTATAGTCCTGAGTTTTTCGGGATTATATCAGGGGTTTTCAGAGTTTTACTCGGGGCTATAACCGAGGTGCTCTTTGAATCCATTTTAATCTTTTATTTTATCTTATTTTTTACGCACTGAGGAAGGGGATCCACACAATCCTCGAAACGGCCATTGTGGGATTTTTTTTTTTTTTTCATGTCATGATACTGTACATATTTACGTGTTTAAACGTTGTTAAATGTTTTAGCTTATGTAACCTAACTTCATAAACAAAAATTATTAAAGAAATTTGGTTGTTTCTAAAATATTTTAATTACCGTCAATAAATGAAAATTTTAGAAGTAACTTATACTATTCATGACAGCTATATATTATATATGTTAATTTACTATAAAAAAATAATGTTGAATTGTTTGTTGTACTACCATTTTAGCCTTGCTCTTATTGCAACGTATCATTTTATGATTTCACTAAATCAGCAAATTTTGTGTGCTCCTATTTTTGAAATAAAATTCTTTTGAACAACATTGTATTTTGTAGTTTTTATTTTTTTACTTATTTTATGTATTTCAAAACTTATTTGTCTTAAAATATATAATTGAAGAAAATTAGTTACGTTATTGAACTAAATAGTTATAATTTCCTTTCTTACTACATAAAACCACAGTTTTAATTATGTGCAATTTCTGAATTTAAATATCCTGGATTTTCATTTGTATCCTTTTTCAGAAACTTGCAATCCCATTTTCAGCTCACTAAGCTTTGAATTTCAGAAACTATTTCTTTAATGGATTTTTATATTATAGTAGGTAGTAACAGCTAAAATTTTATAATTTTAGGTGTAGGCATTTCGGTTTCGGCTCCGCATTGATGATTCAGTTAGGAAGCACACTGTTATATACATACTAAGGCTGTCATATGCACTCCATTTAACCAATTATGTCTCTCCAAATCGATAAATATTGAATTTGATATTTGATTATGTAAAAGATTCTATTCATATTTAACCTTAACCCTTGAGGACGAGCGACACGTATACGTGCGTGCCACAAAAAAGCCTAAGAATCCTTGTTTATTTCCACCAGTAAAATTTTACTGCAAAAGTAGCTTTATTTAATCGGAGCATTTTCTCGATTTCATAAGGCACAAATTTCTGTTTTTAAAAAAAGATGACAATACATTGAAAATTTCATAAAATACTCCTGTCACGAAGGGGTTAAGGGTGTATTCCAATCCAAACTGCTTATTGTCTGATTTATTCTTAAATTCATTTTTGCTCTCAAACGTTTCGAACTGGCAATTCTCTTTCTTAGAAAGTACACAATGCGCCGTCCTTTTTTTTTTTTTTTTTTTTTTTTTTTTTTTTTTTACAATTGCAAAAAAACTGTTGTCAAAGTTGGCGTTTTGAACTGAATTTCCTGAAGAGGGAGATCTGCGAACGAAAAAAATGGTCATACTGAGAAAATAATTGTTTATAAATCAAATTCTAACGAATTGAGCGAAAAAAAAAAAGAAATCACGCGGCTTCTTATACATCTCTTTAAAAATCACCTCAGCAAGTTTCACGTATCTACTTTTAACCCTTTCCGGCACGGGCAAAATCTGTTAGTAAAATAAAAAAATGTTGACTGACACCGGAATTGACAAACGATTTTTTTTAGATATTTTGAATTCCTTAATTTAAACCTTTGTTGCAAAAGCAAAATTTTACTAAAATGTTATTGGTGCCGTTTGCAAGTTTGGAATTAAAATTAGGTATCCCAGACCGGGCACAGTGTGCCGGGAAGGGTTAAAAATGTGTCTGAAACTCTATCGGATATTTTCGAGCTGTTGAATGTGGAAAAATATTTTTTTTTTCAAATACACCCTTAATTCCTAAATAGATGGACTTCTAGGAATTTTCTCGAAATGGGCAGACTCCGAAATTCCCAATTCCTGAGGAATCGTACTGAAATGGACCAACTTGGAAAACGGCCGGTTACGAAGGCCGATATATAAGTTAAAGATTACGTTAGGGTGAATTTTGAAGAGGAAACAAATCATAGACCCCGATATCAAATATTAGATCAATAAAGAAATTTCCTACGCAAAAATAATAAAATAAATAGAGGGTCATTTGACGACAGATTTTGGAGGGGAAAGCAATGATTACATTGAAAATCTAATAGACCGCCGCAACAGCCTGATGACCAAAACCAAAGCTACAGTAAAATTTCATGGATAAACAATAGTGATAAATGAAAGGTCAACCAAATGCAAAATTTCAAGAGGAATTATGCTTAATACAATAAATCATAAAGTCAGGGAATACTTATATTATGGGGATTAGAAATAACTATGCTAATTAATAGCGCACACAGATGAATAAAATGAACTCTTAAAAACAAAATGAACTGTCTAAAATATTTAAAAATTAAAGCAAACGATAAGAAATGATATGAAAAAAAATGAATACGTAAGAAAATAAGTTAGTTATAAATAATAAATATTAGGGATTGCATGTCGCTCCGAGATCTGTTATCCCTGTTTCCGGATTCGTTCCCTTTTTTCGTAAAATAGTTTCGGATGCGTTTTTTTTCCTTGGAACCTTTTTTTTAAAAATCCATCCTATTTTACCAGATTCCTTTCTTTTTATCTCGAAGTCGTTCCTTTTTTTCGCGGATTCGTTCCATTTTTATCGGATTCGTTCCTTTTTTCTTGAAATCATCCTTTTTTCTCGAATTCGTTCCTTTTTCTCAAAATCGTTCCTTTGTCGGAATCGTTCCTTTTTTCGGAACGATTCCAAAAGGAACGAGTCAAAAGAACTCGTTCCTTTTTTTTCGGAACGATTCTAATAGGAACGAGTCCAAAGAACTCGTTCCTTTTGGTGAACGGTTCCGGCTGGAACGGTTCCTTAAAAGGAACGATATTGCCCATCTCTAATTCAGTCGCGATTAACAAAACGCGAAAAGCGGTTAACGATACAAGTACAACGGTTTTTTTACATGTAAGGCATGTAATTAAATCAGTGGAATAAACATAATCAAAAAAGGCTTATTGTAAATATTTGTCTCAGGCAATCATTTCGGTCGTAAAATATTTTAACTTATTGTTGCGTTTTTTCATAAAACTGTGATTTTTGGTGTTGTTAATAGAAATTGTGAAAGAAAAAAAAACATATATATGTTAATTCTGAAATTCTATTAAAAAATGTCAGTTTTAAAATATTTTTCGGCTTTTATTTCTTTGATAAATCACGTGAAAACTACTTTTAAAAAACATATTTTTTTTCAATTATGGCTTACGGCTAAAAAGCCGGTTTTAGCCATTCGGCAACGAAAGGCTTTAATTGAAAATATTAATTTCCTGATAGAGTTGCATAATATTGAACACACGTGAATTTTATGAAATGTGATATAAATTTTGCTTGTTCACTGCAGATTAAAGTACGGTGTTTCAGAAATTTACAAAAAAAAAAAAAAAATAATAATAATAATTTAATAAATTACAACGACCATCTGGAAAATGATTTTTTTCAAAAACTATAATTTAATACTTATAAACAAATTCTACATTTAAAATAATAATAATAGTAATAATAATCATTTTTATACTGATCAAAACGTGGCTTACGTTATAACAGAGTTACGTGTACCACTGATTAAATATCAATATTCCTAAACTAATCATAAACAAATTTGAAATTAAATTTCAGTTTTACAATATTCGATACAGCCACATTGAAAAAAAATCTGCCTCTGACATCTAGAAAATAAATTGTGGCTCTAGAAAAAATAGTTCCATGTTATCCTTATAAATTCTAGTTCCCATTGCTAGCGTGTTCTAGTTAATATTCTGATTGAGTAGACCAGAATTTTCTTGTTCCCAGAACTAGAAAAAAACGGGCTTCGAAATAGATTTTCAAAATGGCTAAATTTCATAACAATAACTTCTGGTTTCATAAATCAGAATTTCTAGTCCTTTCTAAGGTAGGTATTAGAACTAGAATTTAAAGACACATTAACTACAATATATAATATCCTAAAGCAGAAAGCAGAAAGCATGGTCATAACTGGAAATGTTAAAAATTAAAACTGTTAAAAATTCGATTTGATGCAATTTTTTGAAAATTATCTATTTGTTATTTATTGTCTTTAAAAAATCGCATACTTTACAAGTTATTGTTACTAAAGAAATATTTCTGTTTAATTCTTGAAGCATTATCGAAATAAATTTATATACAAATAATATCCTGTTCTATACAATATTTTTTGTATTCTTTAAACTACAGAGAGACTGAACGAAATTAATTTATCTCATCTAATATTACGAGTTCTATGTTACTGGTGATTCTTTCAGCTACACAACGATTAGAAAAAGAGTGATAAATAAATAGAGAATTCGATATTAACTAATTATATTTTATGTGTTTTAATAGCACGATAAAGTTTACTATAAAATATATTTAAATTCCTTTGTAATACATAAAACGCACGTTAATTTAAGCAACTTGGGACACAGACAATATGGTACATTTTTGTTATAACAGTCTCCATAAATTTCATTATGACAAAATTAAAGTTATGATCTCGCCAAGATCGTCCCGAAATTTGTATCTATACATACATATATATATATATATATATATATATATATATGATAGGAATACACTCCAAACTCTGTTATGTGCCACGTCATTATATATATATCATTTACTTCTTTTGTGCCATATATGTTACATACATTCATATATGTCCTATATGTACACACACTCATAAAGTGTTCAGAGGTCAATCCGATTTACTCCGTCAACTAAAAACGCTTATTTTAAGCATTTAAAGTTATTTATCTATTAAAAAATTACTATTTTTTAACCATTTTTTGATTTTACTTTGATTAATTGTCTTATAATCAAGGGTAATTCTTAAACATATTATAGATGCATAGAAAGGTTTAAACATGTTTTTACATGAATTTCTTTGCAAAAAACGCAGGTAGTCGGATTCACTTCTGAACACCTCATTTATATATATCCGTATACTATATATAAGTACATGTCTATACATATTATATACATATACGTCTTGTATGATTCCAATTGAACCATATATCTCACGAAATATTATTTGCGTCAAATATTATTATATAGTGACACATGTTTTATAATTTGACAATTCATCCTCGGGCTCTGATATAACACAAAACTACCTAAAAAAGATTAAAATATTTCGATTCTAAAATAGACACTGGTTTGTCATCTATCGCTCTATTCTAAAAATAAAGTAAGAAAACACTTCTGCTTCTATAATTGAATTTTTTGTAAATTTTCGATTTTCACTGAATATATTTATCAAACTATCTCATGTAAATATATGAAAACGCACAGTTTTATAACAAAATGTATGATAAACATGCTAAAAGAAACAGTGTTTAAATCAAATAATTATTTTAAATGGTATCGTTGAAAATGCAAACATTTACTCTGTTAGAATAAGTAATTTTAAACATGTAAAAAATGATTTCAAACATAAAAAAAACGATTTTTTTTCAAATTTGCAATAAGTAGAAAATTACATAATTCACATCAATATTGTCAATTTTTAAGTATTGAATAATCACGTAAATCATTTTTTTATGTAAATAAAGTATAAAAATTCAAAACTTAAACACAAAATAGAAACACACATTGGTAAATTATTATTATTTTATTTACAGGATTAGAGGATAATTATAAATATCAAGCCTCATTTTAACCCTACGCCTACCAGACGGAATACCAAATAGAATTAGAATCCAGAATAAAAAAATAAATAATAATACATTTATATTGCTTCATTCAATCATTAATTCTTTTCAGTTCCATTCTTTCAAATATATACATTATTTTTTTAATAAATAAGATCTTTCAGCAAAATAATATTTAAATTATCACTGGTTGCAAACTTCTGTATTTTCATTTGTTAACGAATTCAGACTTGGGTATTACTTTGAAAACTTTCCTTTGCAAATATAAAATTTAAATTTAAGCTTACAAATAATTTTATTCAATAAGATAGCTTTTTTAATTAGTAATTTAAATACCTTTAAATATTAGCTAATAATATTAAACTTTAACTATTAAAATTTTCCACATCATTTTAAAATTTGAGAAAACATGTGATTTTAACGAATGTTATTTTAGAAATATACAAATGTTATCAAAATGTAATTTATATAACTGTTTTCTATCTTTGGATTGCAGCTACTGAGAGACAGTTATTTATTTGAATGAAATCATAAAATTTAAAGAAAAACAAGCAAAAAAATAACTTTTTTATACCTTTTTTTATATAATCCATGAATGAAAGTTTGAAGAATAATTGTATACGTTCCGGTAATAACTAAAATAACAATGACATGAATTCTTTTTAATATGCCACAGTTGTTTTAATTTTCTCGGACGCATATTTCATCTAAATCAAACTTTTAAGGACTCTTGCAAAATTATTTACTTAAATTTTAAAACCAAGACTAACTATACACTAACGAGACAGTCATTTTATTCTGCAAACTCTCTGTGCCTATTCGAAAGTTGTTGCTTTTCATACATCGTCTGCCGTTTCCGGTTTCTGAAAACATGATAAAAATTTATGAAATCTGAAAACATGATGTTAAAGTGATATTTTTACCTCATCTCTTCTTAAATCGTATGTATGCTGTAATATTATTATAAAAGTTCTCTAATTAAAATATCTGATTTAAAAATAAATAAATAAATAAAATAAATTATGCCTTTTTTCGACTTGTTGCGAAATAGTTCAAGTCTTATAAAAAGCTCCAGTCTTCTTTTTTGTGAAACATAACAATAATTATACTAAACGGATGGTACACAAATTAAGAAAGGTTTACATTTTTAGAGTCGTTAATTTTTTTAAATCGCCATTTTAAAACAGAAAGGAACCCAACAGTTTTAAAATTCTCGTAAATTCTCGCTGAATTACTTATACTTATTCTCGAACATTCCCAAACTTATTCAAAAATTTCTTCAAATAAATGCGAACACAAGAAAATTGTTCCAATTACAAGAATTCTAGTTCATGAATCTGTTACGGAAATTAAGCGATAATTTATCTCAGTTCAAACGATTCGTATTAGTTATAATTCGTAAAGTATAGTTTCGTCATTTATAAAACAACAGATTAGAAATTCTCGATCATTTCATTGATACGGTTTATTTATTACACTTATTCACATAACTCTCACATCTATATTTCTAGTTTAGAGATTTAGAAAACGACTACTAATTCATTCTAGTTGAAGGCGATATATTTTTTTTCAGTGCAACCAGCGTAACTTTGACCTATCAAAGCAACTTTGGGGCAAGACAGCAAAAAGATTAAATCTGCTATATCACTTGAGTTAACGGTAAAGTTTTAGTATCAAAATATATAGAGAAGCACTAGTGTTAGTTTGACAGCTGATTGGAAATAATTTTTCAAGATTCCACTATGGCAGAATGGATCAAAGTTTCGTAAAAGTAGAGCGAAGTTACCCTGATTGACTTTACTGCGGATTTTTAAACTTCTAAACATCGCACATTTTCAAATTTTTCACCATCGTGTAGGGAAAGGAATGTACTTCTTCAATGCAATTTGTTTGAAAATTGTATCTCATTTTGTTTTTGAGTTATTATTATTATTATTGTTATTTTGTAGTTTTTAACTTATTTTGTCATCGTGTCAACAGAGGCTTTCAGTTAATGAAACATAATTTTTATGATGATCAAAACGCAGTTTACGAAACTCATATATTTCGTACGTATACTCATACATAGCAAACAAATTTATCACGCATGCCATAGATTAAACATGAACCAATCTGAAAAAAAGGCGGGAATTATAAGAATTCAGACATGTCTCGGACATATTTCGACTGAAAACAACAACCATTTTGAAAATGGTTAGGAAAAAAGTACATGTTGCATCAATTAAAAAAAGTAATACCTATAATTAATATTAACCAGCACAATTGCTGCTACCAAAAATAATGTTACATATTTCCAGAGTTTACTTTATTGTCAACATTAGTCAGTAAAGCTTCAATAGGATTTTAGAGAACAAAATTTAGTATGTTGCTAAAAAGCATCACACGGCCTTTAATGAATAGTGTTAAAAGTCCATTAGATTCATTAATTTTTAAACAAATGATTTTTACCTATAATCTGTAGCACGAGAAGCTCGAGTCTATGCCCTTATTTTAATAATTGAGCAGGGTTTATTCGTACCGTTGAGTAGTAAATTGAATTTAACCTTTTAAGTCTTATTTGTTTCATTTGAGAACAAAATTACTCTTCTTTTAATAATGTTAATCGAAGCTATCCAGATAGACTTAATGAAGTTTAAAGAGTATCTTATTGTCCGAAATTTCACGAATGTACTAATTTTGTGTGATATTCTTTTCAGTAGGTTAAGGGAGATATATTGCAGACGTTTGGAAAACATCCTATTACAAAAGGATTTAACTGGTATTACATGTTTCTAATATTTTATTTTTCATCATTCATAACACGTTCACAGAAGTAGCCTATGTATTAAGTTTAAAAAGTGAAATATGTGTATAAAATAAACAAAATGCCAAAGGTGCAAAGTAAACTTTTGTTATTATTATCGCGAAATGCCAAAATGAAGTTAATGACGTCATAATAAACAAGTTGGAAATTGCACGCGAACGTAGTAAATGAGTTGCGTTCGTACGATAACGAAGGTTTAAAAATTTTCAGATATTGCTGATATAGTAGAGCGTACTTCGGATACAGTATAGTAGTCGAAATCTTTGTGTTTCTGTAAATATGCAGGAAGTAATTTTTATTACACATCAGCAACGTATATCTTATTCATAAAATGTGAAAGTTTAATATAATTAAAACACGCCCCAAATAATGTTTCCCCGTATAGCATTATGTAGTGGAATACTTTTGTGTGGCCCTGTAATTTAATAATAAAAATTCTTTGCATCAGAGATTGTACAGAATGCATATTTTAGTATATATTTCATAGATTCATGCCAATTCTATTATGTTCGAATGAGTGTAACATCATTAAAATGCATTTGAATTTTTTTTTACATTGACCGTAATGTAATGAAATACTTTTGATTGTCCCTGTAATTGATCTATGCATCCGATTTTCATAACATTTGAAATGACTCGACAAAATTAAGCAATAATTATATGTTTTAAATTTCAAACGATTAAAACGCATTTGAAACTTTTTCCCCATTGACAGTAATGTAACGGAATCCTTTTGATTGTCCACTTAATTGATCTATCCACCCGATTTTCATAAAATTTGAAATGACTCGACAAAATTATGTTAAAATTATGTATTTTAAATTTCAAACGATTCGGTTGGGTAGTTTCTGCGTTGGTGTATGCGGACAGACAGACGGACAGACGACGGACTGAGCGACAACAATAGGTGCTACGTATTTACATAATTACGAACGCACCTAAAAAGGCATAACCATATATTATCATTTCTATATGTAGAAAGTAACTAAGTAATTGTTAAGACAAAATAATATTCGATGAAAAGGCGTATGATATTAATAGTACACCACATCCGAAAAGGTTAAACAATGAAAGTAATATTTAATTCAAATAGATGTGCCTTTTAGACTTCACACAAAGCTTTCATTTAATTCAATTTAATGCATGTTATTGATTATTCTCGATGCTTCGACATATATATTTTATCACATAATGTGTTTCTACAATTCAACATTTCAGTCTTTATTTGAACAATCATCACTCGAAGTTTCAAAACGCGTCTAAGTTGATATAAATTTAAATTTTAGAAAGGCTTCAGAGCCCACACAACCGACTGAAAAAGATATCCGGATTAAAATGTTAAGTCTATGGAAGCATTCTTTTCAAATATCACTCAAATTTTAATATTTTCACATGATTTTTTATTACATAGGATAGCTGAGAACGATCTAACACCGGGATGTTTTTACTTTTCCAGTTTTGATTTCAGATTTTTTTTTCTTTAATTACTTTAACTTTCGGAACCGGATAGAACCGGTTCTGAAATTGAAACTATCATGTATAAAAAATGTATAACCAAAACCGAAAAAATAAAAACTAGCCCGGTTGTAGATCGTCCTCAGCCTTCATATGCAAAACAAATCATGTAAAAATATTAACATTTGAGCGATATTTGAAAAGAACGCTCCCTTAGACTTAACATTATCATCCAGGTCTTTTTCAATCAGTAGTGTGGACTCTTCAGATAATTGCCTGGAAACTCCAGTAGTGCATATTTTCTTTGAGTAAAAATCTACAAAGATACACACTAATACACTTTGATTCATATCATAGCAAACGCGGTAGCGTTTGTTATAGCATGCTAAAGAAATGAAAAATGCAAAAGCCTTTTTGAAATTTCTGGTGAACCGGTAGACTTATGACAGTGATTTTTTTTCAAAAGATAGAAATCGACCAATAAAGTGATAGCATTAAAAAAATTCGTAGTTTACTGTTGATTTTTATTTAATTTTTAATAAATCAAGACCTAAAATTCAACAAGCGATAGCTAACGATACCATGAATCGATTAATTTCATTTCTGGTTTATTTTAATCCTTTTGGTAACACTTAAAATAGATTTTTTTTCATCTTTGTATGTTTGACAATCGCTGAGAAAATCGAATTTGTGCCTTAAAGCTCCAATTGAATATTGTTTATTATTGTTGCTCTTGTATTTTTTTTATTCGTTGCCACCAAGTTTAAACAAGTATAATTTTTTATGTATGAAACATAATTCATTCAAATTAAATAAATCGCGTGGAAAACATAATTATTTGTTTTTAATGCGAAGCATTTAGTTTCAGTTTTTTTAAATTAAGTTGTGAGTGCACTGTAATTATTTTCGTTCGACTCCTTGGTTTATTTTTCAGACATCAGGCATTTTATATGACAATGCAATAACTTTCTTAATTATTCTAATATAACAATAAAATTTTGGCAGCAAATATTTTGCTTTTCAAGATATGAGAAAATCTTCAGTTTCTATCAAAAATTTGAATAACAAGTATTAAAAAATGCTCTGGTGAGCACCAAAAACGTTAATATGTTTTTAAGTATAAAAAAGTGTTTGACAAGTTCTTCTAGTTCTTCTAGCATAAGAGGGGACAAGGGGTCCCTTCTTGGCTGCAGCTCACTGCCAATACCAAACTTGAAAAAATTATATTTGCGCTTTTTCCGTGTAAAAAAAATCAGTCACTATTACGATACAACTATGTAGCGCAAAGCCATAGCCAGTAAGAAAAACGCAGCGGAATTAAACAAGAATATAAGGGGAAATAGTACCAGCAACCTTAGTTCCTGTAGCGTATCATACTCATGCAGTGCCACCAAGCATGCCCGCAGCATAGAACTGCACAGAAAACTGATTTGTAATGCAGTTGCAAAGCCGAGTCAACAGTGCAAATTGCAGTGCAGAATCAACAGCGCAGTTCACATGTAAAGCATGATTGAAAATTTTACTAAAAGAAAGACGGAAAGTTTTACACAAGTTTCTTTTACACGGGAAAAACGCAAATATGATTTTTTTTTTTTTTTTTTTTTTTTTTTTTTTTTTTGGCATTGACATTGAGCTGCAGACAGACCCCTTGTCCCCTCTCATTCTCAATTAGAAGTACTTGTCAAACACTTTTTCATACTTAAATCATATTAATCTTTTTTGTTGCTCACTAGAGCATTTTTTAATATTTGTTTTTAAACATGCATGATTTCATGCTTAAGTGATTGTTTAATATACAGAGTGATTCTAAATTCACGGTACAAACTTTAAGGTTTTGTATAGGGCACTATAATATTCATTTATTACATTGGGAATGTATAGGTGTAAGTGACACGTTGAGGTTCAAGAAACAAGGGACCAATTTGGCACTTACTTTATTTAAAATTTTTCCATTCATAACAGAAAAGTACAATACTATTGTTTTCTTTATTTAAGACATATATGTGTATTACATATAAAGAAAAAGAATTAAAAAGAAATTCCGGTATGAAATCGTAATTTTTAAATTTATGAAAAACGCAAACTCATCTATTTATTGTGTCTGACAGATTTCCCAGTTTTGCGTTGTTTTTTATTCAAAAATTTAGATTTTAAGCAGGAAAAATTCAAAGAAGAATTTCTTTTTTATGTATTTGTAAAATGTCTGTGTTAATAAAAAAAAAATATTAGTATAGTTAATTCGCACTATAGAGTATTAAGTCGAATTTAAACAATGTGAATCATATTTAATTTAAACTGATCTGCATTTTAGTCCTCTCATAAAGCTTTTGTTTAATTCAATTTAGTACTTCCCATTGATCATTCTCGATGCTTTGACATATATATTTTATCACATAATGTGTTTCTGCAATTCAACATTTCACTCGTTATTTGTTGAATTCGAACAATTGTCACTCGTAGTTCTAAAACACTGCTAGATTGACATAAGTTTAAATTATGGAAAGGCTAGAGATAATTGGCTAGAAACTTACGTACTGTATATTTTATTTGCATAAAATGCTTCACTAATTTCATACATTTACACATTAAAATGATTTGATTCATATTTTTAAACATGCATGATTTCACGCATAAGTGATTGTTTAATATACAGAGTGATTCTAAATTTATAGTACAAACTTTAAGGTTTGGTACAGGGCAATATAACAATAATTTATTACATTGGGAATGTTTAGGCGCAAGTGACGTATTGAGATACAAAAAACAGAAAACCTGTAACGTTATATGCATGCTGAGTGTCATTTGTAACGATTGGTTGGTCGTGGTGGAGGTTAAATGCAGACATACTCAGTAATTAAGATAAAACAACAAAGTTTATTAAAATGATGAGGGCTGAAGGGAAGTGGAGCAAGTCTTAATTTTACACAACTGAGAATGCTATGAAAAAGCTAAACGCATACTCACAGGCTCCGGACGAGCTCAATCGTGGCACCTTCTAACACTTCTCCCTATTTCTTGGCTGAGCTACTAGATAAAGCTTAATTAGACAGCCCGTGGCTGTGAGTAATTCTTTATTCACAAATAATCAAAATGAAACTACTATAAATTTTCTTACCATGGCCAACTCTCAAATCAAATATCGCAACTCCTTTACCCTTCACTGGAGGCTTCGCTGCTACTTTCAATCGGCTAGCACTTCGCTGAACAATATCTCACTTCGCTATCTAACGTCAGAGATCCTCACACTCGCTGGCTAATGCCAGAGACACTCTCCATTCACTCAAACCCAAGCTTTTATATGCTGCAAACTGAGATACTTCACATTAACATATTACTAATAACCGCGAGCTAACTGCAGAATCCGAAAGAGCACACACATTCTAGAAAGTTAAAGTAAAAGAGAGGATAGATGTCGCTTTTACGCTTACACATGTTAAATTATTGACGTCACGATCTCAGAAATACTAGAGTGCCTTTATGACAAAGGTCACTCCCTCACAAACCAATCTGGCTATTTTTTATTTCAAAATTTCACATTCATGGCAGAAAAATCCCATATTATTTATTATTTTCTTTACTGTAGACAGATGTCTTATTTTTCATGAAGAAAAAAAAATAGTCTTTGAAAATTTCCGGTATGAAATTGAAATTTTTGAATTTATAAAAAATGCAAATACATGTATTTTCTGTGTTGCATAGGTTTGCCAGTTTTGCGTTCCTGTGCTATTCTTTTCTTTATTTAATACATACATGCATGATTACAAAAAGAAAACCATCTTTGATAATTTCCGGTAGGAAATCGAAATTTTTACTTTATAACAATCGTGAACTCATGTATTTCCTGTGTTGCAGAAATTTGCCAATTTTGCTTTCCTATGCTATTCTTTTCTTTATTTAACACCAGAACGGAAATTTTACTCAAGTTTTATCAAAATATTTCGCATAAGAATTTTTATATAACTACTTAGCTTATTTAAATTATTTTTGTGTTTCTCATATTTATTTTATTTTATAAAGTGTTTTCTGGTTAGAATCGTAATATTTTCATGTGATACGGGTCAAAATGACCCGCAACCGCGGTTCTAGTGTTAAGACAGACATGTGAAATTACACTTAGAAAAAAAAATGGTTCTGGCATATAGAATCAAAATTTTGGCTAAAAAATAGCTCCATGTCATCCTCATAAATTCTAGCTCCCTTTGCTGGAGAGTTCTACACTCTCTTACTAGAATTCATGAGCGTTTTTCTATATTCTTGTTGTCAAATTTATTTAAAACTCATTGGATATAGATGCGATCACAGGAGGTTTGATTTAGTAACTATAATTATAGTTTATGAAACCATTTTCGAAATCAAGCAATAATTTCTTGTTACTGAAGCAATTCAATATCATTTCATCACTAAGAAAACAAGAAACTAGAAATGCTAGACCATTTCGGTTATTCAGTTTTGTTGTTCAATCTACTCGCATAGTTCAGGAATCTATAGTTCTAGTTTAGCTATTCAGAAAGTGACTAACTATTCATTCTAGGTGAAGGCGGTATATATTTTTTCTCAGTGTACACAAAGAGAAAAGTCTTCTTTGAAAACTTATTGTATGGATTCGAAATTTTTGTATTTATATAAAACGCAAATTCGAATGTATTTCCTCTGTGTGACAGATTTGCCAATTTTGCGTTGGTTTTTATTCAAACATTTACATTACACTGGAAAAATTTAAAGAAGAATCTTATCTTTATGTATCCATGAAATGTCTGTCTTAAATAACAAAATAATAGCATAGGAATTTTCTGGTATGAATGCAAAAAATTTGAAGTTCAAAAAGGGCCAAATTGGTCCCTTAGTATTTATACCTCCATGCGTCACTTGCACTCATACTGTGACATACTATGCAATAAATGACTGTCAGAGTGTCCTGTACCAATCCTTGAAATAATGTGTTTTGAATATAAAATCACCTTGTATTTTTGCAAGGTGAAACTTCGATGTGTATGTAAGGTAATCTTTAAAAGCAAGACATAGGCGCCATACTAATATAAATCATGGTGTGATATTCACCATAATTGGTTAATTGATCCCGTATGTCAGAAAACAATTGTGCCTTTTTTTTTGCTATTGCTGTGTTGTGAATACGAATTTTAATCTCTTATTATTAGGCATAACCTATTTCGTTTCCTTTCTTAAGTAAAATTTCTAATTCAAAACATATTTATTTGACTTGAACAAAAATGGAATGTTAACAGTTATAAATGCCACGTAAAAAAATATATATTATGTTTCATCATTCCCATAATTTTGAAGCACTTTTTAAAAATTTCAATTACTTTGCTTTTTGCGATCCCAAGCTTAATAATTCTGACTTGATGGCATCAAAAGCACTGTAATCACAAAAAATGAATTGTTTTATATAAATCGATTGTAAAATGTCATAAGTGTAAAATTAGGTGGATGTGACTAGGTTTGAAATGGTTGAAATTAAAGTAAATTAAATTTTTGATAAAAAGCTATAATGTTTTACAATCATCCTGGATATATTAATCAGTCTTAGAGCATTTTATAAAATAACTTGTGATTTCTTAAAAAAACTTCATACGACAAACTCTAATTTAGGGTTGTGATCATGTGAACACATAATTATCTTTTTGGAGCTACCTAATTGCAGTCAATTTCACGCTCAGTGTACGTATAAAATGTCTTGCTATTGAGTGATCCATTGGTAATAAGTTCAAATGCAGTATGTATTATTTAGGTTAGAAAAAAAATTAAGAATTAAGTAGAAATAATGAAAAAAAGATGAATTTTTTAAAATATAATGTTAGAAAAAATGAATGGATTTTAATTAAGGAATACGTTGAGATAGTTATATTTTAGAAGGAATAAAAGATATAGGTAAGCATGAGTGTAATTTTAAAAACTACTAAGTAATTGATGTAATCATAACTGTTAAGTTTAATTAAAGGAAATCAGTACAAGCTCTTAAAATATACCAGAGCAGGGAAAAGCTACGGTCTTAACAAAGAAAGTGGCGAAAGCTACAAGGGAAAAAATAACTTTTTACGATAATATTTTCTATTAAGACACTGTCGGTGATAAATTATAAAATTTATTTTGTTTTAAATTTTTACCGGTGGCAGATTTATTTCACATTCTTGATTGTTCGTCAAGTGTAGGGCTTTCGCTGTAACGAGTATTTGTAATAAATTTTTAATGATAATTAATTTAGCTAAACATATTTTCAGCAGTTATGGTACTTTCGATGTCACCTATGCTTTGACTAAAACGTAGTATTTTCTTTAAGAATTTCAATCTCTAATTCTAATGCCATTTTTACTTTCTTTTACCATTATAAGAATAAAGTGTTGGATTTGTTAAAATTTCGACTTCCGGTTTTCGATGGGTTTGCGGGTTTAGAATGTCTCAGTGTGATTGGATTATTTTTAATAAATGTCGGCAGTGCGTCTGTCTATATATACGTGCCACAGATTTTGTGGGCTCGCAATCTCAAGAACTAATGCACGGAGTTTAATAAAACTTTACATTCCTTTAGTCCTTGATCTAAATTGTTGCAGATTACTTTTCGAAATAATTCGCCTAATGGGTGAAGTTACTATAATACATTATTTACGATTTCCGCAATAGCTATACTTGAAGAACTGATGCAGTAACTATGATCAAATTTCAGATTTAAATAAACCGCCCAAATGGTGAGGGTTCTATGATGCACTTCTCATGATTTCTGTAATAGGTCTATCTCGAGAATTACTGTAAGAATTTTCATCAAGCTTCAGATTCAGTTTATCCCTAATATAAATCGGTGCTAATTAGTTTTTGTTGTAAATCGGCCAATAGACAGGGCTGCTATGCAGAGTTCTTCACAATTTCTTCAATAGTCCTATCTCATGAAATAACAATAATATAAGAGAGAAAGTAGACACTTCTAAAAGAAAAATATTATGTTTTAGCAGATCATTGTGTTTAAAACATTTGGTATGTTCAACCGTATTATAGAGAATAAATGATAATTATATAGTTAAATTAAAATATCTTTATTTAAAAAGTCTAATGCATTTTTTAAACGTTAAAAAGAGCGTCTTCCTCTTTATTAGCACATTTTCAAATCTTTATGGTATGAAGAGACAGAACACAGACTTAAAGAAGTACATTTTAGTTTTGGTTCCTTATAAATTCTAAAAGAGGTAAATGGGCACACATGAAACAAGATTTACCTACATGTAGGTGCCAATTAGTGTCAAACAATTATAAGTGAAAATACATTAGATTTTTGATTACTAGTAAAATTTGAAAGAAACGACCAATCACAAATGAAACGATATATCGATACATTTAGGTACCAATTGGTGTCCAAAAATTATAAGTGAAGATACATTGATAAGGCCTCTGTATTCGAAATTTCTTAAAACCATTTATATAAAAAAGTCTAGTTATAAATATTGACCGCGAAAGTACATGTGTAGTGATCATGAAAATACATTTCACTTTTGAATTCTAACATTATATACACTGGTGAGCGAAATTTAAGGACGAGTGCCAAAATGCCAATTTTCAAGGTATTTTCAAGCTATAATTTTCAAGCGAATATTCAAAAGGAATTAATATAATTTGAATAATTACTATCCCAGCATAACAGCTAGTCCATATAACATCTCATTCAGAACACACATGGTCACAAGAGTCACATTCACTACGGCGAAACAAAAAATAGGAAATTCCATACGTCTCTTTTATGAGTTTTAAATGACTATTATATGCGACTCCACTGACAGTTCACTGCAACTGCTTCTTTGTGGAGAGTCACCAGGTGACTTTACAATGTCGTTTCATTGAGATTTTCGTGTGACTTTTCATCTGGACACTCAATTTTAAAGTCATCGTGAACGTTGCACTATGATAAATTATCAAATAATGTCCCATTAAAGTCACATGGTGACTTTTGACCACTTTTCACAGTGGTTTGTTCATAATAGGTCCTCTGTCACCATTTGACAAAGTCTTGTGACAGAAACTCACCATGTGACTTTAATGTGACATTATCTGGTGATTTATCAAAATGCAACATTCACAATAACTTTGAAATTGAGTCTCCAAATGGCAGGTCACACGAGAGTCTCAATAAAACGAGATTGTAAAGTCACCTGGTGACACGACACAAAGCAGCAGTTGCAGTGACCTGTCAGTGGAGTCACATATAGTAGTCATTTGAGACTCATAAAAGAGTCGTATGAAATTTCCTATTTTTTTTGCCGTAATGATTGTGTCTCGTGTGACCTGAATGAGATGTTACATGGACTAGCTTTTATGCAGGGATAGTATTTATTCGAATTATATTACTTTCTTTTGATTATTCGCGTGAAAATTATCGCTTGAAAATCCCTTGAAAATTGGCATTTTGGATCTCGTCCTTAAATTTTGCTCACCAGTGTAGTTCTTTGCAGTCCAAGATCGAGTCTTATTCGACATAATTTTTCTTTGCAAAATTTATTTCTTGTACCAGTAATAAAAGATAATAAAAAGTGCGTTACTTATTTAAAATATTTTTGAAATTGTGTAATTAAAGGTAACTTCTTTTTAAAAAGTGGTGTCAGTGAAATTAAATTTATGAAAGAGTCAATAAACCGTAAAGGGTAAACTTATTCCAGTGCAGGCTTTATACCTAATTTGAAAATTACAAATAGCATTGAAAGTATTTCAATATATTTTTGCTCTTATATAATTTTTTAGTGCTTAAAATGTGCAATAAAAATTTTAAAAACAGAAAAAATGTTGCATTTTGTTCACATGATTCAAATCACCACGGAGTCATTTTCAAAACAAATTAAAACTGATGTAATAAAATGTAACAGAAAAAAAAACAATCCTGACAAAATTACACCAGAAACAAAATATCATATTTCAACGAGAGTAAAATATTTTCCCTCCAAGCAATATTATTCATCCATTATAAGAGAAACGAGATTATAACGCGTATAAATTCCATATGTACCAATATAAAATCATTCAACCTACCAAAACTGTGGCACCAGTTACTCAATGGTTTAGAAAAATGAAAATTAAAATATGAGTAAAATTTAAAAAAATAACCTGCGCCACATGAAAAGCTGAATGATGGCGTTTCAGTTCAATGCATCATGGGCCGTGCAACTTTGGAACATAATTTTTAACTTGTTTGTAAATGACTCTGTGATGAGTTGAAACATGTCAACAAAATGAAACAATTTTTCTTATTTTAAAATCTTCATCACACTTTTTAAGCAATTAAAAATAATATATTGATACAAGCTGTCATTTTCTTATATATTTTGCCTTTCTAATAAAAATATAATGTAACAAGTTTGTACCTGGGAAAAAATTCGTCTAAGAATTCTGGTGTCAGCCGTATCATCATTTTACGGTCAGAGTTTTCCTATGCCGGAAAAGGTTAAAAGAACCACAAGAACAAATGTGATTTACTTACATTCAGATACCGATTGGCATCCCACAATTATAAGTGTAAGTCGACTCTCGTTGATTCTAAATCGGATAAATCGAATCTTCATTTAATTTGAACTAAACATGAAGTCCCGAAATTTTCAATAACGGAATAAAGTTAAAATTTTTCATTTATTCGACCTCATTTTCTCTTGACTTCGTTTATTTTGAACTAACGAGATTCCGATTTTTCATTTTTCCTTACTTCTCCCATATTTCAGATCCTCGAAATAACTTTCTTTCTTTCATTTTTGTCAGAATTCTTCTGAACAAGTATACATAGAGTCCCACGAATTTTATATCCACATTTTAGTGCCCAGTTTGTCCATCCATGTCACCTCCACCCCATATCTTCGTTTGTGCTTATGTTCCCAATCCCTTAATTAGTTTATGCATTTATATCTTTTAATTCAATGTTAAACCATATTCTAATGATAACAGTCGAAACATATTTTAAAAAAAATACTCTAACATTATTTTCTTTGTAATAGTACCCCTTTAAATATGTTCCATAATTCGAACTCTGGATAATTCGAACATTTCTTGTGGTCCCGACGATTTCGAATTAACGAGAGGCGACTGTACATTGATCAGACTTCTTTATTTGAAATTTCTCAAAACTATTTATGTAAAAAAAAAATATATATATAAAAAGAATTTTCTAAGCATTGAAGGGTATGTTTTACTATTGTATAGTAATACTTTAAACCGCCGAGGAGGAAAATCATTATATTGAATTAATTGTTCAGTAAATCTAAAACTAAATTAACAGAAAAAGTGTCATATTTTTTTTTTCTCAAGCTTTATTTAATAACGGCAAACTTCATGCTTGAAGTATTGAAAACTACTTCTTTCATAATCCTGCAAAAATGATAAAAAGAAAAAAATGTATGCACATAATGCCTATCTTTCTTTTTAAACAGTTTTTCGAAAAATGACATCTACTTCAAACACAACAACTGATGTTTCTTTCGCATAACTGCCTGTAATGGAATTATCTCATCCATGGTATTATAAACATAAAACTTGACATTTTTTGAGAAAACACAACAGCTGTGTGAAAATTTGCATACATTATCTTGTGAACTGTGAAGATTAAACATATACTAAAAACGGAAAAAATATTTCTTAATAAAGTCACAGTTTTCTTTTTTGCTATTTAGTCATTTTTGAACCGAAATATTGGACATTGAAATAGGAGGTTGAATCCAAAAAATTTTACAATACCAAAAATGTTTAGCGTATAAATATTATATTCTTCAAAAAGAATGGCTTTTTCACTTAGTACATTTTTTAAACAATTTAACACTTTCAGATCTGTTTTTTATGTTAATTTTAGAAGAAAAATTACATTTACATTAATAATGTTAGCATAACAGCCTCAGTTATACAGTCATCAGTATACAGTTGTAATAACAGCCAACCAAACAGATTTACTGCAACTTAACGATTATGTCGTTGAGTTCTAGTGAATATACTTATTTTAAGAATCATTAAATTCACATTTAAATGACAGTAGAATAAGCAAGAGTGTTTGAAGAATATCATGTTACAACAGGATTTGACTGATATTAAAACTTTAAAACTTTATAATATTTTTTTTTATATTTTTCCACACATGGTTTATTCAGAAATGTAATCGACATTTTAAATTGAAAGAGTGAAATATATGTTTAAATTTACATAGTCGCCAACGGTGCAAAGAGATTTAGGCTAAGTTGATAATAACAAACGTATTCGTTAATGCATTATAACATTCAGTGAATAGATATGTACTATTACTAGCAAACACCGCGGTTTTACTAGTTACTGCGGTTAATGGTTGAAATATGCCAAGTGCTAATTATATATCTTATTTTTTTTAATAATATTTTTAAGAATGATTCAAAAATTTCCATTTAAGCTCCAATTTGATTAAATTTCATTATTACACTACATTAATTGGAAATTAGACTTAAAATAATAGGAAGAGCTAGAGCTAATTCTAAATAAATGATAATTTAGAAAATATTTTGAAACCTTTATGCTCATTCATACGATCCTTTCACCATTTATTTGAAGTAATTAAATTTTTAGAAGCAATTTTCTTACCACGAATTTACATCTTAAAATTAAGCATCATGTTAAAATACAAGTTTCTTTTCTAAGTTTCTAAACTATCCTAAGTTAGTGGCATCGACGTAAGATACAGCCTATGCTTGAACTGTGGTAAATACCATCATCTTGGTACCATTACGTTTGAAATTAGTTAGGTAGTTCCAGAGATTAGCCTTAACATATAAACAATCTTTACCTCTTTACAATATAGGTATAGAAGGTATAGACGGATACAAAATGATGCTCCAGACACGAATGTTTAAAAAATTTACTTCCATCTATGAAAGCTAATACGTTAAATAGCGTTCGTTAAATTGCTGATCGTTAAATAGCGTTCCAGTCTAACTTTCACATTTGATTCACTGATTCAGAGTGACCTTTAAAAAAAAAAAAAAAAAAAAAAACCGTGTCTGTAGAACCATGGCCAACTAGATGTATAACGGCTGCACATTTTGCCAAAAACCGCCGAAAAAGTGAAGCTGGATTCTGCTTCAAACCCTGAAACCATTTCATTGGACCACCTGGCGCAAACCCTTCCCAAATCGGCATTGAATAAGCTGATTGATATTCTGCGCACATGGTCATTGTTTTGTTTCATGGTTTTCATGATAGGTCAGAATAACTTGGGCAGGGTATCAGAGTTCTTTGGCGGGAGGCGGCTTTATACGTTAATCTCAAATATGCGGGCCGTATAGATCTAGTTGGCCATGGTAGAACACATATGTTTGTCCTCATGTCATTTTATCATTGTCATAAAAAATACAAAATTTAGTCAGAGATGAATCAATTGGAAAACACCAGAATGTACTAAAACAATATTCTCAGTTCTTTGAATTTTTTTTTTTTTTTTTTTTTTTTTTTTTAGCATCCGATGCTATTTTTTTCAGACAAGCTAAAAATGTCGTGTCATCAGCCCTGAATTTTCTAGTCAACCGATTTTGATAATTATTTTTTTTAAATGAAAGCTATTTATTTGTTGTCGTGCCCATTTTAATTATTTTTTAATTTATTTCCATTTTTATATTTTATTTTTAATTTTAAAAGCTTTTTCATGACATTTCTTCAAAATGGTGGCAACACAGTTTAGCTTTTCTCTCGATAATAAAAATTTATTTTCTAAAATGATTGCGTATATTTATGCACTAATTGAGTTAAATATATATATATTTACTGAGAAATAATAATGTAAAAAAAATGACAGAAAATAATTTATGATAAAAATTAATGTCTAAATCAAAATAAGAGAAATTTCAAATGAGGAAAATTATGTCATACAGCAACCAGATAAAAGGGAATTACAATATTATTATGGATGCCTTTTTCATAAACAGTAACATATAAAGAACATTTGAAGAGAAAATGACGTTACTATTTAAAACATCGTATTTTTACTCATAACGATATTAGGTACTACTCTGTTATCCCGTCGACCAATTTCGCCAAATTATACAAATCGCCACATTAATAGCCAAATTATACATATTGACATAATTTGTATTTTAAATAACGAAAAAATAAATAATTAGTAGAATATTAATAAAAATATTAATAAAAAGTCGAAATAAAAATCACTTAATGACATTTTAAACACAAGAATCTTATTTAATGTCACTGAATGTGACATTCACGATCATCCATTATTGGCATTTAATCTTATAGTTTGGCGATAATTTTTTGGTCGATGGGATAACCTAGTAGTACCCGATATTATTTTTTTTCTTTTTTTAAAAAAAATAAAGCTATTTTTCTGTGAATGCATATAAAATAAAATTTCTGGATTTCGCCGGCACTCATATTACAATTTTAACTGTAGATGTGCGAATATTTGAATGCAAAATTGTAACTGGCAAATTTGACATTTGCTTTGTAAATATATTTATTATAAGGTACCCTGGGGTAATAACGCCACGTTAAGGTTCTACCAATTTTCACGGCTTAGTTTTAGATTGTATTTTTCAAACAAATGTAGGATATGATACAGCAACTCATTGACTATCTATATAAAATAAAATAATTTAACAGATATGTATTCATAAAATGTAATGGCGTTTTTTCTTGACCAATGCTATTTGGCGTTATTACCCACCTATATGGGTAATAACGCCATGCAAACAAAACTATGAAATAAGATGGAATAATTGCATGTAGATAGCCCAATTCTAAAAATACAAATTCTACAAACTTAGAAATTGATAAATTGCATTCTAAGCTATTGAAAATGTTCAATTTTTTGTGAAAGTGTGAGAAAAATAAAGGTGTGGTGTGGAAGGGGGGGATGAGGCAAAAGAATATCAGACCGTGAGCTTCTTTTTGCTTAAAAAGGACAGCTTAAATAGAAATATGAGAAACATTGCACAGTTTTAACTGTGTTTATTTGAATCAGTATTTAGGATGTAGCTCGGCCACTGTAGGGAATCAACCGGGGTATTAATGTCAAGGATTGGCGTTATTACCTCGGTATAGTTATTGCGCAGTACATTTTAAATTACAAATTATCTCGAGAAGATATCCAAAATCTTTAACAACATTTTAAAAGTACATGAAATGCACTACAAATTTATGTAATTAACAAAGTATTTCCGGATAAAAAAGTAGTCTTCATATCACAAAACGTATCTCACAAATTTTAGATCAAGCGTAAATTTTAGTTGTTTGTTAAAACAATAAGACCTAAAAATGGAACAAATTAACTTGAAGCTGTTTTTTGCGATTTATATGACTCAAAACCCTTCTGCGCAGAGCACATGGGTGACATTTACCTGCTTATTTCATAATTATGCAAAATATAAGCACTTGGCGTTATTACCCCGCCTGGCGTTATTACCCCAGGGTACCTTATATTGATTCAATAATGTAATTAATTTTGCTTTTTTTTAAACCAAATCGATCGGGTCTTTTAAACATTTCATTCGTCGAATTCGACGGGATTCCATTCGTTTTATTATTAAATTGCATTTCCTTTTACTCAGAGTCTATAAAAAAGCGTTTAAACTAAAGAAAAAATCCGTTTTTGATGAATCTAGTCAATGAAGAAATAGCACGTCAAATTGTATCTCTTTATTATTCCGGAATTCCAATGTCTCAGAGAGAAATTGCTATTCAATTGGGTATTTCACGCCGTTCTGTTTGCTATTATATTGATAAACACAAGAAAAATGAAGTTAGTTCATTGCAATCTAAACGGGGTCGCCCTTCTAAAAAACTTCTATCGATTTTTTAGCCTCCGATGCTATTTCTTTCAGACAAGCTAAAAAATGTCGTGTCATCAGCCCTAAATTTCCTATTCAACCGATTTTGATAATTATTTTTTTAAATGAAAGCTATTTATTTGTAGTTGTGCCCATTTTAGCTATTTTTTAATTTATTTCTATTTTTATATTTTATTTTTAATTTTAAATGCTTTTTACGATATTTCTTCAAAAGGGTGGCAACTCGGTTTAGCTTTTCTTTCGATAATAAAAATTTTTTTTCCAAAATGATTGCGTATAATTATGCACTAATTGAGGTAAAAAAAAATTTACTGAGAAATAATATTAATAATGTAAATAAAATAACAGAAAATAATTTCTGATAAAAATTAATGTCTGAAGCAAAATAAGAAAAATTTCAAATGAGGAAAATGATGACATTCAGCAACCAGAAAAATTATGAATTACAATATTATTACGGATGCCTTTTTCATATTACTAATAACAGTAACTTTTAAAAAACATTTGAAGAGAAAATGACGTCACTATTTAAAACATCGCATTTTTACTCATAACGATATTACATTTCAATATTTCGTTTCATTATGGACACTGAGATTGAGATTTTACTTTCAAATGACTTCAGTTAGTGAAAATAACGTCACAGTAAAAATGAAATTAGTTTTTTTTTTAATAAAACTATTTATCTGTGAGTGCATATAAAATAAAATTTCTAGATTTCGCCGGCACTCAGATTACAATTTTAACTGAAGCTGTGCGAATATTTGCACGCAAAATTGTAACTGGCAAACTTGACATTAAGTTTGGAAATATATTTATTATATATTGATTCAATAATGTAATTACTTTTTTTCAACCAAATCGATTGGGTCTCGGGTCATTTCATTCGTCGAATTCGACTGGATTTCACTCGTTTTATTGTTAAAATGTATTTCCTTTTTCTCAGAGTCTTTAAAAAAGCGTTTAAACTAAAGAAAAAATCCGTTTTTGATGAATCTAGTCAATGAAGAAGTAACACGTCAAATTGTATCTCTTTATTATCCCGCAATTCCAATGTCTCAGAGAGAAATTGCTAATCAATTGAGTATTTCACGCCGTTCTGTTTGCTATTATATTGATAAATACAAGGAAAATGAAGTTAGTTTATTGCATTCTAAACGGGATCGCCCTTCTAAAAAACCTCTATGGTTTTTTTTTTCTAATCGGAGGCGAAACTGAATTCTGTAACGGCAGAATCTACATTCAACCTGTTTTTTTTTTTTTTTTTTTTTTTTTTTTTTTTTTTTTTTTTTTTTTTTTGCCGATTCTTAATTTTTAAGCATTCAAACTGAAGATTGTCTTTTAGTTTAATAAATTATCAATAAATTTGCAATTCCATCTTTCTTATGCGGTAACAACAATATGAAACCATTTGGAAGTGCATAAATTAAATGTTAAATGTCCAGTTTTTCTTCGCACCGTGACATTTCTTTATTGCTGCTCTTCAATTAATTCAAAATGCACCCATCTTTATAAAGCAGCTTAAATATTGTCGGCCATCCAATATTCACAGTTTACTAAACAGATTGATTTGTAACATTATAGATTATTTTTTTAATTCCCGATAGCTTTTGAGGATTTTTATTTGAGAATGCTCTTAAGAACCTTCCAATTACCCTATAAACTTTAAATCAGGTATCCTTGCTGCAACTATAAAAACTATGCTTGAATACTAAAACTACTATATTGATTAAAAATATGGTTGAATGAGATTGAATTATTGATTAAAAATATGGTTGGTGAGAAGTTAGAGTAACAAATTTAAACGTCACCTAGTTAGAGTTTATGTATAATTAAGTATCCGCCCCTAATTCCATCTTGTCTGCATTTTTTTTTTTTTTTATTTCAGAACTTGCTGACTGACTCGCGTAGTGGTACAAAAATTAGTAGAAATTAAAGCGCGATGACTTATCAAAAATATAATTTTTTAAAACAAACCTTGATAGATTCATGATGAATGTTATATTAAAATATAAACCATTTCGTAATTTTAAGTCATATTTAAATTTTTGTGTTTCAATAAAAAAATCTTGATTCATGTGTGAAAATTTTTTTAACAGTCTTTTTTCCAGAAATTTACATTTTTGTAACTGAAAAACAATTGGACCCGAAAGAGTTAAAAATGGTAAAGCACCCTCATGCATTGACACAATTGCAAGAAAACTTTTTAAATTTAAATTTTCTAAATTTAATATTTTGAAGCGGAATTAGTTTATTCTTATAGGTGATACATAGCAAGTATTATTATATGAAAAATTCATTATACTGTAGAAAATGATTAATGGATTTAACCATATTCGACACTTGCTATATACGAATCATTAACGCATTATCGACTTCCACTAGACTGGGAACAGCAGTAACGCCACAAATCATTAAAGCGTCATTTAAAATCCATTATTACGTGATGGTTTGTGTAGTAGACGTGATTAATTCTAAGTGTTTTCAAAATAGAGATCAAACAGATAATGTGGTTTATTAATGAATGCATTCACAAATTGATGATCATTAAGAAAAGTGGCAGTTTGCACTTAAGCCGAAAATTTTAAACGTTATTGATAATCTTAACAGATAATCTGATAACATGGAAAACAGTACTCTGATAACTGATCATGGTAACATCACGAGCAACATCATAACTGGTTATCACTAGGCGAAAAAAGACTATAAAAATGGAAGATTCATAGATAAAGTTGTTGTGAGATTATAACAACTTATATTTTTTTATAGCACTAATATTATATACTAAAAGTAAATCTAATATTTTCACTAAAAAGTTATGCCTGTTTTTAGCCCCGGAAATATTCTGTAAGTCTATAATAATAGACATATCTAACTCGATAAGTTTTGAACATAGTAATGGAACTTTAATTACGATTCTTATCAAGGCCTATATATATATATATATATATATATATATATATATATATGTCACTATATTGATCACTAGATCTCCGCATAAAAACAAAGTGAAAAATTACCACGTGAAGAAAAAAACGCTCGGCTGGAAAAAACTTCTGACAACTAACACTCTCAAGGGGAAGGAAAAAAATCTACCGTGTAAAAAGTTCAAACATGACCTACTTAACATCATTGATGACGAAAGGGATTCTTCTGTTGAAACTTCCTGTGATGATAACATAAGCGATGATGACGACAATAATGCAGAGGGTCCTACTTGCTTGAAGCGTTGTTCTCATGATAAACACGGAGAACAATGGGTTCAGTGCCTTCAGTGCTGCACATGGTCACATGAAACATATTCAGGACCTGTTGTGGTTACTCATAACCACTGCCATAGCTTTCTTCAATTTAATATATCAAGTATTTTATTAATCTTTATTAAATTAATATTAAAAATTCGCATTCTAAAATTTATTTTAATTCCTATTTTTTAAAGCCTCACCTGTAAACTTTTCTTTCTTACGTAACCTTTCGTTTATTTCAAAATGATAAAATGATTTTGAATTCGTTACTTCCAGCAAAAGATATACTAGAGCAATCTACGATATTCCAAAAGTTATGTCATTTTCCTATTTCTGACTCCTCCTCCTCCCAATTAGATTCAAATCAGCAGATACGTAATTTAAAACAAGTGAATACGTGTCTGCTTTATTGGCGTCGTATCTTTAAACTGCTATAAAATTTTAATCTTAAAAATTCGATCTTCCTACCGCATCTATTTACCCGTTTGACATCGCTCATTTCTCGCTACTTTTCTAACTCTGCCAAATGGCGAGTTATGGTATTATGACAACCCTCTTCCTATCTACGCAGGTGGGTTTTGCTTTGAGACAATCAGAGGTGTTCGGTGCCAGGGAAGCTGTCTTTTCGATGACGGATGTTATATTGATGATTTACTTTGGGTGCGCCATTTTTACTTCCGTTTACGAGAAAGGGGATAACATTGTCACTGATGTAGCAACCTTTGATTTTAATGCTAAGTGGGTAAAACCAGCTAATGTGTGATATTCAATAAGGTCCCGTTACACGGCCTCATCTATTGTGATTTATGCTACTTCGTTGTATAGAAAGATTACATCCTTGTTCCTAACATGTTACTCCTCATCCTCCAAGAGAAACCTTTTCTTTATAAGTATGTGTTTTTCATCAAAATCATATATTAAAAGAAATGCTTTCAAAGTCAGAGCTCTAAAAAATAATAAGAGCTCCTGAAAGCCAAGTTTCTTTATTCTTCAAAATAAAACAAGGTTTTTCACCAAAATAAAATTCTTTTGAAGAAGAAATTCTATGCATCTTTTTATTTGTGAGTTTAATTGTATTTTCAAGTTCCTCCAGCTAATCGTTTCCATTATTCCTTTATTTTCCCTTTAATTTGATTTTGCTTCTGTGCATATGTTGTGAATAATGACTGTCGTGTCCAAGGGGTCTTTTGTGGCCAAAACAACGCAAATGTACGCAAGTCAATGTTCCTTTTGGAATTATTAGTATTAGTTTCTTGGATCGGCAAAAACGTTCCAAGCAGACACAACAGGAGCCAAAACCATTATAAAACTTATGTGTTCTTCATGATTGAATAGATAATTTATGGTTACTATTAGAATTAGTAGTAAATTTTTTTGTACCTTAAGTTAACGTAATATTTGATTTAGTTATAAGATAATCCTTGGCTTTTTGGATTTTTTTTCATAGGGATGTATTTGGGACATTTTTTAAATTTTTTTCAGATTAAGATGCTTTAGAAAAACAATTTTTCGTGTTGTTAAGGTTTTTTTTTTTTTTTTTTTTTTTTTTTTTTTTTTTTTTGCAAATTTTGTCCATGTTTCCATATGTGTGAATAATTAGTCATTACAAAATCCAAATTCGGAAGGTATTCACGGAAAATTAAAACTTGCAGGGGCCCAAAAGTAACTGGGAAACGATAATAGGACACTTTACCTTAATAATAGTTAATAATAGTTTAATAATAATCGTTTTGAACATAGAATAAAACTTTTATTGCTAAGCTTGACAAGGCATAAATATATATGTGACCAAAAGACTCTGCAAAATTTTATAAATGTAGCTTTTAAGAATTTTGCTAGAATTGTGTAATCTTAATTAGTACATACCAAGCATTATTATATGATAAACTCATTACGCTGTTGAAAATGTTTAATGAATTTAACCATATTCGAAGCATAATATATATTCGTCATCTATATATTTTTGGCTTTCACTAGCCCAGGAACAACAGTAACACCACAAATCATTAAAGCGTCATTTATAATCCGTTATTACGTGAAACTTTGTGTAGTAGACGTGATTAATTCTAAGTGGTTATCGAAATAGCGATCAAATAGATAATGTGGTTTATTAATGAATACATTCACGAAATGATGACCATTAAGAGAAAGTGGCAGTTCGCACTTTACCGCAATTTTGGAACGTTATTGATAACTTCAACAGATAATGTGATAACATGGAAAACAGTACTCTGATAACTGATCATGGTAACATCATGAACAACATCATAATTGGTTATGAGTAGGCGAAAAAAGACTATAAAAATGGAAGATTCATAGATAAAGTTGTTGTGAGATTATAATAACTTACATTATTTTATAGCACTAATATTATATATATATAAAAGTAAATCTAATATTTTCACTAAAAAGTTATGCCTGTGTTTAGTCCCGGAAATAATCTGTAAGACTATAATAATAGACATATCTAACTCGATAAGTTTTATACAAATTGAATATTTCCAGCTGAGCGAAAAATTGCCCAGGCCGGGAATCGAACTCTGATACTTGGCTTACAAGGCCAATGCTTTACCTGTTAAGCTATCTGGGCGCTAGCCGGCTGGGATTTTTCGCTCAGATAACCTTATTGGTCGTAACATCCGGTCTGTCATTTGAAACAGCTCGCAGAATAAACCGCAGGTAATGGAACTCCATATAACGATGGATACGTAGATATACTATTATTTTTAACACAATCAAACTGATTGGTAAAGTAATCATACGAATTGAATATTTCCAGCTGAGCGAAAAATTGCCCAGGCCGGGAATCGAACCCGGATACTTGGTTTACAAGGCCTATGCTTTACCTGTTAAGCTATCTGAGCGATAGCCGGCTAGGATTTTCGCTCAGATAACCTTATTGGTCGTAACATCCGGTCTGTCATTTGAAATACTATTATTTTTAACACAATCAAACTGATTGGGTTCGATTCCCGGCCTGGACAATTTTTCGCTCATCTGGAAATATTCAATTCGTATGATTACTTTACCAATCAGTCTGATTGTGTTAAAAATAATAGTATATCTACGTATCCATCGTTATATGGAGTTCCATTACTTGCGGTTTATTCTGCGAGCTGTTTCAAATGACAGACCGGATGTTACAGACCAATAAGGTTATCTGTGCGAAAAATCCCAGCCGGCTATCGCTCAGATAGCTTAACAGGTAAAGCATTGGCCTTGTAAGCCAAGTATCCGGGTTCGATTCCCGGCCTGGGCAATTTTTCGCTCAGCTGGAAATATTTAATTCGTATGATTACTTTACCAATCAGTTTGATTGTGTATAAAATAATAGTATATCTACGTATCCTTAAGTTAAGGTAAATTTTAATTTAGTTATAAGTTAATCCTTGGCTTTTTGGAATTTTTTTCATGGGAATGTAATTGGAACATTTAAAAAAAAAAAATTCAGATTGAGATACTTCTGAAAAAAACAATTTTTCGTGTTGTTAAGTTTTATTTTTACAACATTTGTCCATGTTTCCATATGTGAGAATAGTTAGTCTATACAAAATCCAAATTTGGTAGAAATTCACTGAAAGTTAAAACTTGCAAGGGACGAAAAGTAACTGGGGGACGATAATAGGGCACTTTACTTTAATAATAGTTAATAATAGCAAGTAATAAATCAATAATAGTCGTTTTGAACATAGAATAAAACTTTTATTGCTAAGCTTGACAAGGCATAAATATATATGTGACCAAAAGACTCAACAAAATTTTATAAATGTAACTTTTAAGAATTTATGCTAGAATTGTGTAATCTTAATTAGTACATACCAAGCATTATTATATGAAAAATTCATTACGCTGTTGAAAATGATTAATGGATTAAACCATATTCGAAGCATACTATATATGAGCCATCAATATATTATCGGCTTTCACTAGCCTAGGAACAGCAGTAACACCACACATCATTAAAGCATCATTTATAATCCATTATTACGTGAACCTTTGTGTAGCAGATGGGATCAATTCTAAGTGGTTATCGAAATAGCGATCAAGTAGATAATGCGGTTTATTAATGAATGCATTCACCAATTGATGATCATTAAGAAAAGTGGCAGTTCGCACCTAAGCCACAATTTTGAAACATTATTGATATTCTCAGCACATAATGTGATAACATTAAACTCAGTATTTTGATAACTGATATAGAGTTATTAGTAGGCAAAAAGAGTCTTAAAAAAAGCTAGATTTATTAGATAAAGTTGTTGTGACATTACAACAACTTATATTTTTCTGTAGCATCGATATGTGTGTAAAAGTAAAACATTAGTTATCATTACAATGCTAAGCCAATTTTTAGTGCCTGAAAGTTCTGTTAATTTATAAAAACAAAGATGTCTAACTTGATAAGCTTTGATCAGAGTAACGGAACTTTTATTTCTAATTTTACAATTGTAACTTTTAGGAATGTATGCTAGGATTATACAATCTTAATTGTTTAGTAATAATAATAATAATAGTTACTAATAGTAAATAATAGTTTAATAAAAGTTTCAATAATAGTCGTTTTGAACATAGAAGGGAACTTTTATTGGTACACTTGTCAAGACATATATATATATATATATATATATGTATATACGACCAAGGGACTGCAAAATTTTATAAATGTAACTTTTGAGAATTTATGCTAGGATTTTTATTAGTACATACCAAAGTAGTATTATTTAAAAAGTTCATTATGATGTTAAAATTGATTAATGGTTTTAACCACATTCAACGCATACTATGTATAGAGTCATCAATACATTATCGACTTTCACTAGCCTGGCAACTGCAGTAATACCGCAAATCATTAAAGAGACATTTAAAATCCATTGTTACGTGAAGCTTTGTGTAGCAGACGTGATCAATTCTAAGTGGTTATCGCAATAGCGATCAAGTAGATAATGTGGTTTATTAAAGATTGCATTTATCAATTGATGATTTTTAAGAGAAAGTGGCAGTTCGCACTTAAGCCACAATTTTGAAATGTTATTGATATTCTTAACAGATAATGTGATAACATAAAATTTAATACTGTGATAACTGATATAGGGTTATTAGTAGTCAAAAGAAGTCTAAAAAAAGAGCTAAATTCGTAGATAAGTTTGTTGCGAGATTGTAATAACTTATATTTTTCTCAAGCATCGATATTTACGTAAAAGTAAATCATTACTCTTAATTAGAAATGTATGCCTGTTTTAGTGCCAGAAATCTCTGTAAGTTAAGAAAAATAAAAATATATAACTCCGTAAGTTTTGAATGTAGAATAAGACTATTACTGTTATACTGTACAAGGCATAAAAAAAATTATATGACCAAGGAACTCTGCAAAATTTTATAAATGTATCTTTTTGAGAATTTTTGGTAGAATTATATAATTTTAAAACTTATCTTTTTTGTGAGCTTTTTTTATCAGTTTACATACTCTAATAAACCAATAACTCGAATAAACAGAAAATCAAAGCGCATTTTAATTTTTTTGACAAATTCCTCAAAATGTTTTGAAATACATAAAATAGCTTGATATTGATACTTTAGGCATTCAGAAACTTAAATATATACATATTTTTAACAAAGTGTAATTTGATTTGTATATACACTATTTTAATATTTAAGCATTACAGTAAAATATTAATATTCGTCTTCTACCGCTTTAAATATTGCCTACTTATGTATAGTTATAAATGAAATGTATCTTTTTAAAAAGCGCGCGATACATTTAATTTATTTTCAATAATTCTTTATTCCAATTTTCACGTTCATTGTATTTGTAATTTTTATTTTTCTATTTACATTCTGAGGATGACTCTATTAATAGGAGTTGAAACGTTAAATATTTTTTTTAAATATATTTTAAATGTTTTTATTAATTTACAACATCTTAGAAGCAAAATAGTTTTTATAATATAAAGTCTTATTTTTATGTAGAATATATATTATTAGTATTACGATAATAGTTATTAATGGACATAATCAAGACTTACTAGTGTTATTTTTCACATTCACAACATACTTTAATTTCGAAATAACTTAAAATTTAATCTACTGAATTCCAAAAATTATTGTAACCAGAATTTGTGATGTCACATTTCTTCTTACCCCTCCACAGCCCTTTTGACAAACCACCCCTTCCAAGCGTGACATTATTTGCCGAAGGCCCCTTTTAGTATAAATAACTGGATTTATTAAAATGATTGTTAATTCCACTTTCTTATTTTATTTATTGTCTTCGTTGTTATAATTTTAAATATTAAAAAGAAAAAAGACATTACTTATGCGTCTAAACTATCTATTCAGGAATTCTAAATTATTATCTAATAATATAATTATAATTAATTATTATTTTATTCTCGAATGAAAGTATATTTAAAAAAAAGTAACTAACGCATTAACCACTGCTGACAATGAATTTTCTGTGGCCGGAGGTCTTTCTTCGTTGATATTAAGAGAGCTGTTGCATACAAAAAATATGAAAATTGGTGGTAATGTAGAGGAATGTTTGATAAACACTCTGGTGACGACAGTTTCTAAACCGAATAACTATTTTAAGTGATGTTTGATGTTAAAGTTGGTCGAAATCACTCCATTAAAAAGATTTACAGCAACAAAAACTATATCTAGGACTGAGATTCCTGCGTTTTTGCACAAAAGTATTTTGGTTAGAAAAAATATTAATTTTTTATTGTTTCATTTAATTGGAACATGTTCAAGATTTTAATTGTTATTCTACTATAAAGTACTCTCCAGAACTCTCAGCAACGTCCAGAACAGTTAGAAATTTGTTAAAAAGTACTTGAATACTTGAATTATGCTAAATTAAGTGATAAACTGTAAGATTAAAATAACTACAAAAGGTATCACAGATGCAACACTAAAATCTGCAACTTTCGGTGTCTTAAAATTCAATCTATGACGCAAATTGGTTTTATAATGACAATATATTCAACATAGATTGCACAGATGATTTGAGATATTAATGGTATGATTTATGATGTGAAACATATTTGCTTTCAAATTTATATAGGGATATAAACGTCTAAACGTATATATTAAACATAGATGTGACTCCGTCATGATTTGGTTAGTTTTAATACAAAAGAAAAAACATGCTTTGCTTTACCGAGACAAAGATGAAATCTTTTTAATTTCATAGTATTCTTATTAATAAGTTAGTGCCATTTAAAGATAAACTTAAAAATAAACAGTTTGGTATTGCTTCAGTTCGCAAGTCTGTGTCAACTTCAGACTGGCTATCAGCAAACAACATCAAAACATTAGACATTTCATCTAAAAGCCTTAACAGAAATTACGTAAAAAATATATGTGAAATATTGGGTCACGTTTATGACAACAGAATATAGTTATATTCAGTTCTTAAACTGAAAGCAGACATTTTGGAAATCTGGAAATAAATACCATTTCCGTACAGAAATGCCTCGCCAAATCTTTTTTTAAAGCGGCTTTTAAAAGCTATTAGTGTTAAAGGGAAACTAAAAAAGTATTAAATCTTAATGTACAAATCATTTACATATGCAATTTATAATTTAAAAATACTGGTCTCAAACTTTTTTCTACCAAATGGTGTTTTTTAGAAATGTATGTTTGCTTAGTTGTTTTAACTATAATATTGTAAGTTAAAACAAATATCTCCAATGATGCAAATGTTTTTGCATTAAACTAAGAGATTTGCTGTTTTTGTTGGTGGTTTTAAACTTTTTCTAGCACTGTATGCAGTCTATTCGGAGAACACTGTAAAAAAAAATCTGCAAACCTACAAAACTAGTTTTTGTAAAGCTTCAGAAATCTGCAAGTTTACTAAAATTTTATTTGTAACCGGGGTATTTTATTTACCAGCGCATCGTACAAATACATGAAATATCTTAGTTTCACCTGTCAGCCAATCAGAATGGGCTTCAGTAGTGACGTGATCATCGTTTACGCGACCACAGAAGCGTAAAAGACTTCCATCTTGAATCCCTTATTGGGAAGGATTTCTTGTTAGGAAGTAAGTAAATATTTATTCTTAATGTATTAAATTTTATTTTAACCACTTCAGTCCTGATTTCGCCCCCAGGAGACACTAATGAACACTCTTTAAATTAATTAAAATGCTTCTAGAATTGTTAAGATTACTTTTAAACTTCTTTTAATGCGTGCACATTATAAGCATCGATATATTGACTGATATATCATTGGAGATTTTAATAAAAAATTTAAAATGGTTTTTGTGGTCCTTCGTAGTATTAGTCTCAGGGCTGAGGAGGATATTTCCGTTCTACTTGATTCATAATAACTAAAAATAGAAAACTTGAATAAGATTGCTTGATTTTTTGTTATAATGTAGCATGATCTAGCAAGTAAATCTTTCTATTATTTTCTATTAATTACATATATATCATTGTCAGATAACTATTTCTACGTGGGCATTTATTACAAGTGCGAAATTTCTAATGTTTAATGTAACAAATCAAACTACCCTTCTCTTTTTCTGAAATTTCCCTTATCCTTTTTGCCTCCTTCTTCAAAATACAAGAGATTTAAGTGTTTAAAATTTATTTTCTACTCTATTTGTTACTTTATAGTGAATAATCAATCCTAAATTTCATTAGCAATTGATTAGATCACTTTCATTTCATTAAAATTTCATCTGAATTTCACCCTCAAAATTTTGTTTTTGAATTTTCTCCATCCCATACGATAACAGAACTTAAAGTTTAAAAACTCTGTAAAACTTTTAAATTTAAAATAAATAAAATCTGCTCTATGTGTTATTTTATTTTCACAATAAATTGCCAAATAAGATTTTTCTCACCACTCGAAATTTCCATTTCCCCATTTCCCCATTCCTCCCTCATCCCTTCATATTGCGCTCTATATATATTCTAAGCGCTCCTCATAAAAAACGCATAGAATTTTAAAGTGTATAAAACTCTTTAGAGCCCAGTGGTGGAGGGGTGGGATGTCGAAATTTGAATCAATTAGGGAAAAGTTGAAAATTGTTTATATCCCTGTAGGTCTAGAATGAATATATTTATAATCGAAAAAAAAAAAGCCTTTATTAATTGTCATAAAAATGTCTAAAAAAACTATTTTTATCAAAAGCATTCTCAATTCAAATGTTATATAGATTAAAATTCTGAATAAAATGAGTACCGATACTCAATATTTTTGTTGAATTTTTACAATTCTACTTCAAAGTTTTAGCTAAATTACTAAGCAAGAGCTTTAAACCCCAACAGACGAGGTTATCAGTTCAAAGTGCTTCTGATTTTTATGTACAAGTATTTTTTAAAGATATTGAGTTATTATTTAGGGTGGATGTATTAAGAATTTTTAATGTGTTAACCTCATGATTACGGGTTATAGCCTAACAGTGGGCTATGAAAAAAAAAGTTCAATGTCGCAACTATAATTATGAAAAAGCTAGAATCTATTCGAGATCTATTATCGAGTTCTTTACTCTATTCAAGATAAATTTGCAATGAAGTAAGTTTCCTCCTACTGCCAGAAGAGCTTTTGCTTCTACAAACTTATCAATATCTTAAAGTTTGCATTTTTCGATGTTTTTAAAATATTTCAAAAATGATTCGTAAGTGAGGGTAAACATTGTTTATTACATCCGATATTTGAAATATGTGTATGCAGAGTGAATAACAGTGCATATCTATTATAAGTAAGGAAATAACAAAAAAGTGCGAGATTTTTTTTTTGGGGGGGGGAAGGGGGGAGCAAACAAATGAGTGTGCAAAAGCCTTTTCGCTAGAGGAAATTCAAAGTCAATTAGTAGCACGATTCTAACCTTCGATATTTTCCTTAAAGGACAAAGATGGTTTAAAAAAAAGATTTTCAATTAGTATACGACCACATTTTAAGTTAACCTTTAACTGACGTTACTTATCTCACACACCGATGACCCCAATCCTCCCCCAATTTTTACAGTCTAACTACAAACACTACCGAAGTTTTCTTTCATTTGAAACTTTTATACTATCATCAGAGAATTTTGAATAGGTAAATTTTTATTATAAGAGCACAAGATTTTTAGTACAAAAAATCCATCCTATAAGTTTATCGCGCCTTTTTGTCATCTTTCAATGGAGACCGCTTCACAGTAGTTATGACAATTTCTGTCAGGTTAAATTTATAAAATTGTTTAATCTTCGGAATATTGAAATAAAGTATTGTAGTATTGACGTAAAATTAAAACGATGGTTTAAGATTGGTGATATCAGTGGGACATGTAAAACAGCTATCATTCATGCACCTCTTTATCGATAATTACAAATTATAATCCTCAAAATATACAAAATAAAGTCCTAGCATAATTACAACATCGTAAAGGCTTTAACAACTTAAAACATGTAAAACAAATAGAGGCTGGACGGATTGATAATTTGGTCTTTCCTTGCATCACTATTTTGTTAGCAATTAAGGCAAAATTTTGAAATAGAATTCCAGAAAAATATGAATATTGGTACTCGTTTTGTTTTTAATTTCAAATTCTAAGACATCTGTCTTGACAATCTTTGTTTATGATAGAATCAGATCTTTTGGGATATTCCTAAGATATTTTTTTAAGTGGTTTTTCGGCTATATACAGTTGGCAAAAAAAGTATTTGTACACTTCAGTTTTTTAAATTATAATGAAATTAAACAAAAGATTTAAGCAAAAAATACTGTAATACATTAATTTAATGCATTATAATATTATAGAAGCAAAAACAAAATTAAACGAATCAATTTTTTACATTATAATAAACAAATATACAAAAATATAATGCAAAAAAAGTATTTGTACACTATATTAATGCAATATAATTAATGAAAATTTAGTAAAATGATACAAATTAATATTTTGTGCGAATTCATTTAGCGTTTATGACTACTTCTAGATGGTGTGACATTGATTCCACCAACTTTTTTGTATCGGTCTGGTTAATGTTATTCCATGACACAATAAGAGCTTCTTTAAAACTGTTTTTTACCAATACATATTTTTTTTTTCGGATTTTTGCATCCAATAGCATCTGCAAATTTTCTATTGGATTCAAGTCTAGAGATTTTAGAAGAGTTACCAATCGTCTTGGAGTATTGTCGTAAGCATGTGCTGGTGATCACAGCAGTATGCTTTGGTCGTTATCCTGCAGAAAGTGAAAAGCTTCCTCTATGCATAATTTCTTGGCACAGTTTAATAAATTATGGCGCGACACATCAATGTATGTTAAACCTGTCTTTCCATTGTCAATAAATTTTAAATGTCCTGCTCCATTAGAAGCTATGCACCCCAAAAGTATAATATTCCCCCCAACATGCTTGATAGTTTGAAGTATACGTTTTGGATCTAGAACAGTTTTATTTTTACGCCAATTTTTTCGAATGCTTGATAGTAAGAAAATTCCGAATTTTCCCTCATCAGAAAAAATTACTGTTTTCCAAAAGTCCAATGATTTACTTCTGTATGCGAAAGCGAATACTATGCGTTTTCGCCTATTTGTTTCGCTGATGAATGGATTTTTCCTTGAGGTTCTTCCTTTTAAATCTGCATTGAGAAGAATATTTTTTATTGTTTGAGGTATTACTCTGATGCGAGAAGATGTCGCAAGGTCTTCAGCAAATTTTTGAACTGAACGCATAGGATTTTTTAAAGCTTTTTTAACAACACTCCTTTTTTCTCTCATTGTTAGTTTGCTAAGAAGTCCTGGTTTTCATTGAATTTCGATGCTTTTAATTTATTCATAGTTTCTCACTATACATCCAATAGTTGTAAATGGTAATTTAATAGCTTTTACAAATTCTTGATGTGAATTTAAATTTTTATTATGCTCAATCATAGGATTTCATATATCTAGAGTTGCCTCTCTAGTATTAGGTTCTATACTCAATTCTTTCAAGAGCAAATTAGATTAAATGTCAGACAAATATAATATGAAGTTAAAAATTATTAACAACTTCTGTAAAAGTAGTCCTTTGAACCATAAACACTATAAAACACAGTACATATCAGGATGGAGAAATGTACAAATACTTTTTTTGCAAGAAATTTTTAAACTTTTCCTATTAGAAAATTATTTTACATCTTTATCGAAATTTTCTGTTGTGTAATTTAAAACGCACGGTAAACAGACTGTATTAAAACTATTTTTGACAAAATATCTGTTTTTATTTAGTTAAAAATTAAAAATTTTAGCGTGTACAAATACTTTTTTTGCCAACTGTATGTGTACTTATTTTCTATAACGTTGACCTCGAAGGAAGAGGGGTAATTCTAAACTTAAACTGAACGGATTAAAACAACTTAGTTTTCTCCTAATTAATTTTGAGTTTTACCTCTGACTACTAAGCTAAAATTTTTAAACAGAACAGTGAGATTTAATGTCCAACAAAAATTTAATTGTAGGCGCTCATTTTATTCAGAACTTTAAACCTTAACTGTTGTGACAAAACTACTGTGTAGTCTGTCAGGCAGATTAATCTAAAGATGAATAAAATATTAAAGTAACTCTCATAATATTATTTTTCTTTTATAAAACTTTATATACAGGACTATTATAAATAAAATTCAACTATTTAAAACTCTCTAGCATAGTAATAGGATTCTAAACGAAACAAAATTTGATTAGTATGTATAGTTACGCTGAAGATTACGAATTAAAATTTAAAACTTGAAAAACTCAGCGGTCTATGAGACCGCTAATAACAGTTAAGGAAAAAGCTCTACAACATTTGTTTCAATGTTTTTGATAGTTAGTTGTTTTTGAGGTATTATTATGGTATTAAAAAGAGTTTTATTTTAATTTTTTATTTTAAATAAGTTTTATTTAAATTATTTTTTATCTTAAATCTATATGTATTTTCTAAAGCTCGCCTAGTAAGAGAAAAAAATTAATATATTCATTGTAGACATAAAATAAAATGATTAAACCAATTTCCTGTTTCCCCTTTAACACGTTCGCTGCCGCTCCCGCGAAAGCGTGTGATATGGCGCCAACGTTAAGGAGCCACTCACGCGCCAGCGCGTGATGTAGGATGTTGTTCAGTAGCCAGTCACGCGCTTGCGCGGAAAAATCTTTTACTGATTCTTTGTTATAAAAATGAAGACGGCTTCTGGGAAAAACCTACTTCTACAGCGCGGCATTAACTCTCATCACATCTTCATGTAAGCGGCAGCGAACGTGTTAATAACGAATTCTACCAACTAACCACTGTGCTATTAGAATTTGCGTATATTTGTAAATTTTTAGTAATGTAAATAAGTTATCTAATAAATCTCCCCTCTTCTTTAAAAAAAAAAAAAAAAAAAAAAAAAAAAAAAAAAAAAAAAAAACCTCATCTTTTTGGCCCTTTAATATCTAAAGTTTAAAATCTTAATAATCTATTGCTTTTTAAAATTCTTTTCTTCATTTTTCTGTTACTTTATTCTAACAAAAAATAATCGATGAAGAACTCTTAACTTGTTTACTTTTCATTTTTGCACACTATTTGTAAATCTTTAATATTGTAGATTAACAGTCGTTTGGTAACCCCCTCCCCTTCCTTTCAATAGTAAATAAAATATGGTTATCTTTGTCTCCTATTTGTAATCGCATAATTTAATTTTTTTAAATGTCTTCCTCTTTTTACTCCTTTATTTAATACTTTATTATAACAGCAGTTAACCACTTGAAATCTTCCCTCAACCCAAGATTTTTATACTTGGTACCAGTGTTGAATTAAGGGGCTGGCCCGGAAGAGACATTCCCCCCCCCCCCCAGAGCAATGAAATATCCCCCCCGGAAAATTTGAGATTTTAGGTTTTCATTGGTCAAAAAGTGCAATTCTCCCCCTGGAACTCTACAATGTCCCCCCTTCCCCAAAGCCACAGAAGTCCCTCTCGGAGAAAAGTGTCCGAATTCAACACTGCTTGGTGCATCTTTTATATTCTGATAATTTCATAGATATAAACGCGTAGCTCAATTATATGTCTGTTAAATTTTGATTTATTTATATTTAATTAATTTTAGAGGAAGTTTTATCTCTTTTTAGGGAATATTAGCCGTAAGAAAATGATGATGAAACCTTAGTTTTAAGAGCAAGAGATAGCATGGAATATATTTTTTCAATTTATCTTTTCAAGTTTGTTTTGAAAACCATGTATAAACAGTGAACTCAAATGAACTTTTCAAACAAATTCAATTTAAATGATTTTTTTGCTATTTTTCTGCCTAAAAAAATTAAATTTTTCGATTACAAATGTGTTAAATTTGTGTGTTTTTAATATTATTAATTGAATTATTCATACAGGAAATATTAATTTCGTTATGGGAAATTAGTGAGAAATAAATAGTGAAGAAATCTTGTTTTATGTACAAAATGTTTATATACTGAAGCCGGCACGTGATACGATAAATTACGAAGAATCGTACTTGAAAATTATTTTAAAAAACATAATATACCGGCCATTTAAAATAGTTTATAAACAAATATAATTTTAAAATGGATTGTTTCCATATGACGTTCTAAAAATTGAAGGTGTGCGATGTTTAGACGTTTAAAAATTAGCAGTAGCAAAAATTGCAAATCCAGTATTTCATTTCAAATTGTTACCATTCGCAAGAGGATGTCAGTGTGATGCACAGATGTTTGTCCTTGATAATATAGATTTGTTTTTACATCAAAATCTTGAGTTAGTTATTTTGATTTTCGAAATAGAAGTTTTTCACCATTAAATCCGCTTATACCTGAACCAAACAAATACTAAATTGTTGGCTAAAATAGTTAGCATATAATATTAAAATTTCAAAACTATAGTGAATAAAATTAAGTGTAGGGAGGGGGGAGGGATAAGAAAGATGGGACAATTTTTACAAAAATATTTTTTACCGATTATGTTTCGCAAATATAAAATGGAAAATTTCAGAATAACATTTTTAAACATTTTAACACACTTTAAAATTATAAATTTGTTGATTCTAAATAAAATTTTAGACAAATAAATCAATTTAATAAGAAAGTCCCATCCCTCCCTCACGTAAGGGAGGAATGGGAAATATTTTTATAATGAAAATTCATATTTAATTTTCTATAATGTGGCAGAAAAAAATGGCAGATACAGTGTGATATTGTCGTTTCGAGGGTTTATTGTAAATTACAACAATTATTTTATGTTAAATTCTGTTTTGTGAAAATTAAATCTAATGAAAAATATTCTTTTATACAGCTAGTGCCGCCAATTGATTTTGGAGGATGTACAATAATGGATAAAGGTACATACAAATAATATACTGACATACAAACATTAAACACAATAAACCCAACTGAAGTGAAATATTAACCAGAGCCAAGGATCGAACCCAGGACCACAACATTCAAGCTGTTGCTCTATCCACTTTCCGGCCGATGCCTGAGTCTGCAAGTTGTCCCGTCATCCTAGTCTGTCTAAATTATAGATGATAACTTTACCCAACTTTGTTTATTAGTGAGAAACTGCAGACTCGGCCATTGGCTGAAGTAGCTTAGTGGATAGAGCAACAACCTGGAATGCTTGGTATCGGGTTCGATTCCTGGCTCTGGCAAATTTTTCACTCTAGTTGGGTTTATTGTACACTGCTCAAAACAATTAAAGGATATTGCAGTTTTAGGTGGATTTTGTATCTGGGAAACTTTTTAGCTGATTGATACATGGTCGACAGACATAGTAGGTTATATGAGAATAAATTACACATGTTTGGCAGAAAAAAATGCATTTTATTGCGCATTTGTGTAGAAAAGGAAAAAAACACAATTTGTGCATATGAGAAAAAAATAATAAGAAAAGGTGCTTTCTTCAAAGAAAATCATTTTCAGTAGGGGGTATGGTTTCTACGGGCGGCCAGCAACGTTGAACACCTTTGAGGCATGGACTCAATGAGGCTATTATTGACGAGTTGGAGTATTCTGCCCCACTCTTCCAGGAGAGCTCTTTCCAGTTCTTGGAGAGTTTGTGGGGGGTTGTTGGCGGCCAGAAATTCGTCGTCCTAGAGCTTCCCAAACGTGCTCGATTGGATTCATGTCTGGAGAACACGCTGGCCATTCCATTCGAACGATTCCTTCCTCGAAAAGGAAATCTTCCACCAGGTTTGCACGACGTGGCCTGCAGTTATCGTCCATTAAAATGAAGTTATCTCCGATTGCTGCAGCGTAAGGGACTACAATAGGTCTGAGGATCTCATCCCTATATCGGCGACCAGTCAGAGTTCCATCTCGAATGATGTAGTGGTCAGTGCGCCCGTCAATGGAGATGCCACCATACACCAACACTCCTCCACCGCCAAATCTGACACTTTCGTGCACGAACGCAGGATTATTCCTACTGCCACGGTCCCTCCAGATGAAAATACGCCTATTATCCGGATGCACAGAAAAACGGGACTTGTCAGAAAACAGAATATTGCTCCATTCATTTCTCTTCCAGTTGACATGCTCGGTTGCCCACTCCCTGCGGTCGCGACGATGCCTTGATGTTAATCTAACACATACCATCGGTCGGCGAGCATACAGATCTACAGCATGGAGCCGGTTTCGGACAGTCTGAGTTGAAATCGTGGTTCCTGTAGCCGAGCGAAGGTGTTGTTGGAGAAGAGTAGCGTTCATGTTTCGGTATCTCCGAGTTGTTAACGCTAAATACCGATCTTCATTGGGCGTTGTTGCCCGTCTACAACCTTGCCCTGGTCTTCGGCCTGCACATCCACTCTCCAAAAAACGGTTCCAGATCCTGGAAATGACACTTTGTGACACTCCAATGGCTTGCGCTACTTCGGCTTGAATTTGGCCCCCTTCTAACCTACCAATAATTCTCCAAGCTTCTGAATCTGTCAAATGACTTCACTGAGACATCGTACTCATCGAAACAAAGCAATCACTGAATGCCGATCATCCTTGTCTTCATTCTTTTTTATCCATTTGAAAGTCAAATTTCATTCGCTGCCGCTGAAACGACGTTTTTGACGTCGAACACAAAATATGCATACTCCACAGTTTGAAAACCAGAAAAATTTGCATTTGTGATTCTCTTCTTCTATTTTCGGCAAAAAAATTTCGTTTATATCTTTATTTTATATAAAACTTCAAATATCCTTTAATTTTTTTGAGCAGTGTATTTAATGTTTGTGTGTCAGTACATTATTTGCATGTACCTTTTTTATAATTTTTGAAGTATTTGTAAAATTTATTTATTCAATACGAAGGTGAATGTAGATTTTTTTATAAAATCAAATTCATTATAAATTTTATTAAATGTTTCTTTACTTTTCATGTTAACTCCTAACTTTCTTCTATAGATGAATGAGAAAACTGAAGTTCAATTTAAAAACAGTGCGAGCTTCCCTGACGCTGAAAAATTGATAAAGTCAGATGAGGAAAAGGAACCATTGTCTATGAGAAAAATTCCTCCCCATACCTCACTCGGACCTTCTAATATGTTCGACAGGCCTGAAATTTTCAAATATTTAAAAATAATACCAGTTTATCAATCATTTTCTAACTCTATCTTAACAAGCATGTAAGTTTGATTATTGATATTTGAAGAAAATATGTTTCCAAAAATACTATCAATAAGTATGATTTTCATAGGTATTTGTATAAACTCTAGTTATGTAATATTTGTAAAATATGAGTCATATTAAAAATGTATATGTAAATCATTTTTATTGTGTAGAATGTAATAAATCGTTATTTGGAAATTAAATTTATTCATATTTCATTGTATTATGTCATTTAATCACATCGCATTTATTGGATGTACATGTATGCATATCACATTTATAATAAAATGACTATTCATAATATTTTCCAAAGCATTATATACATTTCTATTTGTTTTAATTCTTATTTCCATACATTTTCTGCTTTTAGAAAGTCTTCTTAGCCATCTCTAGTGCTTATAGCATACTGATACGAACTAAAAAAATGTGAAACCTGCCCATAATGACTGCTTAATATGGATGCTTATATGGTTAATATGGATTTTTGCGCACATATGTTAATGTGTGTACATCATCTCTGTTATATGCAATTTTTTGGGTTAGAAATTCTAATTCCAGAGCTGAATTTAACCACAGTTAAATCCTACTAAATTTATGCATTTAGATCCATTCTTCCGGATCTTTAAGCCAGTTGAGAGTTTTAAAATTGTGGTCCTATGAATAATTAAATTTTCGTTTTCACTATTTCAATATGAAACATAACTCTCAAGCAAAAAATTATTAGAAAATGTCTAGTGTATTAAATGTAGATAGTGCAAGAAATCTGTAAGGAGAAAATCGAGGAAAAAGACAATAAAGTAAATAAAAGGAAGAAAGTTCCTAGTGATTAGTGACAACTATACGGAATATTCAGCAAAAAATAGAATAATAGGTTAAAAAAAGATATTTTCTTAAATATGGCATTCAGGTAAAGACTTTTTTTACAGATTTTACATTTTTTAGCTATTGAACCAGTTATTTTATAGTGTTTCAAATATATGTACCATAAGACACTCATTAATGAAATTCTCATGACCTTGGAATTGAACAAAATAATTTAACAAAATTGAACAAGACTACTGTATTTCCATTTCTAGTTTAAAAGCACATTTACATTTTAAAAAAAACTGTTGCTGTTTCTAATAATATACAAGTTTTTAAATCATGAATTGGATTAGATGGTGCACAGTGCTTACTTATACAAATAGAATATTGAAATGAAAAAAACTTCTTTAAACACCATAAAATAAGTTAACTGCGCAAGGCCTTTCGAAAGAACTTAGTCTTTCTTCGTCAGGCGCAAAAAAGACGTGCGTCCACAATGAATGTAGCGGCACGACTGAAGGGGAATGCGGGAGGGAGAGGGAGCAAGCAGAAGGAACAGCCAATAGGAAAGAAAAAGGCAACAGCCAATCACAGAAGAGCATAAACAAAACTAGATAGACAATGAAGGAGAGGAAAGGAAGAAGGGGAGAAGGGAAATGGGAAAAAAGCGGGGTAAATTAAAAAATTAACTAAAAGGAGAGATTAAAATGAAATAAAATGTACGCAAAAAATATATAAATTAGTAATAATAATAATAATAATAATAAAAAATAAATAAATAAAATAAAATAAAAATACATAAAAATAAAAAGTAGTTTACAATTATAAACACACATGAATATACCTGAAAAATAGTATACATAATATATATTAAAAAAAATAATAATAATAATTAAATAATAAACTTAATAATGAAGCAGTGCTGAAAAGATTCTTCCAGGCAACGGAGAGGGTTTTAGAATCAGATTTATCATTAACAATAATATCACGATTAATATAAATAGCTAAATTTTCAAGAAAGTCTAACTCAGAGGAACTATTGCCATTAAAAATAATTTTAGCAGTTTGAAAATTGAAACTATGGCCGGAATCCCAAGAGTGTTTAGCAACAGAAGATTTAGAAATTTCTTGATTAATGACATACCGAGAGTGTTCTTTTAGGCGTTTTTCGAGATTTCTTTTAGTTTGACCAATATACGATAAATCACAGCCATTACAAGGAATATTATAAATACCCCATTTTTGGAGGTCAGGGACAGGACATTTCATGGAAGGAAATTTTAATTTATTGACTGGTTTAAAGATAACATTAAAATTGAAACGTCTTAAAACTTTAGCTAATTTAAAACATAAAGGAGGATAAAAAGGGAGGACGACCAAATTATCAGGTTTACTTTTATCAATATTAGAAAGAGTGGAATTGTTAGGGGGTCTATTGAATTTGCTCACAGCAGTATTAATGATAGAAGGATTGAATCCACGTTCCCCCCTAACAATTCCACTCTTTCTAATATTGATAAAAGTAAACCTGATAATTTGGTCGTCCTCCCTTTTTATCCTCCTTTATGTTTTAAATTAGCTAAAGTTTTAAGACGTTTCAATTTTAATGTTATCTTTAAACCAGTCAATAAATTAAAATTTCCTTCCATGAAATGTCCTGTCCCTGACCTCCAAAAATGGGGTATTTATAATATTCCTTGTAATGGCTGTGATTTATCGTATATTGGTCAAACTAAAAGAAATCTCGAAAAACGCCTAAAAGAACACTCTCGGTATGTCATTAATCAAGAAATTTCTAAATCTTCTGTTGCTAAACACTCTTGGGATTCCGGCCATAGTTTCAATTTTCAAACTGCTAAAATTATTTTTAATGGCAATAGTTCCTCTGAGTTAGACTTTCTTGAAAATTTAGCTATTTATATTAATCGTGATATTATTGTTAATGATAAATCTGATTCTAAAACCCTCTCCGTTGCCTGGAAGAATCTTTTCAGCACTGCTTCATAATTAAGTTTATTATTTAATTATTATTATTATTTTTTTATATATATTATGTATACTATTTTTCAGGTATATTCATGTGTGTTTATAATTGTAAACTATTTTTTATTTTTATGTATTTTTATGTATTTTTATTTTATTTATTTATTTATTTATTTATTTATTTATTTATTTATTTATTTTTTTATTATTATTACTAATTTATATATTTTTTGCGTACATTTTATTTCATTTTAATCTCTCCTTTTAGTTATTTTTTTAATTTACCCCGCTTTTTTCCCATTTCCCTTCTCCCCTTCTTCCTTTCCTCTCCTTCATTGTCTATCTAGTTTTGTTTATGCTCTTCTGTGATTGGCTGTTGCCTTTTTCTTTCCTATTGGCTGTTCCTTCTGCTTGCTCCCTCTCCCTCCCGCATTCCCCTTCAGTCGTGCCGCTACATTCATTGTGGACGCACGTCTTTTTTGCGCCTGATGAAGAAAGACTAAGTTCTTTCGAAAGGCCTTGCGCAGTTAACTTATTTTATGGTGTTTAAAGAAGTTTTTTTCATTTCAATTGTATATAACACCAGTTTCAATTTTATACATTGAAATAGAATATTGTCTTTAAAAATTGTAAATTTAATTTGTCGCAACTACATCAGTATATATATATTTTTTTATTTAGGCATATTTTATAAACTTGCTACTTATATTTTATTTACATTGTTTTTATTGACTTTTTTTAGTTTAACTGAAAATCATAAGATCTCCTTCAGATTTATCTGCTCATTTAACGTTATTACAATGCTCATTTAATATAAAAAATGAATTTGTATCTATTTAAATATCTGCGGTGAAACTTCAGTGACTTTTCTCATGCCCAACATACAAATACTTACGGCAATTCCTGTGATATTACTGAAACACATGTCAGACCATATTGCTTATTTTGTAAAAAAATATTTTGATACATGAGGACAACTCCACTGTGGGTATTTAAAACTATAAAAAATCCACTTCATATTGAAAAAATACTATAACAACTCCAATTAATATAAGTATTAGAATACTAAAAACAATTACTTAAAATCTTTTTGGAATACTGCTGAAAAACTATTAGTAATACTACTGCAAAAATTTTATAGTTACAAATACTTTTTGGAAAGTGTAAATATTTTGGAAACAATGCTAAGAAAACATTAGCAAATTTACTGCATTAACTCTTGTACTGTTGTAAAGAACTTTTTTGGCGATAATACAAAAAATGTTTTTGATACAATATATAATAATTTTTGTAATTTTTTTCTCTGTACCTTAATAAAGTTATATTTCTAATGATTTTTAGTACAGTTACAATGGAATTTTTTAGTAAATTTGCTTAGAATTTTTTGTGGATTTGTAAAGAATTTTATAATGCATTTATTATTATTATTTTGAATGCATACTAAGTATTTTATCTATTTTATCCAAAAATGCAAATTTTATTAAGGATATTTGATAAAGTACATAAAACACTTAGGGTGCATTACTAAATAAAAATAGTAAATGTACTTTAAAGTCCTTCACAAACTCACAAAATTTCTTAGCAACTGTACAAAAAAATCCCTTGTAAGTGTACTAAAAATCATTAGAAAACCAACAAAATATTTTTTAGAAAACACCCTTCAAAATAGTTAGCAGGTTTACTGCTGGACAGAACTGAGCTCCTGTAACGGAAATCTTTATTTCGACATGTTAGCATAACCCAAATCCTAGAATGAATTATGTTAGTCACTCCTAATCACTTTAATTCAGAGTATTCATAGTGTAAACTCATGCATTTTTTTTACATCTAATACAAAAATAACAGTGATCGTTCGTTTCAATCCTGGTTAATCCCTTCGATATGAGTGAGGCAACTGCCTTCATTACCAAATTGCGTTGTGAATATTTTTGAAGACGGAATTAACTTATGGATCGTAAAGAAAACATAACTCTAAATTAGATCATAATAGAATTAAATAAAGTAAGACTCATGTTCGAAAAGATACTAACAATTCTTTAACAACTAACATATAAATTTATTTACAATTATCTTACAAATTGTTGGAGCGTCATAAGACACATTATTTTCAATATAGATAACACAAAAAAAAAACAAAATAAAACACTATTAATTCTACTTGTGTAATTATTGTTTTTAATACTATGATTGAATACCAATTGGAGCGTGCAGAACCCCCTACTTGGCATTTTGCCCTACACATTTTGGGAAACAATATAAATTATAAGAAAACCGTACCTTCATATTCTTTTGTGCCCCGCACTCAGTTAAGGCTCGCATTCGAAAACATCACAGGCGGTCACACATCAATACTGGCGGACATCATATTCGGATCACAGGCTATCACACATCATTACTGGCGGACATCATTTTCGGATCACAGGCTATCACACATCATCAGTGGCGGACTTCCCATTCGGATCATCGGCGATGTTGGTAGGTCTTCCTTGGAATTAATCACGTTTTTCTTCTAACACATCTTCGCCTCTCGGAGCGAACTTTTCATCTCAACTTTTTTTTGAGGAAGAAAAAAAAGTCTATATTCTTTTTTTCTTTTTTTTTTATGGCGGGCGTGGCTAATCAATCTGCCCGAAAAAAATGACCATTCAGTCTCTCGCCCGGCCTGTTCCTGAAAAAAGATTCGTTGGCTCCTTCTTCGAGCGTGGGGGGCTGGCCCCTCTTGTCTGCAACGCACTCCCAGCCGGAAAAATGACCGGTAGCCTCAACTAGAGAAACGTGTGGGGTCTCGCTTAATTGGCTTGTAAATCTACCAATAAACCATTCTTGACGTAAATGTCAAGCGATTGTTACGCGAGAGCCCAACTGGTGCCTTCTAGATACCATCTGAGATAGGGGTCTGCCTTGCTCCTGACATGAATAGCGTTAAACATACACTAGTATTTACAACCACTATACAAAAACATCAAAGGATACAATATGTATAATATACCATTTATATATATGTATCTATAAATCACGGAAGATTGCTGGATGCTTATGTTTCCAGCATCTCCCCCCCCCAACTAAATGAAAAAAAAGAAATAAACAGACAAAAGAGTACTTTTTTTTTTTTTTTTATAAGTGTTCGGCGATCCTGAAAGATCAATCACTGTTTCAAAGTCTGTTTGTGATTGAACACTTGCAACACCATCAGTTGTCTACTTCTGTACATCACAATCTAGAATGATCATCGTAGAATGCCTAGATTTTTTTTTTTTTTTTTTTTTTTTTTTTTTTGTCCATGTCTGTAAAGAAAGTTCAGGTTACGTACACAATGATTCGCAGTCTCTGATTGTATCGCTCCTGGTTTAACTCCCCTGCTGGGAGGTTGTTGATGTGTGAGGATTCTTCTTCTGCGTTATGCATCCATACTTATATTGTTCCCATAATTTTGCCTAAAATCGCGAGTTTCCGACATAATAAAGCAATGAGAATATATATACATATATATATATATATGTATTTTATTTATTTATTTATTTAAAAGCTGTTATTATGTCCAAAACTAGTTACTGAAATAGTTTAAGAACACATTTCTGACTCATTTTTCCATTTACAAGTATGGCTGTTATCATAACGTACAAACCAATGCATCACCATATTTATATGCTACACTATAATTTTTTTTATATATGATACACATTTTATACCATTCACATTATCTCAATATAAAATCAATACACACAATTATTTATATTTAGAGTTTTGTTGTGCAGGATGATTTTCATCTTTAGCACTATTCCAAAACTTATAGTAAGTGCTGTTGTTTCTGTTTCATTCCTTATACATATTGAAAAATTAACCTTACAAGACCAATTTTACCCTTTTTCTTTATATAACATTTTTACATATAATATAACCTGTCCATTCAAAAAAAGGTCCCAATTTCTAAAATTTTATGTCATTCTGATGACCGCGGAAACCATATACTTCAATAAAATTTTGTTAGTAGTCAAACTCTCCAAGTAATCCATTGTGTAAGCCTTATAAGCATTTTGTTATGTGCTGATATAAAGAAAGTTTTTATTTATTTATTTATTTATTTATTTCATTTTATTTTATTTTATTTTATTTTATTTTATTTTTTATTTATTTTTTTTATTATTATTATTTTTTTTTAAACTAATTTGAAACTGAAACAGGGAGGGAAAAACAAAAAGCTACCACATTTATTGATTTATTTATTTATTTTATCCTACCAATGCTACCTTATGTCTCCTTATTACTTATATAATCCTTATTATTATACCCCTTTTATTATATATCCGTTTTATTTTTTTTTATCGCTATTATTAATGCATTTACTTCCAAACCCTTTTACCCAATTTCGAAATCTATCCTTCTCGGAGCAAATAAAAACAATGATAGTTCACGACCCTGCATGCCTTGGCCAAGTAAATCAAAATCTTCTGCCCGAAAAAAATGACCATTCAGTCTCTCGCCCGGCCTGTTCCTGAAAAAAGATTCGTTGGCTCCTTCTTCGAGCGTGGGGGGCTGGCCCCTCTTGTCTGCAACGCACTCCCAGCCGGAAAAATGACCGGTAGCCTCAACTAGAGAAACGTGTGGGGTCTCGCTTAATTGGCTTGTAAATCTACCAATAAACCATTCTTGACGTAAATGTCAAGCGATTGTTACGCGAGAGCCCAACTGGTGCCTTCTAGATACCATCTGAGATAGGGGTCTGCCTTGCTCCTGACATGAATAGCGTTAAACATACACTAGTATTTACAACCACTATACAAAAACATCAAAGGATACAATATGTATAATATACCATTTATATATATGTATCTATAAATTACGGAAGATTGCTGGATGCTTATGTTTCCAGCATTTACTAAATAATCCTTAGTAAATTTACAAAAGAGTATTTAGTAAACTCTCTAAAAAAATCACTAATAAGTATACTAGACAATATTTAGTACCTTTACAAAAACTAATTTGAGAAACTCCTTTAAAAATCCTAAGTAAATCTACTAAACAATCCGTAGTAAGTTTACAAAGAGTTTTTTGGGAAGCTCCCTAAAAAATCTTTACTACATTTACAACATAATCATTGGTAAATTTACTAAACATTATTTACCAAACTCCTTAAACGATCGTTAGTAAGTTTACTAAACAATATTTAAAAAAACTTACAGAAGTTTCTTTGGAAACCACCCTAACAAATCGTTAGTACTTTTACTAAACAATATTTAGTATCAGTTACTAAAGAAACTTTAGTAATTTTACATGATTTTCCTTGGTTGCGGTTACATAAAATGTTCTAGGCATCCCAGTTTCCAAAAAAATTCTTAGTAACCTTACAGAATTTTTTTTACAGTGAAAGAATAGTTCTGAATAAACAAAAATTAAATACTGTAGCTTCTCACTTAGCCAGTCTGAACGGACCGAGGGTTAGTCGGTTAAGAGAAAATCCGGTTACATCAGAGAAGTAAGAAAAATTTAAATAAGTATATGTGTCATTTAATTAATTTAACGCGTATAATGCATTTAGTTTTTAATTTGTGTAGTTTTCTAAAAATACATATTTTCTGCGTTTTGTGAAGTGAATACTACTTGTACTTTATGTAATTTAAATAAAAATGATCACTAATAACAAATAATGAAAAATATATGGTATTAAATGGATTGTTGAAAATCGCTTCACAAACCAATATGAAAAGTTGAAATTGTTCTAGTATATTATTTAAATTTGATTAATAAACTATAAAGATATCAATGAAGTTCTTCTATTGAAGAAAATATGCCCATCGCATTTTACAGCATAATCTCTCATAAGTTTAACCGAGGAAGCTCTTAGCCGTTGCCAAACATAGCGTAGTGCCAACTCTAATGCTTTTACCCCATAAGAAAGTTCAGCAGAGTCAACATTAACTGTATTATCAACATCAGGATTGTCTTCATATTTAACAACACCAGTTAAGGTGCGAACACACACAACCACTTTTTGCGGTTACACTGTAAAAAAAAATTCTTTAAAGTTACTAAGCGTTTTCTAGAAAACTGGGATTCCAAGAACTTTTCCTGTAACGGTAACAGCAAAAATTCAAGTTTTAGAGTAGGTTACAGGAAATTTTCATGTTACCGTAACATGAAAAGTTCTTGGAATCCCAGTTTCGTAGAAAAAATTTAGTAACTTTACAGTTTTTTTTTTTTTTTTTTACAGTGTAGAAGACGGCGTGATTTATGTTCGTATGCGGCATGATTTATGCATAATGACCATGTCAAGGAAGGAATAGATGGCGCTTGTGAGTGTTTAAACCGTTGATAAGCCTCCTCACCCAGCTGATTGTCTGTCAAAGAAGAAAAATTTCAATCCAATTCTAGGATATGGACCTTTTCCTTAAGTAGGGTTGAGGTAGTTATCTCCTTGTAATATTACCGTTTTTTTATTGTGAATAAATCTCAGAAGGGTGGAGAAGAAAGGATTTCCACGAAATCAGTTGTAGTTGGGCAAAATACACGTGTGCTTGGAACCTTAAGGCTCAAATACATTTAAGTAATTCTTGAAGTTCGGTTTGGGCTCGTTTGTTGTGGCGACGCGGTGTTTTTGATCTTGATGAGTTTTACAGGTAAAAATTGTCAAGTAGGGTAGATTGCTTATATCCCGATTCTTTTGTTAATTCCCCTCATTTCTATTATGAAGAAATCACAAATGGATCCTATACAAAAGACTTCCCCACTTTTTACAAGAATTCAGTTGAAGGGAAGAGTTTTGCAATCTGAATGGAGCCTTGCAGTTCTAGTTATACCCTCGTAAAATAATGTTTCGAGATTGAGATCTTTATCAGACTTAAACCACTCTTCTATAATCGTCTTTACTAGTCCGTTCATATCCCTCAAGCTTTTTAAATGTTTGTACAAAACAGTTTGTAGAAAGATTCGACATTATAGAATTCCGTGGGGGAAGGGGAGAGAATTGTACTTTTGACGATCAAGAAAAAACCGTTTTGTTGAAATTATTAAATTTTGATTGGAATTACCAAATTTTCACCAAACTTTTGTCGAATTAACAAAATCACTTGGTTAATCAAACCACATTTGGGTCATTCTAACCAAAATATTTGGTTGGGGATAAATCAACCAAAATTTGATAGTTTCAATAACACAGTTTTTTACTTGATTAAACCCACACAATCTCAAATCTTCCGGGGGACCTTCTCATTGCTCCGTGAACAATGTCCCTCCTTCCGGAAATACAATTAATTCAACACCAATGTAGATCAACGCGTATCCAATTAGAACTTACATTCTCTTTTCTGAATTTTGTCTAATGTTGGAAAAAATTCGGTCGGTTAATCGGAGTTCCGGTTAAGAGGGGGGGCTATTGTAATTATTTTTTGTTTCTTTACTTATTTTCATATTTATTTAGCTATGTTCCGGGTATCAAGATTTTTATACTAGTAAACAACTTTTATCACACATTGTTTTATCAAAATGCAAACATCTAAGTATGCAATTGGAATTTATTAATAACAAGGCAGAACCCGTCGAATTTCGACGAAAGAAAATGATTTAAAAAGAACTGTTTCATTGATTTTAATAAACCTATAAAATTAACTACAATAAAAAATGCATCTTTAAGTCTAACTTCTTAAGAAATTATAGTTAACAAAATACTATTTCTATAAAACTCAGTTGTAGAAATTATTAAAATTAAACTTTAATCGTACATGTAAGCAGTAAAAAAAAATAATAAAGATCTGTTATTATGATAAAGTTATCAATTAAGGTTCTTATGCTAATATTCAAAAATGAAAAAAAAAAAAGCAAAATTATTTTATTTTGACTCAATCGCAGAATTTTTTCCCCGTGAAATCTAAATCCGACACCATTTTTCGCCGTATCAAAATTTAAATATGCAGCTTTCATATCTGTATTCATCCTTAAAAAAAATCGGTATTTTAATTTGATCATTTTAATTCAAAACTTGAAGTCTCGATGCTATTAACTGAAACAGGTGCTAAAACTAAACTATTTATATATTCTTTTAAGTAGAAATGAAATTTTCTAAATGAAACCAAAATTTACCGGGTTTTAGATAGACTCTTTACACAGCACGTACTCTATTTTTTTTTCCACTTTTAATGGTAACACAGAGATACAGTAATCAGCTTTTTTCGACTTTTTCCCTCTTCTTTTAATAGACATTAAGTACTTCTGTTGCCACGCTCAGAAAAACAGTATTAAAACTACAAAAAAATTAATATTTAAAAAATAAATTAAGATACAGTTTTCAAATAAATTGCATTTAAAAGTAAATTTTTTCCCTATACAACAGTATAAAAACTGAAAAGCTACGATGATTAGAACTTAAAAAAATTGCAGTAACAAAAATGCAAAACCGAAATTTCATTTAAAATTTGAAAGTGTTGGCATTCGCAAAATGACGTATGCGTTACGCACAGATACGTTTGGCCTTTATAATATAGATATAAGTAAAATAATCTAATTATTTCATTAAAAAATATTAATATTCAGCTTTCGTTACAGATTTGATAAAAATGAAACGGGAATTATGCTAACAAAAACGCATTTATGTTTATTTCCAGTTCAATGTATCATGGTTATGTGTATAAAACATAATTTTGTACTATTTGGGGGAAAAAGTTAAAGATAATAAACATAAATAAGGTTCCAGATATCAAATATACTAAATAGAATTAAGAGGAAAGCAGCTACCGCATAATTTTTTATCTCTTATCCCTGAGGATAGTGGCATAAAAATACGTTTTTCCAATTTATTTCGAATAAATTTTGAATACTCGGAATAAAAAAAAAATCAATTGCCACTTGTAAAAAGGATTTCCTTTACAAAGTGAAAACGCAAATATTCCTGAGGGATAAACATATAAGAAATTGAATAAATCGACTGTAGCAAGAATATTATATATATAGAAAAAATAATATTTTGTTTATAATGTTCAGATATATTTGAACTAAATTTGCGTTCTGATTTTGAAATATTAATAAAAGCTTGAAATGTTTTTCATATAAATAATGCAATAAATAAATATCGAATTTGAAATAAAATAAATACTAGTAATATTTAAAATTTTTCTTTCAAAAGTAATCAGATGTGTACTGCTTACGCTATTTTTTGTGTAATTTAATTTCAGTTTTACTGCTTTTCTCTTATGACTTTCTTATAATTTAGGGATACAGCTATTTCTATACAGGGTGCGAAGCAATGATGGTAACTCGCGGGAATTGTTCCTCATTTGATGGGAAAATAGAGTCTTGTGGAGAAAAGGGAAAAAATTGTCGTGGATTCGAGGGAAATTGCGATGTTTTTGAGATTTTTTTTTCTTTAGCTATTTTTTTTTATCGAAATGAGAGGAAAAAATATTTGTATATGATTCTTAAATCCTTATTGAGACTGAATATCTTAAATTAATTAACTCCGTGTGATTTAAATAAACATTCTCAAATACAATAGCAATGTATTTTGGAGCCAAGCATCCTTCCAAGTCGTCCGCGTCGTAAGCTGAACGTTGTATTTCTCTTCATAGTGTGACGGATTACTACACTCCCAGGTCAAAATTCATATTGGTATTTGTTTGCTAGACAAGCATTACTTGCTATATCCCAGCAAGTAAAATAGCACAAACTACCATTAAATATTTGCTAATTCTAGCAGAATTACTAACATGTCATAGTGTGTTTTGGCTCACTTTGCTGCTTGGCCAGCATACATAATCCAGCATGTGTTGCTAGAATATGTTGCTGGCCTAGCAGCAATAAAGACCATCACTTGCTAGTATTTTTTGCTAGTCTAACACTATTTTTCTACAATCATTTGCTTTAAATTTTTGCTTTTCTAGCACCAGTTGCTAGTTAAAAAAAACGCAGGTGCTGCCATCTACTGACAACACTTGAAGCGCCTACGGATATTGGTGGAAGAAACTGCATTGGACTTTTTTACTCCTGTGGATAGAACTCACTACCTGTGGTTCAGGAAACGCGCGCGCTACTTACCTTGCCAGCAGGGACCTGTCAATACGTGCCTGTTTCTGCTAGTAATTGTTGAAGAAGCTAATTCTACTATGCGCTATTATTTTTACAAGGTTAATAGTGAATTTATCGATGCAACTATTTCCTCAAATATTCAATGAATAAAATTAATTTATTGTTAGTTTTTTCCCAAATAATTAATGGGTAATTAGAATATGATTACATTAATATGAGTCAAGAAATAAATAATTATGAAATGTATTTTGATAGAATAAATTTCAGGTAAATACTGTTTAAGACTGGGGATTTTAAAACTATAATGCATATTGGAAAGAGGGGAGGAATCAATTACACATATTTTTAAACCGATTATTATAAACATAATTCTTAAATGAAAAATTGCTTCATGAATTGCTTTCATGACTAAATTTTGTTTTTTACCGATTTTGAAAAACACATTTATTATTTTTAATAACTTAAGTTAATGAACACTAGCAAAAATGAAAGCTAATAATTTTCGGTGGAAGAAGTAAGTTTTGAATTTACGTTGTATTAGCCCGAAGAGAAGATCTAAAGCCTCTTGATTTTGAAATTTTAAAAACATATTTTTTCCCTTATTTTAATAAACACATAAAATTTTACTTTTGAAGTAACTTAAAAGAACTAAATACTATGAGAAAGTGACGGTGATTTTCTTCCATTACATGAAGGGGGGGGGGGGGGATATAAAAATTAATTGTTATTATTTTTTGTTAAGTTTGTGTGTCAAAGCATTATCTCAACGAGTTCAAAAGGCAGTGTTTTATTCACATGATGGTGCATAGCTATTATTCTGCTTGCCCAGCTTTTAAAATTCAATAAACAAATTTTTATTTTCATTCTATTCTTAAAGAAATAATAAATTTATAATTTTCATGTAAGTTAAGATATTTCAACACTAAGAAAAAGATGAGTTAAAAGATCAGTTAAAAGGCCAGTTAATTTTCCGTTAGGAGAGGAGAAGAATTACTATTTTAAATCTGCTATGAAAATAAATTCTTTGTTCTTTTTTTTGTTTATAAGTTAAAAATTAATCTCAAATCGGTGGTTTAAGGTAATCATGAATTTAAGTGGTGATAACAATCCTTCTCCAGTATTTTTAATGTTGATGAACGAATTTTTTTTTCTCTAATTTTCAAAGACATAATTGCATATTTTTTTCTTTTCGAGTTAAGCTAAAATTTATAAGTAGTAAGGAAAAGAAGGAATAATTTTTTTCTTATAAAGAATGTGTAGGATATTCTACTAGAAACTTCTCACAAAAGGTAAATTCCTCACAAAATTCCCTATCACCCATAATTAAACCCCCATAGAAAGAAAGTTCTATTTTATTCTGTAAGAACACCACCGAACAACGTGAAAAACTTGGCGCTTCTGGGAGTTCCGTTATTCAAGAATTTTACTGTACAGCCGTTTTTTTTTTTTTTTTTTTTTTTTTTTTTTTTTTTTTTTTTTAATAAAAATTCATATTTTTTGCAAACATAGAAAATGCACTTATTTTATTCAAAGATATGTGCACATATTTTGCAAACATCGAATATGCACTTATATTATGAAAAGAATGTGACCAGTTTCTGAAACATAAAATATGCTCTGATATGAAAGCATAAAAATTTCAGATAATTTTCACAAAAAAAAAAAAAAAAAAAAAAAAAAAAAAAAAAAACTTTTGCAATATTAACAAATATTTACTCTTTATGAATTTATTGTATACAATCTCCCATTTTTTGCAAAATTGTGCAGAATATTGTTTATAATGATAGATTCTGTTATTCTAGCAGAATTTCATAACCAACAAACAATTTTTTGCTGCTATTCTTGTTTAGTGAATTAGATTATTTTATTGGCACATGGTGCGTCATGCTGTTTTCCTAGCATATCATTTTAGCAAGCATCAAAAAGCATGTAATGCTAAAGTATATAATATTCTTACCTCTCCATGCTTTGGAAGAAGGTTAAATAGAAAACAAGCATAAAAAGCTTATACATAGCGTGTAATGCTATTTCTCCCTAAACTGGCTGCATAACATTTTATGCTGGCAAACATAAAAATCATATTATAGCATGTTAAAGTATATAACTGTGCATGCTTGGAAATAGCTTAAACAGCAAATAAGCAAAAGATACTTGTACATACCTTGTCATGCTATTTCTCCCAAAACTTGCTGCATAGCATATCATGCTGGAAAGCATAAAATAGCATATTATAGCATATTAAGGTACCTACATCTGATTGCTTTGGAAATAGCTTAAATAGCACATAAGCAAAAGATGCTTGTACATAGCTTGCCATGCTATTTATCCCTAAACTTGCTGCATAGCATATTATGCTGGAAAGCATAAAATAGCATATTATAGCATGTTAAGGTACCTAACTGTGTATGCTTGGAAATAGCTTAAATAACAAATAAGCAAAAGATACTTGTACATAGCTTGTCATGCTATTTCTCCCTAAACTTGCTGCATAGCATATTATGCTGGAAAGCATAAAATAGCATATTATAGCATATTAAGGTACCTACCTCTGAATATTTTGGAAAAAGCTTAACCAGCAAATAAGCATAAGATGCTAGTACATAGCGTGCCATGCTATTGTTGTGTAAGCTAGCTACATAGCATGTGATGTTGGCTAGCAATTTAAAGCATATAATAGCAGGGATACTTAGCAAACAAAGCAAAATATAGCAATAACTAGCATATTTTTGTTGCTGGTACTAGCATGAATTTTGACCTGGGCTGTAAAAAATCTGTAAAATTAAACATTTTATGTAACGGCAACAGCAAAAATTCATGTGACAGATACGATTTTACACTGACAATAAAAAAGTTTGTAAGGTTACTAAGAATTTTTTATAAAACTGGGATTCCAATAATTTTTCCTGTAACTGCAACCCAGGTTACAGATAAAACTTTAGTAGGATAATTGCAACTTAGTATATATCGTTTATAAAGTGAATATCGTATATATCGTTTATAAAATTACAGATTTCTGTAACTTTACAAAAATTAGTTTTGTAGATAAAAAAATTTTCTTGTACAGTGTACAGATAAAATGTTAGTACTAATAGAGATTTCGGCAACTTTACATCTGTAGGATTACATATTTTTTTTACAGTGTAGACTTTCTTACAACCGCGGAATAAATCGGAATTGGATATTTGCATTACATGCTGCGTGTTCTTTAACTGTAGGTGGATACTATAGATGTATGATATCCTCATGTTAACGGCAACTCGCTGCAATGCACCAGTGTTTCTCAAATTTGTATTTTGATGCAGAATACGATATTTTATAAAACAAGGAGATGGACATTAAAACATAAATGTATTTCATTTATTATTCTGCATCCATTCTTCTGAGAAAACCATGGAATCGACTAAAACTGATTAGAAAATGAAAAAAAGTTCTAATAATAAACATATAATACACATAAATAAAGGTTCCAGATATCAAGTAGTACTAAGTTGAATAAAATGCTAAGCAGCTACCACATGTATTTTTATCTCTTATCCCTCAGGATAGTGGCATAAAATTATATTTTCAATTTATTTTGAATAAGTTTCGAATACTCAGAATAAAAAAATCAATTGCCATTTGTAAAAGAATTTCTTTTACAAAATGAAAACACAAATATTCCTGGGGGATTAATACATAAGAAACTGAATAAATCGACAGCACCAAGAACAGTATATAGAAAAAATAATATTTTATTTTTAATGTTAAAAAATAATCGGAAATTAATTTGCGTTATGATTTTAAAAAATTAAAAGACATTTGAAATATTTCTCATTTAAATAAATGCAATAAATAACTACTAAATTTTAAATAAAATAAATACCGATAGTACATTTAAAATTTCTATTATTAGTAATCAGATGTGAAGTTTAAAGTTAACGTTCTCCAATAGTCACATGACTACAGTTAGATCTTATTTTTAAATATATCCATATTTTTTTAAGTTTATTTCTTAATTTAAATTAGTTTTCTTTGTTAATTATTTTATTTAATATCATTATTTTTCCCTCTCACTTAAATAGTATCTACTACATCTTTTTTAATGACTCATACTAAACAAAAAGATATCATATTTTTTCAAGACTGGGTGTAAAGCTGATGGCAACTAGGCAACCCCTTGATGCTACTCAACTGTTCAGCACTTATGTTAACGACGATTCGAAAGCCTCTCAATGTGACCGCGATGTTAAGCACTGTTGTACTTAAGGGTGCAGATCACTCAATTTCCAAACGTGACGTTAAGTCTGAGGGCGTTTGATGCATTTTTATATTCAAAATATCTCGTCAGGAAATTAACATTTTAAACTTCTTTTTTCGAAATTCTCTTCTTAAAAATTGTTCCTTTTGTTCTTATTTCTCAAAATGTTTTTAAAATGTTTACTTAATTAAATATTTTTTAAAAAAACTGACAAACTAGGGGTAAAATTTTAATAAGTCGTATAAAATTAAACATAACTTTTAGAGATACTTTGAAAACTAAGAAAAAAAAAGAAACATTCTGAAAGAAGAGTACGCAGATAAAAGAAGTTAAAAATATTAATTTCCTGAAGAGATATTTTGAGCATAAAAATGCTCATTGACTTAATAAAAAAGTGGGGAATTCAGAAGTTGAGTGATTAGCACAATTAAACTCCCTCTTGTGTAATTTAACTACAGTTAAACTTGTAGCTCTCTTAAGCTTTAGGAATACAACTATTTCTAAATATAATGCCAAGTTGGTGTCACTGGTTAAACTGATAATGCAATATATCTATCTTGATAGATTGCATTCTCAGTTTAACAAGTGACATCAAAACTTCGTTGAAAGCAGGTCTGAATTTAATAGTTTTTAGTAATATTTTCATATTTAATGGTGTTATTTACACACAGCTTCATAGAGCACCAGTGGGCTCATTATCTCGTTTATTTGCCGAATTTGCACTTAGACCTTTGGAGGAGAAAGTTTTCAATTCATTTAAATAAAAACTGTTATGTTAGTTAAGATATGTTGCTGACGTTTCAATGCTATGGACTCACACATTACCTGATTTACAGATTTTTCTTCAGAATGTCAATAAGCTAAGTAATAGTATTAAGTTTTATTAGAAATAGAACAAAACTCAGCTTTGCCTTTTTTAGACAGATTAACCGGAACAGTAATCATTTCACATTCTCTGTGTACAGAAAATCTTTAAAAGAAAATATAGTAGCACCTTTTTGTGCCAAAATTCCTTTTAAATATAAAATTGCTGCATTTCAGTATTTCATACGACGTGCATATAGGATTTGTTCAGTTGATCAACTTAATAATGAAATTCATTTTATTTAAAAAGTTGCCTTAGATCATGGTTTTAAAGATTCGCTTATTGACAAGATTATTCCGCACTATAATACTCCCCTTCCTTCAACCCAGTGTTTTGCAAATAATTTAAATATTAAACACAGAAGTATGCATTATGTTCCTATTATGTATAAAATATTAAAAAAGGTTCTTCAAAAATTCAATATAAAATTAATAGCTATACCCTTTCCATACCTAATACAGCTTCTTAGTAACAATATTGATAAAATTCATAATCATCAAATGACAGGAATTTATGAAATTCCACTTATCCTCGCAAACAACGAAAGATTATTAAACATTGGTAAAACTAAACGAAAATTTTCAAAGAGATTTAAAGAGCACAAAAGAGATATTGCACAGTCAAAATTGAGTACAACTTTCGCAAGATTAAATTTTTCGAATGAAGTGAGCACAATTAATTTTGATGAAGCTGAAATTATAATTCCATGCAAAAATCCATATCTCAATAAAAATTTAAAGTCAATTACGAACATTAAGCTCGGGCTACGAGCTTGTAACGGTCATTTATCATATTCCATTCATAAAATCGGGCATAATATGCTATATTTAATTAAAAAGCCGGTTTACGCACTCTCAACTCAATTATGCTCGTGGACGTATGTGTTTGTATTTTGAAACTTTAAATTACATTTGACATCTTTTTATTGTATACAAAAGACGTACGCAGAAGTAAATGAAACGGTGATAAATTTTTAAATGTATTTTAAATATTTGATTTTCATAAGTGCCCATTTAGTAATCTGTATTTATTTTATAACCTATTTTTAGTATAATTTTTGGTGCAATTGTTCAATTCATAATTATTAAACATATCTCTCTTTTTTATGCTTAAAATTGCTTTTATATCATGTTTTTATCTTAATTAGAAGAAAAAATATTAATTTTTAGGTAGCTTTCCTTACAAAAAGTAAAAACCTACCTATTGCAGCCGTCCGGAGGGAAGCACTTCTGGGAAATTTTGGTATATTTTCACCGACCATGACCCCCAGACCCCAAAGCCACCTTCCGATCAAATGGTAACCTATACATACATATACATATATATATATATATATATATATATATATATATATATATATATGTATGATATTTGTCATGCTGAAACTATCGTATTTATAAACCGATTTAATGAAACTTGGTGTATACATAATACATACTTATATCTCGACCGAGTTCGTTGGCTAGCGTCATCCGTCATCGTGTTTCAAAATGCAGCCAATTAAATTTCTATTTAAAATTTAAAATTTAGCACAAAAAATAGAAATTGAAAAATATTTTTCTTCTATATGTTTGACCTTGATACAAAGATTCTAGATCATCTTTTGTTTTGTTTATAGCTTTAAAAACGGCTGACGTATAGCACTTGGAATTTCTAGAGTAGCTGACATTTTGAAACGTGCTCATATTTGTCACGTGATAACACCATATTTATGAACCAGTTTGGACGTAACTTGGTGCATACATAGTACATACCGATGTTTAAACCGAGTTCATTGTCCGATTTCATCCGCCATCTTGTTTCAAAATGGCGGCCATTTAAATTTTTTAATTTAAATTTAAAATTAGATACACAAAAATTAGAAGTTTAAAAAAGATTTTTCTTTTATATATTTCAGCTTCATACAAAGATTTAGGGACATCTTTTGCTTCCTGTTTATCTCAAAAAATGGCTGAGTTATAGTACTTTGACCTTTTTGTATGGCTGACATTTTGAATGGTCTGATTTTTGTCACGTGATAATGCGCGTATTAATGAACGAATTTGGATGTAATTTGGTGATATAGTACATTCAAATGTCTCGACTGAGTTCGGTGGCCCCATCTTATTTCAAAATGACGCATTTTTTTTAATTTAAAATTAAGTAAAAAAATTAGAAATCGTGAAATATATTTCTTCTATGTATTTGACCTTGATACAAAGACTCCGGAGCATTCTTTGTTTTATCTATAAGTTTGAAAAATAGCTGAGTTATAGCACTTTGAATTTTTATAGTGGGTGACATTTTGAAAAATGTATTTACCTGCGACACTACTCCGATATAGCAACCGATTTCGATGAGATTGTAAATTTCAATCCAGCTCATTTTTTAATTTCACCCATCAGATTGTTTTAAAATGGCAGGCACTTTATTATATAGGCAAATTTGGCCATCGAATAAACTACATTAAATAAAAACCAGACTCTATAAAGCTGATTAATTTCTCGAAATTCCAATTAAAATTCAGTATTGATAAAAACAAGTATTAAATTTTCTGTTATCGTGTTCCGCTAATTTGAGCTTTGTATTATTGAATAATATAACTAAATTTTATTATTATTATTATTAATTTTTAGTAAAGAATATGAAAGCTACCTTTTCCTCCCGGTACTGGCCGGAAGAGACATTTGTTTTGATTTGTCTTAAAAATCTAGCTTTTAAGCAATGATTGTCATGAAATGACTTCTTGTGGAAATGCGTTTTACTTTATGATGGGTTTTTTCACAGTTTCTTGGATTTAAATTGCAATAACTCTAGAACTTTTAAAGACAAATTCTGCCGACTTGGAACGTGTGTTTTTTTATTGTTTTCCTTTAATTTTGATTCAAGAAATTAAAATATATATTTATTTATTTATGATAATATAATTTTTTAAATAAAAGTTACAGCACTTTTGTTTCAAATTTTTACTTTAAATATTTTTAATTTTTTTTAATTAAGATTTTTCAAAATGTTGAATCAAAATTAAAATTTATATATTTCTGTTTATTTAAAAGGAAAAAAAATATAAGCTCTATAAATAACATTTTGAGTTATAAGGATTTTAAGTTGCCGCACTTCTTTGTTAATTTTAAATTTTACAACTTAAAAAAATAATATGAGAAGTTTTATCAGGTAATTTTGTTTACAAATGATATGATTAAACATCATTAAAAAAAATTAAAAATTTAACACAATAAATATCTTTTTTTTTTAAATGTGTCCCGGACCCCCTTAAACAAGAAATAACAAGGTTGATAGTAGTTCGAAAGAGCTTGCAAGGATTCCGAGATATAGAAGCAAATGTATATTCTACTGAATTCATTTTGATATAAATTTACAACTGTCAAGAAAACCTTAAATAAGGTAGCGTAAATCGGTTAATTTAGTATCAGCTCATTGAGGGCTGACATCTGTTTAAAATGGCTGTTCAATCTAAAATCACTTCAAATACAATACTACACTGAAAAAAAATCTGTAATGTTACAGATATAAAGTTGCCCAAATCTGTACGGTTACTAACATTTTATCTTTACACTGTACAAGAAAAAAAATGTAAATCTACAAAACTAATTTTTGTAAAGTTACAGAAATCTGTAATTTTACAAACGAGTCTACTAAAATTACAGTTATCCTGCTAAGGTTTTATCTGTAACCTGGGTTGCAGTTACATGGAAAATTCTTGGAATCCCAGTTTCCTAAAAAATTCTTAGTAACCTTACAGATTTTTAGATTTTCAGTGCAAATCTGCATCTGTTACAGGAATTTTTGCTTTTGCCGTTACTTAAAAAATTCTAGGAATCCCAGCATTCTAGAAAACTTTCAGTAAGTTTACAGATATTTTTACAGTATACTTTCAAAATTACACCTAATGGCACTAATTTATGAAATCACGTGAATTCCAAAATTCCTTTATGCAAAATACTTAAATTGAGACCGCTTAATTCCATCATATTGGGTCAAGACTCGGTTAATGTGTTAGTTTAAAATTGTTGTTGTCATATTTGTAGACTGAAAGGTTAAAAATACTTCATAATTTCAAAAAACTGAATTTACTAATACGAAAAAAGAGATTACGAGGAGCAGAATCGCACTACTGAAAATTAAAGAAAAATAAAGGATAGATGTCGCTTTTAGGCATATTATTTTAGGTATACCATCAAAAAATAAGACTTACTTTATAAGTGATTATCCATCTCCTGTCATGCCGAAAGCTGAAAATACTTTTTGTGGATAAAACAATAAATATCAAAATGATATTAACAATGAATCATGATACTTTTCTGATATTATTTTTTGTTTTACCTTTATAAATAACTAAAAACATTTTTACAAATGATTTATTTTCTACTCCATTACATGAAAACTCCTATAAAAACATGCACACTGCAAACTACAAAGCTAATATTTAAATGTGTTAGATTGAACCTTAGTAAAAAAATTATAATAAACAGATATTTGTATCGTATAGAAGGTAATTTAAAATTAAGATTACATATTACTTTCATAAATTTACATGTGGTTTGAAATATATTAATAACATAAACAATTTTCAATAGAAATTATTTGCTTCAAGAAAATTAATAAAAAAAAAGTGGAACTTTTATAAAATATTTACATTTTGAAAAACTACACAAAATTTTCTAAAGGGCATGAAGGAAATGTTTTAAAAACTGAATATATGCATATAAATTGCAAAAACATTGCATACTGCAGAAGGATCAAAATATTTTGAGATGAAATTTATTTCTGTCGCGAAAGCTTTAATTTAGAATATAAAATAGAGAATTTCAATGCATGTTTCTTTAATAACAAACGGAATAACTTTAAAGTTTTGACAATGTGAACATTTTTAATATTATACCAGCATAAATGGCGGATTCTATTGAAAAAGGTATAAAATTGCTTTTTCGTCATAGTTATTTTTAAATTCTATCGATTACTCATTTAGAGGAATACTTTATAATACCATTTATAAGAATATCTTAAATCTTTTTTTAAATTTCAGGTAATAAAGTTTCTGAAATTCCTTGTCTAAAATTAAAATTTCATTAAACTAAACTTTTAAGCATATGTATGTCAATACATTGCTTTTAAGCATGTATGTGGAAAAGGTTTTTAAAAAATTGTGATTTTTGTTGCATATTTTTCAAAATGTTTATCAAAAATAGTTTCTAAATTTAAATAGTTGTAACTTTTTGAATTATCAAATTCTTTTCCAGTGTGTTTAGAATATTTAAAGAATCTAATGCTATACCGCTTATTTAACAATAAACATTTCTTGTGCATATATTTTGAACAAAAAACCAACATATCATTAGTTGTTCATTAGAATATTTCAGCTTTCCTCCGTTGTTTAACAAATAACGTTCATAATACATTAAGGCTACATGTTCTTAAATTATGGTAGTAAATATGCGATCAAATATAAGTGTAACGAAGACAAATATGAGGAACGGAAAGAAACTTTACCAGTGCATTTTTATTATAAATTGCATTTTTAACAAAATCATACTGATTGGTAAAGTTTGCATACGAATTAAATATTTCCAACCGAGCGAAAAATTGCCCAGGCCGGGAATATAACCCAGACACTTGGGGTTATATTCCCGGTGTATCGGTAAAGGCCAATGCTTTACCGTTTAAGCTAACTGGGCACGACAACCAGTGAGCATTTTTCTCTCAGATAACCTTGTAGGTCATAACATCTGGTCTGTCATTTAGACATTGTAAGCCAAGTATCTGGGTTCGATTCCCGGCCTGCGCAATTTTTGCTCAGTTGGAAATATTTAATTCGTATTTTATTATAATCTAGTAACGGATCAGTGTAGTGATGGGCGAGATTTTTTTATCGGTTTTCTAGATCTAAATTTCTAGATGCAAAAAGAAATTGTTTAAAACTAAATTTTAAATGCTGAGTCATTAATGAAATGCTAAAGTTTTTAAAATAGAAAGTTTGTTTGTACATATGTGTGTATTTATGTCGGCCAATTATCTACAATGTGGGTATAGGATTTTTCTAAGGGAACCTAACCCGTAATTACGCATTTAAAATAAAAAGAAAGTTTAATTCCAAATAATATTATGAATGTCAGATGAACGAAATCCAAATAATGTAAACCCTTAAATTGCCCCAAAATACAAAATTTCTTCTTACTAAATCCATCGTAACATAAAAATTTTAAATTTACAGCATCGGGGTTCAACGTAAGAGCCTTCTGTTTAATAGCGAATCACTTTACCTTCAATATATGATGTCTACACGCAAAACGTTGAAATTAAGGTTATTTTAAAAATTTTAAACCACAAAAATGAACGGTTAATACAGATAAAATTTATTTGTAAATATAATAGACTCTTTTCAAAATTTTATGATTTGTTTTGTGACACGAGGTAATAAGCAACAAAATTTTAAGCCTCTGACTAACATCGTTTTTGTGTACGAACTCTGTGACGGACAAAAATACAGGGTACAGAGACAAATAAGATTTTGTCAGATAAATGAAATTCTAAAAAATGAATAAATCGATGTACTGTGATCGAGTACTGAGTGTGTTTGGATCAATGATGAACATAGTATTTCTCAATACGAAAAATTTATTTATACAGAAAATTTAGTTCAAAAACAGAATAAAACACATTTAAACGTTTTTTAGAACTTTTCGTGAATATAAAATAATTAATCAGGGTATGAATCAATCATGAATTTTTCATGGCATCCAAAAATGTCTCATGACATCCAAACCTGATCCAGAAAATGTACAGATAACATTTAATTCACCAAAATTTATTTAAGTGTGTAACTATTACCTAAAAAATCACTTCTTACAATTACCGCAATCAGTTATTAGTAACTCAATAACTATTAGAATCTTTATCATGTCCCACGGCGGTTCGACGATAAACTGTCAAGAAAATATGTGAATATTAAAGCCTTTAGGGAGTTCCGCAGAGTTGATATAAATTACCGGGTTCAATTGCTACCTGTCAGTGTAGCTCCAGTATATAAAAGTTATTTCCTAAACTGATATTCGCGCTGTTAATAAGTATATTTTAAATTCTTTTAACAGGTTGGGGTAATTTATTTAATACTTATGTTTTAAAATATATGTGCTGTTTTGAAAAGAAATTTTGTAAACAAGTAATTTTATAACTTAAGGAGGTCCGGGACTTGAAAACCCTCAAATTTTCTAAAACAAAAAGTTATTGTATTAAAAAAATTTCCGTTTTTATGCTTAAAACTACGTTTAAAACATGCTTCTATATTAATTAGAAAAGGAAATATTATTTATTTTGTTTTAGTTTGTTTTCACTATTCGTTATTCAATTTAGTTCGTTTTATCTTATATTATATACATATAATTAAGAATCTAAAATAATTTTTTAACGACACAGTAAAAAAATGGAAATTGCACGTCAAACATAGAAAATGAAGTGTGTTCGTAATGTAACGTTTTAAAAGTATTCAGATCTTTGTGTAATTCTATACAGTACTTCGGATACAATATAGTATCCGAAATCTTTTGTGTGTTCCCGTAAATATATCTTCTTTCTGTTATATGCGAATTAACTTGTAGTAAACATCAGCGACGTATATCAATTTCATAAAATGTGAAACAGTTTTACATAATTCATACGCGTCCCAAACAATGTTTCTTACTATACCATTATGTAATGGAATACTTTTGTGTAGCCCTGTAAATTAATATAAAATACTCTTTGCACCACAGATTGTGCAGAATGCATATTTTAGTATATACTTCATAGATGCCTATAAGTTTTATTATGTTCGAAAGAGTATAACATTATTAAATTGCACTTGAAAATATTTTCCCCTTTAACCGTACTGTAACGGAATACTTTTGATTGCCCCTGTATCTGAATTATTCATCCGATTTTCATAAAATGTGAAATGAGTCAACAAAATCGTGCAAAAATTTTATATTTTAAATGTCAAATGATTCAGCGAGATAGTTTTTGTGTTGTTTTATCCGGACGAACAGACAGATAGATGGACAGACGGATAGATCGAAGACTATAGATGCTACGTTTTTATGTAATTACGAACGACCTAAAAAGCATTTTTCCTTAATTGAATAGTGTAACTTAGCAGTAATATGATCATTTTTTGCCATTTTGTCTTTCTGATAGTCTTTTAGATAACTATAATGTATTACTTACGTGTAATAACATTTATTTAAATTCTTCAACTCTGTCTTTACTCAGATTTGTTATTAGTCGAAGATTATAACATATTTTGTTGAGACTACTTGTAATATGCTTGCTTGGCGTTTTTATTTCATTTTTTTTAACGTAGTAATTATTAATTCTGAGATTTATTAAAATTGTTATAAAATAACTGTTTCTTTAAATAGCTGCTGTGCAGAGTAAACATATTAAAGAAAGTATACAATTTAAAACTAATATTTTTGTGCAATTTTTGTTATATAACTCAGGATTGATATAAAAAAAATATGTCCAACAAAAACTCAAATTTTTTTCCACGATTTTTCTAGTGTGTCATTAGCAACAATAGTCTCAAACATAATGTTTTCGAAAAAGAAAAAAACATTAAAGGGTTGCCGTACAAAAATCAGTGCAAAAAGTTTAGGTACAATTTTCTCCGAGGGAAATATTTTTGTACATCTGGAAAACTTTTATCAGGTATACAGAACATGCATTTTCTAACTACAATATATCATAAATACTATGTTTACAGTAATGAAGATAAATTATTTTGTATCCTATAAAGCAACAATAAATACTACTCATAGAATGTTCTATGGGATTCTACGTATTGATGTGTATCAACATTTTATATGAATATTTCTAATTTGAAGTACTATTATTTTGTCACAATCAAACTGATTGGTTGACTGTTATTGCCAATAAAATTATCTGAACGAAGTATGCTTGCCACGTCGGCTAACTGGGACTACAACTTGCGCGCCGATTGTTGGTCCAATTAGCTCAAACGATAAAGCATTGACTTTGTAAGCCAATGCTACTTCTCTGGTAGTGTGATTAAAATGTTAGTTCTGACGTTGTATTTTAGAGATATTCGTACATTTTAAATCTATTTTTTATGTAATGAAATTAATAATTTATTACTATGATTTTTCCAAAAAATCTTATTTAAAATATTCCAGAACATTTTTTTTCTCTAAAGGTAAAATATTCATTTTCTTTACTTTACCCTCATTGTTTCTTTTTGCATTTGTAATGCTAAGTAAAGAGAGTTCTAAATTTAAATTCGAACTTCAAGTTTTTCTTTTTAGATTTTCTAAAATTCTAATGTTTTTGGTTCATCAAATGTTCCAAAATTTATTTTTGTTTATTTTTTATGGCTTTTTTCTCTCAAAAAGAGTTTCAAAAGAATCGATAAATGTTTGACTTTAATAAATATTCAACGCCAACAATAAATAAATAAATAAATAATTAAGCGAATTCAAACTCTTGGAAACACTTCAGCAACTTTTTAAGGATTTTCTTATATGTAATTCTAATTTATAATTCGTAGTAAATTATTCATTTTACTTAAGAAATTATCTAGAAATAAATTATTATTAATTAATAGATAGAATTTTGGAACATTAATTTAGATTGATTGGAAGTTTAAACTAGTCAGATGTGGCAATAACAAAACTTTCTGCTATTTTATGCATGCTAATACTTCCTGAAAAATGAAGCAAAGCAACGCCACCGGTAAGATGGTTTAAACCAAAATTTAGTCTGGAACAATTTGTCTCTTGTTATTACTGTATCTGATGTTTGATGAAAATCCGTGCAATAGTTTTTGATATAAAGCTTTTACAAAATCTTAAAAAATCCAGCATAACAGCGCCAAATGTTGGGTGATGTATCCCAAAAACTAATCAGGATCATTTTTTATTATGTACTAATTGAATCTAAAGTTTCATGAAAATCCATCTATTAGTTCTTGAGATACAGTTACTGCAAAATCTTGAAAAATGCAACATAGCAGCGCCATCTATAGGGAAAATTACACCAAGAGCAAAAAACAATAATTTATATCAAGGACTAACTGAATCTGAAGTTTTAGAAAATTTCATGAATTCATTCTTGAGATACTGCTATTGCGATAATCATGAATAATGCACCATGGCAGTGCTATCTTTTGAGCCATTTGCACCAAAATGCAATCAGCACCATGTTACATCAAGTTCTAACAAAATATAAAGTTTTATGAAAATCCATGTTTAATTTCTCGAGATATGGCTATTGTTGAAATTGTGAATAAAGCTGCATAGCAGCATCACCTGTTGAGCGATGCGCACCAAAAATAAATCGATTCTAGATTATATCAAAATCTGAGTTAATCTAAAGATTTGTGAAATTCCGTACGTTAGGTCTTGAGATAAAACGAACTCAATTTTTTTTGTCTCAAACAGACAAACAAACAGACTCACAGACAGATTTTTTCTAAAAATATGTTCTTCGGGTTCTCTGATTCTAAAACGTCTAAATCCGCCGAAAACCGGATTTCGAAAATTTACGCTTTCTTCTTGTAAAGATAGAAGAAAATAAAAATTATAAAAAGAATACAAACGTTTAGAAACAAATCAGTAACTTTAGATGTACACTGGAATATGCGATTAAAAATTTTATGTTCGTTCTAAATTATGCTTTGCATCTTCTCAAAAGTTCGTGCTTGTAACATTTGGTTTTTTATTTTAATTTCAAAATTTATTAGTATCCAAAAATAGAACATTAAAAAGAATAGTTGAAGATTTAACTTAAATTCAGTTCATTGTGACTTTAAGGAAACGGAATTATTTTGAAACATTTCCGTTAACTCTGATTTTACTCTATTAAATGTGATTTAAAATTCGTTTAAAGTTTGTTTTAATGCATACGCTTTTATAAAGGAAACTGCTCGTGAAATTTGTTTTTAATTTAACCTTCAACATTAAATATACGTTTAAAATGTAATTTTAAAAATGTTATTAATATTTAACTTCATTAATACATTCTTATATGTGATTCAAAATTCTATATTTGTTCTAACAGGGTCCTTATGTCTTCTAAAATAATTTTGAGGTATTCCTTAACGTCTGTTACATAGGAGGTTCTGACTGTGTAATTTTAAGTAACTGTGGATGCAGGGGCGTGCGAAGGGAAAAGTGTGCTCGGGGCAAAGTCTGAATTTGGTGTCCCCCCCCCAACACACTTACAAATGTTTTCTTTTGACAGGCTAAAAATGACGTTTGTAGTATAAATTTGGCTCCCCCAAAATTTCTGCGCCCGGGATGACCGCCCTCTTTGTCCCCCATTTCGCACGGCGCTGAGTGGATGACCAGAGATCTTCAGGCGTTTTAGTGATTAGAAGATTTATCATTAACAACTATTTTTCAACTATATTAGCATCAGTATTAAAAAAAGTTGTTTTTTTTCATAATTCATTTTCCTTTAGTGCTTAAGGCCCCACAATAGTCACTGAAAAAGATCCGGATTATAATTTAAAGTCTATAGGAGAGTTTTTTCAAATATCTCGCTCAAAGTTTAATATTTTTCTACTATTTTTTTGCATAAAATAAGATAGCTGAGGACTGTATCTTCAAATGTTCGATTTTATTAATTAATTTTTTACTCAACTCAAAATTAATTACTCATCTCTCATTTTAAACAGTGTATTCTCATTAGAAAACTCATCTCAGGTTCTTTCAAACATAGATAATTTAACAAAACCCAACTCCAATTAAAACCGTAATATTTTAACACAGATACTCATAAAAAAACATTCTAATCACAATCAAAAACGAAAAAGAATATTGTTTCACACAGCTTAGGTAAAAGCTGAACAAATAAACAGATAATGTATTTATCACAAATTATCGTTTGCGAAGAAAACTTTTTACATTTTGGAATAATTAGGTATATCTTGATTGCTAGGCGACACCGCCAGTATAAAATTAAAAAGCATTTTATCAAACATACCGCCCCTCTTGAAACCTCCGAGGGGGGTTTCAAAATAAAACACTGCAATTACAACCATTGTAAAAAATATAAGTAACAATGCAATTAAATACAATATAAATGAGTCAGAGTTAAGTTAAATTTAAGCAAATATCGAAATAACTTTACATAATACATAATAAATAAAGCAATTTTACAATAATGTACACTTTCTTACAAAAACTGAATTACTTTTCAAGAAGTAATACAGCAATTTTGGAAACTGCTCTTTTATATATTCCATTTGGGGTTTTTATATTTACAGCTCTTACTCTGTTATCGTTACCAAAAAATACCTCTACAATTATCCCTAATAACCATTTAGACACTGGAAGATCATCTTCCTTTATTAAAACCATATCTCCTATTTTGAGGTTGTTTTTGATATCATCCACTTATTATGCCTTTGCTGCAGTGTACTTAAATAGCTATTTTTCCACTTTTTCCAGATGGTCTGAGCCATTTTAGTGGTCTTTTGCCATAAGTTAAGTCTATTATCTTCAATAGTACTCAAGTCAGATTCAGCAATGGCATTAAGTGGGCAACCAATAAGAAAATGTCCCGGGGTCAAGACCTCCAAGTCATCAATATCTGTACTCAAGGGAGTAAGCGGGCGCGAATTTAAGATATCTTCAATTTGGACAATTATAGTTAACATTTCTTCATAAGTTAATTTAGAGTTGCCCACAACACGTTTAAAGTGGTACTTGAAGGACTTGACACCCGATTCCCATAAACCTCCAAAATTTGGAGTTTTAGGGGGAATAAATTCCCAAGCAATACCTTCAGATAACAAGTAATTAGTAAGGTTCTGATCTGGTTTGTTTACCAATTCATGCAATCTTTTAAGCTCGACATTAGTCTTCACAAAATTGCCTGCATTATCACTGAAAATTTTTCGAGGTTTGCCTCGTCTGGCAAAAATCCTCTTTAATGTGGCAATAAAAGCCTCAGATGTTAAATCATTAACTAATTCCAAATGCACTGCCTTTGTTACCATACAAATAAAAATACAAACATAAACTTAATAAAAAGTAAATTTACGTTGACCTTTATATCTAATCAAAAATGGACTACAGAAATCAATTCCTGTGCAATTAAAAACAAAGTCTACATTTATTCTTTCTTTCGGGAGCTCGCCCATAATTTGCTCTAACAATTTAGGTTTGGACCTAAAGCATGTTATACATTTATGTACAATTTTTCTGCAAATAGCCCTACCGTTTAAAGGCCAAAATTCACTTCGAATACAATAAATTAAATTTTGTGGTCCTATATGTAGATATTTTTTGTGATAAAACTCAATAATTAATTCTGTTAATTTGTATTTAGAGGGCAGTACAATTGGATGTTTTTGGGCATAATTTACCATGCTATTTTGGAGACGACCTCCAACTCTGATTAAATTATTTTTATCCAAGAAAGGATTCAATGAAAGTAATCTACTATTTTTTGGTAATTCCTTAACCTTAGATAACAATGTGAATTCAGAACTGAACTCTTTTTCTTAAACATATTTTATGATATATTGCTCAGCTTTCTTTAATTCATAAGATGTTAACTTACCTAAATACCTTTCTTTTGGCTTCTTGACATTCTGAATGAACCTGAAAACATAGTTAAGAATTCTTATTAATTTAGCGTAATTATTACTCAATTGCAAAAAATAGTCAATAAAAGATGGACAGTCTGATATTAAAAGTGAAGTCTCTGAAAAAGTCTTTGAAGCTGTATTTTTAAGTTCACTTATGTATAGATCCTTATCATTTTGCTCAAATTCGACAATATTTGAAGAAGGTTCAGTTTGTTGTGTTAGGAATAGTGGACCTTTCCATCATAAGCTGCTCTGGAGAAGTTTGTCTGGATCTATACCTCGTGACACAAAATCAGCAGGATTGTCAGCAGAAGCCACATGTCCCCAATGACTGATATCAGAAAGATTCTGAATCGTAGCCACACGTTATGCCACAATAGATTTTAAGTCACACGGCTGTTTTTGAATCCAACATAATACAATAGTACTATCTGAATAATAGTAAACAGCTTCTTTAGGAACTTTTAAGGTTTTGGCAGCCTTATTCATTAATTTGGCTAATAAAACTGAACCACATAGCTTCAGTCGAGGAATGGTGATTGTTTTGATTGGTGCAACTCGACTTTTACTGCAAAGCAAATGAGAAATTTGCTCTCCTGAAGAATTTGAAGACACAACATACAATGCCACAGCGTAGGCTTTCTCCGAAGCATCTGAAAAGCCACAAATTTTAATTTGTACTGGATTATTTGTAAAAATGTATCTAACAACACTTATATTGTTGATGGCTCTTAATGATTCTAGGAACTGCAACCAATCATCAAGCTCAGCTGTAGGGAGAGTTTCATCCCAACCAATTTGCAGTCTCCACAGTCTCTGTAGGAAAGTTTTTGCTTTCATCACAACTGGACCTAGTAGACCCAAGAGGTCGAAAATGCGAGCAATATTTGGCAGCACACTTCTTTTAGTTACCTTGGTTTGCTCACTGAACGATACACTAAAAGTAAAAGTATCATCATTGGCTTTCCAACAAAGTCCTAATGCCTTCGTTTCACTCATATTTTCAAAAGTGTAATTCTCATTTTTAAAGGCTGGCTCCATTAATTCTGGATGGTTACTAAACTATTTATGTAAGTTCATGCCGCACATATTTAATAGTTGAATAAGCTCAATTTGCAATCTTATAGCTGATTTTAAGTCAGCTGCTCCAGTCAGGACATCGTCCATATAAAAGTCTGACTGCACCACACCAGAAGTTACAAATTTGTTTTGTAAATTTTCTTTTTTGCTTTTAATTCTTTCATACTCATTTTTAACGATTAAAAATTAAATGGGTGCACTTACCCTTCTTGACTCTTTAAAAGATAATTTCTAGGTACGAAGAAATAGCAAAGCAGAACAAAATATTCACCAGTTATCCTTCAGTCATTGACGTAGAACAAAAACTCGCTGATTTTTCTCCGTATAAGACGGACCATATGTATCTTCAAATGTGCGATTTTATTAATTAATTTTTTACTCAACTCAAAATTAATTACTCATCTTTAATTTTAAACAGTTTATTCTCATGAGAAAACTCATCTCAGGTTCTTTCGAACATAGATAATTTAACAAAACCCAACTCCAATAAAAACAGTAATATTTTAACACATATACTCATAAAAAACATTCTAATCACAATCAAAAACAAAAAAGAATATTGTTTCACACAGCTTAGGTAAAAGCTGAACAAATAAACAGATAATGTATTTATCACAAATTACCGTTTGCACAGAAAACTTTTTACATTTTGAAAAAATTAGGTATATCTTGGTTGCTAGGCGACACCGCCAGTATAAAGTTAAAAAGCATTTTATCAAACAAGGACCATCCACAACCGGCCTAGATTTTACTTTTTCGATTTTGGTTTCAGATTTTTTAAAAAACTTACTTTAAACATTAAAACTGGTTTAAACCAATTCTAAAATTAAAACTATCATAATATAAAAAACTATATAAGCAAAATGAAAAAAGTAAAAACTAGGCGTGTTGTAGATTGGCTATCCTATACCTCCTCAGCTATCCTATGCAACAAAATTATGTCAAAATATTAAAATTTGAGCAAGATATTTGAAAAGAATGCTCCCATGGACTTTACATTATCATCCGGGTCTTTTTCTGTGACTAGTGTTGCGTCTTAACAGTGTTTAAGAGCCCACAATAGTCACAGAAAAAGTACTGAAAAAGACCCGGATGATAATGATAAGTCTATGGGAGCGTTTTCAAATATCTCGCTCAAATTTTAATATTTTTACATGATTTTTTGCATAGGATAGCTGAGGACGCTCCACAATCGGCCTAGTTTTTACTTTTTCGATTTTGGTTATATTTTTTTTTATATTATGATAGTTTCAGTTTCAGAACCGGTTTAAAACCGGTTTTGAAAATTAAAGTAATTTTTTTTAAAAAAATCTAAAAGCAAAATTGAAAAAATAAAAACTAGGCCGGTTGTGGATCGTCCTCAGCTATCCTGTAAAAAAAAAAAAAAAAAAAAAAAAAAAATCATTTAAAAATGTTAAAATTTGAACGAGATATTTCAAAAGAACGCTCCCATAGACTTTACATTAGCGTTCGGCTTTTATCGCGTGACTAGTGTACGTTCTTAACAGTATAGTCACCTTAAAAGGCTTCCGAATTGACATCACCTTACGCACAGTCCTTTGACGAATGTCTTTCAATTGGGAGGAATAGTCTAACTGTAGTGTAAAAACTACGTAACAAAATTTATTTTAACAAGTTTAAAATATATGTATTAAATAAAAATATCTTTAGAAAAAGTGGCCTTAAATTTAAATTTAATAAATAATTTATGTATGATAATTTGTAGAAAAGGAGTAAAATAAATAAAATGGTAATCGGTTTATAAGAAGAGATTGCTGATGAATATTTTCAGCAGTGAGATACCTGCGCCCGTCCTGCCAGGTTAATTTAGAAATAATTTCAAATGGGATTTTTCGATATATTTATTTCTTTAAAATAGCTAATTTTCGTTATAATCTTTATTTGAAAAAAAAAAAGTAAAATGCACGTACAAGATGCTTGCTGTATGACAGTGCCGTTTCATAAAACTTTTAAATATGTTCTAAGAAAAATAATTATGTGAATAGCAACATTTAATATCGATGCAGAACAGATAAACATACCAGACGTTATATTTTGATCTACAATTGATTAGAAGTTCGTATTAATCGCCTCATACCGAAGCAAATATTAAGAGAGATCACAAAACCTGTTTAATATTAGTATAAAACATCTTCAAAGATGTATCAGCCTATATATCATTGCCTATTTTATGCACGCATTTATTAAAAATATCTATAAGTAATTTTAGCGATTCTAAAAGCAATTAACTTCATTTAAAGGATGTGATTTAGCGTATCCTACAGCGACATCAGGACAGAAAAAAAAAAAAAAACTCTGCAGGTCTGCCAAACTTCCGTTGTGTTATAAATTAATTTAGACAAAAGCTATATTAAATAAAGGAATTTAATATGTGACTGCAAAAGAACAAAAAATATTTTCATAAATTATTATTTAACTTTAAATTATGCTGATTTGATACTAAAAAATGAGGAACCATGACAGTTGCATTCATAGTATGATCTCTTGCTTTATCTATTATGTAAGGAAATATGATGTATAAGGGGGGAAAGTTAAAGTTTTAAATTTTTTTCTGACTGAAAGATGATTGTAGAAAACTAAATATTTAAAAAATAAATGAGAAATATTTATTATATTTTAGTTTATAATTTCGAAAGCACGATAGTAGTAAATACAGAATCACTCAATATCAAGTCAGTACTATTTTTTTAATTAAATAAAATTTTTGAAATAAATATGTCCATACTATGCAAATGTATATATATACCGGGTGTCCCAAAAATGACTGATAGATTTTAAAATTCAATAGCTTGCAAACGGTGACAGCTATTTAAAAAATTTTTGCATGAGGGCTATGTATAACTTCAGGCGTTTTTTTTACCGTAATTTTTTATTTTAGTTCGAATTTCAAACAAAAGGTGGCGCTGACGGCGATTGAAGGCCAGGTGATCAATGCTGAATGAGGCGCCGACCTGGCCTTCAATCGCAAGCTATTGAATTTTTAAATCCATCAGTTATTTTTGGGACACCCGGTATAAATACTAATACACTGCTGAATAAAGTATCATCTAAGCTGCAAGCAGTTAAATTTGCAAGGCTTTTATTCCTTGTATATGCATTATTAATTTTGAATGACTGATAAGGTGTTTACTAAATCCTCATAAAATGAAAGGAATCTGATTTTATCCACCCAAATATCATAATGTGTTCAGAATCTATCGTATAACTCTCTGATCGCACTATAGCTATCTCACAACCTCAGTTACCTGATTAACAGATTGTTGACAAATTAACCGTGACAATCATTTCCAGAAAAAATACTTTACAACAGTTGACTACCCTTATAAAGGAATAGCTACGTGCTTTGCTAAAGCCCAAGCTCAGCTCTGCGCAGCTATTAAGTATACATTTACCATTTACCATGCTATTCAGTATATCTTTAGTCCTAAATTTTACTATCGTGGAAAAAAAGGGTTAGGGTAATACCTCCTACTAACTCTGCAAAAAAATTCGTGTCGAAGAAAGTTACTTTTACTGAACGATTGGAAATAAAGCTTACTTTTAAATTAAGTACACAAAATTTGCTTAAGTGGTCATCCAATTATAAAAACAAACCCTAACTTTGTCTTTTCAATGGAAGTACCCGATTCGGACAGCATAAATGAACTCTACGTCCTTCAATTAGCTTGAAATAAAATTTTAAAGAAATTCGTACAGTAAGATTTTGATAAGTTAATTATTTTAAAACGAGTATATTTTAACCGGTTGAACACAAATTGAAGTTCGGTATTAGATTGTTGACCAAGAGAGCCACCGATCACTGCACCTTAGACGCCACTTAAGCAGTCAGCGAAAAATGCTAAATTACAGTATAGCATAACATGTTTCAACATATCTCGTCGCTTCTATCGTAGACAGCCCCTTATGCCATTCGCAATGGTATATTTTTACGAAAGTTTTAATGTTTTGTCACCGGATTTTAAAAACAGAAATTTGTGTCTTATTGAATAGAGAAAAAAGCTCCGATTAAATAAGTCCAATTTTACAGTAAAATTTTACTGGTAGAAATAAACAAGAATTCCTAGCCTTTTTTGCGGCACGTATACGTGTCACTCGTCATTAAGAGCTTAAACCATCAATTTGACTTTTTTGATATCATAATTTGAAAACTATTTAGAAAAACTACTACTTTTTAGCTCACAGGCTATCATAGCCTGAGAGCTTATGTGCCCGTCCGTTCTGTATGTACGTGCGTTCGTGCGTAACGCGATAACTCATGATAAAAATATCGGATCCACTTGAAATTTTGTATATAGGTATATCCTGATAAGGCACTTCCCTGATTAGTTTTTGGAGTTCATTCGATATGTATAAGAGGGGGAACGGGGGGCTGATGCCCCTCCCCTTAGTTGATATAAATGGGATTTTCATGCAGAATTAAGTTTTCGTTCAAAATTTAGATTAGGATCATTCTGATGAGGCGATTCCGTGACTGTTATTAAGTGTTCATTGAATAAGTTAAATAGGGGGAACAGGGGTTCTAATGCCCCTTAATTTATATAAATGGGTTTTTCAAGCAGAATTGTCAGATTTCGTTCAAATCTCTGAATAGTTTTGGAAGTTTAATGGTTAAGTATAAAAGAGGGGGATAAGTACTTTTATATTATATAAATGCTAAATGGGTTTTTATTAAGAATTATCTCATTTGCTCTGAATTTTGGATATAGATTTTTTATATGATAAAGCATGTCTTTAATAGTATAGGAGGTTCAATGATTAAGTATAAAAAAAGAGGAAAGGGGAGAGCTGTTTCCCCTTCTTAATTTTTTTTCGAACGGAATTAACCCTTGAAAATATAAGGCTTTAATGTACAATTAGTATTTGTAGCCTGTGAGCTCAATGCCATCAGTTTAACTGGGCAGTATTCTTTATTAATTTACGATTTCTATAAAGCAGGACTTAATAAATCAAAATGCGTAAAAAAAAATCTGTAAGTTTCAACTTTTTCAATTATTAATTGTATTAATCGAATATTAATTTTTAATTCAAAATTCATATCATAAAATTATAAAAATTACAAATTCAACGTATTTATGTTTGGATATTTTAGTATTATTAGTACGTAAAAAAAATTAGAACATTAGGAGTACAAGTTTAGGAGATAATTATAAAAATGCGAAAATGCAATTTAATATTAGAATCACTAGCTTTGAATGTTTATAATTCAAAAGCTTATGTGGTTTCTAGTTAGAGATGGGAATGCTCGGAAAAAAACCGGAAAAATTGGGAAAAAACCCGGTTTTTTTCGTTTTTTCTCCGAAGGCTTATTTTTCAATTTTTCCGAACTGGAAAAATTGAAATTTCATTTATGAAATAATATAGTGAAAATTTTGTAATAGCTACATTCTCATACTTTTTATTTATTTTATTTTTATGTTGAGTGTTTCACATGAAAATTTTAATGTGGGTAATCTGATCTCTGAGCAGAAATCTGTTTGAGAAGACTTGAAAGGATTCTTCACATTTTTTTCTTGTTTGAAACACAAGACCCTTTGCAAAATTTCTCTTGAAAATAGACTTTTCAGAAAAAGTTTAATCAACAAATTGAATCTTTCGCAAGTGCGGTGATCGAAGAAAAAAAAATCTCATGCCATACAGCAGCTGAATCTTATTAAGTTGCATATATGTAAGTAAATAACCTTATTAAAAATGTCTAAATAGGAACCTAAATATAGTAATAATTTCTTATTCAAAAATTCTGAATATATTTTGTACGAGTATATACAAAAAGTTCGCAATTTGACAAAAACTTGATTACATAAAAAAATCTAGATATGTAATTAAATGCAACTTCTCTTTTTAAAAATTAATTCATGTGTAAAATTATTGCAATAATATGCCAATTAATGGAAATGATAAAATTAAAAATTCAACATAAAATTTTGAAGTATGCATTTATTACTTTAATCTATATTTTCAAGAAGTAAGTATTGGAATTCGTGAAAATTTTGACTTCCAGTTTTTGGTGTATTTAAAACTTTTAGAAGGTCCTGTACACGTTTTGATGGGTTTTGGAAAATATCTGTCACTCTGTGAGTCTGTATGTGACAAATTTTATGGGCACTCTATCTCAAGAACTGATGCACATAATTTCACAAAACTTTAGATTCGGTTACACCTTGATATAAACTCGAGATGTTTAGTTATTAGTATATATCACCAAACCGATGGCGCTGCTATGCTGCATTATTCATAATTTTCACAATAGTTCTACCTCAAACTAATGTATGTATTTTTATAAAATTTCAGATTAAGTTAATCTTTGACATAACTTCGTGCTCATTACTTTTTGGTGTAAATTGCTCAACAGATGACGCTGCTATGCTGCATTATTCATGATTATCGCAATAGCTTTACCTCAAGGACGATTTAAAAAAAAATCAAACTACAGTTTCTGATATATATTAATGTTGTTTAATTTTTGGTGTAAATCCCCTATAGGTGGCACTAGCTGCATTTTTTAAGATTTCGTTATAGCTGATTAATTGAATGCTTTTTCAAGGTGTTGAATCTAAAATTGACCTCCATAATGTACAGTAATGTTGCAAAAACATGGACAGTTTGCATTAGAAAAGTACAACTGCGATGAAAAAAAAAAAACCCATATTTTATTACAAGTAACTATGTTCCAAATTGTACTTTCCCTCTTGATTAAACTTTGAATTTTTGTAATTTTGTAAAGCACAGTAGAAGTTTATCTCTGTATGTAACTGCTTTTGTTAATTCCTCAAATAGTGAGTAGTTTCTATTTGTAGTGTTCTGTTTTCATAACTTTTGAGTTCCACTCTTAGAAATATAAAATTACCATGTAGAAATATTATTGAATATGGTTTCTTACTCAAGAGTAGAATACCAGATTTCAGGGTAAAAAGAAAAAAAATATATTTAATTAAACTTAGAAAAAAAAAATTCTGGTTTCAGTGAGTAAAAATTTACCAGTCAATAAATCCTATGCTATTTTTTAGTTGCAGACCTCTGTAAGCCAAAGTAAAACTTAGTTTTGTTTGAATTTAGATTATAAAACTAAATCAAAACTTTTTTGAGTTGAGATTGGAAAGCTATACCAAAACTAAACATATTTTATAAAGGAAATAAAATTATAATTCTAAGGAAAAAAAAGTAATAATGTAAAAATATACATTTTTTAAACAAACAATGAAATTTTTGAATACTGATATTCATAATAATGACAAAACTGCCATCATTTCTTTAAACTAGTATTATTTACTTAAAAACTATACTTATGTAAATGGAATGCATAATTTATTTCATTCCAAACTGCAGACATATTGGCTTAGGTTTTTACATTAGGTTAATTGGTAGTTAAACATGTAACTGAAAAACCATTTCAACAGAGGTATCATATAATAAACAATAGAATTTAATAAAAATTCTTAGGCTGTGGGGGAAAAAAACTAAACTTTTAAAAGCAGGCTTTGCTACTTTCTTTTTATTTTCTAATATAAAGTGAAAATAATTTTCATTTAATACATATAAATGGGAAAAAAATGTTTATTATTTAATATTATCTAAGAAAATATAATTTATTTGGGAGAGACAGTCATAAAAAATCAATTTTTCCAATTTTTCCGTTTTTTTCCGAAAAAAACCGGTTTTTTTCCGACACTTATATTTTTCCGGAAAATTTACATCTCTATTTCTAGTCATAGTTTGAATCAAAGATTTGAACTATCTTATTAAAATTCGGTATTGCGATTGAAAAAAAAAGTTTGGGCTCGTTTTAATATGTAGATGGTTCCCTAAGCAAATTTTGTAGACATAGTTTTTAAGTAGACATTATTTCTGATCGCCCAGTATCAGTCACTTTCTTCTACGGTAATTCGTTGAAAAGTTGTAGAGGGTATTCTCTTTTTTTCCCACAACTGTATTGCGTATCGAACTGCATTTTATGTGTATATATATTATACATTCCTTAATTAATTTTCCCAACATTTTCCAAATAAAATGTGAATAAAAACAAACAAACGTGTACTCACAAAAACTAATTAGAAATACATAAATTTATAATTAATATACTCGCTAAAGTATTTTTAAATATGAGGGAAAAAATCAGACTAAAAACTGATCAATTACATAAAAAGTTCTGAAAATGTTACTTAATAATCAAATGAAATTTCAATTAAACGATTTAATGCAAAAAAAAAATCATTTAAAAATAAAATCTTGTTTATAATTAATATTGAAATTATTTCGTTGTTTCATGCAGCTGTGCCAAGTTAATTAAATAAATTCTAAATGAACTAAAAATTACATTGAAAAAGGTAAACAGTAGTAATGAATAACATTAAATATATATTAAATTGCAGCAAAAATAATTAAGGAGAAGAAAGCCATTGTAAATAAAAAATAATAGTTTTTATACATCTGCTTTAAATTTCTCTTTCGGTAATTATTCATTTTTTAAAAGAAATAACAAATTTTATCTTAGTTAATTTATATGTTGAGCCAAAAATGGGGGGGGGGGGAAATTAGACAAATTAACTAACAATCAGAAAATTAATTATTATTTTTTAATATTAATATAAGTATTTTGCATTTTTTTATTTGAATTGGAGAAATTTCAATAAATTTTGCATGAAGTTATCAATAAATTAGAAGTCTTCAGTGGAATGTTTAAGTTATTTCATTTCATTATTACACTTTATTCCCAGAAAATACATAAAGTTTTGGTTATTTTTAATGAATTAAAGGAATTACATTCTATTTTTAGTTCTTGATATTTTTCACCGTTGGGTCTTAAGGCCCCTGTCCTCGCTCAAGGAAACGCATGCCAGCTAATGTTATTCCTATGGGGAAGCATTTTTCTAATAACTCATTAGCATTTTGACATTTTTGAATAATTTGTTTTGCACTGAATAGCTGAGGTGCATGCCGACAGCGCACTCTTTTTACTTTTTCGATTTTGGTTGCAGATATTTTTTACAAAGCTAGTTTCACTTTCAAAACCGGTTTCGAAACTGAAAGTGCTTTTAAAAAGATATATTAATGGAAAAAGGATTTAAAAAAAAAGATTATAAAAAGATTTTATAATCAATTAATGATTATATAAAAGTTTATAAAAAGATATTAAAATGGAAAAAGCAAAAAAAGTGCGCTGCCGGCATGCACCTCAGCTATCCAATGCAAAAAAAAATTATTCAAAAATGTCAAAATTCGAAAGAGTTATTAGAAAAATGCTTCCCCATAGGAAAAGCATTAGCTCGCGAGCGTTTCCTCGAGCGAGGACAGGGGCCTTAAAATGTTTGAGCAAAATGTACTTGAGAGAAATTACTTTTAAATAAATGGTATCCAGTAAATGTGACGAGATAAACAATTTTCTTCAAAAATAACAACATAAGTGTAGCATTCTCTGATAAGTATTAAACTGAAATTTTCTAAATGTTTTTACCCATTGATGTTACGGTACTCATAAACTGGGTTGACAAATATTAAAATTTAATAAGTTGGAAACGGTTACAGCTATTAAAAAAGAATCGAACCGCTTTTGTTTTCATCCGTCAGTTAATCTTCCGAACAGTTTCCAAATAATATGAAAATAAAAAACTTGTACTCACAAAAAATTGATTAAAAAACATAAATTGAGAATTTATATAATCGCAAAAGCATTTTTAGACATCTGGCAAAATATAAAACCAAAAACCGATCAAATGCACAAAAAGTTTAGAAAATCTCAATAGATAATCAAATGAAATTTCAATTAAAAGATTTAAGGGAAAAAAAAACATGTTTTCAATCGATAATGAAATTACTTTATTGTTTAAGTGGTTGTGCCAAGTTAATTAAATAAATTCTAAATGAGCTAAAAATTATATTGAAAAAAGTAAACAGCAGTAATGGATAGTATTAAACATTTATAAAATTACAGCAAAAATAATTAAGGAAAAGTAAGTCATTTTAAATAAAAAATAACAATTTTTAAATACCTGTTTTAAACTGCACTCTCGGGCGTTATTCAATATTAAAAAATTAACAAAATTTATCTCAGTTAATTTCAAATATTACCAAAAAATGTGGAAGATTAGGCGAATTAATTAATCGTCAGGAAATTAATAATTATTATTTTTTAATATTAATATAGTACTTTACATTTTTAATTTGAATAAGTGAAATTTCAATAAAATATACAGAAAGTTATTAATAAATTAATATTGTGTTAGATGTAACGTTTAAGTAATTTTATTTCATTACCGTACTTTATTCCCAGAAAGCACATTAATTTCGGTTATTTTTACTAAATTGGACGAAGTACCTATTTTTAGTACTTGATATGTTTTACTGTTGGCCTCTAAAATGTTTGAGCAAAATGTATTTCAAAGAAATTATTTTGAAATAAATGATGGTCGGTAAATGTGACGAGATAAACAGTTTTTATTAAAAAACCCCATTAGTATAACATATTCTGATAAATATTAAACTGAAATGTTCTTTATTAAATACAGTCGAACCCCATTATAGCGAACCTGGTTTATAACGAACGAAAATTTTTGCCCTGCCTTTTTCCTATTGTATTTAATGCTATTTTATCCTTTTATAGTGAACCTCCGGAATCTTATGAATCGGTTATAACGAACTTTTCTACTAGTCGACCATGATTTTTTTTTCTCTTTTTACATTTCCGCTGATGTTAAAAAGGTTTTTGACTCTAATTTTATAAGGAAATGCGTGCCGGCTAGTAAAACGGTGCAAATTAATGATAAGTCTTTTTATTAAAGAGTAGTAAGACCTGCATTCTTTCTCTTTTATGCTAGCTATTCTGCAGATGTGATCACACCCACCTGTCAGTTATTTTCCATTACTCCTGTCATAGCAATTCAGTAACGCATTTAAGCTAATTTATTTAACTAATGTATTTAAGAATAATTCGAAATATGGAAGCACTGAAAAGAACGTTTTCTTTGAAGCAAGCAATAACCAGAAGCTTTTTTATACTCTCTGGAGTTCACAAGAATATAAAAAAATGGAAAATTTAAATGATAAAAATGTAATCAACCTAAAAAAATAAAACAATTTTTATCGTGCCAATAATTAGTATTAATCATCCTAAGCCCGGATAAAGAGTAAAGATAGTATAAACTATTTAAGGAATGAGTATAGTCACACTCATTCCTTAAATAGTTTGCTCATTTATCCGAACTAGGGTTGGTTTCGAATGTTTAGATAATCGGCGCTTTACTGTATTTCTATTTGTCTTCCTTTTTAGGTGCGTTTGTAATTATGTAAATACGTAGCACCTATTGTTGTCGCTCAGTCCGTCCGTCTGTCTGTCTGTCTGTCAGTCCGCATATAACAACGCAAAAACTACACAACCGAATCGTTTGAAATTTAAAATACATAATTATAACATAATTTTATTGAGTCATTTCAAATTTTATGAAAATCGGATGAATAGATCAATTACAGGGACAATCAAAAGGATTCCGTTACATTACGGTCAATGGGGGGAAAAGTTTCAAATGCATTTTAATCGTTTGAAATTTTAAACATATAATTATTGCGTAATTTTGTCAAGTCATTTCAAATGTTATGAAAATCAGATGCATAGATCAATTACAGGGACAATCAAAAGGATTCCGTTACATTACGGTCAATGGGGAAAAAAGTTTCAAATGCATTTTAATCGTTTGAAATTTTAAACATATAATTATTGCGTAATTGTGTCGAGTCATTTCAAATGTTATGAAAATCGGATGCATAGATCAATTACAGGGACAATCAAAAGGATTCCGTTACATTACGGTCAATGGGGAAAAAAGTTTCAAATGCATTTTAATCGTTTGGAATTTTAAACATATAATTATTGCGTAATTTTGTCGAGTCATTTCAAATGTTATGAAAGTCGGATGCATAGATCATTTACAGGGACAATCAAAAGTATTCCATTACATTACGGTCAATGGGAAAAAAGTTTCAAATGCATTTTAATGATGTCACACTCATTCGAACATAATAGAATTGGCATGAATCTATGAAATATATACTAAAATATGCATTCTGTACAATCTGTGATGCAAAGAATTTTTACAATAATTAAAATCAACGTTTAACACACAATACATAAACACACACCACATACGTATACGTTTCGCGAGCACCAGGTCTCGCTTCTTCAGTGTATAAAAGTTAAAATGTTTAAAAACTGAAAAAAAAACCAAATGACAGCAAGTCAGAGACCCAAATGACCGCAAACATAATACCAAAATACCCACAAGCCTCAGCAACCAATAAGATTAAACCGGAAATGAAGTGTTATGACATAATAAATCTAACCAGAAAGTTGAGATGTACGGTACACTTGAAAGATCATTAACCAAGGAGTTTTTTGTTTTATGTATATGGAGTGCTTCGAAAAAGTCTAAGTCTAGCGGAGTAGTTCAGTTTTGGATAATAGTAGCAGAGGTAAAATTAAAATTATGGCCCTCCGCCCAACAATGAGAAGCAATAGAGGAATTCTTTAACTCTTTTCTTTTAACGTAACCTATATGTTCAGTGACTCTTTTTCTGAGTTTACGTTTTGTTTGTCCAATATAGGATAAACCACACTGACATTGTATATTGTAAATACCCCAATGATCCAGAGGAGAAATTTGATCTTTTAATTAAGAAAAGGTTAATTTATTGACTGGTTTAAATACTACTTTCAAATTATAATGTTTCAAAATATTTGCAACTTTAAAGCTAATGCTTTGATGAAATGGTAAAATAATTAAACTAGAATAAGAAACAGGTGTAACAGAAGAATCAGGATCATCGAGATGTTTATTAAAACTATGAGAAATTAATTTATTGATATATGATATACTGAAGCCACGATCTAAAGCAACTGATCTTATGTAATTTAATTCATCATTAAGAGAACTGTTATCTGAACAAATTAAGTGAGCTCTATTAATTAAATACAGAAAAGCAGAAGCTTTCTGAGAAGCGGGGTGACATGATATAAAATAGGGGGGGGCAGTGTGACAGCAAAGGGTTTACGGTAAACACGGGTGTCAAAAGAGGTTAATTGACGAGTGACTAAAACGTCAAGAAATGGCAATTTGTTATCGTTTTCGACTTCATAAGTGAATTGAATGACTGGATCTATTTGATTTAAAATAGTCAAAATATTATCAACAGGAGAAACAGAAGGGTCAACGAGTGCAAAAGAATCATCGACGTATCTGCAATAAAATGGGAAACTGATGAGATTAAACATTTTAACTTCAAAGTAATGCATATATAGATCAGCTAGGAAAGGGCTAAGGGGGTTACCCATAGCTAAACCATCAGACATGGAACAGAATTGGTTGGAAAATTTAAAAGTATTTTGTTTTAAACAAATGTTGAATAAATCAACAATATGATTAATTTCGTGATCAGTGTAATGGAATTCTTTTAATCTGAGAGTGAGACATTGAATTGCACCAAGAACAGGAACATGTGTAAACAGAGATGTGACATCAAATGAAACTATTCTCAAAGAGGGGGAGGGGGTATAGTTCTTAATGAGATTAACAAAAGAGCTTGAATTCTTAACAGTGTAAACATTGGATATTGAGAGAAAAGCAAAACGCTTAACCAGATATTTGGCAAGCGGGTAGGAGGCTGAACCAATATTGGAAACAATCGGACGGAGAGGGACACCAATTTTGTGTACTTTTGGTAAAGCATAAAAACGACTACAGTTAGCAATGGAAGGAGTTAATGACTTTTTATACCGTCATCAATGCAAGGAGAGGATTTGATAAGTTTTCTAGTATTTATTAAATCATTTTCAGGCGGATCACGATTTAATTTAACATAAGGACCAGACTGTAAGAGATCATGTACTTTTTCTAAATAAACAGCTTTGTCTTGTATTACTATTTGCCCCCCCCCCCCTTGTCAGCTTTGGAGATAATAATGTCATCGTTAGATTTCATAGAACATAAAACTTCCTTTTGATCCTTCGTGATATTTGGTTTGAATTTCATTGTATTATGTTCTATTGTGTTTTTAATGAGAACTCTGATAGAATCTTTTTGGGAGCTTGAAAGTTTACTAAACTTAAAACATTTTTCAACAGGAGCAATTAAATTAGGCAAGTTAGGTTGTTTACTGAAAGAAAAGTTATGGTTAAGTTTAAGTATATTCTCCTGTGTAGGCGACAGCTGTACATTAGAAAGGTTTACAACAGCATTACTATTGACTTTTGTGAGTTGTGGAGAGGGGGTAGGAGTAGGTAGGATTAAATTTGAAAGTTTTTTTACTAACGAAAGTTTATGAAAAGCCGAGAACCTGACGGACCGGCACCATGATGTACCATGATCAAATGTATCAATGTCTGACAAACTGTTTGCAACAGAGATATGTAAATGAAACAACTCTTTTTCAATGAAAGCAAGTTTACTCCGAGTGTTCTGAATTATAGCGCGTAGTAACAATAATTTGCTTTTATGTATACTCTTTGAAAGACGTTTTGTTAAATGGAGGTTAAAACTTAAGCGAATAAAACTAGGGATGACACCACGTTGTTTAGAAGTACATAAAAAATGTAGATGATTTAAAAATTTCTCACGCTTTAATCTCAGTTTGTGAAAACGATTGAGATGCGACATTATAAAATAAGTTATAAAAAACAAATAGGTCCGTTGAAACCAAAGATAATAGCTAAAACCTTGTGTGGAAGATTACAATAATTAAAATCAATGTTTAACACACAATACATAAACACACAACACATACGTATACGTTTCGCGAGCACCAGGGCTCGCTTCCTCAGTGTATAAAAGTTAAAATGTTCAAAAACTGAACCCCCCCCCCCAACTGACAGCAAGTCAGAGACCCAAATGATCGCAAACATAATACCAAAATACCCACAAGCCTCAGCAATCAATAAGATTAAACCGGAAATGAGGTGTTATGACATAATAAATCCAACCAGAAACTTGAGATGTACGGTACACTTGAAAGATCATTAACCAAGGAGTTTTTTGTTTTATGTATATGGAGTGCTTCGAAAAAGTCTAAGTCTAGCGGAGTAGTGCATTTTTGGATAATAGTAGCAGAGGTAAAATTATAATTATGACCCTCCTCCCAACAATGAGAAGAAATAGAGGAATTCTTTAACTCTTTTCTTTTAACATAACCTATATGTTCAGCGACTCTTTTTCTGAGTTTACGTTTTGTTTGTCCAATGTAGGACAAACGCAAAGAATTTTTATTATTAAATTACAGGGCTACACAAAAGTATTCCACTACATAATGCTATACGGCGAAACATTGTTTGAGGCGTGTTTAAATTATATTCAACTATTTCACATTTTATGAATAAGATATATGTTGCTGAGGTGTAATAAAAATTACTTCCTGCATATTTACAGAAACACAAAAATTTCGACTACTATACTGTATCCGAAGTACGCTCTACTATATCTGCAAGATCTGAATATTTTTAAAACTTCGTTATCATACGAACGCACCTCATTTGCTACGTTCACGTGCAATTTCCAACTTGTTAGCTAATTTATTTAGTATTGTGCCAGTTTAATATAATAATTATTAGTCAATTTAATTCATTAATGATCATATCTTATAGAATTTACGTTTTTTTACTTAATACATCTTTACAGAACATATAGGTATCAGGGAATTATATACATATTTTGTAAACTCAAACATTTTTTAACGGTTCGGATATAACTAACCGCCATATATAGCGAACAAAAACTTTGGTCCTTTGAAGTTCGTTATAATGGGGTTCGACTGTATATAGTTTATTAGTCGATGTTACGGATGACATAAACTGGGTTGACAAATTTTAAAGCTTAATAACTTTGTAATGGCTACAACTATTGAAAAACTATTACAAAAATGTTATGTAAAATATTAAAATTTTACTTTCTGTGAATGCCAATTTTAGCTTAAATTGGTAGCGCTGCAAACATGGCGCTGTAAATAAATAGCACTACATCGGCACCCAAGTTTAGATGCAAAAGATAAAGATCACATCTCAGTCGACAATGAAATCTTGTTCTTAGCACTTAGCAGACCACTCCATGCATTTAATCTCTTTCTTAAGCATCAATCCTGAGGGAAGAGAAAAGTAAAAAATAAGGTGCCAGTATAGAGCTTATTTCTTGCAGCGCCAACTATTGCTTCTAGTTTAAACCAAAATCAAGAAGCGCAGTAAGAAATCGCCTAAGATCTTACATAATCCTACCGCAAAAATGCCTTTAAAATGCTAAATTTACAAGTTATTGAATTTCAAAATCAGTTATCCAACTTTAGAACACGCAGTATGTTTAAAATACGAAAAGCGTACTTAATAACACTGTTAAAAATCTGCAGCTTTTGCTGCAAAAGTCACTCCTTCACTTTTATAGAAAAGAAATTCTTAACTATCGAACATTCTCTTGGTTAGATTGGAGATATTTTATAAAAGCAGTGGAGTAAGTATGCAGTTAAAGCTGCAGATTTTTAACAATTAAAATATATTAAAAAAATATTGTGAGGTATTGAAATTTGTATTTCAATCAAGGGGAGAATGTTTATTGTTGAAATTTAAGAATTTATAAGAAAATATGAGAATTTTGAAAATATTATTTTCAAAGAAATACAAATTATATTCAAGTAATAAAGATGTAAGAACTTACCTTTTTCAAGATAGGAGATAAGATTATGGTAATGTAGTAGACCCAATTTATTTTCAAAAAGTTTTCTTCTTAAATTTAGACGAAGCTTCTTGATAAAAAATTTCCATTGTTATTTTTTTTATTAACTACTGTAATATTAGAATAAAATACTGAAAACCAATTTTTTAATGTTTGCTGAAATAATAAAGAGGTATAAAATGTTGACTTGTTATAAGTGTGATGGAAGTAATCAGACAAACTTCTGAACGCCTCTTATTACGTACGGCATGGATTAAACATCCTGTTTCCTGGACCCATCACAAACAAATTTCAAATGAAATTTCAGTTTTACAATTTTCGAAACTGCAAATTTTTAAACTTCTAAACATTGCACATTTTAAAATTTTACACCATTGCATAGAGAAAAAAATTCACTTTTTAAAGCAATATTTTTGAAATCTTTATCACAATTTGTTTTCACATTATTAATTTTTTTTAAAGTTTTTATTATTCTTTTTTTCATTGTGATAACAGAAGTATTCCATTTTTGGACATTAAACTTGGACCAATCAGAAAACGAATAAAATTAAAAACAGAAGTATTCTATTTTTAGACATTATACTTGAATAAAGCAGAAAGCGAATAAAATATAAAATAAGTTGAGGAATTCAACCAATAAAAAGAGTTAGATATCCTTCAGATTTCCCAATTCTCTACCCAGGACAACAACAATTTTTCCAAATAGTTAAAAAGTTTATAAGGAAAATTGGTGTTATTAAGAAACATAATTGAAGAAAATACATTTGCACCTTAAACATTTATTGTGGCCATTGTTTCATTGTGGATAACAATAAATAAATAAATAGAAAATTAAATGGAAGAACCAATCTCTTAATATTATGTGACTTGAAATATCTGTTCTACTATTTTATATAATGAGTAATCATATATATTATAAAGCAGAAGTTCTGAAACTTCCAAACGGGTGTTTTCAAAAACTACCCGATGGATCTTTTTGCAGATTATACCATTCGATAGGAAATATTTTTGCGGAGGTTTATGATACAAATATACAGGGATAACTCTGATTTTTCGTACTAAATTTCGTATTTTTCGGTTTTTTTTGACGGAAGGGTTGCAACAATTAATTTTTTGGCGATAATTATATTTCAAAAAAGAAATGAAATGCTCTCTCTAATGGAAAATAATATAAACATTTCGAAAACAAACCCTGTTAATTCATTGATTTAAAATAAATAATGATAAAAAGAAAAAAATCCGTTTAATGCAAAATAATATTATGAAAGGAAAAAAAAATTATCTTTAACGAAAAAAAAGGGAATATTTATAATATTTAAAAAGTAACTCAATATGAAAGAAAGTTTTGAAGTGACACAATATTTGGCTATTTACTTCTTGCGAGCCAGATTAAAAGAAAACAACATCTCAAAAATTTCATTAGGTAAAACTTAAGTGTTTTTTTTTCTTTCTTTTTCTAAAACTATTTTTAAATCTAATTTTCCCGTTGTGTGTTTTACAGAAGAAACTCGCAGAATTAATTTTTTTTTTTTAAAGGCTCTAATTGTTATTTGTATGTTGTTTCTTCAATTGGGTGTTTCAATCTACTTTTGTCGCCAATCAATGCTATTCTAAACAAAAAAAAGCACAAGATGGAACGATGTTCTCAAGAACTATTTTTTTTTCTCTCTCTCTTTTAATGAGTGAGAGCATTTTTAGAAAAAAATTTCACATTTAACTTAAATACATATATAGCAGTTAATACCACAAAAATGAATAATATTTAAATTTTAGAGCAAATGTCTTTCCACATACGTAGATATTGTAAAATAATTTAACAGCAACTTAAAAAAAAATTTTGGCACAGATATCTCACACGCACTACATTGGTGCGATTTGTCTCTTACGCCAATACCATATATACATCTGGGTAATTAACTGACGCCAAAGTGTCATTATTTTGCTTGATATGGCAAACCGGATGTTAATGTGGTGGTTTATATAAAAAAAAAAGAAAAAAATTGTAAATAGGCAATATAAACTATTTTAATCTAGGCACATTTGTCATATATGCGCCACATTTGCGCGACTGCAATAAAATGGCGATTTTATGCCTCACTTGGTAACCTGGCTGTTGTTTATTTATTAATAAGTTTTTATTTTATTTTATTTTATTTTTTAAAGGATATAAATAGTTTTCTTTTATAATTATTATCTAAACTTTTTAAAATTTATTGTTATTTTCTATTTAAAATAACAGAAAATAATTGTAAACTATATATGTAACTGTATTTGAAAACAAATTTTTCTCCAAATCGGCTTTAAAAGAAGAAAAAAAAAAAAAAAAAAAAAAAAAAAAAAAAAAAAAAAAAAACGCGCCAATGTGGTGCGTATATGTCATGTATACTTTTTTTTTACTATACTACAGTACTTAAACATGCTGTATAAATAACGATTATTGTTTTTTCCAAACATGTTTAGCACAGATATTACATATACACTGAGGTATGTCACTGCCGCCAAAACGGTGTTATTTTGCCTTATATGGTAACCCAGCAAGAGTTGTTTCTGTATTAATAAATTGTTTATTTACCTTCAATTTCTTTTTAGAAATTCTATAAATTGTTTTGTGCTATAGTAACTTTTTTTATTTATTATTATTTTCGTTTCAAAATAATGAAAATAATTTTTAAAAGTGCACATTTCTTCGCTATTTTAAAACGAGGATTTTGCCGCATTGGTATTGGAAGGAAATCTTGCAAATCCGGGTTTGTGCGGAGTTTTTTGTGAAATATGATATTTTCAAATGTACATTGAGTGCTACTTGATTAACAGGTCGGCCAGTTTCGCCAAACTATTCAAATTTACATAAATTTATTTTAAATAACGAAAGAACAATAAACGTAAATAATAAATACAAATTAAAAGCCGAATTAAAAAACACTTATGACAAAAAAAAAAAAAAAAAAAAAAAAAAAAAAAAAAAAAAAAAAAACGTGTATCACGTGTAATATCAATTGCTATCATACTTACGATCATCGATTATTGACATTTATTCCTACAATCTGCTATTAATTTTTTTCTCGACAGAATAATCAAGTAGCACCGTACATTGTACAAACTCCAGTTAATGTTACAAAAATAACTAAATAATTAACTAAACTAAACTTTAACTAAATAACTAAATTTAGGTGCAAATGCACACACGGAACACACCCATGTTGTAAGAAAGAGACACAAATGTCATATATGCACCACGTTGGGGTGATACATTTCTGGCGCCACTTTAACGGAAACTTCGTTTTCAAATGACAGATTCAATTCTATTTTCTATTTTACTTTTCTATGCAAATGAAAGTAAATAAATAATTCATTAATAAATTAAAAACAGAACTGGATTACGATAAGAGGCATAAAATGTTCATTTTGTTTCAATCACGCCAACGTGATGCGTATATGACATCTGTATCAAAAAATGAATTTCTCACATTCAAAAAACATTCACCTTATTTTTCTAAGGACAATTTTATTTAACTTTATTTATTCTGCTGCATTCCAAAAACGGAACACTGTAATAGATTTGTCAAGAGCAGATGTACGTTGCGAAATATAATATAATATTGATAGAGGATGTATTAAGGTTTCCACAGATACCCATATTCTGAAGTTGAGAGGTTTAGAGTTCAAAAACTACCAAATGAAAATGAATCACTTGAAAATTGTTTAAATTCAATAGTGAATCTCTGCAATCATAATGCTCGCTATTTTAGAAGTATGGTGAATAGACAATATTTAAATTGCTCTTTTCATAATTGCCTTATTTATCTATCAAACTCTACAATAAATGGTCAACTGAAATATTTTTTTCTTAAAAGCCCGAATTTTATCGAAAGCATAAGCTGATACAACAACATGATATTTTATTATTATTTTAATATATTCTGGCGTCAACGGGCTTTGATTCCATTGTTGTTTTTATTTTTGGCTCAGTTTTGTTTTTCTAGCTCGCTGAGTTTTGCACTGATGAAGAATCTCGACAGTAGATTCGAAACAGCTGTTTGGTAACTTTTAATGCATTTTTGGTGCATTTATAATCGTTGATTTTCTATCTTTAAATACAATGGCGTTTTGTATGATTTTCAGAAATGTGAAGGAGCATTCGAGGTGAAGTTGCTTTAAAAAACACAATCATGTTCAATATTTTGTTTGATTCATGTTTTGTTTTGGAAAATAGACCAGCGCAGCGGGCTTAGCCTGCTAGTAAAAAAATAAATAATAATAAAACACTCCCACAGTAATTCTTTATTTTGTTTTCATCCCAATTCAACTCTAAGTTGGACTTATTGTTGAAACTTCTTACATCTGAGATATTGAATCTTAGAAGATTAGAAAATATTAATACTTTTTCGAAAAACAAGTCTTTTTAAAATATTATGTTTTCAATTATTTTAAATAAAAGTAAGGAAACTTCTAAAAAATTCACTGGGAAGAAATTAAAGTTTTGTAAAGCAAGGCTATGTAATGAAAGATGAAAGATTACACAGAAAAACTTAAGAACTAAGACTTTAAGAAAATTGAATCTTGAAAAAAGTGGTAATTGAAAGATCACACGCACAAAAAAAAATTTATATGTAACTGAGAATAAGGAATTATTACAAAAAATGCTTTTATTTATCTTTAATACAGTAAAGGAAAGGGTATTAATTAAAAACATTGGTTAATAGCTTGGGATAGATAAATAAAAAGAGTTATCTGAAGAATAAGTTTGAAGAAATAAGTTTTTTAATGTAAAAATTATTTGCAAGTTTTCTTTGGAAATAAAATCGGATTTAAATCATAAAAATCCCTGAATGACCACAAAAAATTCAGTCTCTAATTGATAAAAGAGTATTATAGAAACAAAAGTATTTTTATTTATCTTTAATGTAGTTAAGGAAAGTTGATTTATTGAAAATATTTGTAAACAATGCATTAAAGTAATATGCCAGTAAAAAAACTAACAATTATGAATGTTTATTTATGTAAAAATGCGGTACTTTCATACTATAACTAGTTATAAATATTCAGATAAAATAAATAAATTCAGATAAAATATATAATTAATAAATCAGATCTTGATGCAACAGCTGTAAAACGCTTATTCATAAATGCATAAATATTAATTTTACTACGCATATATATATTAAATTCAGTAACAGGGAAATCACATGACTCCCACTTAAATAGGATATAATCACAATGACAACCTAGAAATTATTTATCATTCAATAGCGTATGATGGTTGCAAATAATCACCACGCTACCTAGAATCATTGCTTATCTTAAAATATTCTTGAATTTATTACGTATGGTATAATTTATAAGCTGAAATGTTCAGCAATTAAATACCGCAAAAAATGTTTATCAGAAAAAGTGATGTTATTAAAAAGCATAATCGTAAAAAATACATTTCTATTTAAAAAAAGAATTGTGCTGGATATTGTGTCATTTCTTTATTATGGATAGAATAAATAAATAAATGAATAATAAAATATAAGAACCGATCGGTTATTTTTTTTATTAAGGGTATCTCTTTTTTTCCACTTTATATAAAGATTAAGTCAGGAAAAACAAACAAACATACACAGTAATTCTTTTAATAATTTTGCTTTCATCACGATCTAGCTGTAAATTAGACTGTTTATTAAAACTTCTTTTATCTGAGAATTACAATCTCAGAAGATAAGAAAATTTTAATATTTTTTCGAAAATAAAGTATTTTTAACGTCTTATGTCTTATTTTAGTTAATTATTTTAGAGAAAAATAAGAAAACTTCTAAAAATTCACTCAGAAAAAATTAAAGTTTAGTGAAGCTAGACTATATAATGAGAGGTGAAAGATTAAACAGAAAAGCTCAAGAACTTAAGAGTTTAAAAAAACTGAATCTTGAAAAAAGTACTGATTGAAAGATCATAAAAAAATAATATGTAACTGAGAACGAGTAATTATAACAAAAAACGTCTTTATCTTTAATAGAGTACAGGAAAGGGTATTAATTAAAAGCATTGGTAAATTGATCATGATAAGTAAATAAAAAGAACTACCAAATGAAAATATTTCTTTCTTATGGAAAATTAATTTTCAATTTTCTCTTTGGAAATAAAATTGTATTTGAATCATAAAAATCCCTCAAAGATCACAATAAATTTAGTGTCTAATTGAGAAAAGAGTATTACAAATATATATATACAGGGTGATTCAAAAAAAGAGGGAAAAATTTTAAGGGGTAATAGTATACATCAAGACAAACAATATTAAATAAAAAACAAGGATGCCAAGCGTTTCCCAAAGGAGATAGCCGCCATTAAAGTTTAGGGACCAAAATTTCAAATAAACATAAAAAACGGAAAAACCGGTCGATTGATTTGCGGTTTTCACTAAAATGATTCTTTATGTTGGTATTTTCTTGAAAATAAATTATAAAGATAAATTCCGAAAAATGTCGATAGAGGGCGCTTTAGACTTTGGAGTAACGAACAACTGTTTTTTGCCGTTATTTTTTGCATTGCATTAAATGGTTTCGCAAGCTTAGACTTAGACTTAAATTTTGAGCTCAAAATCTGAATAGTTGGGAGTGGTTAAGTAGCTCAAACTGAACTGTGTTCAGAGGGTTTAAATTTCATATGATTATAAAAACGGAAAAATTGGTCGATTGATTTGCGGTTTTCACTCAAACTATTCTTTATGCCGGTATTTTATTGAAAACAATTTATAAAGCTAAATTTAAAAAAATGGCGATAGAGGGCGCTTTAGACTTTGGAGTTACGAAAAACTATTTTTTACCGTTATTATTTGCATCTCGTTAAATTTTTTTAGAAGCTTAGACATAAACTTAAATTTTGCGCAAAAAATGTGAATCGTTGGGAGTGGTTAAGTAGAGCAAACTGAACTGTGTTCAATGGGGGTAGGGAGGTTCAAATTTCAAATGATTATAAAAAATGGAAAAATTGGTCGATTTTTTCCGGTTTTCACTAAAACTATTCTTTATGTCACGGTTTCCTTGAAAATAAATTTTAAAGATAATTTTTTAAAAATTTCGTTTGAGGGTGCCCTTAACTTTAGAGTAACCAACAACTATTTTTAAACGTTATTTTTTGCATCTAATTAAATGCTTGCAAAAGCTTAGACTTAAATTTTGAGCTCAAATTCGAATCGTTGGGATGAGTTAAGAAGCGCAAACTGAGCTGTGTTCAGGAGTTGAAATGTTACCCTCACCACCCCTCGAACAAAGCTCAATTTTGCGCTACATAATTACTCACAACGATTCAGATTTTGAGCTCAAAAGTTAACTATAAGTTTTTACAAGCTTTTATTAGATATAAAAAATACCAGTTAAAAATAGTTGTTATTTACTCTAAAGTTTTAGGCGCCCTCTAATGGAATTTTTTGAAATTTATCTTTAAAATTTCTTTTCAAGGAAATACTGGCATAAAGAATAATTTTGGCGAAAACCGTAAACGAATCTACCATTTTTTCCGTGTTTTATGATAACTTGAAATTTGAACCTCCCCACCCCCATTGAACACAGTTCAGTTTCCTCTACTTAACCACTCCCAACGATTCAATTTTTTTGCGCAAAATTTAATTTTATGTCTAAGCTTCTAAATAAATTAGCGAGATGCAAATAATAACGGTAAAAAATAGTTTTTCCTTACTCCAAAGTCTAAAGCGACCTCTATGGTTACTCTGAAGTTTAAAGCGTCCTCTAACGGAATTTTTTGAAATTTATCTTTAAAATTCATTTTCAAGAAGATACTGACTTAAAGAGTAGATTTAGTGAAAACCGCAAATCAATCGACAAATTTTTTCGTTTTTTATAATCCTTTGAAATTTGAACCTCTGAACACAGTTTAGTTTGTGCTACTTAACTATCCCAACTATTCAGATTTTGAGCTCAAAATTTAAGTTTAAGTCTAAGCTTGCGAAACCATTTAATGCAATGCAAAAAATAACGGCAAAAAACAGTTGTTCGTTACTCCAAAGTCTAAAGCGCCCTCTATCGACATTTTTCGGAATTTATCTTTCTAATTTATTTTCAAGAAAATACCAACATAAAGAATCATTTTAGTGAAAACAGCAAATCAATCGACCGATTTTTCCTTTTTTTATGTTTATTTGAAATTTTGGTCCCTAAACTTTAATGGCGGCTATCTCCTTTGGAAAACGCTTGGGACCGTTGGTTTTTATTTAATATTGTTTGTCTTGATGTATACTATTACCCCTTAAAAATTTTCCCATCTTTTTTGAATCACCCTGTATATATATATATATATACAGGGTGTTTATAAAGTCCCGGACCCATTTTGATGTTTAATATCTCATAAAATAAAGAAGATGTAAACAAACTTATGTCATTTATTGATGGAATAACTTATATATTTTCCTTTTCAGGTTTGAATGTCTTTACTTTTGTAAATATCGTCTGCGCGTGTGGTTAATTTCAGATAATTTCTTTTTCCAGTCTAAATATCTGTACTTTTCTAAATATCGTTTGCTTGTTAATCGCCATAATGTGAGCATATGGGGATCTGAAATCCCCCATAAATACCGTGAGGCAGAAAGGAATTCCTCAAAGATTAATCTGTGGTGTGGCCTAATGCGCGACCGAGTCATTGGACCTTTCTCTTTTACAGAAAAGACGGTCTTATTAGTCGTATACTTAGGCATGTTGGAAAACTTGGTATTTCCACAACTAGAAGAGCTTCAGGAAGATGCATTGGGCGAGAAGCCACCCAGATCTATCCACTAGAGATTCTAGGCCACCCAGATCACCTGATATAACGCCGCTGGACTTTTTCCTTTGGGGATTTGTAAATAACAATATTTACAGGAGGAGAGTGTCGAACATTGGTGACGTACAAGCCAGAATTACAACCTCAATAACCTCTGTGGATGCCGACATGCTTGCCGCTACCTAGCGTGAAATTGACTATCCTCCTGATTATCCTCTGACTACTGATTATCTTCCGTGCGACGAAGGGGGCACACGTATAAGTTCATTGTCAAGGGTCACGAAACTTTTTGAGTTTATCTAACCATTTATGTTATTAATTTTAATCTATCTTTATTATTTTTTGAGTTATTAAACATCAAAATGGGTCCGGGACTTTATAAATACCCTGTATATCTTTAATGTAATGAAGAAAAAGTGATTTATTGGAAACATTGGTAAACAGTTTATAAAAAGAAAAAGTCAATGAAAAAACTTACATTATGAATGTTTTTTATGTAAAAGTTATTTGCTGTTTTTCTTTTGGAAAGTAAGTCGAATTAAATCATAAAAAGTTTCTGACCGACCACAAAAAATTTAGTGTGTAATTGAGAAAAGAATATTATAGGTAAAAAATATTTCTATTTATCTTTAATAAATCACAATAGTTTTTAAAATGGTTCTAAAATTGAATTCCAAGAAATATTAAGACTGTCAGATGAACAAAATCCTAATAATATGAATCCATTAATTGGCACAAAGTACGAAATTTCTTTTAATTAAATGCATCTTTATGAAATTTTCACTTTCTAGCATCGGTGCTCGAATTAAGAACCTTCTGTTTACAATCGAACTCTTTACTTGCAAGATATGATCTCCACATGCCAGCCGTTCAAATTAAGGTTTTCTTTTACAATTTAAATCGCAAAAATGAATGAATCATATTGAAAAAATTAATTTAATTTAAATAATAGACCTTTTCAAAATTTTATGATTTATCACGAGACATGAAGTATTCAATTGTAAGTACACAAAATTGGAATTTTGGCTTGTACAGTGGTTGTGTACGGACTGTGTAACGGACGGATAGACAGAGGACAGAGACGAATAGGATTTCGTCAGATGAACGATACACTAAAAATGAGTTAAATTAATTGAAGTTGAATTTTTCTTTTACAATTTTATATAAAGATTAGGTCAGAAAAGAAATGGATGCCGATTAGGCACCAGTATTTTTGTACAAAAATACACAGATTGATTGAAAACTGAATTATTATATTATTCAGTTTTGTACGTTCGCCGTATATAAGCTCAAAACATTCAGCAATTCAAAGTTCAGCAATAAAAACCACAAAAAAGTTCAGAAAAAAAGGTGGTGCTATTAAAAAAACATGATCGAAAAAACATATTTGCACTCAAAAAACTGATTGTGGGTTTCATTCATTATGGGTAAAAAAAAAAAATTATAAATAATACAATGCAACAAACTTTCTCTTAATATTTTATCATTTGGGATATCTCTTTTACAATTTTATATAAATATTACACTGTTAAAAATCTTGTTCTAGTTTGAACCAAAAAAGTTTGTTTATTGGTCTCAATATCTGCCACCATAAGATGGTGAAATCTCGTACCAACATTTGGAGCTTCCTAGTTCAACCTCGTTCCAAGTATTCACTGTATAACATTTGTGGTAACGTTACTCCATAAAATTGGTGGCAGCTACGATTTACACTTCATTGAGTAATTTTTCACTTTCATAATGGTGTAATAAAAACATGCATTACTGGTGTAACATTGCAATGTTACACCGATCATATCGGTTAAAATACTCCACCAAATTGGAGGCAGCAAGGCTGCAACCCGTTTTATGGAGTAACGCTTACACAAATGTTTTACAGTGTTGAAATTATGCTTCAATGGTAGCTCCAAATTTTGGTTTAAGATTTCACCATCTTACGGTGGCAGATATTGAGACCAATAAACAAACTTTTTTGGTTCAAACTAGAATAAGATTTTTAACAGTGTAGATCAGAAAAGAAATGGGTTCCAGTTAGGTACCAGCATTTTTGTACAAAAATGTTTGCTGTATATAAGCTCAAAACTTTAATCACAAAAAGTTCAGTAGAAAAGGTGGTGATATTAAAAAACATATTTCGAAAAAAATCATTTGCACTCAAAAAAATTGATAGCGGCATTCTTCAATTATGTGTAAAAAATAAATCTATAAAAAATACAATGTAACAACCGATCACTTAGTAGTTTATGATTTTAGGTTTTTATTTTACAATTTTATATAAAGATTAAAACAGAAAAACAAACATATTTAGTAATTCCTTTAATAATTTTGTTTTTTTTTCGCAAACTACCTTTAAAGCTGACTTTTTGTCGAAACTTCTTTTAATTGGTGTTTTGTATCTTAAAAGACATTAAAATATTAATGCTTTTTTGAAGATAAAAGTCTTTTGAATATATTATATCCCTAGATGTAGTATTAATAAACAAAAACTTTTTTATAAATTCATGAAACTGAAGATTAGCGATGCAACACTATGTAATGAAAGGTGGGAGGTTATATAGGAAAGCTGAAGAATTTAAGAATTAAAGTTGTATGTTGTATGTATGTCGGCCGATTATCTACACTATGGGATATAGGCCCTAAGGGGTGGGATGCCCTCCGTGGGGGTATTTCTAAGGGAACCTAACCCGTATTTACGCAAGGTTCGAAGAAAACCACGATAAACTCCGAACGGTTAGGCCGACGGTCGCGATTGGGTTCGAACCCAGCACCTACCGTCTACCAGTTTGAGGTCAGAACCTCTCGGCCACTGGTGGGGCTTAAGAATTAAAGAAAATTGTATCTTGAAAAAGTGCTGATTGAAAGATCATAAAAAATTAAATATGTAATGGAGAAAAAGGAATAATAGTAAAAAATATTTTTATTCATCTTTAATGTAATAAAAAAAGGAGAATTAATTGAAAACATTGATAAATGGAGTGTAAAAATAATAAGTAAGTAAAAAGCGCTAACAAATGAAGATAACTTTTTTATGTAAAAGTTATTTTCAATAAGTCCTTTGAAAAAAATCGGATTAAAATCCTAAAAAATCCGGAAAGACCACGGGAAAAAAATGTATAACTGAGGAAAGGGTATTATAACAAAAAATTTAAATTTAATGTAGTGGAGAAAAGGGGATAATTGAAAACATCGATAAATATTTTATAAAAATAATAATAAGTAATTAAAACACACTAACAACTGTATGTATTTTTTATGCAAAGTGTATTTCAACATTTTCTTTGGCAAAATAAATAAATCATAAACTAGTCATCGATTACTTTTTTAACCCTTTCGGGTCCGATTTTTTTTCCAATTTTTAGAAAAAATTACTTTTACGTTAATAACATTAACACTAGCTGTTCAAATAGAATAACTATCCAATAACTAACCAATACTTCATTGTCTGAAGGATAAAGAATGTTTCTGTTTTGCGTATTATTCAATTAATATTCATATGACAATAGGCTCAGGAAGAATTTTTGGAGATGTTTAAAAATATGATATTACAATAAGGTTTAATTATATTACAACATTCTAATACGTTTTGCCCTTTATTATATACGATTCTTTCAGGAAAGTAACTTTTATTTCAAATTTAAAGAGTGAAGTATAGGTTTAAAATAAAAGAATCGCAAACTCGCAAAGATACTTATAAATGTATATATGCTAGTATTAAAAAATGCTCTGACGAGCACCAAAAAAGGTTAATATGTTTTTAAGTATGAAAAAGGGTTTGACAAGTGCTTCTGTTAATTATTGAGCATGAGGAAGGACAATGGATTCCTTCTTGGCTACAACTCACTTCAATGCCAACTTTTAAAAAATCATATTTGCGCTTTTTCCGTGAAAACAAATCAGTCGCAGTTACTATAAAAATGTATAGTGTAAAGACATAACCAGTAAAGATGCAGCTTAATTAGACATAAATGTAAGGGAAGACGACATAGTGCCAAAACCCTAGTTCCTGCAGGTATCACATTCATGCACTGCCACCAAGCATGCCCTAAGTGTATAATTGCACAGAAAATTTATTTGTAGTATAGTGCAGAGTGAACAGTGCAGTTAACTTCAGGGATGTAGTGCAGGTTATACGCCGTATACCTTCTGGACTCTTTAATAGAACACCATATACACTCTTTCTCAAGAAAGCTTATAGTATACACATTCTAGGGTATCCCTTTGCTTAGAGCATATATCCTATGTTATTTTTACGACTACACCCCTGGTTAACATCTAAAGCACGGTGGGAAATTCTATTAAAGAACCGCAAATTTATTTTATATGGAAAAAGCGAAAATATGATTTTTTTAAAGTTGGCATTGAAGTGAGTTGTAGCCAAGAACGGATCCCTAGTCCTTCCTCATGCTCAATAATTAACAGAAGCACTTGTCAAACCCTTTATCATACTTAAAAATATATTAACCTTTTTTGGTGCTCGTCAGAGCATTTTTTAATACTAGTCGTTTAATTTTTTGATAAAAAACTGAAGATTTTCTAATATGGTAAAAAGAAAAATAATTGCTGCTGTCAAAATTTATAAAATGATAACAACAGCATAAAATTTTGATGTATCAGAATAATTAAAAAAGTCATTGCATTGCCATATAAAATGTATGATATGAAAAATAAACCATGGATTCGAACGAAAAAAGTACAGAACTTTATTAAAAGAATTAAAAGCAATACCAATTAAATACATTCAAGGTAATTTCTCGAATAAAACATTCACAGCTAGAAAAATTCTAGAAATTGAATAACAATTAACATAAAAATATTCCCGAAAGAATAATAATTTAACACAAAAGCATTTCTAAACAAAACGAACTTACATCCAACGGGATTTGAACTCTCTACCCGTTGCTGAGCAGCTAAATGCCTTACCTCGAGAGTCCTAGTTTAACACCAGAGATGCTGCGAATTTTGCTATAGTACCTATATAAATACCAGTATCACTCTTGTGCTGTGATCAGCAGCTCCGATCTGATTGTTTTATTTTTTATATGCCTGGCGGCTATTTTCCTACTTTTATTTTAGCTACCCGAAACAATCGCCAAATAGGTTTCCTTCTCCATAATTCCATTTTAAATATAAAGCTGTCACTAGCATTATTTAAAATACATGACTTTCATTAAGGGTGTTCTTAACTGCTTCGCTCAACAAGCGCAAAACATTTTGACACATTTACAAATTCATTTTTTAACAGAAAGTTATAAAACTGGAATGACTGACTGTGGAAGCGATTTTGAATGGAACTTATTTTTCCATTTTATGATAATTAAATTACCTATCCAGTTCAAAGCTATTTCGATGACGTAATCATCCGTTTTCCTCCTGCTTTTCGACCGGTTTTTCTGCTTTCGACGGGAAATGTGCTCAAAAGTGTCAAATTTGAAGAATTGTTAAGAAAAATCTATTGTGTTTTTAAAAAAAACAGAAAATTGAGTGCAATTAGACAGTTTCTGATTAATAACACCTGCTATTTTTATACATTTCCGAACAAAAATAAATTAAAGCATGTGTCACAAAGTTGTCCTTTTTGATTTAAGAACACCCTTAAAAAACACATAAATTAAAAATACATAGATCAGATACATTTAACTTGCACGTTTTTCTTTCATATTATAAAAAATACTATAAGTAAATAAATAAAGGTACTTTTTCAGTAGTTGTACGTAACGAAAATTTCTTGGCGGGAAAAGAAGTTTGGCAACGTATATTCTGGCAACCTACTTACTATTTCATATACACAAGCATTTTTTTTCTCATGCGATGACAATATATTTAAGGTACTACTTAATTATCCCGTCGACCAAAGAACGATAGACAAACTGTAACATTATATGCCAATAATGGATAAACATAAATGTTACACTTTCTTGACATTAAACCCGCTACATTTGTTTGTTAAGTGATCAAATGATTTTAATTCGATGATTTATTTATATTTTTATGAATGTTTTACTAATTCATTTGTTCTTTTGTCATTTAATGTAAATTTTATGCCAATAAGTGAATAGCTCTTGATATTAATTGAGAAAAATATAATATGTATTTTATTAAAGTTACTTTACGGTTATATCCGCCGGAATTATTTGGCTAAATAAAAAACATATAACTCCTTGCAAATATCCGCTAGCATTGATATCTTTGGTACTTACGTATTAATGCCACCACAGTAGAAGTTGTGCTAATGCGCCAATAAAGAGCGATCTTGTTGTTCGTGCCTTTTTAGTGTTTTTTTTTTTTTTTTTTTTGCTCATTTTGACGTCATTTTTAGTACTTTAGTACTTTTTAAGCCTATTTTTGACGCCAATTTTTGTGCTCGTGCGAACAAGATTGCTCTTTATTGGCACATTAGCGCAACTTATGCTGCGGTGGCGTTAATACGTAAGTACCATATTTTTTATACTCCTTAATAAATTCTAATATTTCATTTAAAATACTTCAATGTTATTCACATATGCGATATCTTACAAATATCTCTTTATGGTTTGATTTAATAAATTCTGCATTAAAATATGAAAATTTTATTAGTATTCTTTTGTCCGAAATCACCTGAATAAATCAAATTTTATATTTGGTACATCTCGACGTCATAACTAAACGTCATCATTAAAGTAATCCTTTTCGTTAATGACTTTTATTTTTTTTTAATCTAAATTCATTAATTTTCTAAACTTAAATTTTTTTAATGGCAACATTTTTCCTTTTGAGTAATTTGGAGAATAGTTTGTCGATTTCTATAAATGGGTGAAATTGGTCGACCTGATAATCAAGTAGCACCATACGTAATGTAAATAAAATAGGCATGCATTTTTGGCACAGATGTCATATACGCACCACGTTGGTGAATTTTTTTTCTGACGCCAATGTCATATGCGCATCAGAGTATTTAACTGAATCCAGAGTGTCGTTATTTTGCTTCATATGGCAACCCGGATGTTATTTACTTATTAATAAATACTTTATTTTTATTTTTTAAATATGTAAATTGTTTTGTTCTATAGTTATTAAACAAACCTTTTTTTATTTATTGTTATTACCTTTCAAAAAATATATATGTAACAGGTATTCCAAAACGAGATTTTCGCCAAATTGGCTTTAGAAAAAAATTAACACCAATGTGATTCGTATATGACATTTGTGCCATATTTTAATATAGAAACAGAAATAATACGTACGACAATAAAAATTAAAGTTCATCAGGTTTGTTTTCAGAGCTATTAATATATTTTGGCATCATACCCTCCCTTTTTGAAGCCAAAATAGCACCAAGCTTTGGAAAACAGATGTATATTAATCAGACATTCATAAAATAAGTAATAATTTAACTGACCTAGAATCATTCAAAGTACCTTAAAAAAAGCTGGCACATTCTGACGTCCGAATCATCATGGAGCGCCCGACTCACCGCTTTTGTGTTGCGCCAAACCGGATTTCTTACCGGTATGCCCTTACTTTACGTCTCAAAGGCTCAAATAAATGTTTATAAAAATTTTTAAACCATACTTTTACGCTTATCTTTTGATTATCCTGTAGATTTTTCCATTCATGTCTGTCTAATTATTCATAAAATAATAACTGTGAAAAGTATTGGTAATGAACGTTTGTACTTAATAACTTTACATATCTTTTTAGTCTTGTACAATTAAAAAAAATAATATTAATATCAATCTTGTGTTAAATAAGTCTTTGAAATAAACTATTACGTGGTGGAAAAACACGGTTACGCCGCTTTAGCGGTTAAAAAAATTTGTTATTCGGTCTTTTGGCGCCATTTTTGATTTATTCGCCAAACACACCAACCAGAACAGGATAATGAACTTTTCCGCAAAATCTTGCCCTCATCGCCTAAATTTGTTGATTTCATCATATAGACCTTCAGATAAGCAAGTAAATAAAATTATGAATAAAAGTATCATATTACAATGGCTAGCATAAATTTAAGAGAGACTAAACTTTTTGCCAGAGGCGGCTTTTAACTTAAATAAATGAGAATTTAATAAATAAAAAAAATATATTTCTCTTCGCTCGTCAAAATAGATAGTGAATATGATACATGAAAATAACAACAAATAAGTATTTTTTTTTCACGTGATTTATCTAATCTATTTATTTATGTTAGATACATAGCAATTTTTATGTTCATTTAAACTTACGTGCAACAATTACAAGAAGTAACAAATGTAAGAAAAAGACTATGTTCAGCTGGAAATTTCAGACAAAAATTCGATTTTCTCAGCGACCGTCAAACATACAAAGATGAGAAAAAAACTGTTTTAAGTTTAACCATGAGGATTAAAATAAACTAAAAACGAAGTTAATCCATCCACGGAAACGTTAGCTAGACTTAGTTGAATTTTTTGCCCTAATTTTTTCTTTTAAAATTAAATAAGAACTATTCTAAGCTGCAGTAATTTTTTGAATGCTATCATTTTATTCGTCTCGTCGAGTTCTATCTTTAAAAAAAATTACTGCCGTATCTCAACTGGTTCGCCAGAAATTTTAGAAAGTTGTTTGCACTTTCTATTTCTTAAACATATTATACCAAACGCTGCCGCGTTTGCTATGATTATTATTTCTAAATGCCTAAACTTTAATGAAGTCACATAGCAAATGCATAGACACATGCTAGCATTACTACATGTAAATAGTAGCAAATGTATTTCTGAAAACAAAATAATACTCAATCAAAAGACATGTACTAGTACATAGTACACCAGACCCGAAAGGCTTAAGACTATTTAAAAAAATAAGAAGAACTATAAAGGTAATTTTAAAAAAAAATACCATATGTAAAACAAAAGTCTGTTTACTATATTGAGTAGGTTTTGTTAATAAAAATTAATCCAGTTACGAGAAAAATCTACATGTATGTGAACTGCTGGCATGTGACCCATCCCCCCCCCTATCTGTTTTCATTTATAAAAGACTTATTTCATGTTGGATTGCATTTCAATCTGTTTCAGTTATATTTGGCTACAATGTGTTTTATTTATTTTTTCTTTTTTATAAACATGAAATTCTACTAGTGCGAAAAAATAGAAAGTATGGCATTTAATTTTTTAAAGGTAGAAAATATTTTTAAATTAATCAACAAATTTTACAAAATAATTTCTCCAAAACTTTTCTTCACTTAGAGCACAAAATATTCTTTAATTAAAGTCCTTTAAAAAGAAATTTGAACTGAGAGTTTCCTAAAAAAACTTTCTTTTAAAAGAATTCCCATGTTACATTAAGTATTATTATTTTTTAAATATTATTTAAAAAATATTTTCAGCATTCTTTCAGGCAAGTAATTTTTGTGAGTCTTCGTTTTTTATATAATAAATAATGATGTAGAAGGTTTCCAATGAAGAAAGTGTTCCGAATTGTTTGTAGCATCTGCAGATTTTTCTGTAACAAATACATATGCGCATAAAAAGGCTACAACTCTTTTCTAAAGAAAAATGTAAAATAAAATTATTTAAGGTTACCTTTTTTAAGATAAAAAAAAGATCTCTTAAAGGGTTTTCATAACTTACACTTGAAAGTTTCAAATACTTTAGTTTAAAAGTGCAATAAAAAGAGGAAAAAAATATTATTTGAAAAATTATTTACTGTATAAAATAAATATTCTATTTAAAATTTTCAACTATATGTAAATATGGAAAAAATTATACAAAGGCCCTTGCCTTAACACAATCACGTTTTGCAACTTTTTCATAGGTTAAATTTATCTAAAAATATGTTACTATCAAGAGTTAGTTATGAGTGTTATTAAGATTTTATCTCTTCGCGTAGCCCACATTTCTTCTGTGGTCATGAATGGATATAAAATGTAATAAAGTGATTTTCTGAGTAAGTACACTTATGTTTTTTTTTTTTTTTTTTTCGTAGTAAGATGCAGCTATGACATACCAATTAATAAATAAAACCGCGAAATAAATTTTTGCGTGATGTGTCACTTTTCTTGTGGGTGAGCGATCTCATCTCAACTCAACTATGCTTGTGGACGTATATGTTTACATTTTGAAACGTTAAATTACATTTAACATCTTTATATTGTATCCTGACGACGTTCATAGAAGCGAATGAAATGTTGATAATTTTTAAGTTTGTTATAAATATATTCTTTTTACAAGGGTACCATTTAGTAATGTGTATTTATTTAGTGTAATTTATGGTGTAATTGTCCAATTCATAATTAAGAGATGTATATTTCGAAAAAATGAACTTTCATTTAAATAAAAGATGCAGTAAGCTACAAAGTGTGGTATTGTTGCGGTTTATTCTGCTCGTTTCCTTATGGTTTATAATTCAAAAATAAAAGTTGTCAATTTTTTGTGATTAGCAAACAGGCGAGATTAATCTTCAATTTTTAGCACTTTCCAACAAAGTATAAAAGTGCTTATGCCTTCGGTTTGTCTATCCGTCACTCCACGCTCTAGCTCCCGTAAACAGACTGGGATTTTCAAGCTATCTATTAAGCTTAGTTAGGGTCAGAAAAGCATGTTTGGTATTGAATATGAACTATGTACAAGACGGTACATTTAGAGGAACACTCAAAAGAATTCGACAAATTATAGTATATTGGTAAAATCTTTTGAAGAGTATTTTAATGGCAATTTGCTATTTCAAATGAATCGAAACTAATATAAATCACTGCATTTCGTTACAAAAACGTTAAATAGAGCTTTGATAGCATTTTTTATTAATTTACAGTGACACACAAAATAAAATGGTTTTGCGTAATAATTGCTGAGGAGTACGTTTTAAATTCGGTGTGCGCTTGAATTGAATTAGTTTTTCGCATATTGCTCTTTATATATAAATTCTATATCTCATATTCAGAGCTGCACAAAAATATTCGCATGCCATTCTCCTTATTATAGAAAATTTCTGAAGGGGAATATTAAACTGAACTGTATGCGTCACTTAAATAAACTAAATTTTGATGTGCATGTTGTTAATAAATACAAATCTCTATATTATATACAGGGCATAAAAAAATTAAGTAATTTTCTGATTATAGATGGAAACAGCTGAAATTTTGACATTCATTATACATTTCCATATGGTGAAGTGAGATGCAGTATTTTAATTTTTTAAACGTTGCAATTTTGTTACATTATCCTGAATGTGTTAAAGTGCCCCATAATCTATTCTTTAAGCATGTTTTTCTTCGTTCTAGTTTTTATTATATTGGGAAATATTTTTGCAAGCTCTTTTATAACGCATGCACGTGTAAAAATGCAAAAAAAAAAAAATGAAAATAAATAAATAAATTCTATTCAAAAAAGTAAAACGGCAAACTGGAAAACAGTTTGAACAAACTGTTATTTTAAATAAATGAAACCTTATCGCGTAGTCGGAAACAATGTGTCATTTACACCTTTTCCAACTTTGTTATTTCTGTTTTTTAATTGATATTTTGTTTATTCTAAATTTTCTTATTTTCTACCATACGAATTTTTATTCACATTGGCGGGAAAACAAACTAAAAATCCTAAAATAATTATTAAAAAAAAGTCCCTCGTTGATATTTTCTCCAGATAAAAAGGAGGTATTTTTTTAACACATTTTGCTACTCTTTCTTTTAAAGTGAGATAAAACACTCTTAAAAAATTAGCTCAAAGGAACAAAATGTAAACGAAACAAAAGCGTTTAATGAAAGGTGAAAGCTCATATAGACTCAAAAAAGTGTAAGAATTTAAATCTTTTGGGTTATGAGATCAGTACAGAATTGCTGATTAAAAAAGCTGAAGCAAAATTAACCCAGTAAATGACAAAAAATTTGTAACATAAATTTGAGTTTGTTAAAAGAAAGAGGAACGAAAAAGAATATTTAGAAATTCAGAAAAATGTGTAAAGCATAAGAGAAAAAAATTTTGTTTAAAGCAAAACTTTAGATAACTTTAGCATTTTTACTGAATATTATTAAAGTGAAAAGATGATTAAGTGGATACAGTATCTTTGAAACTATCTCCTTAATTTTGAATAATACTGCAATATAAGTAGTGTTACAGTAGTTAATATTAAAAATTAAATAAAATAAAATACAAAAATCCAATCGAACAACTAATTTTTTTTTAATTTACTTTAAAAAATTCTACTACTTTTTTTAAAGTATCCCTCATAGCATGCATGGTCGCAGTGACGTCACAATGACGTCACAGTGAGTTACTTTGGTCCCATCACATCTGTGACAAAAATGCCAACACTCAGTGATGTCACATTGTGACTGAGATGTGACTTTCTTAAACATATATCACTCATAACACTCATAACATATATTCTTCAAAACATTTTATTTATTTTAAAAAACATGTTTATGACAATATAAATATCGTCGCCTTTGTCACAGTTTCGTCACCATGTTAATGTCAAAGTAGTCACAAATGACACATTTTTCACACATCTGTCACACCGTGACTTCACAAAGTGGTCTCAATGTGACGTCACAAACGAGTTCGAAAACAGCCACAACGACTTCATATTTTAGTCACTGTGACTTCACAACGACGACACGTTACGTCACATCGATAATCGATGGTCACAAAGTCACAATGTGACTTCACAATGACGTCGCAGTGATGTCACAATGCCTTACGGGTATGATATTATTTTTGCTAAGTTTTTTTTTCGGCATTCATTAGAATTTATTACATAAAACTGTGCATGGATTTTTAGATGTTGTCAATAACTCATTAAAAACACTCACAAACTCAATAAAAACTCATATTTAAAAAACTCTATGAACTGTATTTATTTAACTAACTCACAACTTAGCCGCTTATGGCTACGTTCACTTAAAAACATTCCATTAACTCATAAAAAAAACGCAGACGAAAAAAGTCGTTGCCGAAAATACACAGAATAAATACGACCGAACATACTGGCCCCCGTTGAATGATTTTCATTCAACAACAATTATAATACATTATTACACATGAAATTTTTAAAAAAATAATACAACAGATGCTAATAAACAATAAATAGCAAATTAAAATGAATAACAATTACTTTTCCATGGGTAATAAACATATTTTTGATATTGGTCTCTTAAAAAGCCCTCGTTGTGTTTTCACTATTACTACTCTAATAATTCCATCATTACCTGGAAATAACTTTACAATTCTACCTAAAGGCCAATTGCAAATAGCAACATTGTCCTCCTTTATAATTACTAAATCATTTATTTTAACATTTTGTTTTTCAAACACCTAAAATTCTCTGCTTTCATCTTAAAGTGATGTACACCCATGACATCGAATACTCAAATCTTTTGAACAAAATGTATATCAGTAAATAACTCAAATAGCATATAAGCACTCTTGATACACACTTTATATTAATATTTACTTTGATAACACATAATATACTCAATAAAATAGAAATTAACTTAATTTTAAACATTTACACTCAAAATAACTCAAAATATCTTAATACACAATGCATTAAAAAATATATAAAAACATTTTACAATATTTATAACATAAATAAGCAACAATTATAATTGTTTCTCTATATATTGTACGACCGTTTAAAGTCCAAATATTCTATCATTACAGAAAAAGTAAAGCTTGTGGGCCTAAATGTAAATATTGTTTATGAAAATATTCTACTATCATTTGAGTAAGTTGGCTTTTATTATGCAGTAAAATTGGAAATTTTTGGTTAGCATTTAAGTTACTGTTTTCTAACCTACCTTCTACTCTAAGAAGACCTGCTTTATCAAGAAATGGGTGAAGATTTGACTATTATTATTTACCTCACCTGATTTTTGCAAGGATTTAATTTCCTTCTCAAAAAATTCTCGTTGAACACTTTTTAGCAAAAATGTTTCTGCCTTGTTGAGCTCCTCGAGGTCTAAAGGACCCTCTTTTCTTTCTTTTTTACAAATGCTAAGAAACCTGAAAATAAATCCTAAAATACGAATTATCTTACAATAATTATTACTTAAATCAATTATATCATGCACAAAGGTATAATTAGAAACTGTAAAAAAATACATGTTTTTAAAGTCATTAATTTTAAAGTTTTTCAGTTCTTTTGAAAAGTCTTTGGAATCAACTGCTTCAGGTATGGTTGTATTTGGATAGTCTTTTTCTTTTAGGAACATTGGGCCACTCCACCACAACTCATTTGAGATTAGCTTATCAGGATTAATTCCTCTTGTTAGAAGGTCTGCCGGGTTATGTTGAGAAGGAAATGTCGCCACTTCATCCCTTCAGTTAGCACTTGTATTGTTGAAATTCTGTTCGCAACAAATGTTTTTAATATGTATGGCTCTTTTTTAATCCATGACAATACTATTATAGAATCGGACCATAAGAAGATTTTGTTTATACTCATCTTGAGAGCAGAAATCACACGTTTAATTAGTTTTAATAATAAAACAGCTGCACACAGCTCAAGTTTGGAAACAGGTAATTACTTTAAGGCGGAAACTCTTGATTTACTTGTCACTAATTTCACTGACATATGTCCAGATTCTGATACTGATTTGCAGTAAATTACCGCACCATAGGCTGCGTCAGACGCGTCGCTGAAACCATGTAACTCGATTATAATAGCACTTTTCAATAAAATACACCTACTTATTTCAATTTTATTAATTAACTGTATATTATCTAAAAACTCTCCCCATTCCTTAGCTTCGTTTTCCGGTAACAAGTCATCCCAATTTAATTGCAATAACCATAATTTCTGTATAAATATTTTCGCTTTAATTATAATAGGAGATACTAATCCAAGAGGATCAAACAAACTTGATATAAATATATATAGGACAGTTGCATCATAAAATTTAACTAATAATAACACACTGCTCAGTGGTGCACAAAACAGGAATTTTAATATACATTTGTACAATTAAAATAAAATAAAACTTTCAACGTTTCGCGCCGTCTTCTGCGGGCGTCTTCAGGAAAATATGATAATGGAAGGACTACGTTTGCATCTTGATCGAGAGATAATATTTCTACTAAATTAAAATCTAAATGAATTAAAATTCTAAAAATGTTGCCATTTATACGTGAGTAAAAATTAAAATATTGCAAGGAAATAAAAAAAAATTAAGATTTTATGATGTTATGCCATATTTGGCATAAAAATAAATGAAAAAATATGGCATAACATCATAAAATCTTAAATTTTTTTATTTCCTTGCAATATTTTAATTTTTTTTCACGTGTAAATGGCAACATTTTAAAATTTTAATTCATTTAGATTTTAATTTAGTAGAATTATTATCTCTGGATCAAGATACAAACGTAGTCCTTCCATTATCATATTTTCCTGAAGACGCCCGCAGAAGACGGCGCGAAACGTTGAAAGTTTTATTTTATTTTAATTGTACAAATGTATATTAAAATTCCTGTTTTGTGCACCACTGAGCAATGTGTTATTATTAGTCAAACTTGATATAATTGATAACACTTGTCTTTTAGTGACATTTACCTCATCATGAATTTTTACATCGAAACTTAAACAATCTTTTCTCGATTTCCACAAAACACCTAATGTTTTGGATTCTTCTAAATCACCAAAGGGATATATCTTGTCATTTGTTTGGTAAAGTTGTGGAGCATTACTGCACCATTTATGTAATAACATTCCTCCGCTGTTTAAATTTTCTATTAATTGATTTTGGAGTTCTAATGCAGAATTTAAAGAATCAGATCCAGATAAGATGTCCATATCCATATACATGTCTTCTCATGAGATATCCATATACATGTCTTCTCTCAGCACGGGTGCTGCTAAAGGAAACTTACTTTCTTCATCCCTAGACAATAGAAGTAGTGTTCTCATGGCCAAAAAAGGTGCGCTAACAGTACCATAACTAACAGTCGTTAGTTCAAAATTCTTTATTGGTTCGTTTACACCTTCTTTCCGTAAAATTTTTTGCAGCTTCCTTTTATCTGGATGAATATAAATTGCTCTATACATTTTTTGAATATCTGCAATGAAAGCGGTAATATATTTTCTAAATCTCACCATAATTGAGAATAAATCATCTTGTATTACACCCCCATTATACTGAATAGAATTAAGTGAGTTTCCTTTTGTTGTTAAAGAAGAAGCGTTAAAAACTACTCTCAAGGGTGTTGACATATTTTTTTTCTATTTCTCTGTATTCTCCAAGGTGGGGAATGTAATAGGATCCATTTTCTTCCTCGCTTTCGTTAACTTCGACCATGTGGCCTAACTGTTGGTATTCTTTTAAAAAATCGGAATATAATCTTAAATACTCGGGATCCCTTGCTAGGCGATTCCATAAAGAATTCAATTTTTTAATTGCTATCTGTTTAGAACTTCCTAATGTAGTTGGATCTTGTTTTAGGGTCATTTTAACAACGTATCTACCGCTTTTTTCTCGGGTATAATTTTCTATGAAATATCTTTTTGGTTTTTCTCTTTCGCTATTTTCTATTTCCCAGAACATGCAAAATGTTTTATCTAAGTTAGTTTCTTTCTTTATTAACCCACAATGAACTTTATTTTCATTTTCTACCGGAAAACGTCCCGATACTACAAAACCGAAAACTCTGTCTTGCAGAATAAGATCAGAATTATTAATACGAATCTGTGCCGGTTTTAAAAGTTCATAGAAAATTCTCGCTCCAAGAAGCATATCTACATGTTCTAGGATATTAAATCTCTCATCTGTTAATATTACATTAGGGAAATTCTGTGCTGAAATTTCAATTGGACGCGAAGGGGTTAAACCTGCAGTTATTATTGGAACTATCAAGAAATCTAAATTTTTTACAAAACTTCCATCTCTATTGCTTATTGATGCATTAACTTTATGATTTATTACTAAGGTGGCATCATTTAGACCTGACACCAAAATGTTTGTTCTCTCTTTTTTCAAATTCATCATGTCTATTAAATGGCGGGATAGAAAATTAGACTCGCTGCCTACATCTAAGAAACACTTTACTCTATATTTAGATCCCGATTCATCAATTAGAAAACATATAACAGTTGAAAGTAAAACTTTATTCCTTTTATTCGAATAGTTACTAATAAAAGTTTTCTGAACGAACTCTTCCGCATTAGCGTTTAACATTGATGTGCCATAATTTGCTAGTTGTGAATCTGAACATTCTCCTACATTTATTTTACCTTGTGTATTATTTTCTGATGAAGCATATTCTTTCACATATGTATTATTATTTGTTTTGGGAAAATGAATAGTTTTATGATGTCGTTTCTTGCAGAAATAACTGTTCTTTGACGTGCAGTTGGCTATTGAGTGTAAATTTAAACAATTAAAACATAACTTGTTACATTTTATTATGTTTACTCTTTCATTAACAGATAACTTTAAGTAATCTGGGCACTTTGAAAGATAGTGCTGTTTGTCCCACAAAATACAGTTTAATGTTTTAACATCAGTTAAAAATACTTTATTTACACTTTTCGAATTATACTTTCGATTAACAATAAAACTCTCAGTAAGAGATTTTCCGCGTGATGTAAAGTATAAATCAATCTCACGTCCTAATTCTTCTGGTAAAAACCATTTATCTCCTTGTCTTACACTAATGTGAGAAGCAGTCTCCTTATCTAATGTTTCATATAATTTATCTGATACAATCAATTGTTTAGACTCTCGAAGTCGGAGACATTTCTTAAATTTAGATAATAATTCCAATTGGTCATCAGTCGTGAAGCGAATTGTACGTGTGTCTCATTTGGTAGTTTAAAAGCTTTTCTAAATTGTTCTAGGCAAAAATAAGGTGTTGGTTGAAATTCTTTTAAGACTAATTCTTTTATTGTTTCACTAGCTGACCCGCCCGGCGTTGCCCGGGTCCGTAATAATAATGTTAAACGAACTTGAAATTTTTATGACTTTATCTTTAATGCGAAATATGTGTAAATACACTGTTAAAAATTTGACCTTTTGCTGCATCGTCACTCCACCGCTTTTATAGAAAATGATTACTTCAGCCTATTATGGAGCAATCTCATAGGTCAAATGAAAGATATTCTATAAAAGCGGGGGAGTCATGATGCAGCAAAAGGGTCACTTTTTTTACAGTGTACATTATATTAAATACGTGCCCCCCTGACTGTGTCAAAAAATGGTTTTTTAAAAAAAAACTAATATTTAGCTGCAAAAATACACCCAAAATGACTGCAATGGAAAACGCAGGAGGGAATATGTGTCCAATGATTGCGTGATTTTCGTGTTAAAGTGTTGATATTTATCCTTAAAATTACTGTTAAGTGACTTAACTAAATACTTTTTTCACATAGATATCCCAAGTGAAATATTTTGAATTTCAAACTAATTATGTCACTCTTAAATCCGACTATACCATGAATGAAATCGATTCTCGATAATTAGCTGAAAGGTTAGTATATAGTATTATAATTTCAGAGCCATTTTACAAAAATAGGTGTATATTTTTATCAAACATGCGTAATGTTCATTCTGTGAACAAAATCCTAACCGCAACCTAATTGTATTGTAATCATAACTTATCTGTAACCTAGCTGTATTTTAACAATAATTTAACTGTAACTTAAATATACCATAAATGTAACCTGGCCGTCACCTTATCATAACCTAATCATAATCTAACCACAACCTAACAACAACTTAACCTTAACCTAACTGTAACTTAACCAATGACCTAACTGTAACCTAACCGGAAATTAAATATAACATAAGGCTCACCGGAACGTAATTGCAACCTAATCATAACCAAGTTCTAATTTAACATTAACTAAAACGAAATATCTTAACCATCTCGCGCTAAGTACTTAGTTTCACTTTCCACCGCTACGGAGCGCATTATGTTTTGTAGAACATCCGAATTTTAGGTTCGGATTGGATTCATGTTCGTGGAAATTATTTTATCTTCTTCGTTTTTGTTGTTTGGAATATTTTTGTTCAGTTTAGATTCGGTTCATTTCAGATTTCGTGGGGTTTTTTCCCCCTTCAAATAGTATTTTTAAGTTCGGGTCGGGTTGTACTTCCATGGAAATTATTTTACCTAGTTCCAATGAGGTTATATTTCACTAAAATATTTTTGTTAGGTTCAGATTAGGTTTGGTTCAAATTTCGATATTTTTTTAATAAATTTTTTGGTTCGGATTGGGTTTATGTCCATGGAAATTATATCGTCTTGTTCGTATCTGGTTATAGTTATTTGGAATATTTTCGTCGGATTCAGATTTGGTTCGATTCAGATTTCAGGTATTTTTTCAAATTAATTTTTAAGGTTCTGGTCGGATGCATGTCCAGGGAAATTATTTTGTCTTGCTCGGATCCGGTTTTGGGTCTTCGAAATATTTTTTTCGGGTTCAGATGTCGTTCAATTCAGATTTCGGTTTTTTAATGGACGTTTTAGATTCAGGTTGGATTGCGCATCAACGGAAATTATTCTGCATTGTTCGAATAAGGATATGCTTCTCTGGAATATTTTTGTCAAATTCAGATTCAGATTTAGTTCAGTTTTTTAGGTTCGGATTGGGTTCATGTTCATGGAAATTTTTTGTCTTGTTCAGATCCGGGTATGGTTCTGTGGATTATTTTTGTCAGGTTCATATTTAGTTCTATTCAAATTTCAGATATTTTTTTCAAATGGAATTTTAGGTTCGGATCGGGTTCATGTCCACGGAAATTATTTTCTCTTATTCGAATCCGGTTATAGTTCTTTCGAATATTTTGATCGAATTCAGATGTGGTTTGCATAAAATTTCAGGTTTTTTTTTTTTTTTTTTTTTTTTTTTTTTTTCAAATGGAATTTTTTAGGTTCGAGTCAGGTTTATGTTCACGGAAATTATTTTGTCTTGCTCTTATCGGGTTATAGTTCTTTGGAATATTTTTAAAGATTTCAGGTTTAGTTCTGGTCATTTTCCCAGTTTTTTCAAAGAAAAGTTTTAGGTTCGGGTCTGGTTGCTTATACACGAACATTATTTTTCCTTGATCGGATTGGGGCATGCTTCATTTGAATATTTTTGTGGGATTCAGATTTTATTCGAGTCAGATATCAAATCCATAGTTTTTTTTTTTTCAAATGGTATTTTTAGGTTCGGGTCGGGTTTATGCTCATTAAGTTTTGTCTTGCTTGGATCTGCGTATGGTCTGTTTTCTCTGGTTGGGATCAGATTATGTGTTAATACGCCTAAACATTATGTTTTGCTACTATTCTTTTGGTGACTATTTTTGATACATAATTTATTTTGCTATTTGATAATTTATTAATGTGTATCAATCGTCTGCCGATTCGAACAATTGTACGTCAAACAGCCATTTCATTTTTGTTTTAAAAACAAATTTAAGTCTTATTAAAATTTTAACTTAAATAAAATGCATTGAAATTTAATCAATGATTTTAAAAAACTGCTAAAAAAGCCTCGTATATACATATTCATATATTTACTGCACATACATTTTAATGTACGAAGTACCAACGATCTGACGTAACAGCTGTGTTCAAAAATCCTAAGTTAAACTGACATTTTGCTAGTCTATGAATTTTAAAAGTTTTTGGGGAAAAAAACAGTCACTTTTGAAATGCCAAAATCTCAAATTGGTTTCTTTAATAGAGTAAAAAAAAATAATAGAGTGGAAGTATTATCTCTGGAGGTGATGATGCTAAAAATATAACTCTACATTAAGTCCAATTAAGTACCAACAAAAGCACGTACTTTGACACGCCTATCAATTGAAACAGGTTTAAACCCATATTTTTTTGCTCTTGTTTCTTAAAAAGAACTAATCTATCGCTTCACCGGTAAAAATTTATTAATTATTTTATCATATCTGTTTTAAATATCAATTCAGAAAATTATTTTAATGTTTTGCTTGAAAATATAACATTTTTTTTGTTAATACATTAAAATTGTCTGCAGTCAGAAATTTATATTTTAGATTAATATTTATTACTTAAGTTTTCATACATGATTTTTAAAGAATGTTTTCATCATTTTAAATATTTATTTACATGCAATTATTAAGTCATAAACATTTTTCATCTACGTTATAAAGTCTTTAAAATTGCATTAATTAAGGAAACTTTTAGTTATACAATTTTTAGTTCGTATCAAATGTTTTCAATATTTTATTTAATTTTAATTTGATATTTAATTATTGCTAATTTTCCAATTTCCTTGATTTTAAAAGCGAACATTTATTTTAATAAATAATAGAACAAAGACTATTTTAAAAATTTAATATTTCCTCTTAAAATATGCTTCAATTATAATTCATTTCTTTCAATTCGTCTTATAATAGAAATCCCTTCCACGTCCTTTTGTTTGGCACATTAAAATTTGAGCGATAAATGGTTTCATATTGCAAACCTTTTTTGAGGCTTAATTCACCTCCACATCTCATTCCTCCATGGCTTTCTTTAATTCTGTCTCAGATTTCTTATGACTTCTGCGAAAATTTTTACACAACCAACCAACCGTAAACAAACGAAAGAGAAAAAAAAAAATGGGAAAAAGATGGTTTTTTATGAGAGTGACCTTTTGATTTTAATTAATTACTCAGTTAATAATTGAAATTTCGAAATTCTGAAGCTCAGGTGCATCAGAAGAGATTTGGGGCTACTCTCAAATTTTGAGCTTCGTACATGCTGTTGATTTTGCTAGCCATCGCAGACACACACACACACACACACACAGACAGAGCGTTTTGTTCTTTTATTAATATAGATAATTCTCGATATCTGTATCGTGTAAATAAGTTATAATGTTAGACGCTTTGTCATCTAATAAATTTAACAGAATTTCTGCTTTATTTTGTTCCGAAACATTTTTAGTTTTGAAAGCTTGTTCTAAAGAAGAAAAGAAAAAAACCCATCCTTCAGGTTTAGTTGGAATTTTTACAGTCAAAGTTTTAATACTTTTCATTAATTGAGGAGCCCAGAAGCCAAGGGGTACAAGTGACAAAATGTCGATTTGGAGTAAATTGAGTTTAAAGATAATTGATGTTAAATTGGAACATCAACAACAATTGACTGAAGTGAAATAGGAAACATCTGCTTGTTGCATTCTAATCTTTGAACTTTCATTTCAATAATTGTTAAAAAAAATAGAGTGCAATTTTCTTTAAATGTATAATTAATCAATATTGTTTGTTTTTCGAAAAAAGTGGTTTATCTCTATAACTCCCCAAATAATTAGAAAATGACCTATATTTCTTTACCTGAAATGAAAAAAGCATATTTCCAGATACCCTGTGCCCTTAACTCAATTTTTTCAATTTTGTCACTTATTCTTCTTGGCTTCTGGGGTCCTCAATTGATCTAGCGATTCCAATTTTACTTCACTTTCAGTAATAATGGATTTAGTTTCAGATTTAATTTTAGCTAGTTCCAATTCATTTTTTGATTGTTCAAATTCATTTTTTGATTGTTCAAGTTTAAATTTTTCAAGATCAAATTGCCTTTGTTTTTCATGTTTACGACTCTCAATTATGGTGTTAGCTATTTGTGTAACAAAAGCCGGTTTATTTTTATATATTTCGCTATTTTTTATAATATCATTTAAATCAGCAATTGTCATTTTATCATTAATATTTAGTTTTATTTCAGTGGATATTTGCTTTAAATCCTCCTTCTTTGCCTCTTTTAACATTGTTTTAAATTTATATATATAACAGTACAGATAAGAAAAATCACATTAACTTACTTTAAAATATTGAGAAACACCGAAAATACTGGCGATAAATATGTATCAATAAATATAAAAACTTTGTTAAATCACCTTAAAAAGAAAAATTATACAGGACGCGTTTCGAGCTGCAAAATTACCGCTCGTCTTCAGCTGGTCCAAACACGTGTCACAACGGACAGAGTGGAAATAACAGTGAAATAAAGAGGGAGGAGATTACACAGAGTGCGACAGGTGGCGCTGCTTGCCAAAGCCAAGGAGGAAGAGAAAAGTAAAGATAAACTCAAAGAAGGAGGGAGGAGATTACAAAGAGTGCCCCAGGTGGCGCTGGCTAAAAGAACCCAGATGGCAGAGAAAAACTAATAAAAGATTCCGTTGTGACACGTGTTTGGACCAGCTGAAGACGAGCGGTAATTTTGCAGCTCGAAACGCGTCCTGTATAATTTTTCTTTTTATGGTGATTTAACAAAGTTTTTATATTTATTGATGGTTACTTTAAAATATTCTTCTCATATTCAACTTCTCATTTCATCAGTCATCATCCACTGCACGGAACTATGTCGACTTTTCTTGAATTCGAATAATTCAGAAATTTACGCTTTGCACTTTACTATAGCTGATCCTTCGTGGTCGACGGACCACAATTTATGTCGATAACTCATTAAAAACACTCCCAAACTCAATAAAAACTCATATTTAAAAAACTCTGTGAACTGTATTTATTTAACTAACTTACAACTTAGTCGCTCATGGCTACGTTCTCTTAAGAACATTCTATTAACTCTTAAAAACAAACGCAGACGAAAAAAGTCGTTGCCAAAAATACACAGAATAAATACGACCGAACAGATGTATTTTACATTTAATATGTTTTTTTTCGCACGTGTACATAAAAAAATGATAAAAATTCAACACACTCTCAATTTAAATTTTATTTTTTTAAATAACTATAAAACATGAATGTTTTACCGATGTACAAAAATATTAAATACACCATGGAGAACCAGTAAAGTATTTAAAGGTGTAAAAAGACAAAGTGTAAAACAATTTTAACAAACTGTTCTTTTCAATAAATGAAAAAAACATCGCGTAGTCGTAAACAATATGTGTTATTTACGCTTTTTCCACCTTCGTTATTTGTGTTTCTTAATTGACATTGTCTGTATTCTAAATTTTCTGATATCTCTATTATGCGTTTTTTTATTCACTGCGTATGGAAAAAAATAAAAATCCCATAACATTAATAAAAATGTCCCTTGTTGATATTTTTCACAGGAAAAAAACGGGGTACTTTTGCAAATATTTTGCTACTTTTTCTTTTAAAGCGAAATAACACACTATTAAAAAATTAGTTCAAAGGAAGAAAAGGTAAACGAAACATAAGCGAATAATGAAAGGTGAAAGTTCATATAAATACAAAAAAGTATAAGAATTTAAGTCTTTCGGGATATGGGATCCTTAAACAATTTTTAATTTAAAAAAGCAGAAAAAATATTGAGGCAGTAAATGACACGAGATTTGTCACATCAATTTGAGTTTGTTAACAGAAAGAAGAACAAAAAAAAAAAAAAATAAATAAAATAAAAAAATAAAAGGAAAATTCTATAGAAATGCAGAAGAATAAGTAAAATATAAAACAAAGTTTTCGTGTAAAAAAAAAAAAAAGAAAAACTTAAATAAGCTTAGCAAAAGAAACTGAACACTATTAAACATAAAAAGAAAATTAAGGTGACACATTTCTTTTCAAACTATCTCTTCAATTTTCAATAATACTGTAAAAGATAGGGTAGCACGATATTTATTCTTAAAAATAAAATAAAATAAAATAAACGACCTTATACGACAGTGTATTTTACTAAAATAGAAAAAACTTTTTTTTAAATTCCTACTACATTTTTTTTAAAATATGAATATTTTTGCCTTGATTTTTTTCAGATTCTTTAGAATATACTAGATAAAACTGTGCATGACTTTTTGATGCATGATATTTTGGTTTATGTATGTATATACTTCTAATTCTCGTGCATTGTAAAAAAAAAAGAAAGTTCAACAAACTCTCTATTTAAATATTTTTAAAAAATTAACTATGAACTAAAACATTTCTGATATATCTATTATCCTCTTCAGACTTGAGCATAATATAACTCTACAAATATATATTTATTGCTTTTGCATAATCGAATTGGCACCATAAATGACAGAAAGAGCCATTTTTATGAAATCACTACTTTAGGGGACAAGTAATTTAGGCTTGCAAATGTGGATCTGAAAGTACAGGGTTGTTATAATTAAAGTTCGCCTATTCAGAAGGCTCTAGAGCCTGTTCTATGGCTCTAAACGAAGCAAAATTTCACAAGTACGTAGTTGAAGAGATGCGCTCTGCGAAAATCGAAAAAAAAAATTGTTAAATTTTTTGTCAATAGATGGCGCTGCGCCAGTATTTAAACCGATATTTGCAGATTTCTTTATTTTGTAAAAAACAAAATACAGGAAATTTTATTATTTGTTTATAAAAGTAAACTTTTTAAGATTCGTTATATCAACTTCGGTCAATCCAGATGAAACGCACAAAATACAAAATTTCACCCAATGGTTGAAAAAGATAACATTTTATTCAAATTTTCGACGAACGACGTCAAAATGACGTCGCAGCTTCGAAAACTTGAAATACCCTTCTAACGAACTGACGATTTAAAACTTGCTGATAATGTGAGTCTGTATTTCATTGACACTGGTACAGTTTATTGTTTCTGAAAAGCATTTGAATCTACGCTTTGTGGAGAATGACAACTTTGAAAGAAAAGGCACTTCTTCAATAACAGCAACGCAGCTGCAGCTCTTCAAGAATTCCGGAAATTGAAAGATATTAGACGTGGACCAATGTCGGATCGTGGAGTTCACAATTGGTTAAAAAATTCGAGGAAACAGGAAAACTCGACATTCTTCCTGGCAGAGGACGAAAAAAGGTAGACATTTCTAGCATTGAAGATATTGCTACTGCTGCCGTTGATTTAGCAAGAAGTCATCATTTGGTAATGCAAGTGTGCCCGCTATTGCGGATGAAGACGATATGCTGATTTCCACTGTGAGAAAAGTAATACGTCAAATTTTGCGCTACTATCCATACAAGATTCAGAGGGTGCAACAACTAATACAGGGTGATAAAGAAAGTCGGCTATCATTTTCACTACAGTTTCTTGCACGAATGAATGTGGATAATTCTTGGCCCTGGAATATTCTATGGAGTGATGATGCGCATTTTTATTTAAACGGACAAGTGAACACACACAACTGTCAAATTTGGCCGAAAGAGAATCCTAATGTTGTCCAAGAAGTTCCATTGCATGCAGCTAAAGTGACGGTGTGATGCTTTTTTACTGCTGCGTTTATGATAGGGCCATATTTTTGAGGAACTAACCTCTACAGGACCCATTACATGTTCCATTAATGGAAGAACGTATTTCAATATGTTGTCGCATTTTCTGATTCCCGGGCTGCAACAGCGAGGCTGCCTTGAAAATATCGTGCTTATGCAAGACGGTGCACCACCGCACATTACTAGAGCAGTTCGGACTTTCTTAACGAGCTATTTTACAGAAGACCGCATCATAAGTCGTTATCTTCAAACAGCCTGGCTACCACGATCGCCTGATCTAACATCATGCGATTTTTGGTTCTGGGTATTTTTGAAAGAATCTGTATCTAAAGTAAGATGCACACAATCTCTGATCTGAAAGACTGTATTAGACTTCACATCCGCTCAATCTCACCGGACAGTTTATGCAATGCTGTAGAAAACACTGCTGTAGAAAAAAAAATTCTGAGAATGGAATGCGTTATTGATAATGGTGGAGAATTCATTGAGCATTCTTAATGTTATTTTCGTTATTTCCTCGCCACCGAGCACATATTTTATTTTTGGTGATGCACCTTACATCACATGAAATGATATTCAGTTTTCAGTATTGTTTGGTGCAATGTTTGGTGCTGTCATCTATTGCGGCTTTGTCGAAAATCTTCCGCTTCAGAAGCCTGTCTTCCTACCCACTGGATGCAGCTCGAAGGAAGTTCCTGCCCTTCGGGCACACGTAATGGTTATTAAAAATAATTTTGGAGCTGTTACTTAAATTTGCTTGGTGGCTCATACTAAAAAGCTTTAAGTTAGTTATGCAAAAAATTCTTTTGTTCAGTTTACAAAAGAAATGTTTGTTTCACAAAAAAAAAGCTTGTAATGGTTACTAAAAAAAATCTGTGGAATACAAATTTACTAAAAGATTTTTAGTAACCTCTTGAATTTTTTTTAACAGTGTATAAACGCAAAAATTGTATAAGAATTTAAGTCCTTCGGGATATGGGATCCTTGAAGAATTGTTGATTAAAAAAGCAGAAGAGTAAAGCAGGCAGTAAACGACATGAGATTTGTCACATCAATTTGAGTTTGTTAAAAAAAAAGAGGTATAATAAAGGATTATATAGAAATTCAGATGAAAAAACAAAGCATAAGAAAAAAACGTTTCGTGTAAATAAAAATTTTAAATGAGGTTCGTAAAAGAAATTGAACACTATTAAATTGTAAAAGAAGAAGAATGGGACACATTATCTTTGACAGCATCTCTTCAATTTTCAATAATACTGTAATATGTGCTGTAGCGTAATACTTAATGTTAAAAAATAAATAAATATATAAATTCTTCTAAAACATCGGTTTTTACTTAAATTCAATTAAAAAGATTAATTTTTAAAAAATCTTTACTACTTTTTTTTAATATGAAAATTTTTTAATTGATGTTTTGGACAGATCCTTTAGACTATACTACATAAAACTGTGCACAGATTTTTAAATGTATTGCATTTAGTATCTTTTTTTCTCGTGTATAGTTTTAAAAAAATCAACAAACTCTCAATTTAATTTTTTTTAAGTAACTATAAACTAAAATTTTAATGATATTTCTATTATGCAACTTTTTATTCAGTTTTAGGAGAAAAAAAAATTAAAGTAATAAAATAACAATGAAAAAAGTCCTTCATTGATATTTTTTGCAGAAAAAAAGGATGTACTTTAGAGAACATTGTGCTATTCTTTCTTTCAAAGTGAGATAAAATACTATTAAAAAATTAGCTCAAAGAAACAAAAGCGATTAATGAAAGGTGAAAGCTCATAAAAATACGAATATGGAATCAGTAAAGAATTGTTGATTAAAAAAAGCCGAAGAAAAATTAAGGCAGTAAATGACAAGAGATCTGTTACATAAATTTGAGTTTGGTAAAAGAAAAAGAAACGAATAAGAAGATTGTATGAAAATTCCGAAGAATAAGCAAAGGATAAGATTAAAAAAAATCGTATAAAGAAAAACTTTAAAGAGGTTTAGTATAAAAAACTGAACAGCATTAAAGTGAAAAAGAAGATTAAGGGGATACAGTTCAATCCATCTCTTTAATTTTGAATAATAATGTAATATATATGGTAGAACAATACTTAATACTAGAAATAAAATAAAATAAATTCTTGTAGAAAAGCGTATTTTAATAAAATAAAAAAAGTAACTTAAAAAAATCTCTATTTTTTTATATAAATATTTTTGCCTTGATTTTTTTCCACATTGATAAGCATATACTACATATAATTATCCATGCATTTTTAATTGTGTGGATTTTGCATTTAGTATGACTTTATTTCTTTTGCGTATATTAAACAAGTTAGAAATTGCACGTGAAGCGTAGCAAATGAGGTGCGTTTGTACTATAACGAAGTTTTAAAATATTCAGATTTTGTTGATATAGTAGAGCGTACTTTGGATGGAGTACAGTGGTCGAAATCTTTGTGTTCCTGTTAATATGCAATTTTTATTATACTTCATTAACGTATATCTTATTTATAAAATATGACGTAGTTTAATATAATTAAAGCCCGCCCGAAGCAATGTTTCCACGTATAACATTATTTAGAGGAATACAATTGTGTGGCCCTGTAATTTAATAATAAATATTCTTTGCATCACAGATTGTACAGAATGTATACTTTAGTACATACTTCATAGATTCATGTCAATTCTATTATGTCTAAATGAGTGTAACACCATTAAAATGCATTTGAAACTTTTTTTCCCATTGATCGTAATGTAACGGAATACTTTTGATTGTCCCTATAATTGATCTATGCATCCGATTTTCATAACATTTGAAATGACTCGACAAAATTATGTAATAATTATACGTTTTAAATTTCAAACGATTAAAATGAATTTGAAACTGTATTCCCCATTGACCGTAATGTAACGGAATCCTTTTGATTCTCCCTGTAATTGATATATGCATCCGATTTTCATGAAATTTGAAATGACTTGACAAAATTATGTAATAATTATGTATTTTAAATTTCAAACGATTCGGTTGGGTAGTTTTTGCGTTGTTATATGGGGACAGACGGACAGCCATACAGACAGACGGACAGGCATACAGACAGACGGACCGACTAAGCGACAACAATAGGTGATACGTATTTGCATTATTACGAACGCACCTAAAACTGAAAATGTCAACAAACTCTCAATTTAAATATTTTTTAAAAAATAACTACAGACTTTAATGTTAAATCAATGCACAACAATATTAAATATTCAGTTTGGTATGGAAGTATGTGTAAAATAATATAAGAAACATAATTTAAAAATATATTAAATGCAAATCAAATAATCTTATTGGTAATAACACATCTAGTCTTTCCTGTAGACAGACCAGACTCAACAGAACAAACCTCTGGTAAAGGAGCTTGAATAATTGCGAAAACATGCTAAAAATAATAATAATAATTCGTATGGTGGGCATATTTTTGCTCAGTTGGAAAAAATCAATTTATATGATAATATTACAAATCAGTATGACTGTGTTAAAAATATAATAGTAGGGTCAGCAGAGTAATTATAACAATTTTATACATTTCCAACATTGTTATTTTATTTATTTATTTTGCTTTTTTAGGTGCGTTCGTAATTATGTAAATGCGTGGCACCTATAGTTGTCGTTTAGTCCATCCGTCTGTCCGTCTGTCCGTCCGTCTGTCTGTCCGTCCGTCTGTCTGTCCGCATATAACAACGCAAAAACTACCCAACCGAGCCGTTTGAAATTTAAAATACATAATTATTACATAATTTTGTCGAGTCATTTCAAATTTTATGAAAAGCGGATGCATAGATCAATTACAGGGACAATCAAAAGGATTCCGTTACATTACGGTCAATGGGGAAAAAAGTTTCAAATGCATTTTTATCGTTTGAAATTTAAAACATATTATTATTACATAATTTTTTCAAGTCATTTCAAATTTTACGAAATCGGATGCATAGATCAATTACAGAGACAATCAAAAGTATTCCGTTATATTACGGTCAATGGGAAAAAGTTTCAAATGCATTTTAATGGAGTTACACTCATTTGAACATAATGAAATTGACATGAACCTATGAAGTATATATATATTTAAATATACTCTGTACAATCTGTGATGCAAAGAATCTTTATTATTAAATTACAGGACCACACAAAAATATTAAAGTACATAATGCTATACGGGGAAACATTGTTTAAGGCGTGTTTTTATTATAATAAACTATTTCAAATTTTATGAATATGATATACGTTGCTGAGGTGTATTAAAAATTACTTCCCGTATATTTACAGGAACACAAAGATTTCGGCCACTATACTGTATCCGAAGTACTGTCTACTGTTATCAGCAAGAAATGAATATTTTTAAAATTTCGTTGTCGTACGAACGCACCTAATTTGCTACGTTTTACTGCAATTTCCAACTTGTTTCTCTTTGGAAAATTTCTGGTTTTAGTACATAGGAAGTAATTTTGACCCTTTAAGAATATTTCTTTAAGCTTTAATCTTTATGGACCCCCAATTTATTAAGTTAAAAGGATGGTTATAATTCCTCCATCAAAAAATCACAATTGAAAAAATTTGGAAACATTATGACCACTCTATTTATTCTTTATACTTGCCTACACACATTTATTTGGGGGGTAATTAAGACTATTAGAACACCAAACTGACAAATCCGTTAATTAGAAATTTTGGTAGACTTTGTTTTAACTTCCATTCGGATATCAAAAGTGCTTCAGACTAGTGATAAAGACCCTAGTAGAAAACAAACATTGGTCCAACGTTGCGCCAATATTTCATTTATTGGAAATATTGCTAATAAAACGCCAATATTGATTATATATTGGCATTTCATTAGAATTATTTTCAATGCATTTCCAATATTGTACAAATGTCGGCGTTACATTGGAAATATTTCCAATGAAACCTCAATATTTAACCAATATTGGCGTTTTATTGGCAATATTTCCAATGGAACGCCAATATTGGTATATAACATTGGCTGCAATTATTGGCTAAATAAGGGCAAAAGTAAACACCCCAATACTGGAGCAATATTTCATGCCAGTATTGCGCCAATGTGTCAATATTGCTCCAAAATGTAGCCAATATTGGCCCAATATTGTTTGGTTACTGGGGAAGTATGTAACATGAAAAATACATTTTGAGGTTAATATTTAAGCGCAAAAGAAAATTTCATCAAACACAGTTTATGGCAGTGATCACAATTACCCTTAATCATACTTACTCCACCTGACCCTATATTCTTTAACTGTCCTAGAAACGTAAAAGAATCTTTTAAGAATGTATATAAATATGTTGCCCGTGGAAACTAATATATTTAAATTTCTTGTGTCTAAAGATATTTTTTATCTTTATCCATTCTTTTTAAATATCATCTTTCAAAAATAGACATGTCCAAATCAGGCCCGTAGCTAAGGGAGCGCTATGGGCAACTCAGTCCCCCCTAAGATATATTGACCCCCCCCCCTGGAAGATATTCGAAGGTCACTTAAGGAATTTCTGTTCCGAAATTTCTAATGAAATTCTGTTCAAAAATATAATTTAGTTTTGAGATCCTTTCACAGTTTTGCAGAGTTACTAAATTGTATCTAAAATAAGTGTTTCAACACTCCCTCATCCTATATGTACATATGAAACAAACATGATGTTTAATTTTGCACCAGTTATATATTCAAAATTTTCATCATCTTATACTTTTCATAGCATAAAATGAAGTTATTACTACAGTTTTATCGGAAACATAGTACCTACAATGTGAATATGCGTTAATTTATCTTTCTGCATCAGAGAGAGAAAAAAAATTATGACCCCCCCCCCCCCCCCGTCTATGGTACACATCTAGCTACGGCCCTGGTCCAAATGGATATTGCAGTGAAAAAAAATATTACAATTGATATTTTTAGCATTTTAGTACATTATAATGACAGAATGATTGTAACATTAGACAAATAATCATAAGGCAAAACATTAGTACTAATACATTTTATCTAAAAAAATATGTTCACTTTGATACATTAGGGAAATATAAATTTGAATTTACTTTTAAATAAGTAAAATATTTGCAGCTTTTAAAAATAGTTTAAAAAATCCTAAACTAGATGAAAAAAGCTACGTATAAAATAGTATTGAATAATTGAACTTGATAATTGACATTAGTTATCAAATTATGGGATTTATATATCTTTTATGACAATACAATTTCCTTCTTTAACAACATAACGTTTGATATGCAAAATAAATTTTCTATCCTCTGAACGTTTCTATTATGCTATTATAATGTGACAGTTTTTTGACGTTCATATATGAAGGGGTAGAGCGTTTCTTTTTTATTCTTCCAAAAATAATGTTCAGTTCTTCAAGCATAAAAGATAAAGTACGTCATACAATTGTTTTAAAACAGAATTTCGAATTCAAACATAAAAGTACAATTTGAAAAATAAATGATGTTTGTAGTTATCAATAACTTCAAATAAAAAGGAATAAAATACGCTTCAGATTTTTCCCAACACAAATAATTGATGTTTCTTTTGAATTCAGATTTTGACATTTACTTAAAATTTGTTTATATTTCAGATAAAAGTAAATTTTCTATGTTCTTAATTGAGAAATTTGACAAAGCAAAAAATAATATATTATATGTTTTATAGCTATTATTTTGAAAAGTCATCTATATTCGAAGTACGCTAAAATTAATTATCAATTATTGAAAAAGTTAACGAAGATAATTAGGCAATTTTTCTATTAGGCAATAATAATACACGTTTAGGCGATAATTAGGCATTTTTTATGTCAGCTAGATTTCATTTCAAACGTATTATCTTAATTATATATAAACGGTCAAGTGCGACTATTACTCGCATATTCTGTAAAATAAATGTAGTTGAATTATTAACAAAAATAATTAATATATTAACAAAAATAAAGCTGCAAAAAGAATAAGACATCGTGAAAAGCTAAACAACGTAGGCTTTGGCATAGCTGTATAAACTAGAAAAGTGAATGTGTGTATAACCATCAAAGTTGAAAGAAATATGAAGGCTAAATAATATCAAATATTGCTATTCGGTAGAACTACAATTTTTTTTTAATTCTGATCTGTTTTTATTTATTTATTTTCTTGATGAACTTAATTCAGTACTGACAATAAAAATGAAGCATATTTAAACAGCATTTGACATTTCATAAAACTAAATTCAGCGTAGTAATAATATTTTTTTCCGTGAGGATAAAACTTTGTTCAGTGTTTAAACGCTGTGCTAAGCACGTTTGAGAGGAGGCCGCATAGTTACAAACCCTCCGTGGTACGCGCCGCGTTTTTTCAAATAAGGTACCCTGGGGTAATAACGCCACGTTAAGGTTCTACCAATTTTCACGGCTTAGTTTTAGATTGTATTTTTCAAACAAATGTAGGATATGATACAGCAACTCATTGACTATCTATATAAAATAAAATAATTTAACAGATATGTATTCATAAAATGTAATGGCGTTTTTTCTTGACCAATGCTATTTGGCGTTATTACCCACCTATATGGGTAATAACGCCATGCAAACAAAACTATGAAATAAGATGGAATAATTGCATGTAGATAGCCCAATTCTAAAAATACAAATTCTACAAACTTAGAAATTGATAAATTGCATTCTAAGCTATTGAAAATGTTCAATTTTTTGTGAAAGTGTGAGAAAAATAAAGGTGTGGTGTGGAAGGGGGGGATGAGGCAAAAGAATATCAGACCGTGAGCTTCTTTTTGCTTAAAAAGGACAGCTTAAATAGAAATATGAGAAACATTGCACAGTTTTAACTGTGTTTATTTGAATCAGTATTTAGGATGTAGCTCGGCCACTGTAGGGAATCAACCGGGGTATTAATGTCAAGGATTGGCGTTATTACCCCGGTATAGTTATTGCGCAGTACATTTTAAATTACAAATTATCTCGAGAAGATATCCAAAATCTTTAACAACATTTTAAAAGTACATGAAATGCACTACAAATTTATGTAATTAACAAAGTATTTCCGGATAAAAAAGTAGTCTTCATATCACAAAACGTATCTCACAAATTTTAGATCAAGCGTAAATTTTAGTTGTTTGTTAAAACAATAAGACCTAAAAATGAAACAAATTAACTTGAAGCTGTTTTTTGCGATTTATATGACTCAAAACCCTTCTGCGCAGAGCACATGGGTGACATTTACCTGCTTATTTCATAATTATGCAAAATATAAGCACTTGGCGTTATTACCCCGCCTGGCGTTATTACCCCAGGGTACCTTATGTTTTTAATTACTTTTTAAAGGCATGGAAGATGTACTGAGAGATCCACTCAATGCAAACTAGTCGTGAGTCCCATAGTGTTTACGTGATTGATTTCAATTAAATTAGCCTGTTTTTTTAAGAGTTTGTCATTAATTGCTTTACTACTGCCACTGGGTATTGCATTTCACAAATAAATCAGTAAAAATTGTTATCTAGGTTTTAAAAGCCGAATATATATAGAGTACGCCGCTATTGTCATTATGTATACCCAAACAGTCCGTGTCATTAACGGTAAATATCTTGATTAATTACCAACGGACCTTTTTTTAAAAGCGTTGTCAATAATGTTTTTATACTTCTACTACGATAGGTATCTCCAGCGCAATTCAATCCATTTTCGGAATACCTGGAAATTGAAATTTGTGTGTAATGGGAAAATGCGATTATCTCAAAAGCTACGAGACTTCGCTATAGTTTTAGTTTTAAATGTGACTACTACTGTCTACTAACTATAATATTTTCATAATTTGTTTTAAGTAGAGTCGGAAATAGATGGAGGCCAGAAATATTTTTTTGTTCTACACTTTCGACGATATCTTTGAAAATACCCAAAATTAAAAGAAATGTATCCCGGTAACATAACTAGCATAATATTCTTAAAATATAAATTTTGCACATTTGTGTTGTTTGTGACCAATACATTTTTCTTTCTTGCACGAAAATCAGATACAAAGGAAAATTATTAATCGCACAATTTCTTATGAGATATATCAAAATGCGCACATTAGAGATGTACTCACTCTTAAAAACTCTCTACCTACATAAAAATGCAAAAAACCCAATTGTTAATTACCGAAAGCCACCAGTTTTTGTACATTAAAACTAATAAATAAAAAAAAAACGAATCCTTGCATCACTTTTTTTTGGTTAAGAATTCTGCATAAATCATATTAAGTAAAATTAATTATAGCAGATGTCCTCATCATATTGGTTTACGATTTTGTCTAAAAAAATCGCAGAAATAAAAAGATAAAAGCAGTTTTTCTGAGTTCTAAATTTTCATGCCTGTTTGTAATAATTCAATAACATTCTGACTTAAGAATGTGCATTATATTTTTTTGGAAATTCCTGAAATGAATAATCGGTTTTAGTTGTATTATTAATTAACACTGTCATATTTCTGTGATGTATTATATAAACTCGTTACATCCAAACAAGCTATTTTCCTTTTTCACATAAAATGCCCTTTCCCAGATATTTTCCTTACTATGTCTTTTCTATATTCTCTTAAATGATAATTTTTTGTATGCGCACATATGAAGCGTTTATGTTTTGAATACCGTAAAATTTGTGTATGATTTTCTATTCTAGTCAATCTTCCTTCTACTTTGAAAATGAAAGCAAGTGCGTTTGAGAGATCACCAGTGTTATATTAAGTAATATTTTTATATGTTTGTAAATACATTTTAACTCTCTCACTGACAAGCCCATGTTAATACGTCCACTAAGCTCCAAGTTTCCCTATAATACGAGCAATATTTACAGTAATATAAATTTAATAATTTAATGGAATTTTAATGCATTAAACAATGATTAATACTCTCAAGCTTCACATTCATATTTTTAACCCCATGACCCCGGGGCAAAAGGGCAAAATTGTAATGTTTATTTCACTTGCAATTTATTTTAAATGTTAATGAAAGAGGGATTTTCTAACATGTTATAATTTTTTTGTTACGTATATGTTTATAAGCCTTGAAGTATAAATCAAAACTTAATTTTTTAAACTCGCTTTTGTTTTTAGAATTATATTAATTTAAATAAAGCTTCAATTGCAGTAATTCCTATAGCCTAGTGAACAGATATATCCGGTCGCGGTACTGGGGAGGTTTGAATCAAATATTTACTAATCTCGATATAAGTTTTATCACCGTTTAAATTAATATATCTATGTGTTAATGTTGTTCTTGACGTGTGCTCGATGGGTTGCTAAAAACGTCCACTGAGACTGCACCAAAAGGATTAAAAATGAGACTTCGGCAGAGAAAGATGTTTAGCAAAGATGCCAATAGATGGTAGCACCTAACAACGCCACCTCCTCAATTTCGATATTTTCCTTAAGGGAAGAGAAATCCGTCACGAGAGACCTATACCCATGGTAAGTGCTATGACCGATCACAGGACTTTCAGAATCACTTTATTTAACGAGCGCATACGCTGCATACATTCGTTCTGTCTGGTGATGTCCAGCATCGAACTCGAGACCTTTCAGTCCGGAGTTCAGTGATATGATCACTAGGCTATTATGGCCCCTTGAATGTTTTATATTTATTTTAATAACGAGATGGAAATTCCTTCATGACACTAAGTTTAATACTGCGTTTTGGCTCTATTGGTTACAGATTAATCATCCAAAAAATATCTAAATTCTAATTACCTAAGATAGATAATTTCTGTACATTAAAAAATAATAAATTTAAGAAAATAACGAAATCTCTTTGAATCTTTTTTTTTGAGCAGTATCTCAAAGTAAATCACATTAAGTCAAAATAAATATCGCAGATGTCTTCATTGTATTAGTTCTTTTTTCTTTAAAATTCTTTCCATTTTGTCTTTAAAATATAGTACGAAAAAGATAACAACATCTATGCGTTCTAAAACTTCATGCCTGGTTACAATTGATCAATCAGATTCAGACTTAAGGATGTACATTATATTTTAGAAAATTCCTGAAATGAATAATCGATTCTAGTTGTATCATAAATTTACACTGACATACATCCGTGATATATTATAGCATAAACTTGTTACACTTAAGCTATTTTTATTTTCCACGTAAAATATCCATTGTCAATGTTTTTGCATACAATGTCTTTTCTATATTTTACTTAAATGATATATTTTTTATATATGTATATATAAAGCGTTTGTATTCCGAACACAATAAAATTTGTTCATGATTTTCTATTGCGGTGAGTCATCTTTAACTCTTTGAATGTTGAACGCACGTGCATTTGAAAGATCTCCAGGATTGTATGAACTAATATCGATATATGCTAATATCGATCGACCTTTTAAGTAAATATATGTACGTTTTAATATTTATATTGATAACAAGGTGGAAAATCTTTCATAACATTAATTTTAATACAGTGTCTCTTTTGGCCACATTAATCTTAACAAATATATATACACAAAAATTCTAAATGTTAATTACCGAAACCCTTCAGTTTCTGTTTTTGCTAACACTAATTTGTAACCTTACATTAATTTTTATTGATAATTAGATTTTTTTCGATTAAGTAAAGCAGATATTGTTGGATCGAAAAAGTAGTGTTTAGAAAAAGTTATGTTGTCAATAAAAATGTAAAAGTTAATAGTAATAACTCAGCGTAATTCAGATTTTGGCAAAAAAAATAATTATAATTGCTTCATGATATTGATGTATAAAATTGAAGCTGGTGTTATACACAATTGAAAGGAAAAAAACTTCTTTAAACACCATAAAATAAGGGCCTTTCGAAAGAACTTAGTCTTTCTTCGTCAGGCGCAAAAAAGACGTGCGTCCACAATGATATACATAATAACGACAAGAAAATAAACAATATACAAGTACAGAAAAATTATTTTTTTGTATTATTGTATTTTGTATACAGAAAAAGTATTTTTCTGTACTTGTATATTGTTTATTTTCTTGTCGTTATTATGTATATCATTGTGGACGCACGTCTTTTTTGCGCCTGACGAAGAAAGACTAAGTTCTTTCGAAAGGCCCTTATTTTATGGTGTTTAAAGAAGTTTTTTTCCTTTCAATTCATGATATTGGTTTCCGATTTTGTCTCAAAAAATCGCAGAAAAAAAGTTACAGTTTTTCTGAGTTCTAAAATGTCATGCCTGGTTGCATTAAATCAATCGTATTCAGACTTAAGAATGTGCAGTATCTTTCGGCAAATTCCTGAAATAAATAATTGATTCTAATTGTATCATTAATTTACACTGACATACATTCGAGATATATTATAGCATGAACTTGTTACACTTAAGCTATCTATCTTTCCTTTTCATATACAATATCCAATATCCATTCTCAGTGGTTTATGTTACAGTGTCTTTTGTACATATTACTTAAATGTTAAGTTTTTGCATGCGTATAAATGAAGAATTTGTGCTTCGAATGCCGTAAAATTTGTATATGATTTTCTATTTCAGACGGCCTTTTTTCTACTTTAAAAATCTTCTACTTTATTTGCTACTTTAACGCATGTGCGTTTGAAAGATCTTCAGGAATTTATCAAATAATATCGATAAAAGTTTGTAACACCTTTTACGTAAATACATGTATATTTTAATGTTTACATTAATAACATAATAGAAATTCCTTCTAGGCACTAGTTTTAATATAGTGTTTTAAGCCTATTCATTACATTAATCTTCTCAAAAAATTCACAAAAAATCGGAATGTCAATTATCAAAAGCTGCCAGCTTCTGTGCATCAAATAATAATAATAATAATAATAATAATAATGATAACGAAATCTTGTTGCAGCATTTTTTTTCCGATAGCTCTGCGTAAATCATATTGAGTCAAAATAAATATCGCAAATATCTTCATGTAATTAGTATTTCATTTTAATTAAAAAAAATCGCAGGAAAAATAGATGCAATTTTTCTGAGTTCTGAAATTTCATGGCTGGTTGCATTAAATCAATCATATTCAGACTAAAGAATGTGCATTATATTTTGGCAAATTCTTGAAACCAATAATCGAATCTAGTTGTAACATTAATTTACACTGACATACATTCGAGATGTATTATAGCATGACCTTGTTACACCTAAGCAATCTATCTTTCCTTTTCACATACAATAACATTTCTCAATGGTTTAGCTTAAAATGTCTTTTCCATAATTCAATTAAATGATGATTTTTTTTGTATGCGTATAAATGAAGAGTTTATAATTCGAATGCCTTAAAATTTGTGTATGATTTTCTATTTCAGACGGTCTTTCTTCTACTTTGAAAATGACCGCATGTACGTTTGAAAGATCTTTAGGAATACATAAAAAATATCGATAAAAGTTTGTAACACCGTTTAAGTAAATATATGTATGTTTTAATGTTTATATTAATAACATAATGGAAATTCCTTGAAGACACTAATTTTAATACAGTATTTTGACCCCATTGATTACATTAATCTTCTCAAAAATGTACAAAAAATCGGAATGTCAATTATCAAAAGCTGACAGGTTCTGTGCATTAAATAATAATAATAATAATAATAATAATAATAACGAAATGTTTTTGCAACATTTTTTTCAGATAACTCTGCGTAAATCTTATTGAGTAAAATAAATATCGCAAATGTTTTCATGAAATTAGTTTTTCATTTTGATTAAAAAAAATCACAGAAAAAAAAGATACAATTTCTCTGAGTTCTGAAATTTTACGCCTGGATGCATTAAATCAATCATATTCAGACATAAGAATGTACATTATATTTCGACAAATTCCTGAAATTAATAATGGATTCTAGATGTATCATTAATTTACAATGACATACATTCGTGATATATTATAGCATGCACTTGTTACACTTAAGCAATCTATTTTTCCTTTTCACATATTATATCATTTCTCAATCGTCTATCTTAAAGTGTCTTTTCCATACTTCAATTAAATGATAATCTTTTGTATACGCATTTATGAAGCGTTTACATTTCGAATGCAATAAAATTTGTGTATGATTTTTCATTTCAGTGGGCATTCCTTCCGCTTAAAAAATGAACGCATGTGCGTTTGAAAGGACAAATTCTGTTAGTAAAATGAGAAATTATCGACTAACACCGGAATTTACAAACGACTTTTTAAGAAATCAAGAACTCCTTAATTTAAGGTTTTATTGTAAAAGCAAAATTTTATTAAAATATTATTGGTGCCAATGCAAGTTTGGAAATAAAAATTAGGTGTGTTTAGACCGAGGCACTGCGCCGGAAAAGGTTAAGTTATTATTTATGGTTATTTTATGGTTATTTTAATAACAAAAGGGAAAATACTTTAGGACACTAATTTTACACCGTGTTTTAATTATATTGGCTACAGTTCTCTGCAAAAATTTAGACACTGGTGTTTTTTAACCTTTAAATAAAAATAAAGAACACTTGAGTTTTACGAATGGCTATGCTTAATTTTAAATATATTTTAAATAATGGAGGCAAAAAATAATGGTTATAATATAATATTTAATTTAACTGCAAAAAGTAAAATTTGCACATTGGAAAAGTTTAGACACTTTTATGATTTTTTGCTGAATGTTCATGGAAAAATGCAAATTTCTAAGTTATGATGTCACATGTGTGAAGCATTTAAGTATACCTCGATATAGCATCAGTTAGTAAAGATGCCACGAGCTAAAAATATTCAGTTAGATGAGGTAATTGAAGTAGGAAAGTTGAAATGGAAAGGGAAGACTGTTGCAGAAATTGCAGCAGCATTGAATCGTCCAAAGTGGTCTGTCTATGAAGTATAGTTTAAGGATGATTCTTTCAAAACAAAACATAATTCCGGAAGATCTTGTGTGACCAGAAAATGAGATGACAAAAGGATCCATAAACTGACATTTACAAATATGATGATTGCTAATCACATTAAAAGTAAGTCAGGACTTTCTGTGTCGACGGAAATTATTCGTAGATGAATAAAAGAAACAGGTAAATCAATTTACATGAAAATGATAAAACAATCAGCTTTAAAATTTCGCTACAAATTGGCGAGAATGCAATGAACATGCAAACATACGTCATATGGATCCAAATGGTACGCTATGATAGTCAGTAACGAAAAAGAAATGGAATTTGAATGGTCCAAACGAGTGGGCATACTAATAGCAAGACTTGCGTAAAGATCCTGGGGCTTTCTTAAGTCAGCAACAAGGAGGTGATTTTTTAGTGATTTGGTCTTCACTTTGCTTTAATGCTCGAGTATGCCTGGAGTTATCCAATGCTTGCCAAACAACACAAGACTACGTACATACGCTAGAGATTAATTTTTAGTCATTTGGGGAACTTTTAGCTGGTCCAAAATATGGATTTTAGCAAGATAATGCGTCGATTCATATTCTATACAAAAGAAGAACTTTGATTAGCTCAGAAAATACTACTGATCTCAACTTGCTGGCGTGTAGCTCTGATCTGGGCCCAATCAAAAACCTTTGTAACATCATATGTTGTAAGGTTTATGCAAATTTTTGCTATACTTTTCTATTAATGAACTTCGAGCTGCTGTTGAACATGTTTCGTGCAAAATAGACCCGCCAAGTGACGCAGTATTTAGTTTCTTCGATGAAAAATCACATTCTTCCACTAACTTCAAACAATGTGGATGCAACTCGATTTCAATTTGTAGTTATTTTTCTGTAAATATACAAATTGTCTATGCTTTTGTCACGATGTTAATTTCGATTTTTTGCCTTTATATGTTATGTAATAAGTAAAATTCAAAATTTTTTGTTTGTGAATAAAGGATAAGTCATAAGTAATGTATGATAGATGAATTACAAAAATTCGGTACATACTTCTGAATATAGAAGCGCAATCGATCATTCTCTAAACTTTTGCTGAGAACTGTACTAAAAATACTAAATGTTAATTACCGGAACGCTCCAGCTTCTGTTCAATAAAAAAATGTTAAATAATAAATAACGAATCTATTTGCATCATTTTTCTCACACTGCAAAACTTTTGTGTAACGTAACTTCATAAAATTGTTGGCTGCCTTGCTTCAATTAAAGGATAATCTTTTGTATAGGCATTTATAAAGCGTTTATGTTTCGAATGCAATACAAAATGTGTATGATTTTCTATTCCAGTTAGATTTCCTTGTCATTCGAAAACAAACGCATTTATATTAACTAATATCTTTACATGTTTGTAATAAATTTTAATTAAATATATGTATGTTTAACATTTATATTAATGACATGGTGAAAATTCCTTCATGACACTAATATTAATACAGTGTTTTGACTCTATTGGCTACCTTAATACTAGCAAATAAATATACGAAAATTCTAAAAGTTAATTACTGAAACCCCCCATCTTTTATACATAAAACAAATAATAAATAAATAAATAAAATCGATTTGCAAATTTTTCTCAGTTATCACCCAAACTGGATTCGGCAAGACTACTTTGCTTGCTTCCTGACTGAAAGCTTTTTCGAAAGCCACTATTTTCTGACTATAAATTTATTAGATTAATTTATAACACGATTATTCAATAGGTAAATAAACTACAACAAATGTACATTTTTTCCAAGTGTGTGAAAAATGTCTGCGCCCGGTTTCGAACCAAGAAATTATTGGCTGCAGTAGCAAATGTTCTTGAGACTGAGCCATCCATTACGAATACTGGAGGACTAATATACCCAAACAACCTTATTCAGACCGAATTGAGCGATCGTTAAGGTTAGTTGGGTAAATTAGTTCTGCAGTATTCTTCTGGGATGGCTCGGTTGAAAGAGCATTGGCGGCTTCCGCCAATGCATCCCTGGTTCGAATCCTGGCCCGGACATTTATCACTCACTTGGAAAAAAGTTGCATCTGTTGTAAAATTATCATTATTGATTGTCAGGTATTTTTCCATTAAGTAAGGAAATATTTTAGGTTGACAAAATAATGTTAAGCTCCTATTTTTAATTTTTGTTGTCAATAAAAATGTAACAATAAGAGATTAATAACTCGCCGTAAATCATATTATGTCAAAATAAATAATTTCAAATGTTTTCATGATATTGGTTTTCCATTTTGTCTCAAAAAATCGCAAGGAAAAAAAAAGAAAGAAAAAGAAAAAAGGTACAATTTTTCGTAAAGCTGAAATTTCATGTCTGGTTAAATAAATCAATCATAATCGACCTAAGAATGTGCATTATATTTCGGCAAATTCCTGAAATGAATAATCGATTCTAGTTGTATCATTAATTTACATTGACATATATCCGTAATATATTATATAAGCCTGTTACATCCAACCAAGCTATTCTTCTTTTTCACATACAATGTCCCTTTCCATTTTTTTTCTTAGAATGTCTTTTCTATATTTCACTTAAATGATTTTTTCGTGTACGCATGTATGAGGCGTTTAGTATGCAGTCAGTTTTTATCTTTTATGAGAATTTTTTCTTAAATCTTAAATGAGTAAAAGAATTGTTCCCATTTTCTTTCATAGACCCTGCATTCTAAAAATGCAGACGTTTTAATAAAAAGAATGTCTTCGTTTAACTCGTTAATCTCATTAAATATTTCTTTGAAAGCAAGTTCTATTAAAGCAATACATAGGATTCTTACGGGTGCTTGAATTTCCAGGTCAGGAATTTCTTCTATACTAGAATTTTCTTATAGGAAATCTCTCCTTAAAGAAGACAAACGTTTGCGCCCAAAACCTAGATTTATTTTACTGTAAAAAAATACTGATAATCCTGCTAGAAAATTCTCTGAACCGTACGAACCCTGAATATTATATACATAGACCGGGAGACGGCAGCGCAGACAATTAGCTCATTGTGTTCAGAGCTAAAATTCCAGAACTAGATAAAACTCTATTCTCATATTAAAACGCAAATAATCCATGTTTTCCCAGCTTTAGGAACTTCGAAACACATTGGTAAACTTTAAAGTGAACCACTAAAGTGTAATTATCCGGAGTTTTCCACCAATATAGGACTTAGCAGACCGATTGCGTTTTAATATGCGAGTCGAGTTTTAAGATTTTCTGGAATTTCAGCCGTGAATTCGATGAGGTAATAATTTTGCAGTTTTCTCCCGGTCTAACTCTTCAAATACTACTTTTAAGATTTTAGTCTCTAGCAACGGCTTTAATTTGGGTGATATATGGTATTTGTAATATGGTGGCATGTAGCCGTCAATGTTGCCTTTTTTTTTTAACCAGGTGTAAATACTTAGCACCTATTGTTGTCGCTCAGTCCGTCCGTCTGTCCGTCTGTCTGTCCGTCTGTCTGTCCGTCTGTCTGTCCGCATATAACAACGCAACAACTACCCAACCGAATCGCTTGAAATTAAAAATACATAATTATTACATAATTTTGTCGAGTCATTTCAAATTTTATGAAAATCGGATGGATAGATCAATTACAGGGACAATCAAAAGCATTTCGTTACATTACGGTCAATGGGGAAAAAGTTTCAAATCCATTTTAATCGTTTGAAATTTAAAACGTATAATTATTACATAATTTGTCGAGTCATTTCAAATGTTATGAAAATCGGATACATAGATCAATTACAGGGACAATCAAACGTTGCATTACGGTCAATAGGGAAAAAAGTTTCAAATGCATTCTAATCGTTTGAAATTTAAAACGTATAATTATTACATAATTTTATGAAGTCATTTCAAATGTTATGGAAATCGGATGCATAGATCAATTACAGGGACAATCAAACGTTGCATTACGATCAATGGGAAAAAGGTTTCAAATGCATTTTAATGGTGTTACACTCATTTAAACATAATAGAATTGACATGAATCTATGAAGAATGTACTAAAGTATACATTCTGTACAATCTGTGATGCAAAGAATATTTATTATTAAATTACAGGGCCACACAAATTTATTCCACTAAATAATGTTACACGTGGAAACATTGTTTGGGGCGGGCTTTAATTATATTAAACTACTTCATATTTTATGAATAAGATATACGTTAATGAAGTATAATAAAATTTACTCCCTGCATATTTACAGGAACACAAAGATTTCGACCACTATACTGTATCCAAAGTACGCTCTACTATATCAGCAATATCTGAATATTTTAAAACTTCGTTATCGCACGAACGTACCTCATTTGCTACGATTCATGTGCAATTTCCAACTTGTTAATTGTGTAATAAAAGGTTAATTATTTCGACTAACTTTATATTTTGATTAAAATTCATAAATATGAACAAAAATAAATAAATATTTTATTTGATTTGAATATATTTTACTATAACAAATATCATTAAATCTGATTTTAATTATGTTTCCTTTTAGGTTTGTGCAAAAACTTCCCAGATCCTCTTGATATTTTACATGTTGCAATACTTTTTTAAATCCAAACGTTTAGAATAGAACTGAGCAATACAGACGATGAATTAAACATAATAAGCCAAGTATATTATGTAATATTGATATGAGCATACCTTTGAACAGTTAAAATATTTATTTTTTTTCTATGAAAAATAACAAAAAAGTTTTATAAAAAAAATTATGTTAAAGTATACAAGTCAATATAAGGAATTTTTTAATGTAACTTGATGCATTATGACTTTAATAATTTAAATAACATGTAATGAAAAAATGTCTATACTGTGATAGCTCTTTATATTCGAGCTCATTAATAATGCCTTAAAATGCGGTATAATTTTAATGTTTAAGTATAATACGGGGTATAAAGTAAGATATTTAATTACCTAAAAATACTATTAGTTTACTAAAAGAACATGTCTCTCACTATTAAGATGGCAAGGTTTTGTTACATTATTGTTCTGAATATGTTGTATTGTATGTTTGATGTACATTACGATGAACTATTTTTCTTTCATAAAGATATACAGGACAGTTGCACCATAAAATTTAACTAATAAGAATGTATTTATTAAAATACAATACATTGCTCAGTGGTGCACAAAACAAGAATTCTAATATACATTTGTACAATTAAAATAAAATAAAACTATCAACGTTTCGCGCCGTCTTCTGCGGGCGTCTTCAGGAAAATATGATAACGAAAGGACTAAGTTTGCATCTTGATCGAGAGATAATATTTCTAATAAATTAAAATCTAAATGAATTAAAAGTTTAAAAATGTTGCCACTTACACATGAGTAAAAATTAAAATATTGCAACGAAATAAAAATTTTAAGATTTTATGATGTTATGCCATATTTTTGGTACATTGTAGGATAAATTATCATTACATGGTTTATTTTCTCGTGCTATGATTTCGATAGATTCTTTTATTTTACCTTTAACTGGGTTATTGCACGGAACTATGATTTTGGCCTCATCAAAGTTAATACGGCAACCCTTGTTCTTTTCTTTGTTAGTTGATTTTTCTTTCTTATTTTATAAAATAAATTATGAAACTGGTACATTTAAAATGTTGAAACGTCGTTTCATCGGTCGTTAACAGCTACAAAGATAACAGAAGATAAAAATGCAATGTTTAGCGTAACTAAATATGCTAGATTAAACATTTGTCATGGTTCAGTATTTTATTTTAATTTTTGTATACTTGAAACGCAAGTAGAATTACAAAATCTAATATTAGAACGAACTTCTAAGAATGAAGTAATTTGTTAAAGAATTATTTCGTGAAATGAGTATTCAATTATTTTTAAATTTCTTTATTGTCCATGACAATAATCTTATTACGTTATACTTATATTTATATCAATTACAATTGTTTCTGTAAAACCTGCTACCATAATTAATTTTTCGCATACATTCGCTAAGCAACTCTTTTAAATTTCGGAGTGCGACGAGGCAATGTTTGGGAAAAATTCTATGATGAGGTAGCTAAATGTTTATTAATGAATTATTCAAAATTAGAAATAGATCATTAATGAAATTGTTAAATAAATTTATTTAGAAGAATGTTAAAATACATTTTATATTGTTGCAATAAAGCTACATAAAAGGAATTCATAATTTAATTATGAATTATATAACTTGAATTATATAACTTTAATTATTTCACTTAAAATGTCTGTAATTTCTAATTTAATGAAGAAAATTTTATGCAGAAAGTAAATTATGATGTTAGACTTGTTACTTTTCTCTAACCTTACCTTTGGATTCTAATTCATAAACATAAGCGTAAAATTTTAATTAATACAATTGAAAATATTTTATTTTTACAAACGTCATAAAAGCTGATTTTAATTATGTTTACTCTTAGGTTTGTGTCAATCTTTCCATATAATACTCCTGATATTCCACAACAGCTGCAATTTCACATACAATTTAAAGCACGTGATTATTTTTAAAAATTATATTTATAATAATAGTTATTAAAAAAATTAAAATAAGTAACTGAATCTAATAAGTAACTATCATGCAAAATTTCATGAATCGATTTCCTTCAATAACTCAAAAATGCATTTTTTAGAGCATTTTAAGTAGATTTCGTAAGAAATACTACCTATTGCAATCGCACCAGTTTATATATCTATCTATCTATCTATCTATATATATATATATCTCACTTTTTTATGGACACGATAACTTCTATAATTCTTCACCAATCTCCACCAAACTGGTACATAAAATCAATGGGGATAAAATCTTGGCTGAGTTCGTTAATGGGCAAAATCGGACCAAGGGGGTCGGAATAGGGGGCGTTTTTGTGAAAACCGAAAAAACGCCATAACTTCTTAATTAAAGTAGATATCGAATCGGTTTAAAGTTTATATTACTTCTTAAAAATGGGCAAAAAGTATATACATGGCAGATTTTTGATAAATTTAGAAGTGGGCTCAAGGGGCGAAAAAAAGAGGGATTTTGAGAGAAAAAAAAATCATAACATCGTCAATTTTCAAGATATGAAGTCCAACTAAACTTTTTATAAATGTTCTTAAAATTATCTAAAACTTTTGTATTTACAAGTTTTTGATAGGACCAACTTTTACCGATGAAAAAAAATTAAAAACGAAAAGAAAAAGGGTGCTGAAAAAAGAGAAAAATCCATAACTCCGTTAATTTTTAAGATATCAAATCTGATTAAATTTATTTTACATCTTCTTAAAAATATCTACAATTTTTATATTGACAATTTTTTCATAGGACCAATTCGTATAGCAAAAAGAAATTAAACAAAAATAGGAGTTGGAGAAAAACCTCAAATCAAAACGGCTTATATTCTGACTCATTTTTTAATTCATTTTTGATTTTAAACGCATCCAAATGGTAGATTCTCTTATTTAGAAACTGTATAAAGTGACGCATTGGTCAATTTTCTGATAAAGACAGAATATATTTCAAAAAAGGCTACCAAAAAGGGTATTTTGAACAGAATTTCCGAAAGTCATTGGGACTGAAAATTGAAGGAAGTATTCAAATAAGAAATTGCGTTTTTTTCTAACTCGTTTTTAAATCCATTTTTGTTCTCAAACGCATCCAATTTACAGATCCTCTTATTTAGGAACTATATAATGTGATGCATTGCTCAGTTTTTTGATAAAGACGGAATATATTTCAAAAAAGTCTACCAAAAAGGGTATTTTGAACAGAATTTTCTGAAATAATCGTGACTGAAATTTAAGAAAGTGTTCAAATAAGAAATTGCGTTTTTTTCTGACTCGTTTTTAAATCCATTTTTGCTCTCAAATGCATCCAATTTACAGATCCTCTTATTTAGGAACTATATAATGTGATGCATTGATCTGTTTTTTTTGAAAAAGACAGAATATATTTTGAAAAAGGCTACCAAAAAAGGTATTTTGAACAGAATTTCCCGAAGTCTTCGTGATTTGAAAATTTAAGGTAGTTTTCACGTAGCAAACTGCGTTTTTATGACTCGTTTTAAAATCCATTTTCGCTCTCAAACGCATCCAATTTACAGATCCTCTTATTTAGGAACTATATACTGTGACGCATTAACCAGTTTTTTGATAAAGATAGAATACAGTTTTAAAAATGCTGTCAAAGTGAGTATTTCGCACAAAATTTTCCGAAGCAATCATGATTAAAGAATTAACGATGTATTCAAACAACAAATCGGCTATTTTGTGATTCACTTTTAAATTAAATTTTTTTCTCAAATGCATTCAACTGACAGTTTTTTTGTTTTTTAGGAACTGTATAATGTACTGTTTTGGTCGATTTTTTAATAAATTCAGAATCTATTTCAAAATATGTTGTCAAAATGGGCATTTGAGCTGAATTTTTCTTAAGATGATTCTCTTAAAACCAGTTTTTGTAGAAAAATGAAATTAAAATTTTTTCATAAACGGCCAAATGAAATTTTTAAACTGGGTTTATCTCTAATCATATATATATATATATATTTTTTTTTTCTTGAAATGAGCACTCTTCGAAATCTACCTCCGCCTATAGGCCCAGCCGACAGGGATCTTTGTTCTTACATCCCCTTTGGGTCGTGATAATCGACATAAATTTAACTTCTCTTGCATCAAAGACTAACACCACCATTTATAATCAAATATTTCCTAAATAGGTTCAGTATTTTCTGAAATTAAGCAAAAAGCGAATTTTCGATTTTTAAGCTATTGCATAGCTTTTATAGCGGGCTTTGAGCGCGGCGACTGAATGTAGAAATTCCGTAACGAGAAAAATTGAGCGTAACGAAAAACAACAATTCCGTAACGAAAAAAACCTAACACTCGGCTAACCACCGTTTCAGCTCGGCAGACTTCGGCATGGTATCCTTCGGTAGACTTCGGCAGATATTGACGCGGTATTTTTCAGATACTTAGAGGATATCAAGTCTAAAACTTATATTTCTTATTTCAGTTACTATAAATCTATAGTTTTAATAATAAAAATTCCTGATAGAATGTGTATAGAAAAGAATCGTCTTAAGATAAAACAAGGTAGGATAATGTATCTTTTGGTGATTGGAGACCCGCCCAATGGTAAGGATCGAAAAAATTAAAATGCTTATAACTCGCGATCTAATTTTCGTAGCGCGGCCAAATTTTGTTTGGTAATTTATTATGAGACAGTGTTAATTTTTGGTGACAGGAGACCCCCACGGTGAGGGTCAAAAAATTTAAAATGTTTATAACTCGCGATCAATTTTCGTAGCGTGGCCAAATTTTGTTTGGTAATTTATTAGGAAACAGTGTTAATTTTTGGTGACAGGAGACCCCCCCCCACGGTGAGGGTCGAAAAAATTAAAATGTTTATAACTCGCGATCTAATTATCGTAGCGCGGCCAAATTTTGTTTGGTAATTTATTATGAGACAGTGTTACTTTTGGTGACAGGAGAATCCCCATGGTGAGGGTCGAAAAATTTAAAATGCTTATAACTTGCGATCTCATTTTCGTAGTGCGGCCAAATTTTGTTTGGTAATTTATTATGAGACAGTGTTACTTTTGGTGACAGGAGACTCCCCACGGTTAAGGTAAAAAAATTTAAAATGCTTATAACTCGCGATCTAATTTTCGTAGCGCGGCCAAATTTTGTTTGGTAATTTATTATGAGACAGTGTTACTTTTGGTGACACGTGACCCCCCCCCCCCACGTTGAGGGTCGAAAAATTTAAAATGCTTATAACTCGCGATCTAATTTTCGTAGCGCGGCCAAATTTTGTTTGGTGATTTATTAGGAAACAGTGTTAATTTTTGGTGACATTAGACCTCCCCCACGGTGAAGGTCGAAAAAGTTAAAATGCTTATAACTCGCGATCTAATTTTCGTAGCGCGGCCAAATTTTGTTTGGTGATTTATTATGAAACAGTGTTAATTTTTGGTGACAAGAGACCCCCCATGGGGAGGGTCGAAAAAGTTAAAATTCTTATAACTCGCGATCTAACTTTCGTAGCGCGGTCATATTTTGTTTGGTAATTTAATATGAGACAGTGTTAATTTTGGTGACACGTGACCCCCCCCCCACGTTGAGGGTCGAAAAATTTAAAATGCTTATAACTCGCGATCTAATTTTCGTAGCGCGGCCAAATTTTGTTTGGTGATTTATTAGGAAACAGTGTTAATTTTTGGTGACAGGAGACCCCCCCCCCCCACGGTGAAGGTCGAAAAAGTTAAAATGCTTATAACTCGCGATCTAATTTTCGTAGCGCGGCCAAATTTTGTTTGGTGATTTATTATGAGACAGTGTTAATTTTTGGTGACAGGAGACCCCCCACGGTGAGGGTCGAAAAATTTAAAGTGCTTATAACTCGCGATCTAACTTTCGTAGCGCGGTCATATTTTGTTTGGTAATTTAATATGAGACAGTTTTAATTTTTCGTGACAGGAGGCCCCCCCCCCCCAAGGTGAGGTCCGAAAAATTTAAAATGCTTATAACTCGCAATCTACTTTTCGTATCGCGACCAAATTTTGTTTGGTAATTTATTATGTGAGATTGTTAATTTTTGGTGACATGAGACCACCCACGGTGAGGGTCAAAAATTTTAAAATGCTTATAACTCGCGATCAATTTTCGTAGCGCGGCCAAATTTTGTTTGGTAATTTATTATGAGACAGTGTTAATTTTTGGTGACAGGAGATCCCCCATGGGGGGGGGGTCGAAAAATTTAAAATGCTTATAACTCGCGATCTAATTTTCGTAGCGCAGCCAAATTTTGTTTGGTAATTTATTATGAGACAGTTTTACTTTTGATGACAGAAGACCCCCACGCTGAGCGTCGAAAAATTTAAAATGCTTATAACTCGCGATCTAATTTTCGTAGCGCGGCCAAATTTTGTTTGGTAATTTATTATGAGACAGTGTTCCTTTTGGTGACAGGTGACCCCCCCACGTTGAGGGTGGAAAAATTTAAAATGCTTATAACTCGCGATCTAATTTTCGTAGCGCGGCCAAATTTTGTTTGATGTTTTATTATAAAACAGTGTTAATTTTTGGTTACAGGAGACCCCCCCCCCCACGGTGAGGGTCGAAAAATTTAAAATTTTTTAACTCATGATCAATTTTCGTAGCGCGGCCAAATTTTGTTTGGTAATTTATTATGAGACAGTTTTAATTTTTGGTGACAGGAGATCCCCCATGGTGAGGGTCGAAAAATTTAAAATTCGGATAACTCGAGATCTAATTTTCGTAGCGCGGCCAAATTTTGTTTGGTAATTTATTAAGATATTGCATAGCTTTTATCGCGGGCTTTGAGCTCGGTGAAAGAGTCTAGAAATTCCTTAACGAGAAAATGCCTAACACTCCGGCTAACGTTGCTTCAGTTTGGCAGACTTCGGCACGGTATCCTTCGGTAGACTTCGGCAGACATTGACCCGGTATTTTTCAGATATTTTGAGAATATCAAGTTTTAAACTTATGTTTTTTATTTCAGCTACCATAAACGTATAGTTTCAATGATAAAAATTCCTGATTAACCGACATCTATTGTAAGATAATAAAAATATTTTAAACGATATTAACTTCTCATTTATTCAATAAAAGAAAAAAAATGATATCGGTTATCACGCTCAAAAAGTGTAACTTGAATTAATATCAAAAACAAAAAAAAACTGCATAAATAAAAAATAAATAAATAATTATAATTGCATAAGTAGATAAAAAATGCTATGCAATAGATTTACCGCGGCAATCTCCGGGTGCCGCACGTATTTTTTATTATTATTTTTTTTTTATTATTATTTTTTTTTTACAATGATTTTTCTGCATTTTCCCGAATTTTAAATTTCGATTTTTTTAAAGAAATGTTCTTAGGTATAATTTATATTGTACAAGACCTATCGTGCCGAATTTCATGTTTCTAAATTCTTCCGTGACAAAAAAAAAAAAAAAAAAAAAAAAAAAAAAAAACAGATTTTTATTTGTTTTTGAAACCCCGAGGTGGTATTGACATATGATGTATGAAAGCAAGAATTGTCACCTTCATTTTGACACCATTATTTTTTAAAATTGGTTTCGTTCGTTCTGTTATTGCGTATAAATCAGCTCTTGAACCATTTTTTAAAATGCTTTTGTGCGCATTTTCACCCCCTTTAAGTTTCTTATATTTTAAGAAGTGTTCTTAAAGATTATTTATATGTTATAAATAATTAACATTCCATATTTTTTTGTTTCTAGTACCTTGAATAAAACAAAACACGAATTTTTACAATGCTTTTTGCTACTTCCCGAGATAGTTTAAAATTCACAATTTAGAATGTTTTTAGAATGCTTTTCGTGCATCCCCCCCCCCCCTTTTTAAATTTCGTATTTTTCAGTAAATGTTCTAAGGACCATTTACATATTATAAGTAATTGACATGCCAAATTTCATGTTTCTAGGTTCGCCCGAACACAAAAATTGCAATTTTAGAAAGTATTTTATTCCTGTACTAAGGATGGGCATTATTTAATGTATTAGGATAAAAAACATTGTTACTATGCTGGAACCTAATATTGCATTAACATGTTACCGAAAAGTAACTGTTAATTAAATAACATATGGTTTTATATGACAGCGTTTTCATTCATTTGCCTTAATCAAGGAATCAATATCGTACCTCTAAAACAGAAATATAATCACTAAAAATGTCCTCAATCGTTTCTTTTGAGACGAGCTCACATAAATTGGTCCTATCTTACCTCTCTAGTCATAGGCAACTGTGGCGTGTGGTGATAAAAAATTGTTTCGCATTCCATTAATACCTAATACATAAAAAGTAACAATTTGCAGCCTTAATTAAATGCTGTTTCGAATTGGTGCCTGGTGCTAGGTCACCACAATCACATATATTCTCCGATACTGATGGCATAAAGTAGAGCATAAGCGAAACACTGAGACAAATAGTACATCAGAGAAACATCTGAATATTTGTAAGTAAAAAGGTCAGGCTTCGCATGTTTTGTATTCATGAATCGTACTATAATCATACATAATATCATAATTGTTTGCATTTAAGATTTCCATAATAAAAAGTCAAGTTTTATTTTTAAAAAACCCAGCAGCATTTTGTCTAATTTTACAACTGAGCATTTTTTAGGATGAGCGAAGCGAGTCCTCTACTAGGCCACTCAAATTACATTTTGTCGTACACTTTACAAAAAAACTATTCAATATTTTAACTTCAAATTAAACACAAAAATAAATTATGATCTGAAGATTTGCACAATATATTTTTTTTACATTAAAACGTTAAAAAAATTATTATTTTAATTAACTTATTTTACACGCATTTCCAATACGGACACATTTTAGAAAATAAATAAAAAATGAAACGCGTACATTTTCAGAAAAAAATATAAATCATGGAGTAAGTAATTATTCACAGAATCATGATTAATTTAATAAATAAAATATGTTTTTATTATTCCGCAAAATCGTTTGCACAGATGACACTTAAACATTAAAAAAAATGTATTATGGATTTTTTTTTTTTTTTTTTTTTTTTTTGTAAAGTGGCAACAAGAGAATAGTAAACAAATAAAATTAATTGTTAAATTTGTTATATAAATGAAAAATTAAAAGAACTGCTTGAAGCTGTTGCCTCGATTTAAGCTCTACAGTAAAACCTCCATAACGGACACTCCCGAATAGCGGACATCTCTATTTAACGGACAGTTTTCCGATCCCTACTCCCAAAACTTAAAATTCTGTATGTTTACCCTCGGAATAACGGACATTCCGAATAGCGGACACTTTATTCGGCGATAAAGGATCAAAAAATATTTTTTTAAAAGGCAAAAAGTTAAAAAATCCTCTGAATTTATCAGAACAACGTGCCACAAATTTTGTGATCATAGTTAAATGTAGACAAAGTGCAAGGGAAAGTTCTCCCCCCCCCCCCCAACGTTCAGTGTTAAATTCAGGGAGTTGCCCGGGAGAAATAATCTTCCAGACTATTGAAATGTCATCCAAGAACATTTCGAGATTTCACGCTTTTAAAGATCAAAAAGTGCAATCCCTCCCTCCTCGCCCGGAACTCTACAATGTCCAATAACATTAGACAGAAAAACAAATTACATGTAATCGCAAGCAAAAATAAACTTTTGTAACAGATTTTTTTTCACAATAATATAATAAACAGTGGATAAAAGTGTGCACAATTTTATTTCAATTTTATTGCTAAAAAAATAATTTTAATTTCTGATTAATTATATAATTGAGGTTTCAGAACATATAAAAGTAAATTAATGAAACATTAAGCATTTCTTAGCGGTTTTTGAATCTCTGAGGATTTCCAAATAGCGGACACCTTCAAATAGCGGACAAGTTCTGCGTTCCCGAAGTGTCCGTTATTTTGAGGATTTAGTTTATTCTAAAGCAAAGTTGGCCGATTCAGAAACGACAAATGGACTTTAACCATTTCTTACTTTATCATTTGGATCTAAAGTAATGTAACGTTCTTATTTGTGGATCGAAAAAGGTTTAGTGAACGGGACTTTAGACTTTGTTGCACGTATTAAAGAAAATCACAAGCCGCCAGACCAGATATCGCGAATAATCATGGATAAATTTGAATACTACAGTAATTTAACTTATAAGAATTGGTGCGTGCCAATTCCTCCAATAATTAAATTCTGGAAAAATGCAAGCATAAATTGCTCAAGGAAAGAATTTCATCTGCAGTTAGCTTTTGCTGTTATAATTCATAAATCCCAAGGTTTAACATTAGATGAAGCAGTTGTAAATATTGAAAATATATAGACACCAGTTGGCTTAAAAACGTACGTAACGTTGTCGAGAGTGAAAATCCTTCAAAATAAAGCATTAAATAGAAATTTTCCTTACGAAAAATTCTACAATAACAAAAAACTTCATACGCTAACATGTATAAAAACGAAGAAATTAGAAAAAAATGTTTTACAGTTAAAAATTCATAGTATTAACGAGAGCAGATTTCAAATGTTTTTCCAGAAAATAGGATTTTGAAGAAGTAACTTTCTTCAAGCTCTCTTCAAATATATCAAAGATTATTTGATGTTAATTACAAAGATCAGAAACATGCATATTTCAAACAATTTTAAAAAATACCAGTAGCTACTGGAAATTGTAAAAACATCTTTAAAAGAGCTTTTAGTTGAAAATTTAAAAATATTTTGTAAAAGTTTGCTTCTAAAATATTTTATTATGCCAGTCTTAAATAAAAAATTAAAATGCGCCAAAACATAAAATAACTCTTTTTTTTTTTTTTTTTTTTTTTAAATAAAGATGCAAAAATAATATTAAAAAATATTGTTACTTTCAAATATTTGTTTTATAAAATAAAGCTTCGAGAATCCAAACAAAGCATGGCTTTTGCTAGTTTTAACTAAAAATACAGTGCTCAGCAAAAATTTAGACAATGATCGATATCGCTTCTATATTCAGAAGTATGAAACGAATTTTTGAAAATCATCTGTCATACATTGACTTATTCTTTATTCACAAACAATAAATTTTGAATTTTACCTTTTAGATAACAAATAATGACAAAAAAAAAACGAAATTAACATTGTGGAAAAAGTATAGACAATTTCTTTATTTACAGAAAAATAACTACAAATTAAAATCGAGTTGCACCCACATTGTTTGCAGTTATTGCAAGAATGTGACTTTTTATCGACGAAACTAAATACTGCGTCACTTGGGAGTCTACTTTGTACCAAACATGTTCAACAGCAGATCGAAGCTCATTAACAGAAAAGTATAGCAAAAATTTGTATAAATCTTACGACATATGATGCTACAAAGGTTTTCGATTTTGCCCAGATCAGAGCTACACGCCGGCAAGTTGAGATCAGTAGTATTTTCAGAGTTAAACTAAATTCTTCTTTTGCGCGGAATATAAATAGACGCAATATCTTTCTAAAATCCATATTTTGTACCAGTTAAAAGTTCCTCAAATGACTAAAAATAAATCTCCAACATATATACGTAGTCTTGTGTTGTTTGGTAACCATTGAATAATTCCAGAGATACTCGATTATTAAAGAAAAATGAGGACCAAATCATTAAAAGTCACCTCCTTGCTATCGACTTAAGAAAGTCCCAGGCTCTTTACGCAAGTCGTGACAATAGTATGCCCACCCAATTGGGCCATTCAAATTTTACTTTTTTTCGTTACTGAATATCATAGTGTACCATTTAGGTTCATTGTACGTCTGTTTCAAAGTTCATTGCATTCTCGCCAATTTTTAGCGAGATTTTAAAGCTGATTGTTTTACCATTTTCATGTAAATTGATTTATCTGTTTCTTTTATTCATCTACGAATCATGTCCGTCGACACAGAAAGCCCTGACTTACTTTTAATGTGATTAGCAATCATCATTTGTGTAAATGTCAGTTTATGGATCCTTTTGTCATCTTATTTTCTGGTCTCACAAAGCCTTCTGTATTTATGTTTTGTTTTGAAGGAGTCATCCTTAGACTATACTTCATAGACAGACCACTTTGGGCGATTCAATGCTGCTGAAATTTCTACAACAGTCTTCTCTTTCCATTTCAGCTTTCCTACTTCAATTACCTCATCTAACTGAGTTATTTTAGCTTGCAGAATCATCACTAATTGATGCTATATCGAGGTATACTTCAATACTTAAGACATATGACATCATAACTTATAATTTTGCATTTTTCTATGAACAATAGACAAAAAATCAAAAAAGTGTCTAAACTTTTGCAATATGCAAATTGTACTTTTTTCAGTAAAATTAAATATTATCTTAAACTATAATCATTATTTTTATCCTACTTTGTTTAAAATAAATTTAAAAATAAATATAGCCATTTGTAAAACTGAAGTGTTTGTATTTTTTATTTAAAGGTTAAAAAATACCAGTGTCTAAACTTTTGCTGAGCACTATATATTTTCTGCGGTTTTTTTAAAACTTTTTTTTAAAAATATGTGAGTAATTTGTAAAATCTGTATCGGAATTATATTTTGTAATATTTAAGTAAAATGAATTTATTTATAATTTTATGCCTTAAAAATTAATTCTCAATTTTACCTAAAAAATCTTTTTAAAAAAGAAATTATTATATTGAAATAAAATGCACGAATTTATAATTTTTTAATTGATTAGCATGTTTAAAATATGTACATAAGAACTTCAGATTGAATTCAACTGAAAACCGCAGTTGAAAATCAACCACAGATAATTCCTTAATATTTTCAATATTCCTCAGTTCATTCTGATATTTTTCATGTCGTTGTAGTAAATCTAGTTTTAAAACATACAATAATCATTTATCGTTTCGCAAACTTCGAATAAATACGATAATTTAACTTCTTTGGAATTATTTATCTGTAAATATTTTCTGCGATCACTGTAACATTTGGTAAAACAGTCTTTTAAATTGAAAAATATGCTGATAATATACACTATATTGCCATTGATTATGGGACACTTGCGATTTTAGATATTTTACTAAATATCTCGAAACTCTTAGTGTATAAATATAATAGTATACGTCATACATCTACGTGAAGATTTTTTACTGAAACTCCACAGGGGACCGTCAACAAATTAAAAAAGAATGAATATCTTTTGAATCACCCTGTCAAAACTAATGTAGCAAAAGCGCTCAAACTCTAGAATATGATTGAATGCCTTATTGTAATACACTGTGTTCATTTTTATGCAAATAGCATGCATACTCGCAGAGTAATTAAGGTTTTTATAAAAATGGCCCCAAATTTTTCTAAGTTTTTTCCTTATAATTTTCAGAGTTCTTAATATAAAATAATATTTTTTTCAGAAAATATGACAAACAACATTGCACACAGTACCCTGTAATCAGAATTAAAAAATAATAAAAAATGTATGAAAAATAAGTAGGTTTACTAAATAATTTTTTACTGCGCATGCGTCAAAGATATCAAAATTTCATTTGCATATTATGTTAGCTAAATGTATAGAGCAACTTTTGTAAAAGTCTCAAAATTATAGCTTGAAAATTCTGAAAGTAATCGTCTATAGAAAAAGGACAAAATACGTTGTTTCCAAAATGAAGCAAAAAATGAGGGATTTTATCCAAAAGTAGTCGTAACATCCCGTATTGTGTATTCTATATTGACACTAATCAATGAATATATGGATACAACCCCTCTTGTTTTTGCTAAATTTTGAGAATAACGGATTTTCAACTTATTCAATTGACGATTATTTTCAGAATTTTCAAGTTATGATTTTGTGACTTTCACAAAAGTTGCTCTATAGCTTTTGCATATTATGTTAGCTTTTCAAGCTAACATAATATGCAAATGAAATTTTGATATCGTTGACGCATGCGCAGTAAAAAATTATTTAGTAAACCAACTCATTTTGTATACAATTTTCATTATTTTTTAATTCTGATTACAGGGTACTATGTGCAATGTTGTTTGTCATATTTTCTGAAAAAAATATTATTTTATATTAAGAACTCTGAAAATTATAAGGAAAAAACTTAGAAAAATTTGGGGCCATTTTTATAAAAACCTTAATTACTCTGCGAGTATGTATGCTATTTACATAAAAATGAACACAGTGTATTACAATAAGGCATTCAATCATAATCTAGAGTTTGTGCGCTTTTGCTACATTAGTTTTGACAGGGTTATTCAAAAGATATTCATTCTTTTTTAATTTGTTGACGGTCCCCTATGGAGTTTCGGTAAAAACTCTTCACGGAGATGTATGACGTATACTATTATATTTATACACTAAGAGTTTCGAGATGATTCCTCATGTATTTTTTTAGATATTTAGTAAAATGTCTAAAATCGCAAGTGTCCCATAATCAATGGCAATATAGTGTATATAGCAGAATTAACAATTTTATCTGAATGAGTGACATTTGATTAAAAGTGTTTATTCTTTATGGTTTTAGAAGAAACGAAAGAGATAGAAAATGATTTCAAGTATAGAGAAAGATTCTGTGTTGATACTGCAAGGCTTTTGGACGAAAGATACGGGTTGTTTACTCGCGTTTGAATATTTAAAAGGTTATTACTGCATACTCATGGAATTTTTTTAGGGGGGGGGGGATTTCAGTACTATGAATTTTTTTTTCAGCCAAATATTTTTATTATTTTTGTTTTGTATTTGAGTTTAAAAAAATTTATTTCGCAAAAAAAGGGGGGGGGGAAAGAAAGAGTATAGTTTTTAAAAATTTGTAAAATAACATAATTTTAGTACAGTTGTAATTAATTTGAAAAGCATATTTGTATGAACGAAATTTGTTTGAATGAATTGCAGTCGATTAAGAAAAAGTGTGTACATAACATTTTTGTGTTCTTCTGAAATTAGCCATGAATATGCGTTGAAAAATATGGCTGCTATTAAATCATGATCAAATTTCTCCTGTTTAACTCTTTCCAACGTAGTTGAAAAGTGTTTATGAAATCTTTGTCTGTCCATCTGTCTCACTTTGCTTTAACTGGTGTATAGTCTGATTGTTATGAAATGGAGAAAATATATGTTATTGGGATTTATTATGGCATGTTTGGTATTGAGAAAAAAATTTGTAGTGTTTTTTCTTTTTTTGGCTCATTTGAAAAAACTACTCAGAAGAATTCCATTACATTACGGTAGATGTTGAAAAAACCCACGCTGGTGTATTTCAGTATTTACAACACATTGAAACTGATATATATCACTGAGGTGTACACAAGGTTCTTAAAATAGAATATGGTGAGTATAGATCCTATTGTTAACATATAAGAACAGACAAAAGTATTTGGATATTGAAGAAAATGAGAATAAATTGAACTACTTTAACCTAAACAATAGTTGCTGGAAGTGCGTTTTCACTTGTGGTATGCGGTTTAACATTTTTTTTTTAAATGTTACTTCGTTGAATCGCTAACACCTTGAGCGGAAAATTACAATCACTAAAATCAACGTTTAACACACAATAAATAAAACATGCTACAGACATATACGCTTCACGAGCACCAGGGCTCGCTTCCTCAGTGTACATAAGGTAAAAACGTTTAAAATCAGAAAACATTTATCTTAAACATTTTTACCTTTTGTACACTGAGGAAGCGAGCCCTGGTGCTCGTGAAACGTATAAGTCTGTAGCATGTTTTATTTATTGTGTGTTAAACGTTGATTTTAATGATTGTTACTCCGTTTGTACGAATTCTAGATCATATACAAAGTTGAACAAATGTTCTCAGTAGCATTGGCCGTTTATTCGCTGAAATTGTTAAGTGGAAATTTTTAACTGTATTTTTAACTAGAAATTTTCAACTGTACTTTTAACTGAAAATTTTTAACTGAATAAGATAAATCTTTAATTAAACTAACTTTTAGCATACTATTTAATAAACATACATGTCTATAGATCATATACAGTACAGAAAAAAAATCGTATATTTTAACGACTATCCATGGTAATAGCAGAAATCTTGTTTTCAAATGCATTATGTTTTGTCCAAATTGTTGACATCATCTTCCAGCTTTGTAAATTTTGAAGTTTTGTTATAGTATTCTGAATGTGTTGGAAAGTATTTCATAATCAATGCTGTATGTACTTATTTTAGGTAGATTTACTACCTATTGCAATCTACCTATTGTAAATACTACCTATTGCAATCTACCTATTGTAAATACTACCTATTGCAATCTACCTATTGTAAATACTACCTATTGCAATTGCACCAGTTTATATATATATATACCGGGTGATCCATAAGTTTCGGGAGTTTTGAAAAGTTAACCCGTGAGTAGTCGCGTGTCGGTCTTTTCGCCGCCCGTATAACTTATCTTCTCCTAACTTGTATCACATTGCAAATAGAACGGAGATCTACCATGTAGCTGACTTTGAAGGTTTTTTGACCATCTTAGTGAAGTTACAGGACACCTCTGTTTTTCTTTCAGGTACATTTTTAGAAACAAAGTTGAAATTGGCGAAAAAGTCTACGTAACAATCACTAATGTCAGTTCATTTTTACTTTTTCCAATTACTCCATATCTCATGAATAAAATGCATAATTTAAGAAAACTGAAAATTTATATATTCATTGAAATGTTATTTTCGTATGTTAGGTGAAAAATATTTCTTATTCTACATATTTGGTATGTGGGGGTCCAGCGGCGAAAAGACCGAGAGCGACTAATGACGTTGTGAAAAAAGTCGCGACTACTCGCGGGTTAATAATTAGGAAACTATGTATAATACAAAGGTTCTGTTTTCAGATATATGCTCAGAAACATGTGGGATTTTTGTTTAGAATGATTTTTTTTAAATATATATAGTTACCATTTTTAGCAACAGGTGGCGCTGTTGTATATGACTGAATGTACCTATACCATGCTTTATACAGACACATGAGTTCATTGCGAAACTTATTTTCTATGATATTGATGAGATTTCGTTTTAAGGGTGGTTTATGTTCAAACATTTTTTGTAAGGTAAATGAAACTGCATTGTAAGGGAAATTTGATACAAAATTTCATGAGCAGCTGCAGTGTTTAGACATTGTCTAGACTATGTTTAGACACATCTTTGCATGTCGCGTTGTTTTCATATCGTACAATACGTCAAGTTAAAACTGCAAAAGAATCGATGGTAATTGCAAATGTGAAATGCTACTGTAAGCAAAGTTTAAGAAAAAGGCTCATTGGAAGATCGTAATAGAAACAACAGATCCCAAACGTCTGTTACAATCGTAAATTAGGCAGGATTCTATGCCAATACTCTGTAAGAAATCACCAGTTCATGGTGAGTGCAGTAAACTTGTGATATCACGATGAACTGAAATTTCTTCTGGAATTTCTTTCTGCTCTGAGGATACTGTGCACGCTGTTTTGCATCGGCTCACGGCGGTACTTATAAGCCATCAACGTCATGATTAAACTTTGTAACCCTTGAACACTAACTCGTTCTTTTAAATGAGCTGTATCATACTATAAAAACAATACTATCAATTTTAGCGCCACCTGCTGTCAAAAAGTGCAACTAACATAATATGTTTTTTTCATCGAAAAAACAAATCCCAATAGTTTCTCAGCATTTCTGTGAAAACCGCATACTTCTATTGTTTATGGTTTTCTAATTATTAGCATTTCAAAAGTCCCGGGACTTCTGAATCACCCGGTATATATCTATATATATATCTCACTTTTTATGGACACGATAACTTCTATAATTCTTCACCAATCTCCACCAAACTGGTACATAAAATCAAGGGGGATAAAATCTCGGCTAAGTTCGTTAATGGGCAAAATCGGACCAAGGAGGTTGGAATAGGGGGCGTTTTTGTGAAAACCGAAAAACACTATAACTTCTTAATTAAAGTAGATATCGAATCGGTTTAAAGTTTATATTACTTCTTAAAAATGGGCCAAAAGTTTATGCATAACAGATGTTTGATAAATTTAGAAGTGGGCTCAAGGGGCGAAAAAAACAGGGGTTTTGAGAGAAAAATTTCATAACTTCATCAATTTTCAAGATATTAAGTCCAACTAAATTTTTTGTAAATGTTCTTAAAATTATCTAAAACTTTTGTACTTAAAAGTTTTTGATAGGACCAACTTTTACCGATGAAAAAAAATTAAAAACGAAAAGAAAAAGGGCGGTGAAAAAAGAGAAAAATCCATAACTCTGTTTATTTTTAAGCTTTCAAATCTGATTAAATTTATTTTACATCTCCTCAAAAAAAATCTACGACTTTTATATTGACAAGTTTTTCATTGGACCAATTCGTATAGCAAAAAGAAATTAAAAAAAAATAGGAGTTGGAGAAAAAACCTCAAATCCAAACTGCTTATATTCTGACTCATTTTTAAATTCATTTTTGATATTGAACGCATCCAAATGGTAGATCCTCTTATTTAGAAACTGTATAAAGTGACGCATTGGTCAATTTTTTGATAAAGACAGAATATATTTCAAAAAAGGCTACAAAAAAGGGTATTTTGAACAGAATTTCCCAAAGTCATCGGGACTGAAAATTGAAGGAAGTATTCAAATAAGAAATTGCGTTTTTTCTGACTCGTTTTTAAATCCATTTTCGTTCTCAAACGCATCCAATTTTCATATCCTCTTATTTAGGAGCTATATAATGTGATGTATTGGTCAGTTTTTGGATAAAGATGGAATATATTTCAAAAAAGGCTACCAAAAAGGGTATTTTGAACAGAATTTTCCGAAATCATCGTGACTGAAAAGTTAAGGAAGTGTTCAAATAAGAAATTGCGTTTTTTTCTGACTCGTTTTTAAAGTCATTTTTGCTCTCAAACGCATCCAATTTACATATCCTCTTATTTAGGAGATATATAATGTGGTGCATTGGTCAGTTTTTTGATAAAGATGGAATATATTTTAAAAAAAAGCTACCAAAAAGGGTATTTTGAACAGAATTTCCCAAAGTCTTCGTGATTTGAAACTTTAAGAAGGTTTTCACATAGCAAATTGCGTTTTTTAAAGACTCATTTTGAAATCCATTTTCGCTCTCAAACGCATCCAATTTACAGATCCTCTTGTTTAGGAACTATATACTGTGACTCATTGGCCAGTTTTTTGATAAAGATAGAATATATTTTTAAAAATGCTGTTAAAGTGAGAATTTCGCACAAAATTTTCCGAGGCAATCATGATTAAAGAATTAAGGATGTATTTAAACAACAAATCGGTTATTTTATGACTCATTTTTAAATTAAATTTTTTTCTCAAATGCATTCAACTGACTGTTTTTTGTTATTTAGAAACTGTATAATGTACTGTTTTGGTCGATTTTTTAATAAATTCAGAGTTTTTTTCAAAATATGTTGTCAAAATGGGGATTTGAGCTGAATTTTTCTTAAGATGATTCTGATAAAACCAGTTTTTGCAGAAAAATGAATTTAACAATTTTTTTTAAACGGCCAAATGAGGTTAGTAAACTGGGTTTATTTCTAATCATATAAATTTTTTTCGTTGAAATGAGCACTCTTCGAAATCTACCTCCGCCTATAGGCCAAGCCGACAGGGATTTATTTTTATTAGAAATCGTGTTGTTAAAACTCTATTTATTATTATACAGTGTGCCTCTTTTTATTTACCAATAACTAATTTCTAAATCTTTAGTTTTAGAGTTATACTTCTAATTGTAAAAATGTTTCAAATTTTGTTCTGCATCACATAAAAATAAATTTACATTACATTTTAAATAGATTAGAAATTACGAATTTTATTCAATGCTTCAGCCCTTTATTTAGAAAAAGTTTTTTCATGTTCTAACAAGTAAAACAATAAAAATTTATTCTTGTAGGCTCAAAACTTACTGAGTTATAATACTTAGAAATTTATAAAATTCTTATGTTTTACTCACCATTACTAGAAAAACATGTTTTTAGTATCAGAAAATGCCAAAAATGCGTGAAATTCAAAGTATCATACACTGTAAAAAATCAATAGGCCAGATTACAACACAACGTGCGGGTAAAAAAATCGCCATCAACTTGTGTAGTAAATTTCAAGTATGCTGTAAATGAATGCGTGCTTGAATTTTCAAGAACGTTTATGTAATTTTACGACACAGTGTGTTGTAAATTTCAAATATGTTGTAAATGAATCTGTGCTTGAATTTTTCAAGAGAGAGATATAATTTTACAACACAGTGTGTTGTAAATTTCAAGAGTGCTGTAAATGAAGGCGTGCTTGAATTTTCAAGTACGGTGATGTAATTTTACGACACAGTGTGTTGTAATTTTCAAGTACGGTGTAAATGAAATCGTGCTTGAATTTTCAAGTATGGTGATGTAATTTTACAACATTGTGTATTGTAAACTTCACGTTTGTTGTAAATGTATGCGTGCTCGAAAATTCTCGCACGGAAATGTAAATTTACAAAATAATATGTTGTAAATGAGTATGTGCTTGAATTTTCAAGCACGATGATGTATTTTTACTGCACTAAGTCTTTTAATTTTTAAAATTTGTCTTAAATGAAATTTCAATCACAGCGATGTAATTTTGCAGTATTGTATGTGTAGATTAAATGCATCTCCGAGTTAAATAATATTTAATACATTATAAAAATTTCAGAGAGGGGGGGGGGGAGTTTCGGTGTATTTTGAGGAAGAGCAATTTTCAAGTTTTTCCGAGCCGCTCACGTTGATACACCATAGAAAAATTACATTTTATATTATGAATATTTTCCCTCCTCCCCCCCCCCCCCCGATTTGGGCAAATTGGAAGGGCACTTTATGAACTTTTTTGAAATCGTATAGCATTTCCATCATTTTACACCAGACTTCTTTACTAAGTGTTCCGATGAGTAGTATTTATGATGTATAAAAACTTCAAAGAGGGGGGGGGGGGTTGCATTCTGAAGGTCGCGATTGTAATTTTGCTTATTTCTTCACTTCATTTCAATTTTTAAAAGGCTATAACTTTGCTTCTATGGGAGCTACAGCGGGGAGGGGGAAGGAATTCTAGCATAGCTTACTTTTCCTCGGCGTCCTTTTTGCTATTTCAGTTTTCAAGTGTTTCTCATAAGACCGTTTTGGGGTGGGGGATAGGGGGGCATTCTCATTTTTTGATGTAATATGTCTATTGAAAGCTTATGATTCATACATTACAAATCTAGCACAAAAAAAAATCTCCCGTCATTCTGGGTCACGATTCATAATGAGTTAAAATTTAAATTTCTCAAACTTCTTCAAGGTTTTCTCTAAATCGGCATCTGAAAGAAATCGTGCCAATGTGATGTATGTATGACATCTGTGCCATATAAATATTATTCAGTATTTTTTTATTGCATTTTTTGTATATAAAATAATTTGCATTATTTTTCATGTACAATAGCGCATTAAATGAAAATTACAATTTTTGCAGTAGTAGTTTATAATAATGAATAAAAAACACTTTATTTAAAAATATTTCATACATATACATGACGTCATTTCCTTTGTCGCCGCTCTCATGGAGCTAATAAGAATTCCATGCTTCTCAACAATCAACTAATTAAAACTACTCACGAAGAATGCTCAGTTGCCTTCATAGTATATAGTTAGAAATTTTTTTTTCTTTTGTGTATAACATCAAGAAGAAGCTTTGCATGCGAAATTAAATGACGCTAAAAAAAAAAGTACCGTCGTTTCTTTTTTTTTTTTTTTTCTTTTTTCTTTTTTTTTTTTTTTTTTTTTTTTTTGTTTAAGAAATCAGTTAAGTGTTTATTTTTTTATGGATTAGACTGAGCAATATAACTTCTATTTTAGTGTATGAGAATCGCGTACTGTAAATATTGAGTTGGATGTAAATGATTTTCCTATAAACATTTTATCTTCTAGTTATAATTTGAGAATTTCGTACCAGGCCAATATTTTAAACATATAGAATAACAGCTGGTGGATTCTCCCTTAATAAATACTTTGCAAATATTAAATATTGTATAAAATGTGTATAAGTTATATTTTAGATTTATGCTCTTTTTTGCCTTTACATTGTTCTTAAATTGTGAAATATAATTGAATAGTAAAAAAAAAAAAAAAAAAAAAAAAAAAAAAAAATCTAATATTTTTATTTTATCTAAAAAAAGAGTGAAAAACTCCAGAGAGATTGTACTTATCTTTAGGGGAATTCTCGGTTTTGTACTCGTAGAGTTTTAAAAACCCATAAATGAATAGATATCCTATTGATGCAAATTAAATATGGTAATGGTTAGACAGAAAGAGTGTAAAAGTTTTTCACATTTTTATAAGGTGTATCCATTTGTAATTACTGTAATAAATCACAATCAAACAAAAAGTTTTGTTAGAAATGTTGAAAGAATTTGTCTATATCTTATTTTGTGTACAAAAAATATTACTATTTGAAATTAACATAATCAAAATGTCTTTTATTATTTTCTAATATTTTTTATAGTATCTAAATGCTTGCTCTGTAAGTAATAAAACATTAAATTCCATAAAAGCTTACTCAACTAGCAAAATACATATTTAAACACTGGTATAATTCTGACAGCAGTAATAACATTGTTCAACAAATTTTAATGAGTTTTCTTTCTCTTGTTGTATGTTAAACAAAAATTTTTACCACCTTCTATAATTTTGCAAAATTTTAATTTCAATTTTTTAATTACACTTTCATTTTATTGATAATAACATCAAATAAACATGTTACTTGTGTTTAACATTTTGAGTGCCACACCAATCATTGGTGACAGATATTGAACTTTCCATTTAGTCACCCCAATGTTTGACAGTGGTATAGAATATAATATAAAACAATATATATATATATATATTGTTTTAAGTAATTGTTTAAAATTCATTTAAAATTTACTTAACTTATTTATTAGAAAATTATTATCCTTATATATAAGGCAGCTTAAACGGAAACTTCAGAGTTAGTCATCGATGACTGACGTGGCACTCAGTGTAGCCCCTGTCCCTGCCCACGAAGACACTCGCGAGCTAATGTGATTCCTATGGGGAGGCATTTTTCTAAAAAACCTTCGCTTTTTAACATTTTAAAGTTATTTTTATTGCATTGGATAGCTGAAGTCAGTTTCAAGATGGCTACTTGATTATTTTTTCAATTTTGGTCGCAAGTATTTTTTATAAAGTTACTTTCACTTTTGGAACCGGTTTTGGAAGCGAAAGTATCTGCAACCAAAATCGAAAAAGTAATCAAGGAGCGATCTTGAGAGGAACCTCCGCTACCAACGCAAAAAAATTAGAAAATGTCAAAATGCAAAAGCGTTATTAGAAAAATGTTTGTTTACTTCAGCTGACTGTGAGGATTAACACATTTTTTTTTTCACATATTTTTTCTAATAGAATAAATATTTGTGTTTGGTTCAGTTTTCTTAACAATGCGAAAATTTAGGTTTACTTGTCAGAGAAATAGGAGGGAGAGGGAAAGTAACTGGTCCTGCATAGCACTAAATTTTTTTAATTAGTGATCTCATTGAATTTTTGATGGTCTCGGATTAGCAGAACCAACAAGGGTTTTGAATGCTTTGTATATACGGTCACCTTTGTGAAATCTGCATACTTTAGAGACAAAAGTTTTTTGGATAATTCATTCTTGTAGATTATACATCATCCCTCTGTTTGCATTTAATTTTTTTAAGTCTGATTATAAATTAGGAACAAGTGTGCAAAAATTACAATAGAAAAGAAAAAAAAATGCTATATTGATTTGATAAATTTAATAAGATTAAAGAAAATTTAAATTATATGTAATATCCATAAGGAATATATTTAAATATTTATTCACTGGAAAATTGATAACATAAATGTATCTGTGCACCAAATTTAACTTTATGGGTTTAACTGTTAATGACAGTTTTCACCGTTTCCATTCCAACATGTATTGCAGATAATAGATCATTGCGGATTACACATCAGCAGATTTCACAGAGTTGACTGCATATTGTATATATATACACTACTAGGGGAGCCCCGCCCCCCTGCTCGCTATGCTCGCCAACCCCCCCGCGTAATCGCTTCGCGATTCCAAATTATTGGCTACCCCTGCTTGCTGCGCTCGCCAATTCCCATTGGTATAAATAAGCAGTTGCAGACCTTTCAAATGATGTGTCACACGACTGGTGTTGTAAAGAAATTAAAAATGTGCCCCCCTGGGGGGCAGAGTGGGAGGCGACACAAAAGACATCCATAATATGAATAAGCAGCTGCAGACCTCTCAAATGATATGTCACACGACTGGTGTTGTAAAGAAATTAAAAATGTGCCCCCCTGGGGGGGCAGAGTGGGGGTGACACACAAGACATCCATAAAATGAATAAACAGTTGCAGACCTTTCAAAGGATGTGTCACACAATTGGTGTTGTAAAGAAATTACAAAATGCGCCCCCTCTGAGGGCAGAGGGGGGGGGGTTACACACAAGATATCCATAATATGAATAAGCAGTTGCAGACCTCTCAAATGATGTGTCACACAATTGGAATTGGTGTTGTAAAGAAATTAAAAATGTGCCCCCATGGGGGGCAGAGTGGGGGATGACACACAACACATCCATAATATGAATAAGCAGTTGCAGACCTTTCAAATCTTGTGTAACACGACTGGTGTTGCAAAGAAATTAAAAATGCGTCCCCCTTGGGGAGCAGAATGGGGGATAATACACAAGACATCCATTATATGAATAAGCAGTTGCAAACCTCTCAAATCTTATACTATAATGCGAGCAAAAATTGTATGTGTGTGTGTGGGTAAATTTTATCTCAAAAACGGCTCTAACGATTTTCACAAAAATTTGGATTTTACCATTTTCGGGCACGAGAAGACCATTGGACTAGGTCCCATGTTCGGGAAAATTCGATTACTGGGTCATTTTGGGTCATAATGGGTCAGGATAAAGCTATTTATATCTATAGAACGGCTGGATCGATTTTAAGGAAATTTTGTACCCAATCGTTTTTTGGTATGAGAAAAGTATTGAGCTGCGTCACATGTTCGAAAAATTTCGATTAGTGGGTCATTTTTGGGTCATTATGGGTCAAGCCATTTTTATCTAAAAAACGGCTCTAACGATTTTGACCAAATTTTATATTTTATCGTTTTGGATTACAAGAAGACCATTGGGTTAGGCAACATGTTCGAGAAAATTCGGTTAGTGGGTCATTGTGGTTCATGCTATTTTTATCTAGAGATTTTCTCACGCAATTTTGACTAAAAAATTTCATTCTATGGTTTTCGGGCACGAGAAAAACATTGGGCTAGGTTACACATTCGAGAAAAAATTTTAATGGGTCATATTAGGTCATTAAGGGTCTGGGTCAAGCTATTTATATTTAAAGAACCGCAGAATCAATTTCATCGAAATTTTGCCTGTAATAGTTTTTTGACACGAGAAAGCTAATGGGCTCCCACGATCGAGAGATTTCGATTATAAGAATCATTTGTGGGTCATGATGGGTAAAAATGGGTCATAGTCAAGCTATAGCTAAAGAACAGGTGGATCGATTTTAACGAAATTTTGTATACAACATTTTTTTGGCACGAGAAAACTATTGGGCTAGGTCTCAGTTCGAGAAATTTCGATTACTGGGTCATTTTGGGTCATAAAAGGTCTGGGTCAAGCTATTTATATGTAAACTACGACAGTATCAAATTTAATGAAATTTTGTATGTAGTTTTTTGACACGAGAAAATTAATGGGCTATCTCACATGTTTGAAAGATTTCGATTATAAGAGGTTATGGGTCATTATATTATGAGTCATGATGGGTCATAACGGGTCATGTCAAGCTAGATCGAAAGAACACGTGGATCAGTTTTAACGAAATTTTGTATACAACATTTTTTGGCACGAGAAAATCATTGGGCTAGGTAACATGATCGAGAAATTTCGATTAATGGGTCATAAAGGGTCATAAAGGGTCTGGGTCAAGTTATTTATATTTAAAGAACGGCAGGATCGAGTTTAACGAAATTTTGAGTGTAACAATATTTATACACGAGAAAACTAATGGGCTAAGTCACATGTTCGAGAGATTTCGATTATAAGGGTCATTTGTGGGTCATGATGGGTCATGGTCAAGCTATATCTAAAGAATGGGTGAATCGATTTTAACGAAATTTTGTATACAGCATATTTTTGGCACGAGAAAATCATTAGGCTATGTCACATGTTCGAGAAATTTCGATCAATGGGTCACTTTTGGGTTATTCTAATTTTATCTAGACAATGTCTCGCGCAAATTTGACTGAATTTTATATTCTATCGTTTTCGGACACAAGAAAATCATTGGGTTAGGTCAGATGTTTCAGAAAACTCAATTAATGAGTCATTTTGGGTCATAATGGGTCAAGGTCAAACTATTTATACCTAAAAATTGGCTCAATCGATTTTATCTAAATTTTGTATTTAACGTTTTTCGGCACGCAAAAATTAATGAACTAAGTCACATTTTCAAGAGATTTCGATATAAGGGTCATTTGTGGGTCATGCTAATTTTATCTAGAAAATTGTTCTCACCATTTTCAGTATATTTTCTATTATATCGTTTTCGGGCAAAAGAAAACCATTGAGATAGGACACATGCACGTAACAATTCAGTTAGTGGGTCGTTTTAGGTCTTAATGGGTTCGGGTCATTCTAATTATATATAACAACGACTCAGTCAATTTTACCTAAATTTTGCAATGGAACGTCTTTTGTCACGAGAAGACTATGGAGCTGAGTTGCATATTAAACTAAATTATATTAGTGGGTCATATCGCTTCATTGCTGAATGCTGTCATGCTAATTTTACTTAAGAAATGGCTTAAACGATTTTGATTCATTTTATACTCTACTGTTTTTGATTACCTGAAGACCATTGAGCTAAGTCACATGTTTGATCATATGTGATTAGTGGATCATTTGGGTAAAAAAGGGTCAGGATCACGAGACTATGGCAAAAGCCAATAAGTTGGCGATATTTGACAAAATACTGACGAAATTTGGCCGAAAAATCGACTATTAAGGTTACGAAACCAAAACACATATTTGGCGCCAAATGAAAGAATGTGTCCAAATTTGGTTATATCTGGCAAAAAATATTGTCTTTCAGAATGTGAAGAAATTTCTTATACATTCTTAATAGTCTTCGAAATGCATAGTTAAACTAATCAGAGTCGAGCTATAAAAGTGATTTGGATTGATGTCCTTTCTTTGTAAATTTTAAAATAAAGTAAAATTTATGAACATGTGCATACAAACATAGTTGATTGTTTTTATAAATAATACTATTATTAATAACATGTTTTACAGTAATAATACTATATCGAGTTGAACACAAAGTTAATTTTGACCGAGATGAGCTCGGTCACCCCTGCTAGTGATGTATTAAACGACTGGTGTTGTAAAGAAATTAAAAATTTGGCGAAATATTACAGTTATCGCCAAGTTGGCGTCACATTTGACAACTAATTTTGGTCGCCAAATTTGGCGATATATCACCAAGTTGGCGACAAATTTGGCGATTGTTGGCGATGGTAACCTTTCCTCTCTTTATGGTAACCCATACGGCGATGCATAGACGGAGCCCTTTTCTGATTGGTCTATTCGACTCATGGAAGGAGTGGACAACCCGGATTCGTTAGTTCCGGAAATGTTCCACATCAGCATCATTCCAGGAGTCATTCCTTTTAAGGCTAGTTTTTTTTACTATAGAAGGACATGGCCACTGATGAGCGTCTACTTGCGATTTTAGGCATTTTGTTAAATATCTAGAAAAATACATAAAGGAATTATCCCGAAACTCTTAGTGTATAAATATAATACTACAAGTCATACATTTCCGTGAAGATTTTTCTAAGAAACTCCGTAGGGGACCGTCAACAAATTAAAAAAGAATGAATATCTTTTGGATAACCCTGTTAAAACTAATGTAGCAAAAGCGCTCAAACTCTAGATTATGATTAAGTGGATTATTGTAATAAACTGTGTTCATTTTTATGCGAATAGTGTGTAACTCGTAGAGAAATTAAGGTTTTTTATAAAAATGGTCCCAATTTTTGCCAAGTTTTTTTGCTTATAATTTGCAGCGTTCTTAAGGGGCTCAGGGGTTGAAAACTTTTCAAAAAATCGATTTTTTTATGATCTAGTTTGATTATTCAATTAATTCTTAACTCAATGCAAAAAACCGCATAATAATATCTGCATTTTTAACGGAGTTATAAGCATTTATGTATCAACATTTTCATAGCCGCATCCATATAATTTCAACTTAAAGTTGCGTTTTCTCAAATCTTGATTTTTGACGACTAACACCAAGATTTAAAAAAAACTATTTGTTAGAATGGCTTAATTGTTTTTTTTTTCATGCATGCATATAACATTATTATCTATAGAATGAATTAATATATTTTAGATAGTTTAATTAATATATTTTAGATAGTTTAATATTTTGAGTATTTTTAAGGGGGGGGGGGTAACTTTTCAAGTTTGAGATTTTTTTTAACATTTTTTTTTTAAGTTATAGTTATATCCTTAATTCATTCTGTAGCTCATGATTTTATATGCATGCAAAAAAAAAAAAAAAAAAAAAAAAAAAAAAAAAGACCTATTACATTAAATAGTTTTTTTTTTTTTTTTTTTTTTTTTTTTTTTTTTTTAAATCTTGGTATGTTAGTCGACAAAAATCAAGTTTTGAGAAAACGCGACTTAAAGTTGAAATTATATGGGGGCGTCTATGAAAGTGTTGATACATAAATGCTTATAACTCCATTAAAAATGCAAATATTTTTATGCGGTTTTTTGCATTGAGTTAAGAATTAATTGAATAATCAAACTAGATCATAAAAAAATCGATTTCTTGAAAAGTTTTCAACCCCTGAGCTCCCTTAATATAAAGTAACATTCTTTTCTGAAAATATGACAAATAATATAGCACACAATACTCTGTAACTAGCAGTGGCGTAGCTAAGAGGGGGCGTCCGCTCCGGGCGCCGAGGCCTAAGGGCGCCAAATTGAGAGAAATTGTTATATATCTATATTTGGGGTGGGGGCGCAAAATTTCTTGCTGGCCCCGTTCGCCAAAAAACATAGCTACGCTACTGGTAATTAGAATTAAAAAAAAATAATGAAAAGTTTAAGAAAAATGAATAGGTTTACTAAATAATTTTTCACTGCGCAGCCATCAACGATATCAAAATTTCATTTGCATTTTATGTTAGCTAAATGTATAGAGCAACTTTTGTGAAAGTCGCGAAGTCATAACTTGAAAATTCTGAAAATAATCGTAAATAGAATAAGTTGAAAATCCGTTATTCACAAAATGAAGCAAAAACAAAAGGGATTTTATTCAAACGTAGTAGTACGTCGAAGCTTGTGTATTCTCTAGTGACACTAATCAATGAATATATGGATACAACCATATGGCCATTTCCGATTTACTAATTTTTGAAATTGGCCAGTCCATTTTAGGACACCCGCTATTTGTAGTTTATATATTATTAAATATTTTATTACAAAAATTAAATTTGAATTTTGTTGCAAACCTTGCATTTAAACACAATGTAGAATTATATGCTTAATGACGAATATTTAACAACATTGGTAAGACATTTTATTGTAGAAACAAAAAATATGTACAATTTTCTTATCAATAAAAATATATATACAATTTTTTTTAAACTACATGAATAAATAAATTTTTTTTAAATTCTATTAATAAACATAAGAAATTAATGCTTGAATCACATTCGTAACTATGTAAAATTTACTTAAAATAAATCAATTAAATAAAAACATTTAATAGCAATCAATTGCTATTTTCATTTTCAACAATTTTTTCCGTACAGAAATCATTGCCTTATTTAAATTGCAAAAATAAAATTTAAAATGCAAAAATTTTCTTACAAAAAAAAAAGGCCTTGCCAAATATGTTATTATTATTATACGCTATATCACCAAAGGTGACTGGTCACTAGATGTTTTGTTAAATATCTAGAAAATGCATGAGAAATTATCCTGAAAATCTAGGAGTTTATAAACGAAATAGCTCAGGTCGTATATTTCCATGAAGATTTTTTTTCCCAAAACCTCATGGAAGACCATCAACAAATTGAAAGAAAACTAATATATTTTGGATAACCCCATCAAAACTAACGTAGCAAAAGTGTTCAAACTGTAGATTGTTATTAAGTGGTTTATTGTAATAAACTGCGTTCATTAAAAAAAAAAAAAAAAAAAAAAAAAAAAAAAAAATTAAGTTTTACATAGAAACAGTCAAAAATTTTGCCATGTTTTTTATTTATAATTTGTAGAGTTCTGGATATAAAAAAATTTTATTTTTTGAAATTATGACAAACAACATTCTAGAAAATAATCTGTAATCAAAATTTAAAAAGTAATAATTTTCCTCCCCTTTTGTTTCCTCCTTCAACAGGCTGAACTTTTCAGAATGCACCTAAAAATTAAATAACAAATCATTTAACTATTTAGTAAAATATGTTTGAAAATATCAATATCAGTTATACATAAAAGTATGATTGAAATAAGCTAAAGAACAAAAATATACATTAAAAGCAACATATTGCAAGTAAACTTTTTTTTAATGTTTGAGTGTCAAGAATATCTGAAGTATTTTAATAAACAAAATCTTGCGTAATTAATGCTTTATAAAGCAATTCACAGAGTGCAAAAAATTCTTGTTCATGTAAGTTTCTACTTAATACTAGCATAGAGAGCAAATTTATGCTATGTAAATAATTAATATCATTCATTGTTATCATTTGCAAAGTTCTACATTAAAAAAATATCCAATAAAAGTTTTTTCACCCCTAGCAGATAAATTATTAATCATTTTATGTTGCATTTGTCTTCCAATATTTTCTCATAACATCAGTGTGCCTGTAAGCAGATCTTACAATGGAATTCTCATTGCATCTGCACATTAGAGAATATAAAATTAAAGTTTCTATAAGCAAGGGAATAAATAAAGAGACAACGGTCACTCCGAACAACGGGTACCTCCGAATACCGGTCATGTTTCAGTGTTACCAAATCTTTTCCATATAAAGAACATTACACTTAAATAAAAAATACAGGGTCGACCCTGCATTTTTTCTTTTTCTTTTTTTTTCTTTTATGTTATGTTTAAATACTAGAACGTCCGGAAAATGTTACCCAATCTTAATCAAAAACGTTTTAATACCAGAATTTTTATTAAAAATAATTTTATTCGTTTATTTCACCTAGATTTCTTAATAAGATTAGGAAAAAAAATGCTGATTCAAATCGAATTTTTTTTTTATTTGATGGTGTCAAATCGATACTAGCTGGACGTTTTACTGTTAACTACAACTGAGGTAGAAAAGAATGTGGTGATTTGATTTTTTTTTTTATTTAACGTCCTTACAATTTCTTTACTGATATCTATAGATTGCTAAGCAAAACTCCGTTCTTAAATATTCGTGACGAAGGAAGGGGGAGGGGTGACGGAATTTAAGTATGAGCAAGCACTAGTCATTTTTATTTTTTGTCAATCCTGTTGTAATATTTCTTGTCTAAGTGCAGCGGGTATTTTTCATTAAAAGGATGGATTCAAAGTGAATTTTTTTTTTTTTTTTTTAATTAAGTTAGAAGTTTAACCCGTTTGCTACAAGAAATTGTTTAATTTTTAATCTTATTGCTTAATATAGCAAGTTTTTCAAAACAGACAATTTTCTCTAACTGAATTGTGAAACTTCTCTGTTTAAAAACTAAACTTTACGCTAAAAAGTAATTGGTGAGGGTGAAGAAGGAAGTAGTTTCAGGGAGTTTAACTGTTAAAAATTGGGTGTAAATACACAATTACATTATACACTAATTTCCCAAAACTTATTTTATGGAATTTTTTCATTAGCTATCTGAACCTCTCACTGTCTCAATAATTTGATTAATGTAATTATTGGAATTTAGTATTTTAAACTCATAAAAACAGTTATTTATGTTATTTTTTGTAATGTGTTCATTACTGGAATTTTGTGTGTTTTGGTATGTTTCTGTTATTTTCAAAAAAAGTTTTAATTAATATTGGAAATCATAGATTATATAAGATCTAGATCAATATTAGATCAATATAATATTTAAAAAAAAAACTCGATTATAACTATTAATTAAAAGAATAGATTTTAAAGAATTTCTTTAAGAGTGTCAGTTACTGACACATTTATGCTAGTTATATGTGTGTGTTTGCATCTTCTTATTTTATACAAAATTATTTTCTATATTAAAAAAAAGAAAAAAAAAACTTAACAGTATTATTTTACAAAAACGTTTATGTTGGATAAAGTTTGGGTGTTTCTATTTATTTCTGATATTAAAACTAAAATTTGATTCTTAATGAAATTTATGGCTGTGAGATTACCTATAAATAATATTGATAGATTAAAACATTCACAGTAGACTCCCTCAAATCCACGTAACTTGGGACCAGGGATTTTGTGGATTTTAGAATTTTGCAGATTTCTGGACATTGCTTTATTTACACTTTTTAAACTGTAATTTGAATGCAATTCATAATGCAATCAAAACTATAATGAATGCTTACAATAGTATAGTAAAATATTAAAAAAGTAATAAACTAAAATAATAAAAATTTACATAATTTTTAATATCATTAAAATATTAAAAGCAAAGGTCAAGTTAAATAGCAATAATGTATGGTTAAATATTCATCATAAAGATGAATGTTTTCCTAAATTATTCAGTGAAACTTGCCTCATACAAGTACTTTAGTAATGCACATCAAAATCATAAAATAAGGAAGTTTTATTTCAGGTTCAGCCAGACTTAATAATCAAAAAAAATTTATACATAAATATATTTGGTAAAAATTTTGTGACTATCAGACATATCAGTATCTTGAATATTTTCAAAAATAAATGTATTCTTCCTTCATGAAAAAACATGAATTCAGTAATATTAAAAAAATTGCGAATTAAAATATAATGTGAAATTTAAATAAAGCTAAAAAATTAAAAAAATTCCCCTATATCTAACCTGAAATCTTCATTGTTTACATCTGTAAATTATGTACGAATTTTGAGAGCTGGGATTTTAGGGTTGTAGATTTTAAGGAGTGTACTGTACTAAAAATAGTGTAAAATTTAAGATTTTATCATACGTATTAATTAGAAATAAATTTATCATGTGCGTCTACTGTTAGCATATTTACTTAATATATAAATTTGAATTTACTATTCAAAAAGTCTTTTTTTTATTATTCTTATTTGCATGTTTTAAAACCTGGCTTAATGTTTAATAACTTAATCATACCAAGGAGAAAAATATATTTCACACTTGCATTTTTTTATCAACTGAAAATTTTAATGAACAAGATAAGAGCTGGGTTTACCTAATTTATTTTACAATTATTGTCTTGCAAAAATTGCATGTTTCATTTTGATTGTAATAGACAATACTAAACCTTACATATTAATGGTCATTTACAAAATTGCACTTATTTTTACGTTGTAGGACCAGAGTTTGTTACTAAAAGTAGGGTAACATCCCCAGTAATTGGCACTTTAAGAATTTGTCTTTAAACTTACTTCAATTTTCATTACAAAGAAATAAGATATTTACTTGGAAATATTTTTAAATCAAAGAATGCATATCTGTGCATCTATTTTGCCCACTAAAAGCACAAAAATTTGAAAAATTATTTTTATAAAAATATATTTATAAAAATATATTTATAAAAAGTTGCTGAAATCACCAGTAATTGGCACCCAGAGCACCAATGTATGACACCTTGTGATTCAGTAATTGGCACAAGTTTATATTTTAAAAAAAAAAACTTTACATTTTGCATTGGGTTTAATCGCTTTAAATGAATTTACTGTAGATGGAGATGCCATATTTCAGTTTTTTGAGAGTAAGAAATCAGCATATTAGTCTGAAATGTGAACACTTTAAAACAATACTAATATACTTGTATTAATACTCAGTAATTGTCATGCTGTCCCCAGTAATTGTCATATGAAGCTTTAATGGATTCCAATTACTGATAATATTTCATATTTTCAAATGAAAACTAATGATAAACAAAATTAGTCTATAACTTTAAAAGTATTTCCAAAATAAGTGGTTTAATCTCAAATTCCTTGCGAATTCCTTGTAACTGGAATAGGTGCCAATTACTTGCCAAGCACCATTAATTGGCATCTATCATTAATTCAGAAACCCAAATATTTGTGTCGAAAATACTTTTACACAATTAAAGTAACCCTTTTTAACTAAACAAAACTGTTGTCAATTAAAATTTAAAATATATTATAAATCAGATAATAATGAATTGAAAAGCATGCCTTCCTTAAACGAAAAAAGAAGCATTTGCAACAAAAATGGCTAATTTCATACAAGCCATAATTGTTTCTCTTTCCGAGGCACTATTGTCATCTAGTAGCATAAGTCCAAGTTATAATCTTTAACGTAAATCAGCATATAACTGGTATATGGTCTTGCATTTTTAAAAGACTGGATATAAATCGTATTTTAGGACATGTTTGTAGGATGTGTCAATCACTGGTGCATGCCAATTACTGGGGGTGTTACCCTAGAGTTTTAAAAGCTGCTGTACATAAAAATTTTATGTTTATTTACAAAACCCAGTAGTCAAATTTTATTGTTAAATTGCATTTACCAGATTATAATGAATTATATATATATATAAGACCATTAATAGTAAACAATATTAACCAATTGAAATTAACCATTGAATTCAATAACTTATATCACATTATATATATATACATATAGTTGCTTATAATTAATTTTACAATATGTTATAAAAATTTCCAATATAATTAGGTTATTTTATTTTATACTTCTGCCTTCCATGTAATCTGACAATCTATCAAACAAAACCAGAAAACACATAATTATGTTCCAGGGCATAAGGGAAAAGGGGGCTCATGATGATAAAGTTCTCTCCATTAAAATAAAAACAGTTTAATATTTTAATTCACAGAAATTGTTAAAAATGTATTTTTTGTCTAAAATATTTGATTATAATCGATGATAAAATCAATCTATTTATAAAAAACGCTATAATTATTAATATCTATGTTAGTAATAAATGACGAGATCCATATACCAAGGTCTTCAAATGCAAATTCTTTAGATTTCTTTTGAAGCAATTTTATTTAATATTTAAAGCATTAACTTACAATTTCATCTTTTTAAAATTTATATTACAGTAGAACCCCGCTAATTCGGATCCCGTTAATCCGGATCGGTTTGGTCATTTTTTTTTTTTTTTTTTTTTTTTTTTTTCAAGTTTGAGAAGCGATTGGCTAATTTTCATAACATTAACTTGTTCAATCGTCGTATTCTGAATTTAAAAAAAAATCTGGCCTCTTTTTGGAAGAATTAAGCAAAGTAAACATTTTTTCTGTCTGTATATATTCAATAAGTTTAACATAAAGGTGATTTTCTGTAAGTATGTTTTATTTTATTTCATTTCCTTTTAATTCTCCGGATAATTCGGATTGGGTCCGATCCCAATGAATCCGAATTATCGGAGTTTTGCTGTATTTTAATAGTTAAAAGTATTTTAATAGGAAATAAGGATTTCAAGAACTTACACTCCAAAACCTTTTTTTTTTTTTTTTTTTTTTTAACTTGCTCCTTTCCCCCCAGAGAAAGAAAAAAAACTTTAAGTTATTTGATAATTGTTATTTTCTGAAATTCAGTATTTATAAAAATAATTGCATTTTGTAACAAAAATTTCAAATTATAGGCAAGATAAAAATTATCCTTTAAAATTATTATTAATATCTTAAACATTAGATTTTTTTTTTTTTTTTTTGAAAGGGGCATTTTGTTTAAGTTCTGATTCTGTATTCTAGCTGCAGTCATTAAAAACACTTTTCTATTTTTTAAGGGTATCTAATAATAAAATAGTTCACTAGAATAATTTAAGGGTTTTTTTTTTTATTCAAATCTGCTATTACAAAAATTTTGATGCACTTTGTGAAATATTTCTTGAGATCTCCAAATTAACATGAAAACTTTTATAATTTTTTAAAAGTTATTTTATCTGGTTAATAAAATTTATTATTATTTTTTTTTAATTTGCATAAACTTAGACTTGCATGATTTATACTAATGCAATCATACCAGTCAGGAAGCAGAAAATATTAATTACACAGTCAAAGAGAAGTTCGTAGGGTTTAATACCCATTTAAATAAAAACAATTAAATTACAAAAGTTGTTAAAAATCTATTTTCTGTCTTAAATGTTTTCTTATTCATGTCTGACACACACACACACACAAAGAGAGAGAGGGGGGAAAAATGGGTAATAAAATGAATATAAAATGAAATAAAAGATAATAAATTATGAAATAAGAAAATCTGCAGATAAATGGTTTCAAACATCAGTTCCGCAGTTTTATTTTTAAACTATTTTATTTAGTATTTAAAATATTCATCTCACAGTATCATTTATTTCATATTTGTAATATCAACTGTTACAAGTAATGTATCAGTTAGTCTCTGGAAGTTTAATTGTTAAAAATAGCGAGTCGCAATTATACACTAATACTACTTTAATAATAGTTTATTTGTTAAATTCTTATCTTTTAAATCCCCCTACTGCCAAAAAATTTGGTAGTTGCTAATTGCCTGATATATAATATTTTGTACTTTTACATATAACATTTTATAATACAATTTTTAAAAAAATGATCTTCTGATAATGCAATATTAAATGCAAACAATGAATGATTATAAAAAATATTTTATTAATTACTGGTATCCTAATTGATAAAAATTTAATTGAAAATAACTATTTTGTTTTATTAGTGTGTTTTCTTTTAATTCTGGTTTTAAATACACAAAAGCAATTATATTTATTAATTTTTATGGGGTTCCATTACTGGAATTAAGACTGTCTATTACTAATATCTTGGGTATTTTGATATTATTTCTGCTATTTACATTTAAATTTTGATTCCTATTGGGAAATAAGATTTTGAGAATGATTAAATATTGTTGATAGATAATATGATATTGAGAAGAAAAACTGGACTATAATAATTATAATTAATTAAAAAAAAATAATTTTTAAGGAATTTCCTTAAAAGTGTGTATCTGCACATATATTCTACATTTTAGATCTTAGGAATATATTGTATATATATATATATATATATATATATATATATATATATATATATGTATATTCTTTTTCTGATGTAGAAAAAGAAATTATTATTAAATAAAATCTTTTCTTCAAAGCTTGAGGACATTGAGAAAATAGAAAATCAATTTATTGCATATTAATTTCCAAATAAAATGTTGAAAAATATATTTATTTATTTATTTTTACTAAGGAATTGAATATTGAATAATGCAAAGTGAGAAATCTAAAGAGAAATTCTTACCTTTAACTTTTGGATTATGCTGGAGAAGTGAAGTAGATACATCAAGTCTTCAAAAATTAAAGTAGTAATGTGGCTGCTTTTTTAAAAACTATTCTTGGATGGTACCATGGTATCCCCCCCCCCTCGGGGAAAATTTAATTTTATTTCCTCTTCAGGGCCGAAGGATTTTGCGAATCTAAGCCTAATTCTTGTAAAGTGTTCTTTAAAAAATTCTAAAAAAATTCAGTTTTCTATGGAATCTTTTGAATTTCACATCCATGGCATAAGTTGTTATTGTGTATATTCACGCAAAAAATTGAATTATTTTCACTGATATTTTAATGTAAAAATGAATTTAAAAAATATATATATAAAGCATATTTTAACTATTTTTTCAGGTTAAAAAAATACAATATGATCACAAAACACTTATGTACCTTTAATGCAGGAACATATGAAACATTTTGCTCAAATAAGGAATGATCTGGTTAAAACAGGAATAGTTTCGGATCTAAATCATTTTTAACACATTCGAAAACAAAATAAGCGTTTTTCCGAAGGTTATTTTTTAACAAATAAGGCTAAATAAAACATTCAAGCAGCTTCTGCATGTTACTTTTTACTTATTATACAAACGTACATAAAAAATAATTTTAAATGTTTAATTAAAAACATTTTTGAATATTCAAAAATTACATGTAAATATATAATTAATCATAAAATTATATCAAATAAAAAGTGTAAAATAATTATAAGTAAAAAGCGAATAAGACTATACTTTAAAATATGCATTTCTATAAAGTTAATAAATTTAATAATTTAATGTGTATATATTGTAATGTATGCAAAAACGAAATATTAAATGAGGATTATTTGATAATAATGAGCAAACTTAAATGATAACTTAGAATACATTTATCAATTAATTTGTTGGTGTTAAAATATCTGTTTTTATATCTTATGTATTAAAACATGTTCCAAACTATAGATAAATTATGAAATTAAAAGTACTTAATAATAATTAATAATAAGGAATAAAACTTAATAGTAATTTTAAATATACTGATAAAAAATGCCACTAATCTTAAAAGGATTTTGAAATTAGAAATATATATATATATAATTAAATACATTGAATAAATCTATTCAATGTGTCATTTAACTTGAACTAAATATAGAATTACACAATCGAAAACTTTCTTTTCTTTTTGTTTCATTATTACTCAACAGAATTTGCGAAAACGAAGTAAAGTATAAAATAGAGTCACTGTTTCATTCTTAACAGATCCCAGCGCCTACTAATCACAACGATAGACATAATACGAATCATGAATTTCAAACCGGAATAAAAAAAAAAAAGAACCTCTAATACGCAATGTGTAGCCGCCGATTTACAAATAAAACTTTCCTAATTCAAATAAAAGTAAAAAAAAAGAGAGAGAGAGAGAGATAAGAAAACACGCATTAATTGGACTCTTGCACACTCGCACTCCCAATAATTGACATATTTATTTTATGTTTCAGCTCACCCCACCTACTCTTTCATCCTGCTAACTATAGCAGAAAGATTTGTGATAAATAAAAAATAAAGTTTTATTTGACTGACAAACGATTTATGGTCGAAAATAGATCCCTTTACAGAAGATCATCAATCAGAAACATAAGTTGAAAATTAAGTAAACACATTTTCTTTTCATTAAAGCATTTTTTTAAAACTAAATTAAAATATATGAAAAAAAAATCCTAATTAATTCCATTTTATTTTCTAGTTAGAATAGAATGTGTTCTACTGTATATAAATTCGAATACAATCAATATAAATATTTTGTATGCTATGCAATTTAAATTATACATTATACAATTCGTTTCAATCTAGTGGCACGAATACGAGTCGCTCAGGATCTGAGTAAATTACACACGATTCACAATAATAATTTAAGTCGTTCATATAATAAATAACTTTACGAAAAGGATTATGCTGAGTGAGATAGAAAAATGGTTATTTTTTATTCAATCGTTCATTTACGAAATAGAACAATTAGCAAGCAATTTAATTTTATAAATTAAAATACAATAAAAATATATATCTTGCATTCATACAATGAATAAAGGTAATAAATATAAGATTAAAACTTATTTTACTTACCTTGAATATTGATTATCCACATCTAATGTGTATCTAACATCCGATAAAATGGCGGCCTGAAAACAAAAGCTGTGAATTTTAATTCTCTTTTTATCTCATTGGCTCATTGATGTCATGTGATGCGTAAGTATCAGGTTATGTGTAAAATACTACACGGTTTGCTTGAAAATATTTTAATACGCATGTGCTGTATTTTTTCACAGCAAGACTTGCTTGATTTTGGCTGTAATTTTACAACATTTTTTTACAGTAATTAATTAAGTTTGTCTTAAAAAAAATTAAGTTTTTAATCACAAAGTAATCTTGATTCATCTTAGAAAACAACATTTATAATTACGTCAAAATTTTTAAAACATTTTGTTTGAAACGCCTTCTAATTAAACATCTGTCAGTTATATGTTATAAAAATAATAGGTTGTTGGAACCTGTTACCTGTAAAAGAGTGGAATGATGTAACATGTTAACCAAAAATAACTACATTTCCCATCTCTATTCTGTACCCATTTTGGGGTAGTGACATCGACGTAAAACTTAGCCTATGTTGGAACTAGGATTGTCACCATCATTTTGATATCATTATTTTTTAAATCGGTTCGTTAGTTCCTGATATTGCTTAAAAATAGGAATTTAATACGTTTTTAGAACGATTCTCATACGTTTCACTTTTTAGAAAATTTTCTTAGCGATCATTTATGTCTTACAAGTAATTAACATGACAATTTCATGTTTCTAGGGCATTCAATATCACAAAAATCCCAATTTTAGAACGTTTTTTGCTCCTGCACCCTCGGGATTAGTGACATCGATTTAAGATATAGACTATGTTTGATTCCGGGCGAATACCATCATTTTGGTACCATTGCTTTAGAAATCGTCTCGGTCGTCCCGGAGATTATACCCTACAAATAATGAAACTTTACCTCTTTATAATGTAGGTATAGGTAATGAGCACGATGTCGAAAACATAAATTATCAGGTATGCAAAAATTTCATATCAACTTTGAAACTACTAAAAGGGAGAGGACGTGAAGGTGATAGAACCATAGTGAAATACTTTTTATGGATTCAACGTGGTCAAACTTTACTACTTATAATGCTTACAAACAAATATCTGAGATTCACACGCTTCAAGTGACTGAAATTCAGACTTCTGAAAAAATGAAGACATTTTAAAACGTCTGAAAATTGAACACTCCATTTACATCATTTTAATTTAGAATGTAAAATATTTCATTAAAAGAATAAGGAAGTTATCAATAACTTATGGGGAAAGCCGGAAAGAATCCTTTATTTTTTTCCAATTATTTATTTTAATAATGATGCATATGTTTAGACAAATGCCTCCTCCACAATGAATGGATCTTTAAGTTTAATTTCTTAAAATTGTATACTAAATCCTCAAAAAAACAAGTAATGTGATAGTTTTAAATTTATTTTTTTATACATGCTATATTTTTACATATTGATTGTATTCTTGTGAAGAAGGAAGTTTTCATAAATATATTCTTTTTTATTAAATTGTATTTCCCCTCTATCTATAATGATAATATATTATTTAAGGCTAAATGAGAATCTTTTTTCTAATTTTACATTACACAGAAAATTATGCTTCAAATAGAAATTTTTTAAATTATAAAAAACAAAACAGAAGAATAGAAAATTGTTTAATTTGGGGAAATTTAATGGTCAAGAAAAGTCGTAGCAAAAAAAAGTGCATTTTTATTTTGCCGTTAATCAATACTCTTTAATTTACATTTAGATTTTTTCTTGTGTTTCATACGTTTTCTTTCTTTATCCTTTTATTCCAATATTTATATCGCTCTAACTTGAGACTATTCTTCGCAATTTTTCAAAATTGCTATTTTCAACAAAATAGATTTTTTATTCATTTATTTACTTTTGTATGTTACTGTTACTTATTTTATCGTTATTAGTATTCAAGCAAAATGCATGAGAAAAAAAATGATTTTATGCATAATTAATCTCAGTTCCAGATGATTACATTTCTGTTGAATATTCAAATATTCATCTTATAAAACATTTTTTTTTTTTTTTTTTTTTTTTTTGCGACGAAAGCATTTTTTTCAATATTTAGTAAAGCTTAACTAAAGTGAATTTTTCAAAAAAAATTTCACAGAAAAATTTGTCCGTTTTATGTGTTATATTTATGTGCTATTAAATTAAAGGTGCTAAAAGATATATTATAACCAGAAAATATAGTCTTTAGAAGTGTTTGAAATTAGTATTTTAGTCAGGGCGCGAAATTTCCACTCGCCAGCTCGCCATTAGCGAGTAAATATTTACCTTTGGCGAGTAAGTTTCGTCCTTTAAAATGCTGTGCTTCAAATCAAAGTATGCACAGCGATACACGGAAGTATTTAAAAATGAAGCGATGGTTTTTATGTTCTAAAATATGTAAAAATGCTCCGTCGCCTATTAATTCGTCTTTCCTACGGAGGAATGAAATTACCCTGCCTGCATTTGTCCCCTTCCCCACGCGCACGCACCAAAACCGAATTAGATCGCTATTCACTCCTGCGCGAAAAGGTCCAGGTTTCGCCACCTAAGCCCATAAGCATCATCTAAGCATTACCTAAACGTCACCTAATATCCCATATTTTTCATAAAAATGTAAAATATACTGGATTTAACGGACATCTCCTTTTAATAATCGTCAATTTAAATTAAATTTGTCATAAATATTTCATTTTCGGCGCAGGTGTGGGGGGCTGATGTCGTTGTCAGAATGAAGGTAAATAGTGGCGAGAAAAAATTTTAGTCTGGCGAGTATCTTTTAAGCTGAAATTTCATGCCGTGATTTAAGTATTTGGAGGGTATGATGCCTCGTAGAATGAATGTCTGTAAACCAAATTCGTAAAACTACACGTGACCGATGATAACGAAAACGAGTATTAGAAAACACCAGAAATTCGGAACTTGAAAAATAAAGATCACAGGAAGAAATCTAAGGTAATTGTGATGCTGAAAAAAAAGTCTTTTAAAAATAAGGATTAAATACGTTTATTTTTTATTGATAAGTTTTTTCTAGAATATTCTAGATAAATTCTGAAATCAGTCTTCCATTTCCAAACTTTTGCATGTCCAAAATATTAAATTTTTGCAAAAAACGAATTTTTTTTTTACTATCTTGAAAATGCAGGATTCCTTTTAAGTTTTTAATATTTATTTTTAATATTATTTTTAGCACTTTTATAAGACTATATAGAAATATTACAGTTTTATTTTATTCACAAAAAAAATATGCTGGACAAAATGTGTTTTGAAATCGAATAATTGACGTAATGAGTCCTGAACAAACTTGTATTCTGGCACAACAGTGTACCTAAACTAATCAGATGTGGCAAATCCAAAACTTTTTACGATTTCATATATGTTAATACTAAAAAAATCACAACCACACTGCAAAAATTAAATGGCAATGTATGCCCAACATGAGGATTCTAAAGGTTTGAAATTCCATCATTAGTTCTTGAAATACGATGATTGCAGAAATCGTGGAAAATGCAGCATAAAGTGCACCTGCTTGTCAATTTAACCCAAAACATAATCAACAAAAATATTAATCAAGGTATATTTGAATTTGAAGTTTGATTAAATGTATGAATTAGTTCTTGAAAGAGAGAGAGCTATTCGTGAAAACTCGCACATGCTGGTCTAGCAGCACCAATATTAAAACAGAACCAATTCATTAAGATAAACTAAATCAGGTATTTGATGAAAATCTGCGTATTAATTATTGAGATAGAGCTATTGTGGTAACCGTGAAAATGCAGCACAGAAGAGCCACCTATTGAATGATTTACACTAAAATATAAACAGCTCGAATTCATGTCAAGGACTTGCCGCATCTGAACTTAAATGAAATTCTGCGCATTACTTCTTGAGAAAGAAAATGGTATCATTTTGTTTATAGTCTTTGATTTAATTTATTACTATTATGCTATAAACAACAAAAATATTATTTTCAGCATCATAAGGATTTTAAAATTTTGAAAGATGAATTTTCTCATTTTAGTTACAAATAAAAATTAATAATAATGTACTACGATTTTCAGATACATTCTCAGGTATCTGAAAATCTTGTAATTCATTTAGTATACTAAAAAGTATAAAATAAGTAACTTTCATATTTCTAATTCACTTTAATTTGTTGTAAAGATTTTTAAAACAAATAATTACAAAGTACTCACATTTTCCTAAACAAAGGTAATTTCAAGAATGATTTGATATTTGTGTATTTTTTACTGACAAAAGACAAATTGTTGCCGTTCTTAATTAGAAAATTCTTCAACTGCCTAAGTAGAAAATGAACTAATTAAATGTTTTCGTTGAGACCATTGGAAACACACCTGTAAAAAATTGGCAAACTTAAATCAATCTAAAGTAACTTAATTTAGTACAGTATTGTTTGGAAAATGATGTACTATTTAAAAATGCAATTAAGTAGTAAAAGCGTCGTTATTTTCAAATTATCACTGTGAAAGTTCTTACAGAAACTACCTGCATTTATTTATTTTGTTTAAAAGAGAACTTTTAGAAAATTATTTGAAGCTTTTTTTATTTACAGTAAACTACTTTGTCTTTTTCTACAATTTTTCTACCAATAAAACGTAGCACACGAGAAAAAAAAAATAATACTTCAAAAGTAAGACAGTACGTATACTGTCATATTATCAATTGTTGACAGTATGCATATTGGTAATCATTTAGATACTACGAATTAATGTAATTTCAAACGCACCTAAAAAATCATTTATCATTTCCTCATAATCACATTTTAAATTAATATAACAAAAGTTGTAAGACAACACTTTTTTCTTCAAGTTATAATTAAATAAATATTATCGCTAATTGTATTTTTTAATTTTATTATGTAACAGATTAATTGACTGCTAAACACAGTTGCTTTTATTTAGTTTATTAGTCTTACCTGTAAGCAACAAAAATATTATTTTCAGAATCATAAAAAATATTTAAACATTTTTAAATTTTCAAAGATGAATTTTTACATTTTATGTAATATAATAATTATAATAATAATAATAATGTATTCCAAATTTTCAGATACATTCTCATGTATCTAAAACTTTTATACTTTTTATTCACATTCTCAAAAAGATTTTAAAAACAAAAAATTTAAAATTACTCAGATTTTCCTAAACAACGGTAATTTCAAGAATTGATACTGTGTTTTTTTTACTGACAAAGGACAAATTGTTGCCGTTCTTAATTAGAAAATTCTTCAGTTGCCTAAGTAGAAAATTAACTAATTAAATGTGTTCGTTGAGACTATTGGAAACAAACCTGTAAAAATTTGACAAACTTAAATCAACATGAAGTAACTTAGTTTAGGACAGTATTGTTTGGAAAGTGTTGTACTATTTAAAATGGAGTTAATTAGTAAGAGCTTCGTTACTTTCAATTATCACCGTGAAACTACTTAAAGAAACTACATGCATTTATTTATTTTGTATGAAAGATAACTTTTAGAAAATTATTTGAAACTTTTTTTATTTATAATAAAGTATTTTGTCTTTTTCTAAAGTTTTTCTACCATTAAAACGTAGCACACGGGAAAAAAAATTGTTATGACTCACCTTGGTAATAGGCCAGTTTTGGCACGCTCTCTGTAAATTTTGTTTAATCGTTTCGCAACAGCCGAACTAGTTTGTTTCGTTTGGTTTTTTGATATTAGAACGTCGAATGTTTGTTATGGTAAAAACCTCTTTTATTTAACTATTTCGTCAGCCAAAATATTATTGCTAGTGATAAGATTTATTACTTACGTATGTAAAAGAATCATACTAATTATGCAACTATGGTGTCAGTCCTGATTCAAGATTGTAAATATGTATATAAAGGAATGTTTTTATTAGACTTTTCGTATTATTTGACTATTTTGCCTTTATATTAGAATTCGTTAAACATTACAGTCCACAGAATTGGCAAAAATAGTGTTTCAAACACAAGACAGTATGTATATTGTCATATTGTTTATTGTTGACAGTATGTATATTGGAGATGATTATAGATGGCTACGAATAAATATAATTTCAAACGTATCTAAAAAAAAACATTTATAATTTCTTTATAATCACATTTTAAATTAATATAACAAAAATTGGAAGAGAGCACTTTTTTCTCTAAGATACTATTAAATAAATATTATCGCTAATTGTATTTTTTATTATTATTATGTAACAGATTAATTGGCTGATAAACACAGTTGCTTTAATTTAGTTTATTAGTCTAGTTTATTAGTCGTATCTATAAACAACAAAAATATTATTTTCAGCATCATAAATCTATTTAAACATTTTTAAATTTTCAAAGATGAATTTTCTCATTTTAGATTTAAAAAAATAATAATAATGCATTCCAAATTTTCAGATACATTCTCTTGTATCTAAAACTTTTATACTTCTAATTCACATTCTCAAAAAGATTTTAAAAACAACTAATTTAAAATTACTCCCATTTTCCTAAGTAGAAAATGAACTAATTAAATGTGTTCGTTGAGACCATTGGAAATAAATCTGTAAAAATTTGACAAACTTAAATCAACCTAAACTAACTTAGTTTAGGACAGTATAATTTGGAAATCGATGTACTATTTAAAAATGTAATTAATTAGTAAGAGCTTCGTTACTCTCAAATTATCACTATGAAACTTCTTTAAAAAATGCCTGCATTTATTTATTTTATTTAAAAGATGACTTTCAGTAAACTATTTGAGACATTCTTATGTTTACAATAATCCACTTTCTGTTTTTCTTGAGTTTTCTAACTATTAAAACGTAGCACACGGGAAAAAAAGTATTTTAAAAATAAGACATTATGTATACTGTCATATTGTTTAATGTTGACAGTATGTATATTGGAGATGATTATAGATGGCTACGAATTAATATAATTTCAAACATACCTAAAACAATCATTTATCATTTCTTTATAATCACATTTTAAATTAATATAACAAAAGTTGTAAGATAACACTTTTTTTTTCCAAGATACTATTAAATAAATATTATCGCTAACTGTATTTTTTATTATTATTATGCAACAGATTAATTGTCTGACAAACACAGTTGCTTTTACTTAGTTTATTAATCTTATCTATAAGCAACAAAAATATTATTTTTACCATCATAAAAACTATTTTAAACATTTAAAATTTTCAAAGATAAATTTTCTCATTTTAGATAAAAAAATAAAAATAATAATAATGTATTCCAAATTTTCAGATACATTCTCATGTATCTAAACCTTTTATACTTCTAATTTATACTCTCAAAAAGATTTTAAAAACAAATAATTTAAAATTACTCACATTTTCTTAAATGAATGTAATTTGAGGAATGTCTTGATAATGTGTATTTTTTACTGACATGGGACAAATTGTTGCCGTTCTAAATTTAAAAATTCTTCAGTTGTCTAAGTAGAAAATGAACTAATTAAATGTGCTCGTTAAGCTATTGGAAACAAACCTGTAAAAATTTGACAAACTTAAATCAACCTAAAGTAACTTAGTTTAGGACAGTATTGTTTCGAAAATGATGTACTATTTAAAAATGCAATTAATTAGTAAGAGCTTCGTTACTTTCAAATTACCAATTTAAAACTTCTTTTAGAAACTACATGCATTTATTTATTTTGTTTAAAAGAGATCTTTTAGAGAATCATTTGAAACTTTTTTTAATTACATTAAACTACAACGTCTTTTTTTAGAGTTTTTCTACCATTAAATTATAGTAACATTAAATATAAAAACATTCTTTGAAAGTCAAGAAAATATGTACTGGGTGGGTAAAGAATCCGCAAAAACTTTTAAAATTCATAAAATTCGGAAAAAAAAGGAACTAAATGTCACAGACAACCTCGAAATATGCTTTTTTCTTTTCAAGTATTGAAGCATAAGTGATTATCTAATTATGTGCTGCGTTCTAGAGACCAACAATTTTTGCCTAATAAAGATCATTATTGATTAATTATAAATACATTTAAAGATAATTGTACCCTACTTTTTTCACAGTTATTGCAATAAGAATTCAAAGATCACAATGAAGCAAGCGGCAGATTCCTACACTGTAAAAAAAATTTGTAATCCTACAGATGTAAAATTGCCAAAATCTGTTTGGTTACAAATATTTTATCTGTACACTGTACAAGAAAAAATGTAAATCTACAAAATTAATTTTTGTAAAGTTACAGAAATCTGTAAATTTAAAAACGAGTCTACTAAAATTTCAGCTATCTTACTAAAATTTTATCTATAACCTGGGTTGTAGTTACATGAAACTTTTTTGGAATCAAAGTCTCCTAAAAAATTCGTAGTAACCTTACAGATTTTTTTTATTTTCAGTGCAAATCTCTATCTGTTAAATGAATTTTTGCTGTTGCCGTTACAATAAAAATTCTAGGAATCCCAGTTTCTTAGAAAGCTTATAGTAACTTTACAGATTTTTTACAGCTTATTTCAATTCAATCAATTATAATATATGTTCAAATTTAACGCCAATTATCATTGAACTATATTTACTCCAAATCGAATTTTTGTCACTTGTAACAATTTGCTTATTAGGTCCTCATATACAGGATGTTTCTAAATTCATGGTACAAACTTTAAGGGGTGATAGTGGACGACAAGACAAACAATATTAAATGGGAAACTAAGGGTCTCAAACGTCTTCCGAAGGAGATAGGTGACATTAAAGTTTAGGGTCCAAAAATTCAAATGATTATAAAAAACAGAAAAATTGGTCGATTCGTTTGCGGTTTTCACTAAAACTATTCTTTATATCAGTATTGTCTTGAAAATAAATTATAAATTTCAAAAAATGCCGATAGAGGGCGCTTTAGATTTTGGAGTAACGAGCAACTATTTTTTACCGTTATTTTTTGCATCTCAGTAAACTTTTTTAGAAGCTTAGACGTAAACTTAAATTTTGAGCTCAAAATCTAAGTCGTTGGGAGTGGTTAAGCAGCCTTAACTGAACTGTGAGGGGAGGTTCAAATTCCAAATGATTGTAAAAAACGGAAAATTTGGTCAATTGATATTTGCGATTTTCACTAAAATTATTCTCGATGTCAGTATTATCTTGAAAATAAATTATAAAGATAAAATTCAAAAAATGCCGATAGAGGGCGCTTTAGATTTTGGAGTAACGTACAACTATTTTTTACCGTTATTTTTTGCATCTCATAAATTTATTTTAGAAGCTTAGACATAAACTTAAAATTTGAGATGAAAATCTGAATCGTTGGGAGTGGTTAAGTAGCGCAAACTGAACAGTGTTCATTAGTTAAAATGTTACCCTCCCCACCCTCGAACACATTTCAATTTTCCGCTACTTAGTTACTCACAACGATGCAGATTTTGACCTCAAAATTTAAGTTTGAACTTTTGCAAACATTTAATTAGATACAAAAAATAACGGTTATAAATAGTTGTTGGTTAATCTAAAGTTTAAGGCGCCCTGTAACGGTATTTTTTCAAATTAATCTTTACAACTTATTTTCAAGGAAATATTGACATAAAGAATAGTTTTAGCGAAAACGGCAAACGAATCGACCAATTTTTCTGTTTTTTATAATCATTTGAAATTTGAACGTCCCCACCCCCATTGAACACAGTTCAGTTTGCGCTACTTAACCACTCCCAACGATTCAGATTTTCCTCTCAAAATTTAAGTTTATGTCTAAGCTTCTAAAAAAAATTTATGAGATGCAGAAAATAATGGTAAAAAACAGTTGCACGTTACTCCAAAATGTAAAGCGCCCCTTATCGGCATTTTTTTTAATTTATCTTTATAATTTATTTTCTAGATAATACTTACATAAAGAATAATTTTACTGAAAATCGCAAATCAATTGACCAATTTTTCCATTTTTTATAATCATTTGGAATTTGAACCTCCCCTCACAGTTTAGTTAGGGCTGCTTAACCACTCTCAACGACTTAGATATTGAGCTCAAAATTTAAATTTATGTCTAAGCTTCTAAAAAAATTAATGAGGTGCAAAAAATAACGGTAAAAAATAGTTGCTCGTTACTTCAAAGTCTAAAGCGCCCTCTATCGGCATTTTTTTGAAATTTATCTTTATACTTTATTTTCAAGACAATACTGACATAAAGAATACTTTTAGTGAAAACCGCAAACGAATTGACCAATTTTTCTGTTTTTTATAATCATTTGAATTTTTGGACCCTAAACTTTAATGGCGCCTATCTCCTTCGGAAGACGTTTGGGACCCTTAGTTTCCTGTTTAATATTGTTTGTCGTGATGTATACTATCACCCCTTAAAGTTTGTACCATGAATTTAGAAACACCCTGTATATTAGTTTTATATATAAATTTTGACTTGGACTAAACAAATATAAAATGTTTCTCTTGAAATCGAAATCTTTTCAGAAATATTTATTGTACCCATAATTAATTTCACTTTGAATAGCATTAGACACTTATCAGTAATGTGATCACATGCAGTGTGTATACAGATGAAAATTGGTTCATCAAATAACTAAAAATATGTCCAACTTTTATTGAAATGTGGTTTATGGTTTTGTGAAATAAAGAACAATGTAGGAAATTCGTCTTCAGCTAAAAATGATTACGACTCAAAATCTCTAAATTTAGCGTTATTCTTTTTATATGCAATAACTTTTTATAAACCAGATATACCATTATAAACCTGTTCCGTAAATGTTTCATTCATTTAATATTCGTAACAAAAGCAATGTTGTGAAATCAAAGACGATGTTGTAGAGAAAATTTACGTCAACTAGCACTTAATAATCACCTCTTTCCATTTTATACGTATAACAGTATTAAACCTAAAATCTGTAACGAAATTATTTAAAATGTACTGTTAAATACCTAATAACTACGGATTAAAAATGTAGTGATTTAGTGCGCACTTTTAGCTTCAGTTCTAAAGCAGATTGTAACTTAAAATCGAGATGAAATTGCTAGCTGCAGAGCATATTATTTTGTTTTTAAAAATCAACAGTATATCGTTCATTTCTTTTGTTTATCATAATAAGAGATTTAATATATTATAATATTAATAAGAAAGTAAAAAATATCATCGAACATTTAACCGTACGATTATACATTGTCGGGATTAAAGGATTGTAAAAATACATTGTAATCAGCTGACTCCTGCGAGGCTTCGCACCGCAGTCTTAAAGTCTAATATGCGAAACATTTTTCATTAATTTATTAAGAATAATTATTTTAATCGAACAACAAGTCTTAACAAAAAATGAATGAATTATGTCAAAATCCTTTACAAACACCAGTCGTGTAATACTTCTTTCATGGTTGTGTGTTTTACATGCGTATAGAAAACGGATTTTGGAATCAGAAATAACATACACAGAGTGTATCAATAATTCAGGAAAGATAGAGTACACATTATAATGAAAATCATTTAGCAATGTATGATCTGAAACATTTTCCTGGAAATGTAGCGTATTTCTTATGTTTTGTGTCATCACTACCGCATCTGGAAAACGTTTCCAACCATGCGTAGCTATGTGATTAGGTTTAGTTTTACTCTCCTAAAACTTTTGTAACGGTTGTAACATATATATTTGTCAAATGATTCATCAGGTTTAAAAACACTGTGTATTCAGAGACACATAACTTATAAAGGTGGGTAAACATCCTTGTGATCGTGTTGAAGGAACTAGATTATCGCTTGCATGCGTGGTGAGTGACTATGGGACACTGAACATTCGTGGTAAGTATAATATATATTTGGTCTAATATATCTAATATATTAGACAGGAAGGTGGCACCGCTCACATTCACCTCATCGAGTTCCCGGATGAAAATCTAGGTTTAGTTAAATCGAGATTTGCTCATTACAACACAATCGGTCTGCCAAGTCATATCTTGGTGGAAAACAGCTAAAAACCTGATTTGGGTTAACTCTTAGGTTTACTAATAAGTTTTCTATTCCCAATCCTCCATGTGTTCATATTTTTAGGTGCAGGAAAGAACAATGGAAAATCTACGAATTAACCGTTAAAATCGGATTTTTAAGTTTTTCCCACCATGTTAGGACTTGGCAAACCTATTGCGCTTTAAAATGCGAATCAAGATTTAATCCTAGATTTTCATCCGTGAACTCGATGACGTGATTGTCAGTCCTGCACCTTCCGGTCTATATCCGAAACTTGTTGAATGTATGTACCTTTTATGTTTTACCAGTCTTTGTGCGGCATATGATTGAATCCCGATCAATCATTTGACCTAAGCCTGTTTTATATATATTACAACAATCAGAAATGCAATTTTCAATATTACTTAAAAATATTTGCTCTTTCAATGAGTATCTTGATTAAGTGAGAGGCGTTTTCATAAATATTCAGATTTTTTATTATCAATCTATCTTGTATAACTAAATAGCTATATTTAATTGCAAGTAAATATCACACAGTTAAAAGACGAATATTTCAACGATAGTTTCAACACAATTTTAAATTGGTATCAGGAATTTACTGTAAAATCGTAAACTGACACTGGATGGGGGGGGGGGGGGGGTGAATGGAATGAGTTGATGATACTTCTATTTTTTTTAAAAAGCATTTAATTTCATGCATCTGCATATTTATTTATGTTTACCTCTTACTAGCAGACGCCATCAAATACTTAAGGGGTGTTTAAAAATTGATCTATATATTTGAAAAATCAATAAAAACTAAACAGGCCGCACTAGAAATACACCGTTTGGTGCAATATGCTTGGGATAATAATAAATTTTCAGACAGACAAGCTTTCGAAATTAGTAAAATTTTCAACAACAGATAGCGCTGCAATCTGGAAAAATCTAAAGTACTATGTTTTCCATATATCCACCATGCCATATTTTAAGCGCACGAACTGCATTATGTTAACCTATACTAACAAATATATTATTTACGCATTTTTGATTATAATTTCAAAATTTCTTGATTAAAAATCATTCATTTTCTTCTATTTTTTATAAATCTGCTCATTTGTATAGTTCCACTAAAGATATTTGAATTAGTAAAATAAACTGGAAAAAAATATATATTACTTTGATTTCATACTTTCAATCATGTATTGTAGCAGCTTGCTATATTAATAAATTAATATTTTAGAATATTTTAAAGTATAATCACCATGAACATGTTTCAGACACAGTTATTGCACATTTTTTAGAAGTTTTTATTTAAGGGGGTGAGGGACACAATTTAAAATCATTTTTATTTATTGAGTTAAAATTTTGAATTTTTTTGTGATGAATAACCATATTCATTTCTAAACAATATCACATGATAAAACTTCTCATAATGATTTTATAAATTTATAAATTTAAAATTTATTAAAAAAGAAATTGTTATCATCGAATAAATTAATCATCGAATTCCAATTTTTTGCATTTAAAGAAAAGAGAAATGTCTAAATTTTAATTTTAATTAAGCATTTCTAAAAATATTAATTTAAAAAAATTAAAAACATGTAAAGTAAAATTTAGGAAAAAAAAAGGTGTAACATATTTTTAAAAAATCATATTTTTAAAAGCAAATGTATTTTTCAAGTTTGCTGAATCAAATTAAATTAATCAAAAAAGACATATACGAAGTTTGGAGTGTTTATCTTAAACGGTTCTTGAGTTATAACAATTTGTTAAATATCGTCATGAAGAAAAATGCATTTTTACAAGAATTTTACAATCGTCGATTGAAAATTAGATTTTGAAAACAAATAAAAAAATAATACTTACTCTTCTAATTAAGATAGAAACATGATTTAAACGTCATTATTAGCATAAGAAAACAGAGACATTTTTAATTCAATGTTTTTTTTTTTTTTTTTTTTTTTTTTTTTTTACAAAGTCTGAAGAAATTTGAGTCCTTGACACCCTTAAAGGTGGTTTAAACATAATAAACAAATGTATTAATCAGATGCATGTTATTGAATGATTCTAATAATTTTTAAATATTTGCTAAAAATTCAGCGGCTAATTCAATGATTTAATCAGAATATTTTCTTTTTTTCTGGCAGTGTTCATGTCAACAAAATTTTGTACTTAATAGATAAATTAATCTAAAATAACTAATATAAGTTTCACACGTTAAATTAAAAATGATTTATTTTCGTTTTAATTAAAAAGTTCTGGAGAGTTACTGAACCAAGCGAAGCTAATTAAAACATTCCTTGGAGACTATTGAGAACAAGTAATTAATTATGCATTATTTATAGTGAGTAAAAAGGAAGAAAATAACGCCTCTATAAATTTCATTGGAAAAAACTCAAAACTATTGTAATTTTAAAATTCTTATTCTTTCATCGTTTCGTATTCTAGAACCTTACTCTGAAATTGTAAATTAAGGTTTCCAGACGTAATAAAGCCACTTTAAGATTTTACTAATTTTCACGACTTAGTTTTAGATTTAAAAAAAAAAGTAAATATAGGATTTGATAAAGCAACTTATTGACTATGTATAAGAGAATGAATATATAAGCATATATGTATTCATAAAATGTGGTGCCTATAAAATAAAATGGAATAATGGCATAATACCCTCATAGTGACTGAGATGTGACTTTGTTAAAAATCTTTAGAAAATTACAAAAATTCTTCAAACAATGTTATTTACTTTTAAAAACATTTTTGTCACAGTTTCGTCACGATGTTAATGTCAAAATAGTCACAAATGACACATTCTTCACAAATTTGTCACACCGTGACAACACAAAGTGATCACAATGTGACGTCACAAATGAGCTCTAAAACGGCCAAATCGGCTTCACATTTTAGTCACTGTGACTTCACATAGATGTCACGTGACGTCAGATCGACAATCGATGGTCACAAAGTCACAGTGTGACTTCACAACGACGTCCCATTGACGTCATCTTGCCTTACGAGAATTGTCCAATTCGAAATATTCAAAATCTGCAGCCCTAATATTGGATAGTATATTTTTTCTTTTTAACATGAATTGCGATATCACGATGCAGTAATAATTACCTCTTTACCCTTTTTACTTTTCAGAAATGCCAATAATGGTCTCTCGTGTGCATAAAAAAATAATGTAGTTCCGCCACTAAAAAGAATTTAGCAGGGCAGTAACAGCAATGGATAGTGTTTTTACCCTGGTATACATTTTTCGAAGTATATTATAAACTTCAAGCTAATTTGCCAGCACATCCAAAGTCTCTCACAACACTTTGAAGTACACTGGTGTGCAAAATTTAATAACGGAGTCCCAAAAAGCTAATTTTCAAGGGATTTTCAAGTAATAATTTCCCCGCGAATATTCAAGAGGAAGTAATACAATTCGAATAACTACTAATAAACCTGCATAACAGCTAATCCGTATAACCTCTCATTCAGGTCACACATGATTACAAGAGTCACAGGCACTACGGTGAAACAAAGAAATAGGAAATGTCATACGTCTCCTTTATGAGTCTCAAATGACTACTATATATGACTCAACTGTCAGGTCACTGCGACTGTTGCTTTGCGATGAGTCATCAGGTGACTTTACAGTGTCGTTTTATTGAGACTCTCGTGCGACTGTCATTTGAAGGATCAATTTTAAAGTCATTGTGGATGTTGCATTAGGATAAATCACCAAAAAAATTTCCATTAAAGTCACATGGTGAGTTTTCACCACGTTTCACAGCGGTTATTTCACAGTAGGGTCTCTGTTACCATTTGACAAAGTCTTGTGACAGAAAGTCACCATGTGACTTTAATGTGTCATTATTTATAATAATGCAACATTCAGAATGACTTTGAAATTGAGTCTCCAAATGACAGTCACAAGAGAGTCGCCATAAAACGACACTGTAAAGTCACTTGGTGACTCATCACAAAGCAGCAGTCGCAGTGACCTGACAGTGGAGTCACTATAGTAGTCATTTGAGACTCATAAAAGAGATACGTGGAATTTCCTATTTTTTGTTTCGCCGTAGTGACTGTGACTCTTGTGACCATGTGTGACCTGAATGAGATGTTATATGCACTAGCTGTTATGCAGGGATAGTAATTATTCGAATTATATTACTTCTTGTTGAATATTCGCGTGAAAATTATCGCTTGAAAATCCCTTCGTCCTTAAATTTTGCACACCTGTGTACATAAAATACGCTAAAAATTTCTGTAATAAAGAAAGTATTTCCTAATAAATGTAGAGTCTTCACATCACAGAACCTGCCACGAAAATTTTACATTAGGCGTTGACTCATAAGTAATTCTTCCAGCAGCGATAAGATATACAAATGGAACAAACTAACTTTTATTGGTTCTTTGCGATTCATATGATTCACAGCCGTACTGTAGAGAATCCGTATTTGCATTTTTTTTTAAATTATTTCATAAATATGCGTAATGTTAGTACTTGACTTTATTTCCCCACGACACATTATATATATTTTTTATTTTTTCCTTTCCTATGAATAGTATTCCATCAAGAAATATTGGCATAAAGTACGAAATGGATTATCAAATCAATTAGTTTCGGAAACTAAGAAAGTTTTTAGCTCACAAGCTATCATAGCCTGAGAGCTTATGTGCCCGTCCGTTCTGTATGTACGTGCGTTCGTGCGTAACGCGATAACTCATGATAAAAATATCGGATCCACTTGAAATTTTGTATATAAGTATATCCTGATAAGGCGCTTCCCTGATTAGTTTTTGGAGTTCATTCGTTATGTATAAGAGGGGGAACTGGGGGCTCATGCCCCTCCCCTTAATGGATATAAATGGGTTTTTCATGCGGAATTAACAGTTTTTGTCCAAAATTTAGATATAGGATCATTCTGATGAGGCGATTCCGTGACTGTTATTATGTGTTCATTGAATAAGTATGTATATCCTGATATGTATATAAGTATATCCTGATAAGGCGCTTCCCTGATTAGTTTTTGGAGTTCATTCGTTATGTATAAGAGGGGGAACTGGGGGCTCATGCCCCTCCCCTTAATGGATATAAATGGGTTTTTCATGCGGAATTAACAGTTTTAGTCCAAAATTTAGATATAGGATCATTCTGATGAGGCGATTCCGTGACTGTTATTATGTGTTCATTGAATAAGTATAAACAGGGGGAACGGGGGGGCTCATGCCCCCCCCTTATTTGATATAAACGGGATTTTCATGCAGAATTAGCAGTTTTCATTCAAAATTTAGATATAGGATCATTCGGATGAGGCGATACCGTGGTTGTTATTAGGTGTTCATTGAATAAGTATAAACAGGGGGAACGGGGGGCTCATGCCCCTCCCCTTAATTGAAATAAAAGGGTTTTTCATGCAGAATTAACAGTTTTTGTCAAAAATTTAGATATAGGATCATTCTGATGAGGCGATTCCGTGACTGTTATTATGTGTTCATTGAATAAATATAAACATGGGGAACGGGGGGCTCATGCCCCTCCTCTTAATTGATATAAACGGGATTTTCATGCAGAATTAAAAGTTTTCGTTCAAAATTTAGATATAGGTTCATTCTGATGAGCCGAGTCCGTGGCTGTTATTAGGTGTTTATTGAATAAGTATAAACAGGGGGAACGGGGGGCTCATGCCCCTCCCCTTAATTGATATAAACGGGATTTTCATGCAGAATTAACAGTTTTCATTCAAAATTTAGATATAGGATCATTCGGATGAGGCGATACCGTGGTTGTTATTAGGTGTTCATTGAATAAGTATAAACAGGGGGAACGGGGGGCTCATGCTTTTCCCCTTAATTGATATAAACGGGTTTTTCATGCAGAATTAACAGTTTTCGTTCAAAATTTAGATATAGGATCATTCTGATGAGGCGAGTCCGTGGCTGATATTAGGTGTTTATTGAATAAGTATAAACAGGGGGAACGGGGGGCTCATGCCCCTCCCCTTAATTGATAGAAATGGGATTTTCATGCAGAATTAACAGTTTTCGTTCAAAATTTAGATATAGGATCATTCTGATGAGGCGAGTTCGTGGCTGTTATTAGGTGTTCATTGAATAAGTATAAACAAGGGGAACGGGGGCTTTAATGCCCCTCCCCTTAACTTGAATAAATGGATTTTTCAATCAGAATTGTCAGATTTCGTTCAAATCTCTGAATAGTTTTGGAAGTTTAATGGTTAAATATAAAAGAGGGGAATAACTCCTCTTAAATTATATAAATGCTAAATGTGTTTTTATTAAGAATAATCTGATTTGCACTTAATTTTGGATATAGATTTTTTAATATGATAAAGCATGTAATTGATAGTTTAGGAAGTTTAATGATTAAGTATAAAAAAGAAGAAAGGGGAGAGCTGTTTCCCCTTCTTAATTTTTTTTCGAACGGAATTAACGAAAATACAAGGCTGTAATGTACAATTAGTATGCGTAGCCTGTGAGCTCAATGCCATCAGTTTAACTGGGCAATATTCTTTTATTATTTTAGAATTTTTGTGTTAAATTCATTCGCATAACATTCTAACGAAAAGGTGAAAAAATATGTACATTAGATAACATCTATTTTATATAATGTTTAAAAAAATGCATATATTTTCACTTATGTTGAATATTTTTATGCTAGAGTTCATGTTTTTTATTTTTATTTTTATTTTTCACAAGATTTTAGTTTTATTTATATTTCCCAAGATTGTGACACAATTTTGATTCCAATGCATTTGATAAAGTCATTGGCAGCAAAACGGAGAATTCCTGACAAAAATATTTTTAACTTCTAAATTTAAAACATTGAATTGTAATTCTTAATGAAATTGTAATTCTAAAATATAAAATTACACAAATCTGTATGCTTGCTGAAATTTATCTTCCCGCTGCACAAAAAAGATACAAATCTATAAAAGTAGTTTTTGTAACACTATAGAAATCTATAAACAAAAGTAGTGTCAGAATATAACCTATTCAAATCACAGTAATCTTTCTAAAGTTCTGTATGTTAACAGACTTTTAGAACACGTGTTACAGAGTTGTCCTAACACGTGTTACAGAACAGAAAAAAAAATTGGTTGCCTGTAAAGTCGGTATACGGGCGAAAGTTTTACGTGACAACGACTTTGAGTTGTAAAATAATTTTAATGTGAATATTCATTCGTATAGTAGGAAGAAGGATGAAATAATAGTAACAATTTAAAACATTTATTTATACAAAGAATTATATTTAAAACATTAATTTATACAAAGAATCTCGCACTGAATTTCATATTAACAAAATTTTATTTTTACCTTTACACATACATACGTATTTATATACAAATATACATACAATAACTTGCAATACACTGTGTTTGTTAAACACATTTTACTTCATGGTTATTGATGTCAAATGTTGAATTTTGTAAACAGCATATTAAAGAATTTTTCAATGAGCAGAATATAACTAAAGTAAAATGGCTTCACTAATCACATATCATTAGTTTTCCATAATATACCACCGAATTACGAAATAAACTACACTTATTTTCTTTGTACTTTATACTAATAACTAATACATAACGTATTTCGTCTTAGTTTGATACTATCTAAAATTCCTATTAAGCACCGCCCCTTCCTTGCAGCGAATTCACATTCACGTTCAGAAAATGGTCCCACAAGTGACCGGAAAAAGTTAAGAGAAAAGTGAGCGCGTATCGTGAGCGGAGCGTAACGTAACGTAACGCAGTTTCTTGAAGTGTCTCCCGGCAAACCAATTTACAAGACGTTGTCACGTCAAAAGTTCTTCGAATCCCAGTTTCCTCACAAACTGTTATTAACCTTACAGATTTTTTTAATAATACTTACAGTGTAAATGTGTATCTATTACACGATTTTTTGCTGTTGCCGTTACATGAAATGGTCTAGAAATTGCAGTTTCCTAATTTCCAGAATTCTTTTTTTTTTTTTTTTTTTTTTTTTTACAATAAAAATGTCATTTTCTGTAAAAAAGAATGCACATCAGGGTTTTGTTATGGTATTACTATTGTATGTCGGTTTACGTCGCTCAGTTATAAAATTATCGGAGAAATTCTATAATCAGGTAAACCCCGTTATAAAATTTAAGACTTTTTCAAAAACTCGGCTTAAAGAATTTCCATAGAATTTGTATACCGTTCGATAATGTTTTAGAGGAAATTTTAGTACATAATATATCGTTATAAGTTATTTAACGGCTAAACTGATTGAAAGTGTGAAATTAGAAAAATTATTAGCGGAGATTAAATAAAATTTTAACCGTTTAAAGGCGAAAAAAAAGAAATAATAAAATTAAATTTAAAATGTTGAATGATTAAAAAAACGCAAAAGTTTTTTAAATGGAAAGAAAATTGAATTTTAAAAAGTCCTTCCGGCAATGCCGGGAGGAAGAGGTACCTTTCATATACTTATTTATTTATTTATTTATTTTACATTAAGTTATATTATTCAAACATACAAAGCTCAAATCAGTGAAACCCGATTTTATAAGATTGAATACTAATTTTTGTCAATGCTGAATATTAATAAGAATTTTTAGAAATTAGTCGTATTTTATTCAACCTGGTTTTATTTTAAGCGATTTAGAGAGTCGCCAATTTCCACGATATCATGAAGTGTAAGCCATTTTAAATCAGCATGATGGATAAAACAAACTAATGAGCTTAGTCGAAATCTTAATTCGTGTGCACATGCACACTCATATCAAAATCGATTAATATATAAGAGTGCTGTCACGGGCAAATTGACTTTTAAAAAAATGTCACGCACACTAGAAATTGAAACTGCTATATCTCAGGCGTTTTTTAAGATAAAGACAAAGCAAAAAATACTCGGGAATTCATTATTAAGATAAATACTTTAGAAAGACTCTTTTTTCAATTTTCAACTTTTTGTTAGTACATCATTATACATTTATAAGATTTTTGACAAACTTAAATAGCCGCCAGTTTAAAACAAGATGGCGGATGAAGTTGGCCAATAAACTCGGTCAAGACATTCGTGTTTATTATGTACACATGGAGATATATCCAAATCAGTTTATAAATATGCGTATTATCGCGTGACAAATTTCAAATCGTTTCAAAATGTCAACCACACTGGAAATTGAAAGTGCTATAACTCAGCCATTTTTCAACATATAGATGAAACAAAAAATGCTCTGGAATGTTTGTATCAAGGTCAAAACACAAAAGAAAAATCATTTTAAATTTCTTTCTTTTTTGTACCTAATTTTAAAATTTAAATTAAAAAAAAAAATTTGAAACAAGATGGCGGATGGAACTGGCCAACGAATTCGGTCCACACATCGGTATGTACTATGTACGCACCAAATCGCATCAAATCGGTTTATAAATACACGTGTTATCACGTGACGAAAATCAAATCATTTCAAACTATGAGCAACACTAGAAATTAAAAGTGCTATAACTCAGCCATTTTTTAAGATACAAACAAAACAAAAAATGCTCTGGAATCTTTGTATCAAGGTCAAATGCATAAAAGAAAAATCTTTTTTCAATTTCTCACTTTTTGCACCTAATTTAAATTTTAATTAAAAAAAAATTTAAATGCACGCCATTTTGAAACAAGATGGCCGATGGCACTGGTTTACGAACTCGATCCAGGCCTCATTATTTACTATTTACACACCAAGTTACATCCCAATCGATTCATAATTACGCGTGTTATCATGTGATAAAAATCAGAACATTTCAAAATGTCAGCAATAAGAAAAATTCAAAGTGTAATAACTCAATCATTTTTTAAGACATAGACAAAATAAAAAGTGTTCTGGAATCATTGTTTTAAGTTCTAACACATAAAAGAAAAATATTTTTCAACTTTTAATGTTTTCTCATTTAATTTTAAATTTTAATTAAAAAATATTAAATGGCCGCCATTTTGAAACAAGATGGCGTATGATACTGGCTAACGAACTCGGTCGAGACATTTGTATGTACTATGTACATACCAAGTTTCATTTAAATCGGTTCATAAATAAGTTAGTTACAGCATGACAAATATTATATATATAGATATATATAATATATATATATTGACATATATATATACATTTGAACGGATGGTGGTTTTGGGGTCTGGGGGTCATGATATGTGAAAATATACCAACATTTTCTGGAAGTGCTTTCCTCCGGACGACTGCTATAGGTAGCTTTTTACTTCTAAAAATAAAATGAATGTCAAATGTATATAAAGCCTTAATTTGGGCAAAAAATGAAATTTCATTTTAATAAATCCATTTTTGGATAAAAATTTCAAATTTCAGCATTGCGAATCGGACTATGAATAGCCTGTTTACTAGCAAGATGTTTCACACCCAGTCCATGATATTTACATGCAAAACACTGAAATTAAGGCTTTCTTTTGAAATTTAAATTGCAAAAATGAACTAATGACATTGAAAAAAAAATACATTAATTAAAATAATACACATTTTAAAAAGTTGTAAAATTATGCGTGTGACACGAGGGTATTTAGCTGTAACTAGACAAAATTTGAAGTCGCTGATTTACAAAGGTTTGGTGTTCGCATTTTGTGACAGGCGGACAGACAAAGGACAGGGCCGAATATGATTTCGTCAGATGAACGAAATCCTAAAAATAACGAGGGATGGAGCATCTATAAAAAACCTGCATTAACTATTTATAATACACTGCGTTCAATAGGTGTCTTAGGCCAGATGACTCAAGAAACATCCCTGTCTTTTAAATATATAGATAGCGTTGAAATTTTGTACGCATAATTATGAAATGTAATTAAAATTAAAATACTTATTTTTTTATGTTGATTAATCTAATTAAAAATTCGTTCAAAGTATAAAACTCCTTTATAATCATATTTGATCTTAATCTGTCGTGCTATATAGGTACCAGAATAAGCAAAATATATATATACAGGGTTTTCTAAATTCATGGTACAAACTTTAAGGGGTGATAGTACACATCAAGACAAACAATATTAAACAGGAAACTTAGGGTCCCAAACTTCTTCCGAAGGAGATAGGCGCCATTAAAGTTTAGGGTCCAAAAATTCAAATGATTATAAAAAACAGAAAAATTTGTCGATTCGTTTGCAGTTTTCACTAAAACTATTCTTTATGTCAGTATTGTCCTGAAAATAAATTATAAAGATAAATTTCAAAGAATGCCAATAGAGGGCACTTTAAACTTTGGAGAAACGAACAACTATTTTTTACTGTTATTTTTTGTATCTCATTAAATTTTTTTCGAAGCTTAGAAATAAACTTAAATTTTGAGCTCAACATCTAAATCGTTGGGAGTGGTTAAGTAGCGCAAACTGAACTGTGGGGGGGAGGTTCAAATTTCAAATGATTATAAAAAATGGAAAAATTGGTCAATTGATTTGCGATTTTCACTAAAATTATTCTTTATGTCAGTATTATCGTGAAAATAAATTATAAAGATAAAATTTAAAAAATGCCGATAGAGGGCGCTTTAGACTTTGGAGTAACGTACAACTATTTTTTACCGTTATTTTTTGCATCTCATGAAATTTTTTTAGAAGCTTAGACATAAACTTAAATTTTGAGATGAAAATCTGAATCGTTGGGAGTGGTTAAGTAGTGCAAACTGAACTGTGTTCAATGGGGGTGGGGAGGATCAAATTTCAAATGATTATAAAAAACGGAAAAATTGGTCGATTCGTTCGCCGTTATCGATAAAAGTATTCTTTATGTCACTATTTCCTTGAAAATAAATTTTAAAGATTAATTTTAAAAAATACCGTTAAAGGGCGCCTTAAACTTTAGAGCAACCAACAACTACTTTTAACCGTTATTTTTTGTATCTAATTAAATGCTTGCAAATACTTAAATTTAAATTTTGAGCTCAAATTCTAAATCGATGGGAGGTGTTAAAAAGCGCAAACTGAACTGTCTTCAGGAGTTAAAATGTTACCCTCCCCACCCCTCGAACACATTTCAATTTTCCGCTACATAATTACTCACAACGATGCAGATTTTGAGCTCAAAATTTAAGTTTGAACTTTTACAAGCATTTCATTAGATACAAAAAACAAGTTTGTACCATGAATTTAGAAACACCCTGTATATATATATATATCGTATTTAAAAGAGAATTCACAACGATTTAATGTCAATGCACTTTTTATTTTATTCATCGAAATGTTATTGGATTCAGATTAAATTGAATAGCTTCTATTTGAGAAAAATAATATCTGGCAGAGCCATTTGGGTTCTATTGAAAATCCGTTTTCCTTAAAAGTCTGTTTTAAAAATCTTTTTTAGATTCATATTCTTGATCACATTTAAATATCTGGAATTTGTCAGATCAGTGAAGAACATATAGCAATTCGCTTATAGAAGTTTATCGTTTTGATTTAATGTCATAATAACTCGATACTCGTATGCTTTCAATATTGAATGAAGATTTCATCTGCTATTGAGATTCATAAATAAATACAATAAAAAGAAAAGATATATCATATCGAACAAAGCCATGTTTTTTAAAAGATTTATACCCTGTTACTAGTTCATATTCCAATATATCTTACAACTGAAGATACAGAGTGTTTCAAAAATGACCGGTATATTTGAAAAATCAATAAAAACTAAATGGGCAGCGATAGAAAGGCACCGTTTGTTGCAATATTCTTGGGACAATAGTAAATTTTCAAGGAGACAAACTTTCGAAATTAGTTACAATTTTCAACAACAGATGGCGCTGCAGTCTGGAAAAAATCTAAAGTACGATATTTTCCACATATCCATCATGCACAGCAATAATATGGTGTAGTCTCTGAACGAAATTACCAGAAACCTTTGTAAATGTGTCAAGCGGGATGGCTTCACATGCTGAAGAGATGTACTGCTTTAGTTGTTCAATTCTTTCAGGATTATAGCGTTACAGCTGGTCTTTAAAGTCAAAAATCCTCTCTTCTAAGGAATAAACCATTTTTTCACAGCAAAGTTGCAATCTGTGAACAGCACACGCTTACAGCCAGCAGAAAGACGACTTACAGAAGGGTGAACTCACAGACTGCGTTTCCTTTTACATCATTCAAATCGCCTTCAGCGCCATCTGTTGTTGAAAATTGTAACCAATTGCCAAAGTTTGTATGCCTAAAAATTTAATTGTCCCAAGCATATTGCAACCAAGGGTGTATTTCTATCGTTGTCCGTTTAATTTTTATTGACTTTTCTAATATACCGGTCATTTTTTAAACACCCTGTAACATAACACAAGAATCTTAGATGTTAATTTACAAAAATTAATATTTCAGAAATAACAGGAAGCAGTATAAGATGATAGAAATATCTGTGATACTTTTGTTGAAACATATGCAGACTAACTACTAGTTATGTCTTACGTCAAATTGTGTATTTAGTAAATCCATTTTACATTGACTTCATGTATTTATTATTTTTATAGTTTCGTATAGAAATAAAAATGGAACCATTATAACACCACTCCTGTGTCCGTCTGTCACAGCTATATTATTTGGAAACTGTGGAAAATGGAAAATTGAAATTGGAGGAAGTAATAAATACTATTCACCGACACATTATATACATAAAATCCCTCCGTATATAACGATTCCGGGGTCAACCCATCCACGAGAAAAAACACTTATTGTAACCAATGACAAATTCCCTTGTGAAAAGTTATCTCCGATTTTAAAGACTATCAATTTTTTGTCCAATGCACACGTTCCAGAGTCGTAATGGAGCGTTCTCATTTGTCAGATTTACAGTTTGAGCTGTAAATGACGTCAATACATTTTACTGTGCTTTGAAATCTTTTCCCTATGTTAAACACAATATTCACACTGTTAAAAATTTGACTTATTTGCTGCCGCATCACTCCACCGCTTTTATAGAAAACGATTACTTTGCTGTGTTATGGAGCATTCGCATTGGTCATAAAAGAGACATTCTATAAAAGCTGTGGAGTGACGCTGCAGTAAATGGGTCAAATTTTTAGCAGTACACTGTCAAAAATTTGACCCTTTTGCTGCATCGTCACTCCCCAGCTTTTATAGAATACACTGTAAGTACACTGTTAAAAATCTGCTGCATTTTGTTGCTACGCCCTCCGTCGCTTGTATAGAAAACGCTTGCTTAACTGTATTATGAAGCATTTTCATTGGTCCGATTAGAGAAATTATATACAAGCAGAAGAGTGCAGAGCAACAAAATGCAGCAGATTTTTAACAGTGAAACACACACAAAGTAACCGTTTTCTATAAAAGCGTTGGAGTGATGCTGCAGTAGCTGTTAAAAATTTGAGCCATTTGCTTGCAGCATCACTTCACTGCTTTTATATAAAGAGGTTACTTTACTGTCATATGGAGCATTCCCATTGGTCATAAAAGATATATTCTATAAAAACTGTGGAGTGACGCTGCAACCAATGGGTCAAATTTTTAAAAGTGTAATACGGTAAAGTAATCATTTTCTATAAAGGGTGTGTAATGGCGATGCAGCAAAACAGTCAAATTTTTAACAGTGTTTAATTAAAACTTTTTATTTAAGAAAAGCTAAGGTGCGTTTTAAGTACAATATTGTTAGAATTTTTATATTCGTGTTGCTTTATTTATTTATTTATTTATTTTTTACAGCCGTGAATGACTTCATTGTCACATAACGAATGAGGATTGTTTACTCTTTATTGTTGATATTTGTTTTCGATCTTATAAAGCATTATCTGCCGACCCAGTGGCGTGATTGGTAGTGCAGGCTGCTCCTACACCGCTACGCCCTGGTTTGAGTCCAGCTAGCCGCATGGGTGTCTGTGTTGTCCCTGTGATGTGTATTAAATGTATGTACTGGATTTTCTAATAATAAAGTGTTCTGTATTTGTTTCTGTGTATTCTGGATCAATCGAGGCAACAGCCATTATAGCTATAGGCCTCAACGCACTGTTCACTCAAACTCAAACTTAAAAGAATTTTCTTTTAAGTATTAGCTAATGGTATAAAATAGTTAATAGACCACTAGCATTGGGCGGAGCTCGCAATGTTTTCCACAAGCATTATGGTATTTGATTGGGTTTTGGTGAACGCTTGTGGGATAAATCGAGAAGCTGATTAGCTATAATCCATCGTGACGTTCTTTGATGTCAGAAATGCCCCTCATTTTCGTATGTAAAATATGTACAAATGTTTTAAAATAGATAGCATTATTAGTGCATGTTTTGCATTATAAATGCATGTTAATTTGCATTTTTTTTGTGAAATAATTACTGTAATTTTGTGAGTGAAATTCATTAGCTGCATTATGATATCAATATATCATATATCATTGAATATGACGATGCCAAGTTAACAAATTGATAAACTTATCTTTTTCTCCATAAAAAAAATCTTTTCTTTTAAAGTACCTAAAAAATCTTGATCACAACAAGATCTACATTACAGTTGAAGTTATGGATATATCGCCCCTTTTCTCATTTTTGTAATACGCAAACGACCCCCCTTAATATAATGGACACCTAAAAGCCGGCACATGTAATTCACTCTTTCCATACCTTATATGGTCATGAAACCGCGTGTGGTTTTCTGCATATCAGCTGCCCTATAATAAAAATGCTGCATAAGATATTTTGCGCGTCGTGCATGTTAAAATAGATCGCCTCCCATGTCACTATTTCCTTATATGGCACGCATTCGCGAATTTTAGTCCACTTCACGAGCCCCAGGTCTGACCGGAAAAATTCCTTTGCTTTTTCAAATTCCAATATCAAAGTTTAAACACTTTTATCGCCAATTAGGATTATCTTGTTAATATGCTAAGTACAAAATCTCTCTCTCAGAAGAAAAAAATTGCACTCATATTTTTGCCAAATATCATATACATGCCAAACATTATAACCCTTTGGCGATACTTGACAACTGACGTTATTTTAGTTCTCACTGTAAGGAGAACCACTTTGCCTTCCTCTGCTGTCTTTGCCAATACCACGTTGGGCACCCATTAGCTCTCGAAAGGGCAAAATAAAAATTATGCTTTAAACGAACCTGGATTCCTTAATTACTTATCATGTTTATTATCGCTCTCCCTTTCACCACACTAATAGTCATCCATGAACAATATTTAATCTATAAGATACAGTAATAAAAAAAATCAATAGTACAAACATTGGTGCTAAGAAGACCGTATTTAGCCCGATTAGAGGGTATGGGTGCTCATAAAATCCGGAGAAGCCACTGATTCTCACGGGTTCCCATCTTCTCTTCACGGCGTGCGGCGTTTTCGGGCGACACAGGATTTTTTTCCATCGATGCGTCGCGGGATTCGGGATGTGTTCCGTCGTCTTCCATGTGTGTCGCAGGGTATTGCAGACGGCAAAAGAGCGCATCGCATCCATTAGGACGGTTAAACAGACCGTATCCAGCTGAAAATGTGAGGTCAAAAGGTCCAGTTCCTGATAGCTCCCAGATAGCTCTCTGATTGATAGACCATCGTCGCTCCGTACGCTGTCATCATTCATCATCGCGTCGTATTTCGACTTGCTGCGGTCAATTCAGTGTCTTCGGCAGTGTTTCTTTTCAATTTCGGCTGCAGTGCTCGTCATAATTGTTTGTGAATTTATGCAGGAAATATGGTACCAGCAAAAAGTGTTTTTTTTCTCGGCAGATTTTGATAATTACATGACATCTAACATCGGAATTTCCTGCTTATAAAAAAATAAATCCTAATACAAGGTGTGATACAAATAAAATTAAAATACCTCAAAATAAAAAAGAGTGTGTGGCGAATATTTTGATTCAATAAGTGTAGGTGAAACAAAAAAAAAGTGTGTGCCAGGTATCCTTAATCCTTGAGTGCCTTCAGAAATAAAGTCTGTAGTGTGAAATATGCAATAGGGTAGTGTGAAATATGCAATAAAGTAGTGTGAAATATGATCCCTGTTGACGGGAGTGTATAACAACCAATAAAAAAAATTAATTTAGTGCTATTTGAGTAAGATACTCAGAATCAGCATAATGTATAACAAATAGTGAAATTTTCTTACAACAGCACGATGCCACGACACTTTGATTTGATTTTGCTCTTATTATTATTATTATTATTATTTGATTTGGATACATGATTATTTAAATAACACCTTCTTGTTCAGAGCATTTCAAAAAAAAAAAAAAAAACTTAATGCTCTCGAATATTTATTTGATTAAACTTTCTCTTAGGGTATTGAAACATCTCAATTATAATCCTGTATCCAAACATTAATATGATACTCTTTATACTTTTATTATGCATACATAAATTTTTCTTACTCTTTTTAATGTACCAACAAAAGTGATTTTTCATGTAATAAATTGATACCAAGTAAGTAATTTGAAATTGATATTTTTGTTGACAGTCATGAGATAACAAATAGATGTTTTCGGCAGTAGATAAAAAAAATAGAGTAAGACGTCTATAATCATATTTAATGGTATCTCATTTACGAGACAATTTTTATTTTAACTAAGTGCTTTAACAATTTTTATTATTGTATCTATTTTTATTATTTAAGTGATATTTTGTGTTTTTATTATTTAATTGACTTCAAATGATTTTGTGTGCCTTTAGAATCTTTACAAGTTAGTCAAAGGAATACGTGTGCAATTAAATAGTAGCCCTACACCTACCGATTAACATTTACATGCATTATTAATTTTTTTAGTATTTGTTTTCATTAGATCAGCTGCCTATTTAACTGATATGGCTAATTCTAAGATTACTTTCAAAATCATCACTTTTGATGGCGGTGCTAATTTGGTTGACTTTTTCTTCAACCAAATCAAAACATTAGCCAAAGCACACGGATGGAAGGATCAGGACACCATCCAATTTCTAGGTAGTAAGTTGTCCGGACCTGCGCCTACTTTCTTTACACAGAACCCATCCATTTATAAAGCTGACAAATTAAAGTTTGTAGAAAAAGAATTTAAAATTTTTTTGCCCCCCCCCCCTAGTAAAACAACAGCGCTCGTGGAATTTAACAATTTAATAATGCTGCCTCAAGAAACGATTAGAAACCTTGCACACCGAATAAATATTCTAACTACACGAGTACACTATAACATAAAAGATAAAGAAGCGTTAGACAATATTAAATACACGAAATTAATCTCGTGCATCTCACCTCCACTGAGAATTAAATTGCAAGAGGAAAACATTCTTGATTATAACACTGCTGTTGATAGGGCACAAATGTTGCAGGATATAATGCAAAATGAAAATGTGTTACAAACATGTAACACAGCAAATCCTGTAGCAGACTCTATTGCTAATCAGTTAAAAATTTTAACTGAAAGAGTCAATGCATTAACGCTAACAAGTATTCCAAATGAACAAAAGATAGACGCAATTCACAGTATAACCCCACAAAATTCAAAACAATGTGAACAGTATGCGAACAAGACTTTAAAAGGAAGCATACTGTTTCACCTAAACATAACACACGCAAAAATAAATCTACATCACCGCCCGCCTGCCAGCTGTGTGCGAAACGTGGCCACACAGCATAACATTGTTTTAAATGCGTAGAGCAAATGCGAATAGAAATAAAGAAAATTATAATTACGACAATAACTATAGAAGAAATGATAACAGAAATGGTAATTTAAACTACTACTGAGATATACTTCATCTGATGGCTTTACATCTCAAAAGAAGTCTAACACATCAGAAACTTCAGACCCAACACTACCTACACTCTGTTCAGACAAAAGGGTTAAATCTGTTGCTTCGCAAACAAAATGTGAAGTTAAATTGTCCAAAAATTCTGCATCACAGACAGTTGAAAACCATAATGAAGTAGCTTCACAAACTGTTAACATATGTGATGACAAAGTTGCAGTTATTTGCAATGTAAATAATTCATCCCCAACACTCCCCCTCATAAAGGCCTCCATTGCAAGATGTAAAACTAACTTTTTGCTCGATACTGGTTCATCCATTTCAATTATATCACAAGATTTGTTTAATAAAATTAAAGACAAACTAAAATATAAAAGATTAGGAACATCCGTCACTATTAAAACAGTTAATTCAAATATTCAGTTCACGGCATGCATTAAAACTTCTATTCGCATACACCAAAAGTCATTCTCGCATAATTTCTACATTGTTGACATATCGAATTCCGCTAACTTCCAGGGAATTTTAGGTTTTGATTTTATTCACAAAAACAGAATTGTGATAGATATTCATAAGAATTAAATGTCAACAAATGAATTTAGCATACCATTACTTGATTCTGCCTTCTGTGAGAATGAAACACATCATCTTGAACCACATAAAATACGTCAATCGGAAAAATTCCCAAAAGAAATTCGACTGGAGAATAAGCTTAAACTGGAACCACAGGAAAAGAGGTGGATTTCCATAAAAACTGATTCAATAGACCCAAGAAAACATTACTATTTTCAATGTGAAACAAAAAAGAATATAATTTCTTACGATAGTATTGTAGGTGGTCAAAGTAGTGAATCAGATAAGGAAGGAACTCAAAAAACAACTAGGTCCCCACAAAAATTCAAGTTTTATGTTTTTATACAAAATTCATCTAGTAAACCTGCACACATAAACAAAAATGAACGAATAGGAACGTTATTTGAAACAATGGACATTATGGATTCGTCACAAAAAACAAATTTTCATCAAATTATGAATTCATGTAAAAATATTTCGAATTTTAATCTTAAATCTCAGGTTAACTTAAAGGATTACATTTGTAATTATATTCAGGCATCAAATGAAATATTAAACCAACGTAAAGAAGAACTAAAAATTAGTGACTAAATCATTTACAGGAAGATAATGCAAAAAAGTTAAGAAAATTATTGCTTGATAATTATGCATCTTTTTCCAAGTCCATAAAAACACTAAGCCACACAGACAAAGTAGTTCCAAATTTAAAATTTATAAATGACTATCCCATAAAAACATTGCCTCCTCCCCCCCGCAAGCATTACACAACGAAATGAAAGAGCAAATTAATCAACTTCTTGAAGCAGATATTATAGAACGAAATTGTTCTGAGTGGGCATGTCCCACTTTGCTTGTAAAAAAGATTGATCAGTCTGGAAAACAGAAATACAGATTCGCTTTAAACTTACGTATGTTGAATTCCGTGTTACAAGGTTCATCATACCCCCTACCAAAAATACAAACCATAATTTCAAATTTATCCGCTTACAAATTTTTCACTTCACTAGACTTCAAAATGGCGTATCATCAAATAGACCTTCCGGAACAATTTCAAGACCCACTAACCTTTACATGTATCTATGGGACTTTTAAATATAAACGCCTAGTATTTGGTCGAAAGTCATCAAGTGGGTTCTTTCAAAATTTAATGGATTCTTTAATTGATGAATTGCAAATTGATGGAATATATTCATATCAGGATGATCTAATATTTGGGTCAAACTCATTTGAGGAAACTTGTTCAAAGTTAGATAAAATACTTAAAATCCTAACTAAGTATAATTTAACATTAACTCCAAACAAATGTACATTTCATACATCAGCAGTTGACTACTTAGGGTTCCATATTGAAAATCATTCTATTGCACCTATTCATGCAAACATTGTTAAAATTAACTCGTTTCCCACACCAAAAACTAAGAGACAATTAAAAAATTTTATTGGTTTAGTAACATTTTATAAATCATTGGTTCCATCATTTTCGGAAATTATTCAATCTCTCATTGATTTCACCACTCCTAAAGCTACATTTAAATGGACACAAAAACATCAAGAATTATTCAAAAAAATGCAACAAGTGTTCTTTAGTTACCCTATGGTTTGCTTAACCAGATTGTTCAAAAACCTTTTACGTCAACACTGACGCATCTAAGGTAGCGATAGCTGGTGCATTATTACAGGAACATGAAGGACAATTATTTCCTATTGCATACTTTTCTAAATCTCTTAAACATGCAGAAAAACGTTACCCGGCTTTAAAACTTGAATTAATGGCCATTTATAAATCAGTAATCGCATTTAAGTACTATTTATACAACAGAAAATTTGTAATTTTGTCAGAGAGTGCTCCCTTAAAAAAATATAAGAACACATGTAACCCTGCGGATTTAACCACACGTTGGTTAACTGAGCTTTCTGAATACATTTTTTCCTTCGAACATGTACCGGGATCATCTAATGTACTTGCTGATTATCTATCAAGGTGTACATTTGAAAACAATACCCAAGATCTTAAATCAAATCCTGAACTCCTTAATGACCCTGATGCTTTACCAATCGTAGACAATGATGTTTCGGACAATATTGAAGAATCCAATAACAACAAACCCAACTCAGTAAATTATTTAATTTCAGGCCGATATACAAACAAGGATCCATTACTTGGAATATCAAACGACACATTCGTCAGTAAGCAAAGAAAGGGCCCAAAATTGGCCGAAATTTACGATGATATTTTAAAAAATGGATCATCCCAAACATATCCGATGTACTTCATCCATCCTGACAGTAAGGTTCCTATGACAAAAAAAGAAAACATATATAATAACACATTTTCGTACCATATTATTGTACCAGACTCACTTAAGGCAAAAGTTTTAACAATTTGTCATCTGTCACACTTTTGGTTAACTAAAACATATGCATTTGTAATAGCTAGATATTTTTGGAAAGAAATGTATACCGACACGTTAAGTTTTGTGGCATCTTATACTAAGTGTATTCAAACAAAATATCACATAACACCACCTGCTCCGCTTCAGCCCACTTACACACCAACCCACCCAGGACACACCATTGGGATTGATTTGCTAGGCCCATTTAAAAACAGACAATCAGTTTTAACTGTAACAGATCATTTTTCCCGGCACCTTGAACTATTTTCTTTGCATACAACAACAACTGACAAAATTGCTAAATGTTTATTTGATTACATAACTACCTTTGGCAGACCTGCCACTGTGATCAGCGATTTAGGTAAGCAACTGACTTCTGACATATACAACAGATTCAACGATACATTGGGCATAAAAATACTCCATTCCTCAGTATGTCACCCCCAAAGTAATGCAATTTCAGAGAGAGTAAATAAATCAATAAAATATTCAATTACAAGCTTACTTCAAGAAGGCCAATCTTTTGAAAATGTATTACGTATACATAAATCACTATACAACGGTTCCACACATTCATCCACTAAATATTCCCCCAACTTATTACTCTTTGAAAGAGAACTATCTTTATTATTTGATACTTTTGATCAAACTGTTAATCAGCCAATCCTTGACAAGGGCATAAAAACTTACAAGTTGCTAAATGATTTGAATTCAATTTACAAAAAAGCATACACTAACATAAAAAATTCACAAGAAAAGAGAAATCAACACTTCCAGAAACGAGTGAAACTAAGAGTAATCTTAGAAAAGTATATAGTGTACCTCAAATCCGTGGATAAGTTTAAACCAAAATACACCGGACCTTTTATTGTGGTACATAAATATTCGCCAGTGTCTGTTTCCATTAAGCGTTTACACTCGCCCGATGAATCGGCATTCAGGGTCAACATTGACAGGCTAATTGTAGCCCCCCCCCCCCCCTAGAAGTGATGATTTATTTGTGCGTCATGAGGAAAATATAAGTCGCCCAGGAAACAGTTCCATAAAATACAACCTAAGATCTCTTTTTTAACACAGCCCATCACAATATTAGGTTACCATAGATTTACAGTAAATGCAGTACATCACACTGTATACGCATGTTGTGTTCGGGCTTCCTTTGAGGGACTTCATGCCTGGTCCAGGTTCTTCATCACAGGAGGCTTCCACATAACAATTGTGCCTCTTAATGGCAGGGGTGTTGCCAATATTGTTTCACTTTTTCCCTTTCAATAGTTTTATTGTTCATACATAATAATAATAGTAGTAATAATAATAACATATCACATTGCACATACATTAAATCTTATTCATATCAAACATAATCATGATGCACGATAAATCTCTAACCGATTATGACAAAGCTGTTTCTCACTACTCTAGGATTGACATTCCCTTTCAGGTATATATATAAATAACATATGTATCAGATTCTATTTTATTTTTATTTCTAATTATGCTCCTTTGAAGTGAAGGCCCGTTCAAAAGTCGCCCAAAGGACCTGTAACTTCATTGTGGTAAGAAACAAATTTTAGATTGGTGCAGTTCACACCAATTTTACTTAAAACCCTCTGTTTTTTTATATAATGCGACGTGCGCTCCTCTGAGAAAGCAAAAGATTTCGGGAGGAGCAGAGGGTCCATATAATGTGGGCTCTCGCCAATATTCCCACTTCCCATAGGGCTAGGACATAAGCTGTTGCCATCACCTTGTCACTTGACAATATTAAGGGCAACACCTTTTTATGGATCGCGTGTCGCTTTCCTTTTTTTTTTTTTTTTGCTTGTCCTGTGTGGATACACAAATTTTTGCATTTTTTTTCTATTTTGAAACATACTTATTTGTCACAAAATACACTTCATCCAGAACATTTCATTAATTTTTCATATCATTATGCTACATTTACATGGTTGCAACCTCCAATTCATATTTTGTTATTATATATTTCATATTTTTATCATATATTTCATATTTTTATTATATACTTCGTATTTGTTCTTCATATTTTATTTTAGATATCATTTTATCCATACCATATGTCCGCTATGATTGCCGATGAACAAACAACTGACGATTCTCATATGTTGCCAAACGGCAAAACCTAAAGTACAGCAGAATGCGCCATGGAGGCGCGCGCGACAGCGAAGGTTATGTAAAGTCATAACATATACGCTGCGTTATTTTATTCCTTTTGCCGAATGTTTTTAACAGATTAATATATTTTTATAAGTCATTACTAATGATATAATAATAATAATAATAATAATAATAATAATAATAATAACATTGGAATACTTATAATAGCTTTGAAATAATACTACGCAATTTACTATTAATATTACAATGTTTATGGCATATAATGAAAGAAACAACAGCAACATGATTGTCGGTAAAATCCTCACTAACTCCTAAAAGATGATTTTTCCCTTTCTAAAATATTTTAATCAATAAAAAGTTTTAAAACTTAATTCTCTTCTTTAACATTCCTAATTTATAATCTTGCAAAATAATTTTAAAATTTTGTGTTTTGAATTACAAGTTTTGACAAACATAAAAATATCTTTAAATAAAGCTATGGAAATTTCTACAGGGAATTAGAAATAAGATAAGGCAAATGTCTAAAAAATGATGACCGAGAAACTCGATCGAACACATTTAACCGAGAAATAGTGTAAATTCTCAGACAGTCTCCTTTTTTTCTGTGTTTTTATAGAAATTTTTAACAGTGCATATAGAGCGGTTACTTACCGCACATTTTCAAATTTAGACATTTTGCCATTTATTTAAAATATACTTGTCGGATCTTTCTGAAATACAGGGCTTCCCGGAACTTCGTGTACAAACTTTGAGAAGTGGTAGAGAACATTGTTTGGAACCACAATTTCACAGGAAAGCATGGGCGAAAACGTCACCCTCACTTGTTAACCCTTTCACATACAGTATTTTTTCTATGAAACTACAAGATATTAATACAAAATTAACATTGGTACGAAAATTTTAATGTGATTTTTCAATTTATTTTGTACTAGCTGTTCTGCCCGGCGTTGCCCGGGTTCATCAAAAAATAGCAAGAATTGCGAAAAAACTTTAAAAATCATAATAAAAACCTCGAAAAATTTAAAAAATGCTGCACGAATTTCGTCTAAACTTCGTTGAAAAGAGATGGGCTAGAAAACTGAGGTTGGATTATTTTTACTAATGAGGAAAAATCTTACAAATCGCAAAAAACATTAAAAAATCTCATAAAAATATAAAACAAAATTCAAAAATTGTGTTTCAAAATTCGAATAAACTTTGAAGAAAAGAAGTCAGAATTTAATAAATTCGGCCAAAAATTGAATCTCTAAAAAATCGAAGCGGGTCGCGAAAAAATGTAAACATCGCTTTAAAAATGGCAAAATTTTCAAAAATCGCGGAACTCAAAATTTACTCTACTTGGATAAATGTTTTGAATCTAATTAATTTGATAATGTAAAAAGCATTGAAATACGAAAAAAACTGCTAAAAATTGCAATAAAAATCTTTAATCGCACAGGAGAAAATTTATCATATTAGCGAAGAAATTATAAACCGAATTACTTTTCCGTATCTGAAAAAAATCGCCGTGAACTCAAAAAGAAAAAAAAAAGCATACTGCATTAAAATTGCTGTAGATCAAAATAAGAGAGCAAAACAATTACCGTAAAGGCTAAAAGTTTGAAACCAAACTCTTATTAGTCTAGAAATTTAAAATCGAATTCTTTTGAAAAATGTAAAAAATAAATAAATAAATAAATAAAAGACTGAGAAAGCCCAAAAATCGCATTGAAAATTGTAATAAAAGTCGTAAAACTTTGAAAAATCCCTAGGGTAAAAATTAACTGTTACAATATAAAATTTTGCAATTAAGAAATTAACCATATTAAACAAAAAGTTTGAAATCGAAATCGATTTCCCGATGTAAAAAAATCGCCACGGAACTTGAAGAATGGCTAAAAATTACATTGAAAATTTCATTAAAAAAAGCTAAATATTTGGAAGTCAATGCTTAAAAAATAATATTAAGGCAGGGCGGGGGGGGGGGGGGGAATTATGATCGAAATCATTCATAAATTACAAAATGTAGGCATGGAACGCCAAAATCATATTAAGAGATAAAACATTGCATTCGAAACACAACTACTTTAAACAAAATGTTTGATATCAAAATTGGTTTCTGAATGGCAGAAAATCGTCAAGGAACTAAAAAAAATGCTAAAAATCGTATCGAAAACTATATTAAAAATCGCTGAATATTTAAAAGTCACGGCTGTAAAAATTTAATATTCAGTCGAAAATATTGTAATCGGAAATCGTTCATGAATAAGGAAAAGTCAACTCGGAACACCTAAAATCCCCCAAACTAATCAAAAATTACATTGAATATCGCATTAGAAATTGACAAAATTCATAGAAGCGTGGAGAACAAATTGTACTATTTATGCTAAAAGTTAGAAACTGAAATTCTTTTACCGATGTCAACAACTGTCATAGAACTTGAAAAATCACTATAAAACAGATTAAAAATAAGTAAAATTCAAAACTCCGGACAAAATTTGCCATAGTAAGATAAACATTTATATTAAATTCCTGCGTACATAATTTACCATAATGGGACAAAACATTGAAATCTGAACTCTTTCATTAGTTAAAAAATATCGACGCAAAATTTGCTAAACATTTTATGAAAATACACAAAAAATCTGAATCATTGATGTCAAAATTTTCTACATTAAGCTACAAATTATTTAAAAATTTCTTTTCCAATTGTGAAAAAATCGCCGTGGACTCAAAAACATCTAAAAATTGTATTCAAAAATTCATTACAAAACGTTTCAAATTTAAAAATAGCGGGGGACAACATTTACATTAATAGAGTAAAATAGTGTAATCTGAATTATTTCTTAAATACGAATGAAAAATCCGGCGCAAATCGTGAGAAATAATGAAAACATTGCTAAAAATTGCATTAAAAAATCACTAAATTTCAAAATTCGTAAATGAAGTGTAAATGTTTGAAATTAATTTCCTTTTCAAAATTTCAAAAAGTAGCCGTGAGATTCAAAAAACCAATACAAACCATTGAAAAATTCATTAAAAATCGCTAAATGTAAATACATCCCGTGAATAAAAAAATATTCTAGTCATGTAAAACGTAGCAACCATTCTTTTTTACATGAATTACAAAAAAATCGATGCAGAACTCAAAATATATCAAAAATTACATTGAAAATCGACAAAATTAAAAAAAGGTAAATGGTGAAATTTACTATATTAGGCTAAAAGTTTGAAACCAAAATAATTTTTTAATTGTTAAAACACCACTGTGGTAGGGATCGAAAAAAATAGTACTAAATCGCATTAAAAAGTTCATTAAAAAACGCATTGAAAAATGCACTAAATATCGCTAGTTATTTTTTAAATCGCAGTAATCAGAATTTCATCAAACGAATAAAACATTCTAATCGGAAATCTGAACTATTTGATTATCCGGTCGACCAAGAAACTATCTGGGTCAAACAATAAGATTAAACTACAATAATGGCGGATCGTAAATTCCATATTCACTTGACATTAAACATGTTACATATGTTTGTTACGTCATCAAGTGGTTTTTACTTCTTATTTTTACATGTATTTGTATTAATGTTTTTCTAAAATATTATTATTATTTAACATAAAAATTACATCTATTTGCATAATTTGGCTTATTTCACGATTGATACAATTTGGCGAAATTGGTCGACAGGATAATCACGTAGTAAAAGGAAATCCTTTATAGATAATAAACAATCGACACATAACACAACAATTCTTGAAAAATCGCGTTAAAAATCTCTAAAATTATATTAGATTAAAAGTTTGAAATCAATTTTTACTTCCGAATATCAAAAAATCACAATAAAACTCGAAAAATTTCTAAAAATTGCATTGAAAAGTGCATTAAAAATCACTAATATTAAAAAATCACAAGGATCAAAATTTACTCTAATAGGGTAAAACGTTGAAATTGGAAATATCTCATGAATGACAAAAATCCGACATCAAACGCAAAAAATCTCGAAAAATCGCATTAAAATTAGCTGAAATTCATAAATCTTAACAGCTAAAATTTAATACATCAGCCTGAAAGTTTTAAGCAAATTTCCTTTTACTAATGTCGAATAATAGCGGCAAAATTTTCATTAAATAATTCACTAAAAATCCAAACATTGTTGCACGAAATCCAAATAAATTATATTGAAGAGAGAACAAAATTCACTAAATTAGGTCGAAAGAATGAAACCGCTTTCTTTTTCGCTAATGTGGAAAAATCGCCTCGAAACCCGCATATGATTTAAATTAAAAAAACTGAAAATCGGCCTTCAAGGTGTAAAACTTCATACATAACTTCGTGCAGCGGTCTCTCCAGAGCATCGCCAGTACTTAAAAAATTTTAACATGCGTTATAAACTACCTTAAAGTGTAAAACAGATCTCCTTATTACATTTCCTAATTTTGTTCGCGCCCCTCCTTTCACGCACCCTGAAATGTGTCACACCATTCTTTGTTTACATTTTTTATCATGTTTTATAAACAATTTTAAAATTTAAAATAAATCACATTGTTATGTTTCCAAATTTTAACAAAATCGCGTTCTGTTAGTTCAATTTTTCACCACCAGGTAGCGCACTCTATTCTTCAAAAACTTTATCAAAACGATACTCTCTTAAATAACCTATCTGGTGATATATTACTCCAGGGGGTAGCGGTCTTAAGCAAGAATTTAAGATTTTTTATGAAATGGCTATTCGAAAATAGCGGTAACTAAATTTTTGACACTTTAGGTAAATTTCACAAAAAAAAAAAAAAAAAAATACTACTTATTTCATTCTCAACAGCTCAAGATTTTGATAGAACAACTATGAAAAAATAGATCCTAAACGGAAAAAATCTTGAAAAAGCGTTAAAAATCACATTGAAAATCGCATTAAAATCGTTAAAATCTAAAATTCGTAACAAACACAAAATTTAGGGCATTAGGCTAAAAGTTTGAAACGGCTATCTTTTTGTCAATCTCAAAAAAAAAAAAACCGCAAAATGAGAAAAAACACTGAAAATCCCATTAAAAATTCGTTAAAAATTCAAAAATCGCTGTAAAAATTCCGAATAAACTTTTCTGAAAAGAGAAAAAAAACTGCTATATTGGGTTAAAAGAATGAAACCGTATTTCTTTTACTAATGGGATAAAACTGCCAAAAGAACGCTAAAAATCGCCTAAAAAAATTATTAAAAAAATCTAATTAAAAAATTGAAAATCGGGCTTCAAGGTGCAAAACTACATGTATAAAAGTACTTTCCCTCCACATTTTGTAACTCTACGTACAGCAGACTCTTCAGAACAGCGCTGACACACACACAAACTTGTCTCTTTATTATTATAGATTTACAAAAATCGCGATCTGTTAGTTCCATTTACCACCACCAGGTAGCGAACTCTATTCTTCAAAAACTTTATCAAAACGATACTCTGTTAAACAACCTATCATAACAAACACAAAATTTAGGGCATTAGGCTAAAAGTTAAAACGATTTTCTTTTTATCAATCTCAAAAAATAGCCGCAAAATGAGAAAAAACACTAAAAATCGCATTAAAAATTCGTTAAAAATTCAAAAATCGCTACAAATTCAGAATAAACTTTGTTGAAAAGAGAAAAAAAAAATTGCTATTTTGGGTTAAAAGAATGAAACCGTATTCCTTTCACTAATGGGATAAAACCGCAAAAATAACGCTAAAAATCGCCTAAAAAATTATGAAAAAAAACTAAAGAAGAAATCGAAAATCGGCCTTCGAGGTGCAAAACTACATGTAAAAAAGTACTTTCCCTCCAAATTTTGTAAAGTCATAGTTATTCTCCAAAGTATTGCTTATATTGCTGTGTAACCAGGAGCTTAGGCGTTCCAAACACCCAAGAAAGGTGAAATAATCTTCTAAATAAACATTGCAGATGACATTAAATGTTACAGACTGTTCTTTTTAGGTGCGTTCGTAATTATGTAAATATGTAGCATCTGTAGTTGTCGTTCGGTCTGTTCGTCCATATGTAACAACGCAGCAGCTACCCAACCGAATCGTTTGAAATTTAAAATATATAATTATTACATAATTTTGTTGTGTCATTTCAAATTCTATAAAAATCGGATGCGTAGATCAATTACAGGGACAATAAAAATATTCCGTTACATTACGGTGGGGGGGGGGATTTCAAATTCATTTTAATGGTGTTACACTCATTCGAACAAAATAAAGTTAATATGCAACTATGAAATACATATTATAATATACATTTTGCACTATCTGTGCTACAAAGAACATTTGTCATTGATTACAAGGTTACACAAAAGTATTCCATTACATAATAATATAGGGAAAACATTATCTGGTGCGCGTTTTATTTGTAATTAACTATTTTACATTTTATGAGATTGATATACGTTGCTGAGGAATACTACAAGTTATTTCCTGTGTAAAAGAAAACAAATAGTATTTACAGGGACCCACAAAAGATTTTGTCTACTATACTGTATCCGAAATATTATGTACTATTACATCAAGATCTGAATAATCTTAGGTGCTTCCATAATTACATAAATAACTAGCACTTATTTTCGTCGTTAAGTCTGTCAGTCCGTCTGTCCATCCGTCCATCTGTCTGCCCGCATATAACAAAGCAAATTCTGTCGAATCATTTTAAATTTTATGAAATTCGGATGTATACTTTAATTTGAGGCACAATCAAAAGTATTCCATTCCATTACGATCAATAAAAAAAAAGTTTCAATTTCATTTTAATGATGTGAAACTCTTTTGAATATAACAGAATTGACATTAACCTATGAAGTATATCTATACTAAAATATACATTCTGTACAATCTGTGATACAAAGAATATTTATTAATAAATTACAGGACCACACAAAAGTATTCCTTTACATAGTGCTATACAAGGAAACATTATTTGGAACTTGTTTTAATTATATTAAACTACAAGTATTAAAAAATGCTCTGACGAGCAACAAAAAAGGTTAATATGTTTTTAAGTATGAAAAGGTGTTCGACAAGTGCTTCTAATTGAGCACGAGAAAGAATAAGAAGTCCCTTCTTGGCTGCGGCTCACTGTCAATGCCAAACTTGACAAAATTATATTTGCGCTTTCCCTATATAAAACAAATTAGTCACAATTACGATAAAAATGTGTAGTGCAAAAATGTAGTCAGAAAAAAACTAAATTAATTTAAAAAACCTAATTATATTAAACAAAACTATTAAAAAACTTATTAAAAAACTAAATTAGTAATTAAACATGAATGTAAGGCGAAATAATAACAGAAACCTTAGTTCCTGCAGCATATCATACTCATTGTAATGCCACCAAGCATGCCCGCGGCGTAGAACTGCACAGAAAACTGATTTGTAGTGCAGTTGCACTGCAGGATCGAAAGTACAGTTCACATGTAATGCAGGATTGAAATTTTTACTAAAAAAGAAAGATGGGAAGTTTTACGCAAATTTCTTTTATATGGAAAAAGCGCAAATATGATTTTTTCAAATTAGGCATTGACAGTAAGCTGCAGTCAAGAAGGGACTCCTTATACTTTCTCATGCTCAATTAGAAGGACTTGTCGAACACTTTTTCATACTTAAAAATATATTAAATTTTTTTGTTGCTCACCAGAGCATTTTTTAATACTTGTCATTTAAATTTTTTGATAAAAAAAGATTTTTTTATATTTTGAAAAGCAAAATATTTGCTACTGTCAAAATTTTATTCTTATATTAGAATAATTAAGAAAATTATTGCATTGCCATATAAAGTACATGATGTCTTTAAAAAATCAAGGAGTTGAACGAAAAAAATTACAGTGCTCTCACAATTTTATTCAAGGAACTGAAACTAAATATTTCGCAATAAAAACAAATAACCATGCTTATTTACGTGATTACGTGATTTATTTAATTTGAATAAATTATGTAACATACATGAAAAATATATTTATTTAAACTTGGTGGCAATGAATAAAAAAACTACAACAGCAACAACAAGAAACAATGTTCAACTGGAACTTTAAGACACAAATTCAATTTTCTCAGCAATCGTCAAACATACAAAGATGAAAAAAAATCTACTTTAATTTTTACTAAAAGGATTAAAATAAACCAAATATGGAGTTAATCCATTCGCAGGATCGTTAGTTATCGTTGTCGAATTTTACGTCTTCCTTTTTTCGTTAAAAGTTAAATAAAAAAGTACAGTAAACTACGATAATTTTTTTTATGTTATCTTTTTATTTGTCTTGTCGAGTTCTATCTTTTGAAAAAAAATTCACTATCGTACGTCTACTGCTTCGTCAGAAATTTAAAAAAGACGTTTGCTTTTTCCATTTCTTAAACATATTATACCAAACGCTACCGCGTTTGCTATGATTCCACATTTTATGAATATGATATACGTTGCTGAGGTGCAATAAAAGTTGCTTCCTGTATATTTACAGGAACACAGGAAAGATTTCGACCACTGTACTGTATCCGAAACAGTGTCTACTATAACATCAAGATCTCAACTTCGTTATCGTACGAACGCACCTCATTTTCTACACTTCACGTACAATTTTCTACTTGTTTTTTATGGTGTGCTTCAATAATGTATTCCCTTAATTATAATTTATTAATGGATATCCGTGTTTAACAGAAATGTGATAAGTTAAAAAATTCTTTAAAGAGAAAATACTATTTAAAATTTTATTATATAAAAAGGAATGGTATTGATAAAAAAATTTCTAAGTTAAATCAGGAGCAGCAAATTATGATTAATTTTTAAAAAGCTAAAATATAAAAAAAATGCTTCTTTTGAAAAAGAATTGAAAAAATTAATATTCATGGAGTCAACATAAATTCTACATGGTATTAATTTGACTTGTGGTGTTATCGTTTATCATTTCGTAAATTTGTGATGAACACTACCTGAAACTTCCTTAACCTCATACCATTTCGTTTAAATGCAAGACAAAAGCATAAGATTCCCTCTCACACCCCACGATTTTTACCTTGAGATTTGAATCTCATATAAAATTACAGCTAATATAAAAGTACTTCTGTCGTTTTAATCCTACTGATGAACATAAGCAAGTTCGAAAGTACATGGGTTTAGATATATTATATTGTGAATAAAGGCACCTCCATGTAATTTTAAATAGTTTGCTGTATACGAATTTTTTATACAACTCTTTATTTTAAAGGGAATTTAGGAATTTCAGGAAATTAATAGGATTTGCATCGTTTTTTTTTTGCGATATGAACTGCCTTATGCTTCTAATATAAATGGGCTTGTCGTCTTTCTTCTTCATATCCCCCCCTACCTATTATTTTAAACTTGACGCCTATTATCATATCTAGAAAAATGTTTCATTAATTCACAAATACATTTTAAAAACGTGTTATAAAGATAAATTAACAAGAGTAGTAACTTTAAATGCTCATATAAATGAAAATGCCCTTCCTTATGGGTAAAATGCGGTTAATTTTTTTTAATGCGAAAACTAACAAGCCTAACATCATAATTTACTTTCTGCATAAAGTTTTCTTCATTTCATTCGAAACAACAAACATTTTAAGTGTAATATAACCAAATCATTTTTCATGCAGAATTAAAATTATGAATTCCTTCTATGTTACGTTATTGCAACAATAGAAAATCCCTTTTAACATTCCTCTAATTTAATTTATTAAACAATTTCATTAATGATCTATTTTTAACTTTGAATAATTCATCAATAAACATTTAGCTGCCTCATCAGAGAATTTTTACCAAATATTGCCTGGTCGCATTTCGAAATGTAAAAGAATTACTTAGCAAATTTATGTAGAAAATTAATTATGTTAGCAGGTTTGTCAAAAACAGCTGTAATTGATATGAATATAAATCTAACGTAATATTATTAGCATCATGGACATTTAAGAAATTAAAGACTAGTTGAATGTTCATTTCGAGAAGTAATTCCATAACAAATTACTTCATTCTTAGAAGGAAGTCTAATATTAGATTTTGTAATTCTTCTCCATTTTTCGAGTATACAAAAATTAAAATAAATTGCAGAACAAGTTCAAATATGTAGTTTAGCATTATTACGTTAAGCATTTTATTTTTAACTTCATTGTAGCTGGTAACGATGTGTGAAACGGTGTTTCAACATTTTAAGCATAATAGTTTAATACTTTATTTTATAAAATAGGAAAGAAAAATCGCACATCAAACATAATATTATTTAATAATTTACATCACATTTAGAACAATAATGTTACAAAACCTTATCGTTTAATGAAATGAGACATGATCTTTTAGTAAACTACTAGTATTTTTTGATGATTTTTATCATCAGAATAACTGTCTTTATTTAATGCGCGTATTATATTTACACATTAAAATTACAGCACATTTTAAAGCATTAGTATTATAGTAGAGAGCTATCACAACGCGTGTACAGTCAAACCTCGTTAACATGAACACGCTTAACGTGAACTACTTTTAACACGAATTGTTTTCACAATACTCTATAAAAACGAATACAAAGATTTGATAATGATAACGTGAATTACTGTTAACATGAACAAAATTTTGATCCCGTTGAGGTTCATGTTAACGAGGTTCGACTGTATTTCCTTTCATTAAATATTTGATAGATTTACAATCCTAATAAAGACTTTTAAATGTTCACATACATGAAAAAAGATTTCCTTCTGGGGAAAATCTGGTTAATTTTGTTTTTAAATGCAAACGTAATGAGTCTAACATCATAATTTTCTTTCGGCATAAACTTTTCTTAATTTCATTACAGACGACAAACATTTTGAATAAAACGTAACCGAATCACTTTTCATACAGAATTAAAATTATGAATTCCTTTCATGCAACGCTATTGCAACAATAGAAAATGCCTTTTAACTTTCTTCTAATTAAATTTATTAAATAATTTCATTAATGATCTATTTCTACTTTAATATTTCATCAGTAAATATTTAGCTGCCTCATCAGAGAATTTTTCCGAAGCATTGTCTGGTCGCATATCGAAATATAAAAAATGTTGCTTAGCGAATCTATGCGGAAAATTAATTATGTTAGCAGGTTTGTCAGAATTAATCGTAATTGATATGAATATATACATAACGTAATAAGATATTTGTCATGGACATTTAAGAAATGGAAAAATAATTGAACATTCATTTCGAAAAATAAATTTTTTAACAACTTACTTCTTTCTTGGAATTTCGTTAAAACATTAGATTTTGTAATCTACTCGCTTTTCAAATACACAAATATTAAAATAACTTACAGAATCATATGTTTAGTTTAGCATTTTTAGTTACGTTAAGCAATGTATTTTTACCTTCATTGTAGCTGGTAATGACACATGAAATCGCGTTTCAACATTTTAAACATAGATGCTTAATATTTATATTTTACAAAATAGGAAACAATAATTGCACATTAAACATACATCAATAAATAATTTACAGCACAACAATATTCTTACAAAGTCTTACCGTTTAATAAAAGAGACTGAGAAATGACCTCCAGATAAACTATTAGTATTTTTAGTATTACTGTATTTTGTTAATGCCTGCATTAAACTTATGTATTACTATTATACTATATTTTAGGAACTATTATAGTAATAGAAATCTATCACAATGTAGACATTTTTTGCATTACATATAATTTTAATTTATTAAAAACATGACGCATTATTTTTGCACTCTAAAAGTTCCATATATTGATTTGTATGCATTTGCTTTAAAAACAATTTTTATAAAGCATATTTCGTTGCTTTTCATAAAAATATATATAATCTAACCCTTGAATTATCCCTTATATATGAATATTACATAGACCTGCATATTATGTATAATGTATCGTTTATACTGCCCATTTCAATTCCAAACGTTTGGATATAAAATCATACTGTAACTTGTATAAACATTCATAAAAAATAGAAAATTAAAATTGATGAAGATGCTCGCAATGTGTTCTAAAAACGTTCTAAATGTGGATTTGTGAGGAATCTCATTAAGTAACTTACAATTTGGCCTAGTAATTACTTATAAAAAGTAAATGCATTCTAAGAGGAGATTTGGAAAAATTACGAAATTTAAAGGGGTAAAAATACGTAATAATCATTCTAAATTGCAATTTCTACGTTCAGGAAATATCAAACAAATTTCATAAGTAATGGTAGAAACTTGTTGATGACAGTCTTTATTTCAATATAGGCCACATTTTTTGTTGTTTTGAATTACTACATTGGTGCTGGAAGAATATAAAATATTGTAAATTGTGTTTTTTGTACAATTGAGGCACATAAAAGTTTAAAATATGTCATAATAATTACTTAAACGATGCAAATGCTTTATAAGTACCGTCAGAAGGTTTCAACGTCGATTGAAACCATCAAATTTAAAAGAATGAAATGAAGAAAAAACCTTCTAAAAACGTTCTAAATTTCAATTTTTATTCAATCAAATATAAAACCAATTTTTACAACAACGGTTCAAAATTTGTGCTGTCAGATTTTGCTCAAAGTTAAATTTTATGTCGGTACCACTGTGGTCAGAGGGTTGTGGATCAAAATACATTTTTAATTAATATTCCTGTGATACTAACAAGGCTAGAAATTTGGAAGAAATTATAGTATTTACTTATAAAATGTAAATTCTCTCTAAGAACAATCGAAAGTTAATTCGAAATTTTAAAAGGGTAAAGCGAAGTAAGGAACAAGAAAGCGTTCTAAAAAGACCTATATTATGATTTCTATGCAATCTCAGGTAATAAAAATCAGACTATTAAAGTAGTAGATGCGAATCAATGGTAACATTCTGTGATCCTACACAAGCTACATTTTATGCCGATGCCATACCACCTGGGGTTGGCAGAAACAACACACTTTCTAAAAAAGCCTTTGAATTTTTTTAAATACCGTTTCTATGGAATAATAAGATAAACCTAATCTATTTCAAAATTAATGTTTGCGTCTGCTTCAAAATAGACATTTTATGCTAGTGCCACAAGCCCAAGAGAGATGGCAGACTTTAGAAAAGAAGTTTGGAGTTTGTCACGATGATTAATATTTAGATGTAATTGCGTACTACGACTTTTTTTTTTTTAATTCAAAACTTCAAATGAATACAGAAATAAACGTATGAATTGAGCATAAAAGATTCAAAATATTTTTTAAATTGAGCTCTATTTTGAATTAGTTTTAGTTCTTCTCATTTACTTTATTTCTTTTCTGACTAGTACAAGACAAAGATGAAGTTTAGTCAAACCGTAGCTTGAATATTAATTATTGAATTATTCCTAAAAATATAATTTCTTATAATAAAAAATGAGACTTACAAATATCACTTGGTATATTTCAAAAAGTATGCAAGCAATGCCGCGGATCTCGATACTAATCAATATCTAGAATTTCTAGAGTAGAACAAGATTAAAAGAAAAAGGTATTTATCTAAGTGCAATAAAACCTCTCTATATGTGGCACTTAGAGGATTTGTTATCAATTTGTAGGTATCCGCTTTTTGGAGGTAAAAGTATATAAAACAAGTGCATGGTATAAATGACAAATATGTCTCATAAATAGTGGTGCTCCAGACTTAAGAGAGTTTTGCTGTTAAATTTTCATATGTAAATCTTTATTTCGTGAACACTCAACTTTTTCAACATAAGCATATATTTTTAACTTAGAAATGTGAACACCTTCGAATATCAAGCAAATTCAACGTTCCAGAAATGTTTGTTATTGAGGGGCTTTAGTGTTGTTATTTTTTTTATTTATTTAGTTTTTAACATCATTTTACTTAGAAATTAAAAATATTGATTATAAACAAAATAATGTTGAAACAAATTTAAAATTTAAAATGTACAAAAATTGCATATGCAATTTCGGGTCCCTAAATTCTAGGGAGATGGGAAGAGACACTGCTTAATTTAAAAAACACAATTTAATACAATAAGAAGAACATTCCTATTTCGCAAAAATGTTGCAGGTGAATTGTTCGCAAACTTATTAAAAATGCCAAAAATTTTATGAATGGCTTGTTTTTTATGTAAAAAAAAAGTCTATATAAAGCAATATTATAGACTTTTTAAACATTTTAACTGCAGCAAACTAATATATCCATTTACTAGACTGCAGGTTTCTCTGCAGCAGCAATATCATTTAAATTAGTATAATTATGCAGATATAATCCGATTTTAAAAGATTATGAAATGATCTCTCGAAGCTTATATACCTATATGTAATAAAAGAAATATATATCTTATGAGAAAAAAAAAAACATTTTTTTAACCATTAAAAAAAAAAAATACTGTAAAGAAAAAACAACATTACAATTTTGCCCTTTTGCTCAGAACCAAGGAGTAGTATTGAGATTAAGAATTAGGAATTCTGAGAAAAAAGTTAAAAAGTACGCTACACTTTAGTTATTCTTTACGCCTCTTTATAATTATTTTCTAAAAATATTAGTCTTATTAATATTTTTTGGTGTGTCTAGTACTTTCCATTAAAAAAGTTTCTACCGAAATTAAAATACATTTTCCTAATACTTCGATTTTATGTGATTTATTAATTTATATTGGTGCAATTTATTATAAAAATTTTATGCGAACTGGTTTCTATTTAACGAATTTCCTACATAATGAAGCAAAGAGGCTTCGTAAATTGGATGTTTTACTGATTATTATTTAATAATAAAATAATAACGTTCAATTAACGATTTGAACGTAGCTTATCTGTTACAGTAACGAATATACACTATATAATAGCAATATTAATTTAACAAAATGAATGAGGAAATAAATTAAAATAAAACAGATTTTATTCAACTAAGCAGAATAAATTATACCAGATTGAATAGACATAGTCTTAAATTACATTAATAGAAGAAGGTCCTCCAAATTGATTACTGAAGTATTTCTTCGAATCATTTCTAAAAGTTATGCGCGGAGAAATTTACTCGAATAAATTTATTCATGAAATTCGCTTACACGAAGAAATGCTTTCGTGTAAAATCCAAAATAAACCATTTTGTAAAATGCGTCGACATATTTAAATATTTACATAATTTAATTGAGTTTCTCATGAGTAAATATCCGTAAAATGCATTCATGTCATAATAACTAAGCATGTAATAATTAATTATGTTTAAAAAATGTTCTACTAAATGTTTTAATCATTATAAATAGTAGGATGAAGCAAAAACGAAAGAACAAAGTCTGTGTACATTATATGTTACTCAATCACATAATTTTTTTAAATCGTAATATGTATTACAGAAAATCTGTTTCCATTAGAATCATGTTAAAAAAATTAATTCTAATATTAATAAAGGAGAAATTGCAGACACGTGCATCGGCCGGAGTGGCTCAGTAATGTCATATAGAGCAACAGCCTGCTGTGATCTCGCGTTCGATTCCTGGCCCTGGCTAATTTTTTACTCCAGTAGGGTTTATTGTCTTTATTGTTTGTATGTCTGTTTATTATCTGTGTGTACCTTTATGATTTGAATGCAGGCATTATTTCTTTGTGTATGTTTTAATATATATCATAGATCGATGGAATAGTAGATTTATTCATCGTTTTCCCGTCATCTTAATGATTCAAGATGACTTTCCCCAACTTGGTTAATAATTAATGAATTGCAGACTCAGGCATCGGCAGGAGTAGCTTAATGGTTAGAGCAACCACCTTGAGTGCTGTGGTATCGGATACTATTCCTAGTTCTGGCTATATTTTCACTCCAATTGTGTTTATTGTATTTATTGTTTGTATGTAGTTTTATATTAAAGGTTTGTTGGATAAAAATACCTTATTTCTTTGTCCGAAAACTTTTATGTTAGAGAAATTCAAAATTATGTAATATTAAAATATTAATATTTTGAATAGACAGCTGCTTTGTCTTTAACAAATGTTGCATAAGACAATTTTCTATGCGAACATAATCTTTTGTTCAAACAATATATCACTTTAGTAGTGGAAAAATTTTCCTCCAAAGTCAGTAACTTTATTTCACTTGAAAAAATATCCATAAAGCATATTATTGAATAATAACTAGTTGGAAATTGTACGCAAAGCGTAGCAAATGAGGTGCGTTCGTACGATAACGAAGTTTTAAAAATATTTAGATCTTGCTGTTATTATAGACAGTACTTCGATTAAAGTGTAGTGGTCGAAATCTTTTTTGTGTCCCTGTAAATATACATCAGTAGTAACTATTATTACACCTCAGCAACGTATATCATAATCATAAAACGTGAAATAGTTTAATATAATTAAAACGCGCACCAAATAATGTTCTCCCTATGCAATTATGTAATGGAATATTTTTGTGTGGCCTTCTCAATCAATAACAAATGTTCTTTGCACCACAGATTGTACAGAATGTATACTTTAGAGCATATTTTATAGTTCATATTATTGTAATAATAAAAAAGTCTAAATAATGATTATATTATTACATTAACCAAATTGTTATAAAAGTAGAGAAAAAATATTTTTACTACCTTTTAACACTTCTAATATACCACTATAAATCATGTGCAAAAATATTATTTTTTTTTCGTAATGTTACTCTATTTTTTTTAGTTCGACCAGCGTATGAGAAACAAAAAGCTTCCACATTTTTTAGGAACCTGTTACGTTTAAAATAATATGAAAAATTTTTTGCCTCGTGAAAAATTTAAGCGATTAAAAAAAAAAAAATAGAGCAGATCAAAAAATTAGTTCATTTCTCCTCTAAAACAATGAAGCAACAATTGCAAATAATGCTAGAAATTATCTAGTACAGACATCTAAGTATGATTAATGAAGTTATTTAGAACCTATATTGTTTGTTTGCTGTCTGTCACAGAGTCCGTATACAAAAACTATATAAATCAGAGATTTCAATTTTGGTGTACTTACAGCTGAATATCTCTTGTCACACAATAAATCATAAAATATTGAAAAACACTATTCTTTTACTTAAAGTAATTTTTTTAATATTCTCAGTTTATTCAGAGACTCCATTCGCATCCAAAGATGTCCCGCTACGTTCTCCCATGGCGTCATAAGCAAACATTTAACTGTTACTTTTTTACGTCGTTTCGTACCTTTTCATTTGATCACCCCTTCTACATATATCTCACTCTTTAAATTTAAAACATAAATCACTTTTCTAAAAGAATCATGTGTCATAAAACGAAAAAAAATATTACTAAGTAGTAATATCTGTTAAACCCTGATGTAATGCGATATTTTCCAAATGTCTCCAAAAAGTCGTCATTAGCTTATTATCATATAAATGAATTAAACAGTATACTAAAATAAGAATATTCTCTACTTTTTCGATAATGCGATGTTTTTAAGCGTCAGGAAGTCTATTTGGATACCTACGATAAATATTATTAAAGTAATAATGATTTTCTTCTCAAAGCGGAAAAATATTCGAACCCAAAAGGGTTAAAAAAAATTTATTTTCATTCATAAAGATAAATATATTTCTAATGTATAAAATATGAAAAATAAAGTTGACATATTTTATGATGAAAAAGATAATTTTAGGAAAATTCATTTAAATTTGAACTTATCTAAGATACTGCAAATTTTTTTCTCACCTGGCAAGACCTTTAGGAATACTTAGAACGGTAAAAAAATAATACTAAAAAAACCTCCTTTATCAAATGGAGAAAGACATTTCAGATTTTACAGCATCAAAACTCAACCTTCCCTTCCCTTATTTTTATTTCAGAAAAGATTCCAGAATTTTCGAAAACTTATTATTGCCTGGGGCTTGTAATTTATCCTTTTACAAAAAATGATTTCTGAAAATAGATAAGAAAAATGTTTATTGAATTAAAAAAAGACAAAGTTGCATTAAATTTTTTAAATATTTGCTATAAAAATATTTGTGGTTTTAAGCAGTGTTTTTAATGATCTTTCGTAACATAAATCCATTTAAAATTTAATCAAATTAAGAGATAGTCAAAAATATACAGTCAAAGATCTATAATCCGCACACCCATAATTCACTGTTTCCTCATTGTTTTTTCATTTTTTTAAAAAAATTTCTAAAAAAACGTTTTTGGATCACTAATTTGTAAATTTTTTAACTGTTTATTTCATTATTTACATTCGTAAAATAACGTGAATTATAGAAAACAGTGGATTATGGGTGTGCGGATTATAGATCTTTCTTTAACTGTACATGTATTAAGCATGAGATAATCAAAGATCCTATAATGTTCATAATATTTTTTTATTACATTGAAAAAAAAATCCACTATAAAGTTACTAAACTTTTACCATGACTGTAACAGTAAACGCTCATGTAACAGAGTCGGTTACATGAACTTTTGCTGTTACCGTTACATAAAAAGTTCTAGAAATCCCAATTTAATAGAAAAATATTAGTAACTTTTTTTTAAGACTATAATTGAAAAAAATATCATAAATGAATAACATAAATTTCAATCTTTATTGTGTTTTTCTGAATAAGATATTACAAAAATTTTAAGTGTATTTCAGCCAAGAGAACAATTTATTCAGTGAAAAGTTTAAATATCAGTTTTGATATTTTACATATTGTAAATATCTAAAGATTTTAAAGTATTGTATTAAAGTAAGACATTATTAATCTTTTCAATTTGTTGTGTTCGGCATTACGCTTTCGGTTGTTATTGCTTTGAAAAATTCACATTATACACTGCACAAGTCATAGTTGTTCATCTTTTGTACACTTTCCTCATTTCAGCAGCACAAAATTTGCCATTTGTTTTTTGATATATAACAAAAGAAAATGACAGACAATTGCTTATACAAGTTGGATCATTTTTAAAGCACTATCTAATTAAAATAAACATAAATCTATATTGAAATGGTTAAATAGATATAACTATTTTTTAATAGATTTTAATATTTTTCAGAAATTATTTAAAATACTTATACGAACAGTTTAAACTTATTATTTTGTTTTTGTTTTTTTTTAGTTTTTTAATTCTGAACAGTTGAATATTATCTGTAAATATTAAAAGTATTTCTTATTATAAAATTTTTCAGTTTCAGTTCGTTTAGCTGAAATTGTCTAAAATAGTCTGTAACATGTAATACAGCTTTCCATAGAAAAACACAATAAAAATAAAAAATTACGTGTTCCATTTTTTATCGATGAATTGTATTTCAATTAATTAAAAATGCTATAAATTTTATTGATTTTTTAATGCTCTATGCATGATATTTAAATTTTTTAACAATTTCTTTACTTAAATTAATTCTTATGTTATTTCCGTCACACAGAAAACAAACCACCATATCTACTTTAATATAAATTGCTTAGAAGTACAAGAAATTCTTCCCCAACCAGTTAAGGGAGTCCGGGACATCTTTAAATGTTCTAAAAAGTTATTGCAATAAAAATTTCTTAGTATTTGTTTTCTGCTAAAAATTATGTTTAAATTAAGTTTTAATCTTAATTAGAACAGGAAATATTTTTTTTTGTTGTTGTTGTTTAGAATTATTTTCAAAATCTAGCTTTCAAACAATGGTTGTTATATAAACGACTTCTTGCGAAAGAGTACTTCTGTTCCTAATGGGTTCTTTCACCATTTCTCCAATTTAAATTGTTATACGTCAAGAATCGTTAGAATAAATTTTTCAAATTTGGAGCATGCCTTTTTTACTTGATTTACTTTATTTTTAATTTAGAAAATTTGGAAAAAAATTGAGAAATTCTTTCAAAAATATGACTTTAAAAAAGACTATATATATATTTTTAATTTATATATATATATATATATATAATATTTTTAAAATGGTGAATCGAAATAGAATCATATACAATTCTGTTTCTTTAAATGAAAAGAAAATGAAATTATACAAATAATATTTCAAGTTATAACGATTTTAAATTACTTCAATTTTTAAAAAAAATAATTTTTTTTTCAAAAATTATGAGAAGATTTATCATGTGATTTTGCTTACAAATGATACAATTAACCATCGCAAAAATTTCAACATATTAACTCAACAATTAAAAATTATTTTTAAATGTGTCTCAAACTCCCTTAAAAAAATTTATTGCAATCCAGAATTTTTCTAGCTAGAATTAGATCCAGTGCACAATACTTAGAATATAATATTCAAATATTTTTTATGATTCGCATCTCCTAAAATATTCTTGATTTGTTTCTACTCAAGTATTTCATTCTTGTCAAGCACTCAATTTTGTCATTACTTCAGGAAAGTATGCACTTCTGACAATTTTACAGAGAAACATTCTTACAATTTCCAATTAATTTTTTCTTTATATTTTTAAATTTTATTCAGAAAAAATTGTACAGAAAATATTTGTACAAATACATTCCAATATCGGAAAAGACATAGATGTATAATTCGAGATTTCCCTGTGGATTTGGAAATTTATTTCAATATAGTGTTAAATGATTCAAGATATTCATTATTTAATGTCGAAAATTACTATGTAATTATTAAATTTAACGTGGTTTATTATTTATATTAGCGGTTATGTACTGTATAAGTTATAGAATTAATTATACCAGTCCTTACAATCTCTGGGTAAAATCTAACGCAAGCAAATTTTTTCTTTAGAAAAAAAAAATATATATTTTTTAATATATATATTTTTCTGTATATAGTTTTCCTTTGTAGGAGGACATAAACGAGGTTACAAAAGAATATTCTTAATTTCTCTGAATAGTGGATTACTGAAGTATTTCTTCGGATCTAAAAATTATAATACTAATAAATTTACCCGAATAATTTTATTCATGAAATTCATTTACGAAATGAATACATTCCCGCATAATGCAAACTAGTCCGTTATGTGATAATGCAAGAATTTATTCAAACATTTATGTAATTTGTCCAAAGTTCTAGAAAGTAAATTTGCATAAAATGCATTCATGAAATAGTAACTAACGGTGTAATAATTAATTTCTCGTAGTAAAGGAAATGTATTGATAAATGTTTCAATCTTGATAAATACTAAAATAAGAAAAAAAATATAGGAAAATTAAAGGTGCACATAATTTTATCTCAACAAGGATTATTAAAATTACGGATTTAGAATAAGGATTAATGCATTTTCAGAATTAGGTTAAAGATTTTTTTGAAAAAAATTAGCGTTTTTCTTCGATTTAAATTCGTTTTATAAAGAAACGCAGAATTCTATAATGTTGTAATATTATTGTTTGATTTAAATCGGTTCTTTATGTATTTCATCAATGTCTTTTTCTTGTAAGACAATTTTTTACAAAAAGTTTTACTATTTTTTCGAGCATAAAAAGAGGGTTAGGTTTTAAGATTTTATTCTAATCGAATAAAGTAATTAAAATCTAAAAATACATTTATTATGCACTAACAATTACATGCTGTAAAATATTGTAAATAATTATAAACATATTGTATAAAGGTTAGTTACCAGTTAGCTGAAAAAAATATTGATATAGGATTGTTTGCAAGAACAGATCTTTTGTTTTTTTATTTTTCATTTAAATTTGAAATCTCTCACACAGTTAAAAATCGAATTCTGTCGATTTCTAAATAAATTGTTGTTGAAGTTTCAAAATTTTGCATACAATTTTTTCGGAAGATTCGCAATTACAATAAAACTGTTGTACTTTAGAAAATTTAGAATTTTATTTAGTTTTAGTCTCAAGTTATGTTTCGTGTTTCTCGGAACTACTGGCCTATATTTTGCTTCAAAACAAGTGTTGATGCCTTAGACTATACAATACACTGGTGTTAAGCATAATTGGTAATTAAGTAATTATTTTTAAGTAATGAAAGAAATATAAATCGAAATGTATTGAAACTCCAGGTGTGTAAACAAAATAGTGCGCGTCATATATAAAAAAATAGTCTTCACATCACAAAACGTATTTCGCAAATTTTAGATCAAGCGATAATTTTAGTTGCTTGTAAAAAAAATAAGACCTAAAAATGAAACAAATTAACTTGGAGCTGTTTTTTGCGATTTATATGACTCAAAACCCTTCTGCACAGTGCACATGCCAGTCTGCATTTACCAGATTATTTCATATTTATGCAAAATATTAGCACTTGGCGTTATTTACCCCGCCTGGCGTTATTACACCAGACCACCTTATATAATCTCCCTCTAAGTTTCGAAAATGATTCCTAGAAGGTTTTACAGCAGATTAATCAGCTCTTTGTACACAAAAAAGCGGTTTTCAGGTTCTATCTATTCTAAAATAAACATTTTTAACTTGATATCTGAATGCCTGCAAATAATTGCAATAAAATAATTTTCATGATGATTTTAATGACGGTTAGTATATTTGTCCGTTAAAAATGTTTTCATAATATCAAAATATTTATCTGAGAATTGATAACACCGGAAAAATTATAATCCGATTTGAAAAAAACTGATCATTGCTCTTTGCAAGCTTCTAAAAAAGTTTCCGAAAATTATTGGGCAGTTAATAAATGTTTAGTTTTATAAATTCTTTTTTAGATTTAGAAATAAATACTTTTCAGAGGTTTTTAGTCTTAAAAGGAAGTTTTTGGAATAGTCAGTAAATCGGAAGAGATTATTATTTTTTTTCACTCATGATTATAGTACATTTTTGTAAATTGAAAAATTCCTTTTTTTTATGACAGTGTAGTATATTTTATCGCTTATTCTGAAAATAAATGTGTTGTCATTTGTATCAGAATTTATAATTTACATAAATTAAACATAATTAGCTAAAATGTTTCTGAGATAACGTTAATATATATATTCAATTAAAATAAAATGATATAACTTTTTAAATTGTTAAGTCTAAATTACTACCTGTAAGCAGATTATCAAATGTATTTGGAAGAAATAACAAATTTTGTTAATGGTGTGTTCGAAAAAACACTTTTCTGCCTTCAACAGCTCGAAATTTTCCAATAAAATTTCAGACACATTTTCAAAAGTAGAAGCATGGAACTTTTTGAAGAGACTTATAAGGTGTCGTGTGATGTCATTTTACACTCAATTCATGAGAATTGGTTTAATAAACAATTATCTTTTCAGTATGACCCTTTTTTCGTTCCCAGATCTCCCGCTTCGGAAAAAGCGGTTCAAAATGCCGTTTTTGATTGCTTTTTTTTGCAATATTTTCTGCATTTATCAAGGAATCAACAGTCATGGCACCTTGTGTACTTTCTAAATAAGACAATTTGCGAATTTGATGCCTTTGAGAGCAAAAATGAATTTAAAAATAAATCAGTTTGAATCGAAATACACCCTTAAACTGTGCAATTTAGAGATTTTGTTTGTCTAACAACGACTATGAATTTCAGATTTGTTTTTCATCTCAAAACAGTATACTTTTAAAATATTCCTAATTTGTTTCAACTAAAATATTTTCTGTCCTTTTTAATATTATTCCTCTTCCCTTCTGGGAAGTGTACATTTATATTATTTTAAATCAAAACATTCTTGGTATTGTCAATTGAATTTTTGCTTCAAGTATTCAAATTTTATTCAAAATAATGTATGCAGAAAATATTTGGGGGAAATGTATTCCATTTTCGCAAGGGGAATAGATGTAACATTACAGATTTTGAAATTTGTTTTAATATAGCCGCAAATTTCAAGTGCATGGATAGTCAAATTTGTTTCTTTTTTTTCTCTTATGTATGCAATAATTCAACATATGTATGTAACTTTATTTTGTTTTCTTTTCCGAGAATGTCATTTTTACTTTAGCTACGGTAAAAAATAAATAAAAATAAAAATAACAAATAAAATAAAAAAAAGAATATTGCCCAGTTAAATTGATGGCTCACAGGATACGCATACTAATTGTATATTACAGCCTTATATTTTCAAGGGTTAATTCCATTCGAAAAACAAATTAAAGGGGGGAATCAGCTACCTCCATTTAACTGTTTTATACTGTAATCATTGAACCCCTTAAAATAATCAGGGATATGATTTATCATATAAAAAATCTGCATGAATAATATTAATCACGGAGGCGCCTTGTCAGAATGGTCCTATATCTAAATTTTGAACAAAAACTGATAATTCTGCATGAAAACCCATTTATATCAATTAAGGGGACGGGCACGAGCCCCCGTTCTCCCCTCTTTATACTTATCCAATGAAGACCTAATATTAATCACAGAAGTCCCTCATCAGAATGATGCTACATCTAAATTTTGAACGAAAACTGATAATTCTGAATGAAAAACCCATTTGTATAAATTAAGGGGAGGGATATTATCCCCCGTTCCCCCTGTTATACATATCGAATGAAATCCAAAAACTAATCAAAGAAGCGCCTTATGAGAATATACATATATCCAAAATTTCAAGTGAATTGGATATTTTTATCATGACTTATCGCGTTACGCACATACAGAACGGACGGGCACATAAGCTCCCAGGCTTTAATAGCCTGTGAGCTAAAAAAATAAATTAATTAAAGAAAGTGACACGATACATTTAGTTTTCACAAATTATGGACAATCATAACCACTCTACATTAATATTACAAGAAGTAATGTTTGATTGTGTGTTGCTTTGGTATGGATAATTTCTGCAACCACCAAACTGATATTTAAAATAAGAGTGGCGAAATGCTTGTGACATCTGCTATCACATAGGGTATATTTTATGTCAATTAAACAAAAATCAACTGGTTGTAGGAAAAAAATGCAATTGCAATTTCTATGATTTTGTTTAAGATGGGATCTTGAAATTTAGTATAACAGTTGCTTTTAAAATGAAAATAATTGGTACTTCTAGGTTATCTCGTCGATCAATTTAGCCAAATTAATTTTTATACCATCGTATAGGGGAAAAAATTTACTTTTTAATGCAATTTGTTTGAAAGCTGTATCTTTATTTGTTTTGGAGTTATTAATTTTTTCGTAGTTTTTCATACTGATTTTGATTTGTGGCAACAGGCATACTCATTTTTATTAAAATGAAAATGAAAAAAGCCGAAAAAAGCAAATTAATGTATCTTTTTGTCGCCATTTTTTAAGTGAAAAAAATTCATTTTAGTTCATTTTTATTGATTACTTAAAGAATTTTTAATTTATTTAAAACTTTCTTTAAATTCGATACAACACTTTCTTTTTACACTCTGACGTCACAGGAATATTGTTTATTGTATTTATTGCATGTAGGTTATTTCAGAAATTTTTTATTGAAATTTTCTGAAACGTTTTTATTTACACTTAAAATAATATAAATAAATTAGTACCTATTTATAGCTAACAGCAATCGATATTTCAAGTTTTGAATTAAAATGATTTTAAATCATCAAATTAAAATACCATTTTTTTAAAACTTGAACATGGATAAGAGATGTGCATATGTAAATTTTGATGTGGTAAGAATAATGTCGGATTTAGATATCATGGGGCAAAAAATTCTATGATTGAGTCAAAGTGGAGTACGTTTCGCCGTAATTGATAACTTAATAATAACACAATATTTTTATTATATTTTATTGTTTGCATTTCGATTAAAGTTTAATTTTAATAATTTCTACACCTGAACTAGAAAAAATATTAATTACTTTGGTAATTATTAATTATCAATTATTAAAATAATTAATTAATTTAAAATGCTCCATGCGCATTTCTTTTGCATATAAAGTAATAATTTTTATTTATGAGATACCTTTCAGACCTAAGAGTAAAACTTAGTTGAAATTCTAAACATAAATAGAAAGTAAAATTTAATAATAATAATAATATGTCGAAAAACCAATTTTTATAGTGAAAAAACGTTATAAATCATACATTTGATGAAGAATTTACAGCTTATGAGGTCTGAAGTACAATTATTTTAACTAACATTTTTTCTATGTACTATGAGGTAATAACATAACAAATTTTGAAGAACTCAAAAAATTAGAGATGCGCATGGAACATTTTGAAAATTGAGATTATCCCGAAATTTTTATTTCAAGAAAATTCACTGTTAAGTTAGAAATATCAGTATTTCAATTAAAAAAGAACATTAAATACCATATAATAAATGAATATTACTTATAATACACTTATAATATACTTATAATAAACACATAATAAGCGCTTCATGAGTTGGGAAATAAAAAAGTATTTTTCGAAATTTTGGATGATTTTTGTCGATTTGAAGGTCCACCTTCGCCTTGACATTTTAAAAACGTGAATCACATTTAATGTCATTGAATGTGACATTCACGATCATCCATTATTGGCATTTAATCTTATAGTTTGGCGATAATTTTTTGGTCGACGGGATAACCTAGAAGTACCAAATAATTTCTATGAAGTATTTTAAATGTTCAAAAACTGTTGAAATAAACTTAAAACTTCTAAAAACTTGTAAATTACAATTTATTCGGAACTGTTAGGGCTTAAAACTGGAAATCTGACAAGACATTTTTTTAAGAATATTATTTAAAAAGAAAAAAAATCAAAAAGTAAAGCAGTGTAGGAAAAAACACATTCTAAAGAAACGTTTTTTGTTATACCGAAAAAGCTAAAAACTTGCGACTTCTCATAATTAAAGTTTTTAAGATATAAAATGCTCCCTAAGAACGATTTCTAAAAATTTCGAAATTTAAAAGGTATAATTCAGAAGAAATCCTTCTAAAAGAAGAATAGATTGTGATTCGTTTGTACTTATACGGGTTAGAATCTTTCAAATGCGTTATAAAATTAATCCCACACCCATAAACAGTCGAAAAATCTCATACAAATTAAATGAAACACAACCAATTTCCAGATAGATATGATTGCAGCGTATTAACTAAGGGAGCTTCCTGCGTCCCTCACTTCCTGTTTATAAAATTAAATTATGTTAGTTCATTGAATGCTAGCTAACTTATTAGGTGCGTTCGTAATTATGTAATAACGTAGCACCTATAGTTGTCGTTCAGTCCGTCCGTCTGTCTGTCCGTCCGTCTGTCTGTCCGTCCGTCTGTTCGTCCGTCCGTCTGTCCGCATATACCAACGCGAAAACTAACAAACCGAATCGTTTGAAATTAAAAATACATAATTATTAAAGCATAGCACGGTAGTGCTAGACTTTAATAATTCCAGTTTGACTCCTTAATGTTAATTTAATACAGGATTTAACATTGAACGAGTTATTTACTAGACATTTTCCCACATTTTGTACGCGCTGCCACAAATTTCCTTCGAAGCACCTAATCCTTCTATAGTAAAAAAAAACTAGCCTTAAAAGGAATGACTCCTGGAATGATGCTGATGTGGAAGATTTCCGGAACTAACGAATCCGAGTTGTCCACTCCTTCCATGAGTCGAATAGACCAATCAGGAAAGGGTTCCGTCTATGCATCGCCGTATGGGTTACCATAAAGAGAGGAAAGGTTATCATCGCCAACAATCGCCAAGTTTGTCGCCAACTTGGCGATATACCGCCAAATTTGGCGACCAAAATTAGTCGCCAAAAGTAACGCCAACTTGGCGATAATTGTAATATTTCGCCAAATTTTTAATTTCTTTACAACACCAGTCGTTTGATACATCATTTGAGAGGTTTGCAACTGCTTTTTCATATAATGGATGTCTTGTGTGTTATCCCCCATTCTGCTCCCCAGAGGGAGACACATTTTTAATTTCTTTATAATACCAGTCGTGTTACACAGGATTTGAAAGGTCTGCAACTGCTTATTCATATTATGGATGTCTTGTGTGTCACCCCCACACTCTGCTCTCCCCAGGGGGGGGGTCACATTTTTAATTTCTTTACAACACCAGTTGTGTGACACATCATTTGAAAGGTCTGCAACTGCTTATTCATATTATGGATGTGTTGTGTGTCATCCCCCTCTCTGCCCCCAAGGGGGCACATTTTTAATTTCTTTACAACACCAATTGTGTGACACATCATTTGAGAGGTCTGCAACTGCTTATTCATATTATGGATATATTGTAACCCCCCTCTGCCCTCAGAGGGGGCGCATTTTGTAATTTCTTTACAACACCAATTGTGTGACACATCATTTGAAAGGTCTGCAACTGTTTATTCATTTTATGAATGTCTTGTGTGTCACCCCCACTCTGCCCCCCAGGGGGGCACATTTTTAATTTCTTTACAACACCAGTCGTGTGACATATCATTTGAGAGGTCTGCAGCTGCTTATTCATATTATGGATGTCTTTTGTGTGGCCTCCCACTCTGCTCCCCAGGGGGGCACATTTTTAATTTCTTTAGAACACCAGTCGTGTGACACATCATTTGAAAGGTCTGCAACTGCTTATTCATACCATTGGGTATTGGTGAGCGCAGCAAGCAGGGGTAGCCAATAATTTGGAATTGCGAAGCGATTACGCGGGGGGTTGGCGCGCATAGCGAGCAGGGGGGCGGGGCCCCCTAGTTGAGTAAAAAAAAATTCCTCCAATGAAAAAAAAATCTAGAGACCAATGGACATATATGTTGTAGCATTTAATCATTTTTACGTGATTTAAAAGCAAAAATATTTTTTTAAGAATTAAAAACGGCATATTTAAGACTTCATGTTGGAAGTGAAACGGAGATTTTGAAACATTTGGTACCAAGAAAAAGATTCATTTACAGAAAATAATAAATATGAAGTATGAATGAAGAGACATTTTGAAACATTGATTAATGGACCAAGACTATTTTTAACAGAAGAAATATAAAAAATAAGTAAATTAAGCTCTTTTCTAATTATTGTTTCTTCAAAATAATAGAAAATAAATTTAAAATATATATGTAAATGGTATTTGATGGCGAGGTTTCTGACACATTGGCATCAGAAAAAAATCGCGCGAAAGCCAGTGCGTATATAATATCTGTGCCGGGATTTTGTACCTATACCACATTTTAAAAATTGCTCCACCTTATATGTTCGAAGAAAATCAAAATAAATTAAGGTAAATAAGTCTTAAAAAATAATAGCATTAAAGAATCCTTCTATAGTAAAAAAAAAGTAGCCTTAAAAGGAATGACTCCTGGAATGATGCTGATGTGGAAGATTTCCGGAACTAATGAATCCGGGTTATCCACTCCTTCCATGAGTGGAATAGACCAATCAGGAAAGGACTCCGTCTATGCATCGCCGTATGGGTTACCATAAAGAGAGGAAAGGTTACCATCGCCAAAAATCGCCAAGTTTGTCGCCAACTTGGCGATATATCGCCGAATTTGGCGACCAAAATTAGTTGTCAAAAGTTACGCCAACTTGGCGATAACTGTAATATTTCGCCAAATTTTTAATTTCTTTACAACACCAGTCGTTGAAACATCATTTGAGAGGTTTGCAACTGCTTATTCATATAATGGATGTCTTGTGTGTTATCCCCCATTCTGCTCCCCAGGGGGGGACACATTTTTAATTTCTTTACAACACCAGTCGTGTTACACATGATTTGAAAGGTCTGCAACTGCTTATTCATATTATGGATGTCTTGTGTGTCACCCCCACACTCTGCTCTCCCCAGGGGGGTCACATTTTTAATTTCTTTACAACACTAGTTGTGTGACACATCATTTGAAAGGTCTGCAACTGCTTATTCATATTATGGATGTGTTGTGTGTCATCCCCCACTCTGCCCCCCGGGGGGGCACATTTTTAATTTCTTTACAACACCAATTGTGTGACACATCGTTTGAGAGGTCTGCAACTGCTTATTCATATTATGGATATCTTGTGTGTAACCCCCCCCCCTTCTGCCCTCAGAGGGGGCGCATTTTGTAATTTCTTTACAACACAAATTGTGTGACACATCATTTGAAAGGTCTGCAACTGTTTATTCATTTTATGGATGTCTTGTGTGTCACCCCCACTGTGCCCCCCAGGGGGGCACATTTTTAATTTATTTACAACACCAGTCGTGTGACACATCATTTGAGAGGGCTGCAGCTGCTTATTCATATTATGGATGTCTTTTGTGTCGCCTCGCACTCTGCCCCCCAGGGGGGCACATTTTTAATTTCTTTACAACACCAGTCGTGTGTCACATCATTTGAAAGGTCTGCAACTGCTTATTCATACCATGGGGTATTGGCGAGCGCAGCAAGCAAGGGTAGCCAATAATTTGGAATCGCGAAGCGATTACACGGGGGGTTGGCGAACATAGCGAGCGGGGAAGGGGCCCCCCTAGTAATAGTATAAAATAATAGTCTAACATTCTTGGTACGTAATGATATTAGTAAATCTATAGAACTAGGCCTTCAAACTGAATACCTGGCAATTTTTTAAGGCTAAACCGCAGAATTAACGACTACTTTCTTGGCGTAAGAGTTTTCAGCACTGCAATAAATTAGCCAATTCTATCCACCTAATCATTCAAATCGAATGTGAACAAACATAAACTATAAACTATCATAGAAGGCGGCAGCCTTCAAGTGACGCAGCTTTAAACCTACCATCGTCAAAACCTACCATCGTCATAAGGGTAGATGCGGAACTTCATATATACAGCTAACTCAACTTCAAAGGAAATCGGAAAAGCCGCCTTCTAATAACTCAGCAAATATTGGTCAGAATGGTCCAATTTTTTTAATATAGTCTTATATTCCCAGTCTAATCCTATCCTATAATTTTTACATTTCTACGTGCCGTATATTTTTAGATCTCGATAACCATTTTTAAACTGAAAACGATGGTGTTTGTTCCTGATAATGAGATCTAGAAAACCGGCTGGGAGATTTTATTAAAACTTATATATAATATGAATCTCTTTAAGATAGAGGTAATAAGACTTGCCTTGTTTCTAGGAAAACTCTTGTTTGTTATATATTGGTCTTGGAAAATTGGACTATATTAGCTCGCGGATTACATGTTATTCTATGGGTTAGCAGACGAAGAGGGAGTGAAAAACGTTATGTACTTATGGTCACAGTTAAACCACCCAAATCGAAGCAATAAATGTTTTTTAAACTACAAAAACATCTTATCATGTGCTTTAAAACATTCAATAAATATATACTAAATCAAATTTCTATTTATATTGCCTTTATTTTTCGTAAGAAGAAAATATTACGTTTCTTACATTGGATATTTTTGCATTTTGTGGAAAAAATATTTTGAATCCTTTTTTAAAATAGGAAAATATTTTTTAATTATACATATTCAATATACTTTCGACTTATGATTTTTTTTTTAAGTTTTCAAACAAAAATTATTTTAAATTATTTGTTGTTGGAAAGTCATGTATTCATACGCCTAGGGGCGCCACTTGTCTAGTTTTGTTTTGAATCCGAACGCGGCGGCGGTTTTCTACTTGTGGTGTTGGAAGGAGTTAATTTTGCGAGTTTCTGTATAGATATCTGTATGGTTTTAATTGATTTTAGGGACTTTGGTATTTTTAAGTAGCTTAGCGGAGTAAGACAGCTATATAGAAATGTAAAGCTGCTCACCGGGCCAATATTTTGGTCAATACAACAACAACAACAACAACAACGCGGCGGCGGCTGGATATTGGTGTTAGCAATTCAGGTAGGATTTATTTATGTACAATTGAATTTGATAAAGAAAATGCACAAATTGAAAAACATCGAACAGACATGATAGAATCATTAAGTAATTTTCATGGTTTTAATAATCCACATGGCTGTTTCTTGTTATGCCAATTCAATCTTGCAATGTCTTAATATACAATGAATAAAGTTAACCCGAGAATCTTGCAATGGATTTTTAATATAGAATGTATTAAAACTTATGGATTAGACTGAGGAGGCAGGGTATATTTAAAATTTTACGAGAATGCCAGGTAAAAATCCTGCAAAAAATATTTAGATTATTTATTTTTAAAATTTTTTTGCTACTTGAGCAAAGAATAGGTTTGCACCCAATCAACTGAAACTTACTGATTTGCTTAAAGTATTGTTTTTAAATACAGGGTGCAAAATACGTGAATTTTCTTAAATCCCCAGTTTATTTCATTAAAAAATTTATCATTTCATGAAAATGTATTTCATATCTTTATCTTTGAGTTTAAATGTTAAAACACTTTTCAATGTTCATATTTTAGCATATTTTGCAGATAATGCATTTTGTGGATTTCACAGAGTTGACTGTATTATACTCTATTATAAGCATTCATTATGATTTCTTCTCCATTATTACAATCAAATTACTCTTTTTAAAAATGTAAACAAAAGATGAGCACATTATATTTTGAACAATGTCTGGTCCCAAGTTACACACACTTGAGGGAATTTACAATTTCTATATATTGCTTGTTTTAAACTTAAGTGAAATGTTGGATAAAACATTTTCAGTTACATAAATTATTTCTATTATGAAATATTTTAGTAATCGGTACTGCGCTGTTATCCTGTCGACCAATTTCGCCAAATTATACAATCACCAAACTAATAGCCAAATTATACATGACATATTTTTTATTTCAAATAACGAAAAAATAAGTAATTAGTAAAATATTAATAAAAAGTCGAAATAAAAATCACTTAATGACATTTTAAACACACAAATCGTATTTAATGGCATTGAATGTGACATTCACGATCATCCATTATTGGCATTTAATCTTATAGTTTGGCGATAATTTTTTGTTCGATGGGATAACCTAGTAGTACCTAGTAACCTATAGAGTTAACAAGTAAAATTTATACAACATTTCATTAACTCGATTCCTCTTAATTAAGTAAATTTGAAAAAACGGCGGCAAAAATCCATTGCAAGATTCTCCATTTAACCTTATTGCAGATATTATTCATTGTATATTAAGACATTGAAACACTGAATTCGCATAACAAGAAACGGCCATGTGGATTATTAAAACCATGAAAATTACTTAATGATTCTATCATGTCTGTTCAATGTTTTTCACTTTTTGCATTTTCTTTATCAATTCTATTCTAAATAAATAAATTCTACCTGAATGAAAAATGCTAAAAGAGGGGAGATAGGGTATATTCAAAATTTTACGAGAATGCCAGGTAAAAATCCTGTACTGTACTTTTTTTGGTTTGTTTTCAATAATTTTTTTTCTCATTACTCCTTGCGCCAACATAAAATTGTCTTGTTCAAGAATATTTACTGAAGGAGATATGTATCAGTTTTGTTTGATTAAAAAAAAAAAAAAGGCACTCCGGGAGTGCCGACAGAAGTGAAAACTTGAACAATTATGTGTGTATTTTTTTAGTCGTCTGGACATATTTTATTGTGCAGAAAATACTTTTAAATGAAGTGTTTTTTTATTCATTATTATAAACTACTGCTACAAAAATTATATTACAATTTTCATTTAATGCGCTATTGTACATGAAAAATAATGCATATTATTTTACATACAAAAATAGCAATCTATTGCTTAAAACATAAATTTACAAATGCATGAAATATGAAATATCGTCAGTTGGTATTCTTTGAAATAAATACCCATAAAACTTATGAATTTTCATCCCCATTTCAACAATTCTTCCATCATCATCATCATCATCATTATTATCATTATATTCTAGATTTGATATTGTACTGCATAATCAATGTACAATATCATGTCTTTTCTTTCTTATCATTTTATTCCATTTGATAACAATATAAGTTGTTAAACTTTAAAAACAATTGAAAAAATATATATATATAAAAAAAAGGTTTAAAAGTGCAGCATAATCGATGTGCAATGTCATGTTTTTCTTTCTTAACTTTTTATACCATTTGGTATCAATTTATGTTGTTACTATTTAAATACAATCAAAAATTTAAAAAACTGAAAAAAGTGGTTGGAAAGTGCAGCATAATTGATGCACAATGTCATATTTTTTTTCTTTCTTAACATTTTATTTCTTCTGGTAACAGTATATGTTGTTAAAATTTAAATACAATTATAATTTTAAAAATTGGTTGAAAAGTGTAGTATAATCGATGAGCAATGTCATGTCTTTTCTTTCTTAACTTTTTATTCAATTTGATAACAATGTAAGTTGTTAAACTTTAAATACAATTGAAAATTTAAGGAATTGAAAAAAATTGTTGGAAAGTGCAGCATAATTGATGTGCAATGTCATGTTTTTTCTTTCTTAACTTTTTATTCCATTTGGTATCAATTTATGTTGTTATTATTTAAATACAATTAAAAAAAATTAAAAAAAGTAGTTGGAAACTGCAGCATAATCAAAGCACAATGTCATACTTTTTCTTTCATAACGTTTTATTCCATCTATTAACAGTATAAGTTGTTAAACTTAAATACAATTATAACTTAAAAAAACACACACGGACATTCACGCAAGCGCCCTGTGCCGCCTAAACGGAGCAGCACACCCAGGCATGGTAGAAAGAGTGGGAGATACTAGTTCCTCTCCCTTCCCCTCGATCTTACGCTTTTTCGATCAGCATCACGTGACCCTGACGTGAGTTTGGAAGTTTTTACCCATACAAAAAGTGCTCAGCGCCGCTAAAGAAGTTTTCACTTCAAAAAAAGAGATAAAATTATTTATTTTTAAAATTTTTTTGCTGCTTGAGCAAAGAATAGGTGTGCATTAATCATACCCAATCAACTGAAACATACTGACTTGCTTAAAGTAATGTTATTAAAAAATACAGGGTGCAAAATACATGAATTTTCTTAAATCCCCAGTTTATTTCATTAAAAAATTTGTCATTTCATGAAAATAAAAAGTATTGCATATCTTTATCTTTGAGTTTAAATGTTAAAACACTTTTCAATGTTTATATTTTAGCATATTTTGCAGATAATGCATTTTGTGGATTTCACAGAGTTGACTGTATTATACTCTATTATAAGCATTCATTATGATTTCTTCTCCATTATTACAATCAAATTACTCTTTTTAAAAATGTAAACAAAAGATGAGCGCATTATATTTTGAACAATGTCTGGTCCCAAGTTACACACACTTGAGGGAGGGAATTTACAATTTCTATATATTGCTTGTTTTAAACTTAAGTGAAATGTTGGATAAAACATTTTCAGTTACATAAATTATTTCTATTATGAAATATTTTAGTAATCGGTACTACTCTGTTATCCCGTCGACCAATTTCGCCAAATTATACAATCACCAAACTAATAGCCAAATTATACATGACATATTTTTTATTTCAAATAACGAAAAAACAAATAATTAGTAAAATATTAATAAAAAGTCGAAATAAAAGTCACTTAATGACATTTTAAATACACAAATCGTATTTAATGTCATTGAATGTGACACTCAAGATCATCCATAATTGGAATTTAATCTTATTGTTAGGCGATAATTTTTTGATCGATGGAATAACCTAATAGTACCTAGTAATCTATAGAGTTTTCAATTAATATTTATACAACATTTCATTAACTTGTTTCCTCTTAATTAAGTAAATTTGAATAATGTCACACTACTTAATTTCATAAATTTTTGTGACGCTTTGTGAGTTGTTTATTTTATTTATAAGTGATTAATAAGTCAGAGGTGGATCTTGATTGATGAATATTATTTTACATGATTTATGTCAAAAAAAAAAAAAAAAAAAAAAAATTCGTATCGTCAATTTCAAGATATATCATACAATGTTACTATAATTTATAAAATTACTCCTTGCACCAACATAAAATTTTGTTGTCAGTGGCGCAGCCAAGGGGGTGGTTTTGGGGTTAAAACCCCTCCCAGAGCTAAGAAAGATCACTATAATTGTCACTTATATGAATCAAAACCAAACTTAATATTTAAATGTTTTGGCACATTTTAGAATCCGCCGCTTTTTTTTAATCAGATTTCATTTAATAAAGCAATTCAATTATCTGGCGAAAATTCTACTTAAAATTGTGAAAGTGCATATTACATGGATTAGTTAAGTAAAAATTCGTTATTTGAAATAAATCACTTTTCTGAGACGCATTATGCTAAAAAAATGATAATTTCTTGTCACACCGATGCTTTTTGAGTTTAAGGAGGCTCAGGGGTTGAAAACTTTTCAAAAAATCTATTTTTTTATGATCTAGTTTGAATATTCAATTAATTCTTAACTCAATGCAAAAAACCGCATAAAAATATTTGCATTTTTAACGGAGTTATAAGCTTTTATGTATTAACACATTCATAGTCGCACCCATATAATTTCAACTTTAAGTCGCGTTTTCTCCAAACTTTATTTTTGACGACTAACACCAAGATTTAAAAAAAAACTGTTCGATGGAATGGCTTAATTTTTTTTTTTTTTTTTTTTTTTTTTTTTGCTTGCATATAACATTTTTATCTATTGAATGAATTAAGAATATAACTATCACATTAAAAAACTCTCAAATTTGAAAATTTAAAAAACTTCTAAAATAGGGATGCACAACCTGTGGCCCGCCAGTTTCGTCAATTCGTCTTCGACAAAAAGCTCAAAAAATGCAAAATATGTCTACGAATCGCATAAATATAGCAAATTATATCCATAAATCATGTAAAATGTAAATTACATTCATTAATCGCATAAAAATCACGAATTATGTCCATGAATCGCTCAAAAAAAGCGAATTGCATAAAAAATGCGAATTACGTCCACAAATCGCTCAAAATGTGAATTACGTCCATGAATTGTGTAAAAAAGTGAGAATTACGTTCATAAATTGTATGAAAAATGCAAATTATGTCTATGAATCGTGTAGTAAAACGAGAATTATGTTCATAAATTGCTCAAAAAACTCAAATTTTGGCAGCAGAAAGCTGAAATGCAAATTACGTTCATAAATCACTCAAAAAATGCGAATCACTTCCATGAATCGTGCAAAATAACACTAATAACATTCATAAATTACAAAAAATGCAAATTACATCCAACAATTGATAAAAAAAAAGCGAATTACATTCATAACTCCTATAAAAACACAAATAGCATCAATAAATCGATCAAAAAACGCAAATGTTGTTGACAGAAAGCTAAAAAAATGCGAATTATGTCTACAAATTGCATAAATATAGCAAATTACGTCCATAAATCATGTAAAATGTAAATTACATTCATTAATCGCATAAAAATCGCGAATTATGTCCATGAATCGCATGAAAAATGCGAATTGGGTCCACAAATCGCTCAAAACGTGAATTATGTCCATGAATTGTTTAAAAAAGTGAGAATTACGTTCAGAAATTGTATGAAAAACACAAATTATGTCTATGAATCATGTAGTAAAACGAGAATTATGTTCTAAATCGCTCAAAAAACACGAATTTTGGCAGCAGAAAGCTGAAACGCAAATTACGTCTATAAATCGCATAAAAATAGCGAATAGTGTTTTGCATTCATGAATTACATAAAAAAATGTGAATTACGTTCATGAATATTCAAAAAATGCGAATCACTTCCATGAATTGTGCAAAATAACACGAATAACGTTCATAAATTGCAAAAAATGCAAATTACGTCCAAGAATTGGTAAAAAAAGCGAATTACATTCATAAATCCTATAAAAACACAAGTAACGTCAATAAACCGATCAAAAAACGCAAATTTCGTCAATAGAAAGCTCAAAAAATGCAAATTATATCTATGAATCTCATAAATATAGCAAATTACGTCCATAAATCATGTAAAATGTAAATTACATTCATTAATGGCATAAAAATCGCGAATTACGTCCATGAATTGCTCAAAAAAGCGAATTACATAAAAAACGTGAGTTGGGTCCACAAATCGCTCAAAACGTGAATTACGTCCATGAATTGTTTAAAAAAGTGAGAATTACGTTCAGAAATTGTATGAAAAACACAAATTATGTCTATGAATCGTGTAGTAAAACGAGAATTATGTACTAAATCGCTCAAAAAACACGAATTTTGGCAGCAGAAAGCTGTAACGCAAATTACGTCTATAAATCGCATAAAAATAGCGAATAGTGTTTTGCATTCATGAATTACATAAAAAATGTGAATTACGTTCATGAATCACTCAAAAAATGCGAATCACTTCCATGAATTGTGCAAAATAACACGAATAACGTTCATAAATTGCAAAAAATGCAAATTACGTCCAAGAATTGGTAAAAAAAGCGAATTACATTCATAAATCCTATAAAAACACAAGTAACGTCAATAAACCGATCAAAAAACGCAAATTTCGTCAATAGAAAGCTCAAAAAATGCAAATTATATCTATGAATCTCATAAATATAGCAAATTACGTCCATAAATCATGTAAAATGTAAATTACATTCATTAATGGCATAAAAATCGCGAATTATGTCCATGAATTGCTCAAAAAAGCGAATTACATAAAAAACGTGAGTTGGGTCCACAAATCGCTCAAAATGTGAATTACGTCCATGAATTGTTTAAAAAAGTGAGAATTACGTTCAGAAATTGTATGAAAAACACAAATTATGTCTATGATCGTGTCTATCTATTATGTCTATCTATCGTGTAGTAAAACGGGAATTATGTTCATAAATCGCTCAAAAAACACGAATTTTGGCAGCAGAAAGCTGAAACGCAAATTACGTTCATAAATCACTCAAAACATGCGAATCACTTCCATGAATCGTGCAAAAAAACGTAGAAGAATTGGTTAAAAAAGCAAATTACATTCATAAATCCTATAAAAACACAAATAACGTCAATAAATCGATCAAAAAACGCAAATTTCGTCGACAGAAAGCTCAAAAAATGCGAATTATGTCTACAAATCACATAAATATAGCAAATTACATCCATAAATCATGTAAAATGTAAATTACATTCATTAATCGCATAAAAATCGCAAATTATGTCCATGAATCGCATAAAAAATGCGAATTGGGTCCACAAATCGCTCAAAACGTGAATTACGTCCATGAATTGTGTAAAAAAGTGAGAATTACGTTCATAAATTGTATGAAAAACGCAAATTACGTCTATGAATTGTGTAGTAAAATGGGAATTATGTTCATAAATCACTCAAAAAATACGAATTTTGGCAGCAGAAAGCTAAAATGCAAATTACGTCTATAAATCACATAAAAATAGGGAATAGCGTTTTGCATCCATAATTTGCATAAAAAACGCGAATTACATTCATGATTCGCTCAAAAAATGCAAATTACATCCATGAATTGCATAAAAATGTGAATTATGTTCATAAATCACTCAAAAAATGCGAATCACTTCCATGAATCGTGCAAAAAAACACGAATAACATTCATAAATTGCAAAAAATGCGAATTACGTCCAAGAGTTGTGTAAAGAAAGCGAATTACATTCATAAATCCTATAAAAACACAAATAATGTCAATAAATCGATCAAAAGACACAAATTTTGTCGACAGAAAGCTGAAAAAACACAAATTATGTCTATGAATTGCATAAAAATAGCAAATTACGCCCATAAATCATGTAAAATGTAAATTACATTCATTAATCGCATAAAAATTGCAAATTATGTCCATAAATTGCTCAAAAAATGCAAATTACATTCATAAATCGCATAAAAAAACACGAATGATGACCATGAATTGCACAAAAAATGCGAATTACACCCAACATTAAATTAATTTGCAGAAAGTTTTTGGTTTTATACAAGTTTGCCAACAAGAACCTACAAGTTATCCTGAACCCCTATAACCCATTCTAAACCAACAAAAATTTAATGGAAAGATAAATTTGTCCAAGAAAGACAAAATAATTTCCATTGAAATACACTGACCAGAATCTAAAAATTCCTATTGAAATCTATCCTATACAATCCAAAACCAGAAAGAAAAAAATCCCTCCAAGAGTAACTCAATCTATCTGCTGCAAAATAAAATACATTGAAATGCAACTGAACAAGAACCTGAAAATTACATTTGAAGTCAAACCGAAACCAGATTCAACTCCCTCCCCCCCCCCCCCAAAAAAAAAAAAAAATTATCCAACCATATCTCGATTCGGGAAAGAAAAATTAATTTCCAGAGATACGCGGGATCAGAAATCTGGAAATTCCAATTAGTCTATCTTAAACCTAATCTGAATCTGAAAAAGGAAATTCCATATAACCGGAACCCAGTATCTATACAGTACAAAATATTTTCCATTAAAGCACAACCTGACCGCAACTTGAAAATTCCATTTGAATTGAACCTGATTGAAACCTGAAAAAAATTTCTATCGAACCTTAACCTAATCCGAAAAAGAGAAAATTATTTCTGCCGATACTCACTGACAAGAGTCTGAAAGTTAACATGAAATCTAATCCAAAAGGAAAAAACAATGGAAACGCAAGTCTGTCCAAGAAAGACCAAATAATTTCTGTCCACATACACTGACAAGAATTTCAATTGAAATCTATCCTAAATCCATTTCAAACACTACCCCCCCCCCCACCAAAAAAAAAACTTTCAATTGTAACCCAATCTATCTGCGACAAAATAATATACTTGAAATTAGAGCCGTACCGAGTACTCGATAAATACTCGGTATTCGGCCTACTCGGCCAATTTGCCGAGTACTCGGTATTCGGCCAAATTTTGGCCGAGTACTCGGCCAATACCGAGTAGTTGTAAGAATTTCATTTTTTAAGCATATGAATTTATAACTGATCTGAAAAAAGTTATTTGAATATCAATGTATAATATATGTAGTAATTCATAAAACTATTTACTCTGTATTTAACAATATGTCTGCAAAATATAAAAAAAGTTAAGAACAAAATCCCTAAAGAAATTTCACATTTATACAAATAAAAATACTTTTTTATATATAGGGAAACAGGAAAGACTTATTTTGGATAAAAAAAACTGAAAATACGATAAATGCAATAAAAAATTAATAATTAAATTTAATATATTTCAAATTATGGTGCAAAAACACCAAACGTTCTATGTTATTAGTAGACAGGGCATTTCTTTTACTACTATAAATTTGGCTGACCTCTATTACGTTCAGAATAAACAGTTGTTGAAGGTGCATGTAAGAGTTTTTTGCAAAGTTGCACATAAACAGAAAAGTTTTTTCCCCCCTCACCATGCAAATGGAGTGTCAGTTTTACATGTCTTCTGTTAAGAAAGCCTGTATATCTTTTTGTACCAATTCTTCATGCGGTGATTTTAAACTAGTACTAGTGCCACAATCTTTTTGTTCATTCACAATTTCTTCAAACATTGCCAGAAAATAGATGAACTTTTTGCTAGCATTTTCTCTTTTGATTCGTTGACATTAGCATTCTCATATTTATTTTTTGTTTCTTTGGTGGATTTTTAAGTTCTAGATCATCTAAATTCATCAATTTTACAGCTTGCTTTTTAAGGCATTCTTAATTTACACATTTAATATTTTCAGTGAAAAAGGTTAGTTTTTTACTGAGATATTTAAAAAATAATAAATTTAAAATAACATAATATAATCTGTACACATGAAAAATGAAAAGAAACTGCAAAGCCAATACATTTTTTTTTAATCAAAAGAAAATAAGGTACAGACAGTTACAAAATAAATATGAAATGTTTGCATTATTCAATGAATTGTTACAGTAACCGATGAACATTTTTATTTTTGATAGACAGATTTCAATGGTTGGAATAAATTGAAGGGTTAAAAAATGTTTAGTTATTATTATTATAAGAAGTATATTTAGTATTAGTTAATAACTGTAGTTGTCATGTATCAATTCTCCTTTCTTATTAGTTTTGAACTGTCAAAATTTGTATTTAAAAGGTGCACAAATTTCAAATTTGATAAGTTTATTTATACTAATATGTATATTATATTATATGTACACACAGGTATAGACATGTGTACACAAGTATATTTATATATATGTACACCTAAGCTCACATTTTGCGCACATCAGTGTTTTATTTTCTTATTATACAACTACTCGGTACTCGGCATTCGGTACTCGGCCGAGTAGTCAGTGGCCGAGTACTCGGTACTCGGCTACTCGGCCAAAGTACTACTCGGTACACCACTACTTGAAATGCAACTCAACAAGAACCTGAAAATTCCATTTGAAGTCAATCCGAAACCAGATTCAATCCCCTCCCCCCCCCCAAAAAAAAAAAAAAATCCAATCATATCAAGATTTTAGAAAAAAAAAAAAAAAAAAAAAAAAAAGACAATTTATGTCGATATGTACTGACCAGATCATGGAAATTCCAATAGAAGTCTATCTCAAACCCAATCCGAACTCTTAACCTGAAACCCAATCCAATCCCCCCCCCTCCCCAAAAAAAAGTAAAATAAAAAAATTAGGAAATATAAATCTGTTCAAGAAAGACAAAATAATTTCCGTCCCCATCCACTGACCAGAATTGAAAACTAGTACTTGAAATGCAACTCGACAAGAACCTGAAAATTCCAATTCAAGTCAAACTGAATCGAGATTCAAACCCGAAAAAAAAAAAAACAATTATCCAACCATATCAAGATTTTTAGAAAAAGAAATTATGTAAATACGTACAGACTAGATCATGGAAATTTTATTAAAATCTTAAACCTGATACAAACTCCCCCCCCCTCCCTCCCACCAAAAAAAAACATAGGAATTGTAATCCAGTATCTGTACATGACAGAATATGTTTTTCATGTAAACGCAACCTGGCCAGAACCTAAAAATTCTATTTGAATTGAACCCAAATCGAAACAAAAAAAAAAAAAAAAAATCCCATCACACTGTAACCTGATCCGAAATTGAAAAAATAATTTCTGCCAATAAGCACCGACAAAAACCTATAAGTTTACCTGAAACTCAATCTAAACCAAAAAAAAAAAAATTAATGGAAACATAAATTTGTCCAAGAAAGACAAAATAATTTCGTTTGACATACATTGACCAGAACCGGAAATTTCCAATTGAAGTCTATCCTAAACACAATCCAAACACTAAAAAAAAAAAAAAAAAAAAAAAAAAAAAAAAAAAAAAAAATCCCTCCAGTAGTCAATCTATTTGCGACAAAATATTATAGATTGAAATGTAACTCAACAAGAACTTAAAAATTTCATTTCAAGTTGACCCATTACCAGATTTGAACCTTAAAAAAAATCTATCCAACCATATCCTGAAACAAGAAAGAAAATGTAATTTTCATTGATACGGACAGACTAGAAGCTGTAAATTTCAATTGAAGTCTATTTTGAATCCAATCCCTGCACAGAACAAAATATTTTCTGCGGAAATGCAATCTGACCAGAACTTGAAAATTATATTTGAATTAAACTCACTCCAACAACCCCCCCCCCCCCCCAAAAAAAAAAAAAAAAAAAAAAAAAATTCTATGGAATCTTAACTTGATCCGAAGAAGGAAAAATAATTTCTGCTGATACACATTGACAAGAACCCAATTTGAACTGAAATAAAAATCAGTGTAAACATTAATCTGTTTAAGAAAGACGAATTAATTTCTGTCAACATGCACTACCCAGAACCTGAAAATTCCTATTGAAATCTATCCTTAACCCAATTGAAAAAACCACAAGAAAAAAAAAACCTAATTAGAACCCTTTTACCTGTGACAAAATAATATATTTTGAAATGCCACCTGAAAATTCCAATTGAATCTGGTTTAAATTTTTCGGGTTTAGGGTAGATTTCAATTGGAATTTGTATTTATAGCTGTTTAGTAAATCAAATGTGGTTCTTAATGGATAAATGTTATTTTACATGATTTATGAGAAAAAAATAAAAAATTTTCAAGTCGTCAAAATATTACATACAATGTTGAAAATCTAGAAAAGACTTTTGATGTATTGCACTGCAAGAAACCCTAAGCAAATACGGAATATTTTTTAATAGCTGTCTGCTTTTTTCACAAAATTATGTTAAAAAAAAAAAAAAAAAAAAAAAAAAATCCAAAAACATGAAATGTTTAAATTTATCTACTTTGCATGTTTTATGCTTAGTGACTGAAATGTTCAATAAAAATATATTAGTTTTATTTTGTAAGTTAAGTCGTCCAAGAATGGAAAGTTTCATATGAAATGAAAATATTTAATAAATAACAGAGTCCTGATTTTCTTTCTTTGTCAGTTAAACATTTTCCTAATTGAAGTATGAAACTTATAGGGTGGACCGGGGTAATTCCTGATCAAAAAACACTAACATCTAAATATCTTTTTAATGTTTACAATAGATGTGACCAAATTTAGCATGGTTAATGATTCACCATGTTTCTATTCAATAAAATATAGGCTTTGATTAAAATATTATTTAAAGTTTGCTTAATTAAAAATTTTTGATTCTCGGTAACTACCCTGGGAACATTGTAATTATCAATTATACCGGGGCAATTACCAATCAGGACATTCTTTTGTACAAATGACAGGTACATTAATTTAGAATATATATTGTCAATTTTAATATAAGCCTGATTTAATTAAATGCCTTCATCCATCTGCAATAATTTTATCAATGTGTAAAGAAAAAAAAAGAAAGAAAAAACAAGAACGAAAAGTTATGTGTGCAACATAGAATATGATGCAACTTCCAACATATTCTGAATACTATTTTCATCCATATACAGTAATTTTTCCCTAACAAGAACAAAGAATCATGCATACTGCATCGATTATGATGCATTTTCCTACTCATTCTGAATACTGTAAACTTATTGTCATTCATGTACAAGAATTTTACCATTCTGTGCAAAAAACAAAGCATAATTAACGACAATAAAAATTTTTGCATACAGCATGTTTAGATACTTTCCAATTCATTCTGAATACTTTAAACCTATAATTTTCATCTTTGGACAGCAATCTTCCCACCCTATGCAAACAGCAAAACATAAATAAACTAAGAAGAATGAAAAATTAGTATAGATTATGAAACACTTTCCAATACATGTTCAATATTGTAAACCTATCATTTTAATCTATTTGCAGTAATTTTACCAATCTATATAAAGAACAAATCATAACTAACAAGAAAGAAAAACATGTGTGCAACATAGATTATGAAACATTTCCAGCATATTCTGAATATTGCAACGCATATAGTCTTAATCAATCTGCAATATTATCAACTTATACATAGGTTGAAACATAATTAACAAGAATCATGCATGCAGCATAGATTATGAAATACTTTCCAGCACATTCTGAATATTGTATCCCTGATTATTTTAATCCATCTGCAGTATATGTATCAACATGTGTAAAGAAAAAACATAGTTAACAAGAATGAGAAATGATACATTACATACAGCATAGATTATAAAACCCTTTCTGAGATGTATGGTGCTGAATGTACATTACCTTCTTATCTTTTACTAACGTATTTTACTACAGAGTTGTTTTTAACAAAATCAAGTAGTAGAGCACACATTAATAAAATATGAAATATCTTTTTTTTAAGCGGATGGGGGAAGGGTAATTAAAGGTGAATGAATCATGAATATGAATTTTTTGCATTAGTCTTTAATTTTTTGTTTTTATCATTAACCTAAAAAAAGCAATGATATCAGTACAAAAAACCCTGAACGGGTTAAAAGCTTGTGACGCAGCACTTTATCTTATATCTCTAAGAATTTTAAATTTGGGACTTAAAATTAATGATATCAAAATTTATGTGACGCTATGCTATTAATTAATATACATATTAAAATTTATTCATTAAGGTTTTATCAATTACATCTTTCATAAATTCAAAATATGAATCTTAAAAGATATGATATCAAAATTTAAGTGACGCCTTGACGAGGCTTTAAACGATGTTTTAAAATTCCATTTATTTATTTATTGTCCAAATACATTTTCATATCTAAACAATACTTTTTATTTTCCAATACACTGTTAAATACATCACTTTCACTGAATATATATAATGCACTGAAATGTATTTATTTGAATAAATAGATTTATCTTTTGGGCTACGCTGTCCAAAATCAAAAATAACATTTAAATGAATAGTTTTTGCGTCATTGTATCCAAAGTAAGTTAAATAGATGCAAATAGATACAATGATGCAAAAACTATTCATTTAAATGTTATTTTTGATTTTGGACAGCGTAGCCCAAAAGATAAATCTATTTATTCAAATAAATACATTTCAGTGCATTATATATATTCAGTGAAAGTGATGTATTTAACAGTGTATTGGAAAATAAAAAGTATTGTTTAGATATGAAAATGTATTTGGACAATAAATAAATAAATGGAATTTTAAAACATCGTTTAAAGCCTCGTCAAGGCGTCACTTAAATTTTGATATCATATCTTTTAAGATTCATATTTTGAATTTATGAAAGATGTAATTGATAAAACCTTAATGAATAAATTTTAATATGTATATTAATTAATAGCATAGCGTCACATAAATTTTGATATCATTAATTTTAAGTCCCAAATTTAAAATTCTTAGAGATATAAGATAAAGTGCTGCGTCACAAGCTTTTAACCCGTTCAGGGTTTTTTGTACTGATAATGTTTACAAATAATTATTTTAGGTACTACTAGGTTATCCCGTTGACCAAAAAATTGTAGCCAAACTGTAAGTTTAAATGCCAATAATGGATGATCGTGAATGTCACATTCAATGACATTAAATACGATTCATGTGTTTAAAATGTCATTAAGTGATTTTTATATCGACTTTTTAATAATATTTTTATTAATTCTACTAATTATTTGTTTGGCCATTAGTTTGACAATTTGTATAATTTGGCGAAATTGGTCGACGGGATAACAGAGTAGTACCTTATTTTAAATTTACAATTTGGCGATTTTTTTAAATAGCTCTCAAACTTGTAACATTACAAATAATTAATCATTGGATAAAATTTAATTTTGAATTAACTTGTATTAACCCTCTAAATGTTTGGAACGTAATATTCCATTCACTAAGTTCCAGGATTCATTGCAATATAAGCAGTATTTAAAATAATATAATTCGGTACTTACGTATTAACGCCACCGCAGCAGAAGTGGCTCCATATCGGCCCATTTTCCACCGAAATCTAATTAACTACTTTGTTTTTAAATAAAGTGTTTTGAATTTTGAAAGTGTTTTGATTTTAAATAAAGTTTTTTACTTTATGATTTGTCCGAAAAATTTTAGGTGTAGATTGGCGATACTTAAAAACCGCCAAATCTGTAGTTGCGGTGGCGTTAATACGTAAGTACCTTTAATTCTATAGATTTAATGAATTTAAACTACATTTTAGAATGATCAATACTCTTTAGGATAACAGTCATATTTTTAATTAAGTTTTTTTATAATGTTGAAAGAATCATATTTTCTGAAGAATTAAAACAAAATGCGGAGAAAAAAAATTACAATTTTGCCCATTTGCAAGACACTCAGAACGTTAAATTTATTATTCCGATGATTGTTAAAATTATAAGACACTACACCATTTAATTTTTAAAACATCACAAAGAGTTCCTGTTGAAAAGTAGCTGTTTTTTTATATTTCAAGTTAATATTTTAACAAAACTGTTTTGATTCATTATTTGTATGAAATAATACAATGTAAGCTCATTTGAAATATTCATAACGCTCTGTCTTTTGGCACACATATCTAATACTTAACACGTTGGCGCAATTTTTTACGTCGATTTGGCGAAAATTTCGTTTTTAAATACCATTCACATAAATATTTTAAAATCATTATCTAATATTTAAAAAAATATGATAAATAAAAAAAATTTCATTAAAAACAATAGAACAAAATAATTTATATCATTTAAAAAAAGAAAGTACAAGAAAATAATTTATTAATAAATATAGATAGCAGGGTTAGCATGTGAGACGCATAATCGCCATTTTGTCCCAATCGTGCCAACGTGTTGCATATATGACATCTGTCCCAAACGTTTTTACGTCGAACCCTGCCTAGAGCTGTGATAGCGCATGTATGTTTTACACTGTTGAAATTCTGTCGAAGTTAAATTCCAATTTTGGGCAGAATTTCAATTCAAACATTGATTAATTTATCAAGAAGTTTCTACCTAAAGAAATACAGAAAATAAATAAATATGATGTCATACATAAAAAAAAAAATACATTTGATTGATAATGTGTGCAATATACGCAATGTATCAATACTGATTATTAAGTATAAATATCAGTTATATACAGGCAGTGATATAGTCATAAAAAATACACAGGGCAGAGGGGATGCGTTCAAAGCAGAGTGTATACTTTTGAGTGTGGATACTATTAGCTTTCTTAAGAAATAGAGGATCTACGGTGTAACTTAAAAAAATGCAGAAGGCATATGGCGGATACCTCCGTATATCCTCCCCTGTATTCTTGTATAGAGAAGAGTTTTTTTGTCGAATATGACGTCATAATTCATAAGAAAAGAATTCGTCGAGGATAAAAGTGACATCTGATTTTTGATATCGTAAAAAGTGAAATTGATTTTAAAAATTAAAAGGCGCACTTTTATGACGTCATATTGGAAAAGAAATATAAATTTTGAAATATTTGGTAGCAAGACAGGAAGCATGTACAGATTTCAGTTCTATATGTAAAAAAAACTAACGATTTGGAAATGAGGCATGCGATTTGGTACGGCCCTGGGTAAGTTACATCAGTAATTGTGATACGATACCATATAAAGGAAGTCTTGATGATGGTATCCTCAAATAATTTTGAAATGAGTTCATCTGAATGCAGTAGTTATAAAAAACTGAAGATATTAAACAAAAACATAATTTGCTGAACAAAATAAAAAAACAAAATTTATTTCCTATGCTATAAGAAAATCACGGAAAACACCGAAAGATTAGACCGACGGTTGCGATTGTGTTTGAACCCTTTTTGAGAGCAGAACCTCTCGTTTACTAATTTAAAATCAGTCACATGACAGTTACAAGACTTAGGTTTTTATTATATAGATAATGTTAATTTGAGATCACTGGAATAAAAAAACTAAAGAATATTTTTCACCATCGATATTTGATGCATGGGGAAAACACCATTCGGCTTTACAAATTGTTTGAATGTGTCTATGTTATCTTTAACACCAAAATATTTGACCAAAATTAATTGGAATTTTCATTTTTATTTTGCTTCCTATATTTCTTGAATTCTACAAAGGAAAATCGTGATTTTATGTACTAAGATAGCTATAATATAACAATTTTTTTCATCCTTAAAAAGGTTTCAATTAAATTTATTGAAACGTATTCGTATAAACAAAATTACATTTCATTAAATTTTATTGTATTTTTATACGATATTTTTTTCGTATACGTAGAGAGCAATACACATAATTGAGAGTGTGAAAAAAAAACCCTGCAATTTTCTTAGCTATAAATTTCTCCTTTAGCAATAAATGTGAAAATAAAAAATATTAATAATATTATCTTTAAGATTTTAATGATGCTTTCCATATTTTAGCAGCTTATATAAATGAAACTAGTTGGATGTGTCAATCCCGAAACTTCCTTCTATCTCATAAGTACATTTTAATATTAAAAAAAAAAAAAAAAAACGTGGTGACCCCAAATTTACCCACTATCGAATTTCCTCGAACACTTGACCTAGCCTAATGAGATTCTGGTATCCGAAAAGCCTAAAACGCAAAATTTAATTAATATTCTGAGAAAATGAGCTTAGTAGTCCCTCATGTTGGGTAATTTATACTAAAACCTAATAAGCATCTATTGATGTCAAGACCTAACAGAATCTGAAATTTGATGGAATTACGTCCATTAGTTCTTGAGATATAGTTATAACAAAAAAATTGCAAAACGTAGCACAGCAACACCATATCTTGGACAATTTATGCCAAAACGTAAAAAAGCGTCTAATTATGTTATGGTGTAAAAGAATCTGAACTTTGATGAAATTCTGTGCATTAGTTCTTGAGATATAGCTAGTTTTAAAAAAACCGTGTAAAATATAGCACAGCAGCATCATCAGTTGAAGGATTTATAACAAAACGTAATCATCGTGTAATTATGTTATATGTCATTTTGTAACAAAATCTGAAGTTTGATGAAATTCTGTGCGTTGGTTGTTGAGATATAGCTGTCGGAAAAATCGTGCAAAATGCAGCATAGCTGCACCACCTGTTGCAAGGTTAATACCAAAATGTAATCAGCGTCTAATTATATTATACATTCTAATGTAAAAGAAACTAAAATTTGATGAAGTTCTCTGCATTAGTTCTTGAGATATAGCTATCGCAAAAATCGTGCAAAATGTAACATAGCAGCGCCACCTATAGGGCAGTTCACACCAAAACCTTATTAGCGGCTATGTATCTCAAGGTATCGCGGAATCTGAAGCTTGGTGAAATTCTGTGCATTAGTTCTTGAGATATAGCTATCATAAAAATCATGAAAAACGTGGCCTAGCAGCGCCACCTGCTGGCCAATTCACACCAAAACTTATTCAGTGTCTATGTATATCAAGGGGTCACAGAATCTGAAGTTTGTTGAAATTCTGTGCATTAGTTCTTGAGATATAGCAATCTTGAAAATCATGAAAAACGTAGTATAGCAGCGCCATCTGCAGGCCAATTTTCACCAAAAACCAATAGGTACTAATTCATATCAAGGTCTAACTGAATATAAAATTTTGTTATATTTCGAGCTTTAGTTCTTCAGATAGAGCGCCCACAAATTTTTTGTCACATACAGACAGACTCACAGACAGACTCACAGACAGACTCACAGACAGACTGACAGACTCACAGACAGACATTTTCTAAAAATAGTCAAAACGTGTTCAGGACCTTCTAAAACGTATAAATCCGTCGAAAACCGGAAGTCGAAAATTTTCATGAATCCAATACTTTCTTCTTGTAAAGATAGAAGAAAGTAAAAATAAACACCTGCGGAAAAAAAACGTATGTTTTTTTTTTTTAATGCTTTTATTGCTTTTGTCTGATAGGGACAAATTTACATTTAGAAATAAAAGTCTAAAAAATTAGAAATATTTTATACATGTTTAGCATTACTTAAAATATAGGATTTAAAGGATTTTAGTAAAACGATTTGAGCATTTAAAGTATTCTAATTTAATATACCGGGTGTCCCAAAAATGACTGATGGATTTTCAAATTCAATAACTTGCAAACGGTGACAGCTATTTAAAAAATTTTTGCAGGAGGGTTTTGTATAATGTCAGGAGTTTTTTATCGTATTTTTGTATTTTAGTTCGAATTTCAGACAATAGGTGGCGCTGACGGCGATTGAAGGCCAGGTGATCAGAGATGAGTGAAGCGTCGACTTGGCCTTCAATCGCCGTCAGCGCCACCTATTATTTGAATTCGAACTAAATTAAAATTTGCGTTAAAAAAGCTCCTGACATTATACATAACCCTCCTGCAAAAAATTTTTAAACAGCTGTCACCGTTTGCAAGTTATTGAATTTTAAAATCCATCAGTCATTTTTGGGACACCCAGTATGTACAAGTTCTAACACTATAATTGAAAAATAAATTTTAGATTTTCTTCATTTTGAGTGTAAGTGAATATTCTCATTGCAGACATACATAATTTCATAAGTAAAATAACGTACTGAATTCAAAATCGATGTTTCATTTAATGTATTAGATTGATACGATGCCAATGAATGTATTCCAATTATTAGTTCTATAGCGTTGTTTGTGATATTCACGCAATTTAATCGTTTTAAATCAAATATTAAATAAATAATGTATGAGAAACCCAGAATCCAAGGGCTATAAGTGACAAAATTGAATAAAAAATGAGCTATTAGTACCAGCTATATTGAAATAAGGCTACACGTTTTGAGGGAAATAAATATAAAACTTTTCTAATTATGTTTTGCGTTCAAGAAGTCAATAACCTAAGCTCATCACACTACATAACAATTGCTCATTTTTCATACAATATTTATTGGTCTTTAATTATGATTACAAGGTATTATGTACAATGCTGTTTGTGATAGTTTCTAAAAAGACTATTTTTTATGCTGAAAACTTTGCGAAGTATACGCAAAAAAATAATATTGTTTTTATAAAAACCCTAATTTCTCTATGAGTATTCATGTTATGCACATAAAAATGAAAAAAGTTTACTTTAGTAAGCACCTTATTCATAACCTGCAGTTTGAACGCTTTTACTACATTAGTTTTGAAAAGGTTATAGAAAAGATCTTCGTTCTCTTTCAATTTGCTGACGGCCCCCTATGGGGTTTCGGTAAAAACTCTTCACGGAAATATATGATCGGTATTATTCTACTTACACACCTGGAGTTTCAGGATAATTCCTCATGTTTCAGATATTTAACAAAACGTCTAAAATTGGAAGTGATCGGTCGCCTTTGGCCTTATAGTGTATATATTCGTTTTAAGATGCTTAAAATATTTCACTTAAATATCATTGTTTTTTATAGTAATTTGTGTTATATTTCGACATACAATTTTTGTGATTAAATAAAGTCGACATTACTATACGAAAATTACGGTATCCAGAAAATAAATAGGTATATATAAAATAAATTTAAAGTTTTTGTAATCTTGCTATTTCCCTTCTACTGTTTCGGATAACTTCATTACATTATAATGTTATAGTGTGTTCATACTGGTAAGGAAATTTTAGAAATTATAGAGATAAAATAATAATAATAATAGTAAGTTATAACTCAGAGCATTCTGTGTTTTTAGGAAAATAGGGGCATCTGTAAGTTCTCTTTTTTCTCATCAGAGAGACAGTCAAGTAGGCTTGTTGTTTTTCTCGTGCAGGATGTGTGTTTTGCGGCTGAGTACGGCGAGATAAGTGTATTCGGTTTCACACAGGAGTTTTCCTAAGCGACTTTTGACTTTAAGAACCATAAAATTAAAGACAGGATGTGGGTTTGACGTTGGTTATTCCTCCCAGGTGGACTGAGGGGCAAATATTTTACCAACGAATATCTGGTTTAACACTCCCGGATTTCAGAGTTAAAAGGGTCAGCTTTACTTTAATATTCATTGCGTCAACAAAGGCGTCGACCATTTTGGTCAATAAAAGTTGGGGGTGTTTAAGGGAACCTGCCGTCGGTTAATAATTAGAGAAAATCGTGAGAGTAGATTTCTTATAAAAAATTCATTCCCTTGTCAGCTTTCGGCTAACGCTCTAGCTTTTTTTATTATCTCGCACATCCGAGCGAAGAGAACTCCTGTCTTTGTGAAACGATGATAAGTACTTCTCCTGAGTCCCTCGCAGGAGTTTCATTACTTTTATAAAAGTCAATGGGTCTTTATTTATGAAAGTTGATGACCCTTGGGTCGTCATGTGGATGAAAGTGGTATACAGCCTGTGATCAATCCCGAGTTCTTTTCATCGGCACGAAAGGTTCAGGACGTCCGGTTGGCAGAAATGGACCGTAGCCGGTGATCAAACCAAGGTGCTTTACGTCGGGAGCGACGGGTTCCGGAGGAGGATCTACGCTATTCAGGAGAAATGAAGGGTCCGCACTGTGATCTTAATTTGAACTTATTTTACACATATGTGACAACCAAGTAAATGTTTATATAGAAAATTCTTGCTCAACAGGGGTAAATGTTTATTATGTCTGGGCATCCCTAGAATAATTTGTGGTGTAAAGTTTAAACGTATGCAATTCATTTACTCTGCACGACTTTCTTTCAAGAGTATCCACTTATAAGATGAGAAATTTTGGGTTATTCTATCTAAGTAAATAAATTTTAATTGTTAATTTTGTAAATAAAATGTTATATTTTGGTAATTTAAGTATTAGTTTCCTTAATTTTGTAATTCTTGTTCATTATTCTTGTTAATTAATAACAAAATTCAAATAATGGAACATACTTATTCATTGACTAAAATGTCTAATATTTGCTTATTTCAAGAGATTGTCGTTGGAGCATCATAGCTAACACAACGCAATGGAAATTAAATTTATTTACAATAATCTTTCTTTTAAGATTACTAGTATATCGAACCCAGGGTACCTGGGTCACAGAGTAAAGCTGAAAAAAAATTTTAATTTAAAATTAAAAAGGTTTAATAAAAAATTTCCTACGTAATATGATTTTTAAACTGCGAACTAATTCCAAACAGCAATTTTATATAAAACATATTAATTATGTAATCATAGAAAGCTTTGTAAATTATCGGTACTTCCGTATTAGACGTAAGATAGAAGTTATTAGTCAACGATTTTGCGTAAGAATAAAATTGCATTCGTTCATTTTTTAAACCAACTAAGAAAATATGACACACAGATATTCTTTAAAATACATTTTTGTAAAGGTTAATTGATGTATTTTTTGTAAAGTAAGTTTGCAACGAACTAAGTCCCATTAAATTGATAGATAAAAACGAAATAAAACCAACAACATTCACCGGGTTTTACAACCGACAATATTTTGTCAGAACAGGTTTTTAATTGCTCTTTTTTCAGTTGATAATGGTAACTAAAATATGCAGTTATCTGTTAGTTTCCATGGAGAAAAGTGATAAATAGAGGTGTAGTATGCGATTAAGACGATTTGAATGGGCGTTATTCTTTCAATTTAAGTCTATTATTCGGCCCAAACAAAACAACCACGTGGAACAGAGACCGAATTCTTTAACATAATTTTTTCTCTAAATGTAAAAAAGATCTGATTATATTTTAGCATTTCACTGTATTTATGAATTAAAATTGTATCGCTAAAAGTCTTCCTTTTTTGCGAAAGCATGCAATTGTGTTTGATGCAATGAAGCGAGTTTCAGGGTTGCATTTTAGGTGACACTTTCAACCACCAAACTGCATCTCTATTCTATTTTTTTACTTTTTTACTCTATGGCTATTTTCCTTTTATTTCCCACATAAATGCGATACTCAAGTTGCCACTATTAGAAAAATTGAACTAAAAACTACAAAAAAATCAATAACTCTAAAACAAATTGAGATACAGTTTTCTAACAAACTGAATTTAAAAGTGCATTTTTTTCTCTATACGATGGTGTAAAGATTGAAAACGTGCGATGTGCAGAAGTTTAAAAATTTGCAATAGCGAAAATTGCGAAACCGAAATTTCATCGGAAAGTGTTGCCATTTAAAACATGACGTATGCGTTACGCACGGATATGTTTGGCCTTTATTATATAGATAGGTAATTCTGAGAGTTATGGGATTCAGTTAACTTAGCATAATTTTGAGTATATTTAATGTATCAAATAAACAGAGAATAGTAATAACAAAAAATATATATTTCATCAAATAAATAAAGTAAAAATAAACGAATCAAAAATAAATGAAACATAACAATAATACTCATTAATGTTTCTCATCAGAAATTAATGGTGCAAAATCATTAATGATGTACATTTATTTATTTTGATGGTATATCCAATGGGCCATAATGTTTATTTGCGACTACTTAAACTATATATTTTTAAACTTCTATGGTGTTGGTTCATATTCCTATCGGCAATAGTTTCTGAAATGGTTCAATAACGATAAATGAGGATTTTTTATGAAATATTTTTAGATGAAAATTCTTTGACAAAACATGCAAATGAACAGTTTATTATTAAAAATGCATTTTTGCACATACATTAACTATGAGTAATTTTTAAGTTCCAAAAAGCCTTTCTGCAAAACTATAAAATAATTTCGTATTTTCTTTTATTTAATTTATTTTATTTAGCCTCGTGTTTATTTATTTATTTTATTATTATTATTATTATTATTATTATTATTATTATTATTATTATTATTATTATTATTATTTGGTGAAACGGCCGCAGAGAATTTTTTTTTAATTTCAGATATTTTTTAAATATAATTCTATTAAAATATATTTATGAATAAAATTTATAGCAAGTATTAACTTTAAACACTATCAATAATACATAAAGAGTTTCTGAAACATTTTGGACTAAGTCACAAACACACATAAAAAAGAAAAGGACGAAAGAAAGAAAGAAAGGAAAATCCCAAGACTTAAATATTATTTAACGAAATTCATTTGCACTATCTTGGAAAAACAAATCCTTTAAGATCATTAATTTAAATTTAATGTATGCAATTTTAACACTGTATTAAACATTGCAACCATTTGTTCCTTTATTAACAGCAATTTAAAATATGAAAATCTGAAGTAAAAAAAAAAAAAAAAAGGTCATAAACATACTGAACACTTTAACCGAATAAGAACTGTTTTTTATTTTTTACAATAATGCAAATTAAGCAATAAAGAGAAAGGCAGCAATTTTTTAAGTAAAGTTAATTCTTTAGTCGAACATTCATTATCATTATTTTTTTACTAAGTGCCATCTTAAGTAATTTATTGTTATAGCAATTTAAAAAATGAACTAAGCACCTAAAGGTGCATCTAAAAAAGAGAAAGACGATATTAAAAAAAATATCGTGTTTAATTTTACTATTAATTGTCCTGATTAATGACTAAAATCAGCCATTTTTATGTACAAATTTATGATCATGCTTTAACTAACATGAAATATCATTAAACTTAATAAATTATCATATATATTTCATGAAAATTCTATATGTATAAATGAATCTTTATATATGTATATTGGTGTTTTTTCAGTTAATATTTTTAAATGTTTTTCCATATTGGTTTTTAACCCCTTCAGAGACGGTGTGATGTTTTATGCCCCATCTGATCTTAATGCATATTTGGACCTGAAAGTTTATATTAAGTTTAACATTTAAAAAATTTCTGATCATTATTTTGAGATATTTTTTTTTATTTTCGGTGAGAATTCGACATCACAGAAACACAATTGCTTGGTCCTCAAAGGGTTAAATGAATCGAGTATGATAGAGTGTATTCGCTCAGGTTCGCTGTCTCATCGATAATTTCTGAACAACAAGAATTTTAGTCATAAAAATGGGGTTCATAAAACTCATAAAAGTGTGGTTAATAAAGTTGGCATGCGCTACTGAATGAAACCGCTAATGGCGCTACCTGGTAATGGCGCTACAATGGTATAAAACTGCGGAGCTGGCATCCCTATTTAGAAAACGGGAAGAAATAGGGGAAAATTAATTTACAAACTTGTAGAGCATCATCGATTTAGCATGAAAAGATACATTGTGGACAATAATACGAAGATTAAAATGGTTAAAACACGCATTTGTTTTCGGGATTTTCTACACTGTAAAGAAATCCATTAAATTTACGGCAAAAACTTTTGGCAATGTTGCCAGCAGTTTTTGCCAAAAAATTGCAGCAAAATTTGATGTAATAAAAAAAATTACATCTAATTTTCCTGCAATTTTTACGACAAAAACTGCTGCCAATAGTTTTTGCAATAAACTTAATGAATTTTTTTAAGTGTAACAAGGCTAACGAAAAAGACAGGTTATCACGGAGCATCCATCGTATACTTTTTTTACAGACTGCTACAATGACGTGATGCTCTTTTCGTACACCTGCATTGGTACGTGCAAGAGTATCACGTGATTTCGGTGATCTGTAAAAAAAAAAAAGTTACCTTTAATGCACCGCGGTAGCCTGTCTTTTTCGTTAGTCTCGTTTCCTACACTAACGTCACAAAACAGCAACGGAAAGAGAATTGATTATCTTTTGGGCAAATAAACGTTTGAGGAGATTTACAAGTTAGCTGATGATGATAAACTGGAACATATGAAATAAAGGTAAATTATTATAAATAGTCGTTTTTAGGTGCGTTCGTAAATACGTATCACCTATAGCCGTCGGGTCGTTCAATCCTTCCGTCTGTCTGTCCGCAAATAACAACGCAAAAACTATCCAAATGAAAGTTTGAAATTTAAAATATATAACTATTACATAATTTTGTCATTTTGAATTTTATGAAAATTGGACTTACAGTTCAGTTACCGGGACAATCAATGGTATTCCGTCACATTACGGCCAAAGGGAAAAAATAGTTTCAAGTGCATTTTAATGATGTTGCACACTTTCGAACATAATACAATTGTTATGCATCTATTTAATATATACTAAAATATACATTCAGTACAATGTGTGGTGCAAAGAATATTTTTATTAATATACAGGGCCACACAAATGTATTCTATTACACAATAGTATAGGAAGAAACATTATTTGGGGTCCGTTTTAATTATTTTAAACTATTTAACATTTTATGAAACTGATATAGGCTGCTGAGGTTTACTAAAACTTAATTCTTGTATAATAGAAAGCACTTAGTATTTACAGGAACACACAAAAGATTTCAGATACTGCATTGTGTCCGAAGTACTGTATATTTAAAAAAAAATCGTTATAGCACAAATGCATTTCACTTTCTATACCTGACATGAAATTTCAGACTTGATTTTTTTAAAATTCGTCTTGTCACGTTACATTGTAGGAAATGTCGAAAAAACAATTGCGCGTTTTTACCGTTCAATTCTTTGCATTAATTTTCACAAGATTTTTTTCGTACTGAGCAGATGCTGCTCTGCCACTTTGCTCTATCTCTTCAACCATAATAGCATGCATGGTCACAGTGACGTCACTGTGAGTCGCTTTGGTCACATCACAACTGTGACCGAAAAGCCACCACTCAGTGACGTCACATTGTGACTAAAATCTGACTTTCTTAAAATTTTTTAGAAAATTACAAATATTCTTCAAAACATGTTATTTATTTTAAAAAACATGTTTCTGGCAGCTTAAATATCGTTGCTTTTGTCACTGTTTTGTCACAATGTCAATGATAAAATAATCACAAATGACACATTTTTCACAAATTTGTCACACCCTGACTTCACAAAGTGACATCACAAACGAGCGTTAAAACGGCCATAACGATTTCACATTTTAGTCACTGTGACGTCACATCGACAATCGATGGTCACAAAGTCACAATGTGACTTCACACCGACATCGCAGTGACTTTACCATGTCTTACGGGCAATATAGTTCATAGATTACAAAATGTGCACAAAAAAGTCTATACATCTATAAAGCAATAATTTTTTGTTGAGAAAATAAATCGATGTATTAATAGCTGAAAAAGTTATCCATATATACATATTATATTGATTCATTTTGTAATTTAGAATGAAAATTCCTCGCAAACGAAATAATTGAGTAATTTTTTTTATTCAAAAATTTGTAAAATAAATAAATATAAAAAATTGTGAATTTACAAAGTATGAAAATAATTATTTCATTAAAAAAATTGATAATAAATAAATAATAAAAGTATAGTTTCCTATCTTAAAAAAATTACAGATTTAAATAAAAAGAGCTACTTTGTTAAAACTGCATTGAACATTTAATCATTCATTTAAAATCTACTTACGATAGTAATTTAATTGTAAGTTTAAAAAAAATACGCCAATACAAATTTTTTAAACGATATTTGGGGGACTTTATTAAGTGCAATGTTAAATGTAAGAAGGGGAAGAAAGTAATTAACAGCAGAATTTATCTAAATACATTAATATTGTAAAATGATTTTGCAGAATAAATTGTTATATACATTCATTTTTCAAATTTTTACACATTGTGCAAGGTAGAAAAAAATTATTGTTTTAAAGAAGAAAAATAGTTTAATGACTGAAAATTATATTTACTGAATTTACACTGTCCCTTAAACCTAGTATATATACATGTACATGCATACATATATTTATAAATACTCACAAATTAAAAAGTAATCTAAACAAAAGATACAGTTTGAAAAAAAAAAGCTCAATAATAAAACAGAATTAGGAAATATTCCAAAGTCATGTGCGCTGCAAATTTGTGAAACAGTTTTAAAACACTAATTAAACACAATAATTAACACTTCTATCTAAAATTGTTTTGGATTGACTTGCGAACGTGTTGCGAATGTTCTGTGCCAGGAAAAGACTAAGCAAAAAGTATTGTTAAAAATGGCATATTTTTTTCCAGAAATGCAGTTAGTTATAGATATTTATTTGCAAAATTAGTCAATTCACTCACAAGGAAGATCTCCATACTGGACATACTCAGAATTTTATGAAAAAATACGGATACTGAATGGAGGTTCCGCCGAAATTTTTTTATAAACGTATATGTCCACAAGAGAAGAACATTCTGTAATTTTTTCAGATTTTTCGGTATATGCCCGTATGGAGACCTTCCTTGTCAGTAATCTCTTGCCATTTTTTTCTATAAAACAAACTGTCTCTTATTTCCTTTTTAAAGTTGGGTAATTTTAAATATACACTGGAGAAAGTGTTTTACATGTGTTGTTTTATAGTGCTTAAAATTGTGTGGTGTTTACAATATGTTGTTAATTTGATGACAAAGCGATGTGCAGAACAACACTTGTGTAAGAAAATATTTTCATCAGCACTATTTACAACACTACTTCAAAGCAATTAACTGTACTGATTTTAGAACAACATTTCTAGATAGCAACACTTTTAAAACATATTAAAAACATTTTTCTAGATAGAAATACTTTTAAAACACATTAAAAACACAATCACAGAAAAAAAAATACGTTTTACATGAAGTTTTCTAATACACAACATATTAGTGTGTTGGAAAGTTAATGACAAAAAGCGTTCTAAGTTGTTTTTATTTGAATTTGCAGTATAAGATTGATTTTACATTATAAGGATAATTTAAATGAAGTTACCCAAAATAGAAATTTAATAAACGTACTTGTTTATTAGTAGCTTTATATTTATCGAAAATAAACATTTTAATTAAAATTCTTACTTAATTTAAAACATAAATATGAAATTTTCTAAAATATAAAGCAGTAAAACAACTTTTATAATCTTTTCCAAATATCACGCATTTGTATTGTCATTTATTTAGCCAATGTGAAGATTGCAAACTGTTATTTACATTCTGTAAGTTAGATTTCTTTGTAAAATAATGTGTGTTTAAATTACTCTGTTTCACATTAAATAAATAAACAAACTGATGTGAACCAATAACTAAATATCAAATACCTAATAACACCGTAGTAAATAAAACAAGTTGGAAATTGCAGGTGAAACGTAGCAAATGAGGTGCGTTCGTAGGATAACGAAGTTTTAAAAAAAATTCAGATCTTGCTGTAACAGCAGTACTTCAGATATGGTACAATGCTTGAAATCTTTTTTTTTATTCTTGTAAACATACAGGAAGAAACTTTTATTACGCCACTGAAACGTATATCATATTTAAAAATGTGAAATAGTTTAATATAATTAACACACGCCCCAAACAATGTTTTTCCGTATAGCATTATGTAGAAGAATACGTTTGTGTGGCCCTGTAATTTAATAATAAATATTCTTTGCATCATAGATTGTACATAATGTATATTTCAATATATGTGTACATCATAGGTTCATGCTAATTCTATTATATTCAAAAGAATTTTGCTTATAACATTATTAAAATGCAATTAAAACTATTTATTCCTATTAATCGTAATGTAATGGAGTACTTTTAATTGTCCCTCTAATGAAATTATATAACCGATTTTCTTAACATTTAAAATGACTCAACAAAATCACGCTAAAATTACATATATAAATACAGTGCGATTTAGTTGAGCAGTTTTTGCTTTATTATATGAGGGGCAGACAGACGGACTGAGAGACTGAACAACGAATACAGGTTCTAGCTATTTATATAATTACGGACGCACTTAAAATTATTCATATCTTTATGTAATAATACACAGTATTTCGGATACAGTATAGAAGCTAAAATCTTTTGCTTGTCCCTGTAAATACTATCTGCTTTCTTTTATACAGGATGTAACTTATATTATTCCTCAGTAACATATATCAATCTTATAAAATTTTAAGTAGTTTTAATTACAATTAAAATACGCATCAAACAATGCTCTCCCTATACCTTTATGTAATGGAATACTTTTGTGTGGCCTTGTAAATCAATATCAAATGTTCGTTGCGCCACAGATTATGCAAAATGTATATTATATTATGTACTTCATAGATGCATATCATTTTCATTATGTTCAAATGAGTGTAACACCATTAAAATGCATTTGAAGCAGTTTCCCCCATTGATCGTAATGTAACAGAATATCTTTGATTCTCCCTGTAATTTATCTAAGCATCCGATTTTTATAAAATTTTAAATGAATCGAAAAAAATAATAATGATATATTTTAAATTTCAAATGATTTGGTTGAGCAGTTTTTGCATTGTTCTATGCGGACAGACGAAAAGATAGACGGAAAGACAGACAGACGGACTGATCGACAACTATAGGTGCTACGTATTTACATAATTACGAACGCACCTAAAAAATCAAATAAATGAATAACCTGTACCCTGATTGAGATGTGCTGGTTTCTCTTAATCTGAAAATCTTTTTAAATGTTTTTATTGTTAGATTTAAAAGAATGATCGCTGTTAATTTTTTCTCTTAGATGAGGTTAACCTCGGCAGAGTTTAAGCCTGCCCTTTTGGAACTAGTAGAATTTTTCAATATTTTATATTTTTTTCAATATATTTTTTCAATATTTATTGTATTTTACTATGTTCCTAATGTAAAATGTAGCTTTTTATACTCTTTCTTATTTTGTAATATTCTTTTTTCTCTCTACGGCTATTAACTGGGTTATTTATTTATTTATTTATTTATTTATTTATAGATATCTATCGCAATTGCAATATAAACTACCCCTGATTGGTCGTAAAGGTGCCGCACAACTACGTAGTCAAGGTAGCGAGTGGTCAGGGAAAAACAGTCTAAAAAGGTGTTAAATACTAGTATTTTGTTAATGAGAAATTCGCCTTCGTTAATTATTTACATTGTTGGAAGTATTTCCTGTAAAAAAATACAGCCTTTTTAAAATTTTATTTTGAGTGTGTTTTGCCCTGACCATTCGCTACCTTGGTAGTACCCAGTAGCTTGCCTATATTACTTCATTTTTCCTTTAACAATTTGCCCTTGTATGTCTTCTCTAACTAGATATAATCTAGAGGTCTGCACGGGTCCGAACTTTCAAGTCCGGCCCGTCTTACATTTCTAGGCATTTTTTTTTACTTTAAATTATTTATTTATTTTTTACCTTACAATTATAATTCAATAAGCTATTAATAATTTTACAAATCATACTGTCTGCCCTACACATCTTGAGAACAATTAAGTCTTGTTCCGGCCCGGCTCGACTATATGTAAAAAAAAACAGTGCAAGCATGTCCTCGACCCTGCATGAGTCTGCTAAAAATATTCCTGGTTAGACGAAAAAGTAACTGTCCGATACCGATCTTTACACTGAACAAATTACATTTTTGTATTGATGTTGTCAAACTAGTATCGGTTCGTGACGCACATTTATACTTATTCTCTTTCAGGCCATATTCATTGAAAATAGCACCTATTTTATCGTTTCTGCATAAAACTTTATAATGGACCGGTAGTACCACTAAATTTTTTATCGTACGGCTCGGGGCTTGGGATGAGCCGGTTACGGACCGCGGACCATGCCCGGGTCACGCAAAACTCTAATGTAACATTTCTTTGAAAAAGTAATTTTTAAAACAGTAATAAAAAAAGTAAAATTTACTTTATTTCATTATTGAATTTTTATAATTGTATACTTGAAGGAAATGTTTTTTTGAAGTTGTAAAGTTGAATTTTGATATAAAATTACATTAAATGCTTTTAACATCTACCAATTGCATGCTAATACGAGTATATTTACGCGAGAAGAACACGGACAAACAAAAAGACAGATAGCAGACAGATACATATGCCTAATTCAAAAAAAACTTTTCAGCAATGTTCGAAAATTTCAAGTTAAAAGCAATCTGACATGTAAGACAGTTTAATGCTAAAAGAAAATTAAAAGTTTTATATTTTCTGTTGCAATTTTACACCGTCTTCGCAACTAAATTCTCAAGTCAAGAATGCAGGGCACTTTCATAGCATAATATTGAGATACAGCACTCTTTAATGTTTGCACGTTTATCTTGGCAGAAAAATTCAAAGCATGCTTTCGTGTTTTAAACGAAGGAGAATGCTCGTATAAAGAATGAACAATTTCAGTAATTAAATGAATTAATTTAACTACGATTAATGCTAAGGACATTCTTGCGCATTTTAAAGAAATTACGGATTCTTATAAATTGTTCTTAAATTGTGTGTTTAAATAAACTAGGATATTTGTTTAAATTCATTATACATTTTTAAAAAGAAGACAAAACTTGTTGCAATCCTATGGAAAAGCAAAACAGGGAAAAGGGTCGATTTGTTTGCAGTTTTCCCTAAAATCATTCTTTATATCACGATTTAAAAAAAAAAAATGTTATGTTTAAAAATGTTAATGTTAATGTAAATGTTAAGGTTATGTTTAAAAATTGTCGATAGAGGGCGCTTTAGACTTTAGAGTAACGAAAAACTACTTTTTACCGTTATTTTGTGCATGGAGTTCAAGTTATACTAACGTTTAGTCTTTAACTTAAATTTTAAGCCCAAAATCGGAAACATTGGAATCGGATAGCTAGTAAAAATTTAACTGTGAACAGAGGGGAGAATTTTAAACGCTCATAAACATTAGACAAACTAATCGATTTTGTTGCGGTTTGCGTGAAAGTCATTCCCTTGGTAATTATTTTATTCAAAATGACGTACAGCTTTGATGTCCTCATTTTTTGATAGAGGGCGCTTCCGACACATCTCCGACATTTCAATAGCTTTATTCCTAAGTGTTTTACTACCAGAAAAACATACTTCAAGAACGTGTTAGAGATGCAAACACTACTCGGAATCACATAGGAATGTAAATTTGGAAATGCATTTTTTGGGCGTTACGGTTAAAGGAAACAGAGAAAAAAGCAACAGAAACAGCAGAGATAGAGCAACCCATTAATGTGAAAGGAAATAGTAAATTTAAAGGTTTTACTAGAAAAGGTGTTCAAAATTACGGCCAGAAATACTCCGGCAAGTTTGACAGTGACGGTAGATGGCGCTAAACGGCGTGTGAACAGTGATCATTTTGAAGCTATCATTCGCGAACCGGTTCCAAAGGTAGCAGAAGGAAATATTTGAACGAGGAACAGCACGATGGGACTCATCGACATTTTACCAATGACGTTTACTGACACTTCAAAGTAACATATGGATAACGGTGGATAGGTCGTGGTGGCCTGGTTCATTTTACTGCCAGATCGCCAGACCGATCATGTATGGACTTCTTCTGCTGGGGTCAAGTAAAATATTGGGTGTATGAGACTTCAGTACCATCAGTTGAAGACCTCGTAGCTGATATTTCTGTAGCTGCCAGAAAGCTTTCTGAGATGCCAGGAGTCTTTCAAAATGTGAGGAATTCCATGCGAAGCCGCTATCAATCATGCCGGACTACTTCTGGTCGTAATTTCGAACACCTTTTCTAGTAAAACATTTAAATAAACTGTTTTCTTTCACATTACCGTGTTGTTCTTTCTCTGCTGTTTCTGGTGCTTTTTCCTCTGCTTCCTTTAACCGTAACTCCAAAAAATGCATTTCCAAAGTTACATTCCTATGTGATTCCGAGTAGTCTTTGCATCCCTAACACATCATGGAAGTATGTTGTTTTGGTAGTAAAACACCTAGGAGTAATGCCATTGAAATGTCGGAGATGTGTCGGAAGCGCTCTCTATCAAAAAATAAGAACACCAAAGCTGTACGTTTTTTGAATAAAATAATTACCAAGGGAATGATCTACCCGCAAACCGCAAATCGATGCGTTTGTCCAATGTTTATGAGCGTTTAAAATTCTCCCCTCTGTTCACAGTTCAATTTTCACTAGTTACCCGATCCCAATGTTTCCGAAATTGGGCTTAAAATTTAAGTTAAAAACTAAACTTTAGTATAACTTGAACTCCATGCACAAAATAACGGTAAAAAGTAGTTGTTCGTTACTCTAAAGTTTAAAGCGCCTTCTATCGACAATTTTTGAATGTAACCTTTAATTTTTTTTAAATCGTGATATAAAAAATGATTTTAGTGAAAACTGCAAACAAATAGACCCTTTTCTCCGTTTTTTATCATCGGACCTCAAAGTTTAATGGCTTCTAGCTCCTACAGAAGACTACTCGGAATCACATAGGAATGTTACTTTGGCTGGCGTCCCATGGTTTCCGATTTAATAATGTTTGTCTCTATGTCTACTATCACCCCTCAGAGTCTGTCGGTCTAGTAGCGAAACACCCTGTATATATAAACTCTTTTTGACCATCTTTCATTTTTTGCAAGACTTCTAGCAGGAAAAAAACGTATATAACAGTAAGATAATGAATGTGCCTATCCACACAAATAGCAATACATTAAAAATTTGTTTCTTTGGTTATTATATTATAGGATGGACAAGTCCTTACTCAAAATAAAAAGTAGTCTCTGACGGACACATACATTTATTATCTGACGAACAGAACAATAACAAACAAATAGAAAATAAAACATAGATTCGTTCTTCGTAATTTTTTCTCAACAATCTTTAAAATTATCAATACATCGTAAATATTTTATAGTTTTAAAAAGAATCGTCTTAAATCTTCACTTTTAAATCGTCGGAATCACCACTTTAGTTTTTAATCAACATCGTCAGCCGTCGTTCAAAACATTCTATTTCTCTCCTCTTTCCATTCCTCCTCACACAGGTTCACTATTTTCCGTTCTTTATTTAATCTCATCGCAGAGTTCCGGTAAATCAGTGGCGGTGGGAAATACAGTCCAATTCAGGTGCAACAGAGAGTGTAGCCCACATGCGAGAGTATATTCTACAATATTGAATTTATTTTGCTGCCCTTATAGTTTTTACATAGACAAAAATAGTGATTTTTTTCTGTTCAATTATTGTATTTTTGTAATAAAATTTTCACAGTTGAATTTTGTTGACTTTTCTATTAGCTTTTCAGCATGCTTATGCATATTATAAGGAAAAGGAAGTTTTATATATTTTGAAATTTATAAAAAAAATACGATTTTTTTGCTGTCCATATAGTTTTTACACGCACTGTAATATACTATATATCATATACATATATCATATACATACCTATCAAAGGATTCTGATAAATTTTTAACTGTGGATGAGAATTGCAGAAATTTCAAACGTGTTATTACTGTAGAATTGACCATTCGTAGCATTTATCGTTCATTTAAACTACAGACAAAAGAAATAATTTCGGTCTTGTCTTTGAGCGCAAAATTGCTGGAATTGCTTTTTCGAGTTTCGTATGTGTTTTTAAATTTAACTAATTTTTTGTCTGTTTTGAATAAGATGTACACCTTTTTATACTGGTCTTAACAACAAAATATAATTCCCCTTCCCAAATCCTATATTATTCTCCTTATTAAGGAAAATTGCTGAAAGTAAATTTATAATTGTGGTACATATTAATATTTTCTACCTGTACTATTTTTTTTTAATTTATAGATACAAATATGTATATCATATATAAAAATGCTCAAAAAAAGGGACGCGTTTTGCGCGACATCACAAGATATTTTTTCTCTTTATCTAATCATTATAAAAGCATCTGGTTTGCGGTATTTAACTCTAAAATCTGTGTAAACTTTTAAGCCAATAGTTAAAAACAAAATTAATTTTTTAAAACATTATCCTACCCGAACTGACGCCCCCCCCCCCCCGCTCTTTCCCTTCTCTCTTACTCTTTTATATTCTTATAACGCAATAGATAGAATACTATGGTATTTTGCGGTTATTATTCTTCCAATAACTTAGAAGGTAATTAAAATTCATTTTCATGAATTCTTTTTTAAATTTATTAAATAAAAAGATTTGAGTTTTCCATAGGTAAAGGGACGGTTTTCGGAGTCTTCAGTGATTCGGGAGATATAACTGCATATATCCGTTCTTTATTGTAGTGCATCTTTATAGATTAAAAAAATCCAAATTATTTATTTATCTATTTATTCATTTATTTTATGGTGTATTACATTTACCAGTGCACGGAACTAGAAGTTTTACAGTATGTTTATTTCAAGAGCCGACCGCACAATACCATGAGTCATCGAGCTGAAGAAAAAATCCTTTATTTTATGGAAGGATAGGGGGGAATAGGGGAATCTAATCATCCATGTCTGCCGGAAGCGAAGTTGTGCATAAACCAAAAATTGATACAACTAGCGGTTGACTGGTAAGATTAGCATTGTGTTTTCCTGCACTCAGTTTTCCATGTTATCTTGCTTTTGATTATAAGACAAACACAATGCTAGTCCTTCGAGTAAACCATTAGTTGTATCGTTTTTGACCACTTCACTTCCGACAGATATGATCATTAGATTCCCCTATATGACTACTCTTCCATAAAATAAAGGATTTTTTCTTGTGCTCGATGACTTAGGGTTTAGTGCGGTCGGCTCTGTGACTAGTTCAGCATTGATTGAAATATTTCAAAATACGACACAAAACATACATTATTTAATAAAAGTTACAATTTTATTATTAAATAAATGATTAGATTAAAAAAAAAAGAGTTTGCTTTCTAGTTCAGAACATAATAAGTGATGTGGAAAGTATTGTCGAAGTATTGTAAGACAAAATTTCGCTTACGTTTAAAACCTTTTAAATAATGATATTTAAAGTCCATGGAAATACAGAAAAGATTGATTGTCCAGAAAATGCGTTTAAATATTGCTTTTCAGTTTAAAAAACTTCATTACAAAATTATTCTAGAAGTGTTATTAAAGTTTACTAATTCTATAAGTTAAATATATATATATATATAAATAAGAAAACCATGCAAAAAAGCATTGCTTATATTTCTCCTGCCCTTCCCATGTTCATTTTTGAATTCGATTCATTACTTCATGTTTGTAAAATTGGCCAATTTAACAAATTCTTCTAATGATCTTAGAAACTAAATTAAAACATGTATGCAATCATGTATTGCTATCCATCTATTGCACTTTTAAATAAAATAGTAATAATATTTTCAAAAGTTTCACAAAATAGCCATATTGATGTAGACATGCATACCGTAATAGAAAATGAAGTGTGTTTAGCATTTAAGGCTCTTTTGCAGAGACACGCAAAATAATTCCTTTACATTATGATACATGAAAAAAATCATTTGCGTGGTATTTTAAGAAAATTGCAATGTGTTTAAGATATTGAAATGAACATATATCACTGAAATGTTTTAAAAGGTTCTTGCTATAGTACTACGAAAGAATAAATTTTATCTTTTATTTACAGAGGGACCCAAAAGAATTTAGCTACAGATGAAAATGAGCAATAATTTAACTATTGAAGTGTAAGAGCAATAATTGCTGGTAGTACATTTTCGGTAACTGTATGCTTTAATTCAATAATTTTTAAAATATTATTTAGTATGTATGAAGTGTAATTCAAATTTAAGGTTACAAAAAAGTTTTCAACAACATCCGGTTGTTAGTGGAAATTACTAATTTGATATTTTAAACAGTACTATGCGTTTAACTGAACTAACTCTTAATATACTATGTTATATATACAGATTCACAACATTTTCCCGATTATTCATGGAAATAGCAGAAATTTTATTTTCCAAATTGTTTATTTAGACATCGTGTTCATCTTAGTAAACAGTGAATTTTTTTTTCCAGTCTTCTGAATGTGTTGAAAGTGTTAAATAATCTATGGTGTAAGCATGATTTTTCGTTCTTGATTTACTTAATGAGTATTATATACTGCAATGTATGACGTTTCATACCATGCATTACGTACAAAATTTGAAACGTTTTAAATCAACTTTAAAAAAAATTGTACTATTGACTTCACTTTAAAATTTGAACAAAATATATATTTTTACTCATCCAGAGAATATATCATACATATTGTATATAGCATAAAAGATTTTTTTCAGTACTTAAAAAATGTATTGGCTCTAAAAAAGCGGTAGATGGAATGGTAAATTGAAAATTTATAAATGTTTAATGTGGTACGATATATTTGAAAAGGATACGATATTTTATATCATGTTCTACTGCTGTATACATTTTGAAAGCTAAGTTTGGTAAATAGAGGCTTCAATCAAATTTATTAGAGTTTACATAGAAGGTTTATTTTTATATCCCTTTGTAGCAGAATAATATTATATGTTCCTTTAACTTCTGAAAAAAATTCAGGATCAGCAACTGTTTGACTTTAATTTAAAAAAGTATGATTACAATAGGGGATTTTTTTTTAAATTATTTTAACCACTTTTGTCTCTAAAAAAATATATTGTGCTATCTTCTACTTAACCTTTAAGGTGAGTTATTTTTGTTTTGAAACAGTCATGGAAAATGTAATATGTGTATCATTTTTGTTTTTTATGAATGTTGTAAAACTTCAGGGTGGAGACTCGCCAGGAAAAAAACACAGTAAAAAAAGAAGAAACTCCCAGTATTTTCTCATAGTAATTATTTGAAATTTATTTTTATAGAAAATACTTCAGAAACTATAAATCGATTAACGAAAGGAAATTTTTCTTTAACAAAATACTGGTATGTAACAACTTTTTTTTTTTTTTTTTTTTTTTTTCGCTGCGTTTTTCCCGGATTACTCACCACCCTGAATTAAAAATTTTTAGAGAACTTCTAGATACTTTATTCAAGTATCTAGAAGTTTAAAAGATTAATATTTAATATTTCGTTTATTTAAAAAATATATATCAATATTATTTTTAAAGATTTATATTTATTGTATGATTTTTTTAATACAACATTAAGAAAAAAAAATGTACTTCTGATCATGTGTAAACATCCCAAACATTTTCCTTTTGTATTATTAAATTAATCTTTAAACATGTTGCATTATCATTTATGATAATTTTTGTTGAAAGTTTTGTGCAGGTCTTTATGTTATTAGTGCTGCTGTGTTATTAGTGCATTTTTGTTTCTCCCCTCTTTTTAAATAAGAAACTCAATAAAACTCGCATTAAATATTGATCAATATTTTTTAAATAAAACTTTCAAGTAATTCCTATTTGTTTCGTGTGTTTTACAGAATTTTTATGCTTTTATCACCGGTTTTTAAGAGCAAAAGTTTTTGCCTAATTGCATCAGAAAAATGTTTAGATTAAATAATGCAAAATTTACAAAAAAATTGCGGGTGGGAATAACAAATCACGATTCGAATATGGATGTCCGTACGTGGCAGAAGAAAATAATGATTGGCCAAAACACGTTGTCAGTTTGACATACAGACAAATCAGGGAAGCGTTTAAATTCCTAAATTTTTTAATTGATAAGTTAAAAAGTAATTGTGTTACTTTTATACTCCGAATTGCATTTTTAATGCCTCTTTTAACTACTCCCGTAAGACATGGTGACGTCACGGTGACGTCGTTGTGAAGTCACACTGTGACTTTGTGACCGTCGATGTGACGTCACGTGACGTCGATGTGAAGTCACAGTGACTAAAATGTGAAGTCGTTATGGCCGTTTTAGAGCTTGTTTGTGACGTCACATTGTGACCACATTGTGACGTCGCAATGTGACCAATTTGTGAAAAGTGTGTCATTTGTGACGATTTTGTCATTAACATTGTGACGGAATTGTGACGAAAGTGACAATGCTTTCAAGTCACATTGTGACCAAATTGTGAAATACAGGGTGAGTCCAAAATCATGGAACAAACTTTGAGTGGGCGGTAGGACTCACTATAACAAATAATGATGGCACAGAAATATATGACCGGAAGTGACCCATCAAGACGCTACACTAGTCACCAAAAAAGACCCGGATGGTAATGTTACGTCTATGGGGGGGGGGGCGTTGTTTTCAAATATCTTGCTCAAATTTCAATATTTTACATGATATTTTTCCCATAGGATAGCTGAGGACGATCCACAACCGGACTAATTTTTACTTTTTCGATTTTGGTTGTATTTTTTTTATATTACAATAGTTTCAGTTTTAGAACCGGTTTAAACTGGTTCTGAAAGTTAAAGTATTTTTCTTTTAATCTGTAACCAAAATCAAAAAAGTAAAAACCAGCCCAGTTGCAGGTCGTCCTCAGCTATCCTATGGAAACAAAATATGCGAAAATATTAAAATTTTAGCGAGATATTTGAAAATAGCGCTCCCATACACTTAACATTATAATCCGTGTCTTTTACAGTGACTAGTGTGGCGTTTTAACGCGTCACTTCCAGTCATACATTTCTGTGCCATAATTATTTATTATAGTGAGCTCTACCACCTCCCTTAAAGTTTGTCCCATTATTTTAGACTCACGCTGCAGATCGTTTGTGACAAAACTTTCGTTAACACTGTGATGATTCTGTGACGATTTAACTTTTCTTAACGATTCTCTAACAATTTAAAAGAAACAGGATCTGCTGAAGCTATAACTCCAACGCCATGTTCCTGTTAAAATAGGGTTTGAGTCCTAAAATCATATATTGACAATTTATGAACAAATACTGTATAATATATGAAAATAGTTACCTGCAGTAAGGAGACTTTCTTCTAAATTAAAGTTAAAAATTCGATTTACCTCACATGCCTTACAACTCTGGTGTTGTTTTTAAAATTTGAAAAATATTGCCGTTCAAAAATATTTATATATTTTCCCCACATGCTGAAAATTGCATAGCTTCAATTTTATTTATAACTGACACACATTTTGTAATATGTTGTTCAAACTGTTTAATCTTTTTGAACTTTTTTTAAAAAAACTTTTACTCGCTTTAATATCCACAAATTTCAGCACATATCTAAAACTGTACAGCTTGCCAATATTTCTGACCAATAATCCTGATGTCTATAAATATATAGGGTGGATGCTCCAGTTTTGGCCACATTAATAGAAAAGTTGAAATGGAAATTTTATAGTTTTAGACTGAATAAAGCATATTAATTCGCAATAACAGTATTCTTTAGTAAATTTAGTTGTCTTTCTGTTAATTATAATAACTTTCTATCAAATATTTTAGATTGTGAGTAATAACTCGTTAAGTAATTTCTTCCAATTTGCACCAGTTTTGGCCGCCCTAATATCTTGTAATTTTGCAAACATTTTAACTGATAATAAGTAAAAATAAAGCATTTTTGTGCAAAATCTGTTTTACCACACACATATTTGTTTGCTGTATAAAAAAGATTTGCATTTTTATAAATGAAATCATAAAAACATCGAATAAAATATACTTAAGCTGATTTTAACTGAACATTTAAATTTAAAAACAAAAAATATATTTAATTCATAAAAAAGACTTATAGGACATACAAAGCTTATTTTAACATTTTGCATATTTTCATTTATATATATCATATGTTATACTATACTAATATTTACAGTTATATGACTAGAATCTTGAAATTATTCCATTTTTACATGAAATAGTATTTTGACAATCTCTAAAATCCATTTTTTCAACTGATTTTAAACTTTAATTCCTCGTACTTAGCTGCCTGTCAGCTTAATCATTAGGAGTTAGTTTTCTTCAATCCTTAGATTTCCTTGTGTAAATATTGGCTAGGATCTCAGAAAGACCTTCACAGAGGGCATCCCCCTTCTTTTCGGCCCATATCTCTTATATAGATAATTGGCCATCATAAATAGCACAACCCTATTACTTGAGATCCAAAAATAATAAAAACTGGTCTCCATTCTGTAAACTTGTGTTGCAAGGTAGAACGAGATGCTACAAAACTTAACCATCTTGAAAAGCTGACAATGAATTTTGAAAAGCCATAATTTTACTTCCTATCTTATAACAGTGTTTAATCTAGACCATTTTTAAGAGTACAGAATTGTCTTTTTTAAACTTGTTAAAATGAATCCTATTTAAAGTATAAAGATTTTCACATTATTTGTTATTTCTAAATTCATGTGCTTGAAATTTTGCAAAAGTTATGCAACTTCCTCATTTTGTTTTGAAAAAATGCAAGAAACCACTAAATCATGCTGTAATTTTATTGAACTTTTAAATTTATAAGTCATAAAACATTTCTAAATATATTGCTGAAATTTTCACTTTAATTAGTCTTGTGGCCAAAAGTGGAGCATAATGTTGTGCCATTTTTGGCCACACCATGGCCATAACTGGTACACATAGAAAATTTAAAGCACCAGTTTTGGCCACACCTACTTTAAGCTGTAAAAATAAATAATTTAAATATGAAATTGCAACAGAGAGAAAGCCTGCTTCATAGCAATTTGTTTCAGAACAAATAAAGTTCGATAAATGCCTAATATTGAAAGATTGTGAAAACTTGTTACCTAAGCAAAAACCTTAATATATGTGAGTGCAAACTATAGTTTTACACTTTTTTTTTTTTTTTGCAAGTCATTTTTTATCAAAAAATAAACAAATGGGATTGGAAATAATAAAAGAGTATTAGATTAAGGAGTAAGAATGCATATAATTTGTTAAAATCAATTTACAGCCTAAATAGAGCGTAAATCATTCCAATGTGGCCAAAACTTGTGCAGTTGCCAAAACTGGAGCATCTGCCCTATATCTTTTAATTATCTTTTGTTATAATTTTCCAACTGATTGAAAAAGTGTCCAGGTCAGGATTCGAACTAAGCAGTCTTTCGCGCAAATTGTCAATACTTTGTCGACTTAACTATCCTGGAAGAATCTGACGCACACAATTCACACAGTGAATACGAACGCATACTTATCATTATTATATATAACCCTATGTAATAATACTTTAATTTTTTTTCAAACTACCCGTATGATAAATGCATACTATTCGTATGAGTATATAATGATATTTCTCCCGGTGAATTGTGCGTGCTAAGTTGCTCTGTTGGAAGAGCATTGGCAGCATACATCGAGGGTCTCTAGTTCAAATCCTAACCTAAACACTTTTTTACTCATTTTGGAAAATTAATATTCGTTTCATTAATTTACCAATTAAAATCATTCTGTTAAATATAATATAGAATTATCTTTTGATAAAACTACGTGAAGTTTATGCGTAATATTCGTAATATACAGATCTTATTTGAAAATCGAGTACAAATGAAGATGAGGCAATTAGTTCTAGTATTACGCTTAGTTATTTTCTTACTATAGTGGCCTGTGCGCATGTATGATTACACCAAGTTTTAAATTCGTAGTTAAACTCATATATATATATATATATATTGTATATGTCATATAGTTCAGATGTGCCGGTAAAGGACATCCTTAAGGATTTTTTTTTAAAGTTCCTTATTAATAGTTATAAGTATTAGATTTCATTTTTTTGTATTAGATGAATCTATTAATAATATTTAAGTATTCTCAGCCTCACTTCCCAATATTAGACAAAATTTTATTGAAAATAATAGAAATACATCAAACACTAAAAATTTCAGCAATGTACATCCCACAAAAGTGTACATGTAATTGTTTTTATGATTATTTAGAACCAGGATTTAATGAACACATACTAATGAAACAAAATTGTTATTTTCAACACAATTTAACAATTAAGATATCAAAAATTAATAAAATAATGCGATAATTACTCATTTTTTAAAATCAATAATTGTTATTACCACAAAATCAATATCTTAATTATTTTAGATACATGGTTTAAAATAATAAATGTCATGGAATTAGTTATCAAATTTTTGGGATTATGAGAAATTCAGAAAGGTAATAAAAAAGTTTTACAAAAGTATTTTTGCAATATTAGTGCATAAATTAGTATATTTATCACTATTTTCAACATTTAAACAATCCCAAACTTCTTTATATATTAATTATAACATTAACTTTTGATTATGTGTATATTTTTTAATTTATTAAAATGTGATTTTAACCATGTGATTAAAAAATGTGATTAAAGTGCATTTTAAAAATAATATTATTAACTATTTTCAAATCGTTGACATGCTGTTCCGTATTTCAACAAAATAAATGTTAAATTTATTGAATTTACTAAGGTAAGTGGATTAAAAAAAGTTAAATTAATATGATACTTATTCCTTTTATAACATGTTTTTTACGAAATTCACAGAAATCATTATAAAAAAAGCAGGAACAATAACATTTTCTTACCTCTTTCTTATCGGCATTATCCTCTAATTCAAGTTTCATAATCCAAATAGGGAAGATAATTTCGAAGTCGGAATGTCCGAATGAAGTACAATGACATTGGCGCGCTCATATTAACGAAACGCCACTGACAATGTATTTTTTCGGACCGGCATTTTATATAAAATGTCAACTGATCGCATTTCTGCATAACTTTTTAAAAATTTCCAACTTACGTACTAAATATACACACGTAACATCATAACAAAGTTACTAGAGCAGCTGCCTAATATTCTAAAGAATAAATACACTAGTGTCAACTATTCTGGTTGTTGCCAAACGATATTTTTTAAGCAGGTGATTTTTTGTTATTATTGGTTGTTTGAGCTTCGAAGATTTATAAGTTGAATGCGCATGCGCATTAGTTTTATGAAGGTATCCCTAATTAAAATTTTGAGTAAAATTTTTGTTTCACGCATTTCTATTTTACTTTCAATTAGTTTCGAAATACAGTGGAACTTTCATTTAACGAAGCCCATATTTAATGAAATTATCTACTTTTTTAATTTTCTGTTGAACCTTCATTTAGAACGCAATTAACATTTAAATTAATATTCATATTAAAAAAAATCATCTTAGCAAAATTTGTTGCACTTCCGTGCGTGCACAATATTCAAAAGGATAGATTGCTGTTAAGATTGATTGGTGAATATATTTTAGCGGATTGTATGAATTGAAATTATGTATTTATTTTATCTTTTAAATAAAAAGGAAAAAATGCGAAAATTTTTCGATATGTTAAGAAAGGGATTCTAGTTCCGCGAAAATGTTATAGGTCCATTCTCTGAATACTTAAAAAAGATGTGAAAGTTTTTATGAGTGTATCTTTCATAAGAGATCGCACACAAAGTAATATTCCAATTTTTTTTTTTAATTTTTCGATTTGAAATACAAGAGAAAACGAGAAATAGAACGCTGCGATTCAGTTTTTGTTTCCCTTCCTTTATTACGTGGTTTTTTAGATATTATACTAATGAATTTTTTCTTATGTGGTTATATTGCATAACAAAAATTACTATCCAAATTAAAACACAGTTTTATAATATTTCCATTTTTATTTGTAGTTTACTATACAAATTTCATGAATTTTCGTGGATTTCTATTCAACGATATTTTTTTCACAACGAAGCATTTAAGTGTAAAGAAAAATTTCCTTAAATGGAAGTTTCACTGATAGGTTCATTGCTGGGTGCTTAATTTCATATGATGGGAGGTTTATCTCACATATGTGATATGACGTACACGTTACATGCAGTGCATGTAACGTGTGACATAACAGCGATTGCACAATATTCTTCTGCAATGCCAGAAAACACGTTTTTTTACCAGTAAATAACATGGTTTGGAGAATTTTTGTAATTTTCTAAAGTTTTCTAAGAAAGTCACATCTGAGTCACAATGTGACGTCACTGAGAGGTGGCATTTTGGTCACAGATGTGACGTCACATTTCAGTCACAATGTGACGTCACTGAGGGGTCGCATTTTGGTCACAGATGTAACGTCACATTTCAGTCACAATGTGACGTCACTGAGGGGTGGCATTTTGGTCACAGATGTGACGTGACCACAGTGACTCACAATGACGTCACTGTGACGTCACTGTGAACATGCATGCTATGTGGGCTGTTATATGGCTAATTCATAAAACCGACATTTTACTGGAATACTTCCAACTGAAATATTAATTGAAATTGTAATTTTTTTTCATCCGATTAAAATATCTTTATTTCGTTAGATTTTTATTTGTAATTAAGAAATGGAATTTTTATTTTAAAAGGAATCATACTTCATAGTCTAATAAGTAATAGATATTAAAACGCAGTCAGTCTGCCAAATTGCATCTTGGTGGAAACACATCTGAATACCTGATTTTAGTGGTTGACTCGTAAGCTTATCATTCTGTTTTCCTGCTCCCAGTTTTCCATGTTTTCATACCTTTACGATAATCCAATTTCTGTCACAATATTCATAACATATAGGCTGTTATTGAGACCAATACGTTTTTTGTCCATTTCCATAACTGCTTTACACCATGAGGAAACTGGACATGAACAAGTCTTCTTTCCCGTATGTAACAAAGAAAAAATTCATTGATTTTTTAAAACTTCGTAGAAAGGTTTCATGAATGTTTTTCACCATTTCGTTTGTGAGAGGTGCTCCTTTCTTGCTTTTTTTATTGCGCAAACAGCATGCCTCCACAAACTGCTTTTCCAATTTATGATATTGTGATTCATTTTTGCTGTTATTTATTCATAACAGAAATGTTTCATGGAGGTTTAATGTATGGCGACGCACAATAAACTTTCTTTTGTAGAGATATTGCCTTTTTTAATATAAAAGCCTCTTTGGCAATTTTGACTAGATGAGTTTTTTTTTTCTCTTGCCAAATAAAATTTGCATAATTTTATTTTCATGCAGAATTTTTATTTTATATTTAAATCCATTACATCAATTCAAAGTTATTTGCATTTTTCTTCCATTTATTTTAAAACACCTTAATGGGAATTGACATCCCCATTCGTTCTTCTTTTATGATTCAAAATATTATTTTAGGTAAATTTCGTATGAGATACTACCTATTGCATTTGCACCAGTTTATATACATATCTATCTATCTATATATATATATATATCACGTTTTTATCGACACGATAACTTCTATAATTCTTCATCAATCTCCACCAATCTCCACCCATTAAAATCAAAGGGGATAAAATCTCGGCTAAGTTCGTTAATGGACAAAATCGGACCAAGGGGGTCGAAATAGGAGGCGTTTTTGTGAAAACAGAAAAAACCCCACAACTTCCTAATAAAAATAGATATCGAATCAGTTTAAAGTTTATATTATTTCTAAATAATGAGCCAAAAGTTTATGCATGACAGATTTTTGATAAAGGTAAAAATGGGCTCAAGGTGCGAAAAAAAATAGGGTTTTTAGGAGAAAAAAAATCATAACTTTGTCAATTTTCTAAATATAAAATCCATCCAAATTTTTTATAAATATTCTCAAAATTATCTAAAGCTTTTGCATTTGCAAGTTTTTGATAGGACTAACTCTTACCGGTAAAAAAAAGGGGTTTGGAAAAAGAAAAAAATCCATAACTTTGTCAATTTTTAAACTATCAAATCCAATTAAATTTATTTTACATCTTCCCAATAATACCTACAACTTTTACACTGACAAGTTTTTCATAGGACTAATTCGTATAGCAAAAATAAATTAAACAAAAATTGGAGTTGGAGAAAAAAACCTCTAATCCAAACTGCTTACTTTCTGAATCGTTTTTTAAATTAATTTTTTATTTTAAAAGCATCCAAATGGCAGATCCTCTTATTTAGGAACTATATATTGTGAAACATTGGCCAGTCTTTTGATAAAGACACAATATATCTCAAAAAAGGCTGCCAAAAAGGGTATTTTCAACAGAATTTCCCAAAGTGACCGTGATAGAAAATTTGAGGAAGTATTCAAATAACAAATTGCATTTTTCTGACTCATTTTTAAATCCATTTTTACTCTCAAACGTATCCAATTTACAAGTCCTCTTATTTAGGAACTGTATAATGTGACGCATTGGTCATTTTTTTGATAAAGGCAGAATATATTTCAAAAAAGGCTCCAAAAAGGGTATTTTGAACAGAATTTCGAGAAGTTATCGTGATTGATAATTTGAGAAAGCATTGAAATAACTAATTGCGTTTTTTCTGACTCATTTTAAAATTTGGTTTTGCTCTCAAACGCATCCAATTGACAGGTTCTCTTATATAGGAGCTGTATAATGTCCCGTATTGGTCAGTTTTTTGATAAAGGCTGAATATATTTTTAAAAATGCTGTCAAAGTGAGCACTTCGCGCAAAATTTCCCGAAGCTGTCATGATTAGGAATTGAGGTTGTATTCAAAATTGGATATTTTATAACTCATTTTTAAATTCCATTTTGCTCTCAAACGAATTCATTTGACAGTCTTTTTTTTTATTTAGGAACTATATAATGTACTGTATTAGTCAATTTTTTTTATTAAAGTCAGAATTATTTCAAAATATGTTGTCAAAATGGGCATTTGATCCGAATTTAGCTTAAGGTGATTCTGATAAATCCAGTTCTTACAGAAAAATGAAATTAAAATTTTTTCAAAAGAGGACAAAAAAAGTTCTTAAACTGGGTTTATCTGTAATGAAATTTATTTTTTGTTGTTGAAAAGAGCACTCGTCGAAATCTACCTCCGCCTATAAGCCAAGCCGGCAGGGATTTTTTTTTTTTTTTTTTTTTTTTTTTTTTTTATACATAATTTTTCAAAGAATGTACATAGACTAAATTCATATTGATTTTTTTTCGAGAAAAAAAATTCCTGAATAATTGTTGTATGAAACATTTATTAATAATCTTCTTTATATACAGGGTAAAACAAAATAATTATATTATTGTCCCGTTTATTACAACTGACAATAACTTCGTTCGTATCAGCTTCAGGAAAATCTTTCCGAGCGTAATGAATGAGAAATTTTTAAAGTTTTACTTGTATATTTTTATTGCGTTTCGCGTTGTTGACATGGATTTAAATAGAATTTCGGTAATTTTAACTGTAACATAATGAAGAACACTCATAATTCCTGGTGAGCATAACAAACTTGTCTCATATGAAAAGTTTCAGAATAACCATTTGTATATAACAATTACCTTAGGAAAAAAACTCTGTATACTTTTTTTATTAAACACAGGAACATAGATTTAAAGCATTTTGTATAATACTAAGGAAAGTCTCACAGAACAATTGGATGCTGAACTTTATAATTTCTTTTTCGACGTCTCCAAATAATTTCTTACTATTGTTGTTTTAAACTACTATTTCAAATAAGAGCAAATATTTTGTCTCAAATTGTACAGGGTGATCCTTAAAAAATTTGTTGTTTACGAAAATACAGCTGTAATTCAAATAGCACACATAAATTAAATTGAAAGGGTGATAATATTAAAACACAAAACTGGACGAAAATTTATATTCTTACAGAAGATATTGAAAATGTGACCTTTTCTCCCAAATACAGAAATGCATGCTTTTTTAAATATTGTTTAGAATGAGTTACAGATACATTACTGTATATTGTTCCAAAAACATTATTGGTTACACAAAACAAAAATATTTTTAAAAGGATTTATTTGCGTTTGTATTTTTTCAGCTTTCTTGGCGCAGAGGGAGGGGGGTGGGGATTTTTTCAATTCCAAAATATTTCTATATTTATATTTTAAGAAAATCATACTTGTACATTTTATAATTCTACAAAATACTAAGAAAACAATTTAAAATAAAAGATTTGTGTGGAGTTATAAATATTGCACGAAATCCCTGTAAATTCAAATTTAATTAATCCGTCAATTCTTCTAAAATCCTTGAAAAATGTATTAAATGATGATATAAATCTTTTAATTCAGTTAAAACATATTACGTAAATTTCTTTACAATGTAAAATTTTCATGAATTCATAATTCGGTAAATAAAGTGTTAAATTAATTTCAAGGGTGTACATTAGTGTTTCTTCGGGCGACATTAGGACCGAGGAGGTTAAAAGCTTCAATTATCTTAACGAAAGATTTTGTTGAGAAATAATGATTAATTTAAGAAAAAAAAATAATTTCTATTTAAGAAATTCAACTTCCATCGTCGCCATCTTTCCCCCCAAAAAATCGCTTTTAAACGTTACAAGAGTAACTACAATTGCAATTTTTGTTAGTAAATGAATTTCAAACTACAATTTATCGGAAAACCATCCCATTGTCATTTAATTTGAAGTTGTTTCCAATTTTTTAATATTTGACTATAGCTACTTTTTGATCAGCCTGTATAATGAAAAATTTAAATGACATCCTTAAAAAATGAAAGTAAAATGCAAGTTTTTAAATGACTTAAAAATGTTACTTTTCTTAAATTATATTATTTTTAAAATAAAAAGTTCAAATGAGAGTTATTCAGTGCCATTGAATATAAAATTAACTGACATTAGCTAATCTCGAATGCTTTTACAAAATTTGCTATTTAATATTTAAAACTACTTTTGAAATCTTTTCATTCTTTCAATTCTCTTAAGAGATTTATTTTATTTGTTACTGTTTATCATTTTGAAAATATTTATGTATTGATTTAAAAAAAATTCCTAGATGAAAATTTATTCGCTACTGTGAACTAAATAAAACATTTTTAAAGAATTTGTCAGTTATTAAATCAGAAATTTAAAGCATTTTAACCCTCCAAGCGTCTAGCAAATGGGTAAAATTGTAATGTTGTTTTCTGTGCATTTTGTTTTAAATGCTAATAAAATATGATTATTTCAATATTACATAAAAATCTTATTTAGGAATATAAATGTAATCCTCGAGAGTCTTAATCATTCTTCAATGCTTTGCAAATTCATTAAAATTATAGAATTAAAATATCTTAAACATTGCTTATTGCAGTGAAACCTGGAGCTTAGTGTACGGAATATTACGGGCCAAACGCTTAGAGGGTTAAATGTGCTTATCTATTTTTAGGAAAACTTTGAGTGCTACTAATCTGAAACTTATTTTGGTTTTACTACAGTTTCATGGCTTTTAATGTTTTCTCAAAGTCATAATTTATTCAGCATATAAGAGCGATTTTAGTGTTTTTCAAGTTCTTGACTTGATAAAGTTGTATTCATGACTTATTCAATAAGTAAAATATAATGAATGAAGATTATAAGTGACGTCTTTTAAACGAAATTTGGAATTTAAAATATTATTTGTTTGTTTTATCAAGAACAAATCTAGTCGTGACTTTTGTCTGAAATAAAATAAATGATTGGTTTTGCTTTTATACCACTTTATAAATTTTAAATCTGGAATCTGAAAAACCAATATCTTTTAATTATATGCGCAATTGCTAAAATCGGCAAATTGAAATATTTAAAATGTATTTTCTAACCTTTATGGAAAAATATCAATATGTCATTTTACATTTACGATATTCGGCTTTATGGTGTTTATAAGTTTTACAAAATCATAAATTACATAAGTAAAAAAGAAAAAAAAAGAGAGAGAGAGAGAGAGAGTTCAATTTCTTCTGAACTTATAATTTATTCTATACATGAAATTTTATGAATAAATTAATGTATTAATGAATTTTATACAAATTTCTGTATTTTATTTTTAAAAAAATTACATGCATATTTTATACCACGATAAATAAAAGTTTCATACATTTTCTTTAAAAAAAGTTATGTTTATGCATCATCCATATAATTTTAAAATAAACGATTCGCTTTTTTTTCTATTCCAAATAAATAAATAAATAAATAAATAAATAAAAAAGAAAAGAAAAATAAAAAGTAACTAACGCTGACACCCAGGTGATAATGAATTTTGTTTTGACCATAGATTTCTTCATTAATATTGCATATGAAAATATGAAAATGAATGGTATCATAGATTGATCATTATTGTTTGAACTGACACCAACAGTTTTTAAAATTAAATTAATATTTTAAGAGATATCTAATATTAAAATTGGTCAAAATCCTTAAATTACAAAAGTTTCATAGAAGAAAAATTATACATAGAAATTTTAACATTTTTAGATTATTTTATTCATTCGAAGTTCACTATGAGCAAACTTCGTTCATTTTTTTTAATTGGAGTCAATTTTTTTGAATAATTATTTCTATTTTAAATTAAAATTTTCAGCATTTCGAAAGATTATTTTTACGTATATTTTAGAAAATGGTATTATTTGAAATTGTTGCGAATTTTAAAAACAATGCAAATCATAATGTTTTCTTCAGATTAAAAAATTTTTAACGAGACTAATATAAAACAAAACTTTCAAATTGGAATTAATTGGTAAAGAGTTAAAAGCAAGAAAATATTCAATATTACATCATAAAAACTGCATCTACATGTAAATTTTAAAAAGGAAAAAGCTTTTTAAAAAATAAATTCATTATTATGTGTTAAATAACCGAAACGTAGGAAATTACCTGATATTTAAAATGTCCAAATAATTAAAAGTTCTCAAAATGGTTTACAAATATATTTGCACGAGGTATTTATTTCATGTTTTGAAAATAAAATTTCATCTATTATCGTGAATTCTAAGACAGAGCAATTAATATTTCTTTTGTAACAACAAAAGTATTTTTACATAATTATTAACTTTTTCCAGGTCAAATTCAGGTCCAGGCATATTTTAAAGTATTATTATTATTATTATTATTATTATTATTATTATTATTATTATTATTATTATTATTATTATTATTATTATTATTATTATTATTATTATTGCACATTATGCTTTCTAATACTTTAATTAAGAGATATTAGTCGTTAATATGGTGGTAATTTTTTTATATATAATTTCCAGAATGTTACCAATCGCAAACATTGGTCAATTCCGGTGATCATTTTATGGTGGTCTTCGCATTTAACACTTTGATCCTTTTTATGATTTTCTGTACATTTTCTCATTTATGATAGGAACGTAATTTCTATTTTAAAAAATCAAGTTATACATTTCAAAAAATCACTTGTTTGACTGATCATTTTCTAATGGTTCATTGATTATTTTTATGATTTTCTGTACATTTCCTCTTTAACGATAAGAATGTAACTTCTATTTATAAAATCAAGTCATCTTTTTACTATTTCTGCTAATTTTTCAAGTCAATTTTGATAAATTTTAATTTTTATTAATTTTTTAATTTTATTAATTTTTTAATTTTTATTAATTTTTTTATTTTTTGTACATAATTTTTTAAATGAGGTCATGTTTAAATATAGATTTTAATTATTGAAAAAAATGTAACAAGTGATGTTACTAATATTTTTCACATTATTAAAAAATATAAAAAATTAAATATCAAAACAAAGGTTAATTTTTGGAGAGATTAGAAATTAAATACATTGACATTTGCTTTGATTTTACGGTTTTATCTTTTATAACTGCTATTTCCAAGTAATTTCGAAGTTCTATAAAAAAGGCAATTGATTTTTAGACGAGAACAGATAATGACGATTTCATTACATAATATATTCCTTTGAGAGATTCCTGACTAAATAGTGCAAAAGAGTTTATTGATCTTCATTCTTAAATCATCAAAAATGTTAAATTAATTGACTAAAAATGCTTAAAAGAGTAATGCTTAAAAGTTACCAAAATATAAAAGAATCAAACCTTAGTTTAGAAGTTGTTGAATAATGTGTTCTATGGAATTGCTTTTCTAATGGAATCTTCTTCAAGCAAGCAGGGAAAACAAAATTTGTTTAACTCCAGAATTACGGGAAATTTTACTTAAATTCCATAAAAATTTGTAATGCACCAAATTTTTATTTATAAAACTATTTAATTTATTTATTCAAACTATTTAAATTCAGGTCATATCTAACTTATTCTGTGAAGAAATTTTTGGTATCAATCGATACCTATTCATTTAGTACGGGTCAATATGACCCGTCACCGCGGTTCTTGTGTTAATTTTCTTAAAAAAAAAAAAAAAAAAAAAAAAAAAAAAAAAAGAGATTCAAATTATCGCTTATGAAGGGAGTTCAACTGGGGAGTTTCTGAAAGAAGGTAAAATCCATAGTGAGCCTATGGTAATAAATTTCGTTCCATGAAATAGCGGTCGTTTAGGGAGGTGGTGGCTTAATTGAAGTGGTCGCACAGGGAAGTTTCGTTATAAGTGGACGTCTATTCTTTTCCTCGAGAATACTACACCGTTTAATTTTTCCACATGTTGACTACATTTCTTAATATCGGAATGTGACTTTTGCTTGTTTGTTTCGCTTTGCTTTAAAACCGAACCAATAAATGGCAACATATATGCTGATTTCCTCGTAAAAAAATGTTATTTCCATCTGATTTTGTAAAATACCTTCAAGAGTGTGTGGGGCTAAGAAATTGAGAAATTTCCATACTTAATTTGAATCCTTTACAATAAAATGTTTTGAGAATCTGAATATTTTTCACTTGTTTAAAGGCTTTAAATCGGTGATTGTATGAATTTAGGTTAGGGTTATTTAAATTGGTATTTCAAGGGAATTTGTAATCTTAGATCATTATGGACAAATTTAAAATGTTAGTCCCTTAAATTATAAATTTGTGAAAAGTTCTTTTTTGTGTTGTCTTTGATAGAATTTTGTTTGTTTAAAAACAATGAATAAGTATTTGTATGCGTCAGTTTAGCTTTGAACGAAGACGTTATTGAAAAGATACATAATTAAGGGGACAAGGGACATTACCAAATATTTTAATTTTTAACAGAATTATTTTTACATTGATAAGCTTGTTACTGGTTCAAATAGATAAATTAAAATTTTGGTGTTAAAATAATAAAAAGCTTTTAAATTATTTACATTTTAATATTTTAAAATATCGAATAATTGTTATGTTTTAAAATGCCCCATGTGCATTTCTTTTGAACATATAAAGACTTTTTATTTTTGATAAGGTGCTCTTTGGTTATTAAAAAGAAAAATAGAAAATTGAAAAAATTCAGTAAATGTATAAAAAGAAAAAATATATTTTAAAAGAATACTCTACTTCTTGTGCAAAAAATGGTAGTTTTTATATTCTGTAGCAAACTTTAACATTTAAATGTTCCTTAAATGAAACTATTTATACTAAATTGTATTTATCATTTTATAAAAAGTGCACAAAAAAATCTGATAATTAGGAATTCGCATGAAATATTTCAAATTTTATAAATGTGTAAAATTTCCATTTCTGAGAAAACAGCGTTTAAAATACTGATGTATATTTAAAATTATAACTTACAAGTTAAACTATAATATACTAATCAAACATTTACTATACGAGTACATGTATATTTAAATAAAAAAATATTTCATTTTATTCTTACAAATTGAAAAATCGATTTTTACTGGAATTTGACATGTCCACTCTCCCCTTAATTCAAAAATATTTCCTACTCTAGAGAGCATTTATATGCTTCGTCCATTTGTTTATCCATGCATTCCTATGCTAAAACATACCTTTATTAGATATCATCTGTTTTTGTCATATTTCTTGATTAAATAACATCCATAAGTCAGATAATAGATCGTAAAGGAAGAACATCTTTTACTGAAAGTAAAATAGTATTTCTACTTAATTGTATAAATAAGGAAAATGCCTGATGTTTGTCTTTGTGTAAACTCTTTGACAGACTAGAATGAAAGTAATATTCGATTTCACTAAACGCTGTAGTGAATCTTCAAAAAGATTTTTTTTTGTTTATTTTGTAGAAAATGAAAAAGTTACTCGATGATTTTTTTCCGGTTATTTCTACTCAATATGTTTCAATATTCAACATTTATTTTTATCTGCATATACTTTCTAGATGTCTAACAAGGATTATTATCATGTATGAAAGCGCATAAACTTTAAATATTAAACAAAAACAAAAAAAGGTATACGACTTTTTTTATCCCGTCGACCAATTTCACCAAATTAACAAACTGTTTGCCATATTATACAAATTTCATTTATATTTTGAAAATCACAACAACAAATAAATTTAAAATTATTAAAAATTTAATATATATCGAATAATTGTTGCGTTTTAAAATTCTCCATGCGCATTTCTCTTGAATATAACATGACTTTTAGATTAAGTCTATGAAGTTTCGCTGGGACTGTGGAAATGTGCTCATAATACTGGGGTGTCCACATTAGAGAATGTTCAGATAGAGAGAGTGTACTGTTTGTTATTTTAAATTTTTGTAGACAATTTCACGCGGTTATTATTTTCCATATTTTGAAATTTCAATTGTTGAAATAGTATCAACATAGTTAAAAGCTTAAAACCAACAATGTGAAAAGTTGTCTAGCCTAGAACACTATCTATGGTCATTGGTAGATTTCTTTTTTTTTTTAATCTTTATAACGAGTACACAATCTCCTCAAAACTGTCGTATCTGTCATGGTATGCAATCATGAGTTTAGCAATCCTATATGTATAAATTTTAACAATAGATGCTTTTTTAAATTTGAGTATTTACTTCTCTTGTCACTAAACATTTTATGGAAAAAGTTTACTTTTATTTGATTAAACTCTGTTACTCATTTTATATAAAAAAAAACTCTATACATATTTTAATAACCAACTGTCTCTTTACTCATAGTTTCTTTTAAACTCAGTTCTCTTCACCATCAAGCCTTTTTAAAGATTATGACCTAACTATACGCAAAAGAACAATTTCTCATTGAATTTATATTTGAATCAATGAAACACGACTATTTTGTTGGGAAAAAATGTACTTTTGCGTTGAGACAAATAAATGTGTTTGAGATAGAATCTCCCGATTTAATTAACTTATCGTGCCTATGCAACCATCTAATTCTCAGAAAATATATATTTTATGCAGCGGAATGCGAGAGAATTTATAGCGTAAAATAGTAAAATCCATTACTAAAAGTACTATATTACTTGCAGTTATTGTTGTATAAATTAAAGGGATGTGCTTTGATATTTGATTACTTGATCGTATCTGAACATAATTAATTTATCATGAGATCGTAATCATTTCACCCGTCGTGTGATAAAAAGGATTCAAAGTAATTAGTACTGTTAATTAATTTACAAAGAACTACACGTTCTCATACATATAGCTATACTTTATTCATGTGATTCTTAAAGCAATTTGATCCCAGTATACAAATAAATAAATGTAATACATCTATGCGTATAAAAGATTTGGCTGTTAGATAAAGTTGTCTGTATCTGTTTTAAAGATCTCGTTACTAAAAAATTAATTTCAAAGTTCCGATATATTCGCTAGAAAATTTATGAATAAAAATGCTAATTAAATGTTTGTAATGTTATTTCTTAAAAAAAAATCACAAAGTTAGTTAGTCAATATTTTTATTGTAGTCTGTGGGCGAGCATTTAACGAGCAGTTAATTATACGGGCGAGTATTTAATTATAAAATATGTTCTGTAATAGTACGGATATCATTTGTAGTTTAAGGGGCAAATGTTATTTAAGGAACTTATAGAACTACTATTACATATAAAGAATGTATTTTTGCAATTCTCTTGGTATTTACTTTTTCTAATTACTAATTCTAAATGCCGGACTATATGAACTATAGTCTTCAGGCAAACTTGTACACACTAATAAACGAAATGGAACACAGGAAACTAATTAAAATGATAAGAAATATGAATTAAAATGTTAATTAAATGTTTGTAATGTTATTTTTTTTAAAGCTAGTTATTTAGCATTTTATTACAGTCTGCTGGTGAGCATTTAACTCTTAGAAAATACCTTCTATAACAGTATATATATCATTTGTAGTTTAAGGCGAAGGTGGACCTTCAAATCGACAAAAATCATGCAAATTTCGAAAAATACTTTTTTGCCCCAACTCATGAAGCTCTTATTATAAGTTTATCATAAGTATATTATAAGTGTGTTACAAGTTATATTAGTTTTTTATATGGTATTTAATGTTATTTATTATTGAAATACTAATAGTTCTGACTTAAAAATGGATTTTCTTAAAAAGAAAATTTCGAGATAATGTCAATTTTCAAAATGTTCCATGCGCATCCTTAATTTTCTGAGTTCTTCAAAATTTGTTATGTAATTATCTTACAGTACATAGAAGAAATGTTAGTTAAAATAATTGTACTTCGGAATTCATAAGCTGTAAATTCTTTATCGAAAGAATGATTTGCAGTGTTTTTTCACTACAAAAATTGGTTTGTCGACTTATTATTATCATTATTAATTTTTATTTTCTATAAATGTTTAGGATTTCAACTAAGCTTTACTCTTAGGTCTGAAACGTATCTCATAAATAAAAATTATTATTTTACATGCAAAAGAAATGCGCATGGAGCATTTACAATTAATTAATTATTTCAATAATTAATAATTAATAATTACCAAATTAATTAATATTTTCCTTTGAATTTTAACTTTTCTCAAATAGCTACAATTGTAATCGCATACTTCATTTTTAAGCAAATCGGTTCAAAAGAAAGAAAAAATTTTTTGAGAGTCCACCTTCGCCTTAAGGGGAAAATATTATTTAATGAAGTTATAGAATTAATATAACACATAAAGAATGTATTTTTGCAATTTCCATGGCATTTAGTTTTTCTCATTACTAAATCTAAATATCTGATTATATGAAGTAGTTTTAACGGAAACTTGTACATACTAATTATCGAAAAAGAACACATGGAACAAATTAAAATGATAAGAATCATTATGGCTGTAATGCATGAATTAATGAAATGTAAGATAGAATAGATAAGTTCGTATATAAAAAATAATATGGACAAGTGTTGAAAGAATAGCAATGTCTTTCTTACAAATTATTCCCATACACTTGAAATATTTTTTTTGAACAAACAATGGAACCACTTTTGATGTCGCTTGCACCTAGTGTCGAGACTTGGAGCATTTTGCAGCCCTATACATAAAACGGATAAAACGATAAAAGTTAAAATCACATTTTATGTATATTTTTATACTTATAATTTTTCTATTATTGGATTTTTATTGGTTTACTTCATGCCAAAAGTGAAATAGGTCGTTAATTATGGCACCACGAATTTTTCATTTGCCATGTTTTGGAGCTGTGCATTCGGCTAGGGTTGTCAGAAAACTCTACTTTTGGAAAATGCGCCATCTTTTACTCTTCCAAAAGTGTTAATATAATATCATATTTTTTTCAAACCAAATTCGTAGGTTTTTGAAGGAATTTCTAAACTATTTAATATTTTATATTTATTATTAACTAATTAATATTTTTAAATATTTTTTTAACTATATGACTAATCCGATAAGTGGCTTCAAAAATAGCATTTACAGAAAATTATGTTGCTGCAAAAAAAAAAAAAAAAAAAAAAAAAAAAACTTTAAAAGGAAAAAAAAATCGATTCTAAACTTCCTAATGTAGGGCTTTAAAATACACCGTTTCAATGCCAGGTGCGAGCAAGGCCAAAAGCAGTTCTGATGTAAATGATAATTTTTTTGCATCATCTGACGCTCTGCGCTCAGCTACGGAAAATTTCAATTATATAGCTATCTGAACATTGCAATGTATAGACTCGTTTCAAATATTTAATTGCTTATTTCATTCCCGTTTTCAAATTAAGCATCCAATTAACTATTTGGAAAATAGTTGTTGGCCTTGGTAGAGAACTGGGAAATCTGAAGTATATCTGAATGTTTTTCTTAGTTGAATTCCGCAGAATTTTTATTTTATTCGTTTCCTGATTAGTCCATGTTTAATGTCCAAAAATGGAATGCTTTTGTTTTTTATTTTATTCGTTTTCTGATTTTTCCATGTTTAATGTCCAAAAATGGAAGACATCTGTTGCCACAATGATAAAAAAGTAAAAAAAAACTTTAAAAAATAACAATTTCATAACAAATTGTAATAAAGATTTCAAACAAATTTCATTTAAAAGTGCATTTTTTTCTCAACGGAACGGTGTGAAAATTTAAAATTCGTGATTTTTAGAAGTTTAAAAATTTGCAGTTCCGAAAATTGTAAAACTAAAATTTCATTTAAAATTGGATTATGTTTGGTCGCGGAATATTATGTTTAATCCTAGTCGTGTGAGGTGTTCAGAAGTCAGTCTGAGAAACTCCATCAAATAAAAATGCACATTTTAAACAGTTAATGCTGTATATCTATTAACTACTGTTATTTCACTGTAAAAAAAATCTGCAAAGGTACTAAATCTTTTCTAGGAAACTGGGATTCCAAGAACTTTTCCTGTAAGAGTAACAGCAAAAATTCAAGTTTCAGAATCGATTACACGAATTTTTCTTGGTATCGTTACATGAAAAGTTCTTGGAATCCCAGTTTCCTAGAAAATGTTTAGTACTTTCACAGATTTTTTTTTTACAGTGTTATCATTGATCTAGGGATATTAATGCTTAATGCATGGCATACGTAATATATGACTCGTTATGATCATCATAAAAATGATGTTTATTATTATTATTAATTTAAATGTAGAATTTTTTTATGTTAAAATTTTAGTCTTTGAAAATATAATTTTCCAAATAGACGTTGTAATTTTTTAAATTACAATTTTGTAATTTTATTTATTGTACTTATTTCTTTTTTAAAGAAATTATGCACGCTTTTAAAGTCACATATGCTACCACTATGTTTAAAAAAAAATACTTTTACTTCATTTATTTATTAGCTCTAATGAAGCAAACAATTATCTTAGCACTAAAGAGATTACTAACTGATGTATCAGCGAGTAATACATTTTAATATAAAACTAATAAATTTCCGAAGGAGTGGCAACAATGACACTTATTGCTGTATAAATCAGAGATTTATTTTACATATTAATGTATTTGCAAATAATTAATTTGTCAATTAGATCGTAACTTTTTACGTTTCGCGAGATAAAGTTATTTTATTTGCTTTTAATAAGTATTGTTATTAATTTCCTGCACCTTCACAGTAAAATACATCTTGCTTATGAAATCAATGAGTTGATTTATTTCTATTAACTCAAACAGAAAGTTATTTTTTGTATTAAATTATGTAATTCTACTTTGAATGCGTTACATATAGATTGCGGATATACGTTATTAAAATATACGCACCAGCGAATATATCAGTGAATATGAAAATAAATATATATATTTTTTTGGCTGAAAAAAAACGTAACTTGATTACTGTTGAAAAGAATTCTTCGTTGATTAAATTAGTTAAAAAGAAGTTGCAAAAATAGGAAGATTGTACATCTCTTTTTTTCCTTTTTTGTACCATTCAAAATTTTTCTACTTAAAAATCTGAAGAGAGGGAGTTTACAACATAGTTTTGAAATAGCATTCATCAGTAATCTGTTTTTTTAGCTAAAGAAATTATAAACCTGAAATTAGTATTGAAAATGAAAAAAAAACTAGACGGGTGTAACAATCCCAAAACTTTCTTCTATCTCATAAAGTTAATACTTCAAAATTCGCTATCACAGTGGCAAAATTCAATGGCAGTCTTTGCCCACTATCGGGATAATAATGATATGAGATTTCGTGTATTAGTTCATAAAACTTAATTTTATTTTTTCCATTTATAAATAGAAGTAGCGGATGAGAGTTTCCATCACGTGGTGGTCCTTGCAGATCAACAATATTTTGAGTTCCCTATTTAATTTTTTAGTTCTGGTAAAGGTAGCACAAAGAGGAATGTTTTAAATTATTTTCTCTACAAGAAGGAACTCTTCTGATGCACACAATCGGCGTAAAAAGCTTACGAATATTGAATAACCTCGTGCTTAGGAAAGAAATTTTCATTTAAGTCGCAAAGTATTAGATAGAAAAAAAAAGAAGAGGACAAACTATATTTGTACTACAAAAGAAAACGTCGATTTACCATATGACGATTCACCAAAGCGAAAAATCAGTTCAAAAAGACAGAAAAATCTTCAATCAAGTCTGTTTTTTTTCACGTGACATATTTTTAATACCATTTATAACAACTGCAGTAAAATAAACATTTTTAATGAATATATCAGTACACTTTAAAAAAAATCTGCAAAGATACTAAACCTTTTCTAGGAAACTGGGATTCCAAGAACTTTTTCTGTAACGGTAACATCAAAAATTCAAGTTTCAGAATCGATTACATGAATTTTTCCTGTTATCATTACATGAAAAGTTCTTGGAATCCCAGTTTCCTAGAAAATGTTTAGTACCTTCACAATTTTTTTTTTTTACAGTGTAAGGACCATCTGTCAAAATTTCGCATCTTTCAATGAATGTCAAGATTTCTTTTCTGGCACTGTATTTTGATTCTTGTTTCCTGTAAAAATAATTTTAATTTCATGAAGGGCATTGCATACATCAGACTTAAAATTTACAGGGTTTAAGACTTATTAATGTAATTTTAACTAATATCTTTTATTAAATGTACGTTGTTCATGTTTAAAAAAATTATTATCCTGTTTAATTTAATATGTAAATACATATGAAAATCTTAAAGTGTTTAAAACGAGCGTAATATTTCACATTCCACCATAATCTTTAGGCTTAGTTACTACTGAAATTATAGTTCATAGATAAATAATCCAAGAATGTGCAAAATTCCATAATTCAGAACTTTTCGAGTATAGCTGGAATAGCTGCCACGTATTCTAGTGTTAACCTATTAATATTATATTCTGTGGTTTTGCTGTATAATATTTAGTTGAATAACTGTACTTAAATATCTTGTATCTCTTATAGATTCGTGTACTCATGCTTAAACATCAGATAAAGATACTGTCGACACCGGTTATAATGTACTTTCAGGAAATTAGAAAATATGGTACTTAATAACTGAAGTAAGTTATAAGCAATCTATACTAATAAAATAACAAATCGCTCTGTCTCTGTGTGTGTGTGTGTGTGTTTCGATGTCTAGAAAAATATACGGCACGCACGAGGCTCAAAATTTTTAATAATATCTAATTAGCCTAATATCTCTCCTGATGAACCTGAAGCTCAGAATTTTAGGTTTTTGATTAATTTCAGATATATTTTTTGCGAAGGCCATATGTTGGCTAAATAATATTGACTCATTAATCAGAAGAATTTTTATAAAAAATAGACTTTAATAACTTCGCAAACACAACAAATGAATATTTGAGAAAACGTCACTGCGAGAATGAAAGAGCGTTTCGTTAAAAAAGGTAATCCCATTGATTGAGTTGCCATTCGTTGAAAGTACAAAGTTCTCCACGCGGAGAAAATTACAACCAAGCTAGCGAGCTGAGCCGCTACAGAGTATGCCCCCAGTGACGTAGTCACGATTACAAAAAAAAAAATATAGTACTTGATACAGATACATAAGATAGGTCTTGAGTAGATATACATATGATGCAATAATATATTTCATATATGCAGTACATTAAGAAAAACATAAATTGACAAATAAATATTGTACACACATTACAAAATATTTATGCAATACAAAATACAATGTATATACAAAATATTTATACACTGTAAAAAAAATCTGCAAAGGTACTAAGCCTTTTATAGGAAACTGGGATTCTGAGAACTTTTCCTGTAACGGTAACAGCAAAAATTCAAGTTTCAGAATCGATTACATGAATTTTTCCTGTTGTCGTTACATGAAAAGTTCGTGGAATCCCACTTTCCTAGAATTTGTAAAAATTATTTCACTGCGGAATTACATGGTGAACAAACCTTCAGTCACATTGATCTAATAAAAGCCTACCACCAGATTCCCATCAATCCTGATGATGTACATAAAACTGCAATTTGCGCTCCCTTCGGACTTTTTGAAAGCACGCGAATGCAATTTGGCCTTTGCAATGCTTCCTCAACATTTCAAAGATTTATTGATGACATAATTCGTGACTTAGGATTTGTTTAAGCATTTCTTGATGATTTGCTTATTGCTTCTGAAAATGAAACTGAACATTTAGAACATCTTGAATTGTTGTTTTCTAGACTTAAAGAATATGGTCTGTGTATCAATGTTGATAAATGTAAATTTGGTCAATCCATTTTAGAATTTTTAGGATTCAAACTTTCACCTGCAGGAATTGAACCATTACCTGATCGTATTCAATGCATCTTAGATTTCCCACAGCCCTCTACCTTAACTTATCTAAGACTTTATTTAGGCCTTTTCAATTTTTATCGACGCTGCATTCCGAAAGCTGCCGACATTTTAGCTCCACTTTTTAAATTTTTAAAAGGGCAAAAAAATAAAAAAATCCATCCCCGTTCCAAGGCTAACAAAACTGAGCAATTAAAATGGAACGAAGAAGCCAGTCTTTCCTTCACTGCTTCAAAAGAAGCTATAGCTCGAGCTACTTTATTGCGACATCCAATTCCTGGCGCCTAGTTAAGTTTATGGGTCGATGCTAGCAATGTCACAATTGGTGGTTCTTTAAGGCAACTCTCCGAAAAACGGTGGGAACCAATCGCATTTTATTCCTGTAAATTGAATAAGTCTCAGAGAAATTGGTCTACTTATGATCGTGAATTATTTGCTATTTATAGTTCTATAAAAAAATTCAGACATATACTGGAAGGTCGTAATTTCATTATTTATACTGACCAAAAACCCCTTATATACGCATTTCAACAGAATCCTAATAAATGTAGTCCTCGACAATTGAGACATTTAGACTATATTTCACAGTTTTCTACTGATATTCGACATACTAAAGGCTCTGATAACACCGTGGCCGGCGCATTTTCACGAATTGAAATTGATTCCATTTCTCCTAATGTGCTGGATTTTAAAGAGTTTGCCACTGCTCAGACAAATTATGAAGAACTAAAACAAATTCTCGAACTCGGTACCACTTCTTTAAAGTTAGAAAAACACTATTTTCCACTCGAAGCTGTCCATTTATATTACGATATGTCACAAAAACATCCCAGACCATTCGTTACTAAAAGCATGCGACAATCTGTTTTTTCTACCTTACATTATTTCTCACATCCAGGTTTCTCAGCTTCATTAGATTTAATTTCCAAACGATTCGTATGGCCTGGCATGCGTAAGGATATAAAATCTATGGTTCGCAACTGTACGAAATGTTAAAAAGCTAAAGTCTTCCAACACACCAAATTGCCAATTGGGACATTCTCTGAACCTGATGCTCGTTTTGCCCATATTCATGTTGATTTTATCGGACCTTTACCATCCTCCGATGGCAATCAGTATTGAATGACCATTATTGATAGGTTTACTAGATGTTCCGAAGTTATACTCACACCAGACATGACTGCAGAAACAACTGCTCGTGCACTATTACACGGTTGGATATCCAGATTTGGTACCCCGATAACTATTACTACTGATCAAGTTAGGAATTTTGAGTCTTCTCTTTTTAAAGAACTTACTAATAGATTAGGCTGTAGACGCATAAAAACAACATCATATCATCCATAGTCTAACGGTCTTATTGAGAGATTTCACCGTCATCTTAAGAGTTCGCTTAAAGCGCACAATCAAACTCAATGGACTGAAACCCTTCCCATTGTTTTACTTGGTTTGCGCACAGCTTTTAAAAATGACATCCAAGCTACCTGTGCTCAGCTTGTTTATGGGACATATATCAGACTACCTTGTGATCTCATTAACAGTGAGACTTTAAATCAACCACTTACTCTTACCTATGTGACTGAATTGATTGAAACAATGAAGGCATTAAATCCTGTTGCCACTACAAGGCACGGCAACCACAAAATCTATGTAAATCCCTCATTGCAAACATGCTCTCATATATTTTAAAGATCAGACAAAGTGAATCCTCCCTTATCACCCTCTTATTCAGGACCCCATAAAGTGATTGCCAGATCTAATAAAACGTTTGACTTGGAATTAAACGGGAAACGTTGTACTGTATCAATTGATCGCATCAAACCGGCTTATCAATTATCAGATTCTTTTCCATCTTCCCAACCTCAAAAACAACATGATCCCGTAAATGCTCCTCCTGTCAAACAACCTACCACGAAATCTGGTCGCAAAGTTCGTTTTCCTCAACATCTCGTAACTGACTATATTGTACACTGTAAAAAAAAGGAATTTGTGAATTAAAAATAAGTGATACAGTTAGTTGAGGAGTATTTAATTGTGTTCTGTGATGTGATTAATTTAAATAGAGCTAATGGCGGGCGCAGCAGGTTTATTGATTTTATACTTTTCATTGGGCGTGAGGGAGCAGTTAATATAAATATGTTGTTGCCGATCTTAAAGCAGCAAAAACAGAAACACCTTCTTTCACGGGAAAATATTTTCAAGTGAATATTATAAATAGAAATAAAACTTTAAAAAAAATTCTTTAATATGCTTTAAAAGCAGTAAATAGGAGAAATTACATCATATTTGAAATAACCGAACAATAATAATGTAGGTCAGTTTAGATTTGAGGAAAACATATTTTCGCGAGACATTTCTTTAATATTTTGAAGTAATTTTAAACTATTGCTGTGAATTCTAAGAGAAAGCAAATAATATTTCCTGCCCAACAACAAAAGTATTTTTCACATAAATATTAAAAAGAGAAAGACAAAATAGGTCAGATTTAAAACGATACATTTAAAATGTAACATTTAAAATATCTTTCTAATAGAATTGTTAAAAAGTACCCAGGAACGAAGACAGTGTTTCCTTAAATCATTTTACACCAGCTTACATTCAAATTTTTAACTAATACGTTTTAATCAAAGACAAAAAAAAACATTGTTTCTCTTACCAGAGGTTGATTTGGCCTTAAAAATCTCCGATCAAAGTAAAATGAATGGAAACCCTTATACAGGGAATTTGTCGTTGTTTATTTTTAAATTCTAATTTAATATCGATAAAATCAGCGTGCTTCTAGAATTTGGGGTGTTTGAACAGGGTTGGCAAATGTAGCTCGTACGGGGGAAACGTCCCTAATTCAGTAAAGAATCATTGTATATATTATGAAAAAAAATTTAGTGGAGAAAAACAATCATAAATCTTGTGCTTTGTATTAGATGTAATTTTGTATCTTATTACTAATATTACAGTTAATAAATGCGATGAATTGGACAATTGAATTTTATTAACTGTATTTAGCTATTTAGTATAAAGCAAAAACATGTTATTTTAATGTTTATCCATTCAATTCGGTACATTTTATTATATTTCACTTTTAATTGAAAATTTTTTTATAAAGTTATCTTAAGTTTGCTTATTAGCTTTAAATAGAAAATATGTGTTTCATTAATTCAGTTAAAATATAATATGTGCTGCATATTCTAAAATATATTATTTTGCAATATATTTAATACAAACTTAAAATTACTCTTTGCAGTAAAATATAAATGTAAAAAATGACGATTTCATACCTCATAAATTTTCAGCACGGTATAAAATGCGGAAGATTTTATACAACACCAATCTGCTGTATAAATTTTTTTAAGATAAGTTTGGTTTCCAGAAGCTTCAAATCATACTTATTGGGCATTACATAAAATATTTTTTATGGCATTTCTTTCGAAAAGAAGATATTTGTTTTCTTGTAGCTTTGGGAAAATCAAGTAAAAAAAATGGCTTGTTCCACCTGAAATTCAGAAAGTGCAACTATCGAAACGATACTTAAAGTACATTATACATAAATCTTTTGTAATATAGTAGAACCCCGGTTATCCGAATTCCGATTTTTCGAAAATTGGCTTAACAGTATGACCTTAAAACTTCTTAAAGTCCCTTTAAATGTGAAAAAAATTATTGTCAAGGCTATCTTTACCGATGTAAAACTACAAATAAAATTACAAATAAAAATTACAAATAAAATTGTAAGATTACAATTTTATTTGTAATTTTTAGATTAAAACAAATTCTAAATCATTTTTTATACATTGAAGTGATGTTTTAATACATATTAGCTTTAAAAATTAAAAGAAAATAAGTAAAAAACGAAAATTTGAAAGGTATCACAGCACACTGGTGGAAACAGTGTTAAAAAAGCATATTCCTTATGAAATAAACATACTCAACTTAGTTATTCGTTCCATTACGTAATTTTGGTCACTTTATTAGGCATATACAACACTTTTTTACAAAATATTTTGTGATTTTCTTTTGTTTTTCAACTTCAGTGTCCTTTGTATATTGTAACACAACATTTTTATTACAACTATCTTTTAAATTACGATCACAGCTTTCACAAATCACGCTTTTTACCGTAAGTCTTCTGGTTATCTAAAAAATTCATATGGATTCCCTGCTAATCGAAAATCCTTTGGTCCCATGCTTTTCGGATAACCGGGGTTTTACTGTATTTTTGAAATAGGTGTAAATTTGTTACTTTTAATCATATTATTAATAATTAAATATATTTCGCATTTGAAAAATAATATGAAAATATGAATGAGCAGAGGATGTTGTGTTGCAAAAGTTTTACCAAATAGAAAAAAAAAAGATCATATTTATTAATGACCGAAAATATAATGTAGTCGATTTCCTAAAATCCACAGCCTTAAAATCTGCAAATGCCTTAAATCCACACTTAATTTACAGATGTAAATAATGAAAATTTCAGTTCAGATGTAGGGACAAAACTTGACTTTTTTATTTTTGTATCAATTCTATGTGTTTTTTAATCTGTAATTTTCGTTAATCTTACTGAATTCATGCCTTTTCATGAAACAAGAATATATTTTTTTAATTCAAGATATTGTTGATATCACTGGTAAACACAATCTTTTTGCTAAATTTATTCATGCTTTAATCAATTATTTTCCTTATTAAGTTCGGCTAAACTTGAAACAAAACTTTTTTTGTTTTACGATTTTGATGTGAATTAGTAGGAAAACATTATGAGGCAAGTTTCACTAAATAATTAAAGATAAAAATATTTCATCTGTATTATGCATTTTTAATTAAATACATTCCAGAACATTATTAATAATTTACTCGATCTTCACTTTTAAAAATTTAATCGTTGTTAAAATTATCGTTATAGTTTATTAACCGTCTGAATTATTTCTTTTTAAATTGCAAGATAATTTATTTTACATTATTACATTCAAATTACTATTTAAAAATGTAAACAAAGCATCGATCAGAAATCTGCAAATTTCTGAAATCCGCACAGTCTTTAGTCCTAGGCTGTTAGGATTTGAGGGAAACTACTGTACAGCAAAGAGATACGAAATACCATATAAATTCTTATTACTCAGGACTATTAAAGAAGGTTGTTAATGTTTAAAAAAATTAGATTCCGGTATATTTTCAACATTTAATGAATAATTTATAAAAAGAAAACTTTTTTGTTACTTACTAATTTTAGGGAACGTTTCCAAATAATTTTGTAATGCATGAATTATGCATTTAAAACTAAAACATTGGTCTTTAAAACGCTATTGATTATCTATTAAACTTTTCTCTTGTCGTATTCATTACATAATTGAATTTCACATGCAAATGTTAGAAATTTAACTTAATTTCAATGTTCATGTCAATATTATTAATTTGTTGTGTTTTCTGAGAAACTTGTTTGTTGAATATAAAAATGACAATAAGTTTAATTCTATGAGAAAAACATACATTGCTGCCTGAGAAAAAGATTAATAAACTATAAAAAATCATTTGAAAACGTATCCAAAATTTCAATGCTAACAACAAAAAAATTGTTATTATAAATGTCTTGTTAAATCTTGGAACTAAATTAGTTTATCGGGTTTGTAAAGATAAAGAACACTTTTGAAAATAGCGGGTAACTCATAAAGTTTTATTGTATGTATTTCTTCATTGTTAAATCTTCCTAAAAATACATTATTTTTTACAGTATTGCTTTTGGAAGTAGAAGAAATTTCGATAAAAGGTATAACATTTTAATAACCTGAAATTGATGAAGAATACTAAGAAGAATAGAAATAACATAAACTTTCAAATGCACCCGTCGTTTTTAGGACACACAGTACTTAAAAAATCTGTATAAGATTTTTTTATATATATAAAATAAAATATCATTGACATCATCTTCTGTCCTTTGCTCGATCAAATATTTTGCGTTAAACAAAAACGCTTTTAATTAAAATGTTTATAATTTTCCTTATACATTTGAAATGTCAAAAAAGTATAGCCTTTGAAATTTGGATTCGAAATTATTAATCAATTCACATTGATTAAGTATTGGGAAAACATCTGTAAATTTGCAATAATTAGCAATTCATACAACATGAATCTTATATAACAGCTATTGATTTATTGAAAAAAAATGCATAGGGTGTTTTGGGGAAATAATACCATGGAGGATAATAACGCCGGCAGTTAAAATTAGGCGTAGTTTTGAAGAAATCCGGGAGATGTGTATGATACAGAAAGTATATGAATAACAAACAATTTTTAAAAATTAATCTGTTACAGTTGTAGATCTTATCGCTTTAAGAAGCACGTGAAATCAACGTCCGATCTAAAATTTGCGATGTAATTTCTGTGATGTTAAGAATGTATATTTTTTAACAATTAACTTGTTTATTATATAAATTTGTAGTGCATAACATGTACGTTAAAAATATTGTGGGGGGTTTTGGATGGGCTAGCAAAAAAGGTTGTAGTTTTAAATATACTTCACAATAAGTATACCGAATTAATAGCGTCATACACTTGCGTAATTATTTCTGAATTATAATTTTCAGTGGTGGAACTAACACGAAGAAAGTTTATTTTTTATTTTGTGAAAGACAGAGTATCATTGTCTTGCTGAAAACCAAAAAGGATAAGAAGTAATTATTATTTCCTAAATGCTGTTAATGTTTTCATGTATGAAGAATGAAATATGAAATGATTAGTGCTGCATCCTGACATTGCAATTAATGGTAAGTAAAAGGAATTTCTCAATTTTAAATTTATTTAATTTTTATCGTTAGAATTGTACAATTCGCATGTCATCAGTAAATCTCACTTAATAGTTTTTTCCCATGGCGTTTTGCCCACATAGCTCAGTACTAACGCAAAATAGCACTAGTGAAGCAATCACGTCACTACATTTTATGAATATATATCTTCAAGTTTTTTCTTCCCTATATAGATAATCAATAACATGTTGTGTCAAATTCTATGTTTGTTTTAATAAAAACTGTTAAATTAAGACGTGAAAATTGGTAAAGCCATGGTTAACATGGTGTTATTATCTCGTGACACCTTATATATAATTTATGCAAAATACATTTTTTTAATTTCGAAAATATCATTTCAAAGTACTTTCCAAAACAGTATAAAGTGACCTCCAATAGACACAGCTCATGCAAACATATCTTCAATGAAGTAAGTCTCTACAGTTAATGCTAATTAAGTCACACGCCTGACATTTCGGAAACTAAGTTATTTATTCAGCGGAATAATATTGACTGAAGAATTTCAAGGCATATTAGAAAGTTGTTCCAACTATATAAAACTGTGTTTACGTTACTTTGAGCAAAATTTATCGTAGAATTTCAAAATTAGATTATCTTTAACTTTTAAAAGTCATTTAATCTGCAAAATACGATATGTAAATAGTAGTTTTCGGAAATGAAACTTTTATACATTTTAAGCAATATTATTCGTACAACGAGACATGAGTTATTTCAAAATATTAATTTTCAAAACAGAAAATTTCGCTAATTTATGTAACATATTCACGTTTTACTGTGAATGATAAAAATATGTCAAGTTACTAAGAATTATTTAGGAAACTAAGATGCGTAGAACTTTTTACGTAACTTTAAATCGAGTTATAAATAACAGATTAGTAAAATTACTGTAATTTTGGTATAAATTTTTTTTGTATAGCTACAGAAATCTGTACCTTAAAAAAATAACTTTGAAGATTTGAACTTTTTTTCTGTACAGCGTACAGATAAAAATTTTAGTAAGCATGCAGATTTCTGTACATTCACGTCTGTAGAATTACAAATTTGTTTTCAGTGTTTTCTATATTGTGCATTTGACTCATAGTATGCATCGATAATTCATTATCCCGAGCCTCAAATTACTAATATTATCCTCTAGACTTATATGTTTTTCAGAATAATATACAGATAAGCATACAGGTAGTATAGTTTTAGTAAGCATACAGGTTTCCGCAAATTTACATCTGTACAATTACAGAATTTTTTGCGTTTTCTATATTGTGAATATGAAATATAGTATACTTCGTTAATTTTCAGTCTCCAGCCTTAAATATTATCATATCATTGTCTGCTGTATCACTTACAGTTGGACATTCTATGATGTGGTTTTAACGTTTTACTTCATAACTATATGTCTCCATTATTAATTGGATTTACATCAAGTATTTTATGTAGGAAATATACTACAAGTTATTTCGATTTTATTCACTTAAGATGGTGAGCAACTATGTTATATTTTTAAGATTTACATTATAGTATTATCTCAATTTTGAATTTTAAAATTTTACTCTTATTTTTTTTTCTTAAGAGTAAATGGGATCTAAAGAGACTCATTTTCACATAAAAATTTTAAGATATTATTAAAAGCATTTATCCCTTCTTTTCAAGTATGATATTACGCAATATTGTACCTAATGAATATTTCTATTAATGATAAATATTAATTTTATGCAGCATTTCAAGAATAAATTCAATTAAAAGTTTAAATATTTGCATTGGAATAGCTGAACTAATAATCCTTTCTTTGTGCAAATTAAACAATTAACTGGGAATCGGAAGGAGGTATTAAAATATTTTTAATTAAGCTAATTACATTTTAACTAGTTAAAGTATTGTTCGCATGAGTGTAAATAAAAATTTTTTAAAGGATTAATAATAATAACAATAAATTTGATTTTTAATATTTTTTTTCCGATGGAAGTAATTTAATAACTTTTAGTTATAATTTTACAATTGAATAATTTTACAATTGATCATAATAATAATTAGGATTTATCTTATAGTGCATAGATAGGAATAATCGGATTTTATTAATAAGTTTTAAGATAAATCATATACTTTCGCAAAATTACTAAACGTTTTTTGTCTATGTAAAATTACAAGTTTAAAAAGAAACGCGTATATTTTGTAATTAAAATATACGCGTTTTTAAAGCGTTTAAAAAATCTTTAAAGGATTAATAATAATAATAATAAATTTGATTTTTAATATTTTTTTTCCGATGGAAGTAATTTAATAACTTTTAGTTATAATTTTACAATTGATCATAATAATAATTAGGATTTATCTTATAGTGCATAGATAGGAATAATCGGATTTTATTAATAAGTTTTAAGATAAATCATATACTTTCGCAAAATTACTAAACGTTTTTTGTCTATGTAAAATTACAAGTTTAAAAAGAAACGCGTATATTTTGTAATTAAAAAATAGTCTCTATTATTATTACTATTATTATTATTACTATTATTATTGATAATGCTTAAAAATAGCATATGTAATGAAATATAATATTCTTAATGTAATTTTATTTTTATTGAATAAAATAATTAAGACATAACATGTAACTTGGTAAGGTATCAGTAATGTGTAATTTACGCTTTGAAGATTAGTAAATGGGTTTTCATTAGCATTAAGTTTGAAGAGTTTATGAAAGATATTTTTATTAATGAAAAAATGCCGTCAAATGGCATTAAATAATGACAACCATTCTAAATTTATGACATTTTTAACTTGTTAAGTTTTCAAATATGAATTTGACATGATGTGTATCCTTCGCATGTAAATCCGTCACTGAGAATGCTACTAAAACATCGAAATATAAATGTGTAAAATGAACTAAAATATTCCAAAAACTTACTAAATTTAGACTTTTAGGAAGTGCAAGGAATGCAAACGTAAACGCAATATGCTAGTTATTTTTAGAAAGAACATTTCTAAAATTTTGACAAGACAACTTTTCAGGAAAGATTTTAATTTTTTTTTAATTTAAAAAGATGAAATGAGGTGGAAAAGCATGTAAAATAAAGATTGCTTTGAAATAATTAAGCCAATTTTAAAAATTTTCTGATACTCACATAAAAATGTCAGTATTTGCTTAAAGGAAGCTGCTTTATAGTTCAAGTAAAAAAGAAAAAAAAGCCTTGATACTCATTAAAAATTTGAGGTTTCTTACAAAGGATCAAAACATAAATTCAGTAGTGATATTTCTTTTCTATTTCTGCAATTGTTATAGTTGGTATTAACAACATTAACGTTGCAATCATTAAAACCAACGGTTGAAAACACAATAATTAACAACACATAAACAGACGTATACGCTTCGCGAGTAACTGAGACTCATTTCCTCAGTGTCCAAGCGGTAAAATGTTTAAAATCAACCTCCCCCCCTCTCAACTGTTAATAAGTCATAAACCCAAATTATTGCAAATACAGAACCAAAATACCAACAAGTCTCAGTAACCAATAGAATTAAACCGGAAATGAAGTTTCGTGACATAACAAATTTAACCAGAAATTTGAGATGTACGGTACGCTAGATAAATCATTAACCTCAACTTTCAATTATTAATCTCAACTTTCTGGTTAAATTTGTTATGTCACGAAACTTTATTTCCGGTTTAATTCTATTGGTTACTGAAACTTGATGGTATTATGGTTCTGTGTTTGCAATCATTTGGGTTTCTGACTTGCTAACAGTTGGGGGGGGGGGTGATTTTAAACATTTTACCGCTTGAACACTGAGGAAATTTGTCTCAGTTACTCGCGAAGCGTATACGTCTGTTTATGTGTTTTTAATTATTGTGTGTTCAAACGTTGGTTTTAATGATTGTAGTTTTTCACACAAGGTTTTTATTGATTAGCATTAACGTTATTCATATATATATATCAGGCGTGGGTGAAGTCTTTCCTGGCATTTTTGAACCGATTTACCGTTTTTGTGTGTTACTGTGCAATAAATCGGCTTGCATTTTTTAGGACATAGTTTGCATAAAAAACATAAACTCAAATCGAGTTTTGAGTGGAATGACACTTTTCATCTTGCATTTAAATTGCTAAAAATAAAACTATTTAATAAAATGTTGAAATGAGAATTTATTAAAAATTTCCCGTTACAAGATTAACTGATCTTTAAAACATAAAAACCAAAAGATGTTAAAAATCATTTGTAAAAATAGGAAAGGCTCCTGAAATCTTTCAATCGGTACCGCGATCATTTTCAAAACAAGTAGTTTAAAATTACGGTTTAGTTTATAATAAATGATAATATAGCTAAACCATAACCTTTGATAATAATCGCTGTAGCAATTGAAAGATCTCAAGAGCCTTTCGTGTTTTTTACAAATGATTTTTAACATCTTTTGGTTTTTATGTTTTAAATACCAATTAATCATGTAACGAAAAAAATCGTGTTGTAGCTTTTAGTAAATAGTTTACGACATAAAGGAATATTTTGTTCTTATAAATTTAAAGCACGAGGTTCTTCAAAAGTTGAAGATTTTAACATCCATTATGTGCAACAGAAGAGTTCCTTTTTGACAAAAAACAATTTAGAAAAGTTCCTCTTTTCAAACAACTACCGCAACTAAAAAAAAAAAAAGAAAAAAAAAAACAATAAATGGAGAACTCTAAATCCGTCTAAGCTATAAAGGTCACCACTGTAACCAAAGCGGAGTAGAGACTCTCACCCGCCTATTCTATTTAAAACTAGAAAAAACAAAATAAAACTTTCGAACAGTCAAATCGTAACTTTCAGTCAAGATTTGTTTTTGCTGGAACTGCATAAATTATCCGCAAGGGATGAAAGAGCAAAACTCTTTTGTAAAATTTGTAGTTATTTGTGTCGATTCTAAAGGTATAAAATGCGATATGATGGTTAAATCTAAGACGTAAATATTAAGTAAGAATTGTTCTTAAACGCTCTATAATCGTGAATACTCCGAAACTATCAAACATAGAATTTTTAAATTAGATTTTTAGGTTTTGATTTTGATCCTCGCTTCCCTAAAAAAATCAAATTGTTAGAATGGGAGAAAAATGTCTTGCAATTATATTTTTACTATGACTTCTTTTTAACTAATGATCTAGAAATTTTACATTTTTGTATACCGACAGTGCCTAAAGAGCAGATGTGCAGTGCACATTGTGCACATACGATGTATTTTCATTTATTTATTTAAACTACAAAACTAATGAAAAATGGAAATCAATTATTTCTCAATTTATTATATTTATATCGTATCTTAGTTTTTCAAATATCATTAGTATTGGACCAACTTTAATCGCTTTTATAAATATTAAATAATACTTTACCTTCAAACTACATTTCCATTCAAATCTAAAGTAATCTTTCCGTAATTCCCAACTTATAAATGCAAATCGAATTTATACAGACTTTCTAAACTTTAAATTATACGACGTGTGTGTGAAAAATCAAATTTAGGAACAAGATTATTTCTTTTTAACAGTTAAGCCATGTAAGTATTTTTCACTATGACGGAGACGAAGTTTGAGATGCTATAAAATTGTCAAACAGATGATAAAATATTCAGTTAAGTGGTTTAAAATATCTTCCTTACTGTTTTACATTTGAAAATACTTATAAATTGTAATTTAAAATAAAATTGTGTGTTTATATTGGGATAATTCAAAGTCATTGAAATGATTTGATATACTTTATTATCTGATTTATTTGTTTATAAGAAATTATGTGTTTGTGTAAGAAAAAAATTTAAAAAAAAATATGAAAAACCTATTTTTTACTTTAAAGATTCGTAAATGTTATTAATTCTTTATAGCAAATAACAATGTTATCCAATTTACATTATCATATTCATACTTTAATGTGATTGACGTTAAATTTTTAATACTGAATCTCTTAAGAGGAATACTTAGACGTAAATTGGTGGCACTAAAGATTTCAAAATCTCAAGAATAAATTTTTACCTACATTAAAGATTAGATTAGTTTAACTAAATTCAAGATACGCAGTTTTTCAATGTTTAAAAATGTTAATGCTATTTATATCAGCATTTTGTATGCAGATACAGTCCCATTATTATCAATCTATATGATAATGCTTAAACAAATTTATCAGTAACACTAAATTCATAAAGTAACATTATAGTTCACTACATGCTTTGTCAAATATGATTTTATCGCGTATATTTGTTTTTCTATATGTCGCATAATTTCAACTATGGCTTTCTTTCTTTCTAACCGATGACCAGGCCCCTACCGGCCGAGTTATCTCAGCTTAACGGGTTAGATACCTGGTATCGGGGCGGAGGACCGCCTAATTGCCGCGAAGCGGCAATAAATGTTTGAACTGCAAATGTCTTCGCAAGATGGTCTCGTAATTTAGAGCCTTGATCAGATGACGAGACCTTCACCTGGCAAGGCACCTCCACAGGTATAATTCACAGGTAAATTGGAGGACTTTGCACCCACGACGGATTTTACATGCACCAGGCGCCATTAGCGTACATGATGGAATTTTAGCCGGCAGAGTGGAGGCGATCTACATAGACAAGTGCCGAGGTCGGCTGATTGTGGCTAACGGTTGCTGGACTTAGTAGTTTATTGCCTTTGTGGAAAAACTGAGTTTGGCGCCGCACATAACTCCCACCTGCCGTGCCAGGTGAAATGGGGCTGGAGCTAAAATTTTTTGAGCCGAGACGGTGGCATGTTCTTAGCAGACAACAGGGGGGACAATTTTGAGGGAGATATAGAAAAATAAATAACCAAAACTAAACTGGCCGAAATACTAAGTAGTGCCAAATTTCAACTATGGCTTGGTTATAGACATAGAAAAATCTATTTACATTTTAGAAAAAAATATACTGTGTTACTTCGTTAAATTGGTCGTAACTTGCTTCTTTTAATTTTATGTTGTTATTCAGCTTATGTAATAGTGTAATTTAAAAATATATAACTAATGTAATATTGTATCATTGTATGTTACTGTAATGTAACACAAGCTTTATTAGTTACATTATGTAGGTAGCAAAGGCTGCTAACAGTTTAAAGGAAAAATGTTACTAAAGTTTTCTACAACATGTAAATAATTTTCATTTGAAACAAAAATTAGACAATTTTTATGATTTTTAAAATAATTTAAAAAAAAATAATTTTAAAGTATAAATATTATATAATATTATATTAGTTAACACCGTATAATATAATATTAATCCCATAAGTAGACACGATGTGTTTCTAAAACATTACTACTTCATTTTTCATTCATTTAAAACCAAACGAAGAAGATAACATTAAAGGAATGTCAGGTGGCCGCCGATGGCGGAACTCAAGACATTTCAATTTCTAAGAAATTCTAAGTGTTGCGTAAGTAAAGAGTTATTGCAAATTAAAAGTTGAGTAAAAAATGCCCTAGAACAGCGGTTCCCAAACTTTACTGATACATGACCCACTTTTAAATGATAAAATGTTTCGCGACCCACATAATATGTGTATATCAGTTTGGAAATTGTTGTATGACTTGTATAAGCTGTCGGTTATTCAACATTCCGAAAAAGGCAAACTTTAATATGAAGGATACACTATCAACGAAAAGAATAATTTGTGATTCTAATGTGTGTAAATGAAATTATAATTAACACAATACACAAACTAGAAAGATAATTAAAAGCACATTTAGTTAATATCAAAACATAATTTTATAATCAGAGCATTTTTTACACGGGTGTTTATTGACGAAAGCATCTATATCAAGGTTAAAACTTGTTAATTTCAAAATTAATTCACTTTCAGCACAGAGTTTTTTCTATACTTATTTTTCAAAAACAGCCAAGTACAAAAAGCATGTTCACACGAGTATGTTGTGTTGGACTCCATCAAGGAATTCAATGTTCATTTAGATGTTTTTAACTATTCTGCTCGTATATTTCTTCATATCAGAATAAAAAAATTACCTTTGAAATATTATTTACTGTTGAAATTGCTATATTTTTAACAGATGAAATACATAATATATGTTTGTGACAAACTTCGATTGTTTTCGCCGCCACGACCCACCAGTGGGTCGCGACCCATAGTTTGGGAACCGCTGCTTTAGAGTACAAAAAATGCAGTTTAATTGAGAAACGGGTTCCGAGAAAGTTAGTCGTGTGAGAGTGTTTTGTTTTCTTCAAAAAATTTGTCAAAATACGAGAGAAAATGCATCATATGCGGAGAAATATTTGAAGAAGACTGGATTCAGTGCCAGGAATGTAAAGACTGGGTCCATGAAGATTGTGTTTATATAGATGCATCGGATTTTTTATTATAATTGTGATGTTTGTAAGGCTAAAAAACGGTTGGAACATCATCGATTAATATGTCCAGAAATATCCGCTGTTTCTTGTGACACTAAAAAGATAAAGCCAAACTATTTTCAGTATATTTCATTAAATAGTTCGATATTATTAGCAATGTTTAATTACAATCATTAAATACGTTGTAATTTTGTTTTAAATATAAAATAAAGACAGAAACTTCACTCATTCTTTTCTCATTTGCAATTTATCCAAGTGTCCGGGACTACCCGACCTTTCCCTATCTGAAAAAGCTTTTTTTTTCAAGATATAAACAGAGAACAACATTTAATTTAAAAAGAAAATGTTTAGTTATACAAATAGAAAAATTTTGCTTTATAGTGTAATTAACTTCGTGCTCTCAATGTTTTTTTTTATTTTAAAGCTGAAGTAAATTTTTATTCAAGTATTTTTTAAATATTAATTCATTTTTATTCTACAATGTTTGTTTCTATACATCTCCAATTAAATTGCACTTCGAGAAATTCCAATTTATCTAGAAAACACTATTTGAAATAACTCCATTTTCGCTGGATAAGAAAGTAAAAAGATCATTTCGCAATTTAAAGAAGAAAATATTTAGTTAAAAGAATAGAAATAGCTTCCTTAATTTTCTTTCGTGTCGTTACTTTTTTTATGTTTTACCATTATTAAAAAGTAAAGCAAAATATAATTCAGATTATTTTCAGATAGAAAGTCATTTTAATAAGACACTGCTGCTTCTGTAAAATCTTTATTTCAGTTGTATTTTGCGAAATACCAATTTTTCAAGAAAACGTTATCTGATACAGTTTTAATTTCCTCGATAAGTATTGAAAAAAATATCCACACTTTAACGAAGAAATTGTTTTTTTAAAAGAATAGAAATAGTTTCCTTTAAGACGCAATTAATCGCATGCTCTTATTTTGTATTATTCTTTATTGCTAAAGTAAAGATTTATTCAAGTATATTTTAAGTAAGATCTTAATTAGATGCTATTTAAATTAAAAGAAGAAATGAATATTTTCAACTGAGTGGAAAAACGACCATCACGGGGATTTAATCTAGATCCTTCACTTATAGAGCCAATGCTCTACCGTTTAGGCTGACTGGGACAAGAATCATTGAGCATATTTCACTCAGCGAACCTTATCGGTAATAACATTTCGTCTGTTATTTAGACAGTTTAGCAGAATAAACTGCAAGTAAAGGAACCCAACATAAACGATGGGTATTTAGATAAACAATTCTTTTAACACTATCAAGTTGGTTGGAAAATTTATCACACGTATTCAATATTTTCGAAAGAACGAAAAACTGCCAAACCCGAGAATCGAACCCAGAACCTTGACTTACAGGATCAATGCTCTGAAGTTTAAGCAAAATGGTTCTATAACCAGTGAGCATATTTCGCTCAGATATCATTATTGATAGTAAAATTTGGTCTGTCATGTAGACAACTATAATTAATGCACCGCAGGTAACGGAACTAGAGGTCTGCACGGGCCGGAAAGCGGCCCGAAGCCCGAGCCCGGCCCGGCCCGCGGGCCGGGTTCGGGCCGATTTCCAATAATGGCATTCGGGACGGGCCGGGCTCGGGCCTTACTTCTGAAGACTCGGGCCGGGCCGGGCCTAACTTTTTTTTTCCGTACGAAGCCGAGACTGATTCCATTCTTCCTAGTTTTCATGGACCAAAATAATCAGTACCTATTGAATCTTCCTATATGAAAATCCTTTTCTCGACTTTTTATAAAACAGTAATATTTGGCTTTGTCCAAAAATGTTTGCAAAAAAGGCATATATTTTTAAGCCGTCATTATTCTACAATTAAACATTAGAATTTATTCCTTTTAAAGAATCGTAGATTTCTAGGCGTTTTAAAATAGAATTGAACACACACACACACACACACACACACACAAAAAAAAAAAAAAAAAAAAAAAAAAAACATGATTATGACGGAATTTTCTTTTAAACTGAAAACTGAAAGTTTCTTTCAAAATGTTCATCCATGCAAAATGAATACAGCAATACGGGAGAAAAAAATATATTAAACATTTACATCTGTTAAGAAGGGAATGTATTTTTTTTTCGTTCCAAAGCGATTTCGTCTTTGGAAATTTTACCATATACCAGTTTTTTGACTTTTTGTTTCCATTACAGGGAATATGGATTAATAATACTAGTGATAACTGAAACATTTACATACAACAAACAAAGATTCATTTAAAAGCGTAAATATCGCAGCCTACGGCACTTCTGCATAAGTGGAGATTATAAACATGAAAAAAAAAAGACTAATATAATTTTTTTTGGTCAGAACTCTTCTATAAGATTAAAGATCAGTGTTCTGTAGAAATTCACTTGAGCCGGGCCGTGTTCGGGCCGAATTTTAAACTTTTTTCCGGACCGGGCCGAGCTCGGGCCGAAATTTTAACTTTCGGGCCGGGCCGGGTCGGGCCAATACTTTTTTCGTTCGGGCCGGGCCGGGCTCAGGCTGAAATTTTAACTTTCGGGCCGGGCCGGGTCGGGCCAATATTTCTTTCGTTTGGGCCGGGCCGGGCCCGGGCCGAAATTTCAACTTTCGGGCCGGGCTCGGGCCTGGAAATTTTGGCCCGTGCAGACCTCTAAACGGAACTCCTTATAAACGATAGGTACGTAGATAAACTATTATTTTAACACAATCATGAACTAATTAACTAATTAACTGATTGTTAAAGTTATCATACAATTTGAATATATACAAATGAACGAAAGAAAAACCAATTGGAAACTGGCCATTATCGTGCCGGTTAGCATAAAAGGTAAAGTATTGATTCTGTAAGCAAAGGATCTTATTCGATTCCGAGGATGAGCGTTTTTTCCCTCAGTCGGAAATATTCTACTCATATGATAACTTTATCAATGAGTAGAATATTTGATGTCACACTGATTAACACAATCAGTATGATTGTGATAAAATCGTAGTAAAAAATAAACTTTAAAAAGTACATAAGACATGTTTCAGGCTAAAAATATTAACAACTCATCATCAGCTGAAGTAAAAACTTAGAGTTACTTACTCATTACACTCAAGATAACATTACGCAGGCGATCAGCAGTTTTTCTGCAAGCCAATCTAACATGCGATAAACACAAGATCCAATCCGCCTGACTAAGCGGAACTTGATTCCAATAACACTCGAAACACGCACAATCAACTACTCAAAGTGCGAGATCAATTGCACAGGTACAAAGACTGACCCACAGCCCTCCCGCCCTTTATGCAATTCAACAGATACCTATCTCACGCTCTAAAAATAGATAGTCACGTGGTCAGCAAGCTCTGAGTCGGGTCACGTGATCAGCAGGCTGAAAAACTGGACGCGGTCTACGCAGGCGTGACGTCATTCTGGATTTTTCAAAGGTCAACTGATAAAATCTGGACGTTTCAAAGGTCATCTGGACGTCGGACGTCTTCCAACTAAGGTAATACTAAGCTTAATTGGAAGAGAGGTCCAAGCCCCTATCAGATTTTCTATACGTCCAAGAGGGCGGACATAATGAGGTGCGACCGGGTTTCGGATATTAAATCCAAGATAGTGGACATCCAAGATGGCGGCCATTTCCCATGGGTCGACCTGGAGGTCAAAGAAACAAAATGGCAGACGTCCAAAAGAAACAAAATGGCGTCCAAAATCTGAAAATAAAGCCTGATAATTAAATTTTTTTGTTTATTAAATAAACAAACAAACAAATTTTAAGTTTTCAAAGTGCTAGTGCACGTATTTATTTAAAATAGAATCACAATGAATGAATTATGTACAATGTATTTACAATATAAAGCTGTATAAACATAAGATTTTTTTTCCGAAAAAAAGCAGGCTTCTAAAAAGCAGGCTTGTGTCGCATGTAAGGGTGGTGCGACTAGTTTAAATTTTTAATCTAGCAGGCATATTAAAAAATTTACACGTTACCCTTTGCGAGCGCACCTCATCTCCAAGGCTATTTTGGACGCTTAGGGCTCGGTTCAAACTCATCTGCGCTGTCCACAACATCAGACGAGTCGGGACAAAACGAGCAACCAGGCTGCGAAGAACACACACTGGAAACAGGAACTGGGAATAAAACAAGAGTAACAAGAGTAACAAGAGTAAACGCAAGAGTCCGTAAGAGAACAGGGTCAGAAAAGAACTGAAAGGTAGAGAGTAGAGATTGCAAATAATGCAAAAGGTGAAATTAAACACAATAAAAATTTTTCCTAATTTTCAGTTTCTTCTCAATTAATTTCTTTTTTATCAATTTGCAACACTTTTGTCTTCTGCAAGTGCTCCTTTCAACTATCGCCACCTGTCGCGTTCTTTGAAAGGTGTGCTCTCTGCCATTCAGTTCATTTTTGACATTGTCCCTTTTCGGACAAGTGTAAGTCAGGTGATGACAAGCTGTTATTATTTTTCACTCGAAATGCGTCCTATGTATTGTTTTTATTTTATGATGATTATTTTATAAAATTGTAATATTTTAATTGTTACATATGGACAATTTTCGGTGCTGTTTCACTCTAGATACAGTCTGTTTCTATGAAATCTGTAATTCACATTCACTTGGAGAAATATCAATCTTGCAAGAAAACATTATCTGAAAGAATATCTTTTCCCTGGATAAGGAAAAAAAATCTTCATTTTAAAGAAGAAAATATTTTGTTAATAGTATATAAATAGCTTCCTTACAGAGGGAATTTCCTTTTGTGTTCTTAATGCTTGTTTGGTTTTCTTAATGTTTGTTTCGTTTTTCCTTTTTTGTGTGTGTGTGTACTTAAAAGCTAAACGAAAGTCTAATTAATATTCGTTTTAGATAGTAAGTCATTTTAATTAAACACTGTTTGCCTCTATAAAATCTTTAATTCACTTGTACTTCGAGAAAAACAAATCTTTCAAGGGAAACTTTCTCTGAAATAACTTCCTTTTCTTGCATTAAAAAGATCTTCATTTTTAAAAAGAAAATATTTAGTTCAAAGGACAAATAATTTCCTACAAGACGTAATATCCTGAATATAAATATATATATTTTTTAATTTTAAAGTTAAAATAAAATTTTGTGTTCTTTTATTTTATTTTTTGTTGAAATCTAATTTTTGTTCTGACAAAACTTTAAGTAAACGAGTGCATTTTAATATTCCTGAGAATATTATCATTATTTCGAACTAATTATTCATATGTAATATGAATTTTAAATGACAAAAAATCTAAAACATTTTAATAAAAAAGATTTAAAAAAATCATTTAATGCATTCTCGGAACTGGAAAATTAATTTCTGCTTCAATAAATAATTTATTTTTCTATATTTTTTACAATTGTGCAATGAATAACATTCCATGTCTCCTTCTGTATAACGAAACATATGTATGTTGGATAAATATTCAAATGCAATTAATAATGCTTTTAAGTTAAAATATTTCACAATACAAATAATTTTTAAAAACAAATATTTTTTTTAATATTTTTTAAATCAAGCAAAAAAAGTAGGAAACAATTAAATATATAACTGTTTGTTTATGTATATTATTTTCCTTTTGAATAAAAAGAGTTTTGAACAGATTTGAACAAATAATTTAAATAGATTATTTTTAAATGATGAATAAAATTAATATTTTAATAATTTTAAGCTTTTAGATCCTTATAGAATGAAAAACTGTAATATTTTCTTTAATTATAGATGTGTGTTGCTGATTTATAGTTTTCTTGATGTAGTACCAAAATTACTCTCTTCAGATTTAAAAGAGTTTGTAATGCATAGTATGTTTGTTGATTTTTTTTTGTTGTTGCTGTTGTAGGTGGAAAAAACACACTATCTCCTAAGAGGACGGAGGACATTAATTTTTTTCTTTTTTAACTTTCATCATAGCAATATGAAATTTTGTGCATATATACATTTCACCAAAAGCATATAGAACACCTTCAAACAGATTTCCAATCGTATGGAAATTTTTAAATATTTTAAAAAATTTTAAACATTTGAACGATATTCTAAAATGGTCTTCGTGCTTTAATTTTTGAGATATTTTCTTGCTTTTGCAATTTTATCACTTAAAACTCTATTATAAACAAATTTGTGTATAATTTGTGTATACTTTATTATAAACAAATCTCATGAATAGTTAATATTTTACAGATTTTTTTCCAAATTCCATACCGATTTCATCAAAATTTTGCCTTTTAATAAGTAAAAAAACCAAATTTGACTATCTTAATAAAGACGAAATTTAAAAAGCTTACACAATTTCTTTCTAAACAATATCAGGGTACTTCCTTATCAATTTCATAAATATTGATAAAAAATTACATCGCAAAAATCTAAAAACGCTGAAAAATTATTTTTGAGAAAAACAGATTTAAGTATATAAATACACTTATCTTTATTATTTACTTCTTAAAACCTTCATAAATGATATTTCAATAAGAAAAAACTGCTTTGGTACTGTTATACCACAGAAATAGACTTTTTTGCGACGATTTTGCTAAAATAAAGGTCCACTGTCCCTTTAAAGATTAAAGAAGATTATACGTTCGGCACGTTTATATTTTTTATTTTGACTTGTGAAATCAAAGTTACTGCCTGGAGATTCAACGCATATTTATTTCATATTATGAAACAAGCCAGAAACTGTACGTCAAACGTAACAAATGCAGTGTTTTCGTCTTATAAAGAAACTTTTAAAAATATTCAGATCTTGGTGTAAAAATATACAGTATTTCGGATACAATACTATATCCGAAATCTTTTGTGTGTCACTGTAAATATTATCTTCTTTCTATTATGCGGGAAGTAAGTTGTAGTAAACCTCAGAAACGTATATCAATTTAATAAATTGTAAAATAGTTAAAACGCGCCCTAAACAAAGTTTCTCCCCACACCATCATGTAATGGAATACATATCTGCGACCATGTAATTTAATAACAAACATTCTTTTCACCACGGATTATACAGTATGTATATTTTACTATATACTTAATAGACCCATGTTAACTCTATTATATTTTAAAGAACGTAACATCATTAAATTGCAATCAAACTATTTTTTATTATTGGCCGGAATGTGACGGATTATTTTTGATTGTCCCCGTCGTTAAACAATGCATCCGATTTTCATAAAATTTGAAATGACTCAACAAATTATGCAACAATTATATATTTAAAATTTCAAACGACTGAGTAGTTTTTTGCGTTGTTATATACAAACAAATGGATTGACGGGCTGAACGACGACTATAGGTGCTACGTATTTTTATTATGAGCGCAATAATGAAAATACGTAGTTTTATTTTATAACAATAAACAAAAAAAAATAAAATAAAAAAAAATAAAATAAATAAAAAATAAATAAAGATTCACTTCATTATGTAAAGCTGCATTTTTCCTAATATTTATTATTTTTTTAATGCGACATGAAAATAATTCTCTTGAAATTTAAAGTTCTTTAAGATACAAAGACTCATTATAGTTTGTCCAATAAAAGAACGAGATAGGCTCGTTATGAAGCCGCGTTTTTCAAAGACACATTTCTATCTTTTTTTAGTATGGCATAAATTTTATTTCAGTTTTAAAACATTTTACATTTCACATCTGAACTTACAACAACAAATATTATATCATCTCAACTATTTTGAATTTCGATAATGAACTTATGAAACAAAATTAAACAAAAAACTTAAAATTTAGGTTATAATGGTTCGTGTTATAATTATCTTGGTTTAATTTGATCATAATTTAAATTGATTAATATATGGATAGTGCTAAAAAAATAGCGACAAATATATTCGGGGTGTAGGCAGGGAAAATAGACTGTTTCAGAGCGCCACTCACCCATTTACCGTTTTTCAATATCTTTAATTTGTCTAATTTTTCAGTTAAATTTGTCCGGTATAATTTCTCTGTTTTTTTCCTTTTCTAAGGTACCCTGGGGTAATAACGCCACGTTAAGGTTCTACCAATTTTCACGGCTTAGTTTTAGATTGTATTTTTCAAACAAATATAGGATCTGATACAGCAACTCATTGACTATATATATAAAATAAAATAATTTAACAGATATGTATTCATAAAATGTAAGGGCGTTTTTTCATGAGCAATGCTATTTGGCGTTATTACCCACCTATATGGGTAATAACGCCATGCAAACAAAACTATGAAATAAGATGGAATAATTGCATGTAGATAGCCCAATTCTCAAAATACAAACTCTACAAACTTAGAAATTGACAAATTGCATTCTAAGCTATTGAAAATGTTCAATTTTTTGTGAAAGTGTAACAAAAATAAAGGTTTGGTGTGGGAGGGGGGATGAGGCAAAAAAATATCAGACCGTGAGCTTCTTTTTGCTTAAAAAGGACCGCTTAAATAGAAATATGAGAAACATTGCACAGTTTTAACTGTGTTTATTTGAATCAGTATTTAGGATGTAGCTTGGCCACTGTAGGGAATCAACCGGGGTATTAATGTTAAGGATTGGTGTTATTACCCCGGTATAGTTATTGCGCAGTGCATTTTAAATTACAAATTATCTCGAGAAGATATCCAAAATCTTCAACAACATTTTAAAAGTATAGGAAATGCACTACAAATTTATATAATTAACAAAGTATTTCTGGATAAAAAATATAGTCTTCAGATCACAAAACGTATCTCGCAAATTTTAGATCAAGCGTTAATTTTAGTTGTTTGTAAAAACAATTTCTCTGTTTTTTTTCCTTTTCTATTTAGAGTCCAAGGCATTCGGGTCGTAATTAAAGAATTTTCGCGCTATCCGTGGTCGCCTGCCGGCGACAGCGCTGTCGCGCAAGAGACTAGGTCTGTTTGGGTCGTAGGTAGGGGTCGCAGACGAAGATGAGCCGCTCACCGCTGCGGTTGACACCCCCCCCCCCACCCAAAACAAACAAAATATACAAAAATAGCGACAGAATTGTTTGATCCAACTGTCAAAGTCTAAATTAAGGAAAGTAACCTGCCTTTAAAAATTGTAACATTAGATAATGACCTTGTCCATCCAAAGGACACAAAACAATAAATAATTAAGACTGAGAAGTAATGACCTTTTTTTAAGAATGATTTTTAATTTTTTAATTGTTAAAGCTAGAATAAAGTTTTTTATATCATTTTATTTTTCTATACAATCAGTTTTCTTAATAAAAGAACAAATAAGTGTAAACTATAATAAATTTGAAAAATGATTTGATTTTAATCATGAGAAAAAAAAATGGGTCAAGGCATCTCACATATGGAAGACTTGAGACTCTTCTCTTTATACTGAAATATTTATTCATCGAAGATTAATAAATATTTTCAAACGCAGAGTTACTAATAACTGTATATTGCATGGTTAACTTATTATTAAAAACAATTAGAAAATGTTAGTGATGTATAAACAAGACTGTCGAAATGGAATAGAAGTCAAAAAAGAAAAAATACATTTAAATACACATGTTTTGTCACGCTTGACCTGGCAACACTAGCTGCCAAATAGTTTGGTTTCTTCTAATTATGTTTATTTTAGTGAACATTTTAATATTTAGTCTACATACCTTTTTAACATTTTTAGCAATACTAATATTTTTTACAAAGGCATGAACACTTAATATTTCTCATGGCTGTTGTTTACTTTCTTTCTAGAATCTTCTATTATTTTTATTTACCTAACTAGGGGGGGTCATCCCCCTGCTCGCTACGCTCGTCCACCCCCCCGACCCCCCGTAATCGCTTCGCGATTCCAAGTTGTAGGCTACCACTGCTTGCTGCGCTCGCCAATACCCCATGATATGAATAAGCAATTGTAGACCTTTCAAATGATGTCACACGACTGGTGATGTAAAGAAATTGAAAATGTGCAATCCCTCGGGGGCAGAGTGGGGGGTTGACACACAAGACATCCATAATATGAATAAGCAGTTGCAAACCTCTCAAATGATGTGTCACACGACTGGTGTTGTAAAGAAATTAAAAATGTGCCCCCCTCTTGGGGGGAAGACTGGGGAGGTGACACAGAAGACATCCATAATATGAATAAGCAGTTGCAGATCTTACAAATGACGTGTCACATGACTGGTATTGTAAAGAAATTAAAAATGTGCCCCCCTGGGGAAGCAGAGTGGGGGGTGACATACAAGACATCCATAATAATGAATAAGCAGTTGCAGACCTTTCAAATGATGTGTCAGACGACTGGTGTTGTAAAGAAATTAAAAATGTGACCCCCTGGGGGGGCAGAGTGGGGTGATACACAAGACATCCATAATATGAATAAGCAGTTGCAGACCTTTCAAATGATGTGTTACACGACTGGTGTTGTAAAGAAATTAAAAATGTGCCCCCCCTGGGAGGGCAAAGTGAGGGGTGACACACAAGACATTCATAATAAGAATAAGCAGTTGGAGATCTTTCAAATGATGTGTCACACGACTGGTGTTGTAAAGAAATTAAAAATGTGCCCTCTCCTAGGGGGCAGAAATGGGGTGACACACAAGACATTCATAATAAGAATAAGCAGTTGCAGATCTTTCAAATGATGTATCACACGACTGGTGTTGTAAAGAAATTAAAAATGTGACCCCCCTGGGGGGCAGAAAGGGGGGTGACACACAAGACATCCATAATATGAATAAGCAGTTGCAGACCTCTCAAACGATGTGTCACACGACTGATGTTGTAAAGAACTTAAAAATGTGCCCCCCCCCTTGTGGAGGGCAGAGTGGGGGTGACACACAAGATATCCATAATATGAATAAGCAGTTGCAGACCTCTCAAATGATGTGTCACACGACTGGTGCTGTAAAGAAAATAAAAATGTGACCCCACTGGAGGGCCAGAGTGGGAGGTGACACACAAGACATCCATAATATGAATAAGCAGTTGCAGACCTCTCAAAAGATGTATCACACGACTGATGTTGTAAAGAAATTAAAAATGTGCCCCCCCCCTGTGGAGGGCAGAGTGGAGGTGACACACAAGACATCCATAATATGAATAAGCTATTGCAGACCTCTCAAATGATGTGTCACACGACTGATGTTGTAAAGAAATTAAAAATGTGGTCCCCCTGTTGAGGGCAGAGTGGGGGTGGCACACAAGACATCCATAATATGAATAAGCAGTTGCAGACCTTTCAAATGATGTGTCACAGGACTGGTGTTGTAAAGAGATTAAAAATGTGCCCCCCCCCTGGGAGGGCGAAGTGAGGGGTGACACACAAGACATTCATAATAAGAATAAGCAGTTGCAGATCTTTCAAATGATGTATCACACGACTGGTGTTGTAAAGAAATTAAAAATGTGACCCCCCTGGGGGGCAGAAAGGGGGGTGACACACAAGACATCCATAATATGAATAAGCAGTTGCAGACCTCTCAAACGATGTGTCACACGACTGATGTTGTAAAGAAATTAAAAATGTGCCCCCCCCTTGTGGAGGGCAGAGTGGGCGTGACACACAAGATATCCATAATATGAATAAGCAGTTGCAGACCTCTCAAATGATGTGTCACACGACTGGTGTTGTAAAGAAAATAAAAATGTGACCCCACTGGAGGGCCAGAGTGGGAGGTGACACACAAGACATCCATAATATGAATAAGCAGTTGCAGACCTCTCAAAAGATGTATCACACGACTGATGTTGTAAAGAAATTAAAAATGTGCCCCCCCCCCCTGTGGAGGGCAGAGTGGAGGTGACACACAAGACATCCATAATATGAATAAGCTATTGCAGACCTCTCAAATGATGTGTCACACGACTGATGTTGTAAAGAAATTAAAAATGTGGTCCCCCTGTTGAGGGCAGAGTGGGGGTGGCACACAAGATATCCATAATATGAATAAGCAGTTGCAGACCTCTCAAATGATGTGTCACACGACTGGTGTTGTAAAGAAATTAAAAATGTGACCCCACTGGGGAGGGCAGAGTTGGGGGCGACACACAAGACATCCATAATATGAATAAGCAGTTGCAGACCTGTCAAATGATGTGTCACACGACTGGTGTTGTAAAGAAATAAAAAATGTCCCCCCCCTGGGGGGCAGAGTGGGGGTGACACACAAGACATCCATAATATGAATAAGCAATTGCAGACCTTTCTAAAGTTATGCAACACGAGTACTGTGGATAAAAATTAAAAAAGTTCCCCTTTGGGGGGGGGGGGGAGAGTGGGGTATGGCACCTCAAATTTGCATAATTGGAATGAGCCGTTAGTTTTCCACCAGTTTTCAAAGTTAAAAAACAAGTTTTCTAGTCACCCCTGTCAGATAACAGACTAATTGCTGATTGGCTGAAACCTTTATCTGTTACAAGGCAAAGGGACAACTTCAGTATTCTAATAGTTTTTGAGCTGGAATGGTGTTTTTACAGACTATGCGAAAAAACAAAAGAGAAGCTAAAATTATTTTAATTAATCATCAAAACTTCTAAATATGATTTTATTATTGTGTATATTTAAGTGTAGAAATGTAAAAAAAATATATATAACTTCTGTACAGTATGTATTAAACTCAAGAATGGAGTGGCCCATTTCTAGGGGGGCCGTGCTGGAACATCAGAAAGTTACTATGGGCCCACAACTGGAGCACAGAGGAAAGTAACATTTTTTATTTTTCATTTTTTCTAGAGAATATATTTTAAAAATTTGAATGTTTATTCTTATACATAAAGGTAAGGACTAGACTAAAATATGTATATAGATATTTTTTTTAAATTCACTAATACTTGGATAAATGTCCTTAAGTGGCCCACTACTGGTGCAATTTCCTTATATAAGACCAATATTATAGCTTGAAATATGTGGTCCCAGCAAACACAGAGCTATCGGTAAGCAATCGGTCCACAGCCGTTTTGCCCTTACTGACGATATCGGCACGATACCTTTCGCCGTATCGGTTCCGTCCCTTTTTTGAAACGCCGGGCGACTGCCGCCGACTGTTAGGTAGAGGTCGGCCGGAATTTCCAAGTCCGGGCCCGACCCAGCCCGTAGGAAAGTTATTTCGGCCCGGCCCGTTTAAATTTTTATATTTTAGGCCAGGACCGGCCCGTACAAAAATCAGCGAAAACAGTCTCGGCCCGGCCCGTTTTGGCCCGTTACAATTTCTACGATTTCTAAAAAATTCAGATTTTTATCATATAACTAAGATTCTTTTAAAGAATACTGCATACATATCTATGGAATGATTTTACAGTATATTTTACAGCAAATACACATTAACAACAAATATGATTACTTAGATTCTTAGGCTTTCAACATTCGAATAAAGATTCATTAAAAATTAATATGGCTTAGAATAAAAGAAAAAAGAAAAAAGGTAAAAACATCGTTAATTTTGAAGCTGTTTAATAAAAGAAGATTTATAAATATATTTCTATATCATTTTATTATAGATTTCAAATCCAAATTCATTCTTAAATTCAAAGAAGCTCTTTCTGATATATTTCTAAATTCTTTTTTTTTCCCCTCAGAAACGCCTAAAATTAGCAGATATCTTTATTCAGAAACTATATAATCGAATGGCGTTATCCATTTTTTTGATACAAACAATTTAAGAATATTGCAAACAAATAAAACACTGTCATAATTAACGTTTTGAATAGAATTTCCGGAAGCAATAGCAAGGGAAGGGAGAAAAACCTGCAATCATTTGAAAAACTATTATATCGGAACAAGGTTATACAAGTATTTTATTTACCAAAAATGAAAAGCGCTATTCGATTCCAAATCCCTTCAATAGTTAGGCTTATCATTTTTATACTTTTGCAATTTAAAACTAATCAGAAAATGTGTCAAACTTTCGCATTATTGAGAAATTAATTTAAAAATCATCAAGAAGTATATATCCGAAGACTAAGCTAACATAAGTTCTTTATCGCTGTTAATAATTTTACAAATCATGTTTTCTGATCAGTAATTAAGTCTAGTACCGGTCCGACCAGTCTATATGTAGAAAAATAATGCAAGCGTGATCTCGGTCCGGCATGAGTCAGCTAAAAAAATAGTAAAACGGGTTACACATAATGTAATTCTCCGATGCCGATACACTGTGCATTTTTATATTGATGCTGTCAAACTAGTATGGCCACATTTATACTTATTCTCGTTAAAACCATTTTCGTTGAAAATAGCTCATATTTTATCGTTCCTGCTGAAATTTTCAGAAAGGGCCGGTAGGCCCGAAAATTTTTTTTATCGGCCCGGCCCGTCTGGCCCGTTCAATTTTTTTGCCGGCCAAGCCCGGCCTGTTGAAAAAACTATTCTAAATCTGCCGGCCCGGCCGGGCCGGGTACGGGCCACGGGCCAAGCCCGGGCCCGTGCAGACCTCTACTGTTAGGCACACAGCCGGTCCCCTATCGCTTCCCCAGCATAAAAAAACAGTGTTGCTGACGCCATCTATGATTCATCTTGGAACTATATTTGTTAAAAATCCCCAAAAATGTACTTCAGCGTATAATGACGTTGGGATCGGCCTCAGGTTCCCCAGGACGAAAGGTGAGTGTTTTAACCAATACATCACTGAGCCTCGTTGAAGGTGATTTTATTTCGTAATAAGAGGAAAGCATTTCGTAAACGGATGGGTTTGTCGTTGAAGGTAAATAGTTGATGGAATAGTTGTAATTTTGATGTGTTTTCATATTATTTTTTATTTGTGTATTATTAATTAATCTAGTATTATTTATTTATTTATTATTAATTTATTTATTTTGTAATTGTCTTATGCTGAAATAAGCTAAACTTAATAATAACTTAATATTAAAATGAATGAAATAATTATCATAGCGAATTGATTAAAGCAAACGAAGTTATTTTTCTTACAAATTTAAGAATTATGTACTTAACAAAATGAATTATTTTTAGAGGCTTTGTATTAGTTAATATTTTTCATTAGGATTCATAATGTAAGTGCATGCACTGCATTAATTTATAAATTATATATTTTTAACATGGAAAAACTTATTTTTATAAATAGTAAGTTGGTAATTTATAAATTTTAATTAGATTAAGAATTAATTTTATGTCATTTGTTATTTATTAATATTTTTAATTTTAAAATAAAACAAAAATATTAATTTATATCAATATTAATTTCTTTAGGTAAATAATTTTTATAATTTAGGATATTTCTGAATATATCTGAAAATTTAGAAACACTTTAGTATTTAATAAAATTGATGAATTTAGAGTTTTTTTCGTTGATACAATTTTCGTTTTAGGAATTATAATGTAATTAAACGTGTTAGATTAAAGAATATGTATTTGTAACAAAGAAAAAAAATAATTAGAAAATAAGCTTGTAATTAATCACATTTTATTAAAAAAAATATTTTATGTAATTATTGATGATTTATTGTAGAATATATTTTTAGTGAATATACATAAATATTATTTATTTTCGTTTGGTAATTTTTTAAAGGGGGGGGGGGGTGGCGGTCAGAATCTTTCTTTTAAATTTTAAGTCTAAAAAGCTTGGTAGAATTCTTATATTTTTATAGTTTGTACAATAATTTAAAACTTTTTTTAATAATTTGCTTTATAAACAAAAAAAAAAAAAAACTGAATAAATAATTAGAAAATAATTTTAAGGAGCGATTATTTATTTATTTATTTATTTACTTATTTATTTATTTATTGCTAATTCGAATAATTGTAAGTCCTTTTAAATGAATTAAAATAAATATATAAATAAATATTGGCTACCTTTGAAAAATTTTCTGTTAATGCCTGTTAGCATTTTATATGAAATACATGAAATTTAGATATCTTGTAAAAATAACGCAAACAAAATTTAGAAAAAGAAAAAATAAATGCCGGTTAAGAGTTAAAATTCTTAATTCGGTCCAATATTGGCAAATCTAATCAGACCACTTTCAGAAATCACGTATCGGTCCTGCATCAGTTGCCTGTATAAGTCGGTTGCCGATATAAAATCATAAAAGGACCGTTTACGATAACCGGCAGCTGTTAAAGCAGATTCTTATGTTTCAGTTGACGACATGCTGCCGACACTTTACCATAACCACTGTTTCCATGCCGACACATAACCGACACTGCCAGACGCGGTCCGATCGTGTGCCGAAAGGTATGTGTTTGCTGGGGTGTTTTGCCTCTATTTTTAGTTTAATGTAACACAAAAATGGTAAGTGGTTAAATGAAATAAAATTTGTGATAAATTTTTACATGAGAGATAGAGCTTTTACAGGCACACAGTCACATAAAGTAACGGATGGCATTTTCTTTTTCTAATAATATTTTTCCAGTGTTTGAAACGTGTAAACCGGTCTATTTTTTTCGAATTTTTAAACGATTACAAATTCGAAAATGTCCTAAATTACGTATTGATGGGAAAGTAATAATGTTCCAGAAAAAAACTTATGACATCAGAATTAGAATATATATATATATATATATATATATATATATATATATATATATATTAATGTTGGAAGAAGTACCAAATATTGTTAGGAAATGCAATTGAAATTAACATAGGATTATCAGAAGAACAGATCTATCTAAATAAAACTCCTTCTAATTTTTTAGACACTCTTTTAAAAAAGAGGCAAAAACAAACAACCATAGAAATTTTTTTGCATGTCTGTATAATAAATCATTCCCGAAACGTGCTCAATCGTATTTCTTATAAGGATTGTTAATTATATGTACTATTTTTTTCATGCAAAGTTTATTTTATTAAAAATATTTACCTCAAATATTATAAACAAAGCATGTTTATCACATTTTAAAGAAATATCAAATGTCATTTTTAATTTGTACTACGTTCAGTCAGAAAAACAAAGTAATCAAATTGTCAATTAAATTTCATGTAAAATCTTGCTTTGGAACAAAGCCAATCGCAGATGATTTATAGTCATTCCAAAGATAGCACTTTTACACAATACTTCTCAGACATACTTTATTGGACGATTCAAATTAACTAAAATGTCTGCAATGGTCTGCCCTTTCGATTTCAGATTCTATAATTCAATTACGTTCCAATATTTCTACCTATCTTACCTAACCGATGATATTGAAAGAAGCACTTAGATACGTGTCATTCATGTGACGTGTTAAGTTTGAAATTTGCATTTTCCATGAACAGTTACCAAAAATAAAGAGTGTCTAAACGGCTGCAATATGTGAATTTTACTTTTTTTATTCAAACTAAATATTATCTTATATTAAAACTATTATTTTCCTCCTAAAATGCTTAAAATATATTTAGAAATTACGATAGACATTTGTATAACCCAAGATTTTGTATTTCATATTTAAAAGTTAAATATAACCAGTGTCTGTGGTGAGGAGTGTAAATATTTCGCAAAAACTACTTGATTTTTTTTGTCGACATGTTGCTTGTACCCTTAAAGTAAGACTACTTAAAATTTCGTTATGTGGATTAGAGGTAAGATATTTATTGAAATATTGCATTTCCGATAATTTTTTATTCCTTTTGTTAAAAAAATCTACCATATTTTTACGATTTCTTGAAATGCTTTATTTGGTTGCAGTTATTTAAAGTTCTTTACGTCTACAACTGATTGTTAGAAATATTTTTTTACAGCGTGCTAAAAATACAAGACCAACTGGATTCTGTAATGTTTTATGCAGAAACTTTCGAAATACAATAGAAAATATCGAATAACGTATCATTTTTATAGATTATTCTGTCTGCTTTATCCCAGAAATATGCAGTTATTCTGTCCATTTCTTTTTATTTCTAAGATATGCAAGCTATGAAAGAAGTTTCAATTCTCAAATCATATTTTGAACACGCGAATTATATCGTTTCCATAATGCCGACGCATTTTTATTCGGATTTATATGACCAAAAGTATTTTCACTTTATATTTTGAAAAGACGAGATTTATTTTTTTTTTCGAAAATATATTAGTACATTTCTTTTATATTTTCAACAGGGTATAAACTGCTTTTTTTCGTAATTATGCAAATACGTAGCACTTGTAGTTCTCTCTGTCTGTCCGCATATAACAGAGTAAAAACTACAAAACAGAGTCATTAGAAATTATAAATATATAATTGTTGCAAAAATTTTGTGCTGTCGTTTCAAATTTTATTAAAATCGGATATGTAGTTTAATTACAGGGACAATCAAAAGTATTTCGTTATATTACGGCCAAAGGGAAAAATAACTTAAAGTGCATTTTACTGTTACACTCTTTCGAACATAATAAAATTGATATGCATCGATGAAGTATATACTGAAATATAAATTCTGTACAATCATTGTTGGAAAGAATATTTGTTATTAATTTACAGGGATACAAAAAATTATTCAATTATATAATTTATCGGAAAACACTGTTTTGTTCACGTTTTAATATTAAACTATTTCACATTTTATGAAATTGATATGCGTTGCTGAGGTTTACTACAAATTACTTAATAGAAAGAAATAATATTTACAGGGATACACAAAAGATTTCGGATATTGTACTGTTTCCGAAATATTGTATACTATGACACCAAGATCTGAGCATTTGTAAAACTTTGTTATTGTAGGAAAGCCCCTCATTTGCTACGCTTGGAATACAATTTTCAACTTTTATTTTTTTGGGAGGAGGGGGGCAATACTTATATATATACGTATATACGTGTCACTAACAGACCGACGAACTTGCAGGAGGTGTAGGGGCACACAGACGATTCGGAATCGCATAGCAATGCAGGGTCCAAAATGCCCCAGTTGTGAATTATGACACAATGAAATGTTGCCACTGGGCTATTTTTTTCTAAATGCAGATTTCTTGATTAGCATCACTTTTTGCAAATGATAAAATTTGCCTTTTTAAGAAAAATATTAATTAAGTGCAAAATAAGGGGAATTTTAAAATTTCATAAAACTGGTGCCAATCAAGAAACATGAATTTTAAAATGTAGTCCTCTGACAACATTGGTTCAAAGAACAAGGGAAAAAGATCAGAAACAGTACCACATTAATGGGACATTTTATTGCAAGGTGTTGCAGAAGGGTGTCGAAATTACGACCAGAAGTTTGCAGTCAGGCGTGACAGTGACCCGCTGTTCCTTCAGTTGAAAGCCTTGAAAATGAATATTTGTAAAATAAATTTTAAACAGAAGTTCTCTTATACGTCCATTAAAAACATTTAAAATATATATATTTTCTAAAACACACCCAAAATACATATAAAAATATTTAATTGCTAAAAAGGACGTCCAAATGTTAATAAAATATATTAAAAGATCTTAATAATTTGACAAGTTTCGATTGAATTTACTCAATCATCATCAGAAAAACAAAATATACAAATAAACACAAAGATGGAAAATAAAAATAAACATTTGTTGTCATTTTCCATCTTTGTGTTTATTTGTATATTTTGTTTTTCTGATTATGATTGAGTAAATTCAATCGAAGCATGTCAAATTATTAATATTTTAATGTATTTTATTAAAATTTGACGTCCTTTTTAGCAATTAAATATTTTAATGTGTATTTTGGGTGTGTTTTAGAAAATATATTTTTTTGAAATGAATATTTGTAGGTACCGGGAAGATACGCAACACGCCAGGAATCTTCCAGCACGTAAAGAGTTCTATGCGGAGCCGCTGTCAAGCCTCTTTGATGACTTATGATCAGAATTTCAATCACATTCTGCAGTACAACATTTCAATAAAATCTTTTCTGTCCCTTTAATGAGTTGTTGCATCTGTTCCATTTCTCTGCTTTTTTGTAACAGTGTTGCCAGTCTACTTTTTAAATTCAGATTTCTTAATTGACACCAATTTTTTGAAATTGAAAAATTTCCCTTATTTTCGCCTTAATTACATGTATTTCATAAGGGGAATTTTACAATTAAAAAAAAAACTGGTGCCAATCAAGACATCTGAATTAAAAATGTAACCCGCTGACAACATTGCTTTGTTCAAAAACTCACAAATGTGGCATGCTTGGCCCTACATTGCTGTATGATTCCAAGTGGTCTTTTTTCTTCCCTACATCTACAAGGAATTTATCGGTCTGGTAGTGAAACACCCTGTATATATATTATATTTGAGTCCAACAAAATCCTTTGAGTTTATCTGACGAATTTATATATCAAACTTAACCAAATTTCTAAGTAGGAATGGCAAGTAGTAATATAATACAATAGTTGTTATATTAAAATATGCATTAAAGTAAAATAGAAGCCATGCTGAATTCTCAAAATAATAACAATCTAAAAGTTTTTATACGTAGATCATGGTCATATAAGAGAAATTTAAAATAAAAGAGTAATTAAGGGAAGGCACGACTTGCAGTCCCATTTTACTCTAACATTTTATGCTTATTTATTATATGCAATAAAATCGTGCCCATGGTGTTATATGTACTTTATATTTCAGTGTCTGATGAAATTGTGAAAGAAGTTAACACAAATTAAGGTTCCTGTCCCTGCAAGACACGTGCAAGTTAATGCTATTCCTACAAGAAGGTTATTTCCTAATAACTCATTTGCGTTTCGACATTTAATTTTTTTTTTTTTTTTTTTTGAATTTGATGGCTGAGGCCACCTTATATGCTCCTTTTTTACTTTTTCGATTTTAGTTTGCATATTTTAGAATGATACTTTCATTTTTGTAACCGGTTTTGAAAGTGAAAGTAACTTTATAAGTATGTATAAAAAGTTGAAAGGAGTTTTTTAGGTCTACTCAATATTTTAAATCTTGATATTAACTGACATAATTTTTTTTAATTATTGCTGTAAATTAACTATTCTGATAAAATTCATAACAATTTATTGTATTTTTTAAAACTTGTAATAAATAAATAAATAAAATATAAAAATTATATCCAACAAAAAGAACTTAAAAATATATTCACTTTTGAATATCCTTTATGTTGAGAAAATTATATTTTAGCAATGCAGATATTAAAATGGAAAAAGTAAAATAACAAAACTTTTTAATGCGAAACAAAGACTTATAAATAAGCAAAATAACCCTACAATCGCAAAAAAATAAAAATAAAAGCGAAATATTTGAGGATTTATCTAATATAAAATTTTCTTTGCTAATCGATTTATTTTTAGCTTTTCAATTATTTTTCAGTTTACAGCCAAACACAAAGAAAAAAGTATTTATAATATCTTGTAAGGTAAAATTTAATAACTTTCTCTTGAATGTTTTGATAACTTTTTGGTAATCTTTGATGATCGGAGCATGTTTTTAATAAATGAGATAATGTAGAATATAAGTTGTTTTTTTTTTAATATTTCAAAAAGAAGGTTACTGCGATCTGAATTATGAAAAGAGTAATGAATGTATGAAAAAAATTATATATAACAATTAAAGTAGAAAAACTTAACAGAAAAATATATATTCATTTCTGCTTTTCATTATTATATTTAATAAAATTCTAATAATTTTGAAAAATTCATCTGAAGTGACAAATATTTATTATTATTATTTTTTTTTTTTGTTTTTTTTAAAGGTTTATTGATGTTATTCGTTGTTATAAGATTATCTGTGCCGCGGAAAAAAAGACAATAATATAAAAAGGTTGAAAGATTAATTTTCTTTTAGACGAGAAAGAAAATATAAAAGTCCCCCCCTCTGTAGCGAAGTTCCTGCTACATATATATATTCCCCCCTTCAGAAAATCAGTACTTAACTTATTTTACTAGATTTCTACATTTTTATTAACTTCCCTTTTCTCTAGTAAACCCGTTAGTTTAAGTTAATTCTACATTTAATAGTTTATTTTTTCTCTTTCTTACTCACATTAATAGAATTTGAACTGTAGATGATAAAAACACAACTTCCTTCCTCGAGAGTCGTTTTGCTTTGTCAAACATCCGTCGGTTAGATAGAAACCGCATTCGTTAATAAAATAAAGAAAATACAGTATGCATGCAAACATTAAAACCAACGTTTAAACACACAATAGTATAATCATACGTATACGTTTCGCGAGTAACTGGGATTTGCTTCCTCAGTGATAAAATATTTAAAATCATCTCCACCCCTACTTTTATCAAGTCAGAAACCCAAATGACTGCAAACATAGAACCAAAATAACAACAAGTTTCAGTAACCAATAGAATTAAACCAGAAATGAAGTTTCGTGACATAACAAATCTAACCAGAACGTTGATATGTACGGTACGCTAGACATAGCATTAATCAAGGAGTTTTTTTTTACTTTATTGATATGGAGTGCTTCAAAAAGTCCAAATCAAGCGGAGCAGTGCAATTTTGGATAATCTTGGCTGAGGTAAAATTGAATTTATGACCCTCCTCCCAACAATGAGAAGCAATAGAGGATTTTTTCAACTCTTTTCTCTTAAAATAACCTATGTGTTCTGCTACTCTTATTTGGAGTTTACGTTTGGTCTGTCCAATGTAGGACAAACCACACTGACATTGTATATTGTAAATACCCCAAAAATCCAGAGGAGAAATTTGATCTTACTGAGAAAAAGTTAATTTATTGACTGGGTTGAATACCACTTTGAAATCATAATGCCTTAAAATATTTGCAACTTTAAAGCTAATGCTATGAAATTTATTATTTATTATTGTGTGTTTAAACGTTGGTTTTAATGTTTGTAGTTAATCACACAAGGTTTTATTGATTACAGTATGCATATTCAAAAATCTTTTTAGCCGTTATATTCTTGTAACATCTGCTCTCTACATGTAATACTCCACCACTTTCACCTTTTTAATTAACGCCTATCATTAGAAATAGTTTTTACTTTTCCTTTTCGTTTCTGTTGCCAGCTCCTTAAATCAGTGCAACGCACATCTGGGTAATGCAATTCTTTGTCAAAAAGTGCAACGTATGTAACTTATATCTAATGGCTGCTCTGTTCTCAGGCCTTAAGAATTTTAGTAATCCCAAAATGTAACAGCTTCTAGTTGAACATATTCATGCTTTCCAACCACAAAATGTTATTACACTTAAAATGCACTGTCTACTAATAACATTCGCCAAATCTGTGTATGGGAAAGTTCCCACCCTTTCTTTTTGCGATGAACAATATGAGTATTTTTAAGCCACTAGACTGTTAACCGCCGACTTGAAAACATGTAGCAAGCTGCAGCTGCAAAATCCGCCCCTGTGCGGGCGTTCAGGTCCTGACTCTCTCTCTTAAAATAAATTGAAGATTTTTTAATACTAAGTTTCATCTTTGAAGTTTTTTTCATGTGTGCGTATTTTTTTTTTTTTTTTGAAAAGTTTACCCGGGCTGGTGATCTATACCATACCCCCGTTGAAGGTGTTTGTGACATATATAATTAAAAAGAATTGGAAACAGTTTTAATAAAAATATTTCAGATAAATTACGATACTTAAATACAAATAGTTCAACAGATGTCATATGACGTCACAGATATCATATAAGCACCGGGTTTAGTGCGATATTTTTTCTCAGGACGATTTGGTGAAAACACCAGTTTTAAATATCAGTTATATATACATTTTTTAAAATTATTTTCTATTTTAAGATGAAAATAACAATAAATAAAAAAAATTAATTAAAAACTATCGAATAAAATAATTTATGTAATTAAATAAAATAAAAGCTAATAAGCATTTTATTGATAAATAAACAACCATAACCGCCCTACAATATCAGGAAATAAATGGCCATTTTGGCGAAAGTTAGGTACATCGGTGCACATAGCACATCTACAGGGTGAGTCATAAATATCGAAACAATAGGCTATCTCCTTAAATATTGCCCCTAGACCCATACTTCCAATTGCAAAGTTTCATAAAAAAGGCGAATTTTTTGATAAGATAAGTTGCAACTCCATGGGGGGTCTGTTTTAAAAAATACGAAAATTAAATTTTTATACGACCCCCAGAGGATAAAACATCTAATTAGAAAATTTTTCCTTATTCATTCCTGAACTGAACAAAAAAAATTTCATCTTGATATCTTCAAAACTCAGAGAGTTATGACAATTTTAATAAATCGTGAGGTTTCAAGGGATCAGACACAAATTGAAATGCGTGTAATTGAAGAAAAAATGTTGCTGTAATGGGTCCTGGAAACATTTATTTTATTTATTTATTTATAAAGTTGGAAATTTGAATGTTTTGTGATGGTTAACCATATAATTTGTAAGCATTATCACATCATAAAACTTCTTAATTTTTTTTCAAAAAAAAAAAAAAAAAAAAAAAAAAAAAAAAAATGAGTAAATTAAAATTGTTATAACTCAAAATATTATTTGTCGCGTTGAATTTTTTTTCTTTTGATTAAACGAAAATGTCTAATTTTCAATTTTAATTCAGCATTTTAAATAATATGTATTTTTTTAAGTATTTAAAATAGCAATATTAAAAAAAAGTAATTTTTGTAAACAAATCATATTTTTAAAAGTAAATTTTTTGAGCTGAAAAGTTACTGTAACCGACGATTGTTGAAGAATGTCAGTTTAAAAATGAGAAATACTGAAATAAAAACATTTGATGCAGTAAAGTGCATTTAGTTCAAAGATGGGCTCCTAACGTTTAAATGCTGTATATCTATAGTTTCGATTTCAGATTTTGTTTAAGTTTTCCATTTTCACCTTCTTTAATTACTGTTTAAATGCGTCAGTTGATTTAAACTTTATTTTTTTATCACGTCGATTTCAAATGTTTTCATTGTGCTGTGACTCACAGGCAGACATTTCATAAAAACATGTTTTTCGGTTCTCTGAGCCCTAAAACGTGTGAATCCATCGAAAACTGGAATTCAAAATTTTCATGAATCCAATACTTTCTTCTTGTAAAAATATAAGAAAGCAAAAATAGGATTAAAACCTTCATAAATTTTGAAAATGAATACAGCAAAACCTCTAAATAACGGACACCTTAGGAACGCAGAAATTGTCCGCTTTTGGGACGTGTTCGCTATTGGAAAAATCAAAGATGTTCAAAAAGTGCTAAGAAACGTTTAACATTTTATTTATTAACTTTTATGTGTCCTAAAACCTCTTTTATATGATTAATCAGAAATTAAAATTATTTTTTAAGCAATGGGGCTAAATAAAACTGTACACACCTTTACCCACTGTTCATTACATGCTTGTGAAAAAACCCTGTTACAAAAGTTAACTTTTGCTTGCGATTACATGTAATTTGTTTTCAAAATGACATTATTGGACATTATAGAGTTCCGGTCGGGGAGGGGGATTGCACTTTTTGGCTGTTAAAAGCATAAAATCTCAATTTTCCGAGGGGATATTTCAATGCTCTGGAAGATGTCCCTTCTTGGCAACCCCTTCAATTCAACTCTGAACGTGGGGGAGATTTTCCCCAGCTTATTTATCACAAAATTCCCTGATAAATTTAGAGGCCTTTTTACTTTTTTTCATTTTTTTCTCCTTAAAAAATACTTTTTCATCCTTTATCGCCTTAAATAGTGTCCACTATTCGGAATGTTCGTTATTCAGAGGCCAAACATACACAAATTTAGGTTTTGAGAATGGGGATTGGAAAATAGTCCGTTAAACAGAGGTGCCTGCTATTCGCGAGTGTCCGTTATAGTGGTTTAACTGTAGTATAAAGTAGATTTTTAAAAATATTTCTATGTAATTTATTAAAATGCATTTCCATTGATTCCGCTAATAGAAGAGTCATTTTCGCTATTACTATATTTACTAAACTTATTGCCTGCGCCAATAAGTTTTTAAGACACTTTTAATGAGAGTTTAATTAATATCACTTAATTTGATAATACTTTTAATAAGTGTTTAATAAGACGATCCGTTCAATGAGTCGTGCCAGTTACGAAGTTGGCGGCAAGGTCGAAATATTGGAGACATCTAGCATATTTCATCGAAATTTAAAGCAAAAACCTATACGCTTTTATTTTATATCTAAACGTTTAAGTGTTGTCTTGGATCGACATTTAACAGTACGTAAATTTATGGTCGATCCCTTAATTGTACTTCAAATGAACTGATTTTGCTGCGCTCAGAGGCATGCTTAAGTGGTGTAAGTCAGGAATTTTGGAAAATTTTGGATATTAATATCTTTCGGGGATTTGCAGATATCGAGATGAATTTTTTTTTTTCAATTCAGGAAGGGATAAAGAAATTTTTTCTAATTGGAAGTTTTATCCTCTGGGGGCCGTATAAAAATTTAATTTTCGTATTTTTTAAAACAGACCCCCCCATGGAGTTTCAACTTATCTTATCAAAAAATTCATCCTTTTTTATGAATTTTTGCAATTGGAAGTATGGGTCTAGGGGCAATATTTAAGGAGATAGCCTATTGTTTCGATATTTATGACTCACCCTGTATAATTACGGAAGTTTAATTGCTAATATATTGCTTAAAATTTAAATTAAATTAATTCATTTTAAATAGAAGATATTACCAGAATAATTAAATTTTAGAATTTTTTTTAATGTTAGTACAACAGTATTTATCTTGAATTTGAACATATACTTGTAAATATAGATTCGCTACTTTTATATCATGCAATATTAAATTGAAAATAAAATTGTTTATTTGGATCATCTAGTATTATAAAGAACAATAAAATATTTTTGAGTCTTACATTATTTTTTATTGGAAATTGGTGATATTTGTATGGATTTTCATATGTGAATAATATACATGTAATCTAAATCAAAAACATGCGAATGGGTGACCCTCAAATCAACTGACGGTGGTAATACCTCACCAATAAATTTCACTTTCACTAAAATTTTTATACGTTTATTTATTACCACTATTTAATTTTTTACCCTGTCAGAAAAATTAAAATAAATGCTCTTACAAATGCAGTTTCCTTAAAAGGTGAATCTAGCTTTACTATTTTTTTTCATATTTTCATATTTTTTTATAATTTCATATTTTTTTTTCAAAAAAGCTTTTTTGATAGCTTTCATTACAAAAAGTAAAAAGCTACCTATTACAGCCGTCCGGAGGAAAGCACTTCCAGAAAATTTTGGTATATTTTCACCGATCATGACCCCCAAACCCACAAACCACCCTTCATTCAAATATTGACATATATATATATACAGAGTATCCCAAAAGGTTGTTTACAAACTTAACATGCTGGTCTGTCATATCATGATGAACAATATTAAATAGGAAACTAAGGGTCCCAAACGTCTTCCAAAGGAGATATGCGCCATTAAAGTTTGGAGTCCAAAAATTCAAATGATCATAAAAAACAGAAAAATTGGTCGATTCGTTTGCGGTTTTCACTAAAACTATTCTTTATGTCAGTATTTTCTTGAAAATAAATTATAAAGATAAATTTCAAAAAATGTCGATAGAGGGCGCTTTAGATTTTGGAGTAACGATAAACTAGTTTTTGCCATTATTTTTTGCATCTCATTAAATTTTTTTAGAAGCTTAGACATAAACTTAAATTTTGAGCTCAAAATCTAAATCGTTGGAAGGGGTTAAATAGCGCAAACTGAATTGCGGGAGGAGGTTCAAACTTCAAATGATTATAAAAAACTGAAAAATTGGTCAATTGATTTGCGATTTTCGCTAAAATTATTCTTTATGTCAGTTTTATCTTGAATTTATAAAGATAAAATTAAAAAAAATGCCGATAGAGGGCGCTTTAAACTTTGGAGTAACGTACAACTATTTTTTTTTCGTTATTTCTTGCATCTCATAAATTTTTTTTAGAATCTTAGACATAAACTTAAATTTTGAGATGAAAATCTGAATCGTTGGGAGTGCGAAAGTAGCGCAAACTGAACTGTGTTCAATGAGGGTGGGGAGGTTCAAATTTCAAATGATTATAAAAAACGGAAAAATTGGTCGGTTTTCGCTAAAACTATTCTTTATATCAATATTTTCTTGAAAATAAATTTTACAGATATCTTTCAAAAAATTCCGTCTGAGGGCGCCTTAAACTTTATAGTAAGCAACAACTTTTTTTAACCGTTATTTTTTGTAACTAATAAAATGCTTGTAAAAGTTCAAACTTAAATTTTGTGGTCAAAATCTGCATCGTTGTGAGTAATTAAGCGTCTAAAAATTGAACTGCGTTCGAGGGGTGGGGAAAGTAACATTTCAACTCCTGAACACAGTTTGCGGTTCTTAACCCCTCCTATCGATTTAGATTTTGAGCACAAAATTTAAGTCTAAACTTTTGCAAACATTTAATTAGACAATTAAAAAAAAAAAAAATTAAAAATAATTGTTGGTTATTCTAGAGTTTAAGGCGCCCTCTAACGGATTTTTTAAAACTTATCTTTAAAATTTATTTTCAAGGAAATATTGACATAAAGAATAATTTTAGCGAAAACCGACCAATTTTTCCGTTTTTTATAATTATTTGAAATTTGAACCTCCCCACCCTCATGGAACACAGTTCAGTTTGCGCTACTTTACCACTCCCAACGATTCAGATTTTCATCTCAAAATTTAAGTTTATGTCTAAGATTCTAAAAAAAAATTATGAGATGCAAAAAATAACGGAAAAAATAGTTGTACGTTACTCCAAAGTCTAAAGCGCCCTCTATCGTCATTTTTTGAATTTTATCTTTATGAATTATTTTCAAGATAATACTGACATAAAGAATAATTTTAGTGAAAATCGCAAATCAATTGATCAATTTTTCTGTTTTTAATAATCATTTGAAATTTGAACCTCCCCCCGCAATTCAGTTTGCGCTACTTAACCACTTCCAACGATTTAGATTTTGAGCTCAAAGTTTAAGTTTATATCTAAGCTTCTAAAAAAAATTAATGAGATGCAAAAAATAATGGTAAAAACTAGTTTATCGTTACTCCAAAGTCTAAAGCGCCCTCTATCGACATTTTTTAAATTTATCTTTATAATTTTTTTTCATGAAAATACTGACATAAAGAATAGATTTAGTGAAAACCGCAAACGAATCGACCAATTTTTCTGTTTTTTATAATCATTTGAATTTTTGGACCCTAAACTTTAATGGCGCATATCTCCTTTGGAAGACGTTTGGGACCCTTAGTTTCCTATTTAATATTGTTCATCATGATATGAGAGACCAGCATGTTAAGTTTGTAAACGACCTTTTGGGACACCCTGTATATATAAACATATATATATATACAGAGTGATTCTAAATTTTTTTCACAATAAAAGAGGGGTGATAGTACACATCAAGACAAACAATATTAAATAGGAGACCAGGGGTCCCAAGCGTTTTCCAAAGGAGATAGCCGCCATTAAAGTTTAGGGACCAAAATTTCAAATAAACATAAAAAAAGAAAAATCGGTCGATTGATTTGCAGTTTTCAGTAAAATTATCCTTTATGTCGGCATTTTCTTGAAATTAAATTATAAAGATAAATTTCCAAAAATGCCGATAGAGGGCGCTTTAGACTTTGGAGCAACGAACAACTATTTTTTGCCAGTATTTTTTGCATCTCATAAATGTTTTCGTAAGCTTAGACTCAAACTTAAATTTTGAGCTCAAAATCTGAATAGTGGGGGGTGCTTAAGTAGCACAAACTGAGCGGTGTTCAGAGGGTTCAAATTTCAAATGATTATAAAAAACGGAAAAATTGGTCGATTGACTTGCGGTTTTCAATAAAACTATTCTTTATATTGGTATTTTTTTTTAAATAAATTATAAAGATAAATTTCAAAAAATGTCGATAGAGGTCTTTAGACTTTGAGTAACGAACAACTATTTTTTGCCATTATATTTGCATCCCATTAAATGGTTTCGGAAGCTTAGACTTAAATTTTGAGCTCAAAATCTGAATAGTAGGGAATGGTTAAATAGCACAAACGAACTGTGTTTATGGGGGGGGAGGTTCAAATTTAAAATAATTATAGAAAATGGAAAAATTGGTCGATTCGTTTGCGGTTTAAAATAAAACTATTCTGTAAGCCAGTATCTTCTTGAAAATAAATTTTAAAGATAAATTTAAAAAAAATTCCGTTAGAGGGCGCCTTAAACTTCAGATTTACCAACAATTAATTTTAACCATTATTTTTTGGTTCTAATTAAATGCAAAAGCTTATTAAATGTTTTCGGAATCTTAGATTTAAACTTAAATTTTGAGCTCAACTACTCAATCGTTGGAAGGGGTTAAGAAGCGCAAACTGAAGTGTTATCAGGAGTTGAAATTTAACCCTTCCCCCTCCTCGAACACTATTCAATTTTTCGCTACTTAAACACTTCCAACGTTTCAGAAATTGAGCCTACAATTTAAGTCTATGCATTTGAAAGCATTTAATGAGATTTTAAAAAATAACGGTTAAAAATAGTTGTACGCTACTCCAAAGCGTAAGGCGCCCTCTATCGGCATTTTGTGAAATTTATCTTTAAAATTTATTTTTAAGAAAATGCTGATTTAGAAATTAGTTTTAGCTTAAACCGCAAACGAATCGACCAATTTTTGTGTTTTTTATAATCATTTGAAATTTTAACCCTCTGAACATAGTTCAGTTTGTCTACTTAACCACTCCCAACTATTCAGATTTTGAGCTCAAAATTTAAGTTTCAGTCTAAGCTTACGAAAGCATTTAATAAGATGCAAAAAATAACACCAAAAAAGAGTTCTTCATTACTCTATAGTCTAAAGCGCCCTCTATCAGCCTTTTTTTAAATTTATCTTTATAATTTATTTTCACGAAAATACCTACATAAAGAATAGTTTTAGTGAAAACCGCAGATCAATCGACAAATCTTTCTGTTTTTTATAATCATTTGAAATTTAAACCTTCTGAACACAGCTTAGTTTGTGCTACTTAAGCACTCCCCACTATTCAGATTTTGAGCTCAAATTGAGTCTAAGCTTACGAAAACATTTAATGAGATGCAAAAAATACCGGTAAAAAATAGTTGTTCGCTGCTCCAAAGTCTAAAGCGCCCTCTATCGGCATTTTTTTGAAATTTATCTTTATGATTTAATTTCAATAAAATACCGACATAAAGAATAATTTTACTGAAAACCGGAAATCAATCGACCGATTTTTCCGTTTTTTATGTTTATTTGAAATTTCGGTCCCTAAACTTTAATGGCGGCTATCTCCTTTGGAAAGCGTTTGGGACCCCTGATCTCCTCTTTAATATTGTTTGTCTTGATGTGTACTATCACCCCTCTTTTATTGTAAAAAAAAAAATTAGAATCACCCTGTATATATATATATATGTCTGATTTTGTCATGCTGTAACTAACATATTTATGAACCGATTTGAATGAAACTTGGTATGCACATAGTACATACAAATGTCTCGACCGAATTCGCTGGCCAGCATCATCCTCCGTCTTGTTTCAAAATGGCAACCATTTAAAAAAAATTAAAAAGTTTAAAATTTAAAATAAAAATAAAAAAAGTTAAAAGTTGAAAAATATTTTTCTTTAATCTATTAGAAATTACAACAACAAAACAAGAACACTTTTTATTTTGTCTATATCTTAAAAAATGATTGAGTTACAGCACTTTGAGTTTTTCTTATGGCTGACATTTTGAAACGATCTGATTTTTGTCACGTGATAACACGCGTATTTATGAATATATTTCGATGAACTTGGTGTGTACATAGTACGTAATGAGGATTGGACCGAGTTCGTTAGCCAGCTCCATCCGCCATCTTGTTTCAAAATGGCAACCATTTAATTCTTTTTAAAAAATTTAAAATTTAAAATTAGGTACAAAAAAGTGAGAAATTTAAAAAGATTTTTCTTTTATGCATTTAACCTTGATACAAAGATTCCAGAGCATTTTTTGTTTCGTTTGTATCTTAAAAAATGGCTTAGTTATAGAACTTTTAATTTCTAGGGTTGCTCACATTTTGAAATGATCTGATTTTCGTCACGAGATAACACGCGTATTTAAAAACCGTTTTGCATGAAACTTGGTAGTACATAGTACATACCGATGTCTGGACCGAGTTCGTTGGCCAGTTCCATCCGCCATCTTGTTTCCAAATGGCGGAATATTATTATTTTTTTTTATTTTAATTTTATAATTAGGTGCAAAAAAGTAAGAAATTGAAAAAGATTTTTCTTTTGTGTGTTTGACCTTCATACAAAGATTCCAGATAATTTTTTTATTCATATGTATCTTGAAAAATAATTGAGTTATAGCACTTTCAATTTCCAGAGTCGTTGACATTATGCAACGGTCTGAAATTTGTCACCTAATAACACGCTTATTTATGAATAGATTTGGATGTAACTTGGTGTATACATAGTACATAATAAGGCCTGGACCGAGTTCAGAGCAACTTCATCTACCATCTTGTTTCAAAATGGCGGCCATTTAAGTTTGTCAAAAATCTTTTAAATGTATAATGATGTACAAACAAAAAATTAGAGATTGAAAAAGGGTTCTTTCTAAAGTATTTATCTTAATAATGAATTCCGGAGTATTTTTTGCTTTGTCTTTATCTTAAAAAAACGCCTGAGATATAGCAGTTTTAATTTATAATGTGGGTGACTTTTTTAAATCATTATTTTAAATCAATTTGCCCGCTGCAGCACTCGTATATATAAATCGATTTCGATATGAGTGTGCATGTGAATATGAATTAAGATTTTGAAAAAGCTCATTTAGTTTGTTTTATCCATCATGTTGCTTTAAAATGGCGTACACTTCAATATATCGTGGAATTTGACGACTGTCTAAAACGCTGAAAATAAAACCAGGTTGAATAAAATATGACTAATTTCTAAAAATTCCTATTAATATTCAGTATTGACAGAAACTAGTATTCAATCTTATAAAACCGGGTGCCACTAATTTGAGCTTCGTATGTTTGAATAACATTTCTTAGTTTAAAATAAATAAATAAATAAAAAATAAGTATATGAAAGCTATCTCTTCCTCCCGGCATTGCCGGAAGGACTTTTTCTGTTTTTTTTTCTTTGTGGTTATTTGTTAAGTCAGATTGCCTAAGATTAATAAGTTTGAATTTATAAATTAATAAATAGTTCAGAATTTCTTTCCGACTAATATTCTATAATGAAATTATATCTTCATCATTAAATAAATAGAATAAAAATATCTCCATAACATAAACTTAGTAAATATCTAATCGAACTAGAGCATTAATCATTGAGAATTTGAGAATAAAAAGCATGCTGTAAGAAGCAAAACCTTTGGAGACTTCTATTTTTAAATCCTGGCATAAGGCTAATTTAAAGTATAGCTTTAAATAATTTGCTAATGTTAATTTAGATGGATGGTATTATTCAAAGAGAATGGTTTGTGTGTTGTGCAATGGACAATTAAATTTCTATGTAATTAAAAAAATAGTTTTTCATTTTAAAAACAATTTTCACAGTACCCTGTACCTCAAAAAGCCGAGTGAAATCTTATATTATTTATAAAGATATAAAGGTATAAATGTTTATTTTAAAAAAATAATTCAATTTGTTTTTTAATTATAACAAGAATTATTTTGAACGGTAGCGTATGCTGTATTGCATTGCAGAATAATGCAAGATTGTAAACATAATTTAGCTAAACAACAAAATTTGACACTAATATTTTATGCATAAAACACATTTATAGAATTTTACCGTCAATAAAAATTCCAACAAAATCTATTTGATAGATTTTGCACAATTACAATGCAAGATATATCAATTCATTTCAAATTAATTTAAACTGCGAAATAAAATAGTTACATACTAAAAAAATTTATTGACAACTAATTTTCCCCCAATAATAACAGCAAAACAACGTGAAAATGGCAATAAACTAAAAGTAAATTGAATTTTTTCAAAGAAAATAAAAGAAATTATTAAAACATTACGTAATATATTTATTTATTTAATACAGTATATTGAAAATATAATTTACAAATCATGCAACATAAACATTCTTCCCGAATTAAGTTTTAAATAAATATGTATTATAAATAATAAACGAAATAAAATGAAAATTCTATAACATTTATGAAAAACAACTGAAATTTTATTTAAATAAATTATTTCTTTCGTATAATTTTGCAAATTTACCAAATGTAAAATATCATGTCTCGTACTTTTAAAAATTTAAACAGTACCATAATTTAATCTTATTTATCATAATGTACTGAAAATGGCCATTAGTAGTCTACGGAAATAGTTCATCATTGTGCGCGCGGCAGCGCGCTACAATAATGTGATTGAGCGATGGTGCACACGGATTTTTCAATTTTTCTTTTTGCAATAACTAACTAAATACTTATCCAATTTTGATGATTTTTTTTTTAAATGTTCGTCTGACCAAGAAGCACAACATAGCACAAAAATTATTTTTTTTATGGCATACTGTAGGTGTACTGTAGAGTATTCTGAAAATCGGACAAAAATTTTGTGTCACAGCACTTTTCTCGAAAACTACTAAAGATAAAAACTTAATTTTTTTTTTAAACAAAAGACAAACTTTTTATCCCGGGGTAGTCATCGAGAAAATGTTATTTCGCTGGGCGGTTTTTCTGAAATTGCGTATTTTCCAAACTTGTTCATAAATGGGTATATCTAACGTTCTATTGCAGATAGAATGTTGCGGTAAAGTTTATTTTAAAGATTTTGCGATGCTAATTAATCCTGCAAAAATTCATAGCTTTACGTTAAACAGTTTTTTTACAAGATGAAATAAAAGAATGGCAGTCATCAATCTAAGGTACTTGTGATCATCGGAGAGAAAAACCAGTTACACCATTCGATTAAGCATAAAAAAATACAGAATGCTTTTTTTTCTTTTATTTTTAACTTAATTTTTTAACGAATTGTGAATTTTTTTGAAATTTTTGACATGCTGATTTTTGTCATATTTTAATGAATCATTTACTGAATAATTATGCACGGTGTCTAGCCCTGGTGGCTGTCAAATTTGATTTTTAATTTCAAATTAGGCAATTTTTTGCACCATGCCAAATTTATATTTTATCCATTTTTTTCATTTATTTATATTTTGTTTTTAGCACAATGGCATCAATGGCAAAAATGCCTGGCATACCTGTCAAATATTGGGGCCCTGTACTTTAACAAAGTGTATTTACTATAAGTATATACCGTATTTATTCTAATAGAATGCGCCCTCTAATAGAGCGCGTCTTCTAATAAAGTGCGCACCTTGGTGCTGATTGAAAAAATAAATATACGGAAACGATATAGTAGATAAGTAGAAAACGATTACTTAAATGCATTATCGAGGATTCTCATCGATCAAAATAGAGTTATTCTATCAAAGCGATGGAGTGGCGATGCAGCAAAAGTTTCAAATTTTGAACAATGTACCACTCCTGTAAACTATAGCGCCAAGGATATGCACACTGTTAAAAATCTGCTGCATTTTGCTGCAACGCACTCCTCTGCTTGTATAGAAAACGGTTACTTGGCCGTGAAATGGCGCTTTCTCATTGGTTGGAATAGAGATATTATATACAAGTGGTGGAGGGCGTTGCAGCAAAATGCAGCAGATTTTTAACAGTGCACTGTTAAAAATTTGACCCATTTGTTGCAGAGTCACTCCACAGCTTTTATAGAATGTCTCTTTATGGCCAATGAGAATGCTCCATAACGCAGTAAAGCAATCGTTTCCTATAAAAGCGGTGGAGTACGTTTTTAATAAGTCCGTAATAAATACGGATTAAGAAAACAAAGAAGCTTGGTTTTTGTATCAAACTTTATTCTTGCATAAAAAAAGTTCCTGTTTTTGGCAAAAATAATGGATATTTGAATGAAAAATCTATTCTTTGAAAGAATTTATTATTTTATTCACTTTAGTAAAAAACTGATTTTTTTTTTTTTTTTTTTTTTTTTTTTGAAAACCACCGTAGAATTTTGGTATAGAAAAACCTGTTTAAAAATTTTTTTTTTAATTTGTAACACCAGAGTATTAGAGTATGTAGCCTTTTTTAATTTCAGTACAAATAAGATTTTGTTTTCTATATATAAAATACAAAACAAGTTGTGCAGTATCCCTATGGAATATGGAAAAATAGAAGGACTAGTGAAAAATGCTCCAAGGAGCAGTGCAAAAGCAGAATATGATTTTAATTGAGCATTAAAAAGTAATGGACAAGTGCTTCTGTTAATTACTGAGCATGAGGAAGAATAAGGGATCCCTTCTTGGCTACAACTCACTTCAATGCCAACTTTGAAAAAATCATATTTGCGCTTTTTTCGTGAAAACAAATCAGTCGCAGTTACTATAAAAATGTATAGTGTAAAGACGTAACCATTAAAGATGCAGCTTAATTAGACATAAATGTAAAGGAAGGCGACATAATGCCAGATACCTAGTTCCTGCAGGTATCACATTCATGCACTGCCACCAAGCATACCCTAAGTGTATAATTGCACAGAAAATTGATTTGTAGTATAGTGCAGAGTGAACAGTGCAGTTAACATCAGAGATGTAGTACAGGCTATACGCCGCACACCTTCTGGACTTTTTAATAGAACACCATATACCCTCTGTTTTTCAAGAAAGCTTATAGTATACACATTCTAGAATATCCCTCTGCTTAGAGCATATATCTTATGTTATTTTTATGACTACACCCCTGGTTAACATCTAAAGCACGGTGGAAAATTCTACTGAAGAACCGCAAATTTCTTTTATATGGAAAAAGCGCAAATATGATTTTTTCAAAGTTGACATTGAAGTGAGTTGTAGCCAAGAAGGGATCCCTTATCCTTCCTCATGCTCAGTAATTAACAGAAGCACTTGTCCATTACTTTTTAATGCTCAATTAAAATCATATTCTGCTTTTGCACTGCTCCTTGGAGCATTTTTCACTAGTAACACATATCGTTAACTAAAATTAGAGAATTATCTACTATTTGAACAACAATCATCAAAGAGCAGTATAATCTCAGAAAATTAGCTTACCACATATATCATAAGTATGATTTATGCAACGATAACAATAAGGATTATTCCAAATAGCTCGAAGCATAATCTTATTTGGAATATATTACCGTTAAAGTTTGTTTGAAGAGACCACATAAACTATTTTTAGCCCGCAATTTATTAAAACCTTTTTAGTTGGATATGATCTATTCTGACTTTAATACATGAATGTTTTGATTTTTTCATCTGTACCTATAACAGGGACTTTTAGTAATTTAAAATTATCTAGTTTTATACTAATTTATAAATGTGAACATATTACGAATGTATAAAATAGTAATAAGATATTGAAAAAACATCGTAAATTTTGTCATTCATTTAGTACATTTTGTAACTATTCTAATACTAGAATATTTCTTACTCCTTTCTTTATTACTTTTTTGTTTTTAGCACGCCACTTTTCGAAATGACACGAATTTCGGTTTTAAAAATTCCTAATATTATGTTTATGCATTTTCATCAAAATACATCCGGTAATTAACAATCTAGAGCAGGCCTGTCCAACCTTTTAATAAGCAGGGGCGCATCTCAGTTTTTGGCAAACCGTGAAGGGCGCCATTATTAACATGGCTCAAAACACGCAACAAAATTATCTACGGGTACTAATACCGATGCATATATACAAATTTATTTAGCTATAGAACACATAAGGCCCCTAAGGATGTGAAACATTACCATATAGAAAATCTCTTCGAAATAACTATAAATCGTTGTAAATTTTGAATTATATGTTTTTCTTCGAGGGGTATATAAAAAAAATATTTGAAGGAGCCAGAAAACTAAATCTCGCCTATTTGTTAAGATAAAAATCGTATATTAAAATAAAATGGTAACCAGTGATATTGTTAGATTTCTTGGGAACGCAAAAACATAGATTTATTTTGAAAGTGTAAATTTGCCGGTATGAAAAGTAAAGAAACAAAGACGGGTATTATATAGTGATCAATCTAAGGGAGGTTCTAAAGAGACCGTGGAAGAGAATGGAAATAATTTCGCATGATTTTATAAATAAAAAGAAAATTACCTAAAATTTCAAAGTTCTGAGAAAGAAAATGGCAAGCCCTTTCTCGTCTTTAAAACAGATAATGGGCCAGCGAAACAACGATAATTTTTTATGAGTGAAATACATTTGAATAGGTTTTAAAAATAGCTCAAGCAAATAGAAAGGATTTTTAATAAAGCTTGCTTTAAAAAAAGAATTTTATTCTGAGAAAATGCTAGTAACGTGCAATCTTCAAAAGGGCGCCAAGAAAACTTGCAAAGGGCGCCATGGCGCCCGCGGGCGCCGGGTTGGACAGCCCTGATCTAGAGTGAGGCATTTCTTGTTATACTAGAAATAATTAAGCTTATTGCTTTTTCTTAATACACATACTCATATATATATGTATATATATATATATATATATAGATATAGATATAGATATATATACATATAAAAGTATATTAATAAAGATATGTTTACACTGACTGTGCATTACATCTATGTTCAATGACTAGAAAAATCTACGGGAATATGAGGCTGAATATTGCTGACACACCCGAAACCGAGTACTTTAAATTTCTAATAATTAGATTAGTCGTTAATTAAAAATCACAACCCACTTTCATCAAAATGTGCGCCTGTTTCATCCACATACAAAGAAAGCTCTTGCACATATTGGGTTCAAATCCTCTTATGCATACGAAGGTAGCGAAAGCCGTTTTTCGACATTGTTTTTCTTTTTTCCATTTTATTTGTTTTAACCCAATTCGGTCAAACCATTCGGTGCAGTTATAAAATTGAAAGATACATTCAAAAATATCGTTTTCATATGTACCAAATGTGAAAATCATTTTCAAAAACATAGCAGTTAACTCTTTGAAAAAAAAAATAGTGACACATTTTTCTCCCTTTTCCAATGTGTCGTTTGTCTAACGTCTCTGCCATCTTTCATAGTAAATTTTATTCAATGCAACCCATGTATAGTAAACATTAATATTTTCGAATGCATGCATGACTCCAATTATTTTTAAAAGGTTTTGAAACTCAAATGGAATGTTTGTTACATACCAAAAACTTACTTTATAAAAATATCTGCTAAGTTTCCAAAAATATCAAATGGGGAAAGTGTGCAATTTTTCATCACATTTGCATACATCTATGAAATAGTTAAACTAAATTTTATTCCATAATATAATAATAAATTTTAAAATACGAGGCAGAGATTGAAAATAAGTTTCCTCTGGTGACTGGACAAATGTATGTATGAAGACAAAAAACATAATGAAACATTAAAGATAGGACATAACTTAGTTTTTCTGCACAACAACTACGTAATTTGAAATATTTGTCATACACCTTTGCAAGCTTTAAAAAATCCTGTAAGAAAAATTCAGGGCACTGCATACGAATGAAGCGTTTAATGGCTTGGTTGACTTCAGCATTGCACCCAAAGCTGTAGACAAGGATTGCGTTCGTCTGTAGGACCGTGCACATTCGCCAAGGTTCGGTCTGTCTAAGGCTACAAGCACAAACAAATACATTTTGCGGTTAGAAGCAGTGTTGTAGTCGTAAAAAAAGCAGACAGTATATAATATAAGTAGAGGGTATGAGCTATATCATAAATGATCTTAGATAGGATATACGCTAATGTTTTATTTGAGAAACAGAGGGTATACGGAACTTCTTAAAAATCCAGAGGGTATACGGCGTATACACTCCGCTACATTTCTGGTTAGAAGTCGGTGTGTTTTATGTTCGCAGGCGGCGCGCTTCATGTTAATGACTTTTCCAGTTCAACTTCAATCTAATTGTAGGACAGGAATATTTGGGAATATACAGGAATGTCAAGTAGGGTCGATCTGCTTATCTCCCGATTCTTTTGTTCATTCCCACAATGTCTGTTATGAGGAAACCACAAAAGGGTCCTATACAAAAGGTTTCCACACTTTTTCCAAGAATTCAGTTGACCGGGAGAAAATACGCATGCGTTGCTGCTTAACATTTACTAACGTCCTCACTGAATTGCCGCACCACCTCCGCACTGTTACTTACCCATCATTCGTAGCATAGGGTAAGTCTTGCAATCGTTTTGAAAATCGAAAAAAATTAACGGATTTACACGTTTCAGATATTGGAGACGTAAAAACATATTAAAAAAAATTGCCGTCCGTCCATCTGTGTGTCTGTCTGTCTCTCTGTAATCGCTCTATCTGCCGAACAAATTGAGATACAATCTTGAAATTTTGTATGTACTTAATATGTAAGAATGGAAAGAAGCCTATTTAATATCAGCAACCTCGATTTTCCGAAACTATTTTTTCGGACTCTCAAAAAATTAGTTTTGATAAAAGGTACATAAAATTTTTCGAATTTTTTTATTTTGAGGAGTGAACGTAAAAGGCATTAAAATAACACAAATATTGCATAAAGAATAAAGTCGATCAGATTATAAGTTGCCGAGATATTTGTAATCCTGTTTTTCACATTCTTCGATTTTTCATGACCCTGTATTTCATTCAAATTTCAATTCAAAAATATATTTTAATTGGAAATCAGACGCTTAATCAGGCGCAGTAAATTTTTAGTCATTATTATTTTTTGGAGTTATAAGGAAGTTTCCTTTACGCAATTCGACACTGCTTGAATAGTTTGACATTTTATATAATTTGTGAAAATTGTTTCATCATAAATTCAGTAATAGAGCATTAATACATGTTAAAAATATTTAAATATACGATAACATTTTATTTTGGATATCCTATGCATTTTGTAAATAGTTTACACATGTTTAATTTTTATATTTTATATTATGCATATCTATGATGGTTAAGTATTACGGTTACCAACGACTAGTTTCTTTCGATATCACGTCTGTCCACTGCCCCCTCTACAATGCCTATTCACTGAGCAGACGACAAGCGTGAAACGTCATGAAGTAGAGGCGAAATCACTAACCCAATTGGTTCCACAATTCCCACGAAGCTCAGAATGCGATCGTTGTCAGGGAAACAGCCTCCACTACGTCACAAGCGAGAAGGCATTGTAGAGGAGGCAGTGGTCTGTCTCATAGGCATCCACGTGGCCGTTATGGATTTCTACTGCCGATATTCCACATGTCTATTCACAACGGACAACCACTCTAATTTCCTCCTTTGTCCACGATATCCCAAAACACATATGCTTTCAATATCTACCCGGACCAGAAAGATGCATAGCCCTGATTTTTTTTCTTCTTCGGGGGCTTTTTGAAGTTTTTAAAGGGGCATGAAAAACATCTCAAATCTCATGGCACGTAGTAGAAAAATAAAGTTGCGTCTTATCTTTATTTTTTTATTATATTTTTGTCCTCCATGCACAGCTCTGCCCATAATCGCAAGGGGAAACGAATTTTTAAACTCTATCCTCGTATATTCATAATACATGCTTGATAAAAAATGTTCTTTCTAGAACTTCACAAAAAGCAGGCTTTCCATAAAAGCCATTATTTTCTAAAGTTACATCCCAACCTTTTTGTTAATAATATAACATTTTAAAATATGCAGAAAATTGCACCTGGATGTCAATGTGGAGGGGAAACTTTCTGACATTTATAAATGGAGAGAATTGAAGTCATTTCTTTCATAGTTTTAGAATTTCAGGTTTGAACTTTTTAAATAAAAGATCAAGAACGATGTATGCGGTGTATAAATAACAGAACAGGTGACATTTCAAAGATAAATCTTTCATTTAGCCCGTAATAATTTAAAATAAACAAAAAAGCATTCTGACATTTTCTTATATAAAAATTTAGAACAAAAAGAAGAAAAAAGAAAATAATAATAATAATTTACCTCGCAGAATTTGGATGTTTGAAGTTTTATAATTTTGCCTAAAGTGCATTAAAAACATTTTTAATGTGTATATTTGTTTGTTGTTTCTTAAAAATAAGTGTTCAATTCTAATAATACAATGACGTGTTCATTTTCCAATTTCTTTTATATAAGTAAAATGCATATGAAATACCTATATGGGAATTGTGGCACAAAATGTAAAATTTAGAAGGTGTAAAATCTCATTTTCATACACCAATGAAATTGTTACCCCAATCTTATCCGATATCATATTAACAAATTTTAAAAGATATTCGTAATGTATGCTGGATAAAAATGATTTTTTCTAGAAATTCCCAAAAAGCGGGCTTTCCATAAAAGCCATTATTTTATAAAGTTACATCCCAAACTTTTTGTTAAAATATATCATTTTAAAACATCCAGAAAATCGCAGCTGCATGTCACTGTGGATTGGAAACTTTCTGACATTTATAAATGGAGAGAGGTGAAGTTATTTCTTTCATAGTTTTAGAATAACTGATTTGAACTTTATCAATAAAAGATGAAGAACAATGTATGCGGTGTATAAATAACACAACAGGAGGATATTTCAAAGATAAATCTTTCATTTTTGCCTGTAAGTCTTTAAAATAAATGACAAAGCATTTTGACATTTCCTTGTATAAAAAATAGAATAAAAAAGACAAAAAAAATCTCTCAGAATTTGGATTTTTGAGGTTTTATAATTTCATTTAAAGTGCATTACAAACAAAGTCTTGATTATGAAAATCTCGAAATCACAGTTATTTTTTTGTTTTTTAAAGATGTATATTTGATTGTTGTTTCTTAAAAGTATATGTTCGTACCGTAAAATGGGGTGAATAGGAACAACGGGGTGAATAGGAACGAAACTTCCTGGTCATACAAATAAATTTATTATGAATATATGTGATGATATGTTTGTTTAGTTGCCAATTTTTTTATAAGAATGTAATAACATTAAGAGTTCAAGAGGATCCTCAAAAACATCATTTTTTCAACGCATTCAAAACTTTGTATATAACTACAGTATTTTTCGTATTCAAAATCTAAGAAAAGGGATTTTTAATTAATGATAGACCTGTAAACGATATTCTGTATTAAATTCTACTTATTTCTAAACTACATACTGAAAAAATAAGAAAATGGCTTGTAACATCAGAGGTTTACGGGGTGAATCGGAACACGTTTTCTCTCATGGTTTATTTTTTTTATACAGTAATATTTTCATGTAATATATGAAAATATATGTATGACTATATATTGTAACAATATTTTGCTTGTTCTAATTACTTGAAGATTTTAAAGGTGCCAAGAAATTACTTGGTTAAACAAAAAGTCAACGCCTAATCCAGCAGACATGGAACACACAATAAAAGAATTTAAAAATAGCACATTAGTAGAAAAACTGCACAGAATTATTCTCTGAAATCCACAACATTACACAAACATCTCAAAAAAAAAAAAAAAGAACAATTGAAAACGAGAGGGATGCAAACAGTACTAAGGGCTGGGGATGAAGGCGTATTAGTAGATCGTATTAATACATGCAACAATTGGGGCTACTCAATAGATTCACTTACCCAATGACTGCTACTAAAGGATAACATAGAACACGGCTAAATTTGTACTAAATTATACTTCTGCAATTCGAATATAATTTCTTAAAATAAATCCCAGCTGGCTGTCGCCCAGGTAGCTTAACAGGTAAAGCATTGGCCTTGAAAGCCAAGTATCTGGGTTCGATTCCGAGCCTGGACAATTTTTCGCTCAGTTGGAAATATTCAATTCGTATGATTACTTTACCAATTAGTTAGATTGTGTTGAAAATAACAATATTGTAGCATTTGTTCCATTTCACCCCTATCTGCGGGGTGAATGGGAACACTATTGAAATACATATATATATATATATATATATAACCAGTAAAAATGTTTCGTTTTTCTTAAAAAGTTAAGAACAAAACAAGACCGAAGTTTCTAGTAGAAAAATAAAAAATCATTTGATGCTTTTTTTAACGTTAAAGTTGAAAAGTATTCCGATTCACTCCATTTTACGGTATCTAATATTACAATGACTTGTTCATTTCCACTTACTTTTTAATACGAAAAACACACAAGAAATAACTTAGTTGGAATTATGGCACCAGGTGTAAAAGTTAGAAGTTTCTAGCATAACTTGCGTGGTGGATACTTATGTAACACGTTCGCTGCCGCTTAAGTGAAGATGTGATAATAGTTAATGCCACACTGTAGAAGTGGGTTTTTCCCAGAAGTGGATTTACTTTTTATAACAAAGAATCAGTGAAAGATTTTCCCACGTCAGCACGTGATTGGCTATTGAGACATTAACCCACATCACGCGCTGGCGCATGAGTGTCCCTTAACGTTGGCACCACATCACGCCTGGCGCGTGATCGGCAGCGAATGTGTTAACCGATTAAAGCCGTAATGTTTTTCCTATTTAACCCTTCACAGCACGATTTTTTAATAATAAAAAATATTTCAAATCGATATCGGTATAATGATGGGAATAATGTTAAAAATAAATAAATAAATTTTAAAATTTCTTTTAAAGATTCATATTTTATGGCGTGCATGCAAATACAATTAGGATATTGTATTGCTGTATTTTGCAATTAAGTGGGCTTAAATCAATTAATTTTCTCAGCAACCTTCTTCATATTAATATTTTAAAATATTCATCAATAATAGAAGAAAAAAATTGATCGAAATCTTCTGCTGATGTTACCTAAAGACAAATTTTAATTTAATTCTCAAATGAAGGCATCTGACACGGACAAAATAAGTGTTATTCCATTCTTTGGACAGTTCATCATCAGTTACAGTGATAATTACAGGCCAAATTCACGGTACATAATAACATTTATAGTGTTTTTAAGTAGGTTCCAGATATGGCACTCAGTGCAATAAGGATTAAAATACAAGCCTCTCAATTCACATCAGTTTCATTAAAATAGCAATTTTTTATGTATATACAGGGTGTCCCAGAACTTCATGTACAAACTTTGAAGGGTGATGGAGAACATTGATTGGAACCACAATTACATAGGCATTGGCGGAAACGTCTTGTTAACCCTTTGACAGCCAGTGAAAATGTATATGAAATTACAAAATTTTTAATACAAAATGAACATTGACACCAGATTTTTAATATGATTTTTTAATATGATTTTTCCAATTATAATGTATGTGAAATGCAATTTTTTTTTCTTTGCAAATACATTTTTCCACGATTTCAAACGTTATTCATATTTTTCCACATTTTAGCAATTTCTAATAGCTACTAAGATACTTGATTTTAAAGAAACATAATTTTAAATGTAGTTTATATGTTTTGTTATGTAGTTTACTAAAGAAACATAATTTTAAACTTAATATAAAATAAAATTATTTCTTGTAATTTTTTTCTGTGTAATAAAGCATTCTACACTACTTTACGCATTGTGTCCTAACTGTGTCTTTTTTTTTTTATTTTTTTTTTTTAGCTTTTCACGAACAAAGCATTTCTATTGCTAAAATGTGGAAAATTATGAGTGACATCAGAAATTGCGGAAAAATGTATTTGTAAAGAATAAAAGCCAGACTTTGACATATAAATGGAAAAATCATACTAAAATTCTGATGTCAATGTTCATTTTGTATTAAAAGTTTTGTAGTTTCATATAGATTTTCACTGGCTCTAAAAGGGTTAACAAGATGATTCCTCCCATGCTTTCCTATGTAATTGTGGTTCCAAACAATGTTCTCTACCACCCCTCAAATTTTCTACACAAAGTTCTGGGACACACTGTATATTATCTTTATGTTTTTATATATTTAATATACTTTTATATATTTTTTTTATTCGAGTAGGCAAAAAATTCTGTTTTCAAAAACCGGTGATAAAAGATTAAAAATTCTGTAAAAGGCTTGAAAAAAAAAAAAAATAGGTAATATTTAAAAGATTTTTTTCAAAAATATTGATTATTGCGGAAACGTCAGGGAAGGCATACTTTGGAGACTCGAAATTTTTTTGTGTCTGTCTGACTGTTTGTCAGTCTGTCAGTCAGTCTGTCAGTTTGTCAGTCTGTCTGTTCCGCAAACAACATCCAATTGGCTTGAAATTAAGTGGGTATGTTAGTGAGGCACTGGGATTAAGCTGTGTAGTTTTTTGTAAGATTTGATTCATTCGTTCGGAAAATATAGAATATTTTATTTTGCGCAATAATGCTTTTCTATGGCAAATCCAATGATTTTTATTTTTTTTCTTGAAAGAAAATGTCACATTTCATTAGTGGAATTCAATGATAAATGGATACTGAAATTTACCAGTTAAATTATTCGTATTGTTTTGAAATTTTGTCTACACATTTGTAACATTTTTTAAATTATCAATGTAAATTTTGGACATTTTTTGTAAATGTGTTCCAATAACATAAACTAATTTGTTTTAGAGATTTACTTATTTCAAATGTATTTATTTCATTTTCTTTATTTTCTCTTAATGGTTGCTAAGCAACCATTCATCATAATCCTTATTCTTATAATGTTATAAATTTGAATGCGTGTACGAAAATTTAAATGAAGTCAACGTCAAAACTGATGAATTAATGTGTTTGTATCTTTGTGTACTATAACTATAACATAGACAGAAAAGAACATAGGCTATGTTTTATTAATTTTATTCACATATTTTTCTTAAGAATTCAAAATTTCTTCTTTTTCATGCAGAATCAATAGCGAATTTTTAAATAAAATTTAACCAATTTCTTTTATCGTTCCCCAAAAAATCAAAATATGGAATAATTTTTCAACGGCATTAAGTTTCAATTGAGCAATTTCCATTCGAAAAATTAAACTAAGAAAAAAAAATATATGACGTCAGAATAAAAATAAAAATATAGTACTTTGTTAAATATTAAACACGGAAATTTGTTTCGTTAATAAGAATTTTTCTGACAAAAATGGGGGCATAATTAGAAGTAAAAGAAATAAAAAATAATATATTTTTAACAATTATTTCACCTGATAAAATTTAACGTCATAATTGAAATAAAACAGGTATTTTATAGTAGTCGTAAAAAATATTAGAAACATGGATAACAATAACTCGTGAATAATGACGTCATTGCCGAAACTTCAGTGAAGGCTTATTTTTGCGACACAAAATTTATTGTTTTCCGCCTGTCAGTCTGTTCTGTCTGTCTGTCTGTCCGCGATAACTGCCACAAAATGCAACAAAACATCTTTTTTTCGGAAACAAAATTGTAAAACTCTAGATTACTGAGTTTACACTTTCAAAAGTTCCTGATACATTAGATTAAGTGTTTTTGGTGGGCAGGTATGTAGAAGTATGAGTATAATGAAAAATGCTTATTAAAACTGTTACTTATCCTTATAAATCAGAATGTATAAAGAAATACAAGATATACAATAACCATTAGCAAATTGATTGAAAGATACAAATTTAAGTTTAATGAGATTACGGGGGGTTCAGGGGGGCGGAGCCCCCTGAAGAAATCTACTATGTTATATTAAAAAAACAAAAATAATAGATCATGAAAATTTCAGAATATCCGAACATAGCTAAATCTTTAATTTAACGCTTTTCATGGCTGAAAACTTCTTATTCTTATTTTATTCTTATAAATAATTACGTAATTTGAAAATTTTAAATTACAGTTTCCAGGAAGTTGAATATTACCTAAAGTGTTTTTTTTTTTTTTTTTTTTTTATTTTAATGATGTGCAAAGCTGACGTTGAGGCTCCTGATCAGCAGATTTACTAGTTTAAGTGATTAATAAATTCTAAAATATATTCAAAATACATGTTGGATAAAAGTTGTTCTTTCTATATTTTCAGAAAAAGTAGGCTTTCCATAAAAGACACTATTTTACAAAGTTTTGTAACAGCTTTTTTTAAAATAATATATCATTTTCAAAAAAGCAAGAAATCGTACCTGCATGTCACTGTGGAGTGGAAGTTTGTCTGACATTTATGTATGGAGAGAGATGGATTCATTTCTTCCGTAGTTTTAGAATTATTGGTTTGAACTTTATAAATAAAAGATGAAGAGCGATATATGCGGTTTATAAATAATAGGAACAAGACATATTTCAAAGATAAATCTTTCATTTTGCCTGTAATACTTTAAGATAAATAAAAAAGCATTCTAACATTTCCTTGTATAAAAAATAGAATAAAAGGAACAAAGTAAAATATAATAATAATACAAAAAAAAATCTTCCCTCGCAGAATTTGGATATTTGAAGTTTATAATTTCGACTAAAGTGCATTACAAACAAATTCTCTGTTTCACGAATCTCAAAATCATAGCTTTTTTTTTTCTTTTTTTTTTTTTTAAGTGTATATTTGTTTGTTGTTTCTTAAAATGAGTGTTCGATTCTAATATTACAGTGACTTGTTCATTTCCAATTACTTTCTAATAAGAAAAACACATGTGAAATACTTTATTTGGAATTGTGGTACGATATGTAAGATCTAGAAAGTGTAAAAATTAATTTCCATGCATCAGTAAAATTGTTACATTAAATTTTATCCTTTAATATATGAATAGATTTTAAAATTTACTCAAAATATATGCTGGATAAAAATTATTCTTTTTAAAATTAAAAAAAAATGCTTTTTATAAAAGCTTTTGTATAATGAAGTTACAGCCTTTTTGTTAATAATAAATCATTTTGAAATATCCAGATAATCGCACCTCCATGTGGAGTGGAAGTTTTCTGATATATATAAATGGAGAGAGGGGGAGTCATTTCTTCCATAGTTTTAGAATTACTGGTTTGAACTTTATAAATAAAAGATGAAGAACGACATATGCGGTGTATAAATAATAGAACACGAAATATTTCAAGGATAAATCTTTCATTTTGCCTGTAATGATTTAAGATAAATAACAAAGTATTCTGACATTTCCTTTGTATAAAAAAATAGAATAAAAGGAACAAAAAAGAAAAAATATTATAAAAAAAATCCCACCTCGCAGAATTTGAATTTTTGAGGTTTTATAATTTCTCCTAAAATGCACTACAAGCATTTTTTAAAGGTATATATTTGCTTTTTGTTTCTTAAAAATAAGTATTCGATTCTAATATTACAATGACTTGTACATTTTTCAATTTGATTCTAATAAGTAAAATACATATGAAATAACTTAGTTGGAGTTGTGAGGTAGCACGAGATGTAAAATCTATAAAGTATAAAATCTCATTTTTATACATTAATGTCAGGGGAGACCGGGGATGGTTGACTATAGGGGTAGGTAGACTAACCGCCAAAAACTCGCCAATGATATGAATATTGCGTCATCCCAGCGCAGCTGCGCATCACTCTCCGCCCCCCGCTTAGTCGTCGGTAGCGCTGCGTCGCCGGCACACGCCGTTTTCGAGCAGTGACCCGTGATTTGTTTTCATATCATGTAAGTAATATTTTCGTGTTGCACATTTTTTGATCTAGTATCTACACATTTTATGTTAACCGTTTGCCTATTCGTCAGAGTGTTTTATGAGTCCATATTGATATTATTTTATGTGTTATTTCTTAATTAGGTGGCAGTGTTTAGGTTATCTATGCCATCGAAACTTAAAATGTCGTTTGGGGTTGGTAGACTAATTTCTTTCGGGGCTGATTGAATAATTAGTCAACCAACCCCAATAACATTTTGAGTTTAAAATATCTTTAAAATTATCTTTTTATTCGATTCTTAATAAGTATATTCTTTTTTTTTGCTACAGCACGATGAGGACCTATAAAAGAACGACTGAACGAGCGGATACACCGAAGGATGTCGTAGAAAGAGCTTGTCATCGAGTCATTTTTGACAATGAAAGTGTTAATGCAACTGCAAAACAATATGATATTCCCTATAAGACATTACATCGTTATGTGGCGAAACTAAAGGAGAAATTGGAACGTAATCCGAACTTGACAAAAGCCGAAATAACCTTGGACTCAGTGGGATATATCAAAAATAGGCAAGTTTTCACTGACGCAGAAGAAGAAGCTTTTGCAAGTTATTTAAGAAGAGCCGCGGATATTTATTATGGGTTAACGCCATATGAGACTCGAAAATTAGCATATCAATTTGCCTTAAAAAATGACAAAGCTATGCCTGATTCTTGGAGAACCAAATTGTTAGCTGGCGAAGATTTGTTAGGCTCTTTTCTTAAACGCCATCCTTCTTTATCCATCAGGACACAACAAGCAACAAGTCTTTCTAGAGCTACATCATTCAACAAACACAACGTCAGTATGTTCTACGCAAATTTAACCACTGTTTACCAACGTTTGAATCTAAGTCCTGGTGATATCTGGAACGTTGATGAAACAGGTATTACAACCGTGCAAGTACCTAATAGAATAATAGCTCGACGAGGTATTAAAAGTCTGTGTAAAATGACATCAGCTGAGAGGGTTACACTGGTGACAGTTGCAGCAGGTGCTTCAGCTCTTGGAAATATGGTACCGCCATTTTTTGTATTTCCACGCGTACATTACAAGTCCCATTTTATTAGAGGTGGCCCTATAGGTTGCAAAGGTGATGCTAATTCGTCTGGCTGGATGAAAGAAGAGAACTTCATAAAGTACGCCAAACACTTCGTGCAACATGTTAAGCCCAGTAAAGAAAAATCGAAGCGTTGATCTATCTATGTATCTATCGAAGCGTTGGATTACTTTAAAGCGAATGGGGTGAGAGTTTTATCATTCCCTCCACATTGTAGCCACAAGCTACAACCTCTTGATAGATCTGTGTACGGACCATTGAAAAAGTATTTCAATCGAGCATGTGACAACTGGCTAGCTAGTAATCCGGGAAAAACTATAACTATTTATGACATACCGGAGCTAGTTAAAACGTCACTACCATTGGCTGCTACAATTGAAAACATTCAATCAGGATTCAGAGTATCCGGGATTTCACCGTTGAATGAAAACATTTTTCCTGACTCCGAGTTTAGTGGTTCTTATGTGACAGATAGGCCGATGCCCAATTCCCATGACAGTGGTAATTCTTCAGCATGTGATGTGAGCACAGTTACTGTTCCATCGACTTCTGATGCATCTAACACTTTGTCTATTGTCAAAGAGGTTCCAATTCCTGATCACAATACTGAAATCGAAAGTCACACTCTGGCACCGCAGTGTTCATCTGTAAATACGGAATATATTTCTACCACAATGCCCTCTCCTACAAGATCTTTGAGTACTGAATGTGAGTCACCTTCACTTTTTGACGAAACATTAAATTCTGTATTTGAAGCGGATTTAAGAGAAACTCTCAAAACCCCAGAAAACGTGCAAGCTGCAGAACAAATGTGCCCCCATCTTTATACAATGTGAACCTGCCCTCAACTTTATTAGCAACACTTGAAGAAATAAGACCCTTTCCTAAAACGGCGCCACGTTTAGATAATAGAAGAAATATTCGGAAACGTAAAAGTACTATATATACAGACACCCCTGAAAAACAAAATCTTATAGATATGAAAAAGAATAGAGAAACTTTGAAGAAAAGAAGAAAAGATACAAAAAACAGAATAGAAAAAGATAAAGAAACGACCAAAGGTAAGGGTAAAGGAAAATGGAAGGGCAAAGGAAAAGGAATGGGTAAGGGAAAAGGAACGGGCAAAGGAAAAGGAACGGATAAAGTAAATGAGATGAATGTTGCTGATGACACCGTCGATGGAAATGACGATGCTGTGGATTCAGATGACGAGAGCACGATTTGTTTAGAATGCACTGAATCCTACGCCGATAGTGTCTCTGGCGAACAATGGATTCAGTGCATAACTTGTAAGTTATGGGCTCATGTCAAATGTGTAAGAGGTAATCTAATGTTTTTTGAATGCAAACACTGTATTTCTGATAATGGAGATTGATAACTTGTCTGTTTTTTTATATTTTTAAGTATACAAAGATTTATATGTGATTTAAAATGAGACTGAAGAAGAGTTTAGTTTATAAAAGTTTAAATATTAAATACAAGTATTTAACAGTTACTATTTTTTATGTAGAGAAATGCAAAATGTGCACTTAATTTGTGGCGTAAAAAAATTCTAAATTGTTACATTAATAAGAATTAATATGTTACATTCATAAGAAGTTATAGAAAGATTTGTGTGTGATTTAAAATGAAACTGAAGAAGATTTTAGTTTAAACACTTTAAATACTAAGAGTTGATAGTTTTTATAAAGACTTATAAAGAATGTCTATACCTGATTAAAATGATTTTTTAATAAAGAGTTCAATTAAATTGAAAATAGCGTTTTATTACTTGACTCTTCTCATAATTTGTTGCTTATTGATACGTAGGTCTACTTACCCCGGGCATATAGTCAATCTACCCCGGTTCCGGGGTAGATTGACTAAGAGTTGATGTTCTGTAAAATGCATTTGAACATGATGATGGTATTGAATAATTAACTGTGTTTTGTTGTTTTTTATTAGTTTAATAGTTCTTCTATCCATTAATGCGATTTTATTGTCTGTATGGATAAAAACACAAAAAATATGTATGATTTAGTAAAAAGTTAGTCAACCATCCCCGGTCTCCCCTACAGTGGAGTTTCAAAATCGCAAAAAATCATCAAATTGTTGAATTTTCATTTTTAGCATAATAACGTTATATGAACTCCCTGCTATTGAACACAAAAAGAATTTTTCAATTTTGACTATTTTTACTGGAGTTAGAAGCATTTTTGTCCAATCAGCTGATTGTGCCAAGCCCCCTTGTTTACTTTTTTGCCGATTCACATCCATAAAATTTAGCCTAGTTTTTAGCTTTACCAAACAAAATTTTATTATTTTGCACTGAAATTCTTAATTTTGTGATTTCGCAAAACAATACTTTAACTGTTTCTTTGAGCGTTTGTTTACAATGTATTTAGAGGAATCGCTTTTTGTCCCCAATCTTTTAAGCGTAAATTAAAAAATATTAATATATTTAAAATATTAAAAATATTTAATATATTTAACAAAAATTTTTACAATAAGAGGTAATTTTACCATGAATATTTCTAGTAAAATTTGAAAAAATTTCATCAGAAAGTACAAAATGTTACTTTTGAGAAGATTTTTTAAAATTCAGATACTTCACGTCCTTTGCATGAATTACTGTTGAAGCCACATATTTTATGTGAATTTACCATAAAAACATAAAACACTTACATATAAGCTAGAAATGATATTATATCCCTTAATAGCTGAAACTGTGTCAGTAGGAAAATACTAAGCAATTATAACCACTTTAGTTAAAACCTGTTTTTGTCAGAACGAATAGTTTGGTCGTTTTCATGATTTCAAAATGTTCCATGCGAAATTCTTTATCCTCAATTTTTCTGATTTTTTGTTTAAAATGCTCTTTATGTATGTGTTAACAAATGTTAGTGGAAATAAATTTTTTTAGACGCACGTAAATTTTTTAAATTGCAGTTATATGAAATTTGTAATGATTTTTTAACGAAAAATACAACAGAATTAAGTTAATAATAAGTAAATGTGTCAGAAATTTTGCTCAGCAAGCTTGTTCAGCAAAAACTTGTTCAGCATTGGGCTTGAGAATCGCCTTAATTATACTCATAGCTAAAAACTAATGCACGAAATTTCATCAAACTCGATATTCTGTTGGAACTTGACATAAATTTGTGATAATGCGATTTTCGCATAAATTATATAACAGTTTGCTATGCTGCATTTTTCACGATTATCGTGATCACTCTATCCCAAAGAGAAATCCACAGAATTTGATAAAACTTCATATTCTGTTTCAGTTTCATTAAAATAGATAATTATTCAATTTGGTTGTATACAGCGGGACAGGTGTTAATTTTACTTTCTGTGGGATGGAATTTTAGTTGCAGACATCTAAGAGGAAGGTTCCGAATTCCAATTATTTGTTTGAAAGTTGTTATATCTCCTTTTAAAATGCACACGTTTCTATGGACTTATCCTTAGAACACTTTTGATAGTGATGAGCATAGATTGTCATTTAGTTCTGACGCTATTATTGCAGGTCTGTTGCAGACGACTTTTTTTTTTAAATTCTAACTGGCACACTCTCTCAGAACAAAACTTCGTAACATACATTCTATAACTTTCCCAAAATTTTCTAAGAGCTTTTACACACTTCAAAATGTTTGTTAGAAAAATACTGGCAGAAAATTGTCACCAGGAGGTCCTCAGGAACCGAAAATGTCCGCTTTACAGCATCCTGGCGCGCCCCCCAGGACCTCCTTCAGGGTCCTCCACGGGAGGTTCTGGGGAAGATTTGAGGAAGTGATATAGGAGGACTTTGGGAAACTTCAAGGTCACTAATATGTTTAAAAGAAATTAAAGCTATGATTTAATTTAATTTTTTTTTAGGAGAAAACGCGAATGTTTTATTTTTTCTATTATTCAGACGGATTTACATATACAGAGATTATTCAAGAACAAATTTCTTACCTTTATTTTTCCGGCTGGATTTGAACCCGAGTACCTTGGTATTCCGGACGGGCGCTATGACCATTATGCTGTCGGGTCAGTAAGGAATAAAGGTTTCTAAGGTACAGATGCATTTTTACTCCGCTTTTGAAACTTAAAACTAGGAAATGTCCTCATATTTTGTGCTTTTTGCATACACTCGAAATAAATTTAAGTTAATAACTCTAAATAAATTGTCAATAATTATTTGTTATAACATAAATGTCTTCGATTTAAAAAAATTTAAATGAAATTGTATTTTTAAATGATAAAAATATCCTTTTAGCTTTTAATACTTAAAATCCATTAAAATCGTTCAGTAGTTATAAAATTGATTATGAATTATATATTTTGACACACAATGAATGATGCAAAACGTTTCTGATGATATCCCCTATAAAATTTAATTTTAGTTAATAAAAATATTATTTCCAGAAATTAAAATAGCAAGAGATTAAAACACATAGTTTCTTTAAAATTATGAATTTTACAGAAATTTTAATCGAATTTTTTTTTTCTCTTGGTGGTAGATGGTAGATGGGAGGTGCTGAATTTGTACCCAATCGCACCCGTCGGCCTAATCGTTCGGAGTTTCCCATGGTTTTCTTCGAATCTTAAACTTCCTTGCGTAAATACGAGTAGGTTCCTTTAGCAAGACCCTCACGGAGGGCAACCCCCATCCCTTGATATGTACCTTGATTTTTTTTTTTTTTTTTTTAATGATTGACAAATAAAATTTAAGTAAATTCTTTCAAAAATGAATCTTTTTTGCTCTCTCTCGATCTTACTTTTTTTACAGAAATTTTTATCGATATTTTTTTTTACGCTTGGTTAAAGGTAATCTTATTATACGAATTTATGAAGAAAATATGTAAATTTGCTTAGTCTTTTCTTTCCTACTTTTTACCCTTTGAAATATTTCATTGTTACAGTTTCATCGTGGGTGCCACCAGTGGTCGAGATTCTGCTTTCGAAGGTGGTAGATGGGAGGTGCTGAGATTGTACCCAATCGCGCCCATCGGCATAATCGTTCGGAGTTTTCCACGGTTTTCTTCAAATCTTGGATTTCTTTGCGTAAATACGGGTGTTCCTTTAGAAAAACCCTCACGGAGGGCAACCCCCCCCCTCTCTTGATATGTCTTTGATGATATTTTCTTTATGATTGACATATAAGCTCTAAGTGAATCTTTCAAAAGTAAAATCTTTTCGCTTTCTCTCTTTTATTTGTTTATTTTATTTATTTATTTTTACAAAAATTTTAAGCGATTTTTTTTTTAACCTTGGTAAAAGGTGCTCTTATTATATGAATTTATGAAAAAAATATATAAATTTGCTCAGTCTTTTCTTAAGCCTTTTCTTTCCTACTTTTTGCTCTTTGAAATATTTCATTGTTGCAGTTTCATTCTGGGCCCACCCGTGGTCAAGAGATTCTGCTCTCGAAGCTGGTAGATGGGATGTGCAGAGTTTGTAACAAATCGCGCCCGTCGACCTAATTGTTCGCAGTTTCCTGGGGTTTTCTTCGAATCTTGTATTTCCTTGCGTAAATACGGGTTAGGTTCTTTTAGAAAGACCTTCACTGAGGGCACCCCCCCCTCTTTCCTTGATATGTCCCTCATGTTGATAATTGGCCGTCATAAATACAACCAATCAACAAACTCGTTTTAAAGTGATTAGGTATATTTTGGCGAGTATTTATTAACAAATAATTAAATCCGTTACTTATGAAATTCTTATACGACGGTACGAGTTACAGATGTTTGGAGATTTACCACTTGTTGCGGGATTAAAAAATACTGTAAAACCACTGTATTATTTTATAACATAGTAAAATATTAAAATTCTGTGTTTTCATCAATAACACACCATTGTACAAATTTGTATAATTTTATTATATCAGAATTTGGTGTAAAAATCATTTGTAAAATTCTATCATTACACTGAAACACTGCTTGAGTTATATAAAATAGAAACTATTAATAAAATTTTAATTTGTTACAAAATCATTTTATTTTCTTATTGTTATAAATAAAATTACTTTTCATTTAAATCTCCATTTAATTGTCTTTGAAAATCGTATGAAATATTTATATGTATAAAAAATATAATATGCACCATTTTTCCTTTAATTAAAGACGGGAAATATTTTTGTTGATTTCTTTACATGAGATTTTAGAAACTAAGATTTTAGGCAATTTAAAAAGCCTAAAAGAACTGATATTTTTATTTAAAATATAAGATGTTTTCAATATATGTATATATTTCTTTTACATTTACTAACAAAATTGTTTGTAATGCTTTTTCTTACAAATTCAGAAATAGTCTAATTCTTAGAATATCGTACTTTCTTTTTCTCTCTCTCTCTCATTGAGTGACCCGCAAGACGCATTCTCAGCTGACAACTAACTAGGGGGCGAGATAATCTTGTTAAAAATTCAATTGTTTAAAGGTTGGGAAGGTGACTGCCTGAAAGTTGGGAAGGTCACTTGGGGTATTAATATTCCATTCATTTCGGTTGAAAACTGTGATAAAAAATATTTGTTACTTAGGAAATACAGAAAAATATTGATCTGTAATTTCAGAATCATATATCTTAACTTATCAGAATTCATATATCTTAAGTTTTCAAAATAAAGACTTCATTTTATCTTTCAGAATTTAAATAATAATAATAATAATAATATGTTTGATAATCTATAAAGATATTAGAAAAATAATTTGTTAAGTACAACTTACATTTAAAAAAATAATAATGATAAATAAAACAAAATAGGTTAAACCTTCAAAAATGACATTTAAATTGATGCTTCTATTTAGAAAACAATTTCTTATCTTCAATACATATATAAATTACGCTGGATAAATAATTGATAATAACCTAAATTAAACTTTAAATTAGCGTGAATTTACGTTTTCTAAACTGATTTTATAAGAATGTATATTTTTGAACAGAAAATCTTTTCAAATAAATCATTTATTGGTATGTGTTTGGGGAGGGGGGGGGAGTGGCTCAATATTTATGTATTTTAAACCAAATATACCCTTTTACTTGAATTATCTTTGATTTTGTGTTATGTGCTGTGATAAATATGTCTAATTTCGTCGGGACACTTTTGTTTATTATATATATATATATATATATATATATATATGTACAAAAACATTTAACATTTGACATTAAGATGCGTCAGGACTCAATTTAGATAATTTTCATAACAAAGTTTTAAAGGATACTCATAAACAAACTTACATTAAGAATCTTTTTTTTTTTTTTTTTGCATAAATATCTTTACCTCTAAATATCAGAAAAATTATATGATACAGAAATTTCTTCTATTTAGAGATTTTAGTGTATTAATTTAGAAACTTACTATTTAGTCAATTTAAACAAATTAAATTAATTTCTTAATTAAAAAAACAAATAATAATAAAGTAAAATGCAATAGGTTATTTATTAATAATTAATAAAACATTGGTAAATGAACAAAACTTGATTTAAAAGATATATAATAGTAATTAGTATAAAAATAGTAAGTAACAGAAATAATAAATAAAAAATTTTAATTTAACTAAAAAGATTAAAAGTTACAGCAATAATTAAAAATAATAGCAATTTAATAAAAAATATCCAATTTGCTAATAAATAAGAAATCGAATAATTAATAAAATAAAATTAAGTCATTAAAATCGATACTGATTAAATTGCATTCGATATTTTATTAAAAAACAATTGAGTATTGTATTCCAGAATCATTCATAAAATGGCGCCAGCACTGTGACTTCCTGGGCACTTCTCCAGGAATGACTAACCGGGTACATCCCCAGGAGGGATTTCCCAGGTACTTCCTCAGGAGTAGCGTCCCTTATAAGTTGCTCCGTGGGTCGTTACTGGGAGCTCATTCCTGAGGACATCGTAAAAGACTCTTCCCCCGGACGTCCTGATTTTGTCATTTTAGTTTTAGGAGGAATATGGGATGGCTTGGAGCTCCTAGGGAGGTATTGAGGAGCTTTTGTGCTATATGGGAATAACAATGCATTGTGACATTTTCTTATACAGGGTGTCCCAGAAGTAATGGGACAAAATTAAAGGGGAGGTAGACATCACAAGGATTCAGAATTGCTTAGCAACCCATGGTCGGAAACGTTTTCCAGGAGCGGTAATGGCGACACAAAGGGCAAAAAAGAAAGGAAACGAACCGGGACAGAAAACGTGTTTATTATTCTTAGTTCGGCAAAAATGCCGTGATAATGTTGGAAAATAGTGAGGATTTTGTTGCATGTATCGTGGCACCTGTTCAATGAAGTTCCGGACATTCCCGGTATTTTCGGAAACATTAAATCTTCCTTTCTCGGGAGATGCACTTCCAAACACCTACTTTGATAATGCTCGCTGCCTTTTTAATGCCTTTTTTTACTTATTCTTTTGCTGTAATAAGGATAATAAAGATGAATTCTCCTATTATTCTTGTCCTTTCTTTCTTGGAATTTGTGTCGTCGTTACCGCTCCAGGAAAACGTTTCCGACCATACGTTGCTATGCAATTCTGAATCCTTGTGCTGTCTCCTACCTCCCCCTTAAGTTTGTTCCATTACTTTTGGGACAACCTGTATAAAAATGCAGAAGAAAAAGAAGAAAAAAGAAAATAATAATAATAATTATAAAATTTTACCTCGCAGAATTTGGATATTTGAAGTTTAATAATTTCACTTAAAGTGGATTAAAAGCATTTTTAAGGTGTATATTTGTTTGCCTTTCTTAAAAATAAGTGTTCAATTCTAATAATAAAATGACTTGTTCATTTTCCAATTTTTTTCTCATCAGTAAAATACATATGAAGTATTTTAATGAGAATTGTGGCACAAGGTGTAAAATCTAGAAGGTGTAAAATCTCATTTTCAGGCACCAATAAAATAGTTGCTCCAAGTCTTATCCTATAATATATAAATAAATTTTAAAAGATATTCATAATGTATGCTGGATAAAAATTATTTTTTCTAGAACTTCAGGAAAAGCATGCTCTTTGTAAAAGCCACTAGTCTATAAAGTAACATCACGACCTTTTTTGTTAATAATATATGATTTCCAAATATGAAAAAAAACGGGACCTGCATGTCATTGGGGAGTGGAAACTTTCTGACATTTATGTATGGAAAGAGATGAAGTCATTTCTTACACAGTTTCAGAATTACTGGTTTGAACTTTATAAATAAAACATGAAGAGCGATATATGCGGTGTATAATAAAACAGAACAGGAGATATTACAAAGAAAAAACCTTTCATTTTGCCTGTAATGCTTTTAAAATAAATAACAATTCATTGTGACATTTCCTTACATAAACAATAGAATAAAAGGAACAAAAAAGAAAAAATAAGCATAAATCTTCCCTCACAGAATTTGGATGTATTAATATTTATAATTTCACCATGGTGCATTAAAAACTAATTCTCTATTTTGAAAATTTCCAAATCATAGCTTTTTTCTTTCTTTTTTTTTAAAGATGTATGTTTGTTTATTGTTTCTTAAAAATATGTGTTCGATTCTAATATTACAATGACTTGTTCATACAAGGGACTGACAAAAGTTGAAAATTCTTAAGTGCCAGGAAAAATTCTTTGGAGCCAGCTTCAAGTATCTGACTTTAATGTATTGCAAAAAGGAACAATATATACTCATTCCGTATTCAGCTATTTTTGTGCGATATATGTCATATTGCAGTAAACAAGTTAATTATATAATAAAAAAATAAAATCTGAGCAAAAATTTTAAGGTAGTACAACATTTACATTGTAAAAATTAAATAGAAACCAACTATGAAATTAAGCATTAAAACAGTATAAAAATTAATATCCTTATCTATAATTCCCAACAAGAAATTTCATGCATAAATTAACAATGCCTTTGGGAATTTGCATCGAAATCCCATTTCTTAATTGATTGTACAGCATTGAAATCGCTTCAAGATGGTTAATTTAAATTTACAATAGGGAAAACGAATTAGTAGAATTAGTTAGTAAAATTAATAAATAAGTAAAAATATTTAGAAGAATTTAGAGAATGCCAAGAAAAATATTTTAACAGTCTGGGCGGCCTGGCGCCTGAAGTTGGTAGAAACCTGCCAATAACTTTCTATTAAAAAAGTTACTTGCGTGGCGAATTTAAGGGGACTCTTTTTCTCTTTCAACAATTTTGTTTATTTTAAGATATATGGTTCAAACAGTGAACTCATTGCATTTCGATGTTCAAATAATAGAAATCTTATCAAGAAAAAAAATTTAATGTTTAAAAAAAATTCTTTTTTAAAATCCCTACTATCTTTTTAAAATATTAATATTTTTGAGCCAATTTTTTTCAAGATTTTCAAACGTGTATTACACAAGACTAATCATGAATTTTTAAATACATCTAATATAAAAATTTGTAAAAGATGTAAGATTAAAATAATTTATCTTAATATGTATATTTCAATGTTACTGTAAAGCAAAAAGCCCAAAAATAAACACTGACTGTTGAAAAATATTAATACCCACTATAGTAATTCATAAAGAAGAAGAGAAATACCAGCGAAATTGCCAAATGAAAACAATAAAAATCCGTCGTTTCTGCACATCTTATTGATGCATGATAGAGAATAATAAGATGTGTTTTAAAGGAAGAATGCAATAATAGTATCATCAGCAAATTATTTATTTATTTATTTATTTATTAAAACATTTTTATTGAAACGTGTAACTAGAAACAAATAGCAATGTTTTCTTTTAAACAACAAATGGATATATTCGTTTAATATAATCTTAGATATTTAAGGTTTTTGATAGAAAGTCTGCATAATTTTTCTTAAATTACATTTTTAAAGTACGACAAAAACATATAGTTTTTAACAGTCTTGTTATTTCTGCCAGTCAATGCATTCCAATTAAATCTACCGTAGAAATTTAACTTACTAACAATAAAACAAAACTAAACTAAACTTCAAATTTAAAATTACTTAACAAATCTTAATTTAAATGAAATAGTTATGTACAATACTTAATCTTAAAACAAAAATTGCAAACTGATTATATTTTGAAAAGACAATAATCTCTAATTTAGTGATACTTACAAGATTTGAACTAGTACACACACACAATTATAATATTTACAAAAAATATATATACATATATGGAGAGAAATAATTAGACAATAACGCAAAATCTCACTTCCTAAAATGTGAAGCGTAGATTTTAAATTTTGATTTATCCTGTTGGGCAACATGAACTTAAAATAGGTGGAGTAACATCAGCAAAAATTATCGCTTAAAAACAACTTACTCATCTTATAGATAACTCTTCACAAAATAAAATTTCAATCGATTAAAAGTTTCAATGGAAGCGCAATATTAAGGTCATCGCTCACAGCCTTAAAATCCAAGCCCTTTTTTTTCTTCTGATCTCAAAAACATTTTACTACTCATACAAACTCAAGTTCAATTGAACTTGTCATCCAAATATCTACGATGTTATGTCCACCGCCCCCTGAATATTAGGCCTGAGGGCTGAAGCAAAATGACGGCTGCCGAAGGCGAATTTATTTTCAAAGTATGTACGGTCCCTTAAATTTTGAAACCAGTATTTTGTAAAAGATTTGTTTAATTTGTGTAATCTTAAAAAAACGGAAAAAAGGTATTATTGGTACGAATAGTCAGAAGACCGAACATACACTGAAAAAATTCGCCTTCGACATGCGTCCTTTTTGTCTGGGCACACAGGTCTAGCTTTCAGGGGGTGGTAGTTATGTCGCTTTATTACGTCAGGTGATCACAATTTTGATAGGAATCTTTGTTGCGGTAGCTATGAGCGAGATTTCTGAGAACTCTTGAGATATTGCCAACAGGTAGGTTCTATTGCATAGTTAAAGAAAATAGATGATGCACATTAATTGAAAAACACTTATAATCAGCAATATAAATCGTTGCTACCGGAAAATGCTGATATTTGTCAATGTATGCACAATGATCCTTCATCCTAAAATGATCTGAATTTAAATGCTTATTACACACCAGACACTGACTCTAAAAAGCAATCTTTGCAAATGCAGCAAATATTGCATTGTTAAAACATAAAACTTTTCATCATATTTGCATACATCAATGAAATAGTCAGATCAATTTTTGTGCATTAACATATTGAAAAAAATTATTATATATACAAAGCTGATACTTCAAGAAAATCATACTTTCTAGAACTTAAAAACTAGTCAAATGTAATAAAACCAAATACATGTCTAATAAGTATTGACACTTCAAAAGTCGCCAAAACTGCATCGCAATCTATGCCCATCATGGGGATTCTTATGATATTAAATTCCATGCATTAGTTTTTGAGATATGACTATCGCTAAAATTATGTAAATTATCCAAAAATACAGCACAGTAGCCCAACTTGCTGCATGATTTGGACCGAAATCTAATTTGCAACAACGTATCTCAATATCAAACTAAATCTAAATTTTGATGAATATTCGTGCAGTAATTCTTCAGATAGAGCACCTACAAAATTTGTGTCACATACAGACAAACAAAATTACCGACTCTTAAACAGACATCTTGTAAAAGCATGTTTTTTGGGATCCATGATCCAGAAAAAGTATAAATTAGCCAAAAATTGAAATTTGAAAAATTTTACGAATCCAATATTTTTTTTCTATTAAAAATAAAAGAAAAAAATCGATGGTCTCCTTTAGCACCATTTATCATTTTACGTTTCTGTCTTTTTGTAAATAACACTTCATTTTCAAATAAACAGAAAATCAGAAAATCGCACCTGCATGTCACTGTGGATTTGAAACATTTATATCTGGACAGACATGAAGTGCTTTTTCTTCAGAATTTCAGATTTAATGCATTAAACTTTATAAATGAAAGATGAAGAACGATATGCGGTGTATGACTAATAGAACAGGAGATATTTCAAAGAGAAATCATTCATTTTGCGTTGACTGACTTGAAATAAATAACGAAACATTATGAAACGTCAATTCATTTCAAGGACTAATCAAATATGAAGCTTCATGAAAATCCGTGCATTAGTTCTGGAGATTGATGTATTGAAAAAACCATGCTAAATGTTGCATAGCAGTGTTACATCAAAAACTAATCAGCATCAATTTGTATCAGGGACTGCCTGAATATAAATTTTTATTGAATTCCGTGCATGTTCTTGAGATAGAGCGAACACAAAATTTTTGTCACATACAGACACAGTTACACACTCATATCTAGACATTTTGTAAATACATGCTTTTTGGTTTCTGTGACCCTTAAAACGTCTAAATCCGTCGAAAACTGGGAATCTAAATTTTTCGCGAAAATAATACTTTCTTCTTGTAAAGATAGAAGAAAATAAAATAAATCCGTACTGTCCTTAAGGGCATTTATTTATTTAAGCTGTCCTTAAATAAAAAAAGAGCAACTTTGTAACATAAGTTTTTTTTTTTTTTTCGAAATGCAGGAAACTAGCACGTGTTGTTATTCAGAAAATGTCAAATTGCACTCAAATTTTGATTTTTATAAAACGCAATAGATCTTTCACAACAAGCCTTCAAAGTTGACGTTTTTGAGCACATTTGCCGACGAAAGCAGAAAAACCGGTGGAAAATCAGAAGACAAACGGTTGGTCACGTGATCGAAATAGCTTGGAACTGAATGCATAATTTAATTATCTTAAAATGGAAAGCTAAGTTCGATTCAAAATCGCTTCCGTAGTCAGGTATTTCAGTTATGTATCTTTCCGTTAAAAAAGGAATTTGTATATGTGTCAAAACGTTTTGCACTTCTTGAGCGGAGCAGTTGCCCTTCAAAGCCACCCTTTTATTAAGTTACGTTCTATCGTTTTGTAAATAATAAATCATTTCGAAATAAAGAGAAAATCGCACTTGCATGTCACTGTGGAATGGAAGTATTTCCGACAGTTATGTATTTACAAAAACAAAGTCCCTTTTCTTGATAGTTTCACTACTAATAAGTTGAACTTTTATAAAATAAAGATGAAGAACGGTATATGTGTTATATAAATAATAAATTAGAAAATATTTCAAACTTAATCCTTCGTCTTGCATTGAATGTTTTGAAGTAAATAACAAAAGATTCTGACATTTATTTAAGTTCAAAATTAACCAAGTTGGAAATTGCACGTGAAGCGTAGCAAATGAGGTGCATTCATAGGATAACGCAGTTTTAAAAATATTCAGATCTCGCTGTTATAGTAGACAGTACTTCGGCTATAGTATAGTGGTCGAAATCTTATTTGCGTTCCTGTAAATATACAGGAAGAAACTTTTATTACACCTCAGGAACGTATATCATATTCATAAAATGTGAAATAGTTTAACATAATTAACACACGCCCCAAACAATGTTTTCCCATATAGCAATATGTAGTGGAATACTATTGTGTGGCCCTGTAATTTAATAATAAATGTTCTTAGCACCACAGATTGTACAGAATGTATATTATAGTACATACATACTTCATAGGTTCATGTTTTCTATTGTATTCGAATGAGTGTAACATCATTAAAAAATTAAAATGCATTTTTAACATTTTTCCCCTTTGACCGGCATGTAACGGAATACTTTTGATTGTCCCTGTAATTAAACTATACGTCCGATTTTCATAAAGATTGAAATGACTCGACAAAATTATATAATAATGATATATTTTAAATTTCAAACGATTCGGTTGGGTAGTTTTTGCGTTGTTATCTGCGTACGGACGGTTACACGGACGGTCTGAACAACAAATATAGATGCTACGTATTTACATAATTACGAACGCACCTAAAAATAAAATAAAAAATTCTTCACTTCGTAGAATTTGGATTTTTAAACATTGATCATTTGACCATTTGTTACTCAAAAATGCATTAGAAACAAATTCTCTATTTCGAGAATCCCGAAATCTAGCTCTTATTTCTTTATTTTATCTATTTGTTTGTTTGTTGTTTCTTAAATATATGTCATTAGTTCTAAATCAGTTTCAAATATCTTCTAATAAGAATAAGGCATATGAAATGTCTTAGTTTTAATTCCCACGAAAGGTAAAAAATTAAAAAAAAATTGAGAATATATATTTAATAGTATTTTGACATCATAAATTGCTGGTCACGTAGCAAAAAGTAATCATTAAATTACAATGATTTTAACTTTTAATTAATGTTAATAAAATTTTGGATAACATTTGGATAACAACAATAAAAAACACTTAACTGATTTACCCGTACGCCGCTCGGGCAAGTCGAGTTTGCTTCATTCATCATTAAAAGCTTTTTGACACCACTAATGTTTCTTTAAGTACGATTTCACACTATTTAATTTAAAAATGTTTAGATTAAATATTATGAGTATTTAAGCTTAAAAAACTGATGATAACCCACATTTTCAATTTATTGTACGTAAAAAAAGGAATCAGTTACGGGGTTAAACTCATTTACTTCAGTTTGTACTTTTGATGATTTTTCTACTTCTTCAAAATGCTTCTTCAATTTTTTCAGCCGTCAAACTGCCAAGCAGAAGGGCAAAATTTTAAAGTTGATTTGACTGTTAACTTTTTAAAGCTGTTATTACAAAGTTAATTTCCCTAGATAATGACATAAAAAAGTGAATTAGGATGCAATGTATTAACTATCTCATTATATCTATAAACTTATATGAATTTGAACACTGCTTCCGTTGCAGTGAAATCTACAGTTTAGTTAACAGATAAACCAATTCAAGACACTGTAAAATAAATAAATAAATAAATAATAATGTATAAATACACTTCCCTTTCATTGTAATTGAACATCATACAATACATAAAAGATTTAAGGATAAAACTCTCAATATGTAAAAAAAAAAAAAAAAAAAAAAAAAAAACTATATGTATTAAACATAGAAATTTTTTTCTGTTTCTCTCCCACATGTATACATATTTTTTTTCGTTAAAAGCTAAAAATTTTTAAAATTCGATTTTTTATCTATTAAAAATATCACCTATGATGTGGAATGAAAAATGGGATTTTTTTTATATAACATGCACAAGTGCTGTTTTTAATTCGTTATTTAAAATCGAACTTTTGAGACGTTGTGAAAAATAAATTTGATTTCTAACATCTTTTTGGATTAAATTACTTTAATTTGACATTTACATAATAATGTATCGTATATAATGGTCCTGATCTTATGGTGTGTCCAGTTCAAAATCTACAGTCTCTTAAAAAAATGGAAAGTAATTTATTAAGAAATTTTCGAAGCTACAGAGTCTTCGAACTCAGAAATAATACCAGATTTTCAGAAATAACTACGCAAATCCAACGTACAAGTACAGATATATGTCACAGAGATTCTTTATACAATGTCTCAACACTAATTCAACAACAAATTCAACACAGCGTAGATAAATCACAAAACTCAATCAAACCTGCTTAAACGTATCGCAATCAAGAATCGACTACTAGCACAATCAATGACTGACTACCAAATAATAACATCCTCCCCGCTCTGCAACGCTCTCCTATATATAGCCGTTGGACATGATCTGGAAATTTCAACATGTTTCTAGAAAAATCTAGAAAACACCGGAACAGCTTTCAATATATCTGTATACCTATAAGGGGTGGGGCTACAATAGAGAGGGGCTTACAATCAGGAGGAGAGTAGCCAGTTTGTCGTCAACTTGGCAGTATATCGCCAAAATTGGCGACTAAAATATTTGTCAAAAGTGACGCCAACTTGACGATAACTATAATATTTCGCCAAATTGCCATAGACATTCATTGAAAAATAATATAGTGGTTTGCTTAATAAAAAGTTAACAAATAGAGACAATGTAAAAAAAAAACTAATATTAGCACAACAATAGCGCTTAATAAGATTATTTACCTTATTTTAGAGTACAAATACTAACTATTTACAAAATTCAAAACAATAATTTCTTGCTATATATATATATATACTAGTATTAAAAAATGCTCTGACGAGCATGAAAAAAATGATTAATAAGTTTTTAAGTAAGAAAAAGGGTTTGACAAGTGCTTCTGTTAATTATTGAGCATGAGGAAGGACAAGGGATCCCTTCTTGGCTACAACTCACTTCAATGCCAACTTTGAAAAAATCATATTTGCGCTTTTTCCGTGAAAACAAATCAGTCGCAGTTACTATAAAAATGTGTAGTGTGAAGACGTAACCAGTAAAGATGCAGCTTAATTAGACATAAATGTAAAGAGAAGGCGGCATAGTGCCAAAAACCTAGTTCCTGGGTATCACATTCATGCACTGCCACCAAGCATGCCATAAATGTACAGTCACCGCCAAAAAAATCTTGACACTTGAGATTTTAGACGTTTTGTTGAATATCTAGAAATATACGCGAGGAATTATTCTGAAACTTCAGGTGTGTAAGCAATATAGCACAGGTCATATATTATCTTTATTTATATTTCATACTAGCAGCCTCCGCCCGCTACGCTGGTCAGTATCTTTAAAATAATCTTGAATCAAACGAAATATATTTAAATAAACAATCTTACTATCGAATCAAATACCCACAATTTTTGTCTGATTTATGTAATCTTACATTGGTCCGTTCAAAGTTCATTTTGACGACAAAATACCTCTAAAATGACTAAATAACTGACAAATTACAAAAGTACTAAAGTAATTAAGATTTTTTTTAGTAGGTGAATTCCATTTGAATTGCTTCTACCTGAATTTGCTTCTGAGGTACGGTGAAACATGTTATTATTTTAGACCATCCGATGAACTTCCTAAAGGAAAGATTTATATATATATATATATATATAGATAGATAGATAGATAAGGATTCAAAATTTCAGGTTTTTGTGCCGAAGACATCGCCAAATTAGGAAAATGTGAAGTATCTCACCAAGTACTGGATTTAAAAGAATTTGCTTAGTACCATTCAATTAAGCATGAAAAAATGCACTAAAATATGCACACACACACACACAAAAAAAAAAAAATAATTAGTAAAATATTAATAAAAAGTCGAAATAAAAATCGTTTAATGACATTTTAAACACGTGAATCTATTTAATGTCATTGAATGCGACATTCACGATCATCCATTATTGGCATCTAATCTGATAGTTTGGCGATAATTTTTTGGTCGACGGGATAACCTAGTAGTACCGTTTTTTTATTAGAATGAATGATAAATTAATTGCAAATATTTCTTCATGGTTATGATTTTTCTTTCACATTCAAAATATTTTTTTTAGGTACTTCTAGGTTATCCCGTCGACCAGAAATTATCGCCAAACTATAAGATTAAATGCCAATAATGGATGATCGTGAATGTCACATTCAATGACATTAAATGCGATTCACGTGTTTAAAATATCATCAAGGGATTTTTATTTCGACTTTTTATTAATATTCTACTAATTATTTGTTTTTTCGTTATTTAAAATAAAAATTATGTCATCATGTATAATTTGGCTATTAGTTTGGCGATTTGTATAATTTGGCGAAATTGGTCGACGGGATAACCTAGAAGTACCCCTTTTTAGTGATGGTAAAATAATTGCAGATGAAAAAGATATAATAGTAAGGCTAAAACACTATTTAATGACTGCTTGGCATATGACTTGGCGGAGACTCGATAAGTACGCTAATTCTATCAACCTAAATATCCATATAGAGTGTAAACAAACAATTGGTGCCATTTGATTATTCCGTCGATCAATTTCGCCAAATTATACAAATGGATATAATTTTTATTTTAAATAACCAAAGAATTAATAAATTGCTAAAATATTAATAGGAAAAGAGATAAAATATCGAATTAAAATTAGTTGACGACGTAACAATTTGCAAAACATATTTAATGTCAAAAGAATGTGACATTTACGATCATCCATTATTGATATTTAACCTTATACTTTGGCCACAGTTTTTTGGTCGATGGGAGATCAAGTATTGCCAAATAATGTAATGTTGCCAAAAAATGTAAACAAATTATATAAACAATAATATTGCCAATAATATTTAGATGCAGATATCATCTACGTATCACGTTGGCACGATTACAACAAAATTGCGATTTTATGCCTCACGTGGTAATCCAGTAATAGTCGTTTATTTATCAGTAAACTATTTCATTATTTTTCTTTTCTATTTTAAAATCATACAAATTGTTTTGTTCCATAATTACTAATTGAATTAATTTATTTATTATTAATATTATACCAGATTACATTTTCTTGGCAACGGGAAAGAAAAATGGTTATTTTTTATCGGAAAAATTTTAATTGATTCTGTATGAAAATAATGAAATTTTGAATTATTAAGAAAAATATTTTACTAAATCAATTAAAAATTAGCCTATGTTCATCGGAAATAGTGTAGCTTTCCAACGGTGAAAGAATTTTTCAAATCTGTCAAGTAGTTTCGGAGCCTATTCAATTCAAACAAACAAACAATCAAATCTTTCCTCTTTATAATATTAGTATAGATAACAAAGTGTATTGTGTTAGCTAAAGGTATGGAGCAACTTTTGTAAAAGTCTCAGAATCGCAGCTTAAAAATGCTGAAAATTATCGTCGATAGAATCGGATGAAAAGCCGTTATTTCCAAAAAGACGCAAAAAGATAAGGGGTTGTATCCAAATATAGTAGTGCGCGCAATATTATGTACAGAGCCGAGAAAAAAAATATTGACACTCATGAAAAAAGTGTTATAAAAGTAAACACTTACATTTTAAATAATTTTATTGCCAAAACTAATATTTTGACATATTTCCCTTCGCTTTTATGACACTTTGCAATCTGTTAGGCATAGAAGTTGCTAAATTTTGGAAATAGTTTTTGTCCATATTGACCCACAAAGTTTCCAATACTTCTTTCAGTTCCTTTATGCTGGATGGGTGACATTCTTGTACCTTATTTTTCATATGATTTCAAGCATTTTCTATAGGGTTGAGATCAGGTGAGTTGCCTGGCCAATCAAGCACTGGTATATTATTATCATTTAACTATTTTTGTACAAGTTTTGCACAATATACTCACATCCATGTATAGGGGCGATTCACTCCGCATCGGTGATGTAAGCACGGGTTCAAGAAAAGACAAAAAAACTCCAAGAGAAGACGAGTTATTCTTGACACAAAATCCTTTTATTGAAGAGCATCAGGCATGTAACAAGGCTCCGGCCGACGGTAAGTCCCGTCGACCGCAGGAACGTAGGAGAATATTGTATCACATAACAGTACCAAGGATGAGAGCCGAATGATTAAAAATACAATTTTTGAAACCACTGTCTTTGGCGTATTACATTGGTATTTATCGCCAATAACGAACACCAGATGTACATTTTCGATGATAGGAGACATGCATTTGATTTCCGTTACATAGAGTGCAATGAGAATGCTCAAAGTGTAAAATTTGAAATAATTAATGCCAAACGATAAAATGGTGTATATGGCACCGGAAAACCACAAAGATTGAATTCTTTACCTAGGGTTAACAAGAGTCTCACGGGCTCCGAAAGGAAATGAATTCTAATGAAATAAAATAAAAGACAAACTTAGCGCATCTGCTTCTTAATCGAGTAGCGTTTAACTATGCATAACAACAGCCTAGAAATTACTCTTTAAAAGGTTGTTGCTAGGGGAAAATACTTACAGTTACATGAACAAACGGATATATGTTGTGGCTTTAAAGAAAGAAATAGAAATAAGCGAAGTCATATTTTAAAGGAAAAAATGGCCGTTAGTAACTGAAAAGAATTAAAGGGATTAAAAATCTAGCTTATTAAATAAAGTTACAAATTAAGGGAATATTGTAATTTTAACTAAGGAGGGAAAGCAATTGTTAACTAATATGTAAAGGAAAACGCCTTTACATATATCTCCCCGACGACCGACAAAGAAAAAGCGTGAAACGCGGGAGATAAAAGAAAAAAAAAACAAACAAACACATGCCTCCTCTCAATGCTACAACACCAACTCATATAAACAAAACATATTATTAAAGAGGAACTGGTGATAACTTGTCTAATAATGCAATACTCAAGTAGTAAATAAGCAAAGGAAATACATCATGTCTCAATTAAAACAAAAAAACATGCTAATAAGCATGATAAAGCAAGTAGGTACCTATAAAACTTGCAAAAAGTCTTTTTTTTTTAAACTGCAGTGAACTTCTGGACAGCTGTATATTATCTTGTTTCTTTTTTTTCTGTGTGCACACTCAATATTATTCCAGAAGATTTTAATTCAGATTACTTGAAAATTCTATTCAAGCCAAAGCAATTTTTTTATTGCTTAAACGAGTTGGTTACATTCCAACTTCTACTTTATTATTATATTTTTGAGACATGAATTATATTAAAAAGATAAAATAACACATAAAATATTGAATATATATGTAAGAACAAATCAAACATAATGAGAATTCTGTGACATATAAGTTTTATAACTACAATAAAAGGAGAAGCAAATAAGTAGAATTATATGATTTACCTTGACTTTATCTATGATTCTCTGTGTCAAAAAGTCTGTTTACTGATCTAGGTTGTATTTAGTTTAGGCAAAAAAACAGTGGTGTACAATGAACTTTAAAAAAAAAAAAAATGTAAGAAAACTAGCTTTCTTCAAAAGATTTAATGTATAACGTGTGAAAAAAAATGTAAGGCAGGTTAATGTGAAGTTAATGTGAATCGTACACAAGTGTCAAAAGAATAGATGTATGTGTGTGTGAGAGAGTGCAGCCCGAAACACCATTCGGTGTAGTAACTGAAGACTATCAGCATGCGGCTGCATATGTGAACAGGAAAAGAGAACAAAAAAAATGTTTACCTGTGTACAAACTAACCAGAAATAATGAAAACTTTACAAGTATATCATGTGTAATGTCTTAATGGACAATAAAAGAGCGCAATGAAAAAAAAACTGACATGGTGTACATGTATTAAATTGAGAAAAGTCCTGTTAAATCAAATTTCCGCTATGCATACTACCAAAAATGATGACGTAAACACGGTGTAGTATGGAAGAAAAGTGAAAATTGAAACCGTAACTACAAATTAATTTTAGAAAATCTGGCAAAACACATGAGCGGTGTATATAATAAAAAAATGTGCAAAAAAAAAATATCAAACAAATTTCTGAAAAAAGTGTAAACGATCATATGGACTATGTGAAAGAAATCATCATGTGTGAAAGTAACAGGAACTGACATAGCAAACTCACGTAAAAAAATCAAAATGTAAAGGGCTATAGTACCAGTGCACACGAAGAATTGAAAACACAAGGAAGTAGTATTCTTGTAAACGATGAACTAATGTGTAAAGTGTGTGAAACAAAATTTTGGGTACTGAGAGACCCAAACCATGAGCAACGTGTGTAATATCCTATGAACAAAAATGCAATGAACTAATGTGTAAATTCAATGAACAAAAGTTCCTCCTGTACACTAAGCACAAAACCCATTGTGTTAAGTTTTGAAATTTACCGTTGTTTACACTGCCAGTTAAGGGTTAAATTACGAAAAAAAACCAATATTGCTGTAATTTTGTTATAAAAAGCGCAACAATGTCCAAACAGTGAATGAAGAAAAAAAAAATAACGAAAAAAATTCTTGTGAAGTGAAAAAAAAATGTGGAATTTCTAAGGTAAATTCTAACCAACAAATCTTAAAATGTGAAAAAAAAAACCATTACTTTTTTTAAAAAGAGGCTTTTTTTTTTTTTTTTTTTTTTAGGAATAAAAATGCTACAACAATATACCTTCTTTCCTAAAAAGAAAATACAGTCATGAAAAATAAATAGAGCAACATAGTAAACAACCAGTATGTGTGTAAAAAAAATCAATGAACAACGGGTAAAGTGCAACTAAAATCTGGTTAAACTCTAAACCAGCTACCTTGAGTTTCGTGTAAATTATCAATGAACAACTATGTATGAGAAAAAAATATACTGTCGACTACTATATTAGCAAAAGAATACAAATAATAAAATAAAATGATTACATACACAATATTATTGTAGCTAAAGTGCAAATGATTTAAAATTTTATTAAGAGGCATCAAATCTAAAATTAAAAAAAATCCCCCCCCCTTTTTTTTCCCTTACCTGATTCCTTACCTGAAAGATGATAGGTATCAAAGCAGGCAAAATAACAAAACTTTATACACCGTCATGAACTTTAAAAAATGCTGTCATATATTTGAGAGAAAAATTGAAATAAGAAATATTGTTATCAAGTCACTATTTGTACAATTAACGAATTATCACCTGTATGTTTACCTGTGTAAAAGGAATTCAAACCTACAAATTATTTCATGCTTAGAAATTTAGATGCATGTGCAATCACTGTGTACAATTAATTTATGTACGCACTATATGTAAACAAAAAAACACCATAAATTACTCTAAGTGTTGTGTGAATAATTAAAATATTAAAAAAAGTGTAAATAATTCTATTTCAGTCTTTGACCAAGCAAGCGGCCAACTTGCTCAATCAAACCCTGAAATCAAAACATCAGACACATTGCTGCTCCCGGAAAAACACCGCGGTGAATGATGACCAAACACAAAATAAATTTAAACTTTTATAACTGCCAAAATAAAAGAACAAATACACAAAAAATGTACTGTGTAGGGGTATGCCAAATGCCACACATACCAAAGTGTAAAAGTGTAAAAATGTAAAAATAAAATGATTTTATTAGATTCTGTGACTATCTTTCATTTAAGAAGCGGGGAAAAATGAGATAGTATCTTCTCTGTGTGTGTAAGCTTTCATATTACATCTTGAAAGTGACTCAAAAAAAATAAGTAATGGTTATGACAGAAAATCGAATCAAATAGAATAACTTATTACTGAAAAATAATATGTGTATTATTATTTTTTGAGGACACAGGAAGTAGGGAAATGTATTAAAATCTGCCCTCTAATAATAATAAGTGCCAACTTACTACTGTAGGAAAAATAAATTTAACTTGCTCCTTTTTTTTTTTTTTTTTTTTTTTTTTTTTTTTTTTTTTATGATGTCACAGATGCAAAAGTTGAACTTTCGAAGCCCAATACTGGACTCTCTATTTAAAATTATTTGTTTAGGTATGATACACAAATAAAATCTATACTACTTAAAATATGAAAGTGAGATTGCCATATCCCACCTATATATACAATAAACATAAACAAGTGAAAATTTCCAGCAAATCTATATAAGTAGGAAAGAAAAAAACACAAGAAAAATATGGTATCTATATATTTTAAGTTTACAAGTATCAAAATTATTAATTGCAAAGCAAGTTTTTTTTCTCAGCTAGAGGAGAAACTTTATTTTTATTTTTATTTATTCTTTTTTTGTGAACAAATTCTCCTCTTTTTTTTTTTGCAAAGGTGTGTAACTATTTCATAAGAAAAAAACAAACAGTGTGACTTTAGTCAAGCAAACTGCGTCGCAAAATATTGTTAATGAAGAGAAGAAAAAAAATACGAATAGAATGCAATGTGACAATAAAGGCACTGAAACGATTATACACAAAAATGCGAACCAGCACACATGGCTGAGTGTATAATCGCAAGAAGCAACCGACACGCAATTCAAGGCCATCGAAATAGATTAAGTAATCATTTCTGAATTGCGAGTTTGTCACACCGCACAATATCCCTGCATCACCGGAACATCAAAATAGGGAGAAAAAAAATAATGTAGAACCTCCAAAATGACTACTGGTATACACTTGCATATTATGAATGGTAAAAATCTAAAATGAATAAATGAATATTTACGTTTACGGGGGGGGGGGGGGGGAATTGTAAGTGAAACAAGTAAAAAGAAATCACACATATGAGGATGCAGCGGTACACATGTAAAATTGAAAGAAAAAATAGCTTTCACTAATAATGACTGCAAAGTGTAAATTTGTGTGTAAAATTGGTGGGGTATCGCTGAATCCAACACACTGACTAAAGTCAAACTGTACATAACCTGACAATTTAATATGAAAAAATGTCAACACCAAAACTTATTTTACGCACCATTGAAATTATACGAGAAAAAAAAATACTATGCAATAAACAAATCTCTTATGCATTTAAATGTGTATTTAAAAAAAAAAAAAAAAAAAAGATTGCTGTCAGTATCAAAATTAATTTCAAATTAAAATAGGTGACTGAGTATAACTGAGAAAGAATCAAGTAGCAAAACAATTTTCAGCACTTTAAAAAAACACAATCTTTACCTACACCTAATTACTCATGTAAAATATCTATTTTTATATGAAAATATGTGACGAATTACACAAAAAATATGCACTGCTTTAAATATTAAGATATTTAACAGAACCACAATCTACTACAAATCTATTTACTAAATGTTTACTAGCTTGAGACAAAAATATTATAAAAATAGCTTTAAATAGCTAAAATATAGAAAACTGTTAAAATATCTAAAAGTAATAAAAGGCATGAAATTTCTAAGAGGAAATAATATATGCAATGGTATCAATTGAAAATACTAGTACCACAATGTTTTATAGAACGTAATATCAGCTTCTATTTTTTTGTACGAAATCTCATGAAGAAATGCACAAAAACTTTGTGTATTATTATAAAAATATTTAACGAGTTCTAGATTAATATCAGTAAAAACACTTATAGAAGGGTTTTAGCTTTACAAACAAAACACATCACGAAAAAAATGAAAACTTAAAAATAAAATAATAAAGTGCTTCATTTCTACGTTGTGACAAGACCTGTCTATAATTTACATAATGAAGGCACAATTCTTAATATTTTAAGAAATATTTTGTATCTCCTCAAAAATTATAATGGAAACTATTTTAATAGAGGAAAATCATATTTCAAGTAACGTAAAATCCTGGAAACATTATACTTCCTTTTTTTTTTTTTTTTTTTTTTTTTTTTTTTTACCAAAATCTCTCTATAAATAAAAATAAGAGACTTTAAATGTCTTTTAAACAAAACATGAATTTACATCGCAACATCGCCATAGAAATATGCTACTCACCTTAGCTGAAAGAAAAAAAATAATTAAAACTGAAGGCCTTGAAACTTGATGTAATCTATATTAAATATTCTCTTTAAAATCTTATTCTATATATATTTGAATAAACTGCACTTTGCAGCGCGAAAAAATAATAAAACAAAACATTCCTTTTCCAAATCACATCTTCCTAATTAACTGATACATTTAACGACAGCATGTGTCCTTGCTAATTTTGCTGCGCTATCTGTTTTGTACGTCAAACTAGGATCAGCTGCAAGCCTGTCTTTAAAAAGTATTAACTGCAGAGGTCTAAACTGCTGATGTGTAGTAAAATAGTCAGAGGGAAGATCATTCATATATTTATCTCCTTTTTCTTCACGAAAACATGAAGGAGCATTATGATTCATATAAGTCCGGCATTGATGAAAAGGGAGCCAGGGAGAATTCCAGGGTTGCCGGCGAGAACACAGTGTTACGTTGAGTCACACAGTTACAGGCGAAGAGAAAATAAATTGCAGATTTTGTTGAAGTTGCTTACTGCAGAAAAGTCATAATTCTCCCAATAGTTAAATAAATAGGCTTTACTAAAGTCACTTGCAGTAAGAATCGACGTTTGAGATGATTAATATTGCGAACAGTTTTTTTATGATTAATAATCAATCGCTTCAGAAACGGACGAAAATGAGAAAAAACACAATTTGATGAAAGTATTCGCTTCGGAATAGTTTTCATTTTTTTTTTTTTTTTTTTTTTTTTTTACTCGTGATAACTCGAAAACAATCCAACATTCGTCATGAGACACGGAAAGGAGGTATAGCGTCAAATGTTCGAATAATTGAAGAACATCTTTAGCCTATTACCGCAGTCCACACACCGTAGTTTTTTTTTCTTTCTTTCATTTTTACTTGGAGAAAAAAATTCGGTGCTTTGCACCAATGTATGTAGGAGCGATTCACTCCGCATCGGTGATGTAAGCACGGGTTCAAGAAAAGACAAAAAAAAAAAAAAAAAAAAAAAAAAAAAAAACCTCCAAGAAAAGACGAGTTATTCTTGACACAAAATACTTTTATTGAAGAGCATCAGGCGTGTAACAAGGCTCCGGCCGACGGTAAGTCCCGTCGACCGCAAGAACGTAGGAGAATATTGTATCACATAGCAGTACCAAGGATGAGAGCCGAATGATTAAAAATACAATTTTTGAAACCACTGTCTTTGGCGTATTACATTGGTATTTATCGCCAATAACGAACACCAGATGTACATTTTCGATGATAGGAGACATGCATTTGATTTCCGTTACATAGAGTGCAATGAGAATGCTCAAAGTGTAAAATTTGAAATAATTAATGCCAAACGATAAAATGGTGTATATGGCACCGGAAAACCACAAAGATTGAATTCTTTACCTAGGGTTAACAAGAGTCTCACGGGCTCCAAAAGGTAATGAATTCTAATGAAATAAAATAAAAGACAAACTTAGCGCATCTGCTTCTTAAGCGAGTAGCGTTTAACTGTGCATAACAACAGCCTAGAAATTACTCTTTAAAAGGTTGTTGCTATGGGAAAATACTTACAGTTACTTGAACAAACGGATATATGTTGTGGCTTTAAAGAAAGAATTAGAAATAAGAGAAGTCATATTTTAAAGGAAAAAATGGCCGTTAGTAACTGAAAAGAATTAAAGGGATTAAAAATCTAGCTTATTAAATAAAGTTACAAATTAAGGGAATATTGTAATTTTAACTAAGGGGGGAAAGCAATTATTAACTAATATGTAAAGGAAAACGCCTTTGCACCATGAATGGACCAAAATTTCAGTAAGTGGTTTTGTAAAACTTCTATATATTTTCTTCCATTCATAGTAATATTTTTTGGAAAGAAATATAATCCAGCTCTACCTTTTTCACCACTAAAAGCTCCCCATACCATGACACTATCTGAGTGTTTTACAGTTTTCGCGGTAAACTTCGTATCATAGCGTGAGGAACCTTTAGGTCGTCTCACCAACATCGGGCGTCCTCTGATAAGCCTGAAGGTACTTTCATCAGAAAACATTACTTTCTTCCAGTCTTCTGCTGTCCAATTCAAATATTTCTTACAAAAATTTAATCCCTTTTTTTTTTTTTTTTTTTTTTTCATGATATCAGTAAGCATGGGTTTTTTCGCTGCTATTCGAGCCGGAAGCTTCAAGTCTTTTTGAAGTCTGCGGCAGACAGTCCTTACTGATACATCCTTTAATAGATTTAAGTGTTTACTTTTTATTTCTGCTGCTGTAATGGTTGGTTTTAATAATACCTCGCGTTTCAAAATACTATCAGTCCGGTCTGAGGTCTTTTTTGGTCTTCCTGAACCGATTTTTCGTACTGACACACTGCCCCGAGGTAAATTTGCACTCGCCTTTTGTAAGGCATAAATCGTTTGTCTTGATACTTGCAAATCGTTAGCAATGCGACTTATAGGAACATTTCGTTCTAATAAAGTTAAAGCACGAGATTTTTCAACAACTGTAAGCTTTTTTCGCCCCATTATATGCACCAAAAAAGATTTGTATCTGCAACAAAATTAAATTCCACCTTTTAAACCACTAGAAGATACGAAAAAAAAAAACCGCTGAGTCATCTCAAGATGCAAGCATTACTATTTAAAGAGAAATGGAAACTTCTACCCGGCTTCTATGTGTAAAACAGACGAAAATAAATAAATAAATAAATAAACGCCGACCCAGTGGCGTGGTCGGTAATGGCAGCTGATGCCACACTGTGGGTCCCCGGTTCGAATCCGGGTTCGGGCATGGACGGTGAGTTGTCCCTTTCAAGTGTAATAAATATATGTAATGGATATCTGTAATAAAAAGTGTTCTGTATTGTCTCTGTTTCTGTGTATTATGGATCAATTGAGGCGGCAGCCATAGTAGCTAGAGGCCTCAAAAGCACTGTCAATTCAAAAATAAAGTAAAACATCTGAACATTTAAAATGCGATGCAAATGTTTTTTTTTTCTTTCGGGCATTGTATGCTATATTGTTACTAAACAATGAAATATGGATACAGCGCCTTATCTTTTTGCTGCTTTTTGGGAATAACGAATCTTCAGCTTTTTCTATCGACGATGATTTTTGGTATTTTTACGCTGTGATTTTGAGACTTTCACAAAAGTTGCTCTTTACATTTAGCTAACACAATATGCTATCAAAATTTTGGTAGCTTTTACGCATGCGCAATGAAAATTTATTTAGTAAACCTGTTCATTATTCATACAATTATTATGATTTTTTAATTATGGTTGCAGGGTATTATGTATAATATTGTTTGCCATATTTTCAGGAAAAAACATTATTTTATATTAAGAGCTCTGCAAATAATAAGCAAAAAACTTTGAAAAAATTGGGACTGTTTTTATAAAAACCTTAATTTCTCTACGAGTATACATGCTATCCGCATAAACAGGAACACACATAATTACAATAAGTCACTTAATGATAATCCGCAATTTGAATGCTTTTGCTATATTAGTTTTGACAGGGTTATCCAAAAGATATTCATTCTTTTTCAATTTTTTGAAGGTCCCCTGTGGGACTTCGGCAAAAAAATTTCACGAAAATATATGACCTGTGCTATATTGTTTACACACCTGAAGTTTCAGAATAATTCCTCATGAATATTTCTAGATATTCAACAAAACGTCTAAAATCTCAAGTGTCAAGATTTTTTTGCGGTGACTGTACATAATATTGCGCGCACTACTATATTTGGATACAACCCCTTATCTTTTTGCGTCTTTTTGGAAATAACGGATTTTCATCTGATTCTATCGACGATAATTTTCAGCATTTTTAAGCTGCGATTCTGAGACTTTTACAAAAGTTGCTCCATACCTTTAGCTAACACAATATGCAATCAAAATTTGCATAACTTTTACGCATGCGCAATGAAAATTTATTTAGTAAATCTATTCATTATTCATACAATTATTTTTTTTTTAAATTCTGGTTGCAGGGTATTATGTATAATATTATTTGTCATATGTTCAGGAAAAAACTTTATTTTATATTAAGAACTCTGCAAATAATAAGCAAAAATCTTGAAAAAAATTGGGACTGTTTTTATAAAAACCTTAATTTTTCTACGAGTATACTTGCTATCCGCATAAAAATGAACACACATAATTACAATAAGTCAATGATAATCTGCAGTTTGAATGCTTTTGCTACATTAGTTTTGACAGGGTTATCCAAAAGATATTCATTCTTTTTCAATTTTTTGACGGTCCCCTATGGGACTTCGGCAAAAAAATTTCACGAAAATATATGACCTATGCGATATTGTTTTCACACCTGAAGTTTCAGAATAATTCCTCATGTATATTTCTAGATATTCAACAAAACGTCTAAAATCTCAAGTGTCAAGATTTTTTTGGCGGTGACTGTATAATTGCACAGAAAATTGATTTGTAGTATTGTGCAGAGTGAACAGTACAGTTAACATCAGGAATGTAGTGCAGGCTATACTCCGTATACCATCTGGACTTTTTAAAGGAACACCATATACCCTCTGCTTCTCAAGAAAGCTTATGGTATACACATTCTAGTGCATCCCTCTGTTTAGATTATATGCTATGTTATTTTTACGACTACACCCCTGGTTAATATAAAACACGGTGGGAAGTTCTACTAAAGAACCGCAAATTTCCTTTATATGGAAAAAGCGCAAATATGATTTTTTCAAAGTTGGCATTGAAGTGAGTTGTATCCAAGAAGGGATCCCTTGTCCTTCCTCATGCTTAGTAATTAACAGAAGCACTTGTCAAACCCTTTTTCATACTTAAAAACATATTAACCTTTTTTGGTGCTCGCAGAGCATTTTTTAATAGTAGTCATTTAATTTTTTGATAAAATACCGAGGATTTTCTAATATCTTAAAAAGAAAAATAATTGCTTCTGTCAAAATTTATAAAATGATAACAACAGTATAAAATTTTGATGTATCAGAATAATTAAAAAAATCATTGTATTGCCATATAAAATGCATGATATGGAAAATAAACCATAGATTCGAACGAAAAAAGTACAGAACTTTATTAAAAGAATTAAAAGCCATACCAATTAAATACATTCAAGGTAATTTCTCGAATGAAACATTCACAGCTAGAAAAAGTCTAGAAATTGGATAACATTTAACAAAGAATATTCCCAAAAGAATAATAATTTGATACAAAAGCATTTCTAAACAAAACGAACTTACATCCAACGGGATTTGAACTCTCTACCCGCTGTTGAGCAGCCAAATGCCTTACCTCGAGAGTCCTGGTTTAACACCAGAGATGCTGGAAATTTTGCTATAGTACCTATATAAATACCAGTATAAGTCTTGTGACAGTCATCAACAGCTCCGATCTGATTGTTTTATTTTTTACATGCCCGTCGGCTATTCTCCTACTTTTATTTTAGCTACCCGAAACAATCGCCAAATAGATTTCCTTCGCCATAATTTCATTTTAAATATAAAGCTGTCACTAGCTTCATTTAAAATACATGGCTTTCATTAAAAAACACATAAATTAAAGAATACATATATCAGATACATTTAACTTGCACGTTTTTCTTTCACTTTATTAAAAATACTATAAATAAATAAATAATGGTACTTTTTCAGTAGTTGCACATAACGAAAAGTTCTTCAAGGGAAAAGAAGTTTGGCAACGTATATTCTGACAACCTATTTACTATTTCATACACACAAGCATTTTTTTTCTCTTGCGATAGCAATGTATTTAGGGTACTACTTAATCATCCCGTCGACCAAAGAACGATAGACAAACTGTAAGATTATATGCCAATAATGGATGAACATAAATGTTACACTTTATTGACATTAAACCCGCTACACTTGTTTGTTAAGTGATCAAATGATTTTAAATTCGATTATTTATTTATACTTTCATGAATGTTTTACTAATTTTTTTGTTCTTTTGTTATTTAATATAAATTTTATGGCAATAAGCAAATAGCTGTTGATATTAATTGAGAAAAATATAATATGTATTTTATTAAAGTTACTTTATGGTTATATCTGCCGACATTATTTGGCTAAATAAAAAGCATTTAACTCTTTACAAATTTCCGCTAACATTGATATTTTTGGTACTTACATATTAATGCCACCGCAGTAGAAGTTGTGCTAATGCGCCAATAAAGAGCGATCCTGTTGTTCGTGCCTTTTTTTTCTCATTTTGACGTTATTTTTAGTACTTTAGTACATTTTTAGCCTATTTTTGACGCCATTTTTTTCTGCACGTGCGAACAAGATTGCTCTTTATTGGCACATTAGCGCAACTCCTCCTGCGGTGGCGTTAATACGTAAGTACAATATGCTCCTTTTTATGCTCCTTAATAAATTCTAACATTACATTGAAAATACTTCAGTGTTATTCACATATGCGATATCTTACAATTATCTCTTTATGGTTTGATTTTAATAAATTCTGCATTAAAATATGAAAACTTTTATTAGTATTCTTTTGTACGAAATCACCTGAATAAATCAAATTTTATATTTGATACGTCTCGACGTCATAACTAAACGTCATCATTAAAGTGATCCTTTTCGTTAATGACTTTTATTTTAGGTAGATTTCGTATGAAATACTACCTATTGCATTGTCTCCCATGTTGGAATTTCTGAAAAATTTTTGCGGATCTACACGAATCATGACTCCTAGACCCCAAAACTACCATCAGTAAAAAAGTTTATATATCTATCTATCTATCTATCTATCTATCTATCTATCTATCTATCTATCTATCTATCTATCTATCGGTGTATATCACTTTCTTCTAGACACGATAACTTCCATAATTATGCTCAGATCTTCATCAAACTTTTACATAAAATCAAGGGGCATAAAATCTCGGTTAAGTTCGTTAATGGGCAAAATCGGACCAAGGGGGTGGAAGTTAGGAGGGTTTTTGTGAAAACAGGAAAAACGCGATAACTTCTTAATTAAAATAGATATCGAATCAGTTTAAAGTTTATATTACTTCTAAACGATGGGCAAAAAGTTTATGCATGACAGATTTTTGATAAAGTTAAAAATGGGCTCAAGGGGCGAAAAAAACATGGTTTTTGGGAGAAAAAAATTCATAACTTCGTCAATTCTCAAGATATCAAATCCAACTAAATTTTATATAAATGTACTCAATATTATCTAAAACTTTTGTATTTACAAGTTTTTGATAGGACCGATTTTTACCGATGAAAAAAATTAAAAACGAAAAGAAAAAGGGGGGAGGAAAAAGAAAAAAACCCATAACTTACTCAATTCTTAAGCAATTAAATCTAATTAAATTTATTTTACATCTTCACAATAATATCTACAACTTTTATATTGACAAGTTTTTCATAGAACCAATTCTTATAGCAAAAATAAATTAAACAAAAATAGGAGTTGGAGAAAAAACCTCAAGTCCAAACTGCTTATATTCTGACTCATTTAAAATTCATTTTTGATTTTAAACGCATCCAAATGACAGATCCTCTAATTTAGCAACTATATAATGCGACGTATTGGCCAATTTTTTGATAAAGGCAGAATATATTTTTTAAAAGGCTGCCAAAAAAGGTATTTTGAACAGATTTCCCGAAGTTTTCATCATTAAAAAATTCATTAAGTATAACAAATTGCGTTTTTTATGAGTCATTTTTAAATTCATTTTTGTTCTCAAACCCATCCAATTTACAGGTCCTATTATTTAGGAACTATATAACTTGACGTATTGGCCAGTTTTTTGATAAAGGCAGAATATATTTTTTAAAAGGCTGCCAAAAAGGGTATTTTGAACAGAATTTCACGAAGTTATCGTGATTAAAATTTGAGGAAATTTAAGAAATTGCGTTTTTACCGAGTCATTTTTAAATCTTTTTTTGTTCTCAAACGCATCCAATTTACAGGTTCTCTTATTTAGGAACTATATAATGTGACGGAGTGGCCAGTTTTTTGATAAAGGCAGAATATATTTAAAAAAAAGGCTGCCAAAATGGGCACTTCGCACAAAATTTCCCAAAGCGAGATGATTAATGAACTGCGGGTATTCAAATAACAAATTGGTTATTTTATGACTCATTTTTAAATCCAATTTTGCTCTGACACGCATTCAATTGACAGTTTTTTGTTACTTAGGAACTATATAATGTGCGTATTCGTCGATTTTTTGATAAAGGGTGAATATATATATTTTAAAAGCTGTCAAAGTAAGCACTTCGCAAAAAAATTTCCCAAAGCGATCATGATAAAAGAATTGAGGTTGTATTCAAATAACAAATTGTTTATTTTATGACTCATTTTTAAATTCAATTTTGCTCTCAAACGCATTCAATTGACAGTTATTTGTTATTTAGGAACTGTGTAATGTGCCGTATTGGTCAGATTGTTGATAAAGGCTAAATATATATTTAAAAAAATCTGTCAAAGTGGGCACTTCGCACAAAATATCTCAAAGCGATCTTGATTAAAGAATTGTGGATGTATTAAAATAATAAATTGGTTATTTTATGACTCATTTTTAAATTCAATTTTGCTGTCAACCGAATTTAATTAACAGTTTTTTGTTATTTAGGAACTATATAATGAGCATATTGGTCAATTTTTTAAATAAAGTAAGAATATAATTCAAAATATATTGCCAAAATGGGCATTTGAATAGAGATAGGCATTTTTTTTTTTTTTTTTTTTTTTTTTTTTTTTTTTTTTTTTTGAGATGAAAACTTTTCGAAATCTACCTCCGCCTATAGGCCATGCCGAAAGGGATTTTTTTTAACCTAAATTCATTAATTTTCTAAACTTAAATTTTTAGGTAGATTTCGTATGAAATACTACCTATTGCTTTCTCTCCCATGTTGGAATTTCTGAAATTTTTTTGCGGATCTACACGAATCATGACTCCTAGACCCTAAAACTACCATCAGTAAAAAAGTTTATCTATCTATCTATCTATCTATCTATCTATCTATCTATCGGTGTATATCACTTTCTTCTAGACACGATAACTTTCATAATTATGCTCAGATCTTCTTCAAACTTTTACATAAAATCAAGGAGCTTAAAATCTCGGTCGAGTTTGTTAATGGGAAAAATCGGCCCAAGGGGGTGGAAGTTAGGAGGGGTATTGTGAAAACAGAAAAAACGCGATAACTTCTAAATTAAAATAGATATAGAATCAGTTTAAAGTTTATATTATTTCTAAAGAATGGGCCAAAAGTTTATGCATGACAGATTTTCGATAAAGTTAAAAATGGGCTCAAGGGGCGAAAAAAACATGGTCTTGGGGAGAAAAAAATTCATAACTTCGTCAATTCTCAAGATATCAAATCCAACTAAATTTTATATAAATGTACTCAATATTATCTAAAACTTTTGTATTTACAAGTTTTTGATAGGACCAATTTTTATCGATGAAAAAAATTAAAAACGAAAAGAAAAAAGGGGGAGAAAAAAGAAAAAACCCATAACTTAATTCTTAAGCAATCAAATCTAATTAAATTTATTTTAGATCTTCACAATAATATCTACAACTTTTATATTGACAAGTTTTTCATATAACCAATTCTTATAGCAAAAATAAATTAAGCAAAAATAGGAGTTGGAGAAAAAACCTCAAATCCAAACTGCTTATATTCTGACTCATTTTAAAATTCATTTTTGATTTTAAACGCATCTAAATGACAGATCCTCTTATTTAGGAGCTATATAATGCGACGTATTGGCCAATTTTTTGATAAAGGCAAAATATATTTTTAAAAAGGCTGCCAAAAAAGGTATTTTGAACAGATTTCCCGAAGTTATCGTCATTAAAATATTGATTAAGTATAACAAATTGCGTTTTTTCTGAGTCATTTTTAAATTCATTTTTGTTCTCAAACCCATCCAATTTACAGGTCCTATTATTTAGGAACTATATAACTTGACGTATTGGCCAGTTTTTTTTGATAAACGCAGAATATATTTTTAAAAAGGCTGACAAAAAGGGTATTTTGAACAGAATTTCACGAAGTAATAGTGATTGAAATTTGAGGAAATTTAAGAAATTGCGTTTTTACCGAGTCATTTTTAAATCTTTTTTTTGTTCTCAAACGCATCCAATTTACAGGTTCTCTTATTTAGGAACTATATAATGTGACGGAGTGGCCAGTTTTTTGATAAAGGCAGAATATATTTCAAAAAAGGTTGCCAAAATGGGCACTTCGCACAAAATTTCCCAAAGCGATCATGATTAATGAACTGTGGGTATTCAAATAACAAACTGGTTATTTTATGACTCATTTTTAAATCCAATTTTGCTCTGAAACGCATTCAGTTGACAGTTTTTTGTTACTTAGGAACTATATAATGTGCGTATTCATCGATTTTTTGATAAAGGGTGAATATATATATTTTAAAAGCTGTCAAAGTAAGCATTTCGCAAAAAAAATTTCCCAAAGCGATCATGATAAAAGAATTGAGGTTGTATTCAAATAACAAATTGTTTATTTTATGACTCATTTTTTAATTCAATTTTGCTCTCAAACGCATTCAATTGACAATTATTTTTTATTTAGGAACTGTGTAATATGCCGTATTGGTCAGATTTTTGATAAAGGCTAAATATATATTTAAAAAAAATCTGTGAAAGTGGGCACTTCGCATAAAATTTCTCAAAGCGATCTTGATTAAAGAATTGTGGATGTATTAAAATAATAAATTGGTTATTTTATGACTTATGACTCATTTTTAAATTCAATTTTGCTGTCAAACGAATTTAATTAACAGTTTTTTGTTATTTAGAAACTATATAATGAGCATATTGGTGAATTTTTTAAATAAAGTAAGAATATAATTCAAAATATGTTGCCAAAATGGGCATTTGAGTAGAATTTCGTTTAAGACGATTTTGATAAAACCAGTTCTTACAGAAAAATGAAATTAAAAATTTTTTTAAAGCGGCTGAATAATGTAGTTAAACTGGGTTTATCTCTAATCATTTTTTTTCTTTTTTGTTGAGATGAAAACTTTTCGAAATCTACCTACGCCTATAGGCCATGCAAAAAGGGATTTTTTTTAATGGCAACATTTTTCCTTTTGAGTAATTTGGCAAATAGTTTGGCGATTTCTATTAATGGGTGAAATTGGTCGACCTGATAATCAAGTAGCACCGTACGTTACGTAAATAAAATAGGTATGCATTTTTGGCACAGACGTCATATACGCACCACGTTGGCGAATTTTTTTTCTGACGCCAGTGTCATATGCGCATCGGAGTATTTAACTGAATCCAGAGTGTCGTTATTTTAATTGATATGGCAACTCGGATAATGTTCTTTATTTATTAATAAATAATTTATTTTTATTTTTTAAAATACATAAATTGTTTTCTTCTATAGTTATTAAACAAATCTTTCTTTATTTATTGTTATTACCTTTCAAAAAATATGCATGTAACTAGTATTCCAAAACGAGATTTTCGTCAAATGGGCTTTAAAAAAAATTAACGCCAATGTGATTCGTATATGACATTTGCGCCGCATTTTAATATAGAAACAGAAATAATTCGTACGAAAAACAAATTTAAGTTCACCAGGTTTGTTTTCAGAGCTATTTATATTTTTTGGCATCATACCCTCCCTTTTTAAAGCCAAAATAACACTAAGCTTTGGCAAACAGATGTATATTAATCAGACATTCACAAAATAAGTAATAATTTAATTGACCTACAATCATTAGACGTACCTTCAAAAAAAGCTGACACATTCTCACGTCCCAATCATCTTGGAGCGCCGACTCACCGCTCTCGTGTTGCGCCAAACCGGATTTCTTATCGGTACGCCCTTACCTTACGTCTCAAAGGCTCAAATAAATCTTTATAAAAATTTAAAACCATATTTTTACGCTTATCTTTTAAATGTCCTGTAGATTTTTCTATTCATATCTAATTATTCATAAAATAATAACTGTGAAAAATATTGGTATGAACGTTTGTACTTAATAACTTTACATATCTTTTTGTCTTGTACAATTAAAAGAAATAATATTAATGTCAATCTTGTGTTAAATCAGTGCTTTAAATAAAATATTACGTGATGGAAAAACACGGTTACGCCGCTTTAGCGGTTAAAAAAATTTGCTATTCAGTCTATTCAGTCGGCGCCATTTTTGATTTATTCGCCAAACACACCAACCAGCACAGGATAATGAACTTTTCCGCAAAATCTTGCCCTCATCGCCTAAATTTGTTGATTTCATCATATAGACCTTCAGATAAGCAAGTAAATAAAATTATGAATAAAAGTATCATATTACAATGGCTAGCATAAATTTAAGAGAGACTAAACTTTTTGCCAGAGCCGGCTTTTCACTTAAATAAATGAGAATTTAATAAACTAGTAAATCTGCAGATCAAGAGCCTCAACGTCAGATTTTCACATCTTTTTTTTTTAAACACACTTAGCGTAATATTCAACTTCCTGGAAACATAATTTAAAATTTTCGAATTACGTAATTATTTATAAGTATAAAATAAGAATAAAAAATTTGAAGCCATCAAAAGCCGTTAAATTAAAGATTTAGTTATGTTAGGATATTCTGAAAAATTCATGATCTATTATTTTTTTTTATTATACCACAGTAGATTTCTTTAGGGGGGTGGAGCACCACTGAACCTCCCTAGTCTCATTAAATTTAAATTTCTAACTTTCTATCAATCTGCTAATGGTTATCGTATATCTTGTATTTCTTTCTACATTTTGATTTATAAGGATAATTGACAGTTTTAATAAGCATTTTTCATTATCCTCATAATTCTAGATACCTGCCCACCAAAAACACCTAAATCTGATGTATCAGGCACGTTTGAAAGTGTAAACTCAGTAATCTAGGGTTTTACAATTTTGTTTACGAAAAAAAAGAAGTTTTGATTGCATTTTGTGGCAGTTATCGGGGACTGACAGATAGACAGAAGAACAGACTGAGAGATGGAAAACAATAAATTTTGCGTCGCCAAAATAAGCCTTCACTGAAGTTTCGGCAATGACGCCATTGTACATGAGTTATTGCTCTCCATGTTTCTTGTATTTTTAACGACAACTATAAAATACCTGTTTTATTTCAATTATGACGTCAAATTTTACCAATTGAAATATTTGTTAAAAATATAATTATTTTTTATTTCTTTTACTTCTAATTATGCCCCCATTTTTGTCAGAAAAATTCTTATTAACGAAACAAATTTCCGTGTTTAATATTTAACAAAGTACTATTTTTATTTTTATTTTAATTCTGACGTCATATTTATTTTTTCTCAGTTTAATTTTTCGAATGGAAATTGCTCAATTGAAACTTATTGCCGTTGAAAAGTTATTCCAGATTTTTTTTTTGGCAACGATAAAGGAAATAGGTTAAATTTTATCTATAAAATCGCTCTGTATGAAAAAGAAGGAAATTTTGAATTATTAAGGAAAATATTTGAATAAAATTAATAAAACATAGCCTATATTCTTTTCTGGACTATGTTATATTTATCCGCAAAGACACAAAGACATTAATTAATTCATTAGTTTTGACGTAGACTTCATTTAAATTTTCGTACACGCTTTAACATTTATAGCATTAAAATATAATGAGGATTAGGATGAATGACTGCTTAGCAACCATTAAGAGAAAATAAAGAACATGAAATAAATACATTTTAAATAAGTAAATCTCTAAAACAAATTAGTTTATATTATTGGAAGAAATTTATAAAAATCTCCAAAATTTACAGTAATAAATTTAAAAATCTGACAAATGCATAGACAAAATTTCAAAACAATATGAATAATTTAACTGGTAAATTTCAATGTCCATTTATCATTGAATTCCGTTAATGAAATGTGTCATTTTCTCTCAAGGAAAAAAAACTTGAAAATTATTGGATTTGCCATAGAAAAGCATTATTGCGCAAAATAAAATATTCTATATTTTCGGAACGAATGAATCAAATCTAACAGAAAACTATACAGCTTAATCCCAGTGCTTCACTAACATACCCACTTAATTTCAAGCCAATCGGATGTTTTTTGCGTTAGTTATCGCGGAACAGACAGACTGACAGGGTGGCTGACAGACAGACAGACAGAAACCAAAAATTTTCGTGTCTCCAAAGTAAGACTTCACTGACGTTTCAGCAATAAAAACATTTCACTTCGCTTTTCAAAATAGAGAGTGAATATGATACATGAAAATAACAACAAATAAGTGTTTTCCTCACGTGATTTATCTAATCTATTTATTTATGTTACATACATAGGAATTTTTATGTTCATTTGAACTTAGGTGCAACAATTACAAGAAGAAACAAGTATAAGAAAAAGTCTATGTTCATCTGGAAATTTCAGACAAAAATTCGATTTTCTCAGCGGCCGTCAAACATACAAAGATGAAAAAAACTGTTTTAAGTTTTACCATGAAGATTAAAATAAACCAAAAACGAAGTTAATCCATCCACGGAAACGTTAGCTAGACTTATTTGAATTTTTTGCCTTCATTTTTTCATTTAAAATTAAATAAAAAACTATTCTAAGCTGCAGTAATTTTTTGTAAGCTATCATTTTATTCGTCTCATCGAGTTCTATTTTTATATATAAAAATCTTCTGTGCGTGTGTATGTAACTGAACTCCTCCTAAACGACTGGACCGATTTTAATGAAATTTTGTGTGTGCGTTGCAATGGATTCGAGAATGGTTTAGATTCACATTTCATCGAAATTGATTCAGTATTTTTTTAGTAATTAGGCAAAAACTAATAGTTAGTGATTTTTCGCTAATTAAAAGTGCTATAAATATAAAAGAAAGTCTGGATTTCGTATTAATCACAGCACAAAACAATATACCGAACCAAAAATCTTGAAAATTGGGCTAAAAATACTTCTTACAACATCAAGTGCCGCTAAAAAGGAATTTTCGAAAATTCCACCCCTAAGAAGGGTAAAAAAAAGAACCAACTTAAAAAAAATCCTTAAAAATCGGCTTTTGTAGTTATTTTTCAACTGATAACATATTTTAGTGCATTTTTTCATTCTGAATCGAATGGTACTAAGCAAATTCGTTTATATCCAGTAGTTCGTGAGATAATTCATATTTTCCAAATTTGGCGATGTCTTCGGCGCAAAAATCTGAAATTTTCAATCGTTATCTATCCTTCTATAGTAAAAAAAAAACTAGCCTTAAAAGGAATGACTCCTGGAATGATGCTGATGTGGAAGATTTCCGGAACTAACGAATCCGGGTTGTCCACTCCTTCCATGAGTCGAATAGACCAATCAGGAAAGGGCTCCGTATATGCATCGCCATATGGGTTACCATAAAGAGAGGAAAGGTTACCATCGCCAACAATCGCCAAGTTTGTCGCCTACTTGGCGATATATCGCCAAATTTGGCGACCAAAATTAGTTGTCAAAAGTGACGCCAACTTGGCGATAACTGTAATATTTCGCCAAATTTTTAATTTCTTTACAACATCAGTCGTTTGATACATCATTTGAGAGGTTTGCAACTGCTTATTCATTTAAAGGATATCTTGTGTGTTATCCCCCATTCTGCTCCCCAGGGGGGACACATTTTTAATTTCTTTACAATACCAGTCGTGCTACACAAGATTTGAAAGGTCTGCGACTGCTTATTCATATTATGGATGTCTTGTGTGTCACCCCCACACCCTGCTCTCCCCAGGGGGGCACATTTTTAATTTCTTTACAACACCAATTGTGTGACACATCATTTGAGAGGTCTGCAACACCCCCCCCCCCCCTCTCTGCCCTCAGAGGGGGCGCATTTTGTAATTTCTTTACAACACCAATTGTGTGACACGTCATTTGAAAGGTCTGCAACTGTTTATTCATTTTATGGATGTCTTGTGTGTCACCCCCACTCTGCCCCCCAGGGGGGGCATATTTTTAATTTCTTTGCAACACCAGTCGTGTGACATCATTTGAGAGGTCTGCAGCTGCTTATTCATACCATGGGATATTGGCGAGCGCAGCAAGCAGGGGTAGCCAATAATTTGGAATCGCGAAGCGATTACGCGGGGGGTTGGCGAGCATAGCGAGCAGGGGGGCGGGGCCCCCCTAGTATATATAAAAGAAAGTCAGGATTTCGTATTAATAACAGCACAAAAAAATCTACCGAACCAAAAATCTTGAAAATTGGGGTAAAAATACTTTTTATAACACCGAGTGCCGCTAAAAAGGGATTTTCGAAAATTCCACTCCAAAGAGGAGCAGAAAAAAAAGCGAACTTTAAAAAAATTCCTTAAAAATCGGCTTTTGTATTTATTTTTCAAGTTCTAACCATGGCCTGTTTATTACATCGCTTTGTTGATTCTATATTTAATTAGTAACGTGAGTTAAAATCCTGGCTTAAATTTCAGATGAACTATTTCTCGAGAATAATCTATTGTTTAAATATTTTAATATATTAGGTTGTTACGAAAGTTACCCACCACGGCTGATATGGTATGTTACAACCGATCGCTTCGACAAATTTGCTCATATTTTATCAAAAGTTATTGGAATTTTAAAGAAAGATACTTGCTATATAACACAAACTGTAGTTATCATTAAGTATAAGATGCCTGAATTGGAACTACCGCACTACCAGATTAGAACCATCATTTGCTTCCAGGTTTGTTGCAAAAGGTCTGCCATAGAGTGGCTCCAGACTATGTGTACACAAACCTATGTAAATTTTCTGTGTGGGTGAAAAAAGTCCGGGACAGGATGTATTGGCTGAAGCCGCCAATGCTCTTCCAACTGAGTCATCCGAGACACGAACACTGGCGGACTATTCACCTCATTTTATCTGGTCTAATACTATGGATCAGCTCAACAGAATAAATCGAAGGTAATATTTGGAACTGCAGAAATCGCATTTCGTATGAAGCGTTTTCTGCAGTTTTAAATATTACCTTCGATTTATTCTATTGTGCTGATCCATAGTATCAGACCAGATTCTGTGGTCGTTGTGGTCATTTGGGTGAAGAAGTCCTCCAGTGTTCGTGTCAGGAATGGCTCAGTTGGAAGAGCATTGGCGGCATCAGCCAATATATCCCAGGTTTGAATCCTGGCCCAGACTTTTTTCACCCACTTGAAAAATTTACACCTGTTAAATTTAATTTACCGATTGATTAATCGTGTTTAAAAAAATTATTCTAATATGTGTACACTGTTAAAAATTTGAAATTTTGTTACATCTCCACTCCACCGCTTTTATAGAAAACGATTACATTACTGTATTATGGAGCATTCTTAATGGTCAAAATAGAGATATTCTATAACAGAGATGGAGTGACGATGCAGCAAAAAGTTTCAGATTTTTAACAGTGTACAGCTTTAGGTACTACTGTTGTATCGTTTGACACTATGAAGTTTTAGTACAGAAAGTTCAAAAATAAGAACGATGACATTAAGACGAAGAAAGCTATGGGAAGCCTACTAATTGTCATGAATATTTTTTGCCTGAATACTTTCATTACAACCGAATAAGTACTATAATTCTTTTGAAATATAAATTTTAATGAATTTATGTATTTCCACAACTAAATGACGTGGAAGAAAGTTTTCACTGATTGTCTTTATTATACAATTGTAATAAATATACATTTTTAAAAAACTGGCTATGCAATTTCACCGTTTATCTTACAATAAAAAAAATCGCACATTTTTTTTCATTTACAGTAATTTGACATTTTTGTGTACAATTTTCTTTTTCTTTTTGCAACGTAAGATCTGTAAATTATGCATAACATATTATATGAAATGCACGATTGCGTTTCTGCAAACGTTTTTCTGTAACATTTTACTCTTGAGTATATTTGAAAATCTTTTTAATGAATCATGGTATTCTTTGTAATGGAGAATTTAAAAATAAATAAATAAATAAAAAACTAAATGTGTGTAATAAGAGATACAAAGAAACAGACTTTTTTCTCGAACGGATTACATGTTTCATTAAGTATGCTTAAAAAAAATTTGCTTCTGAATTTTACAGAGAAATGGGTTTCAATAAATTTGTCGAAGCATGTTTCTTATTTTTTGTAACTGTTAATTTGTAATTCTAGTCTATTTCTCTTTAGCGGAATTCCTTTCAAGTTATGAATACAGCAATCTTTATTTGTAATGTTTATTTACTTTTACACAAAAGAAAATTAAAAAATATATATAATTTAAAATTTAAGTTTGAATTCTTTTTTGGCATCTTAAAAAAAAAAAACTTCTTCTGAAAAAAATTTGTATTTTTAAGTAAATTTTAATGTGTTATATCATTTAAAAAACTAAAATTATATATGTTTTTAAGATGTATTATCGTTTTCTTCCAACAGAAAATAATACATAAAGTGCTCTAATATATTTTACAGAAAATTGCATATAATGATTTGTATGTATTGCAATTTTTTGGAAATAATTTTTAATGACTTTGTTTTATACAAAAATTAAAACGGATTTTCTATGCGTAGTTTGAAAAAATATCAGGTACAGTAGTGAAAAAAAAATAAAGTTATCATCCTCTACTAAGCACTCAACAAAATATCGTAGAAGAAAGTTAGTGGAACCGAAAAATAGGAAATAAAGTCTATTTATGAATGATGTTTATAAAATTTTGTTAGGAGGCCTACATATTAAAACAAACACTAACTTCGTTTTTTTTTCAATTGCAATACCTAAATTTAAGAAAATATTGCAAATCTTCGGTTTAAACTATTCTTAGACGCCAAATTTAGAATCATTTAAAATATAAACATTCAAATTTTAGTGCTTCTAATATTAAATTACATTTTCATGTTTTTATTAATATCTCCTGATATTATACTTTTATGCGCTAATGTTTTGCATAGAAATAATACTAAAAGACCCGAACATAAATTTATTGAATTTGCCTTTTTTAAATTTTTTATTTTATGATATTGATTAAGAATTATGAAAGAATATCCGAAAAAAGAGGAATTGCAACCTACATTTTTATGGATTTAAATTTATTAACTCCTGCTTTATGAAAATCCAAAATTTTCTTCCATGTGGTTTTAAAATTATGCTTTAAAAACGGCAAAACGATGGTTAAAGGAGTTGTCTACGATAGAAGAGACTAGATACTTTGAAACGTCTTATACTTTTCAGTAATCCACCAGTCTTCATTGACTGTTTGAGTAATGTCTCAAAAAACTTGATCAAGAAGGAGGCGCTGTCAGGCAACAATTGAGTACCAACATTCAATTTGGATACAGGCCCTAAAATATGCTCGTTTTCAAATAATTAATTTCTTGGAAACTTATGCGAAATGCTAATGGAAAGTTGCAAAGTTCATTTATGATGTCAGAATTGAGTACTGCTATTGAAAAAAAAAGTAGTGTTCCTTTTAATATGTAGATGACCTCATAAACAAATTTTGCATACATCAATTAAAAGATCTATTTCAAATTGTTTGGCACCCAAACCTTTCTTGTACGATAGCTTTTTGCAGAATTGATAGAAAATGCTTTTTTTTTACGTAGCTTTAATTATTCATTTAGAACGAAAAACGGAATTTCAATATATAGTCACAGTAAAAAAAATCTTGGCATTTGCGATTTCAGACGTTTTATTAAATATCTAGAAATACACATGAGGAATTACTCTGAAACTCCAAGTGTATAAACAAAATAGTACACGTCATACATTTTCGAGAAGATTTTTTGCAAAACCCAATAGGGGGTCCTCAACAAATTGAAAAAGAACGAATATCTTTTGAATAACTTTGTCAAAACTAATGTAACAAAAGCGTTCAAACAGCAGATTATGATTAAGTGGATTATGGTAATAAACTGTGTTTATTTTTATGCAGATAGCATGAATACTCGTAGAGAAACTAAGTGTTTTATAAAAACCGTCCCAAATTTTGCCATGTTTTTTTGCTTATAATTTGCAGAGTTCTTAATAAAAAACAATGTTCTTTTCATAAAATATGAAAAACATTATTGTACATAATACTCTGCAATCAAAATTAAAAAATATTAATAATTGTATGAAAGATGCAGGTTTACTAAATAAATTTTAACTGCGCATGCGTCAAATCTATAAAACTTTTATTTGTATATTCTGTTAGCTAAATGTATAGCGCAACTTTTGTTAATATTTCAAAATCATACCTTGAAAATTCTGAAAATTCCCTTCTATACAATTAGATCAAAATCCGTTATTCCCAAAATGAAGCAAAAAGATGAGGAGCTGTATCCAAATATAGTAGTACGTGCTGTATTGTGTTGACACTAATCAATGTAATATGGATACAGCCCCTCATTTTTTTGTTTCATCTTGGGAATATCGAATTTTGATCTTATTCTTTCGACGATAATTTTCGGAATTTTTAAGCCATGTTTTTGAGACTTTAACAAAACTTGCTCTATACATTTAGCTAACACAAAATGTAAATGAAATTTTTATAGAGTTGACGCATGCGCAGTGAAAATTTATTTAGTAAACCTGCTCATTTTTCTAACAATTATTAAAATTTTTAATTTTGATTACAGGGTATTATGTATAATGTTATTTCTCATATTTTCTGAAAAGAACATTGTTTTTAATTAAGAACTCTGTAAATTATAAGCAAAATTTGAGATCGTTTTTATAAAAACCTTAATGACTCTACGAATATACATGCTATCCGCATAAAAATGAACACATACTGTAAGCCAGTAGTTATTACTATAAACTACTTAAGCATAATCTGCAGTTTAAATGCTTTTGCTACATTAGTTTTGACAGTGTTATTCAAAAGATATTCATTATTTTTCAATTTGTTGACGGTCCCCTATTGGATTTTGGAAAAAATCCTTTTTGAAAATAAATGATCTGTACTATTTTGTTTATACATTTGGAGTTTCAGAGTCATTCCTCATGTAAATTTCTAGATATTTAACAAAACGTCTGAAATCGAAAATATCAAGATTTTTTTTTGCTGTGAATGTATAAAGTTTTACTAGGGATATTTTTTATGCTTCAAAGATATTATACAATTTTTATCTCATAAACATTTATTCACGTTAGTCAGGATCACTATAGCATGTTGTCTAATGAACATACTGTTTAAAGTAAGAGGAGAATAGACTAACTCTAAAGGCACGTGGTGAAACTTATCGTTGGGAGCCGCCGTAATACTTACGCATTATGGAAATGCCTAATATAAAATAAGAAAATAAAACTTGTGTAAACTATTTATATGCGCTTATAAATAAAAAATGCGCTTATAAAATTATAAAAAAATATATGCGCTTCATCAGAACGAATATTTCGAAAGTCCGAAACGATAGTTCCGGATAACTAAAGTTACTGAAATTTAATAGGGTTTGTCGCACTATTATATTCTGCAGAATGTGATAGTGCGACAAACCTTATTAAATTTACCAAATTTCAAGCTTTATCTTAATTTGTTCAGTAGATAATGTGTTTAAATTCGTAGCTTGATGACATCTGAACTTTCAACGCTGTATTACTAAATTGCGTAAAAGAAACAAGTTGGAAATTGTCAAGCGTAGAAAATTGAATGCCTTTGTACTGTAAGAAAATTTTGAAAATATTCAGATTTTGGTGTAATTGTGTACAATTCAATAACCGAAATCTTTTGTGCATCTCTGTAAGTACTATCTGCTTTTTATTGTACAGGAATTAACTTTTAGTTAACCTCAGCAACGTGCATCAATTTCATAAATTTTGAAATAGCTTGATATTATTAAAACTTGTCCCAAAAAATGTTTCTCCCTTATGTGATAGAATACTTTGGTGTAGCCCCGAAATTGAATAACAAGTATTTTTTGCACCACACATTCTACAGAATGTATATTTTAGTATATACTTCACAGATGTATATCAATTTTATTATGTTCGAAAAAGGGGTTACACTATTATAATGTACTTAGAACTATTTATCCCATTGGCTGCAATGTAACGAAATACTTTTGATCGTCTCTGTAAATAAACTATTCATCTGATTTTCATAAATTTTGAAATTACCTGACAAAATTATGCAACAATTATATATTTTAAATTTCAAATGGTTCGGTTGGTTAGTGTTTGCTCTGTTATACGCGGACTGTATATAACTGTAGGCTATGACTGTAGGTGATGCATATTTATATAATTACGAGCGTACCTAAAAATAATAATCATATTAACTAACAGTTTATTGTTTCGTATTAATCGTTTCATTTCACATTAAAATATAATGTATCTTTGAATGAAATATAGGGTCAGGAAAAATCGAAGAGTAGAAAATATGATTACAAATATAACGGTAACTAAATATCTGATCGACGGCATTCTTTGTACATTCTTTATGTATTTTTCTATTTTTGTGTATTCATTTTTTCTAAATAATTAATTAACCCTTTAAGCATATTCCTTTTATTCCTGCAGAATTTTACATGCAAGTTTAACGATTCATAAAACAATAGCTATGGAAAGTATAAATATGGAGATTTGTATTTTGCAATCTTAGATATTTATTTATCATAAGCAATTCAAACAATTCACACTAATAACAATTTTGAGTTAAATAAGCCTTTGAATCCAAGAGATACGTGACGGAAAAACCCGGTTAGGCCGCTTAAAGGGTTAAACAAAACTTATACCTTTATCAGAACGTATATCATATCGAAAAGTCAGATTAAGTTTATCACAATTGTCGATATCTTCCAACATTATTAAGAAGCCTCCACTATGCTTTCTTTTGGACAAAATTTCCTGTCCTTTTCTCATATCTTGCCAATGGAAATCAAGGCTGTTTGAGTCATTCAAACTATTTTTTCCTCATCTGAGAACATAACAAGTTGCTACTAGTCTTTCCAGGATATTTCGCCCCATCGACTCTGCTGTGTTTCGTGATCGCTTTCAGCATAGAGTGGTAGGCGGAGGTTTATTAATGGTGTTTGGAGGCTTCAACTACGGTGGTAAACTTTACTAAGCTTTATATTCAAAACTTATACAGGCTGCTGATTACCAAGAATTGCTAAAAATTAATTTACTGACATTTGCAGAGAGCATTGGTGGCTCAAGCTGGATTTTCCAGCAGAACAACGCCTCCATAAACTTTGAAAAATCCTCCTAAGGTTGGTTTTGGGATAATTGAGTGCATGTCTTTGAAAGGACTTTTCTATACGCTCATCACAACGCTCAAGAAAACATGTCGAATAAACTCAGTACACCTGTATATGCCAATAGCAGACAGTTTAAGTCTATAACAGAAATGGAGGCCGCCATCATTGAAGCCTGGGATAATACTGATGCTACTGCTTCCAGGAATTGATAAATGGTATGCCTCATTATACATTCCATGCCATATATAAACATGGCGGATATATTGGCTATTAACAGTAGTGGCTTTATTTCAGTAGGGCATTTTCACCCCCTCTTTTGATATACATTAATTTTTTTCTGCCCAGATGGAGCAAGGAGTGAGTTACTCCTTGTAAATATGTATTTGTATGTAAACCTTCTTATTATATCTGTTTAGTTACCATTGGTTTGTCTCCTGTACAGTTACGATACAAAAGCATGGTGTCTTTATTTCGGTGGAATACACTGTAAAGAGATAGATTAAAACTTGAAATATCCTTAGTTTTTAAGATATATTGTATTATTATTATTATTATTTCACAGAACCCTTAAAAGTACATTCAACGAAAGTACAAGGAAATGAAATCATACTTATGGTTCAGTCAGGTATACGCCACATAGCTACATTGAAACTCATTCTATCTATCTGTCGGAGTTTCCTCTTAGCCCGCACAACTTTGAAGAAATTCCGTATTATTTATTGCTGCCACCACTGATATAATTAGATGATATCGGTCAAGCACTGAGAGGATTGTTTAAATGAAAACCAACGCTTTCAATTAACTAAATTAGCAGTTTATTTACACTCTATGTACACAACATAAAATACTATTTACACTTAAAACTCGGATGCAGGTGATCCGGTTCAACATTAAACTAAATACAGTAAATGCTGGCCGTGTACTGTTAAAATTACGTATTATCACTCTCACTCTATACATGTTAAATTAACTTTACCGGAGATCAATTTCGAATCTCCCAATATATGAGTTCTAAACCTAAGCTGTCCAAACCTCACTCAGCCTTATGTTCTATCCCAGAGCTCTACACATAGGGAAAACCGTCCACTCAATTCTCTCGGTCCCAACTGCTATTTCTCAGCAAAACACTGCCCCTTTTCACCTTCTGCTTCTCCCCATCGTAACTCCCCCCCCCCTCCGGAGTTTCTACGTTGCTTGCATTCAAAGTTGTTTCCTTGGTTCGTGAAATGTCCTTTATTTACCCATCTTCCACAGACATTTCCGAAGGTCGAACACACCCCTCCGCAATCCTCTTTTTTCCACTCATTCCATCTGTACATGTTCACCTATTCAATCCAGCCTTACAAGGAAAGAATGTCACCTTGAAATTTCAGTACACAGCCCATACAATACATAATATATTAAGACAAAAATAACATAGAACTCCAGCTCTAATAGCAGATGTTTCTCAGAACCTGACACTATCTATCTATCTATATGTATGTATAAAGAAAAATAAATTTAAGACAAGTATGCATATGTTTAACATTTATAACATTATTATGCGTATTTTTATTGTAATACTTACAGTTTGTCATGCGTATAAAATTATAAACCATACTGTATAACGTACATGTTCTAAATAATTTTGATTTAGCGTGTGTAATTTATATTAAATAATGATTAGTACGCTTTTGTTTATTTTATTAAAATAAAAACGATTTTTTATTGTAACAGTGTAAAAAAATTAGGAATCTGCATCAATTAAACGGCAATTAATTACAGGGATACTTTATTTAGCATTCGCTTCAAATTTTATATTAAGATTCAATTTAACTTCCTTACAAATATATTTTACGAAAAGAAAAATTTCAAACAAGTAATTTCTCATTAATTTAACCTGAATGAAACTAATTTTAAAATATTTTTGTAACTGTGTAATTTTTACTTAGAGCAAACAAGTTATTGGCGTTTCTAATTAGAAAACTCTTTAGAAAATTATGCCAGAAAAGAAAAAACGCTAATTACAGGCTTCCATTAGCGGCTATTGGAAATGGATAAAACTTTACGAAGTACAATACTAAAAATAAAAAGATAATGTAGCATTAATTCAAACACAAATTATAATTGCAACTTATCATTAACTCTTGGATTTTGTTTCGCATAATCTTAAAAAAAAAATCATTGTAAAAATTGCTTAAGTTAAAATTTTAAACATAAAGTTATGTTTTAGTCAGATTAGACAGACAAAGATATTTCTCTATAAAACAGATTTTTAAAATACTGCATTAGTAAATGTACAGTTCTTGGTTTTACACACACATATATATGTATACATACTAATGAAAGTATCTGGTGATGTCCGAAATTTTAAGAATTTAAAGAAAAATAAAAAACTTTGAATATATAGTTATAAACCAAACAATTTTAAAAAATCGAAGTTATATACACATGAATCAAATGGAAAGTATATAAAAGAAATCTTTATAATTGTAAGAAAAAAAATCTGAAACCTTTTAGTTCTGCATTAAGAATATGCATCAGTGACATCAAGCTATCTGGGAATTCTAATGTACATGCATGCATACATGTCTGTATATGGAATAGGTTTTTAACTGTACAAAACAAAATCGTTGAACTCCAAAATGTTAAAATAGACCAAAGTTTATATAATCGGGTTTTTCTCATGTTTCAATGCGCTTTTCCAAACTAACATTATGTTATATGCTTATCTCGTAATATCTATTATAATTTCAATAAGGAGTAATATTTACTTTTTTTCCACTCTTGCATTAGAAAAGTAATTGCTGTGCTCAGAATTTTGCGGTTTATTATTAATTCTTGGCAACTGCTACTATGAACGCTGCTTAAATTTGATAGAAACTGCTGTTAAATTGGAGGTTTTCCTTTATTTATAAATTAACTAGAAATTATTTCGATTCTGAATTACTTTAATTGCTTCGCCTGTCTTTTAATACACATGTACATGACATTTCACAAATCTGGTTTCAAGATAATTATTTGAATAGAATTACAGACAAACGAAATTTTATTTTTGTATGTGTGAATATATACACTATATGTCCAAAGATGACCGGCCACTTGCGATTTCAGACATTTCGTAAAATATCTAGAAAAATAAATAAGGAATTATCATGAAACTCTGAGAGTGTAAATATAATAGTACAGGTCATACGTTTCCGTGAATATTTTTCCCGAAACTTTATAGGGGACCAAATTGAAAAATAACGAATAACTTTTGGATAACCCTGCCAAAACTAATTTAGCAAAAGCGCTATAACTGTAGGTTATGATTAAGTGCCTTATTCTAATATATTGTATTTATTTTTAAGTAGATAGCATGTATACTAGTAGAGAAGTTTAGGTTTTTCTATAAACAGTCCTAAAATTTTCCAAGTTTTTTGCTTAAAATTTACAAAGCTCTTATATAAAATAATGCTCTTTTCTGAAAATATGACAAACAACATTGTACACAATACACTTTCATTAGAATTAAATAATAATAAAAATTGTATGAAAAATGAGCAGGCTTAGTAAATACTATTTAATTGCGCATGCGTCAAGGATATCAAAATTTCATTTGCAAATTGTATTAGCTAAATGTATAGAGCAACATCTGTAACTATTTCAAAAATATGGTTTGAAAATTCTAAAAGTGATCGTCTATAGAAACAGCTAAAAATCCGTTATTTCCAAAGTGAGGCAAAAAGATGAGAGAGTGTATCCATATATCCATTGATAAATGGCAATACAGAATACACAATATGGCACGTCCTACTATATATGGATAAAACCTCTGATTTTTTTTTTTTTTTTTTTTTTTTTTTTTGCATCATTCAATTTTCAATTAGTTGACGTTCCCCCTAGAGTTTCGGGAAAATTATCAGAGAAAATCGTCACAGAACTGTGTGACCTGTACTATTATGGTTAAACACTTAGAGTTTCAGGTTAATTCCTCATGCATTTTTCTAGATATTTAACAAAATGTCTAAAATCGCAAGTGCCCGGTCATGTTTGGCCATATAGTGTATATATATAGTAAAATTCACTTTGAAAATCCAATTCTTATTATGGGTATCTTATATATTATTAAATTAATATATAATTAATTATGTTTAACATTAGCAAATTTGTTAATTTTTATACGCTAAGTTTATTGCTTCATTGCGGATTTTCATAGTGTATTATGTTTGGATTTCTACTTTGTAGTCATTTGATATCTTTCGTTAAGAATTTCCATTTCTTTACTACAAATTTTCATCACTGTCCGATTACTACTATGGCTGCTATTATATTAATTTGATTTTATTTCCAACTCTTCTTGTTTTGTTTTAGTTTGTTATTTTATGGATTGTTCTATATTTATTGTAGATGTTAAATAGTAGTATTGTATAAGGGTTACATATATATGCGTTATCGAAAATAGTTTTGTGAATTTTCGAATAAATAGATTGATTGAAGATATTTTGGAACAGAAATCAATTTTCCAGGCCGTCATCTTCGAGAAGAACCGCATTCACGAAACAGCTGCTATTTATACACACCATTTCTGACAGCGCAAACGCATTCAATAAAACTTAGGTAAAAAAGTGTCAATTGTTAAGTTATCCCTAATCAATTTCAATTTTATCTCGTTTATGTTTATTTTTATATATCGTACAATTCCAATTTTTATTCCATCGAAAAGATTTAAAAAATATGCTTTTAAAAAGGTTTATTTGTGTTATATCGTGTGGGTTCGAATTACTTGTACTGTAATTCCATCAGGGAAACAGCCTTTATATTTCCATCATTTATTTACATTATGATACAACTGCCGCTAAGCAGCATTTCGAACAACAAAACATTCTTACATCTCCGATTTTATTTGGCCAACATGCATTGCCTCACAAAACACATGTCAAGGTATCGTTGCGCCATCTATGTTTAGGAAGTGCAACTATTCGAAGATATCACACCCCTCTCCTCATAGTTCAAACGAACTACAGGCAATCTTGGTCTATTGCTTCTTCGAACTGGAACACTTTTCTTCGAGTCCTCATTATTATTTTTAGTCACAGTGTCCTTTACAGATATATCTGTCATAGCATCATTTTTATTACTCACAACAGTACCTGTTACAATATCATGTGAAGGCTGAGATTTGTTTGGTTCCATAATATTCTCATTATCACGTTGGTCTTTTATTTTTCCATTAATCTCAGAAAAACGATTTTTATTAACCCTTTCATAATTATCATAAACATTGTAATTTTTACCACTATAACCCATATTTTCAAAATTTTCTGACATTTGTTTGTTATAATGGTCATTTTCATCAATTCTTTCAGATTTTTCGTAACTTATCTCTCTGTTACGTCTCAACTGATTCACATGACGCTTACACATTATTCCGTCACATCTATTTACTAAAACCCATCTACTTCCTAATAATTTTATAATTTTTCCTTTTACCCATTTCTCCCCCTTTCCAAAATTTTTAACGAAAACTAATTCATGAAGCTTAAATTTGTGCAGGGGTTGCTGTATTTTAGGTTTTGATGGTAATACCAAATGAAGGGCTGTTCGAATTGGCCTTCCAAACATTAATTCAGCAGGAGTTTTACCAGTCACCGAATGAGGAGTTGAATGATTTTCTAACAAAAGTCGTGCAATTGATAATGATATGTCATTTTTATCCAGTTTCCTAAGGCAATTTTTCACGGTTTGCACGTATCTTTCCGCCTGTCCGTTCGACGACGGATGATATGGTGGAATAGGTGTATGCTTAATTCCATTATTTTTAAGAAATTCCTCAAATTCCCCACTTGTGAACGCGGATCCATTATCACTGACTAATTCTAAAGGTAATCCAAATGTCGCAAAAATTCTTCTTAATACTCTAATAGTATTTCTACTATCGGTCCTGGGCACTACTTCTACTTCTAACCATTTTGTATAAGAATCAACTACTATTAAGAAAAATTTCCCTTCAAACGGACCTGCATAATCTATGTGGATCCTTTCCCAGGGTAATTCAGACTTCCATTCTAAGGGTTTCATTTTTGGATTATCCCTCGCACACATTTGGCATCTACTACATGAATTTACCATTTGTTCAATTTCCTTATCCATGTTTGGCCACCAAACCACCCCTCTAGCTTTAGCTTTCATGCTAGACATACCCTGATGAACAGAATGCAACAATTTCAATATATATTCTCTACCTTCCTCTGGCACAATTACTCTATGCCCCCATAATAGACAATTTTCTAAACAGGAAATTTCATCCCTTCTACGAAAATAAGGTTGATATTCTTCTGCTTTAACCTTTCGAGGCCACCCATGTAGTACCCACTCTAAAATTTGTTTAGTTACAGGATTTTCAGTTGTCCACTTTGCAATCGTTTTAGAAGTAACGGGCCAATCATTATTATTTGAAACAAACATTATTTCAGCAGGATTACTAACTATATTTACAGTTTCTGGGAGAGGTAATCTACTTAATGCGTCCGCATTTTTATTATTTTTACCTTCGCGATACTCAATTGTATAATCATATCCTGCTAACATAAGCGACCATCTCAGCATTCTAGGTGATAATGTATCAGGTACCTTTTTAACAGGATCAAATTTTTAACAGGATCAAACAATCTAATTAAAGGTTTGTGATCTGTTATAATTTTAAACTGTTTACCAGCTAAATATTGGTGAAATTTAGTAACACCAAATATTACAGATAAAGCTTCTTTATCTATCATTGCATAATTTCTTTCAGTTTTATTTAAAGTTCTAGAAGCATAAGCTATGGGTTTCTCTTTACCCTCAATAATATGGCTTAATACAGAACCAATGCCATATTCTGAAGCATCACAGTTCAAAACAATATCTTTGTTAACATCATATAATTCTAAAACAGGTGATGTACATAATAATTCTTTAACTTTTTGAAATGCTTTATCATGCTTTTCTGACCATGTCCACTTAACATTATTATCTAATAATCTATGTAAAGGTTCTAAGACATCTGAAATATTAGGTAGGAAGTTTCTATAATAAGAAATTAAGCCTAAAAATGAACGCAATTGTGACACATTATTTGGAATAGGTGCATTCAAAATAGCATTAACTTTTTCTGGCATAGGTCTAATTCCTTCCTGAGAAATTTTATGTCCTAAATAGCAAACTTCCGAAACCATAAATTTTAATTTTTCCTTATTTAATCTTATACCATGCTCAGAAAAGCATTTCAGAACACTTTCAACTCTTTCCGAATGTTCTGATTCATTCCTAGCACTTATGATTACATCATCTAAAAATACACCAACATACTCATATTTTTTTAATATATTCTCTATTTTTCTCTGGAACATTCCAGGAGCACACTTTACGCCAAAAGCTAATCTTAACACATTAAATAATCCTTTATGAGTATTAATAGTTAAAATTTTACTACTTTCATTATCTACAGGTTGTTGTAAATAAGCATCTTTTAAATCAAAAACAGTAAAGAATTTTCCACCTGACAATTTAGAGAATAATTCTTCCATCCTAGGAAGAGGATAATTATCATTTTCTGTATTTGCATTTACTGTGGCTCTATAATCACCACAAATTCTAACAGTACCATTTGGTTTTGGAACAATTACTATAGGACTAGCCCAATCTGAATGATCGACAGGTTTCAAAATACCCTCTTTTGTTAATCGTTCCAATTCCAAATCAGTAGCTCTTCTCAAAGCAAACGGAACAGGTCGAGACTTAAGAAAAACTGGTTTCGCATCCTTTTTCAAATTTATTGAAACGGGAGGACCTTTTATTGTACCGATCCCGTCAGCAAAAACATTAGGAAAATTTCTAATTAAATCATCTTTCGAAATACTTTTAATCATATTTACATTAGGCCAAAATAATTTTGATGCTTTTAACCAAGTTTTTCCAATTAGACTCGGACCTTGCTCTTTAATAACTAACAATTTTAAATCAGGTATACAATATTCATCAACAAAAACATCTACTTTTAACTCACCTAATACAGTTAAAAAATCTTTAGTATAAGTTTGCAACTTAACTTTAGATTTAATTAAAGGTAGCTTACCTGAGAACAATTTTTCTGCCACATTTTTACTTACAATCGTATGCGCCGCCCCGGTGTCAATTTCAAATTTAACATCCACACCATTTATTTTTACATTTTTTTGCCATGTTACACTATTGGAGTTGTTGTCCACACAATTAAAACAATATTCCTCCTGAACAGTTTTTATTTTACTGTTTTTGTTCTGTTTATCATTTTTCATCATAAAGTTTCGATTTCTACAACAAATTCTTAGGTGGCCAAATTTGTGGCACAGATGGCACTCGGCATTCTTGAAAGGGCACATTTTAGGATTATGGTGTTTCGAACATCTATAACAAGGTTTCTCAGACGCGAATTTTTCTTCTTTGGGCTTAAATGGATGAGAGAACTTTTCTGGTTTCGGTTTCTCCCCTTTAGCGCGCACTTGGTTGACAGCTGTACTTTCGCCTATATGTAGTGATTTCACACCGGCTTCAGCAGATTCAAACGATTCGGCGATCTCCACCGCAGTCTTGAAATTTAATTCTTTAGAATCCAGCAGCTTTTGTTGTATCTTTTCATCTTGTATTCCGAACACAAGTTGGTCTCGCAGGCGGTCATTTAAGGTGTTTCCGAAATTACAGAATTCAGACAATCTTCTAAGTTCTCTTACAAACTCAGCTATGCTTTCCCCTGACTTCCTAAGACGTTTCTGGAATTTAAATCTCTCTACAATTTCACTTGGACAAGGAGAAAAATGTTCTTTAGCTTTTTTTAAAAGATCTTCATATTTTATCTCCTTTAACGTCTTCGGGACAATAATATCTCTTAAAATCGTAAATGTTGTCGTCCCAACAGAACTAAGCAAAATATTCTTTTTCATTTCTTCATTCTTTATATTATTCGCACAGAAATAAAAATCCATTTTCTCAACATAAATAGTCCAAGGAACCTTTGAGTCATATTCTTCTAGCCGACCCAGTGAAATAATTTCTTTTTCAACAGCCATTTCTTTTCCCGGCGTTTACTTTTTTTTTCACAATATTTTTCTTAACAAAATAATATGGGTAAATAATCCCATCTTAGTCGCCACTTTGTTATATCGTGTGGGTTCGAATTACTTGTACTGTAATTCCATCAGGGAAACAGCCTTTATATTTCCATCATTTATTTACATTATGATACAACTGCCGCTAAGCAGCATTTCGAACAACAAAACATTCTTACATCTCCGATTTTATTTGGCCAACATGCATTGCCTCACAAAACACATGTCAAGGTATCGTTGCGCCATCTATGTTTAGGAAGTGCAACTATTCGAAGATATCACAATTTGAAAGCTATGACCTTCAACTAGACAGAAAATTACTAAAATTTAGCATTTTTCAATTTTTTTGTTTAGTTTGGTTGATTATAAGCGATTATCATACATAATTTTATATCTTAAAGTTAGTTCATTACTTTTGATTGTTTTTAAAAATCTTCTTCCAGAAAATTATTTTTAATCCACAAAATGGCTTAAACAATTTCTGCAACATTGTAAATTCGCAGTTACGAAAAGTAAATAAAGACAGGGCTCCTTAAGAATTTTCAGCTAATGAGGAAATTGCTGCGTAGCTTTAAGTGGTGATTTTTATCAACCAAATAATCGTTGGAAAATTTTTTTATTACAAGAACTAAAAAAGTTTTTTTTTTTTGTTTAACTTAAAATTATCTGTTCTTTTGAAGCAATTTAATTAACTAAATAAAAACAGAGGGCTGATTAAGAACTTTAAAAATAGCTATTTATGGAATTTTCGTTAAATTTATGTAGTTTTCAGCTACAATTGAAATCACTTTTAACTTAATTATGGAATTTGGTTCCGATTTATTTATAAAATTTTAGAAAATTAGGAAGGCTTTATTATTTACCTAAATTATCCAAGAGGAGTTTACCAATAAGTTTCTAATTAGCTGTAGTTTATTAAATTAAAATGAATAAAATTATTCAATAAATTAGAAGTTATTCATTGCAATCTATATTGATAGAAAGTTGTGCCTAATAATTGCCTGCCGTTCTATCTGCGCTAAATTCAGAGAAATTCTTTAAGCATATTCATTCTTTAAAATTTACGTATATATCAATGTAAATATCACTGTCTTATCAATTTAATTATACTTTTAGATTTAATTTGGTATAATTGTGTATTGAAACTTATTCTTGATACATTATTTAAACTTTGGAATGACGATCGAATCTTTATGTATTTACGAGTTACCCTTGTGAGCAACAAGTGGATTTATTTTTTTGTATTTATTTTGCTATGAGGTAGGCGCTACAACTATTCGCCGGCATAACCTCCAATGATCACAAGAAACCATATAGAACACTTTATTTCAGAATATCCAGTACATACATATTCACAGGGACAACACAGACACCCATGCCTCTAGCTGGACTCGAACCAGGAACCAGCGGTGTGGGAGCAGCCTCTGCTACCATCCACGCCACTGGGTCGGCAACGAGTGAATTCATTTATACAAGTCATTCAAAAATTAAATAACATAAGTTAAGGTTATATCAGATTTATTGAAAAGGAGGGTTTTGATATTTTTATAAATATTTCTGTTTATTAAATATTTCTGAATATTATTAGTTTAAATAACCTTCACGGAGAAAACAGTTAAGTATTATACATAAATATATCTATTATCTATTTAATCAGAGCATTTTCGCGATTAAGAAACAGAAAAGATTCTGTTTTGAAAAAAAAAAACAGCGGTAAAAGACTAAAAACTAAGCAAATTGTTCTTGTCTCATAGGCGTTTATATTATTCACGCATTCCTTTTTTCTCTATAATATTATTTTACGAGGTAATACGAATGGCGAACACAGCATACATCATAAGAGAACAATTTTCAATTTTACTCAAAAAAAGCTTTATGTACGTTTCGCTATACTCAAGTGTAAATGATTGCCACACATATTACGAGGTGAGTCTTATTCATATCTGTCAAGCATGTCATTTATAGAGCGACATCAGCGTTAGTTGCATTGGAAACTATTCTGAGATGGGAACAACTAAGCCTAATCTAAATTACGCGTCAACAATTTGGGATACCCTATGAAATAAATTAATCTAGAAATGACTGTTGGTGTAATTTTACATGGTAATATGAATGGCGAAAATAACATGCATTATTAGAGAACAACTTTCAATTTTACCTGCAATGAGATTTGCGTACATTTCTCTACTCAAGTGTAAATGATTGCCCACATATTACGAGGTGAGCTTTATCTATAGCTGTCATGCATGTCATTTATAAAGCGACATCAGCGTCAGTTGTGTTGGGAACTATCCAGAAATGGGGACAACTAAGCCTAATCTAAATTACGTATCAACAATTCGGGATACTCTATGAAATAAATTAATCTAGAAATGACAGTTGGAATTATTTTACATGGTAATATGAATCGCGAAAAGAACATACATTATACGGAGAACAACTTTCAATTTTACCTACACCCCGTCCCAAAAGTTTAGACAATAAAATTAGTATTAACATAAAAAGTAATAAGGTACAATTAAAATTCGTGAGATAGGCAATATATAAAATCAGTTTCGTTGATATACACATATAAATTATAATAAAAGGTTTCAAATTATGAAACATTCATTAAAATATGTAAAAATATGCTGTCCCAAAAGTATAGACACAATGCATAATTACGTTTTCTTTTACATTTTTCTTCACAAAATAAAATATTTTTATTTTTGTGTGCTCCTATAAATGCAGAATAATGTTTCCCTTTAATTTTCTATCGTTTTCTGTAATTTAAAAATAATAATTTATTGAAATTTTGTGGAAACAAATGCAGTCAAGGTATTGCTTGTGATTTTGAAAAGACATTTCCTGCGCATTCTGATAAAAATGTCATGTTCTAAAAAAGTTTCTAAGGATGAAATTATAAAGATTTTACTTTTAAAAGCGCAAGTGATAAAATCCTGTACAAATATCGATAACAATAAAGAGATCCTTGAGCAATATTAGTTTTGAGAACAGATGGAACATGGGATACTAGAAAACTAGTGTGAAGAGCTAAAAAATATTATTACTTGATGATGGAATATTATTAAAAATATCTTCAGTTGATAATTTATCTGTGCATGAAATTTTATTATTTTCCAAAATTTCAAAAAGCACAGTATATAGAAGGATTAAAGCTTTAGCAAGTACTGTTTAACGAAGAATGAAAGAGAAACACTATTTAAAACAGAGGTATAAAGATGCACGTCTAAAGTGGGCTAAAAATGTGTCATACGGTCTGATTTCTGTCATTTTCAGTGATGAGAAGAAATGGAATTTATAGTATTATTTTCAACACAATCTAAGTGATTGGTAAAATCATACGAATTGAATATTTCCAACTAAGCGAAAAAATGACCAGGCTGGGAATCGAACACTGATACTTGGCTTACAAGGCCAATGCTTTACCTGTTAAGCTACCTGGGCGATAACCAGCTGGGATTTTTCGCTCAGATAACCTTATTGGTCATAACATCTGGTCTGTCATTTAGACAGCTCAACAGAATAGACCGCAGGTAATGGAACTCCATATGACGATGGGTACGTAGATATACTATTATTTTCTGCACAATCTAACTGATTGGTAAAGTAACCATACGAATTGAATATTTCCAACTAAACGAAAAATTGACCAGGCTGGGAATCCAACCCAGATACTTGGCTTACAAGGCCAATGCTTTGCCTGTTTGGAAAAAAAATGGAATTTAGACGGTCTTGATGGTTATAAATTTTACTGGCTTGACCTAAGAAAGGAGTCGAAGAACTGTTTCGCCAGGCAACGTGGCGAAGGATCCATACTGACCTGGAGAGGGTTTCCTTTCAACGGTCAAACAGTTATAGAATTTAAGGATGGAAAAATGAAACTAGAGGATTATCAGGATATTTTAAGCACCAATTTACTGACAATTATGGATTTGGTAACAAAACTCGAGTGGCGTTCTGCTGGACCGTGATATCTAACCATACCTCCACAACAACGAAAACATGGTTTAGGCAAAACAATATCACATTATTAGACTAGCCAACACTTAGTCCAGATTTGAATCCTGTGGAGAACATATGGGGGATCTTATCTCGTAAAATATGTGAAAATAGAAAGTAATATACACGTGTAAATGACTTAAAAACTGCAATAGACAAAGCCTGGTATGAAATATCTCCTTCTGTAATGCAATGCTTAGTTAATTTTATGGAACAACGTGTATTTTATGTTATAAAGTGTCATGGAAATATAATTTAATATCAAATGTAAGTTTTTAGTATGTAAAACCTTAAAAAGTTACAATTGTCTATACTTTTGGGACAGCACATAATTATATAATTTAATGTATATTTTATATTTTAAAACCTTTGATCATAATTTATATCTGTACATCAGAAAAACTGCTTTTATTTATTATCTATCTCACGAATTTTAATTGTACCATATAATTTTTTATGTTATGCAAATTTTATTGATTGTCAAAACTTTTGGGACAGGGTGTACAATGAGATTTACGCAACTATTCTCTACTCAAGTGTAAATGATTGCAACATATATTACGAGGTGAGATATATCCATAGCTGCCATGTATGTCATTTATATAGCGACATCAGCGTCAGTTGTGTTGGAAACTATCCTGAGATGGGAACAACTAAGCCTAATCTAAATTACATGTGACCAATTCGGGATACTATATGAGGTAAATTAATCTAGAAATAATTGTAGAAAGACACTGAGAATCAGTAAAAAGGATAATAAATAATTAAATATCTAAAGTTTTGTTCAATCATACACGTGATTAAAAATAATAAAGGAGAATATATATGTATAAATATGTATATATATATATGATATATATATGATATATGTAGGATATTTAATGTGAGTTCATCGGAAATAGATTTTCACACCTGATGCTTTTCTTCTTTTTACATTGTGTAGCGGTTATAAGGTCTTTTGTTCTGGAATGTATTGTCATAATATCAGTCATTTTAATTTCTGTGTAGCCCTATCTTTTGTCTGTAAAATTGCACCAATATTTTATATGATAATATGAATAATCTTATATCATATATCATGTAACATGAATCATCCTATATCATATATGATGTTACATGCATTATTAGATAACAATTTTCAATTTTACACAAAATGACCATTGTGTGTATGTTTCTCTACTCATGTGTGAATGATAGCAACACATATTACAAGGTGAAACTTATCCATATCTGTCAGGTCTGTCATTTGTATAGCTACATCAATGTCAGTGTTACTAGTAACTATCCTGAGACGGGGACAACTAAGCCTATTCTAAATTGCATGCCAACGCTTTAAGATACTCTATGATGTAAATTAATCTAGAAATGACAGTATGAAAACACTGATAATCAGTAAAAAGAATAATAAATAATTATCTATTCAAAAGTTTTGTTCTATCGTATACATGATTAAAATTAATAACAGAAGAAAAACATAATTTATTTCTCCTTTGAGGTCTTTCCGAGTTCTTATTAGTTTTACGTACAGTTTTAAATTGCTACATCTTACATCTTAATAGCAATACTTCAGTCTGTTTGATCCGCTTAAGACCGGAAATTTGTTTATTTTTAAATAAAACAAAATTATTACATGAATATAAATATATACATATACATGTATCAATAAGAGAAATGCTTTGTGTTTATATTGAGTAAAGTAGCGCAAGAATTGCAGTAGTACGCAGACGATTATCTTATCCCAAACAGAATTTTTTACTTATCTACAGTTGTAAACATTGTAATGACATGGTAAGTTTATGGCAAAATAAAACAAGTAAGAAAAATCATGCGTTAAGCATAGATTATGAAGCACTTTCCAACACTTAATGAAACCTTCAGCAAAACTTTGTTATTTAGGGAAATAATAGTGTATAGCCAAATATACCCAAATATGTATTCCAGTACTTTCGAACAGCCCTGTATTTCATATGTCAGTTGATGTAATGGGAAAATTTAGTTTAGCAATAAAATACCCAGTAGCTTAAAATTTCTTTTTCAGCAATTCATACTATTAGATGGAAACATATTTGAATACTTTTGTTCAGCCCTGTAATTTACATTGTATCTTTATTACACGTCAGCATTAGGATAAAATTTATTGTAAACTAAAACATTTTTTAAACAACTGAAATCACATTCTCATAAATTATCATTCATAGGCGTCCATACACCGAATTCTTTGCGTGGCCCTGTATATCCTTTTATCTATATTCTGCAAACATTTCTCAGTAAATTGAATGAATATCAGCGTAAAAATACATAGCTTATTTAAGAACCACGTTTAAATAATTTACGCTCATATTCAGTTATATAGCTCATATACTCAGCTGATATAACGTTGGTGAGCTCTTTTGGGTAGCCCTGTATATCAACTATAACATTTATACACACCATATAATGTGCATATATTTAGCGAAATATAAACGCGCATATCATAATTAAAATGCACTTCATCCCCCCCCATCAGCCATCATTGGACACATATACGGTACTTCGGAAAGAATATACTATTTGAAATCTTTTGTATAGCCCTGTAAATGCTATGTACTTCATATTATGCAAGACAGTAGTGTATAATTTATATTAAGCTTCAATGACATATATTAATTTTATCATACATGAAACAGCTTAATATATTTAAAATATGTCACACACAATTCCCCTTTTACCATTATCTAATGTAATTCTTTTGAGTAGCCCTGTAAATGAATAATAGCTGCATTTTCACCTTATATTTTATAGAATGCAGATTTTAATATGTTTGACAGGGTATAACATCTTTAAAATTCCTTTGAAACGATTTTTCCCCATAGGCCATAATGTAATGAAAAACTTTTGATTCGCCCTGTAGATAAACTAATCATGGTAGAAACTTCATTTTCGATTGGACTTGTGCTAGGGTGTACTTCAGTTACGTCCTAAAATTTCATGGCAATCCGAGTATATTAACGATTTTTCCCCTTAGGGCGTAATGTAATGGGAAACTTTTGATTCTAACTGTAGATAAACTAATCATGGTAGAAACTTCATTTTCAATAGGGTTCGTGCTAGGGTACACGTCAATAACGTCCTAAATTTCATGGCAATCCGAGTATATTAACGATTTTTCCCCATAGGCCATAATGTAATGGGAAACTTTTGATTCGCCCTGTAGATAAACTAATCATGGTAGAAACTTCATTTTCGATAGGACTTGTGCTAGGGTATACTTCAGTTACGTCCTAAAATTTCATGGCAATCCGAGTATATTAACGATTTTTCCCCTTAGGCCGTAGTGTAATGGGAAACTTTTGATTCTCTCTGTAGATAAACTAATCATGGTAGAAACTTCATTTTCAATAGAGTTCGTGCTAGGGTACACGTCAATAACGTCCTAAATTTCATGGCAATCCGAGTATATTAACGATTTTTCCCCATAGGCCGTAATGTAATGGGAAACTTTTGATTCGCCCTGTAGATAAACTACTCATGGTAGAAACTTCATTTTCGATAGGACGTGTGCTAGAGTAAATGTCAATAACGTCCTAAAATTTCATGGCAATCCAAGTATATTAACGATTTTCCCCCATAGGCCGTAATGTAATGGGAAAATTTTGATTCTCTCTGTTGATAAACTAATCATGGTAGATAATTCATTTTCAATAGAGTTCATGCTTTGAGAAAACGTCAATAACGTCCAAAAATTTCATGGCGATCCGAGTATATTTACGATAGTTAGAGCGTGGACAGACGGCCATACGGACAGACAGACATACAGTTAGACGGACAGACGGACAGACAAACCGAATGCATAAGCACTTTTCAACTTTGTTGGAAACTGCTAATAAAAAATATACATATGATTTAGAAGATAAAAAAATACTAGACCTTCTCTTTATAGTGTTTATGTATTTTGAAACTGAGATAATATAAAGATTGGAAAAATGGTAGGCAGAAAACTACTACCGTTGATATTTACTGATAGAGGAAAACGGGTAAATGGACTTTCAGTAATCACCTTTTTGTACATAGATATTTAACCGCTTGGGAAAAGGCGACCAATATATGTGTCGCATAAAGCGCTCAGAAACCTTGTTTATCCCCACCGGTAAAATTTTACAGTTAAATTTGTTTATTAAACGGGACATTTGCTTGATTCAGTAAGGTACAGATATCTGTTTTTAAAAATAAGTGACAAAATAATAAAAATTCCGTAAAAGGCCCCCATCGCGAAAGGATTAAGCAAGCAGCTTCACTAAAAGGCCACTAGAATCTGAACTTGTTTAACCACGTGTGTCAATAGAACCAGAGACCACTGGAAATGAAAAAGAAAGATAATTGTTTTAAAAAGAAAATTATATTTTCGAAAAGGCAGAAAAGCTATCTAAAGAAAAGACTCACTCAATGTGAACTAAAAACAACTTCGGTTTTGCAATAAAATATAGCTTCGACTTCGAAGACTTCATCTTAAGTCAAATTAATAGAGTTTGCACATCTATAGTCATCTATATGTAACCCTACAGCAGAGCTGCCAACTTCTACGCCTATTTAAATCATGTAAACATGTTTGGAACCACAAAAATATTTTAATAAAATTTATGCCAAATAGATTCAATGTTATGCATTACAGCATATATTGTTTATCATTTACTAAAATTTCTGCTTCTAACATGTTTATTTGACCTTAAATAGGCGTAGTAGTTGGCAGCCTTGCTACAGTAAAAGAAGCAGAAGGTCTAAAATTTTAAGCATTTCACCCAACAAAAGGAAGCTTGAAGATGATGCTTTGGATAAAAGCCACAAACACTTACTAAACAAATAAGCAGATCTGAAAGACGGTTTCGTTTAATATTTCTTTTAGATAAACTTATCTTTTAATTAATAAATTCAATTTATTATTTTAAAATTGTACTTAGATTCTTACATAGATACATTCTTACATTAAATTCTTACATAGACGGTAGCATCAATGGATTTAATTTTTAAAATATTACAAAAGGAGGTTTTTTATTTTAATCAGATTAAAAATGGTCAAATAAAACTATTTAAATAAAATCAAAAATTCAAAATTTTTTGCAAATCTGAAATAAAAAAATTGGCGAAGATATAAATAAAATTTTAAATTTCTAAAAATGGAAAGAATTGTTCAAACGAAATTTAAAATGCTGAATCGTTAATAAATCGGAATATGATTTAAAATTGAAAGAAAATTAAATTCTAAAAAATGTTATGAATGTCACGCATAAAAAAATAATATAAATACTTAAATTTTCAAAAGATACGAAATTTATTTTAATTAAATGCATTTTAAAAGAAAAAAGTTAAACTTCCGGTACCGGCGCTCGAACTTGCACCCTTCTGTTTACTAGCGAAATGCTTTACCTCCAAGCTATGATGTCTGTACGCAAAGCGTTGAAATTAAAGTTGTCTTTTAAAATTTAAATCGCAAAAATGAAAGGATGACATTGAGAAAATTAACTTTATTCAAATAGCAGACTTTCTCAGAATTTTAAGAGGTATTCAGCTATAAGTAACAGCTGTGTGTAACTCAAATTCAGCTGTGTGTAACACAAAATTTCAAGTCTGTGAATTATACAATTTTTGTGTACGGACTCTGTGACAGATAGACAGACAGGGGACAGACACGAACAGGATTTCGTCATATGAACAAAACACTAAAAATGGGTAAAAATAAACGCAAGAATCCAAAAATTACATCAAATAAAATATTGTGAATATTATTAGGGTGCCCAACAATTTATCATGAATCAATTGTAGAGGATTTTAACAAGTGCAGTTCTTGAAGAGACTAGTAGGACGAAAACCGCGCCGTTTAGCGATGTCGTAGTCAAAACAAATATGATGCTTGTAACTGAAGTACTTCCTATTTTTTATTGCGCACTCTTATCCTAATTGGCAGTAAAAGAATGTGCAAATAGAAGCATGTTTTTTATCACATAGCACCGAAAATGTTTATTTTAAGATCATGAACTTTTTTGTTGGCTTAATAATCTAAGAGTATAAATATAGTATAACACCCTCCCTTAAATCTGTTTCTTCTATTACTGTTATTTGATGAAATATCTAAAGTACACTATCTTATCCTACGCATACAGGGTGAATAAAACTGTTGGGCAAAAATTTAAGGGGGGAGGGATATCAAGATAAATAATATTAAATAATAAACTATGGGTCTGAAACATATATCGAAGGAGGTGGGTGCCATTAAAGTTTAGGGTCGAAAATTTCAAATGATTTTTAAAAAGACGGAAAAATTGGTCGATTCGTTTTCGATTTTCGCTAAAACTATGTCAGTATTTTCGTGAAAATAAATTCTAAAAATAATTTTTTTTAAATGCCGATAGAGGGCGTTTTAGAATTTGGAGTTATGAACGACTATTTTTTATCATTAATTTTTTGCATCTCAAGGAATGCTTTCAAAAGCTTAGACTTAAATTTTGAGATGAAAACCTGAATCGTTGGGAATGGTTTAAGTAGCGCAAACTGAACTGTGTTTAGATTCTGAACCCTCCTCAACACAGTTCAATTTTTGCTGCTTAACCACTCCCAACGATTCAGATTTTGGATCTCAAAATTTAACTCTAAGCTTTTAAAAGAATTTAATGAGATACAAAAAAAAATTGATAACCTACAATTGCTCGTCACTCCAAATTGTTAAAGGCCTATTATATCGGCATTTTAGAACTTTATTTTTAATTTTGTTTTCAAGGAAATGCTGACATACAGAACAGTTTCAGCGAAAACCGCAAAAGAATCTCGACTAATTTTTCCTTTTTTTTATAATCATTTGAAATTTTGGACCTTGGTTTTAATGGCGCCTATCTCCTTTGAAATGATTTAGGATCCTTAATTTTCCATTTTGTATTGTTTGTTTTGATGTGTACTATCACCAATTAATTTTTTTCCAATTCTTTCGATTCACCCTGTATATAAGAGTAAAGTTTTACATATGTGTGTGAGTGAATAAATTGGAGAATAGGTATAAAATTAAGCATTTTCGACCGCTTTTTTCTTCTTCTATCATATTACTTCCATATATATTCTAAAAAAAAATAGTCAATTGAATTCTTGAGTTCTTTTGCTGCATTGCAAACTAGATGGCGTAATACATTTTCTGCTACTAAGTAAATAAAATGAAATGTATGTTAACGAGAAGGGTATTTTGTGAGTGTACCCGAAAACTTGTTTTATTATTTAAACATAAGAAGTATCAAACTGAAATTTAAAGTTTCTTTTTAGTCTATGAAAGAAATGCAAATATTGTGAGTGTAACTCTTAAAATTCTTTCTAAAAAGACATAATTAATTGAGTTCAACATTCCCGTTTATTTTGTGTTTCGCAATTCGTAAACTTTTGAACTTAATATGTTAAATTATTTAAATCATGCATAGTTTATCGAAAGTAGTAGTCATTGATAAAAAGTTGTTTAGATTCAGAAAATTATTTTACTCTTTCAAGAAAATTTTTACTCAGGCTTTTAATTTCAGAGCCGAATTTAATATTAAATTAGAGTTCTTAGTGCTAAAATAAAAGAAAAAGATGCGCACTTTCATTGTTGTAATTTATGTTTTAATATTTTTCTTTATCAATTTCAGTGGCATCTGTTAAAGTTTTGATTTATTTTTATTTTACACTTTAATTTTTAAAAACAACTTCTGCCATCTCCTTAACTCAGTCTTAAATCTCTTAAAAATCCTTTATTTTTGCTTTAATTTAATAATTACTAATAAAATTATTTAAATCATAATAATCTGTAGAAAGATCAGATTTCACATCGCCAGTGTTAACGTCCGAACAATGTTTTACTTTTATATTTATAAATTTTACCTCTATAAAACATATCAATTTTAACAACCGTGTAACTAAGTTGTGTAAAATGAGGTCTAATTTTTTTTATAGATATCATCTAATATTGACTTATCAAATGATTTTTTAGAATACATTAATTTTTGATTGTCAAATAACATAGTATATTTCTTATATCCTAGAAACTAATTTTTCAAAATGAGTCAACAAGAAGATAATTTTGTAAGATTTACAAAAAAAAAAAAAAAAAAAATCTTCATTATTTAATGAGTTCAAAACTGTAAGGCTTAGATTTGTATCTCCTCAGTGTAAATTTGTTCAGAAAACCTCAGTTTGTATCTCCGCACTGACGCTTTGTTTTAGTGGTAAAACTTTGGTTTACAAATGAAATTGCCCTTTGTACAATTGGTGTTGACTGGAGATGTTGATTTAGAGAAAATACATTTCGGGAATGTTTACAAAGAGCCATCATTTCCGAGTATGGAATTTTGTCATTTCTCTGAACCACAGTTATGTTTTTATGTTTCAGTAAATTCGTTTTCATTAAAAATTGGATCTGTTTACACTAATCTTAATACTCAAAATTGGAAAACACTTAAGTTATCTAGATATTTTTTTAAATAAACTTGTGTAAAATTAGTAGTAAAATCAAGAATTATCATTAAAATATGCAGTACATATTTCAAAAGAAATTGGGCTTTCTTCATTAAGAACAAAATTAAGTATTACTTTTTAAAGAAAAACATGAGGACTGAAAGGGAATTGAACAGAAGAAATCATCGCTGTTAGGTGATAAGGAACAGCTAATACTGTAGACTCGCGATTTAACGACCTTTACGGGCCCTCGGTAAATAGGACGTTAAATCGAATAGTCGTTAAATCAAATGTCGTTAACATTGTCTGATTTTAAGGCCCTTTCAAAATACCTGACATTCTAATGTAGTAAAAACTACTGACTTATAAAACGGAAAAATATATTTGAAGTATTCAGTCAAAATTTTTAAATTTAAAAATTGGTTAAAACTTACGAAATAATTTTACAAGAATTAAAACATTTTACAAAATAAAAAAATTACTTAGATTACTTAATTAATATTTTTTAAATATTCATGCAATACTTTTTTGCTTTAAATGGCAGTTGGAAACTTCATAAAGTAGTCATTAGAATTTCCTTTCCTTCCATACAGCTTGATGTAAATGTTCCAAGCGTCTTGATGACATCCTCTGTTATTTTAATGCTGATAGTATGAATGGAACATCGTCAATTTAAAATAGCAAATAAAGCCTTTGTGCAAAAATGTTTAAAGATAGAAAACAACGATTATAAATGCACAAAAAGTAAGAATTAAAAGGTAGCAAATAGCTGTTTCAGATCTACTAACGAGATTCTTCACCATTGCAAAACTCAGCGAGCTAGAAAAAATCGCTCAGTTTTGCTTTTTCTAGCTCGCTGAGTTTTGTACTGATGAAGAATCTCGTTAGTAGATTCGAAACAGCTGTTTGCTACCTTTTAATTCTTAATTTGTGCATTTATAATCGTTGGTTATCTATCTTTAAATATTGTCCATTTTCTCGGGAAAGAATTATTTGGAATGTCAAATCAGTATCTAGAAGGCTGAACATTAAATCATCTTTTGAAAATGTTTTCTCAGTTTTAAAATTGTCGTCTGCGTCAACATAATCTTCAAATGTAAGCTTTTGCTCCCAAACAACAAGTTTTCGTAATGTTTGTATATTTGATGATTGGAATTTTCAGTTTTGTGTTCTGTTCTTTAAACCTCTGTACAGCTGTTAAAGTTCCCAAGGAATGGAAGCAATACTGTGTCCCAAGAAACCGCCTGGCGAAAATCATTTGCTGTATGAATAGCCATCAAGAATTCGTTTTGTGAATTTTCTTTATTTCAAAATTGATTAGAATAACACTAAATAGTGTCTTAGATATATTTTTAAAACAATGTATAACACCTTGATCCATGCTCTGCAAAATGCATGTAACGTACGTTGGAAAGAAAAAAGAACTTTACTGCTCCTGGATTTTTAATGTCTGGAGGATGTGAAAAGGTCTCTAATCCAGATTCAGATTATTTTCGGGTCGTTAAAACAAATGAGAAAAACCATTATAAGTATTGAAAAATGGTCGGGACTTCATCCAATGATCGCTCAATCGCAAGAAATCGCTAAATCGGGGGTCGTAAAATCGCGAGTCTACTATATAAAATTAACAATGAGCAACCAATTAGAAATCCACACGGTAATATAAGAAAGAAATTTATTTGTTATTTTATTGCATTTATTTTGTTTTCCTTACTGTCTTCGTTCCCTATTTTGCCACATACATACATCTTTTTCTACTTGCTCTTTCTTTATCTACTAATTTGTTTATTTGGTTTTTCACTCAATAAGACAGTAAGTATATAATGCTCATCATATAAGAAAGTTAATTAGGAGCCCATGGTGCTTTTATGCTATTTTCTAATTAATTTTTATGATATTATAAATACATAGTTATCTCTATATTTGCATTTTTCTAGACTAGTTTTCATCATAAAAGGTTTTTTGTACAAGGTAAAGTATTATATATTTTATAAAACAAAATTACATAGTGGTATATTGTATTTTGAAACATTAAAAAGAAAATAATATTGCTATGACAGCATTTTATGTCATACATAGTTTAAGCTTGTATGCAGATGGGTGAGGACTAAAAATGCAATACATAACAGAATAAAGGTTGTGATTGCATTTAAAAACAAGTTGGAAATTCCACGTCAAACATAGCAAATGTTCGTAACATAACGAAGTTTTAAAAATATTCAGATCTTGCTGTTATAGTATAGTGGTCGAAATTTATTGTGTGCTCATGCAAATACTATCTGCTTTTATTATACAGGAAGTAACTTTTATTAAACCTCAGAAACGTATATCAATTCCATAAAATGTGAAATAGTTTATTATAATTAAAATACGCCCCAAACAATGTTTACAAGTATACCATTATGTAGAGGAATGATTTTGTGTGCCCCTGTAAATTAATAATAAATATTATTTGCATCACAGATGGTACAGAATGTATATTTTAGTACATACTTTATAAATTCATGTCAGTTCTATTATAGACGAAAGAGTGTAACATCATTAAAATGTACTTGAAACTATAATCTTAATAAAATTTCCTTTTTACAGCGACAAAATTATGTAATAATAATACATTTTCAATTTCAAATGATTCGGTTGGATAGTTCTTGCGTTTTTGTTTGCGGACAGATGGACAGACAGACAGATGAACAGACGCTCAGACGGACCTACTGAACTATAGTTACTACGTATTTACCCAATTTCGAACACATATAATAAATTAAGTATTTCTTTATTGCAATATTTAGAATTCTTTCGTTATTATTTTACATGGTAAAACATTCAGATTGTGTTTAACAACGGTAACATAAAAAAATGAGAAAAACAAATTTCACATAAACAGTAACTTTCCTTCTAAAATAAATTCTAAAAAGCATTTTACGAACAAACTGGTTAAATATGCCCACATAATTCTGAATTTCACTTTTTTTTTACCTTTAAATATTCAACTTGAACAATATATTTTCCCCCTGCATCTGAAAATAAAATTGTCGAAAGCACATATTTATAACATCTAATTTCTCATATATTTCTTTAGTTACGACATTTTAAACGAATTTTTAAAAATAATCCGCAATTGTTTTTAGTCTGAAAAATATTAATCGTTTCTACTGAAAATATTTTCATGTTCTTTGTTATTCACATATTTTTATGTTTACAAAAAATGGCCTATGCTATAAATGTTTTTTACAGTATTATTTTTTTCACTGTCTTATTTCATGAACAACATCTATATAAAAAAAATAAAATTATATACCTAATTAAAACAGTGGTATTTATTTTATGTATTCAACTAATATTTATTTTATGATAAATTTTAAAAAGAAAGATTTTTAAAACATTTTATAAAAGGTAATTCTGGTTAGCTTCTTCGGACTATTTAATTATTTCATTTTAAGCAAAAAATGCTTATTTATTGGCTTGAAAGGGAAAAGATTATTGAAAGTAAATTTGTTAAATGTTATTTATTCAGCCACCTAAGTAAGTATTTGAATTTAAATACTTTCAACTTTCTTCGAAGTGTTTTAGAGCTATAACAGATGCCTCGAAATAGGAAAATTAAATACACTAGGTTTAATTTTAACGTAACTCATTAAAACTTTTCTAAACATCTTTGACTCTATTAAATAAGAAATAAAAGGAAAAGAAGTTTATTAAGTGTCGAAAAATCTCGTAAAAATGGAGTATTTTTTTTTATTTCTCGTGATCAGATTGTTAAAATGAATTTCAAAAAAGATTTTGTGCTAAGGCAGAATACATAAAAAGTTTAACTATACCCCTATTCACGCGTCCACCCAGTAAAAAAAAAACCCTAGTCATTTTATTTAAAATCAAATTTCTACTAAAATTTCATAAATGTATATTTTAAAAAATACATGCATATATTTGAAATATCCATTAAATCATAGTGTATCAGTCATAAAATAAAAATAAATGCAGGTTAAAAAAAGTAATTAATTTTTTTTTTTTTCAGAAGTGTAATTCGATATCATTTCAATGTAACAGCAGAGCTTTTTTAAATGCTTCGGATTTTCAGCATTGAGATGAACAATTTTGTATTTTCGAAATTTAGTTAAAAATAGAAAAGTTTTTAAAACGTTTGCTCTAAAATTTTATGTTTCTCCCACAGTATTCTAACCGAGGTTCTGATTAGGTACAGCAGAACCTCGATTGTTCGACCCTCGATTAACTAAAACTCTTCGTTAACCAAACTCGGTTTTTCTGCACTTTTTTTTTCAATTTCTACTATCATCCAAAATTTTCTCTTAATAAACCTGCATTTTTAAGGGGTTTTTACCCACATTCCCTTTGTATGCAAAACGTCCTTTATAAACTACGCGTGCAGATACATATTTTGGAATTCCCTTTTTTAGAATTATCCGAAACAGGGTCGGTCCAAATTACTTCGGATAATCGAGGCTCTACTGAATTTATTTATATTTTTTAAATAGATGTTGTTCCTGAAATGATACCAACAGTCAGAGAGAAAGATAATATTCGCAAAAACATTTATAGCGTAGACAATTTTTTATAATAATACTTTATGCAATAAAAAAGTAAATTTTAAAAATACATAAAGACTAATATGAAAAAAAACATGCTTACTAATATATTATGTTTACAGGACACAGTGAATAAAATTAATAGATATTTTAAAATTTCATTTTAAGGTACAGATTTTACCTTTCTATTTTATTTTTTCACTGAAATCTGGAGATGAGGAATATTATTAGATGGGACTGAGGAAGTTATGTTTGTCTTTTTATTTATTCTAAATATTACAATAAACGAATTTCCATATTCCTTTTTAAACATTCAATCATAAAAAATTAATACCCCAAAAAAGTTGCATAGAAATGATTATTTAAATGTAAATTAGCATATATCATGAAAACATGGTTCTTCGCTATGTATCGTCCACTGCAGTTGTCAGTAACAATAAAGAAAAATCGCGCTTTAAGCACGAAATATGAAATTTGTTGTTATGAAATTAAGGTTATGATATATTTCCCAACACTTCCTGAATTCTTTAACAAAACTTCATTATTTATGAAATATGTTAAATACTATAAGTATGTAAACATTTTATTAAACAGATAAATGTTTAAAAATCTGATTTCAGCATAGTTACCTTCCATAGCCATATATGTACAACCCTTGGCAAAAAGTTTCCGATCAGTGTTATCAAGTTTATGATTTTTGCATTTGAAAGCATATATTTCACGATTCATGAGCATAGGAGCGTTTTTAAATGTTCCAAATAAAAGAACACGTAATAAAATATAAACGAAAAGTGAATTCACTATGATAATCACATAATTTATAATTATACTACAAACGAAAAAGTTTTCTCTTGAGAAAAAAATATCCGATCAAGACGGAAATTGGAAAATATTAATCGATTACTGAGTATTCAAGTTTGAAATTTGCATATTGAAGGTAGATAAGAGTGCCTGCGCATACGTACAATATATGAATCCTAATTAAACGAAGAAATCTTGCAGCTACAAGATCAAAAGCAGCTCTGAAGTGCTGGACAATGGCTCGTGTGAAACACCTGTCTCGCGATTTAAAAATCCTCATGATTAAATTGTTGCAAGAGAGAAGTTCACAAAGGTAAATGGCTGCTTTATTAAATTGTGCTCAAAGTACGATATGCGATATTTGGAAAATAAATCAGTTGACTAACAGCGTGGAAAATTTACCTCGAAGTGGATGTCTACGAATGACAACGCCTAAGGAAGACAGAAAACTTGTAGAAATAGCGAAAAGAAAGCGGTGAGCAACTTCAAAACAACTCGATGCCGAATGGTCTAAGTATAATGCAAAGGTATGTGATCGCACTGTACGTAATCATCTAAATGCAGTAGGATTTAAATTCTGCAAAGCTAAAGCGAAACTTTACTTGACAAAGAAGCATAGAAAAGAGCGCTTGAAATGGTATAAAAAACAAGTACACTGGCCACTTGATAAATGGAATAAAGTTAATTTTAGCGATAAATCTTGGATATATCTCGGAGCAGGTGATGACTGTGCAACATTTGTTTGGAGGGCGGTTGATAAAAAGTTCAATGATAAGTGTGTCAATATGACCACTAAATTTTCACCTGCATTTACAGTTTGGAATTGCTTGACATCAAAAAACGACAGCAAGCTGTGCATTGTGTTACGTACAGTAAACTCTGAAGTTTGCATTGACATTTTAGAGAATTTTTTAATTCCCAGCATCGATAAATAGTTCACGGATCAAAATGACTTCTTATTTCAAGATGACAATGCAGCTCCGTATAGCACCAAATCAGTGAAGAAATTTCTACAAAATGTAGGTAATAATCCAATCACAATCATGACTTGGCCGCCCAATAGTCTGGATTTTAATCCCATGGAAAATCTGTGAAATAGATTGGAAAGAAAAATTGATTTTCGAAGGATCACAAATGCCACAGAACTACATAAAACTACAAGAGAATGCTGGTGTGAAATTGCTCCCAATGAGTGTAAAAAGCTTATTGAGTCCATTCTTTGAAGATTTTCAGCTATCATCCGAGCAAAAGTTTGATTTACTAAATATTGATTACAGTGATCCATTGTTTTTTTCCAAATCAAAGCTTGATTGGATAATTTTTTCTTTGATGCTTAAATTTCAATCACCAATTTTCTGTTTATAAGTTGATGTATAAGAATTTTTATTTATTGTATATTTTTGTTCATTATGTGTAATACAAATGTATTATCGTTAATAATCGTTTAATTTTTATGCAGTGAGAATAAATAATTCTTTCTTATATAAAATGGTCGTGTTTGTCTAATGATCGGAAACTTTGTGCCAAGGGTTGTATTCTAATTTTTTTGTAAAGTCTTCTATTTGATACGTAGGATGATATACATACTATACAATGGAAAAATTTAGTTTAGCAAGAAAATGCACAACGGATTGGAATTTCTCTTTCAACATTATATACAGATAGATGGAAACATACTTAAATATGTTTATTCAGCATTTTACCTCTGTTATACGCCACTATTTATGTAAAATCTAATTAAAAAAAACCACTGTTAAAGCTATTGAATTCACATTTACAGAAATTGTCATCCATAGACGGCTGTGTATCCAATTCTTTTCGTAGACTTGTATATCATTTTATATATATTCTACAAATATTTCATAGATGCCGTAGAAACTAAATGCCATTTAGCATAAAAATGCATAACACATTTTAAAATCATTTTTAAGTAATTTACGCTGATACTCAGTAACCTTTATGATTTTTTTATATCAACTATCTGAATTAAACACATCATATAGTATGCATAGATATAGTGAAACTTAAAAGCGATATGCATTTCCTGCCACCATCGTTTTTAAGCTGTACTTCTGACAGAATATACTATCTGAAATCTTTGGGTGGCACTGTAAACGCTGAGCATTTCGTACTATACGTGGAATAGCTTAAAGTAAGCCTCACCAACGGACGTATAAAAATTTCATTATATATGAAGTAGTTTAATAGAATTAAAATAAGTTGCAATCCGTTTCCCACTATACTGTCATGTAACGCAATTTCTCGTGTGGACCTGTAAATGAATAATAACTATTCTTTGCACCGTATATTCCACAGAATGCATATTATAGTAGAATTCGTAATTGTATATAAATTTTTTTATGTTTGAAAAGTTGATGCCATCTTTAAAATTCATTTGGAATGATTTTTTTTCCATTGGCCGTGATGTAACAGAAATCTTTTGACTGTCCATTTACTGTTCATATGCAATAACATGCTAAGAAAAACATAAATAAAATCCAAAAATTTTTCAGCAATCCGAGTTTATTTACGATAGATAGAGTACGCACAGATGGGCACACAAACTGAAATCATAAGAATTTTTCAATTTTGTTTGAAAGTGTTAAGAATTTACTGTCAGCAAACATATACAAAAATGAAAATATACAATACTCCGGATACAGTACTTTATTACAGTACTTTATTACAGTACTTTATTATACAGTACTTGATCTTTCATATGTCTCTGTAAATGCTATGCATTTCGTATTATGGAAGAAATAACACGTAGTAAATCTCAGCAACATATATCAGTTTTATTCTAACATGCAATAGTTTGACATAACTAAAATACACCGGTAACAATGCTTCTTCCTATAACATTATTTCATGGAATTATATTGTTATATCCCAATTATAGTAGTAATTTATGTTAACCCCTTTAGAACGAGCGACAAGTATGTATGCCGCAAAAAGAATTAAGATTCCTTGTTTATCCCCCTGGTAAATTTTCACTGTAAAATTTGCCTTTTTTAATTAGGGCATTTTCTCTATTCAATAAGGCGCAAATTTCTGTTTTTAAAAACCGGTGACAAAACATTAAAAATTTCGTAAAATTCTCCCGTCCCGAAGGGTTAGGAGATGATGCCATCATAAAGTTTGTATTATACGGCTCTTGCATACGAATCGGAAAAATTATGTCTTTTGTAAGAAATGACTTGTGAATAGCAGCTACATCAGCAGCTCTGTGTAGATAATGTAAATAAATTATAGGAATTATTATAATGATGCTTTCTTCCTGAGTAAGTACAATACTAAAGGGTACTATACTTACTGTACAAGTACTTCAGTATTTGTACGGTATTATAAAAAGCATACAGATATATAATATCTTTTGTTTACCCCTGTTAATAAACAGTAAATATTCATTGTACCACATGCTCTAAATAGTGCATATTTTAGTGTCTTCACACATGTATGTCAATTTCATTATTTTCGAAAAATTGTAACATTATTAAAAAACACATACGACGATTTTTTCCCATTGGAGGTAATGTAACGCAATACATTTTCCCTGTAAATGTTATAAACTACATATTATACACGAAAGTAACTTACAGTAAACTTCAGCAACAAATATTAATTTCAATAATTTATCATGTTTAAAATACGCTGCAGGCAATATTAACCGCTATGCCATTACGAAACGGAATTTTGTGTGTTTCCCACTAAACGAATAATAAATATTTATTGCACCGCATATTTTAAAAATGCATATTTTAGTACATTTTTAAAATTCAAATCAATTTTACTATGTTTGGAAGGGTGTTACGTCATTTGAAATCATTTGAAACATTTTTTTTCATATAACCTTTATTTAACCTAACACTTTTAACTGTCTCCGTAAACTTTTCATGCTAAAGAATTCATTTGTAAAAGAAATCGTGCTATAGTAATGTCATCAGAACGTGCATCAGAAATTTTCAGTGCAATTCGAGTATATTTACGAGAGCAAGGCGGACGGAAAGACGGTCTGACGATCAGATGTCCAGATAAACCGAAATCATAAACACTTTTTGATTATGTTGGAAAATGTTAAAAACCGTGTGTGAAGAATATAGAAAATTTTCTCTGGTTTAATTTGTTATAATAACGTTTTTCAAAAAATTTAAACCTCTACCGAAAGCAAGAAAAACCGTCAATTTTGCTGAATTTCATTTTAATAAATTTTCCCTAGCTTACATGAATTATTATAAAATTATAATTTGCTTTTACTTGAAAATCAAATGTATTGAAAATTTGCTTTTACGTTTTATTTTTACTTGAAAATCAAATATATTATAAAAATTCTATACTGTAGATTACGAAATAATTTTCGATTTTTTTAAAGACATTCGTATTTACCTCTATTTAAAATGTAAATTTTATGTAGGGAAGTTTGCGATAAAGATAATCCAAAGATAGATAACATTAATAAGATTCCGACTTTTCTCTTTACTCAAGATTTTAATACTTAACTAACTTAATAACCTAACAACATTACAGGGGATTTTTATTTCTTTTTGAAATACTTTGGGCAGAAAGTTAAAAAAGATGAAACTATAAAAGTTAGTAATGTTAATAAACTGTTAGAATAAGGCAATAAAAAGCCGAAGGAAGCATATTATTCCTTTTGGTCCAAAAAGTTATTTCTGAAAAACAATATTAATTTTAAGTTAAAAATAGATGTTATTAAAACGAACGACTTTTTTTACGAAATTTTCTGCCAGTTAAGTGCTATTTTTGTCTTACTAAATAGTTATATTTCAACAAAAACATATAATATGAAAGTTTTTGCAATTTTAGCCTTATTTAACTAAAAATAATATTATCTCATAAGAATATATCCATTTGATTATTTTTATAAACATTTATTTAATTCAAACAAATCCTCCTTAAAACAACATTAATTTCAAGATAAAAACAGATTTTTCTCAAATTAACGACTTATTTTTTATGAAATCTCTTGACAGTTTACTACTAACTTTTTCTTATTAAATAAATAAATAAATGTTATTAGAAGAACATATAACGTGAAAGTTTTTGTAATTTTTGTCTTTTTTAATTAAAAGTTGGGATTTATAAGAATATATCTATTTGATTATTTTTTATATTCTTTTATTCAACTCAATCTGTTTTATGTATATAAAGGTGGAATTTAGTTATCGATTTTAAACCACGTCTTGTACCGGTGATAGAAATACGGTGACACGGTAATAATGTCGCAAATATGAAACGGTCTCTTCCAAAAGATTTTCATCCTCGAGGCACTAAAGGTAGGTGACAGAAACATTATTTTTTTAATTGTTATTTTCATTCTAAATAAAAACTATTGTTGTTTCTAAATTTCGTGTAGAAGGTTTTTTAGTCAATTAAAGAAATCTTTATTTAATACGGTATTTATATTTTGCGTATTTTTCTGCTTTATATTTTGAAAAAATTGCTTTTGAATAACTTAATTAATTATTTCTATTTATAATAAGAATAAAAATAACCTTAACTTCAAAATCTAGAAAGATGAAAATTAGACAGTGTGTATATAATATTTATTTATATTTTAATTATTTGTAATATAAAGTGTGTGACTATAATACATTTCCCGCCAAATACCCGAAAAAAATAAACCTTTTACAGTTTTCAAAAGTCTAGTACGTCACTATAAAAAGAAACAATTTAACCGTTCTCAATCAACAAATCTCAAGAAAAAATTGATAATCTATTTATTATATATTACTTTAAATGTGGTAAATAATTCCTCGGAATCGTTAAATTTAGGCTTGGGGCTCTTTTGTACATGCACTTTAAAAATACTTAGGACATTAGAAATCAGCGAATGCATAAGAAGTCTGTAAAGCAAGAATCATAACCCGTACTTCACATTACTACGCTTTAATAATCAGAGAGTCCCAGGAAATTTTAAATCATTATTTTAATAACAATTTTAATTTTTCTTAAGAAAGGTGTTATAGTAAAAAGAAAATACATTGACATGTTTCGGAACCGTCAAATAAGTTCCATAGTCATAATATAAATAAAACAAAATTTCAAAATATTTCTCGGACAATACAAATGACACGCGACAATGAGATATAAATAACAAAAAAAAAAAAAAAAAAAAAAAAAAAACACGCTCTATTGCAAAAAATTAAATTAAAATATAGACCATGATCTAAAACATAACTAAAAATGAAAATTTCAAACTATTTCACGGTCAATACAAATGACTCGCGACAAATTATAGTAAAAATAAAATACATTGACATGTTTCGGAACCATCAAATAAGTTCCATAGTCATAATATAAATAAAACAAAATTTCAAAATATTTCTCGGACAATACAAATGACATGCGACAATGAGATATAAATAACAAAAAAAAAAAAAAACACGCGCTTTATTGCAAAAAATTAAATTAAAATATAGACCACGATCTAAAACATAACTAAAAATGAAAATATCAAACTATTTCACGGTCAATACAAATGACACGCGACAAATAGTAAAAATAAAATACATTGACATGTTTCGGAACCGTCAAATAAGTTCCATAGTCATAATATAAATAAAACAAAATTTCAAAATATTTCTCGTGTTTGTCGCGTGTCATTTGTATTGACCGTGAAATAGTTTGAAATTTTCATTTTTAGTTATGTTTTAGATCATGGTCTATATTTTAATTTAATTTTTTGCAATAGAGCGCGTGTTTTTTTTTTTTTTTTTTTTTTTTTTTTTTTTTTTTTTTTTGTTATTTATATCTCATTGCCGCGTGTCATTTGTATTGTCCGAGAAATATTTTGAAATTTTGTTTTATTTATATTATGACTATGGAACTTATTTGACGGTTCCGAAACATGTCAATGTATTTTATTTTTACTATAACACCTTTCTTAAGAAAAATTAAAATTGTTATTAAAATGTGTACATAAAAGGTGAATATTTTAAAATCTGATGATTTAATAATCAATTAGATTTAATTAACTTTTCATCAAAGAAATTATACTTGCAACCATGTACTTTCATAATGTATTACCATGATCTGATATGGAATATTAAATATATCTAACGACTTTAAAACATAATTATCACATTCCCTCTTCGCTGTTCCTCCCATCGATTGAAAAAAAAAACTTATTTATAGTTACTTAAGCAGAGACATTTTATGGACTTTAACCCCTTTTCTTTTAAATATATTTCTTTCCTTTTGAAACAGAACACTACTTAAGCACAGAACTTTCACGAACTTTCACTCCTCTGATTTTTCTCCCTGATGACGACTGTTGTATTACAGTTGAAAGTGGTTGAGATTTTTAATATATTTTGGTGATTTTTTTTATGCTATAAAGACCTTATTATGCATGTTTTAGCATCTCTTAAATAAATTATATATCAGAATTTTAATATCTTGTATTTTTATTTAGTAATAAAAATAAACATGACGCTCAATAATTATAGTTTAACTGTTTTATAATACATAAGACCATTGTGTGTATATATATATAGCATATAATTTTTAGGTTTATGTTATATTAGTTTTTCAGTGTCTATTTCTAATTATGGTACGTAAAAATTTGCATTTATTTCTATTGTTAAAAAATATCACGAAGAAAACTTTTGCTGCTAATAAAGTTTATCTCATAAAAATTCTGCTTCAGCGTTCTCAGCCTTCAGCGTTGCACTAAAACTACATAAATTACGTTCAAAGGTGCGTTTTCAATGACATCATAAAAAACAAAATTGGACTAAGTTTAAAATACATTAAATTTAATGCTTTATTCCGATAGTCTGCCAAAAGTAGTAAATTTCTAAATGTCTTTTGTAACTAACTCAAATGTATCAAAGTTTGGAATGCAGTTACTTAATAAGGCGACAAAGACAGACCAAAATATATAAATAGATGGAAAATTGCAAGTGATAAATATCATGTTCATTTTATCGTATAAGCCTTTGATTTTTATCATTATTTTTCATGGTTATATAGATGCGTTCATAAGATACTGTCTACCCCACACAATTTAGGAAACTTGTATGAAACTATAAGTTTAGATATAATTTAGTAATATAAGTTTTTAAAATTTAAATTCACAAGTCGGTGTTTGAAAATATATATTTTTTAAATATATATATATGTTACAGAAACTTTTCCTGTGAGACATTTTATAGCTAGGGGAAAATATTCTGTTTTTGTAATTTTGGAAAAGTTTTCCAGAAATATGAGAAGATTATCAAGATGATACGAGGATTTACAAGTAATCATTTCTAAAACTTTTTTAGAATTTTCCTGACAATTTATTTCTTTGTAAAATAAAAAGTTCTTCAAATTTTTAAAACGATGTGAATGGTTATAAATTAATTAAAAGATTAAATTACAAGGTAGAAAGTAACAAATATGGAACAGAATAGGGTGTAATTTGTTTAAAAGGAATTTGTCACGTTTAGTAAAACATTTATTTATTTATTTTTTGTTTCTATTTCTCTCTCTCTCTCTCTCTTTTTTAACAATTCCTAAAGTTTACGTTACCAGATTTATTTTTTGACACTTTTGCCTAATCATACAGTGCGTTATCTTTGATAACATGAGACGTATAATTTAAGCTGTGCATATTTGACTTATTGTGAAATTATTTTTCACGTATGTACCTTTTCTGGTCAAAATTATAAATTCAGAAAATTTTCAGTTTGCTTAGATAATAATATAAATAAGCCTAGCACTACATTAATAAAATAAAGATGAATATTTATTAAAAGACATCTTAATTTAACATGATTCATAAATATAATGGAGAAAAGAATTTAAATAAGAAAATACCAAACTTAAAAAAATAACGTTATGTAAGACCTGTTCAAAATTATAAGCTCAATTTTATGAATTTCTATATTCTGGTATTTTTTATCTGAATAAATGCATTTTATTATATGAAACTAATAGAGTCATTACGAATCATTACTTTACCATACATCAATGCAGTCTTTAAATTTTTCTCAAGAGAAATGCTATTTTAATATAGTATGTGACTAAACCGAAAACAGTACTTTACTGAGTTAAAGAAAAGTACATTTTTTTTAATCCTTTTGCTAAGTATTAATAATATATGTGAAATTAGTTGGATGTGTCAATCCTAAAACTTTCTTCTATCTCATACATCTTAATATTGCATAAATGTAGTTACAAATGTTAATGCTGCAATATTTAAAGTTAAATAATATGCCAACTATGATTTTCATCTTAAATGTTTGCTTCATTCAATTAATCAGAGTAAAAACCAGTCAACCTCGATCATGATATTTATTAAAATCGATATTTTTTTCGTTATTTTGTTATACACTGGTGTCCAAAAGTTAAGCATAATTGGTAATTAAGTAAGTAATGAAAGAAATATAAATCGAAATGTGGTGAAACTCGAGGTGTGTAAACAAAATAGTACGCGTCATATATTTTCGCAGAGAGTTTTCCCCGAAATCGAACAGGGGACCGTCAACAAATTGAAAAAAACGACGATCTTTCGGATAACCCTGTCAAAACTAATGTAGCAAAAGCGTTCAAACTGCACATTATGATTAAGTGGCATATTGTAATGTACTTTGTTTATTTTTATAAGGATAGCATGTATACTAGTAGAGAAATTAAGGTTTTTATAAAAACAGTCTTAAATTTTTCCAAGTTTTTTGCTTATAATTTGCAAAGTTCTTAATATAAAATAATGTTCTTTTCTGAAAATATGACAAACATCAATGTCCACAATACCTTGTCATCAGAATTAAAAAATAATAAAAATTGTATGACAAATGAGCAGGTTTACTAAATAATTTTTTACTGCGCATGCGTGAACGCTTTTAAAATTTCATTTCCATATTATGTTAGTTAAATGTATAGAGCAACGTTTGTGAAAGTCTCAAAAACATGGCTTAAAAATTCTGAAAATTATCATTGATAGAATGAGATCAAAATCCTTTATTCCCTTAATGAAGCAAAAAGATGAGGGGCTGTATCCATATTTCATTGTTTAGTGCCTGCACAATATTGCACGTACAACAATATAAAACCCCTGATTTTTTTGCTTTCTGTTAGGAATAACGGATTTTGAGTTAATTCTATAGATGATTATTTTCAGAATTTTCAAGCTATGTTTTTGAAACATTTACAGAAGTTGTTCTATACATTTAGCAAACACAATATGCAAATGAAATTTTGATATCGTTGACGCATGCACAAAGAAAAATTATTTACTAAACCTACTCATTTTTCATACAATTTTTATTATTTTTAAATCTTGTTGACAGGGTATTGTGTACAATGATGTTTGTCATATTTTCAGAAAAGAACATTATTTTATATTAAGAGCTCTGCAAATTATAAGTAAAAAACTTGAAAAAATTTAGGACTGTTTTTATAAAAACCTTAATTTCTCTACAAGTATACATGCTATTCTTATAAAAATAAACACAGTACATTACAATAAGCCACTTAATCATAATGTGCAGTTTGAACGCTTTTGCTACATTAGTTTTGACAGGGTTATCCAAAAGATCTTCGTTCTTTTTCAATTTGTTGACGGTTTTCTGTTCGATTTTGGGGAAAACTCTTCGCGAAAATATATGACGCGTACTATTTTGTTTACACACCTGGAGTTTCACCACATTTCGACTTATATTTCTTTCATTACCAATATTTACTTAATTACCAATTATGCTTAACTTTTGGACACCAGTGTATATCAACTGTTTGCGAATAGCCGGTTTCGCAATATGCAAGTTCTTATGGCTGCCAAAATTGCTGCCAAAAATGGCTACCAAATTCATTGCTGTCAAAATAATAAAAGTCACTCAGACATCGCTGTTACAGAGCCCCTTCAGAATATTTCCAAATTGAAGAATAACCTGATGGCTAAAGCAAAAAAAAAAAAAAAAAAAAAAAAAAACACAAAAGAATTGATTGAATTCTATGCATGTATAACTTCATATACTTCGGTGGTACATTAATGAGAACTGGCAGAATTTTCCAAATTCAGGAAGGACTTGCTGATTATAGCTTATAATTTATACGAAAAACTTGATTTAATTGTATCCATAACTCATACACCTGTTGAGGGTACAATAATAAAAATATCACAGACATCGCTATTACAATGTTCACTTCCGGCTGATTTTTTTTCAAACTCAGGGAGAACCAGCTGATCATAGCCAAAAACATACGCGAAAAATGTGGTTTTATTTTATACATAACTTTATACACTTTTCGATTGTACAACTTGAAAATGGCGCAAAAATTGCTATTATAGCGCCCGCTTCCAACGGAATATTTCTAAATTGAAGGAAAATTCGCTTGCCACAGCCAACTAAATACAGAAAAAATTGGTTCAATTCTGTGCATAACTTCATACACTTTTCATTGGTACAATGGCGATACGCGGTCAGACAGATAGTTTGTATAAACATGCTTTTTTTTAACTCTGTTCCCTAAAAGTCTGTCGAAATACGGAAGTCGAAAAAAATTTCGATTAAAATAGTTTCTTCAATTGAAGGTAGAATAAAGTAATAAAAGTAATACATAGATGCGTGAATAAATCTTTTAAATATTTTTTTCAATGAAAAACAATTAATTGATATTTATCATTCATATTTATTCATTTTTAAGTTAAAATACCTTTTAATATTTTCAAATCAGGAAAACCATATGACAAATGCAATTTTAAATTTACAACTTCCGTAAAAAGTAACAATTCCTTAAAAGCGCACACTTTCTCCAGGTACAATCCCATCGTATTTAATGGGCTGATATTTAGATTAAAATAGAATCATTCAGTTCAATTCACATCACGAAATTGCAGTAATTTGTTTGAAAAGCACATAATTTCCTGTTCCGAGTATCTTTCTCATCATCAGCACCTCACTAATAACGATAAGGAATGCATACGAAGACAGAAAGATATATATATATATATATATATACATTCTTTTGAACTAATATCATGCACCCGGTGTCTACAAAATGACATGTCAATTTAGAAAAAAGAACTTTTAGATAATTTCAAGTGATGTAAATGCATCGTTTGCTGCAATGTACCTGGAAAAACAGCAAATTTTGAGAAACAGAATTATATTTATACTAGCAGGCTATGTCCACTGCAATGTTCCATTTTCCAAGCGATCCTTGAACAGAATAAAAATCGTACCTTGCATTTTAAAACAATATGAGCTTTCACCTGGAATGTCCTACTGCATTGCTGATAATGAAGTCAACATCTTTCTGATATTATGGTCTTTTTTCGTGATATTACGCGTTGAATAAAATTTAGGCTGTTCAGAAGAAACTCGTTACCCCAGTTGATAATTTATAGTAGAATTTGGTAGGGAAATAAAGCAATTATGACAAAAGAAATTAAAATAATATTTAACCACCACGCTATTAAAATATACAACATTACAACAAAGGTAGAGAATGACCACTGAACTTAAATATTTTCGGAAAGATTCATATTCGTTTGTCAGTTCTTGGACTCCGGAAACTCTCAGCTTAATAATTTGTGTTGCTCTAACAGCTTGAATACAACTCCACCCTACATTATGTTGTGTTTTCCAATATGCGTCTACTCCTGGCAGGTTTATTACAGCTTTCCATTTTTGCATTCCAGAGGAGAAAATACCGTCAAAAGTGTCACAAATTATTTGCTCACATAGTACGGTGTTTAACTATCATATTTAAAAAAATGGAGCAGAAAAAAGTGGATTTTAAATCTGATTTCTTTGAATAAATTTAAAAGGTTGTTATTAAAACTGGCTTCATATTTCTTTCCGACCTCCTTTCGAAGCGTGCTTACCAAAATGCCAAATGTAAACATTGAACAAAAGTTTTGTTTAAGAAACATTGAAAAACAAAGAGTATTACTAGGCTGTGTTTAGATTTATAAAAAGCCAAATGAAAGTGTTAATATTCGCCACTTTTATTGTCAATACCTAACTAACTTCATGAAAAACAGATTAGTTTAAAAAACTTTTATATAGAATAACAATACTTGATATAATTTAAACTTCATAGTTTTTTCAAATTTTATGGTGGATCCATTCAAACTTTTCAAATATAAACAGCTATACACAATCCAACGTTGTTTATTGTTTTAAAAAGTTTCATTATTCTTTTACCAACGATTTGTTTTAATAATACAGTTAATAATTCCTATATTTATTGTACAGAGCCCGCTGAGTGCTAGTAATACTCGGACATAACCGTTTATTTGTTTTATTATTTTATTATTTCTTTATTTTTAAGATACAGGGCTACAGAAAAAAATGATAAGCATTATTTTAGATGTATCATTTTAATATTTCTTGTTGGATTTCTCATCATACAATTGTAAATTAAAAAATATCAGACTATTAATTGGTAAAACATTGAATCTATTGTGGTTGAAGCTTGTATACTTTCGTACGAGTTACATTATGTCATTATGTTATTTACGATTATCAGTTTGTTGCAATTTATTATTTGTGGCGGGATTGCTTGAAAATTCTTAAAATGAATGTGTAAATTGATATAATTTTTTATAATACTTAAATGTTGTATTCTCACCGAAATAAAAACACATGAACGTTATTTTAAAACTCTAGACTGTCAAAAAAGCGGATAGAAAATTTATTACATATTTTCCTCTTTACATACGATAACCAGTGAGAGTTACATAAAAGAATATAATAAAGTAATGATGTTTGACAGAGTACATGAAATTCATTTTTGACAAGTTTACTGCATTCCTATAAGCTCAGTAATTTTACTGACATTATGAAAAATAAATATCAATATTATTAACACATCTTAAGAAGTATAGGGTAAGTCTTGCAATCGTTTTCAAAATCTAAAATAACATTTTTGACGGATTTACACATCTCAGATACTGGAGATTTCTAAAAGACGTATTTTCAGAAAAAATTGTCGTTTGTCTGTCTGTAAACGCTCTATTTCCCGAACAAATTAAGATAGAAACTTAAAATTTGATGTGTATTTAGTATGTAATACTAGGAAGAAGCCTACTGAATATCGGTAACCTCGATTATCCGTAAACTATTATTTTTCAGATTCTCGAAGCATTCGTTCTGTTGATAGTCATATAAAAATTTTCGCATTTTTTTTTTTTTAATCTTAAGGTGTGAATGAAAAAAAAAACAATAATAAAACACAAATTTTGCATAAAGAATGAAGTCAATCGGATAATTATTTGCAGAAATATTTGTAATTATATTTTTCACACTCTTCGAATTTACATGACCCTTGTATTTCATTCAAAATTCAATTCAAATATAGATTTTAATTGGAAATGAGACGTTTAATCTGACAAACTAAACTGTTAGTTAATAGGATTATCTCTTTTAAAATTACAAGGATCTTTTTTTTTGGCACAATTCAGTACTAATTGATAATTCCGTTGAGAAAAAAAAAAAAAAAAAAAAAAAAAAAAAAAAAAAAAACCTATCTCTAAACAATAAGACTAAATGCCAATAATACCTTAACGTAATTGTAACATTCACTTTGACATTAACCCTTTGAATCCCAGACCGCGCAGATATTTTGAGATATTTTAATTCGTATAACTTAATTCCCACTAGAAAATTAAAACAGCAATGTTTGTTTTATTTAATAACAAAATATTTCGTTCGTAAATAAAACGAAATTAGCTATTGATTTTTTCTGGTGTGAGATCAGGCTTTCTGAACTACATAATTTCTAGAACGTGTTATATCATGGGATTTAAAGAGACCGTCATCAAGTTATATTTAATTCGATGTTTCATTTTCCTTGTAGTTTTATTAATCTTTTACTAATTTATTTGTTTTTCCGTTATTAATAAAATATGCCAATTTGTACAATTTAAGTGTAGTTTCATGATTTATATAATTTTCTAAAATTGGTCGACGGAATAATAAAGAAAACATGTAATTCACTAATGGTATGTACTGTAATAATTACTATGCATTAAATATATTTAAATGTACCTTTACATTTTAATTTGGAATTGCAATCCATTCTATAAATATTTTACGCGTTTTAATAAAATTTTTTTAATTTTACTTAAGAAAGGTGTTATAATACAAATAAATGACATTGATATGTTTCGGAACCGTCAAATAAGTTCCATAATCATAATATAAATAAAAATAAAATTTCAAAATATTTCACGGTCAATACAAATGACACGCGACAATGAGATATAAACAACAAAAAACACACACAAAAAAAAAAAAACCACGCGCTCTATTGTGTTTTGTGTTTTTTGTTGTTTATATCTCATTGTCGCGTATCATTTGTATTGACCGTGAAATATTTTGAAATTTTATTTTTATTTATATTATGATTATCGAACTTATTTGACGGTTCCGAAATATGTCAATGTCATTTATTTTTATTTTAACACCTTTCTTAAGTAAAATTTAAAAAAATATATTAAAATGTTTATATAAAAGGTGACTGTTTTAAAATCTGGTTATTTAAAAAATCAATTGGATTCAATAAACTTTTTATCATATTTTACGCGGCCCCACCAGTGGCCGAGAGGTTCGGACCTCTTAACTGGTAGGCGGCAGGTGCTGGGTTCGAACCCAATCGCGGCTGTCGGCCTAACCGTTTGGAGTTTTCGTGGTTTTCTTCGAACCTTGCGTAAATACGGGTTAGGTCCCTTAGAAAGACCCCCACGAAGGGCACTCCCCCCCTGGTCCTATATCCCTAGCGTAGATAATCGGACGACAAAAATAAACCAAACCAAACCATATTTTACGCGTGTTTTATTTTCGTATTTTATATTATGCATATCCATGATGGGTAAGTATAAAAGTGGCCTCACCCCCCCCCCCCCAAACGACTAGTTTTACTTTAAGAGAAACTCATCAATTGCAATTAAGAGATCACTTAAACTACAAAGTTTCTGGTACTTCTGCAAGTGTAGGTACCCTTTTTAAATGCAATAACGTAATATCTTTGCTTTTTTTATTAAAACATGATATATTTTCGCTATAATACACAAATATCATTCAAATAATATTTTTTACTGAAAAAAATACATACAACATGTTACATATTATAGCTCATTATTCCCTTTCATGCTGCCTCACATGCATATACTGGAACATTATATGTGACATTATTCTGTATAATAAATCTCCGAAAAGCTAATTTCGTAAAAAAAGGCTTTATATCACATTTATGGGAGTTTACATAAAATCGTTTCCATTTTATGATCACTCTGGGAAATACAACAATGTTTCTTTTTTGCTATTTTAAGATAAAGAATTCAGAATGGATGCAACAAATTGCATCCAACAAATATAATATCGCAAAATATCTACCTATAAATATTATTATAGAATCTCCATAAGACATTTAAAAAACGTATATTTTGAACTTTTAAGTATTACAGAAGACATTACACTGCGCGATGAATGTATGAAAATATTAATAGACAAGTTTTGTTTTTTGAAAAAATATATTATATTTGAAAAAAATTCGCTTATTTTAATCTAGTTAGATTTACAATACATGATTTTCATTAAATAAAGAATTTTTATATTTTCAAAGTTATAGGGCAGCAAAATATAAAATATATATTATTTTGTATGTCTTTTCTTTATTTCTAATATAATTTCTCAACATACAACCATAAATTAAGTAGTATTAAACAATTCAATTGTAAGCGAGTAAATTCATTGTGGGTTGCAGCAGTCTATGATAGACAGGTGCTTGTTGTTTACAAGAGTAAATAGGCGCAGTCTTCATAAATTGTATGTTTATAGATAGACTAGCGGCCTTCGCCCGCTACGCTGGTCGGTTTATCTAAAGAAATCTTGAAGAAGTAGTTAGATAAGGTTCAGACATACATTAAAAAAAAAAGCAAGTCGATCATTCAAAAAACGTTGGGAAATATCAAATATTTACTGTAATTTTTTAAGAAAAACAAAGTTTCGAAAAAAAAAAATTAAATCGAAAAAAAAATTACACTGACATATTAATGCAAGGAAATTTTCCCAGAGAGAAAATTCGCCTTGAATACAATATTTCAAATTCTTTTAATTGCTTATAGGCGTTAATGCCAACATAGTGAAAAAAAATTCCATGCTGGGAATCGAACCCGGGCCATCAGTATGGCGCACTGACGTTCTACCGACTAAACCACATGGAACGACAGCCAGCTTGAAACTTTCTCATACTTAAGTAGACTGGCGAAAACATAACGATAGCGCGTTTTAAAATCGCACAGTGACATCTATTGGATTTTATATGTACTAAAAAACGTTATGTACTAAAAAACGTGAGCAGCGCACCTAATAGTTTCTTTTGTTTCTTTTTGTTACTTTTTTGTCTGTTGTCCGATTTTGATGAAACAAAGCCTATACACTGCCCGGGAGTGTGCATTCTTCATCAGTGAAAACCGCATAAAAATCCATTCAGTAGTTACGAAGATAACCTCGAACAAACAGACAGACAGACAGACAGACAGACAGACAAAAAATTCAAAAAAAAATTTTTTTGTGTTTCATTGGTTTTCTTTTATCGCCCTGACTCCATTTTTGTCAATTATCTTCAATGTACAGACACACCGGGTCCTACTGTTTTATTATATGTATAGATAATGCAATTATTCTCAAATTATCTCTCTTCTCGCTTTCTACAGTTCCCATTTGGGGTATTAACCACTTGCAGTGGTTCGCAATAAATGCTATAATAGTCGTACATAAATCGTAGCAAATACTATACTATTTATTACGATTTTTTTTCTTTTTGCATTTATAAATAATTTTGTGTTGTTTCATTTTTTTTTCTAATTTCTAATACACTTATCTTAATAATTTCGATTTAACTTTGAAGTTTTCGTATTGAATAATAAACACTATTTACTTCATAAGTGATTTACTTGGATTTTATATGGTTAAAGGGTTACATCTCCAATTTTGTGAAGGAAAATTCTATAGGGATAATATACACAATGAACATGGGGCAAATTGGCTCAGTGCGACAGCTAATCCTGTTACATTGTCTGATATTATTTTCTGTTAATTTATCCGGTTTGATAAATTAATTGACTTTTATTTATTTATTTATTTATTTTTACAGAAAACATGCATAATTAATGAAGAAAAACAGAACAAGTTCTAACATACTGAAGAATATTGTAAAAAATGATCTGAAAGTTGCATTAATAAACGAATGAACTATGAGGCAAACTATTAAAGATTTTTATAATACCTTTGAGGATTCAGACCTTACATTTCTAAATTATGAAAAATGAAATTTAAACGAATGGTAATATTCATAACTCTCCTATGGCAGGCTAGAAGATGGATAGCGAAAAAACACCGAATACACTGTTGCTAAATAATAACTGAAATGAATGACATACTTTTTTAAATTCACCATAAATAAATAAATAAATAAACCAATGAAGGACGCATTTTGAGCTAAAAAAATACAGCTAGTCTACAGCTAATGCAGATACATGGCCGTAAGGGCACAAGGTCAAAGATGATTTTTTCTTTTAACTATTTGGAAAATAGTGGCTGTGCTCGGTAGAGAACTGCGAAATCTGAAGTGTATCTGAATCTTTTAATTGGTTGAATTCCGCAAATTACTTTATTTTATTCGTTTTCTGATTGGGCCATGTTTAATGTCGAAAAAAGAAATAAAAACTTTTAAAAAATAATATTAATATGAAAACAAATTATGATAAAGGTTTCAAACAAATTTCCTTTAAAAGTGCATTTTTTTCTTTACTTAACCATGTAAAAATTTAAAGTATGCGGTGTTTGGAAGTTTTAAAATTCGTAGTTTTTAAAATTGTAAAACTGAAATTTCATTTGAAATTTGTTTATGATGTGTTCAGGAATATTATATTTATTCCATGACATTCATTAATATTTATTCCGTGACATACGTAATAGGAGGCGTGCAGAAGTCAGTCTGATTAACTCCATCAAATAAAAATGTATATTTTAAACAATTAAATTTGTATATCTATAAACTACTTTTATTATCATTGGTCTAAGAATATGAATGTTTAATGCATAGCGTACATAATATCCCACATAGCATGCATGATCACAGTGACGTCACTGTGACGTCACTGTAAGTCACTGTGGTCACATCACATCTCTGATCAAAATGCCACCACTCTGTAACGTCGCATTGTGACTTAGATGTGAACATCTTGAAAAACTTAAAATAATTACGAAAAGTCTCTAAAACATGACATTTAATGTAAAATTATGTTTTGTTTTGGCAATATAAAAAAATTACGTCACTGTGACGTCACTTCATGTAACGATCATTACAGATATCTGACATAATACCAACACATTTTAAAATCGCAATGTGACAAAAACATGACCTTGAAAAACTTTTGAACCAATTCTTGAAGCAATTTTTAGCTGATATATCAAATAAAAAAATCCCTGTCTGCTGGGCGTATAGCCGGAGGTAGATTTCGAAGAGTGCTCATTTCAACAAATATATATATATATATATATATATATATATATATGATTAGAGATAAACCCAGTTTAATAACTTCATTTGGCCGTTTATGAAAAAATTTTAATTTCATTTTTCTGCAAAAACTGGTTTTATCAGAATCATCTTAAGAATAATTCAGCTCAAATGCCCATTTTGACAACATATTTTGAAATAGATTCTGAATAGAACTGTTAGTTGAATGCATTTGAGATAAAAATGGAATTTAAAAATGAGTCATAAAATAACCGGTTTGTTGTTTGAATATATGCTTAATTCTTTAATCATGATTGCTTCGGAAAATTTTGTGCGAAATACTCACTTTGACAGCATTTTTAAAAATATATTCTATCTTTATCAAAAAACTGGCCAATGCGTCACAGTATATAGTTCCTAAATAAGAGGATCTGTAAATTGGATGCGTTTGAGAGCGAAAATGCATTTTAAAACGAGTCATAAAAAGCGCAATTTGCTATGTGAAAACTTCCTCAAATTTTCAAATCACGAAGACTTCGGGAAATTCTGTTCAAAATACCCTTTTTGGTAGCCTTTTTTGAAATATATTCCGTCTTTATCAAAAAACTGACCAATGCATCACATTATATAGTTCCTAAATAAGAGGATCTGTAAATTGGATGCGTTTGAGAACAAAAATGGATTTAAAAATAAGTCAGAATATAAGCAGTTTGGATTTGAGGTTTTTTTTCCAACTCCTATTTTTGTTTAATTTCTTTTTGCTATACGAATTGGTCCTATGAAAAACTTGTCAGTATAAAAGTTGTAGATTTTTTTAGAAGATGTAAAATAAATTTAATCAGATTTGATATCTTAAAAATTGACGGAGTTATGGATTTTTCTTTTTTTTTCAGCGCCCTTTTTTTTTAGTTTTTAATTTTTTTCATCGGTAAAAGTTGGTCCTTTCAAAAACTTGTAAATACAAAAGTTTTAGATAAGTTTAAGAACATTTACAAAAAATTTAGTTGGACTTGATATCTTGAAAATTGACGAAGTTATGAATTTTTTTCTCTCAAAATCCCTGTTTTTTCGCCCCTTGAGGCCACTTCTAAATTTATCAAAACTCTGTCATGCATATACTTTTGGCCCATTTTTAAGAACTAATATAAACTTTAAACCGATTCGATATCTACTTTAATTAAGAAGTTATGGCGTTTTTTCGGTTTTCACAAAAACGCCCCCTATTCCGACCCCCTTAGTCCGATTTTGCCCATTAACGAACTTAGCCAAGATTTTATCCTCTTTGATTTTATGTACCAGTTTAGTGGAGATTGGTGAAGAATTATAGAAGTTATCGTGTCCATAAAAAAGTGAGATATATAGATAGATAGATAAATAGATAGATACATAAACTGGTGCAATTGCAATAGGTAGTATTTCTTACGAAATCTACCTAATTGAGTTCAAGAGAATTATTGTGGCGCTGACTTGGTGAAAATGATTCCAGTCTGTATCACAATAATTAATATTGAGCTTACTTGTACGGCAAAAATCTTCTTGCAATTTTTGTTTTAGAAGTATGTTTTAAAAAAATTTATCTTACAGGATTTTTTTCCTACAGATAACTAATATGAAAAAAAAAATACAGATTGACAAAGAAACACTTTTTAATCTCTATAACACTTTTTTACTTTTTTAAGAAGATGTGTATTTACTACGTTTGATGACTTTAAAAAAATATTATCATCATTAAATTTACCTTTACACATTTTAGAAATTTAAACTATGTTTTACCTAATAAACTCTATTTCTTAATATTATTTACAAAATAAAATTAAAAAAAAGTTTATGAATAATTTTTCAACTTTAAATTTTTTGAAACTGACAAAAGTAAAAGATAAATTAAATTAAAAATTTATTAAATAAAAAAGTTTAGCTAGAGACACTCTTATTAAATTATTGTGTATTTAACTTCCAAATCTGTTGTTTACAAAATGAAATAAACGGTCTGTGCCGCGCATGTTAATTAAAAAATTCATGATCGTTTGCAGACGACTTTTTACTGGAGAATAAAAGAAAGTTCTAAGGTGCCAGAAATAAGTTTACTGAAGAGCATATGGCAGCTATGTGCACGTTATGAAACGGATTTAAAAATTTAAACAAGAAAATCCTCAAGAGCAATTTTTTGCTGATATATCAAGCAAAGAATGAGTTCAAGAGAATTATTGTGGCGCTGACTTGGTGAAAATAATTTCCAGTCTGAGTCACGATAATTAATATTGAACTTAACATATACAACAAAAAGCAATTTGGACAGAAAAACGTAAACAAAACATAGATATGATTTTTTTTCTTTTTGCTGTTTGCTTTATCATTATTGTTATTATTAGAACGATTTTAATATATTATTTATTTTGTTTATATAGAAAACTTTACCATCAATAATTTGGATCAGGTTATTAAAATTAGTGATTTTAATTACATTTTAATCTAATTTGATTCTTTATTTAGAATATCTGGTTAAAACAACATGTTTCCATAAATATAGCAGCATATGGAAGAGTATTATAATCAATCGTTTATATAATTACTAAACATTTAATGCTAATTAAAATATTTAATAAAGAAATCCCTTTTTTAGAATAAAATTATTTGTAAACATACTTTTAAAATTTTAGTATCAAGGAATGTTATGCAACATAACATAGTTTTATTTTTTAAAAATTGCATCTGCTGTGAAGAGAAATTTATAAGAAATAGGTTAACAAAAAGAGCTATTAAAAGAAATCGTGAATATGCAATAATAATAATAATAATTGTTTAATGTATTTTTCAACCTAAGAAATGTTATAAAATTTATAAAAGAAGTAATCATAGTGGGTGAAAACGTCTCCGTTAATAAACATTCACATTGGAATATTTTCAAACCATAACAACTGTATATCTGAATGAAAGTTTAGAAGTTAATCAATCAATAAGACGCTCTTAATGCCCCACAATAGTCACAGAAAAAGAGCTCTCTCTTAAGAGCACACACTAGTCACGCAGTAAAAGCCGAAAGCTAATGATAAGTCTATGGGAGCGTTCTTTTCAAATATCTCGCTCATATTGTAATATTTTTACATGATTTTTTTGCAGAGGATAGCTGAGGACGATCTACAACCGGCCTAGTTTTTACTTTTTCAATTTTTGTTTCAGATTTTCTTTAAAAAATTACTTTAACTTTCGAAACCGGTTTAAACCGGTTCTGAAACTGAAACTATCGTAACATAAAAAATATATAAGCAAAATCGAAAAAGTAAAAACTAGGCCGGTTGTGGAGCGTCCTCAGCTATCCTATACAAAAATAAAATCATGTACAAATATTAAAATTTGAGCGAGATATTTGAAAAAAACGCTCCCATAGATTTACATTATCATCCGGGTATTTTTGTGTACTTTTTCTGTGACTATTGTAGGGCCTTAAGGCACAACACTAGTCCCAGAAAAAGACCCGGATGATAATGTAAACTCTATGGGAGCACTCTTTTCAAATATCTCGCTCAAATTTTAATACTTTTACATGATTTTTTTTCATAGGATAGCTGAGGACGATCGACAACCAGTCAAGTTTTTACTTTTTCAATTTTGGTTTCGGATTTAAAAAAAAAACTTTATTTTTTAAAACCGGTTTAAACTGGTTCTGAAATATAAGCAAAATCGAAAAAGTAAAAACTTGGCCGGCTGTAGATCGTCCTCAGCTATCTTATGAAAAAAACATAAAAATATTGAAATTTGAGCAAGATATTTAAAAAGAACATACCCAAAGACGTTACATTATCATCCGGGTCTTTTTCAGTGACTATTGAGGAGCCTACGGGCTGATTTAATACAAAATTGATATTTTTCCATATCTGAAAGGCAGTTTTGAGAAATTAAAATTTAAATTAAAGAAGTTTAATATTGATTTGATTGCAACTCCTCCACCAAAATTAAGATGTTTACTTAATAAGCAAGTGGATCCTATTGGACATGATGATCTTGCTGGAGTTTATGAAATACCTTATATTAAGGAAAATGGTGACTTAAATTATTACATAGGCATGACTGGGAGAAAGTTTGGAATTAGAAAAGGGGAGCACGAATCTGATATTAAATTTGGACGTACTAACACTGCCTTATCAAGAACATATTTAAATGAGGAGATAAAAATATTGTTTAATCAAAGTAAATTATGTTTCATATCTAATTGTAATCGTAAATCTATTATAAGAGAGTCCATTGAAATTTATACGCGTAATAATCTGGTTTGCAATGATACCGTTTCTTTTATTATTCCTAAGTTATGATTAGAATTAATGAATAAATTCCTCGTGAGGGCTTGAATGGGATGAACCAAGTTGGAATTTCCTTTGATCATGGTTTATTTTTTAGTTTAATTTAATTTTTTAAAATAGCGCGCGTGTTTTTTGGTGTTTTTATATCTCTTTGTCGCGTGTCATTTGTATTGACCGTGAAATAGTTTGAAATTTTTATTTTTAGTTAAGTTTAGATCATGGTCTATATTTTAATTTAATTTTTTGCAATAGAGCGCGTGTTTTTTGTTATTTATATCTCATTGTCGCGTGTCATTTGTATTGTCCGAGAAATATTTTGAAATTTTGTTTTATTTATATTATGACTATGGAACTTATTTGACGGTTCCGAAACATGTCTATGTATTTTATTTTTACTATGACACCTTTCTTAAGAAAAATTAAAATTGTTATTAAAAAGATAGATATTGTCTTTTTTTTTCCAGTGAATAAAATTATCACTATTCTGTGACGATAGTGACAAGATTGTGAAGACATTTTGTGACATTTTTATGAATATTTTGTGATTTGTGATGATTTTGTTACTAACTTTGTGATGGTGGCTACATTGCCAGTTTTGTAATGTTACACTGAGACACAATTATGCAGTTATGAACATTGATATAAAGTGTAAAATCATTTAGATCTTTTACAAAACTTTATAATATTTTCACGATATATCTCAATTAAAACTTGAGAGTGCTATAAAAAGAAAGTTTCTGAATCAAACTGCAATGCCATACAGACTTATTTATCAAACAAAATATGTTTTGATCGCTAATTTTTAATGAATCATTAGATATTCACGAAAAAATCTGAAAGCTGCTTAAAGGGTTAAACAGAAATGTTTCTTTCATAATTTTAATGCTTTTTAAAAAAACAAATAGCTAAATTTCAAATAACTGTGATAGATCGAATATTCAATTGTCTTAAATATTCGCATTTATTGCAACAGAAAAAAAATATTTAACAAAGATTAAAATCTGTATGGCATTGCAGTTTGATTCAGTAATTTTCTTTTGGTGCTTTCTTTTTATAGCAACTCTCAAATTTGAATTAAGATATATTGCCAAAATATAATAAAGATTTGTAAAAGATGTAAATGATTTTACACTATATATCAATGTTCATAACTGTATAATTGTGTCCCAGTGTAACATGACAACACTGGCAATGTAGCCACCGTTACAAAATTAGTAACAAAATCGTCAGCGACTACAAAATATTCACAAAAATGTCACAAAAAGTCTTCACAATCTTGTCACTATCATCACAGAAGAGTCACAGTTTCAAAAACATTTTTGTCACAAATGACACATTTTTCACATTTTGGTCACACCGTGACTCCACAAAGTAGTCACAATGTGACGTCACAAACAAGCTCTAAAACGGCCATAACGACTTCACATTTTAGTCACCGTGACGTCACCATGTCTTACGGGATATGACTCGTTATGATCATCATAAAAATGACGTTTTTTATCATTATTAATTTAAATATAGAATTTATTTATAAATTTTTAAAAATATTCTTTTCTAGATAGTCGTTGTAATTTGTTAAAATTATTATTATTATTATTATTTTATGGTGAATTTAACAAAGCGTGTTATTTCAATTAGAAGCTGCATGTTCAAAAGATTCAGTATCAACTTTTTCGGGTTTATTTTCATCGATCACTGGATTTACTGGAAAATTGACTTAGGATTTTGTATAATTGTATCCTCAGGATGTTGGAGTAGTAAAAAAGACCTAATAAAGCAAAACAAAAAAGGAAAAATAATTGGCCGTAGGTAACAGGCAGCCACGTGAATATTGACAGATTTGCCGAATCTGAAGGTATTGAAAGATGAAAAATAAGCTTTATCGAGAAAAAAGGTAAAGTACAGCAAAAGTAAATAAATAAATACTATGAAATAAAAAAAAATAAATAAAAGCAACAGAAAAAGTTGGCAAAAAGTAAACAATAAGGAAAGCTTTGTTTCCGAAAAGAAGCTTATTTTTGAGAAAAGCGCGAATCTTCACACTAGCTCTGATGACAAGGAATGTTCATATCTGGTGTTATTAGTATTAATTTCGAAGCAGAAAACGCAGATAAAACTTTGTACAATGCAATTTTTGGTCACACGTGACTTGAAAAAACGGCGAAACCCGATTTTACGTAAGTGATAACCGTAACTCAGATGATGATATCGAATATGATAAAAGTTACTCCATGTTAATGTTTATTCATAATTTTTATGTCTGTATAATTTAGAATCTACATTGTTATAGGATAATTTATTTATTTAAACTTGCTTCAATTAATAAAATTCACTGTTCTTAACTGTATGTCTTGTTTGAGCTTAAGTTAACTTCTTATAAAATGAGAGCGAACTTATTTCATAGGAATATAGTTAACCTGTCATCGACGGGACAGGTTAGCACAATTTTTTTATCTTACTTCAGGCTTCCGCTAAGCATAAATTATAAAAGCTATAAACTTACAACCTTATTTATTTATAGCCAAAAGTCTGAGCGTTAAAAGTGCAGTAATATTTTGTAAAAAAAAATAAATAAATAAAAATAAAATAAAATAAAATAAAGAATCAATAAATAAAAACAGCGCCTATTTGCCCCGGTATCCCCTACAGTTGTATGATTTACAGAATATTTTTTTGCAATTAATCGTTTCCGGTAGGATAATTGGAAAATGCTTTAAATTATTATGCCAATTAATACTGTCACCGGAAAAACAATCTTGAAAGTAGGAGGCTAGCGAATTTGCTTGACTTTCAGTGTGATAAACACTATTTCTATACTTTAAAAAAATCCTGCCATTTGCAATTTCAGATTTTAAAATTCGAGTTTTTTTATATTAAATTTCTGGTATTTCAGCTGAATGTGCAGGAACCCTGTTTACATACAACCATGTACTGCATTTTCTTTTTCATTAAAGCATTATAGATTATCTCTATAATTTACAAAACTTTACATCATTAAAATATTAAATTTTCATGCAGAAAATCCATAAAACCTGTTTAACACGACAGCTTATTATTTTCTAGTGCGCTGCTTTACATGCATAAACTGGATCATTCTATGTGACATTGTTTAGAAAAGTAAATCTCCGAAAAGCTAAATTTGGTAACCAGAGGCTTTATACCATATTTATGAAAGTTTACATAAAATCGTTTCCGCTTTATGGTCGCTCAGGGAAATGCAACAATGTTTCTTCTTTGCTATTTTAGGATAAAGAATTCAGAATGGATACAACGTATTGCATTCAAAAGAAAAAAATGTAAAATGTATATCTATAAAGATTCTTAGATCTCCATGTGATATTAGAAAAAAGAAAAACATGTCATTTTCTTTTTCATTAATTATTGGAAATATACAGGGTGTCCCTAAACAAATGGTATATACGCTACACTCTAAAAAATAAATGTGTAAATTAGCTAATTTTACCCGAATATATGTGTAAATTTCTAAAATTACACACCTGTCGTAAAATTTACACATTTTTTTCTGAAATTTACCTGTTTATATGTGTATTTAGGATGTGAAAGTAAGTGTGTAATTTTTTATCAGTTGAAAAACTCAAACAAGTGTGTAAATGTCTAGAAATGCTTGGATTTACACTTATTTATGTGTTAGTCTAATTTAAACTTAATTATAAGTACACACATAAGTGAGTAATTTTTTACAAATGCATACTTGTCATAAAATTTACACATTTTGAACAAAAAATTACCTTTTTTTATGTGTACCTAGCATGTGAAATCAAATGTGCAATTTGTTATCGCTTGATTAACTCATACAGATGTGTAAATGTAGAAAAGTACTTGCATTTACACGAATGAAAGTGTTAATCATAATTAAGAATCAACTGAATCAACGATTTTTAAGATCAAAACAGAAACTGAAACCGAATTTTGGTACTCATCCTATTTTCGGCCGAAAACGAAAACGATAAAAAAATTTTAAGTGATTAATACATACAAAATGATACAAAATTAGGTCCGTTCGTAATTATGTATGTATGTAAGACCGATTGTCGTTGTTCAGTCCATTCATTCGTCTGTCTGTCCGTCTGTCCGCATATAATAGAGCAAAAACTATCCAACCGAATCGTTTGAAATTTAAAATATAAAATTGTTCCATAATTTTGTCGAGTTTTTCAAATTTTATGAAAATCGGATGTATAGTTTGATTACAGGGATAATCAAAAGTATTACGTTACATTACCGTCTATGAGAAAAAAATGTTTCAAGTTCATTTTAATGGTGTTACAGCATTCCAAACAGAAAAAAAATTATATACATTTACCGAAGCGTATTAAAATATACATTCGGAGCAATATATGGTGAAAAAACGTTTATTATTCATTTACAGAGCTACACAAAAGAATTCCGTCACATAATGATATATGGGAAAACATTGTTTTCTGCGTATTTCAATCATGTTAAATTATTTCGTATATAATTAAGTTGATATACGTTGCTCAGTTTTATTGCAAGTTACTTCTTTAATAATAGAAAGCGCTAACAGTATTTACAAGCACTCACAAAAGATTTCGGATACTATACTGCACCAGAACTACTCTACGTTACAGATTTTTGCTAGAAGTGCACTTTTAGTTGTGATATGAGTTTTTAAGTGTAACCATATTTTTGCATATTACTTTGTGTATATAAATGCTGTAAATCATATACAGGGTAACACAAAAGAATCTGTAAGAGTTACAGAGTAAAAATGAAAATAGCAGTGGTTTTCGAATCAGTTACGCATTTTCACGGTATCCCATGATAAGTAATGATTCTAGGTTTGCGATCTTGATTGCGTCCTATTTAAGAAGAGGTCCTATTATTTTCGTGTTACTGAATTGGAGATATATAATCGTATCAAATTTTATATTCATGCATTTTAGCATAAGAATTTAACAGCTAATGTATTAAGCTCAGAATATTTATAAAATTAATTGTAGTACGAACGCAGCTCATTTGCCACGTTTGACGCGCAATTTCCAATTTGTTAATGATGCTACACGCTTTCGAATATAATACAATCTATATGTATCTAAGAAGTGTATGATAAAATATACGTTCTGCACAATCGGTGGTGCAAAGAATATTCATTATTAATTTCCAGGGCCACACACAAGTATTCCATTACATAATATTATAGGGGAGATACCGTTCGGGGCGCGTTATAATACGATTAAACTATTTCACATTTTATGTACGTTGTTGAGGTTTATTATAAGTTACTTCCTGTATAATACAAAGCAGGGATGTAGTGGAGGGTATACGCGGGTACACGCCGTATACCCTTTGGATTTTTTTAAGGAACTCGGTATACCCTCTGTTTCTCAAAAGAGCTACAGTGTATACACTCTAGGGTATACCCTCTGTTTTATGCATATACCCTTTGCTTTTTTTACGACTACACCGCTGACAGAAAGCAGATAGTATTTACAGGGACACATCGAAGATTTCGGCCACTATACTGTATCCGAAATACTGTATCCATTACACCAAAAACTGAATATTTTTAGAACTTTGTCATAGCACGAACGCATCTCATTTGCTACGTTTAAAATGCAATTTTCAGCTTGTTATAAATTAATTATTAACATATAGAATCACATTTCTAATACCCAAATATATATATATGCATGTGTATGTATAAGGTTCAAATAAAATGAAAACGTATTCCATGTATTAGTTCTTGAGATAGAGTGCCAACAAAATTTATATCACATAGAGACAGACAGAGTCACAGACATACAAACAAACATTTTATAAAAACATTTTTAACCTTATAAAATGTGTAAAATCCATTAAAAACAAGAATTCGAAAATTTTCACGAATCTAGTATTTTTTTCTTGCAAAAATAGAAGAGTGTAAAAATGTTTCAGGTTCAGGTATATATGTCAGTTTATCTTTTACGGTGATTTTTTGTCAACGATCAGCTGTCGTTAACAAAACACACTTCTGCGACACTTATACTTCTGTGGTTTCAAAAAGGAAAAAAAAAATATTAAGCCTGCTGTTTTGAACGAACAGGTGATAAACTTGAAAGTTTAGTAATGAAAGCATTTTTTGCTTTATAATTTTTGCATGCGCATATGCCATGTGCAATAGGGAAAACTCGCAGACGATTTTTTAATTAAAGACAGTAAAGTTTATTTGTTGATCTTTGGAATACACAGAGAACGAGAACATTTTGTTTGTAAAAATAGCCGTTTATGTACGTATAGTCCGTCTAAGTTTAAAAATTTAAGCAAAAAATATTACAAGAGTATCGCAAAATTCTGTGTTTCATACAAAATACGTCCAAGAAAGTTTACAAATGCTGTTGGTATGTGTAAAATAGATTCATGCCACTGCTTTTGTAATTAATATTGGACTATTTGTTTTCTACAAATGATTCTATGGATTACCATCAAAAAATGAAGAAATATGTCGATGGAAAATAGGTATGAAAAATATTTTTTCTGTTTGCTTTTCTTTAAATTACAATGATTTTGTTGAAATAAATAAAAATCTATGAATAATCCATATGTTTGAAGGAATGAGACTGAAATGTCATAATTATATTGTCTATTTATTTATTTTTTAAATTCTAGAAGCTTTTATTATTTTATTTTGTGAATGATTTTAATGAAAGGAATTTCAAAATATCTATACGATACACAGTATCAGAAAATATATGATTAACCCACGAAAAAAGAAATAAAAGATAAACAGTGCACAAAAATTACAATAATGCATACAACCACAGTTAAAATTCATTAGCTTTTATTCGATATATTTTTTAAATGTTTCGAGATTTTTATAGAATTTAGATCTAATAAAACAAGTTTACAAACCAATTTCTAAATTTTATCGCATTCATTTGGATTTTACTTAGGGTGTTAACTATTTTAAAAAGTGGATTTAAGCTAGCGATTAAATCATTATTTTAATCAACAATTTGAAATAAAAATCAACTATTTAAATCAAAATTGATTTAAATCTAATTGTTCTAAATGACACAAACGTATTAAAATCTAAGATTAATGTAATTTGGAAAGTGTATTAAAATTAATGTAATTTGGAATACTGTATACAGTACACCAAAATCTGATAAAAAAGCTTTAAATAATTGTTTCTAATCTTAATTTCTGAGTCCTGCGAAACATTAAATACAATAACTTTGTTAAGGCATAAAAGATATTTCATTTAAATATTATATTTAAATCTAAATCTAATATAATTTGTGATGTCATAATTTCCTTTAAGTAATTAAATTGTTTATTCTTTTATATGAAATAAGCATTTAAAGTATGCTAAATTTCGGCTATATATATATATATATATATATATATATATATATATATATATATATATATTAGTATGCACATACATTGTGTAAGGTATGATTTATGCTATTAACAGTAATTTTTGTTACTACAAATGCAAAATGAGCTACCAATAATATTTGTTAGTTATGTTGGTTATGCAATATTGAAATTACTTATTTGCTGTTTTTATTAATTCTGTTGATTACTGTTTCATTTTGGCTATTTGTTAAGGCTGCAACACTTTGCCCCTTTTGAAATTAACAAAATGCACCCTACCTTTTAAAAAATAGTGAAATATAGCCAGATCTTTTTTGAAATAAATCCCTCCATACCGCAGTACTTCTAAATATGTGCACCCAAGACTTAACAAAAATGATAGAACTTTATTTCTTGGAAAAAAGCAGGATATTATTAAAACATGTTATTTAATTGTATTTTTCAATTCGTGATTTATAGAAATATTGAAAATTAATGATTTTTATATTTATCATACTAAAAAATTATGTACTTATTTTTATTGCTACTAAGCACATTAGTAATATATTTTCTTATGTAATAGTGCCTTTTTTTTAGAACAAGCATTCTGCCCTTTTTCTTTTTAGAATAAATATTAAATACTGAATTATCGTTTATTAATTTAAGCATTACAATATGCATTATATACCTAATTAAAGATTGTAATCAATTTAAAATTAAATGCAGCAACTGATAATTTTAATAAATGTAAAATCATTATTTTTTAATATAGTTTTACATAATTATTGCAAAATATTAATGTATATAACTTTATAGTATTATATTAATTAATGAAATTACTAATTTACAGTTTTTATAATTTTTGTAGTTACTAAATAATAATTAAATTTTATTGATTAAAGTGCAAAAACATAGATTATGTTAGTAAATAAAAGTCTAATTTTTTAGAAACCTAGAATCTATTAATCTTAGAAACCTAGGCTAAACCTACATCTATTCAATATTTCAATGCTGGAGAAAAAAAAATCCGATTCAAATAAAAAGAAATATGATTTAAATACAAAAATTCGATCTTTATTATTATTGCTTTTTAAATCATGATTTTTTTACACCCTATTTTTACGGAATTTTAAACTAATTTTTGTTGGCCGATCCGACGGGGGAACTGCCTGGTAGGCGGAGTGTTAAAATAAGTTTCGTTATTTATAACTATCCTCCATACTTGTAAATAAAATATTAATGATAATATACCAAAGTGTGATTTTATTTTATGTATGGTCTGCAATTTTATACTTCATTCACATAATAAAAAGTTATTAACTGTGTATTCCTACTTTGTTTTTAGCTGTGTCTGGTAAAAATAAGTACGGTTATATGGATTTCTAACAGACAATTATATGGAAAAAAATTTATCACATTTCATTTAAAGCCACTATAGTAAATTCTTATAAATCCGCTTGTATTATTTTATGACGATATCAGAGTGATATTGGCCCTGGCAACATAGATTCTTGGAAAATTGTGCAAAAACTTTCATATAAGACCTGAAAAATGAGCTTTGTTTTCAAAAATGATAATCATAGATAGCAAGAGTTATTATTTTTAAATGTACAATTTTATAAATAAAAATGTAATTTTCGCAATGAATGATTAAAATTATTTTTTAATAACTAAATTTTTTAAAGTTTGAATTTTGCTTCAGTCAGATCATAATGTAAAGTGAATTACACCTTTGTATCTCCGTGTTACATAACTGCGATGTACACTAAAGTCAAAATGACCAGCGAGCATTAAGGGTGCATTCGAAAACATTTTTTTCACCTTTAACAGTTCGAAATTTTCTGATACCATTTCAGATTCACTTTTAGAAGTAAAAACACGAAACTTGCTGATGTGACTTTTAAAGAGATCTATAAGATGTCGTGTGATTTTATTTTTTGCTAAATTCATTAGAATTAGATTTATAAACTATTATTTCCCCAGTATGACTCTTTTTTTCGTTCCCAGATCTCCCGCTTCGGAAAATTCGGATTAAAACGTTGACTTTAACAGCATTTTTTTGCAATATTTTCTGCATTTATCAAAAAATTGAAAAGCACGGGACCTAATATACTTTCTAAATAAGAGAATTTGCCAGTTTGATGCGCTTGAGAGAAAAAACGAATTTAAAAATAAATCAGAAAAAAAGGTAATTTGTATTGAAATACATCCTTAATCGGGGGTCTTATTTATTACTGCTATCATCCATCATAGCATTTTTGCCACATATGTTCTTAAAATTCTCAACATACGACGATACTGAGTTTGATCACATGAGCAGTTTTAGATCATTATTGCTAAAATGAATTTTGAATTTTGATAGCCCAGAACAGATTTTTTTTTCAAAGGTAAGTTCATTTATTTTACAATTTAACACTTGAAAATTATAATATGGATGAGAAGTGTGTTATTTTCTGCTTATTACAAATTTGGAAAAAATAATTTATTATTTTTGTGTTTTAAATCATTTTTTCATGTTTAAAATCACATATTGTAACATAAGAGTAAATATTTGCAGTTTTAACATTATATAGCATTTAAAATAATTATTCGGTTTAAATACTATCTATTTCAGCGTGTTTATAATATATTTTGCTATAAAACTTCGAGTTTTTATTATTTTACATGCTATACATTTCTTATTTCATTTTATACCGATGACAAAAGACAGCTTTTCATAGATTTCAATTCATGGTTTTTCGTTTGTGATTTTTAAATTGAAGACTTTTTGTAAGTGTATTGCATTCAAAAACTACAAGAAAAATAAATAAAAACTCTAAAAAAAAATGTCATTTGATGTCAGAAGAAATAGTTTTTTTAACCTAGTCCGAAAAATTCAAATGTTTACACCAAATCCAATTACAGACACAGAAGCAATTATAACTTTTTTTCAGATAAATTTTTATAAAATTAAAACGCGTCCCAAACAATGTTTCCTTCTTTACCATAATGTAATGTAATATTTTAGTATGGCAGTGTAAATTAATAAAAACTATTCTCTGTACTACAGATTATACAGAATTTATATTGTAGTATATACTTCACAGATGCAAGTCAATTTTATTATGTTCGAAAACGTGTAACATTATTAAAAGGCACTTGAAACTATTTTTATACATGGGCCGTTATGCAAGGGAACGCTTTTGACTGTCTCTATAATTGAATTATGCATCTCATTTTCATAAAAATTGAAATGACTTGATAAAATTATGCAAGAGTTATGTATTTTAAATTTCAAACAATTCGGATTAAGTAGTTTTTGCGTTGTTATATGCGAACGGACAGATAGACAGACGGACGGATTGAATGACAACTATAGTTATTACGTATTTACATAATTACGATCGCGTACTTAAAAACAAATCAAGCATACGAATTTGTTCTTCATGTAATTTTGTTTTGCTATTTTAAAAACTTTTTCGCAATTTACACATCAAAGAATAAGGTAAATCTTTGTACACAAAAACCTATGTATTTTAAATATTACACAAAAATGTATTTTCCATGTTACATAGAGATATGTGTAAAAACAGAATATTACACAAAAATCTGTGCATTCTGTACATAACACAAAAACATGTGTATTTTGCATATTACACAACATTGTAGGTATTTTCCTATTGCACAAAAATATATGTAAAAAAAAGAGTATTACACATATGTATGTGTAAAAATAGTGCTCAGAAATATGTGTATTTCAGTGCAATTCACACATTAAAGTGTGTATTTCAAGAGTTATCAGATAACTTTTACACATTTGGACTTATCATCAAATTACACATTAAAATGTGTATTCTGAAATTTACACATTTGGCGCAATTTACACACAAATTTACACACATAGACATGTCGTTTTTGTATCATCGATTTACACATTTTTGTGTGTAAATTTACACATTTTTTTTTAGAGTGTAGGGGGTGATAGAACAATCAAAACGAGTAATAGCAAATAGGAAACCAAGGTTCTCAAATGTTTTCCAAAGGAGATAGCCATTAAAGTTTGGGGTCCAAAATTTCAAATACACATAAAAAACGGAAAAACTGGTCGATTGATTTGAGGTTTTCACTAAAATTATTCTTTATGTTGGTATTTTCTTGAAAATAAATTATAAAGATAAATTTCGAAAAATGCCGATAGAGGGCGCTTATACTTTGAAGTAATGAAAAACTATACTTTGTCGTGATTTTTTGCATCTCATCAAATGGTTTCGTAAGCTCAGACTTAAACTTAAATTTTGAGCTCAAAATCTGAATAGTTGGAAGCGGTTAAGTAGCACAAACTTAACTGTGTTTAGAGGGTTTAAATTTCAAATGATTATAAGAAACGGAAAAATTGGTCGATTGATTTGCGGTTTTCACTAAAACTATTCTTTATGTCGGTATTTTATTGAAAATGAATTATAAAGATAAATATGCCGCTAGAGGGCGCTTTAGACTTTGGATTAACGAAATAATCCATCCAAAAACTATTTTTTGTCGTTATTTTTTGCATCTCATTAAATGGTTTCGTAGGCTTAGATTTAAACTTAAATTTTGAACTCAAAATCTGAATAGTTGGGATTGGTTAAATAGCACAAAGTGAACTGTGTTCGAGGGGGGGGGGGTTAAATTTCAACTCCTGAACACACTTCAGTTTGCGCTCTAACACCTCCCAACGATTCAGAATTTAAGTTCAAAATTTAAGTTTAAATCTAAGATTTAAAAAACATTTAACAAGTTTTGGAAAGCATTTAATTAGATACAAAAAATAACGGTTAAAATTTGTTGTTGGTTACTCTGAAGTTTAAGGCGCTCTCTAACGGAATTTTTTTAAATTTATTTTTAAAATTCATTTTCAAGAAGATACTGACTTAAACAATAGTTTTATTTTAATCCACAAACCAATTGACCAATATTTCCGTTTTTTATTATCATTTGAAATTTGAACCCTCTGAACACAATTCAGTTTGTGCTACTTAACCACTCCCAACTATTCAGATTTTGAGCTCAAAATTTAAGTTTAAGTCTAAGTTTACGAAAACATTTAATCAGATGCAAAAAATAACGTAAAAAGTAGTTGTTCGTTACTCCAAAGTTTAAAGCTCCCTTTATCGGCATTTTTTGAAATTTATCTTTATAATTCATTTTCAATAAAATACCGACATAAAGAATAGATTTAGTGAAAACCGCAAATCAATCGACCAATTTTTCCGTTTTTTACAATCATTTGAAATTTAAACCCTCTGAACACAGTTAAGTTTGTGCTACTTAACCGCTTCCAGCTATTCAGTTTTTGAGCTCAAAATTTAAATTTAAGTCTAAGCTTACAAAACCATTTAATGAGATGCAAAAAATCACGGCAAAAAATAGTTTTTCATTACTTCAAAGTCTAAAGCGCCCTTTATCGGCATTTTTCCAAATTTATCTTTATAATTTATTTTCAAGAAAATACCATCATAAAGAATAATTTTAGTGAAAACCGCAAATCAATCGACCAATTTTTCCGTTTTTTTGTGTATTTGAAATTTTGCACCCCAAACTTTAATGGTGGCTATCTAATTTGGAAAACGTTTGGGAACCTTAGTTTCCTATTTACTATTACTCGTCTTGATGTGTTCTATCACCTCCTAGCGTATATACCATTTGTTTAGGGACACCCTGTATATTACACTATGTCACGGATTCATGAAAATATTTATGAGTGTATTTTGTCTTTCGAAATGAATTATATTTGGAAATTTTTCGCTTACTGCAGTTTTGAACATAATTTAATCTGCTTAAATTATGTTCACATGTATATCATTTGCATTAATAAAAGTTTCCCAAAATTTTCACTAAGCTTTATTATAAAAATGTGCCAATATTTTTCATCTAACTATCATTTGCAAAAATATTTAAAATATTTAAAATTGATATTGATTGATTGAAGATTTAATATTGAAATATTTAAAATTTACAAATTTTAGGGTTCAGTGGAACCACATAGTCATTCAGATCTCCACAAGGTGCCGGGGTGCCAGCCACCGCTCTCCACTTCTCCCCCTCGACTACCTTACTTCTTCTCTCTTCCGCATTTTTTTCTTGCCCTTCGAAAAGCCAGTTTTCTCTCTGGCCCCACCCAGACAATTGGCTGGCCTCATCTCCGCCTTGGCGCTGCCATTGCCACTTTCCGTCTATGTGAAACTGAAACTTTTCTCCCTCTGAGGGCCGCCGGGGAGGTCCAGATCATTAATCAATATTAGCCGCATCGAATTGCGAACGTGGTAGGATAAAGGATGCCGGCGACTTGTAGGCGCCTAGTAGTAAAACCTACGACTACCGTGCTAAATTTTGACCATTCAAGCTTTTCTGCCTTCACCAGACTTTAATTTACAAGTCCATTGTCTAGCTTTAATTAGTCTAAATAGTCTTTACCTTACAGCAATCCCTCCTGTGGGCGAGATTTTCCACAAGTCGGAAAATCTAAAGTCTAGATTACAGTTACTTTTTCATCAACTCACTACAGAGGGTCGCGCCAGTTAATTTATTAATTTAACTTGTACGATAAAACACACAAATTACTACAATATAACATTTTTTCATAAGCCAGATGTACACATTTTAATTAGTAAAATAACATAGAAATAATTTTAATGCAAGCTAATTAGGAATTTATATACAAGTATTATTTAATGCTCACATTTATTCTACTCTACTCAAACATTAATGTGTAACCTTTCCTTTACAATCTTTTTCTTGAAAGAGTGATGATAAGCTCGAATTATTTTCGAATCCCTTCGCGTAATTCGGCATGTACCAGATCGGATTTTCGATCACCTCCTTTGATGTGAGGGAAGCTTCCTCCATTTCGGGATTCCAATTAAATTTGGTTTTCCGGTCTTTTTCCTCAAAATCGTGCGTCGCAGATTTTATTATCGAAGCATAATTTTGGATATTTTCGGGCATCAGTTGGGAACGACTAATTTTTGACTTACATTCCGGCGTGGAGAATTCCGTTTTAATTCGGGTTTCAAATCCAGCTTAGTTGCGTCGTCTGTCACCTAGCCTTGGTCTCAACTCCTTAACCGTACGCAGTGTTAATTTTCCCTTGGCTGACGTAACTTTCAAAGTTTCCGTCCGCTTCCGTGATGTCCGATACGGGCAAAGCGTTACCAGTTGGTTATAATTTGATCCTATTTTTTCGAATCAAGTTCTTCCGGGATACTGATTAAAGGTCTAGGACCGAAATAATCCCCCATTACATCAGATTCAGATGCCTTTTTATTTATGACGTCAACTTCCGACTCCCTTGGATCACCCGTTTTAAGAAACTTTTCCTTATCGTTTTGGGAAAGTGCGCTGCGATGCAACTGATTTGTGACATCGTTTGTCTCTGATAATTTTTCCTCCACCGTGCCTCCATCATTTTGCTTCGTCTTAATCTCAGACGTCTTTGTGATCGGTTTCCCTATTAATCCCTAATGACCCTTCATGCGGTTCATCAAATCAAATGCACATTCGATTACCGTACTTTCGGAAATCTCACCTCCCTTCCATCCTTTATATAAACCCTCCAGTTCTTTTACGGCATTTGGCCAAAAATAATTATCCCATATTTCACTCTCAGTTTCTTTCATAGTTACGGGTATTTCTACACAATCATGGCTGACTGATACGATGTTTTTCTCAATATCTATCGGGCTGTCATTAGTTTTGCTTTCCCATTGTTCCGTTAAACCACGGCGTTCTCCTAACTCCCCTTTTTCCACAACGAGCGATATTTTCTCGGAAGATACTAGTTTAGTACACTTTAATTTTACCTCTGGTTTAACAATACTAACGGCGCTTCTGTTGCCCCGGGCCATCCTTTCTCCCTGTCATTCTCCTTCGCCTTGCGAGGAAATTCCCTCTCTCGGACCGGCGATCTCGGCGGCTGGTACATTGCTCCTCCCGAAACAGGGGATCGAAACGGGAGTACTCTCCCTCTCCCTCGTCGCTGATAATTTTCTCTTCCGCGGACGACTGGGAACCGGTCCAGATATTCGACACTTGATGTTTTCGCTTTCCGAATTCTCTTTTGGTTTCTAATTCCGAAAACGCGCATGGCTTTGGAACGATCGGTTCATCTAATTTCGCGTTTGACATCTGTTTATAAATTAACGCTAGGGTTTTGTTCCCTAATAAATAATGGATCATATCCGTTTCTTTATCAACTGCGGCCACCTTAGTGCGTATGATGTTACCGTTACTTAGACTAATTTCATTATTTACCACTGATAAGCAACAAAGTTTGTTGTCTAAGGCTTATTTTGGCCAAAACTTTTCTCCAGTAAATTGGTCCTTTTTTACATCGTGAGCAGAAATCAAATCAAACGTCGATTCTGAATCACGTAAAATTTTCATCTCTTTCCCTATGTTAACCCGCGAGTGACATAGGGACTAAAATCTTCTTCAAATTTCGTAGACCCCCGATATGATAAACTGTTTCAGTATTTTCAGTAATTCTCAGTTTGGGACATGATTTACGTACGTGACCAGATTGCCCACAAAGAAAACAAGTCATTTCTTTTCTTTTATCAAATATCTCATTGCAATTTTTAGAGTTTTCTTTATTCCTCCAAATTATTTTGGTCTCCTCCGTTCCAGTTTCTGTTTTAGATTTGTTACGCTGAAAAGGTTTAGCCGCGCTATAAAATTTAGGGGATCCTTCTCGCCTAATATTTTTCCTCGCTACCTCGTACGCGTCTAACTTTTTAGCTAACTCAAGCCTCGCTTCCGGGTTAACTTTCCGTTTCAATTTATCAGTAATTATCAAGTCTCTGAGTTGTTCGAATTTCGTTATTTCTAAACCGCTTAACCGTTGGTCAAAGAAATTGGAAGCTTCGTACACGAAATCTTTTCACGTTTTGTTTTGGGGCTTTTCGGAATTCACAAATTTTAGCCGAAAGTCTTCTGCCGAAAGTTGAAATCTTTCAAGAAGTATTTTTTAATGTGGTCGAAATCATCTGAATTAGAGGAAGATTCTCGCAGTATCAATTCTCCTAAATCGGTAGGCAATAGTCCTAACAAATGTGTAACCTACTGATTCTTGTCGATTTGTGCCTTTTGTGATTGTCTCTCAAACAAATTCAAATAAATGGAAATCTCGGAGATCTCTGAATCAAATTTAGATAGAACCGACTTTAATGATACGAGGTAGAACCCGTCAAATTTTTACGAAAGAAAATGTTTAAGAAGGAACTGTTTCGTTGACTCATAATAAAACTACAAAATTAGTTATAGTAAAAAATGCATTCCATATTGGTACGTCTAGCTCTTACACAAACGATATCTACTGTCAAATTAACAAAATACTATTTCTATAAAACGCTGTTGTAGAAATTGTTAAACTTTAATGGTATATGTAAGCAGTAAAAAATAATAAAGATATGTTATTACGATAAAGTTATCAATTAAAGTTCTTATGCTGGTATTCCGAAATTTAAAAAAAGTGAAATTTATTCAACTTTGACTCAATCATAGAATTTTTCCCGTGAAATCTAAACCCGTCATCATTTTCACCATATCAAAATTTACACTTTACATTTGCTTCGCATCTGTATTCTCCTTTTCGAAAAAAATTGGCATTTTAATTTGATCATTTTGATTCAAAACTTGAAGTCTAAATACTATTAGCTGAAACAGATATTAAACTGTTGATATTCTTTCATGTGTAAATCAAATTTTGTAAATTAAACCAAAATTCAGCGGGTTTTATGACAGATGATATTTAAATTTCAATTTTCCCTTTTTAATGTAAAAAATGGCAACATAAATATGCAGAAATGAAATTTTCCCCTTTATAGGTGCGTTCGTAATTATGTTAATACGTAGCCCCTATTGTTGTCGCTCAGTCCTTCCGTCTGTCCGTCTGTCCTTCTGTCTGTCGGTCTGTCCGTCTGTCCGTCCGCATATAACAACGCAAAAACTACCCAACCGAATTTAAAATACATAATTATTACATAATTTTGTCGAGTCATTTCAAATTTTATGAAAATAGGATGGATAGATCAATTACAGGGTCAATCAAAAGGATTCCGTTACATTAAGGTCAATGGGGAAAAAAGTTTCAATGCATTTTAATCGTTTGAAATTTAAAACGTATATTTATTACATAATTTTGTCAATTCATTTCAAATGTTATGAAAATCGGATGCATTGATCAATTACAGGGTCAATCAAAAGTATTCCGTTACATTACGGTCAATGGGGAAAAAAGTTTCAAATGCATTTTAATGGTGTTACACTCATTTGAATATAACAGAATTGACATGAGTCTATGAAAGATGTATTAAAAAATACATTTTGTACAATCTGTGATGCAAAGAATATTTATCATTAAATTACAGGGCCACACAAATGTATTCCACTAAATAATGTTATACGGGGAAACATTGTTTGGGGGGTGTTTTAATTATATTAAACTACTTCACATTTTATGAATAAGATATACGTTAATGAAGTATAATAAAATTTACTCCCTGCATATTTACAGGAACACAAAGATTTCGACCACTATACTGTATCCAAAGTACGCTCTATTACAATGTAAAAAAATCTGTGAAGGTACTAAACATTTTCTAGGAAACTGGGATTCCAAGAACTTTTCATGTAACGATAACAGGAAAAATTCATGTAATCGATTCTGGAACTTGAATTTTTGTTGTTAGCGTTACAGGAAAATTTCTTGGAATCCCAGTTTCCAAGAAAAGGTTAAATACCTTTGCAAATTTTTTTACAGTGTATATCAGCAAGATCTGAATATTTTAAAACTTCGTTATCAACGAACGCACCTCATTTGCTACGCTTTACGTGCAATTTCCAACTTGTTTTCCTTTGCTTTCAATAGAAACGCTGTACTCTTGTTGTCACAATTAGAAAAGCAGTACTAAAAGCTACAAAAAATTAATATTTCAAAAACAAATTAAGGTACAGCTTTCAAAGAAATTTCATTTAAAAGTATATTTTTTCCCTACACGATAGTGTAAAAATTAAAAATATGCGGATTTTAGAAGTTTAAATTTTTTTAGTAGCAAAAATTGCAATACCGAAGGTTCATTTAAAATTTGAAAGTGTTGCCATGCGCAAAATGACGTATGCGATACGCACAGAGACGTTTGGCATTTATAATATAGATTTTTAGTTCTCTCTTTCTTTGGCTAGAGGCCAAACTAATTGTATCCGTCTCCCGTTCTAACCTTAGTTTTGCTAATTCATGTTTTCAATTTCCAACGCTTTAGTTTTTTGTTCCCTCTCATACGCTTTCAGTAATTCTCTTTCTGAGCTTTCTTCATTTTCTCTATCTAATCTATCCTTTACAATAATTTTTAGCTGGGATAATGCCAAAGTTTCGTCGTAATCTGGGGCTGCAGTTAGTTTTTTTATGATTTTAGGTACATTATCAGAACTTCTACATTTGCCCCGAATTCAATAACTGATTCTCTCAAATCGCATTTTCTTTTTCCTGACCATGTCATTCTGAACGGTAAGTAATTATAAAAAACAATCTGCACAATATTATCTACGTAAATAGATGTTTCTCAATTATTTCCCGTAATGTAAACATTCGCAATCATAATACGCGACATATAAATCACAATGCAAATACAATTTCAACAATATGATAAATAGCTCTTATAATCACTCAATCAAGTATACATTTTTAAAACATTTTATTTAAATCAATTTAAAATAATCATTTGATTCTTAAAAAATATTAATTTTGATTAATATACAAATAAGAAATAGAATTTTCTTTAGCTACTCGCAAAATTCTAATTATACTTTCTTCTGACTACACATAAAGATTTATACAATCCTAAAAAGAATTATAGTGCATTTCAAAGAAATAATTAGTCATTCGATTTACTGCATGCTAATTTGCTCCATACTTAAAACTTTTTTTTTAACTTTGCAAGTTTATTTTAAGTCAACTTTGAATAATCATGAATAACTGCTGATGATTTCTTTAAATTATCACACTACCTATAGCGAAACCTCTACAATGAACAAAATAGAGAGCACTGACCTGCATTCGTTGTTCGGATGTCTGCAGTTTCCGTCTGTTTGCGTAATTAATTATCCATACTCCATGTGCGTCTTTTCTAGATTCTCCCGGTCACTGAGTTACGTCTGCTGCGTCCGCGTTCCTTCTTTCGGATTTCCTTGCACGGCTGAACTCTCCTGGGCTCCGAGTTACGTCCACTGCGTCCGCGTTCCTTCTTTCCGGTTACCGCTGCACGGCTGAACTCTCATAGGTTCCGAGTTACGTCTGCTGCGTCAGATCTGGTCCCACTAGCAAGTTCCACTATCATACGCTGCCACCACTATGATGAAATTTGCCTCTCACTATAATTCGATATGTATGTTTGGTAGCAAATGAGAGTAAATCAATTTCCTAAGAGATTTTTTATTGAAATAGATATTTAAATATTTAAAATTACAAATTTTAGGGTTCAGTGGAACCACATAGTCATTCAGATCTCCACAAGGCGCCGGGGTGCCAGCCACCGCTCTCCACTTCTTTATCTCCACTCTCTGACTTCTTCTCTCTTCCGCATCTTTTTCTTGCCCTTCGAGAAGCCATTTTTCTCTCTGGCCCCTCGTAGACAATTGGCTGGCCTAATCTCCGCCTTGGCGCTATCATTGCCACCTTCTGTCTAGGTGAAACTGAAACTTTTCTCCCTCTGAGGGCCGCCGGGGTTGTCCAGATCATTAATCAATATTAGCCTTATCGAATTGCGAACGTCGTAGGATAAAGGATGCCGGCGACATGTAGGCACATAGAAGAAAAACCTACGGCTATCGTGGGAAAATTTTGTCCATTCAAGTTTTTCTGCCTTCACCAGATTTTAATTTACAAGTCCATTGTCTAGCTTTAGTTAGTCTAAATAGTCTTAACCTTACGTATTAAAAATGTGAAACTATTGTTGAATCGTCTTTCTACCGCTTTTATAACTACTATACTTTATACTCTACCACTTTTTCGCCGTTACAGATCACATTTTAGTAAACATTACATATTTTCGTTAATTGACATCCGTAGATTTTTTTTAAATCTTTAACAGTAACGTCGGGAACGACTATTACGCGGATCGTATGCAATATAAAAGGAATGTTGAGTTTGTGAAAGATATACATATAGTCCAAAGACGTATGTAATGTTTTAATGTATTTTTAATATAAATAATTAATTTAACCACTTCACCGGTTGCCCCGAGATAAGTCGGGGGTTAAAGCACTGTTTCCCCATACCCATCGCCGGTTAAGTGGTTAATAAGCCTTTGTGTATGTGAAATTTATACAATCCTGAAAAAATAATTAAAAAAGCATAAATAACCTACTACTGCATAAAATCATATAAAATGTGACTGGTGCCAATTTCTTAATAATGATGTCTATTAAATATTGCCGTACTTAACTTTTGCGGAGGAGTCTTCTACTTGTAGAAATTATTACGAAAAATAAAATTTTCTTTCCTTACACTTTTATGTAACATAATATTTTGACATTTCTTTAAGATTTAGCGTCATATATGGCACACTTTGCATTTAGTTAAAAAGTTTCGGAATGTTGAAAGTTTAACGTACAGAACTCCTAATGCTAAATTCATTTTTAGGCACTTTCGTAATTATATGATGGTTTAGCACATATACTCGTTGGATGGTTCCCCTGTCTGTCTGACTATCTCTCTGTCAATCTGTCCGCATATTACATAGTAAAAACTATCCAACCAATTTTTTAACTGTAATATATGAAAATGTAGCAGATTTTTTCACTCCATTTAAATTTTTTTAATTCATATTTGAAACTTAAAATATGTTATAAAAGTATTCATCATACTATTAAATCCTATCTTGCGCAGTTAATTCCATACTAACGCTTGATAGTTAATGATTCAATGTTGTCATGCTGATTATTTTGTTTACTCCTAATCATAAGTCATTAATTTAAGATGGAATCGTATTATTTGCGTAATTTAATATACATAACGTAATAAATTTTGTATTCATCCATTCTTTAAAGAAAAATGCAACAGCTATTGCATCACGATCTGAATATTTATAAAACTACTTATAGTTCGGCCACAACTCATTTGTAAGTCTGATGTGTGACTTGTTAATCATTACTAAACATGCAATGCGAGCAGTGTACGTAGCCAAATTATCTGCATTTTTGTATTTTCATTTTACAAACTTCAACACTGGCAAAAAAATTCTGTAAAGTTATAAAACTTTTTTCTCGGAAACTGGGATTCCAAGAACTTTTTATGTAACGGTAACAACAAAATTCTTGTAATCGATTCAGTTACATTAATTTTTGCTGTTACCCGTTGCATAAAAAGTTCTAGGAATCCTAGTTTTTTAGGAAAAAGGTTTATAACTTTACATATTTTTTTTTACGGTGTAAAATTCGATTTCTGATAAAATGTATATATTTTCTAATTTTGTCAAAATTTACGCCAAAATTTATTTTTCAAAATAAGAATTTTATGAAAATAAATCACGAGAATACATTTGGTTAAATAGTTCAGGATTGTGACTGTAAAATTTATTACGTTAAATTTATTTTTAATAGCTACAAACATATTGCAATGCGGGTAATTCTTTTAAGCATAACTCAAAATCTACTTGTCCGAAATATTTGTATTTTTGGATTGGAACATTTGGAGATTCTGAAAAGTCGATTTCAGATCCATTTAGACATAAATATTTTAATGTTTATTTTTTAAAATTGATATTTTAATCTAAAAATCGATATTTATTTTCTAAAGTATATATTTTATAAAATACATTTTCTGTAAAAAAAATAAAAAATAAAAATAAATAAATAAAATAAAATAAATAAAAATAAAATATCTGTAATGTGATTAAAAATTTTCTCGGAAACTGGGATTCCTAGAACAATTTATGTGACGGGAACAACAAAAACAGATACAGATTTACATAGAAAATGAAAAAATCTGTAAGATTACAAAGAATGTTTTTAGGAAATTGGTATTCCAAAAATTTTTTATGCAACTGCGACTTAGGTTACAGATAAAACTTGGGTCTTTACTTAATATACAGTCGGCTCTGGTTAAATCGAAATCGGATAATTCAATTCTTCGCTTAATTCGAACTAAATATGAAGTCCCGAAATTTTAATGGCAGCATAACGTTAAATTTTTTCATTAATTCGAACTCATTTTCTCTAGACTTCGTTTAATACGAACTAACAGGAATTCCGATTTTTCAATTTTCTCTTCTTTCTCACAGATTTCAGATCATTTGAATAACTTTCTTTCTTTGATTTCTCTGAAAATTGTTCCGAACCAATATACAAATAATCCAATGCATTTGATATCCACTTTCTTTGTGCCCCCTCTGTCCATCAGTGACTCTTTGGATTCGTCTTCCATTGTGCTTGTTTCTAATCTTTTAATTAGTTATGTGTTTATACAATCTAATTTAAAATTAAGTTATATTCTAACGATAATAGACGAAATTAATTGAAAAATCCCTGTCGGCTGGGCCTATAGGCGGAGGTAGATTTCAAAGAGTGCTCAATTCAACAAAAAAAATATATGATTAGAGATAAATCCAGTTTAATAACTTCATTTCGCCGTTTATGAAAAATTTTTAATTTAATTTTTCTTCAAAAACTGGTTTTATCAGAATCATCTTAAGAAAAATTCAGCTCAAATGCCCGTTTTGACAACATATTTTGAAATAGATTCTGAATTTATTAAAAAAATCGACCAAAACAGTACATTATACAGCTCCTAAATAACAAAAAACTGTCAGTTGAATGCATTTGAGAAAAAAATTGAATTTAAAAATGAGTCATAAAATAACCTATTTGTTGTTTGAATACATACTTAATTCTTTATTCATGATTGCTCGGAAAATTTTGTGCGAAATACTCACTTTGTTTCCATTTAAAAAAAATATATTCTATCTTTATCAAAAAACTGACCAATGCGTCACAGTATATAGTTCCTAAATAAGAGGATCTGTAAATTGGATGCGTTTGAGAGCGAAAATGGATTTTAAAACGAGTCATAAAAATTGCAATTTGCTATGTGAAAACTTCCTTAAATTTTCAAATCACAAAAACTTCGGAAAATTCTGTACAAAATACCCTTTTTGGTAGCCTTTTTAAAAATATATTCTGTCTTTATCAAAAAACCGATGAATGCATCACATTATATAGTTCCTAAATAAGAGGATCTGTAAATTGGATGCATTTGAGAGCAAAATGGATTTAAAAACGAGTCAGAAAAAACGCAATTTCTTATTTGAATACTTCCTTCAATTTTCAGTCCCGATGACTTTCGGAAATTCTGTTCGAAATACCCGTTTTGGTAGCCTTTTTTGAAATATATTCTGTCTTTATCAGAAAATTGACCAATGCGTCACTTTATACAGTTTCTAAATAAGAGGATCTACCATTTGGATGCGTTTAAAATCAAAAATGAATTTAAAAATGAGTCAGAATATAAGCAGTTTGGATTTGAGGTTTTTTCTCCAACTGCTATTTTTGTTTAATTTTTTTTTTTTTTTTTTTTTTTTTTTTTTTTTTTTTTTTGCTATACGAATTGGTACTATGAAAAACTTGTCATTTCTTATTTGAACACTTCCTTTAAATTCAGTCACAATGATTTCGGAAAATTCTGTTCAAAATACCCTTTTTGGTAGCCTTTTTTGAAATATATTCCGTCTTTATCAAAAAACTGACCAATGCATCACATTATATAGTTCCTAAATAAGAGGATCTGTAAATTGGATGCGTTTGAGAACAAAAATGGATTTAAAAACGAGTAAAAAAAAACCGCAATTTCTTATTTGAATACTTCCTTCAATTTTCAGTCCGGATGACTTTCGGAAATTCTGTTCGAAATACCCTTTTTGGTAGCCTTTTTTAAAAATATATTCTGTCTTTATCAGAAAATTGACCAATGCGTCACTTTATACAATTTCTAAATAAGAGGATCTACATACAGAGGAGGCATTTGGATGCGTTTAGAATCAAAAATGAGTCAGAATATAAGCAGTTTGGATTTAAAGTTTTTTCTCCAACTCCTATTTTTGTTTAATTTCTTTTTGCTATACGAATTGATCCTATGAAAAACTTGTCAACATAAAAGTTGTAGATATTTTTGAGAAGATGTAAAATAAATTTAATCAGATTTGATATCTTAAAAATTGACGGAGTTATGGATTTTTCTCTTTTTTCAGCGCTCTTTTTCTTTTCGTTTTTAATTTTTTTCGCCGGTAAAAGTTGGTCCTATCAAAAACTTGTAAATACAAAAGTATTAGATAATTTTAAGAACATTTACAAAAAATTTAGTTGGACTTGATATCTTGAAAATTGACGAAGTTATGAATTTTTTTCTCTCAAAATCCCTGTTTTTTTCGCCCCTTGAGCCCACTTCTAAATTTATCAAAAATCTGTCATGCATATACTTTTGGCCCGTTTTTAAGAAGTAATTAAACCGATTCGATATCTACTTTAATTAAGAAGTTATGGTGTTTTTCGGTTTTCACAAAAACGCCCCCTATTCCGACACCCTTGGTCCGATTTTGCCCATTAACGAACTTAGCCAAGATTTTATCCCCTTTGATTTTATGTAGAAGTTTGGTGGAGATTGGTGAAAAAATTATAGAAGTTATCGTGTCCATAAAAAAGTGAGATATATAGATATATAGATAGAGAGATAGATAAAATGGTGCGATTGCAATAGGTAGTATTTCTTACGAAATCTACCTAAAAACACTATAACGTTAATTCCTTTGTAATAGTGCCATATTAAGCATGTTATCACTTCATATTTTCTATAATTCGAATTTCGGATAGTTCGAACATTTCTTGTGGTCTCGACGAGTTCAAATTAACGTGAGCGGACTGTATATTTTTTAAGTAAAGCACATTATGTAAAATATTTCGCAAAATCTACTTCATTTTACTTATCGGGATGTTCCATATCCCCGTAAATGATAAATGAAGACATAGTCAAAACAGTTTTGAGATTCATGCGAGTTACATTAATATTTACATTAAGATGTATCATCTGTGCATATTAGATGCAGTCGGAACAGATGCCAGTGTAAACACCAGTGTAAATAACGTAGTTAATAAATTTATGCAGGAGCCATTAAGCAGAATATATAAAGAGTGGTATTTTGCATTGGAACTGAAAGGACTTTGATATCTGAATACGAAGCTGCTATGCATGATTATGAATATATTTAGTATTGAAACAATAAACTAAATTATAGAGATCATTATAAAATACTCTTATTATTAATAACGCGTATAAATTTGATAAAAAAAAAGAAAGAGTAAATAATTTCTAAATTGGTACCGAGAATCAAAAAAGATATGACAAATGTAATTTTTTTTCTCGCTATTTATATATATATATATATATATATATATATATATATATATATATATATATATATATATAGCAAGAAAAAGAAAAACAATAAGAATTATGGGTTACCAACAGACACAAAAACTTGAAAAAATTGGAAAGAAAAACCCATATTAAAATAGAATTCAAGATAAAAATGTATAGAAAAAGAAAGAAACGTACGACCATTAAAGATCCACTTTAAATCATACATAAAAAAATACATTGGCATAACTATATGAAACTGTTTCCAGCATAGAGGTTATCTAAAAAATATTGGACCATGGAGTATTTCCCAATATAGTAAGGTACAATATTTAATATATTAGACCAGCGTCTCCTGTAGAACAGCCAAAAAGAGTTTTTGCTTGTTGTCCAATAAAAAACAGTAGTGCTTCCATTTGTTGAGTATGATATTTATTAGTAAAATAAATTGTCATGGAACAAGATGCAAATTATAAAAGGAATTATATATTTATAGCGGTAATTGGATAACGCGTTCAAAGATGCACTTTCTATAGATATATAAAAGTTGAATTTAAAATATTTTGTAAAAACCATATACTGTTAAAAATAAAGGTGACAAACCAGTTGAATTTGGCGAGGGTAAAAAGGTGTAACCGTTTGACAACCGCGCTCTTGAAAATGTGTTTGGGGTGCCGTTTGATCATTCACTGGGTGATTCACGCTAATTGGGATGCCGCGCAATGCATACCGCTGAAAGATTTTCACCCCTTAGTCATTTGCGCATGCTTTGTGACGTGTATCCTTCCCCATCAACTCGTCGTCACTGGTGGATTAAAACAGCAAATTTCTTCCTACGATGATTATCACCCCGATGCGCCATCCCAATTTAATGCTATACGTTCAAAACTTCGGATGGCTAACTTTTGGCGAGCTTTTTTACATAAAGCAACCTTTAAATTTCAGGACATTTGAACCTTTCATGGAGATTTTGAAGGTGAGCTCGATGGCCTAACGGATAGTGCGTTGAGTTTGCAATCAGACGTTGTGGATTCGAATCCTTCGCGGTCCAAATGTCGGTTTATAATTTTTTTTATTATTGGGCACACTGTATTATGGATGCAAATTCCCCCCCCCCCCGTAATTAAGAGTGCCATTCTGGCTTCCCCAGGGGTGTCACCAGTGAGACAAGCTTTTCACCCCTAAAAGGTGCAATGTGTCACCTGTAGTTTTAACATTGTAGCATTATAAGTAATAATATCTAATTCGTTTATTAAATATTAATAATATATAAAATGTAATATGGGTGATTCATTCATTAATGTTTCTCATAATTAAATGCACCGAACTATAAAGTAACAATGATTAAATCGCTATTACATGATAAATTAATTATTTAAATAATTATATAACGTAATGATAATAACTTAAATAAGTAATATCATAATGCTTAGATTTTTTTTTAAGGATAAAAAGTATGTAAATAATGAAATTTATTTCATTTATTGTAGCCCATACTAACTGAAAATTTAAAAGTATAGTGGCAGAGGATTAAACAAAAAATAAAATATATTAATAATAATAGCATTTTTTACACTTAGAATATCATATTTCAGATATTGTCCTAACTTGGCTAAAGTTTGTAGTTAAGTCGCAGTAAAGATTGTAGTTAAGTCGCAGTTAGGTTACAGACATGTTATGGTTACGGTACAAAAGTTTACAGTTAGAAATTTGTCCACAAGAGTGAACATTACCCATGTTCTGAGTAAAAATATTCACTTACTTTTGTTAAATGGCTCTGAAATTATAATACTATATACCAACATTTTATCATCAAGTATCGATTTCATTCACGGTATAGTCGGATTTAAGAGTGATATAATTAGTTTGAAATTCAAAATATTTCACTTGGGACTTCTATGTAAAAAATAATTGGTTACGTGACCTAACAGTGATTTTTACGGGTAAATATCAACACTCTAACACGAAAATAACGCAATCGTTGGATACATGTTCCCTCCCGGGTTTCTCATTGCTCATTTAAAGTATTTTTAGAGCTTAATATTAGTTCTTTTTTAAACCGATTTTTCTCTCACTCAGCTGCCACGTATTTCAGACAATGCATTTCTGCATGCTTCGAGTTAATAATAAAATCATACAAATTTCAAGTTCGTTTAATATTGTTAATACGGACCCGAGCAACGCCGGGCGGGTTAGCTAGTTTTAAATAGAATTTCTGTTTTATAATTTTCGGAAACGAAAATTTTTTTCATTTCTAAACATCGCACATTTTAAATTTTTACATCGTTGCGTAGAGAGAAAAACAAATACACTTTTACGTAAAATTTGTTTGAAATCTTTATCACAATTAGTTTTCAAATTATTATTTTTTAGTTTTTATTAATTTTGTGATTGTTGCAACGGAATTATTCCATTTTTAAACATTAAACTTTGACCAATAAAAAAACCGAATAAGTATAAAAACGAAAAGTTGCTGAATTCAAAAAATAAAAAGATTCAGATACATTCCAGATTTCCCAATTCTCTACCGAGGACAACTACTATTTTCCAAATAATAATAATAATAATGATAATCAATCATTGTAAAATAAGCTCTGAAAAATGTTTTCAATATTTTAAACGTGTCAGCATAATTTCGAAATTCCTTTTCTGTTATTTCTAAATATTTAATTTTAATTAAATCTCTTTTCACATGCGGCTCAAAATAAACAGCAGAATGCACATATTTCTATCCTTAAAATTCTCGCTTATTTCAAAAATGCTTAGATATGACATTTTCGGGTACACGACATTTCGGTCCCGACATTTCGGTCCCGCCGTTTCGGTCCCGCCGTTTCGGTCCCTGGCCATTTCGGTCCCGAGACATTTCGGTCCCTGGCCATTTCGGTCCCGAGACATTTCGGTCCCTTGCTATTTCTTTACCGGCCACCTTATAACTTGGTTTCTGATTGATGAAGGCCTACTAAACGCTGTAAGCTCAACATTGTTCTGGCTTTTTTAAATATTTTTATTCTCCTGCCCCCCTTCCCTCAAATTTTATACAAAGCTGAATATAATAGTCCAATAAGTTTAATCTATTGTAACTCGTGATAATAAAATCACAGCAAGTTGAAAATTTGATTAAATAATGTTATATAATTTTACACTGTCTTTATTATTATTATTTAACATAATGAATATTTTAAGTTTTATCATATATTCTTTGTATTAGGTATTTTATCTATACAAAAAACTAAAATACATATTTCATTGATTGTTTTAGCACACTTTCTTAGAATCTTTAAATTAGTGATTTCCTAACTAGGCGTGCTACGAAAATTTTTTGTTTAAAAAGTAAAAATACTCCAACGACCTTTTTTATGTAATAATTATTGGTTGCAATTTTTTTTTTCACAGTTTTCTCATTTCATGAAGACAATTTTTGTGAATTAATTTTATTTAAAGTGGGCTTATTTCTTTGTAATAAAATTATTATTATACAATTTTATATAATAATGAAATTATTATTTTAAATAATTTTATTTTCAAATTTTAACTGACAAAACTAAGCTTTTTTAATTTATCGTTTATTTATTTATTTATTTATTTATTTGCATTACCTTTTCGCTCCCACTTTCACAGAAAAAAAAATTGACAATTCTCATTTTAATTTTATTATTGATTGAATTAATAGTTTTAAATTTCAGTAACTTTAAATATAAAATAAATAAACAAGTAAACAATAAGTTTCAGTTTATAACTACTACAAAACATAATGATAAATTGAATATAAAACAGTTTATTTATTGAGTTTATTTAAAGTAAAATTCGAAATGCGTATTAATAATTTTATCAATTTAATTAAATAAAGATTCATTAAATTAAAAATACATATATTTAATAAAATATTAATTTGATTTTAATTTTAAAATCACTAACTGTTTTGAGATTTAATTTATAGCAATTATTCATCACCATAAGTTTTTATTCAAAAATTATTATTTATTTCAAAAAAGGAAATTATTTTTATTATTATTATTATTGAAAAATCAGTAACGTAACGTAATAATTAATTAAACATAATAATGCAACACTGTAACAATGCGTAAAAATATTTCTTAACAGTATTAGGTAACATTATTATCCAGATGCAGATTTAAATTTTCTGAAACAAAGTTGTAGTTTACAGTTCGCAAAAAGCAATCATATATTAATTAATTTTTTTTAAAGAGTAAGAAAAATATCATAAACTAACCAATAAATGAATAAATAACATATTTATTTTGAGAATCCTTATAATTTTTATATATCCTAATGAACTTGATAACATTACAGTAGCTGAAATTTAAAAAATATGTTTTTTTTCATTTTTGCTATAATAAGAGCTATAAACTAGATTTTAAACAAGTAATTGATAAATAAGTCACTTAAACAATTAATAGTTAAAATAATTTTGAATTCTTATTAATAAATATGTTTGATAAAAATAATTTAATTTTTAAAATTTTTTTAATTTAACAGCATAATTATTAATGCTTTAAAATTTTCTAAGATTATGTTAATCATTTAATAAAATAATGTATGACATTAAGTAAGAAACAAATCAAAACCGAGTGCCGGGAATTGTTAAACACTTATAATTTTTTATGATGGTGGTCCTATAAAATTTGAAATATATGCATATAAGTAACAGCTAAGTACTACTATTAACCTCTTTTAAGCAAAAATTCTGCATGTCAATCAATTGTCAACGCCCATCTGAACAAATAGTCATCTTTATACAAGATTGCTAGAAAAGCTAGGTAGTTAGCTTTATTCTACTTATCTTGATCTTTATACACTTGTTATATGAAATCCCTCATTCTATAATACAATGTTCTTTTTACTCTGGAGTTCAAATGCGGACGGACCTCCCAGATTTGACTTGTGTTTATTTCGCTCGTAATTTTTGAATGTAATAAGCATAAAAAGTGTTTAATGTAATAAAAAAGATTTGTAATTCCTGCATTGTTATATGTAAAAAGGTTGTTACACGTAAAAAGTTATTTCGTAGCAATGATTGTTTTATGTAAAAAGATTAACGCAAACTTTTAAATAGTTTTTTTAATAGCGAAATAAAATAATTATTTAAAAAATAAAATGTTTTAGTCAATCCCGATGCAGAACTTAAAAAATAATGTGGCTTTATCACAATTCCATGTTAAAAACCCCTTAAAAAAATTGCAAAATGCCATAATCTAAAAATGATGTGCCGTTAAATAATAGGATGAAATAAAGATTTCTAAAACTATGTACAGATTTTTTTTTTCATTATTAAACACATATTGTACAAATTATATGCAAGTGAAAATGTGTAGGTCATGGACATTTGCTTAAGCAAATTAAATTCGACTTATACGTGTTTTTAAATTACCAGATCTTCATGATTGAGGAACTTCTATATAAATCCACAGAACAATACTCCCCTCACTCCTGAAAACAATTACTTCTGTCATATGAAATTTGCATGGCGTTTGGATCCGCTGCAATATGTTTGAGTTTGGATCCGAGTTATACGTGTAAGCGGTTTTTGGGTACTTGTTACTTCTAATTAATCGCATTACACTAAAACTTTAGGTGGCTTTCAGTTAAAAAACCAGTGTTGAATCCAGCCACTTTTCTCCGGGAGGGACTTCTGTGGCTCCGGGGGGGATTCAATAGAGTCCTGGGGGGGATTACACTTTTTTACCACTGAAAACACAAAATCTCAAAATTTCCGGGGGGGGGGGGCATTGATAGCTCTGGGAGGAATGAACCGCCCCTGAATTCAACACTCTAAAATGTTCCCTATAAAATTATGTCAGATATTTCCCGTGCACAAAATTTCAGCTTGCTGGAATGGAAATGTCTGAGGGACCTGAAATGTCTGAGGACCGAAAAGTCCAGGGACCGAAATGTCTCGGGACCGAAATGGCCATGGACCGAAATGTCTCGGGACCGAAATGTCTCGGGACCGAAACGTCTCGGGACCGAAATGTCTCGGGGCCGAAACGGCGGGACCGAAATGGCGGGACCGAAACGTCCTGCTTCCGACATTATCAACTCCTTTTTCACTTTTCCACAGCTACTTATAGACAGACAAACACCATTTCTTTAGTATATTTGCATAAAATCTTATCTACATAAAAAATAATTTTGATATTCTTACTTGTATATATGCTGTTGCTTTTAGCCCTTAAAATTTTTGTTCTAGTCAACCAGCTACCAGGAAAATAAATTATAAATGAAATTTTTTTTATCTCTGGATATTTTTCAATATTTACGCCAAAGTAATTTACATTGAAGAAACTTTTAAAAAGATGAGGATATGTATTTTGCCGTGCTTCACTATGTAAAAAAAAAGATCGCAAAAGTTACTAAAATTTTTCTGAGAAACAGGGATTCCTAGAACTTTTTTATGTAACTGCAATAACAAACGGCGTTAATACATTACATTTCCTATAGATTTGATAACATTTAGCTCTGCTCAACAAGCTAACAACGTTTTACACATTCATAAATTCATTTCTTAACGGAAATCGCAAACTGGAAATCCAGACTAAAAAAGCGATTTGGAATCGAACAGAATTTTCCATTTTGATATCAATAAATGACCTACTATGTTACAAGCGTTTTTGATCGCATGACAAACACGTCTTTCTCTCCTGTTTGAATGGTTAATATTTTTCCGCGCGGGAATGCAGTTGAAAAGGCCTACTTTGACGACATTTTCTAAAATTTCTATTGCAAGTGCGAAAAAAAAAAAAAAAAAAGAAAAAAAATCCGGAAAAATAAATGCGATTAAGTACTTTTTGATCAACTACACTCGCTAGTTTCATGCATTCCCCCCCCGAAAAAATTAAAACTTATGTCATAAAATTGCCCTTTCTGATTTGAGAACACCCTTAAAGGAAAAAAAAACTGTTTTTCTTTTAATCTGCACGGATAAAAAAAGCATGGTTTTTTTCTGTAAAAATTACAAAAATCCATATTTTTACAGAAAAACTGTTTTTTTTCTTTTAAACAGTTTTTTTTCTTTAACAAAGAATATTCTTTTTTTTTTGTAAAAATTAGAAATTCTAATTTTTTTACAGAAAAAAAATGTTTTTCTTTTAAACAGTTTTTTTTAAATGAAGATTTTGTAATTTTTGCAGAAAAAAAGTATTTTTTACAGAAAAGAACTGTTTTTCTTTAAAACAGTTTTTTCCTGTAAAAAATGCAGTTTTTTTCTGTGAAAATCACAGGTTTTCTTTCAGTGTACTAATGTAAGGAATTTGATCAAACTTCCTATTATATTAAGCTTTAACATAAATAGATTGAGATAAAGTTGTATCATTTTCACTGATTCTTTTATGACTATATCACAAAACCTAATGCACGGAGATTCAAGTAACTTTGTAGTCTTTTAGATCCTCGAATTAAAAGATGCTGATTCAATTTAGACTTTATTCTGACAGGAACGATTTTACGTGATTTGATAGTTTGCTCAATGGTGAGATTCTGCAAGGAGCGTTTGTGGCCCAGACGTACCTTTGAATATACGAGATACTGTGAGGAAAAGATAAGAAAAGAAATAAAATATATATAAAGTGTCGAGGGGAAACGCCAAATGCTAATATTACGCGTAATTATGAAGGAATCCGGTAGAAGGCAACCAAAGATTCGACGCAGAAGCGTTCGGAGTCATATGAATAAAAAACAATCGCTAAAATTTAGACAGTTACATTTGTAGCCATTATCGCTGGAAGAAACCCGTAAAAGTCAATGCCGGATGCAAAATATGCAAGTCAAGTTCTATGATCTGAAGACTATGTATTTAAATCATATACTTTGTTTATTGCATAAATTTGTATTTGGTTAAGGTATTTTAAAAATTTTGTAAAGGATTGTCAATGTGTTCACAAAGTTATACTATATATATAAATATATATATAGTATATAATAATATATAAATAGTATATATAAATAGTATATAATATATATACTATATATATATAATATACTGCACAATAAGTATACAGAGAGAGCAACATCATCCCCTGGGGTTATTATTGTATGTGATTATTTTCAGTTCTGGAACTATATTCGAAGAAGGTTTATGTTTTATTTTATGCCCAAGAGATCATTATAGTCATTGTTTAAAATTAAAGAGGATAAAAAAAAATTAAATGTCCTAAGTGCTTCAATTTTTTCATGTCCGAAGAAAAAATTATCAAATGATTATTACTGAATCATGTCTCTGGAATTAATGGTAAGTAAGAAAAAAATGTCAATTTCTAAGTTAGTATAGTCAGTATCTTTAGAATTGGACAATTTACATGCGATTACTGCATCTTATTTTAAAGTTTTGTTTTCATGGCCTTGGTACCACATAGTTGGCTAATAACGCCGAATCGAAATTACGGTCAAGAAATTATGTCTTTATATTTTATGAATCTATATGTTCTAAAGTATTCTATTTTGTTCACATAGTTAATAAGTTGATTTATCAAGTCCTATCTTTATTTGTAAAAAAAAAAAAAATGTCTAAAATTAAGCAGTGGAAATTGATAGAACTTTAATATTATGTTATTAACCCAGGATACCTTTTATAAAATTTAAATTACTTTGTGATATTACAAAAAACGTGCGCATAACGAAATGATGTTGTGCACATTTAATTACTATATCTGTAAGTTCAGAAAGAAAAGTAAAAAATAACTTTAAATCTTTATTTATAAGACCCTTTATATTTTTATGTTTCAGACCAGTCAAAGAAGTTAACAAACTATTATAAAATCTGTGTTATTTCAGGGGCTTGAATCAGGTACATTATTTATCATAAAATGCAAATTGCATTTTTTATGTAATATAATAACCAAAAAATTCCGTTATGCGGTAGAATTTTTTATGTTTATTGTAATTTTATGTGTTTGTATTGTAACATAAATTTAATATTTATAGTATTGTGAATCACTGTATTCGAAAATTTGACGTTTTGCTTCAAACATTTTGTAGGACAATTTATAAAAATGATAAACCAGTAATAATAAAAAATTAGCAATAATGAGATTATGTTATGCATTTTATCTTTACCCAAAAGTTTAATAGCGAACTAACACTAATAATCTAAAAATCCTACTCAGGGGTTTTATATCTTTTGAAAAACAGTTTGAACAAAAAGTTTCAAAAGAAGAAGCTATAAAAAATTATTGCTGTTAATAAACTGTCAGAAAGCAATATAAAACAGAAGGCAGCATACTATCATTTTCTGTCTAAAAATTGAAACGATATTTCAAAAAAGTAATGTTAATATTATGGTACAAATGGATAAAATTGAAGCGAAAACGACAATCGTCTTATGATATCATATGAAAATTAAGTACTATTTTTCCTTTACTAAAAAGTAAATATTACATTAAGAAAATGCAAAATGAGTGTTTCAAATACTTTTTCATTTTTTTATAAAAGTAATATGATTATTAATTTAGAATATTTCTATTAATTTCTTATATTTTTTTTACTTTGTATAAAGAAAAAAAATCATTGCAGATATTGTTTAGCAGTTTCGATGTTAAATTTATATTTAAAAAATATTATTGGTTTTTTAATTTTGAGCGGTAAGGTTGCAAATTAAAATTAAAAATACAAAATCCAGTCATGATAATGTAATCACTTCTACTTCCGATGTCAACGTTATATAACCGATCGCAGAAGACAGATGGCAGTACACTGCACCGTAACCTATATAAAGGGTGCCTGAGGGTATAGAAGTACATTGCAATTTTTGTCGTAATATCGGACGGAAAAAAAAGGAATGATCAGATCATTGACTTTCGGGCAAATGGCGGAAGCATTTCCGAAACTATTTTGTAAATCTGTTACAATAATTTGTTACAATTTATTTTGTAAATTTGTTGTACATTTGCTAATTTTGTAAATTTGTTCGTGTTCCGTCGTGTTAAAGGCACACCATGCATGGAAAAATAGCACTATCAGCGACATGAAAAACCTGCTTAATCACAGACCTTAGATGACAGAGGTGAACGACGGATGCGGAGATGCGTTCGGGCGAAACAGATTACTAACAATGAGCAACTGACCGCTGGGGCAAATTCTTCACTGATGTTTAAGCATACGATGCTCCCTTTGGCCTCCGAAACAAAAGCCTAATAGCTACATCTATACTGACTTCAGTTCATGGACGACAATGGCTGGAAATTTCACGCCAGTATCGCAATTGAACTTCCACCGGGTGACGACAGGTGGACTTTTTAGACGAATCACGTTTTATGCTCTGGCGGACAGATGTATGTTGGTGCATTATTCGTGAAACATCTGAAAGTAGACACCCTTCAGCAATTAAAGAAAAAGTTCAAACTAGACTAGGAATGTTATTATGATTTGGATAATGTTTTCGTGGTATTCTCTGGTTACATTCATGGCGCGATGGATCAATGCAAATACGTATCTGTTCTTGCGGAGCATGTCCACCCTTACAAGGAATTGGTTTTCTTCAGAATAATCGCATCTACAAGCTTGACAATACAAGGTATCATACAGCTCGTAATATGTGTGTGGTTTGAAAGCCGGCATAACATGTCCTTCTTGCACACCGGAGTAATCATCGGTCAATATTCCAGTGAACATATTGGAGACTCTAATCTCTTCCTGCAGCGGTCCGCACTGCGAAAGGTGATCACATTAAAGTGACTGAACTGTGAACAGTGTACAGTGTACAGTATTTTTTGTACAAAAAAAAATCTTGATGACTAAACCACAATCTCAATGTTTGAATGTTTTATTTTATTTTTTCTAGTTTAAAATAGAAGAAGCGGATCAGAGTTTTCTACCACGCGTTTGTTATGTGGGAGTGGTGACCCTTGCACAAGCACATGATTTTGAGTTCTCTAGTTTTATTTTTTAATTCTGGTAGTGGTTTAAAAAGAGAAATTTTTAAGTCCGTTACTGTTTAAAAGAACATTTCTGGTGCACATAATCGTCCTAAAAATCATACGGTCGTTGAACAACTTCAGGCTTTTACTTTATTACTATAAAATACTACCGTAAGTCGTACAGTCTTACATTTACAAGCATAAGGGTAAATTATCTATGTACTAAAATAGGCAAGGGCAATTTACCCCCATACCTGTATACCAAAATGAAACAACGGTCCAAAAAAGATCAAAAAAGAATTAAGCCAGGTCTGATATTTTTTTAACCGTGCTTACGGTTAATCTATACTAATATTATAAAGAGGAAAGATTTGATTGATTGTTTGTTTGTTTGTTTGTTTGAATTGAATAGGCTCCGAAACTACTTGACGGATTTGAAAAATTCTTTCACCGTTGGAAAGCTACACAATTTCCGGTGAACATAGGCTAATTTTTAATTGATTTATTCAAATATTTTCCTGAATAGCTCAAAATTTCATTATTTTTCATACAGAATCAATTAAAATTTTTCCGATAAAAAATAACCATTTTTCTTTCACGTTGCCAATAAAATCAAAATCTAGGATAATAATATCTCCTCGGCAATTAATTTTCAATTGAACAGTATCCACGTGAAAGATTAAAATAAAAATAATTCAAAGGAAAATAAATATGCCGTCATACTTGAAAAAAAAAACTATTTTATTATATAAGACGCACAAATATCGGTTACCTTAATAAGAGGTTCTCTGCGAAAAATGGCGACATAATTAGAAGTAAAGTGAAAGAGAAAGAATTAAATTATTATTAAAATATTTGATTTGGAAAAATATGATGTCATAATTTAAATAACATAGGAATTTTGAAATATTTGTTAAAGGAACAAGAGGCATGGATATATGTAACTAATAAAAATCAGTAAATAATGACGTCACATCTATACCCAATATTATAAAGAGGAAAGATTTGATTGTTTGTTTGTTTGAATTGAATGGGCTCCGAAACTACCTGACGGATTTGAAAAATTCTTTCACCGTTGGAAAGCTACACTATTTCCGGTAAACATAGGCTATATTATATTTAAAAAAAGGGGGGATCCTTACTAAAATGCCAATAATGTAACCCAAGGTGTAGAAAAATGACCTTAAAAAATCCGGTACTTCTCTATTATCCCGCCGACCAATTTTGCCAAATTATACAAATCGCCAAACTAACAGCCAAATTTTACATATTGACATAATTTTTATTTTAAATAACGAAAAAACAAATAATTAGTGGAATATTAATAAAAATTCAAATAAAAAAACGAAATTAATATCACTTAATGACATTTTAAACACGTGAATCGTATTTAATGTCATTGAATGTGACATTCACGATTATCCATTATTGGCATTTAATCTTATAGTTTGGCGATATTTTTTTGGCCGATGGGATAACCTAGAAGTACCAAAAATCCTTACATCGCGTGCGTTGCGAATACTATGGATTATAAATCAATATTTTGTATACAGGTATCTGACACCTTAGATTAACATATAGGCTACTTTTTTTCCGACTATCTAAAAGGAAGATAATGCTTTTAGTAGTTGAAGTTAATGGGATGAAGTGGTAGTAACAATTTGCGGTGCCAGTAGTGACACGGGACTGGGCGACTTGCTCTACCCGAAGCAAAGCGAGGGCGGCCCGCTAGTATAAAATATAACAACTGCAAAAATAAAAAATGAACATTACTAAAGGAATTTATCAGTAAGGACCATCTGTCAAAAACTTCACAATTTTCAATGAGTATCAAATTTTTTTTTTTTCTGGCACTGTGTATGAAGTTCTCAGTATTGTGTAAAACGCTGATTTACATAAGTATTTGGTACGATTTGGTTATCCCATCAACCAATTTCCCAAATTATACAAATCGCCAAATTGATAGCCAAATTATGCATATCGACATAATTTTTATTTTAAATAACAAAAAAAATCAAATATTTAATAGAATATTAATAAAAATACAAATAAAAAGTCGAAATAAAAATCATTTAATGATGTTTTAAACACGTGTATCATATTTAATGTCATTGAATGTGACATTCACGATCATCCATTATTGACATTTAATCTTATAGTTTGGCAATAATTTTTTGGTCGACGGGATAACCAAGTAGTACCAAGAGTTTTTTGTGATTATATTGGTGTAATCATCAAAAATCACCTACTACTCCATTTTTGAAAACTGTATCATAACATAAATATAACTTTAAATTTCTTTTAGGCACATAAATTTCGGTAAAATTAAATTTCCAAATCGGGGTTTGAAAATGCAGTTATTTTTTATGTGATATTTTATATGAAGGAAAACATAATATACGCTTGTTATTCCTCGAAATATTTCCAACAAATATGACAAGATATCAAGACGAAGCGAGATTTTACAAGCGATCATTTATAAAACTTTTTTATAGCGTTTTCTTGACAGTTCAAGATTTGGGAGAATAAAAATTGTTTCGAATTTCCAAAGCAATGTCAATGGTTGTAAAATGATTGAAGGTTTAAATTTTAAGCCACAAAACAATAAATATATACTATAAAGTATAGGATATAATTTGTTTACTTTAATAAAACAGATACTCAAACATTTATTGTAAAAAGTGTACACTACTCTAACATGCTGGTCCTATATCCCATTAGTGTAGATAATCGGACGACAAAAATAAACCAAACCAAACTAACATGATTAAAATGAATTAATAAAATTTATTATTTTTGTTTGAAAATTAAGATTGATGTTTAAAATAGTTCAAGTGAAAAGTGGTAAAATCATAGCTAGCAGAAAGATTTTTTTAGACATTTCTTTGAAAAAAATGTGTTCAATGTCTTTGTTAAAGTAGCGTAGTATTTCATTATGTTATTTTCCTGGCTTCCATAAATTAAATAAAATGGAATATTCCATTGCATTTGAGTTACTACATAAAAAACATGTTCCTTTAAACAAAATTAAATTTAAAATTTTATCCTTTAAGTGAGCCCGTGGCACAAAAATCTTTAAATTCACTGTCTAAAAAAATTATTGCATTAAAATTTACTCTGTTTTTAGGTTCGTTCGTAATTATGTAAATACGTAGCACCTAAAGTTGTCGTTCAGTCCATCCGTCTTTCCTTCCATCTATCTGTTTGTCCGCAAATAACAACGCAAAAACTACCCAATCTAATCGTTTTAAATTTAAAATATATAATTATTACATAATTTTGTCGAATCATTTCAAATTTTATGAAAATCGGATAAACAGATCAATTACAGGGACAATCAAAAGTATTCCTTTACATTATGATCAATGGGGAAAAATTTCATGTGCATTTTAACCGTTTAAAATTTAAAATATGCAATTATTACAAAATTTTGTCCAGTCATTTCAAATGTGATGAAAATCGAATGCATAGATCAATTAGAGGGGCCATCAAAAGTATTCCGTTACATAACGGTCAATGGGGAAAAAGGTTTCAAATGCATTTTAATGGTGTTACACTCATTCGAACATAATAAAATTGACAGGAATTTATGGCGTGCATATTATAATATACATTTTGCACAAATTTCAGTGCACAGAGCATATGTTATTAATTTGTAAGGCCACACAAATGTATTCCGTTACATAATGGTATAGATAGAACACATTGTTTGGGGCGTGTTTTAACTATATTAAACTATTTCACATTTTATGAATATGATATACGTTGCTGAGTTGTAATAAAAGATACTATTGTTGTATGTTTACAGGAACACTAAAAAGATTTCGACCACTACACTGTATCGGAAGTACTGTCTATTATAACAGCAATATATGAATATTTTTAAAACATAGTTATCGTACAAACGCACCTCATTTGCGACCCTTTGCGTGCAATTTCCAACTTTTTTTATGCTTAAAAGAACGTTTAAATAATGTTTCTATCTTAATTGGAAGAGGAAATATTAACATTTTCGTTTTGCTTTGTTTTACTAATCTAGCTTTTATGCAACGGTTGTCATGGAAAGGACTTCGAGCGAAAATGCATTTTCTTTATAATGGCCTTTTTCACAATTTCCCGGATTTAAATTTTTATAACTTAAGAAGCGTTAAATATTAATGCTTTTAACTTATAACATATCTTTTTGGTTTATTTTACTTTTATTTTGATTCAACAACTATGAAAGAAAAACATTTACTTCTGAAAATATATTTTTTTAAATAAAAGTTGCATCATTTTTTGTTTCAAATTTTTACTTTAAATATTTATATATTTTTTTAAAATTAATATTTGTAAAAATGCTGAGTAATAACTATAATTTAGATATTTCTGTTTATTTAAATGTAAAAAAAAATATGTTCTACAATTAAAATTTTGAATTAATGATTTTAATTTGTCCCAATTTTTTTAATAATGTTTTTATTTTGAAAGGAGATGGACTAATAAGGGCTATTTTTTGCCCATCAGCACTTATATGTGACATACATTTTTTTCATTAGTGTACACCATAACAAATAAGAAAATAGCAATATTTTGAATGAAAGTCCAATAATTGATGGAAAAATAAAATACGTATTTAAGTAAATACCATGTATATTAAAGATCATAAACACTATTGCCATTAGTTTTAATCCAAGAAATCTATAGCAAATACAACACTGAATTCAAAATTACGATGAATGGAGCTTAGTAAGACTTTAATTTAATATATGAAATATCGGATATAATCAATAACAGAAAATATAAGCATACAGATTGAGACACTTTTGGCAATATGACTCAGATTATTTTCCTCCTAGGTTGTTTCACCAGAATCACTACTGGACTATCCATTGGTCGCGTCTTGTAGTAAGGTGGTCTGGTGTAATAACGCCAGGTGGGGTAATAACGCCAAGTGCTAATATTTTGCATAATATGAAATAATCAGGTAAATGACACCCATGTGCTCTGCGCAGAAGGGTTTTGAGTCATATAAATCACAAAAAACAGCTTCAAGTTAATTTGTTTCATTTTTAGGTCATATTGTTTTTACAAGCAACTAAAATTAACACTTGATCTAAAATTTGGGACATATGTTTTGTGATGTGAAGACTATTTTTTTTATCCGGAAATACTTTGTTAATTACATAAATTTGTAGTACATTTTATGGATTTTCAAAATGTTGTTGAAGATTTTGGATATCTTCTCGAGATAATTTGTAATTTAAAATGTACAGCGCAATAACTGTAACGGGGTAATGACGACAATCCTTGGCATTAATACCCCGGTTGATTCCTTACAATGGCCAAGCTACATCCTAAATACTGATTCAAATAAATACAGTTAAAACTGTGCAATGTTTCTAATAATTCTATTTAAGCGGTCCTTTTTAAGCAAAAAGAAGCTCACGGTCTGATGTTCTTTTGCCTCATCCTCCCCTCCCCTTCCACCCCACACCTTTATTTTTCTTACACTTTCACAAAAAATTAATTGAACATTTTCAATAGCTTAGAATGCAATTTGTCATTTTCTAAGTTTGTAGAGTTTGTATTTTTAGAATTGGGCAATCTACATGCAATTATTCCATCTCATTTCATAGTTTTGTTTGCATGGCATTATTACACATACAGGTGGGTAATAACGCCAAATAGCATTAGTCAAGAAATCACGCCATTACATTTTATGAATACATATCTGTTAAATTATTTTGCTTTATATAGATAGTCAATGAGTTGCTGTATCAAATCCTATATTTGTTTGAAAAAATACAAACTAAAACTGAGCCGTGAAAATTGGTAGAACCTTAACTTGGCGTTATTACCCCAGGGTACCTTATATGAGCATATTCAATACTTGTTTTTTAAGTTTTGGTTGAGTAATGGCACAAGTAAACCAGAAACCATAGTAGGGAAGCAACATGCGTCTAGTACTCTTAGACACTTACGCCTACTTTACATTGACAGTGGCATTGTGTGATGCTGCTTCGCTATTTCTTTTAATCCAAGTATTATAGATATAGTTTTTTACACCTTTGTATCGAACAATCAAACTTTGGTCATGAGAAGTGTACCTTAGCATCCTCTGTTGAAAACTGTTATTGCTATTTAGGAATCTTGGCATGCCATATTCGATATTCATTTCTAGCAGAAATTCTAAACAATCCCGTAAAAACCTATCAGTTCTCTCAACATCGTTTAGCTACAGAAACTCTCTGATATTATTTGAATCTTTTTTTAATATATGTGTAAGTATGTTAGCGTAATTGTTCTTTGAATATGCTAAGTAAGGACCGAAGACATCCACAATAGAATTTGAAGTAGTGAAGAATACCGTATGCTTAACGAAAGATCTTCCTATGTATAACCAGAATGAATCTCTGAAAGCATTAGTTCGCACTTTTCTGGATATAAACGTACGTACTATCAAAAATAATTATTACAGTATTGTGATCATTCGGAATAAAAAATCTTCCTGCTAAAGGCTTCGTATATTTTTCAATAACCAATCTTCTGGTGATGTGTTTCATTCCAAGGTGTTGTGGGACAAAGTTCTTAATCAATGTCTGTTTTGCATATTTAAAGAAGATATTATTATTTTTCTTACATTGAATAATGTGGACAGAACACCATTAGAGAGAGCAGTTCTAAGTTTTACAAGTAACAAGCAAATGTATAATAGGTTACTCATTTGTGGTCTCGTCGGCAGTAATTGCTGACGCATAATCTCTTATTTTTACATTAAAAAATAGAAGTATTTCGAGCCTTAAGATCACGAAATACATACTATATACATTTAGAGCGCTAAATAGAACCACTCTGTAGATCGCAGTTTTTCGAACATCTAAGTATCGATATGACTTTTTTGTTAGAACAGATACGAAAATTTTTCCGCCAGGCATTACAACTCAATGACACTGACATCCAAGCATTATTTATGAGTAATTTTTTTAATAGATATTTACAAAAATAGTTTCAGAAAACAACATTGAACTCTCAACAATGTAAATATTTTTTGAGAATGAAAAAACAAATCTGAGCGTGCTCCGATAGCAATGAATTTGATTCTCTCGGATGATACATTTTTTTTAAAGGTAGAAGCGCACACTGAATCTAAATAAAATAATGTTCCTGTGAAAGCTTATAAGGAGTAGTATCACTGTATGTCAAAACTAATTGGGTTCATCGAGCGCTTCATAAAAAAATATTAACTCAAAGACGCAAAAAACGACAAAAATGTCGAAAAAGGCCAAAACACTCTATTTTGGGGCTATAATTTCCATGACTTATCCTTTTATTTATCATGTAAAGCTTATACTAAACAAAAATGTATATCTTTAATTATGCAAAGCCACTGAACAATTATCGGAATTCGAAACTTTTTTTCGGGTATATGATGGGCGTAAAATAGCCTTAATGGGCTAATAAGCCCATCTCCTTTAAGAAATATGTATTGAAGTTATTTTTTGTGATTTTGTTTACAAATACTATGGTTAACCATCGCAAAACATGAAAATTTTAACGTAATGAATAAAAATTATTTTAAAATATGTCACGGTCCCTATTAAATAAAAGTAAAATGTTTAATGTTAGACCTAAATGAATGTAAAAAAATGTTTTAGAATGAAATTTTTGTTACCTGGCATGCATATGCCAATTAATGACGTATGATTGCATAAAATTTAATTTATTATTTAAGTTCTTCAATCACTTCAATTTTACATAAAAATCCTTTTAGTCTCCAATTGAAAATAAATTTACCTCTTGAAATTTTGAATTGTTTTCATTGAATACAATTCACTATTTCAGACGATCAAATTCTGATATTTCGTGATATTCACCCCTTTACATTTCTCCTCCTCTTCTTGCTCCAACTCCTGGTTTTTTTAACCGACTTCAAAGGAAGAGGTTATGAATTCGACCTGTATGTATTTTTTGTTAACTCACAATGAACCTATTCTGATAACTCAATTTTTTTGTTCGAAAGTATAAGATCCCATTTTAACCTCATTAAATTCTGAGGATTAAAATTTTTTAAAATAAAAACTTTAAAAATTCGAAATATTTTTGAAGCAATAGTCTAATTAAAAGCATTCATTTTCCAGGCAATTACTCTTACACAGATACAAGATGTTTTTTCTTTGTTTGAATTTGAACTAAACAAAAATCTAAATCTAGATCGATTTTGCAAAGTTAGCGAAAGTACATTGACGCTAGTTTGTTCTAGCAGTTTGGCGCTAACGCATATGAATGAATTATTTTAATATGCTTACGATTTAATAAAAAAACCAATTATTTATCGCGAATTATCTTTCATTCATGCGATCGTTTTCAAATCATAAGCATTTTTAACTATGCATTCATATGCGTCACCGCCAAGTTGTCATCAAGCTTGATTCTTTTTTTGAAGTCGGTAAGTACATTTAAAAAAAAATCATATTTTTTGTTATCATAACATTTTGATTGTTAAACCCTGTATGGGATAAACATAAAAACAAAATTAATTCAAATTTAGAATTTTATGGTATTGACCTTTAAAATAAAGCTATGAAACATTTTCACGAAAACGGTCATTTTAATATAAACAGAAACCTTATAAAAGAACACATTCTTTCTGTAATACGTGATAACTTTGTGTCATTGAAATATTCATTTTTACAAATAAAAACTCCTACAAGCTGTTTGACATTACTGCTTATTATTCCTCAGTGAGATTCCATGCGTGCATAAACTGGAACATTTTATGTGACATTATTTAGAAAAATAAATCTTCGAAAAGCTAAATTCGGTAACTATGAGGCTTTATATCACATTTGTGCGAATTTACATAAAATCGCTTTCATTTTATGTCCCCCAGGGAAATACAACAATATTTCATTTTTGTTATTTTATGAAACAAAATAATTCAGAATGGATGCTACATATTAAAGCAAACGAAAAAAGTATCCAAAAATATATACCTATAAACCTTTTTATGGCATATAGTTATTAATGAAATATACATCTTATTTTTCAAGAATGACTGCAAACATTTCAATATTATATGAATGCACAAAAATAAACCATCTTTAAAAACGGTTCATTTTTTTAGCTAGATTTCATGCTTAGTCCAGACAGCATACACTCAATTCAACAAAATATATTACAATTTCTTTTGTATTAATACTGTATCCAAAGTACTGTATACTTTTTCACTAAAAGCTGAATATTTTTAAAACCCCGTTATGGTACTAATATTGCATCGTGTTCGGTTGAGTGGAATTCTTCTAAGGCTAACACGATTTTAACTTTAAGTGATTGATAATTACTCAAAAAATATCAAAACACAGGCACCTTCTCTTCTTATTTGACTTTAATTAGAAGCTCATATATACATCTTATATACAAATATTTACATTATTTACATGAAACATTCGACATATTCTCAGAACATTCTTTTTTCAACACATACCTCGTATTCTCTCCGAAACTTAAACAAAACGAATCGTGAACCCAGGAGGGTTACCACTCGTACAGCTATGGTCAACCTTTCATCGCCCTTTTGGCGTTAAAACATAATTTTTCACAACGAATACACCTGATTTGTCAAGCTTGACGTGCAGTTTCTGACTTGTTTATAAATCTTTCAGATTCATACACAGGAATCTAGTAGTGATTGTTTGCATTTCTCCTTCTCTTTTTACACCCTTTCCTGGTATTTTACTCATAGAGTCTTGTTTATTAAATCGACGATATCTCCTCTTGTAGCATTCATAGAAATAAAATTAAATCAGATTTCGGAATTATATGGTATTGGCTTTTGAAATAAAGTAATAAAACATTTTTATGAAAAATGATATATTAATGTAAACAAATAAATTATGTCGTGATATATTAATCTCTTAAATACGCGAAAACTTTACATCATTGAAACATTCATTTTTACAAATGAAAACTCATACAAGCTGTTTGACGTTATTGATTATTATTTCTCAGAGATCTTCCAAACATGCGTAAACTGGAACATTTTATGTAGCATTGTTTAGAAAAATAAATTTACGAAAAGCTAAATCTGGTAATCAGAGGCTTTATATCATATTTATGGTAGTTCAAATAAAATCTTTTTCCTTTTATGTTCTCTCAGGGAAATACAACAATCTATTTATTTTTGTTATTTTATGATAACAAAATTCAGAAGGGATGCAACATATTGCGTCCAACAAAAGAACAGCCCAAAATATATACCTATAAATCTTTTTATAGCATTTCAATAAGCTATTAAAGAAACATATAACTTTGTCTTTCAAAAATTATTGCAAACATTTAAATATGCCATGAATGCATGAAAAAAAACTTTCTTAAATTAGCTGATTTTTAAGCAAAATTTCAAGGTTACTCCAGACTCAATTCAACAAAATATATTGCAGTTCCCTTTGTACTTAATGCTAGTAATACACTTTCCTTTGAATGTAATTAGGAGTTTTATAATAACCTTAAAATTAACAATATGCTTCAAAAAGTATCATTTTTACATATTTTTATTATTTTCTTATATTTAAGTATCTATTGCATAATAACATTATCACATATGGCTTACATTCTAGATCAGAATATAAAGTGTGCAATATGTAAAGCCTTCAGAAAAAAAATCACTAAAATATGTTGAAAACTTTTTTTCGCAAATGACGTTTATTGAACATGAAGAAAAAGAAAAGTAAAGAATTGATTTTCCATAAAACGCATTTAAAGTTCTTTTTATATTTTTTTGATGCATGCAAATGAATCTAGAATTGCCAATTAAGGATTACAAATGTTTTTATGTAAAAAAAAAAAAAAAAAGATTTATAGAAACATTGTCTATATTTCTCCTTCTCTTCTTACGCCCATTTCTGATATTTTACTAATAGCTTCTTATTTGTTTAATCAGCGATAACTTTTCTTCTAACAATCATAGAAATAAAATAAAAACAGATTTGGAATTACAAAATGTAAAATATAAACTTTAAAACTCTCGCTGTTTTACTTCACATTTGGAACGGAATTTTACGAAAAAATTGATTTTACATAAAATGCTTTTAAAGTGATATATATATATATATATATATATATATATATATATATATATATATATATATATATATATATATATATATATATATATCTTTTAGATACATACAAATGAATCTAGAACTGTCAATTAAGAATTATAAAATTTTTTATGTAAAAAAAGAGATTTATAGAAACATTGTTTACGTTTCTCCTTTTCTTCTTACGTCCATTTCTGATATTTTACTAATAGCATCTTATTTATTAAAACGACGATGACTTTTTTTCTAGCAATCATAGAAATAAAATTGAAGCAATTTGGGAATAATAAAATATATAATACGAACTTTCAAATTTCTAAAGTTTTACTTAAAAGGCACTTAAAAATAATCGATGATGTTAATAGTTAATTTTATTTTATACATCTTAGTATTTTCAAGCCTTATTCAAGCTAATCATCACAGAATATATTTATAAAATAATTGTTTATTTATACGAATACGTGATTTCGTTTTAAAAATAAGTGAGTCAATAATTGTTATAGTTTAAAGTAGAAGTAGTTTATATTATTATTTTAAACACAATCTAACTGATTGGTAAAGTAATCATACGAATTGAATATTTCCAACTGAGCGAAAAATTGACCAGGCCGGGAATCAAACCCAGATACTTGGCTTACAAGGCCAATGCTTTACCCGTTAAGCTACCTGGGCAATAGCCAGCTGGGAGTTTTCGATCAGATAACCTTATTGGTCATAACATCTGGTCTGTCATTTAGCCAGATCAACAGAATAGACCGCAGGTAATGGAACTCCATATGACGATGGGCACGTAGATATACTATTATTTAAAACACAATCTAACTGATTGGTAAAGTAATCATACGAATTGAATATTTCCAACTGAGCAAAAAATCACCAGGCTGTGAATCAAACCCAGATACTTGGCTTACAAGGCCAATGCTTTACCTGTTAAGCTACCTGGGCGATAGCCAGCTGGAATTTTTCGCTCAGATAACCTTATTGGTCATAACATCTGGTCTGCCATTTAGACAGCTCTATAGAATAGACCGTAGGTAAAGGAACTCTATATGACGATGGATACGTAGATATACTATTATTTTAAACACAATCTAACTGATTGGTAAAGTAATCATACATATTAAATATTTCCAACTGAGCGAAAAATTGACCAGGCTAAGAATGAAACCCAGATACTTGGCTTACAAGGCCAATGCTTTACCTTTTAAGCTACCTGGGCGATAGCCAGCTGTTCATTTCGTATGATTACTTTACCAATCAGTTAGATTGTGTTTAAAATAATAGTATATCTACGTGCACATCGTCATATGAAGTTCCATTACCTGCGTCTATTCTGTTGAGCTGTCTAAATGACAGACCAGATGTTAAGATCAATAAGGTTATCTGAGCGAAAAATCCCAGCTGGCTATCACCCAGGTAGCTTAACAGGTAAAGCATTGGTCTTGTAAGCCAAGTATCTGGGTTTGATTCCCAGCCTGGTCAATTTTTCGCTCAGTTGGAAATATTCAATTCGTAGAAGTAGTTTCTTGGATTAAACTTAAAGAGATAAGATGTATAATATAATTGATTGCAGTCCATTAAATATATTATTTCACTGTGTGCTCGTTAGTCACATTTAATTTTAAATGCACAGCTTGTACGCCGAAGATTTTAGAATAAAAAATGGGTAAAATATATAACTGTTGTACAATAATTTTTAATACGTCACTTTGCTTAAGTTGTCAGGATTTACTTTCAGTATATTAAGACATAAACTGGGTATATTGTACGATAGGGCGTTGCTTTATATTTGATTATTTTTGCAAAGGATTTCTATGGATTCTTAGACAAACGATCTACAATAAATTGGATGTTGGAATTATTATTTTTGCATGATCAAAATCTATAGTGATATTCTGATCGAAACATAAGCGAGAGAGAGGACTGACGACAAAATTTTATATCTGCTTTATCTTATTGTATTCTTATTTTGGGATTTATATTGTTCATTCCGATGTTTTCCATTGAACCATTGCTATGAGTTCTAAAAGAAATGACATATGTACCAGCTAATTCATCTTCCGTGGTTGAATCGATTTTCGTATAACATTACTTCTTTTATTTTCTTTAGGGAACAGACCATTAAATTTATATTGTGTTTCAGTAGAGTATATCTTACTTTTTTGTATAGATCTAGAATTATATGGTGGAATTATATTTCTTTGAAATAAAGTAGTAATGCATTTTCATGGAAATGCTCATTTTAATTTAAGCAGACATCATATAGGATGATACATTCCTTCTAAAATACGCGATAACTTTACATCATTCAAATATCCATTTCAAAAATTCATTCAAGCTGCTTGATATTATTGCTTAATATTTCTCAGAGGGCTTCCATATATACATAGACTATAACATTTTATATGACATTATTTAGAAAAACTAGTTGGATGTGTCAATCCCAAAACTTTCTTCTATCTCAGAAGTACATTTTAATATTTAAAAAGAAACGTGGTGAGCCCAAAGTTACCCACTATCGAATTTCCTCGAACATTTGACCTAGCCTAATGAGATTCTGGTATCCGAAAGGCCTAAAACGCAAAATTTAATTAATATTCTGAAAAAATGAGCTTAGTAGTGCCTCATGTTGGGTAATTTATACTAAAACCTAATAAGCATCTATTTACGTCAAGACCTAACAGAATCTGAAATTTGATGGAATTTCGTCCATTAGTTCTTGAGATACAGTTATAACAAAAAAAAATTGCAAAACGTAGCACAGCAACACCAAATCTTGGACAATTTATGCCAAAACGTAAAAAAGCGTCTAATTATGTTATGGTGTAAAAGAATCTGAAGTTTGATGAAATTCTGTGCATTAGTTCTTGAGATATAGCTAGTTTAAAAAAAAACATGTAAAATATAGCACAGCAGCACCATTAGTTGAAGGATTTATAACAAAACGTAATCATCGTGTAATTATGTTATATGTCATTTTGTAACAAAATCTGAAGTTTGATGAAATTCTGTGCGTTGGTTGTTGAGATATAACTATTGGAAAAATCGTGCAAAATGCAGCATAGCTGCACCACCTGTTGCAAGGTTAATACCAAAATGTAATCAGCGTCTAATTATGTTATATATTCAAAATCTAAAATTTGATGAAGTTCTCTGCATTAGTTCTTGAGATATAGCTATCGCAAAAATCGTGCAAAATGTAGCATAGCAGCGCCACCTATAGGGCAGTTCACACCAAAACCTTATCAACGACTATGTATCTCAAGGTACCGCGGAATCTGAAGTTTGATGAAATTCTGTGCATTAGTTTTTGAGATATAGCTATCATGAAAATCATGAAAAACGTGCCATAGCAGCGCCACCTGCTGGCCAATTTACACCAAAACTTAATCAGCGTCTATGTATATAAAGGGGTCACAGAATCTGAAGTTTGGTGAAATTCTGTGCATTAGTTCTTGAGATATAGCAATCTTGAAAATCATGAAAAACGTAGTATAGCAGCGCCACCTATAGGGCAGTTCACACCAAAACCTTATCAACGACTATGTATCTCAAGGTATCGCGGAATCTGAAGTTTGATGAAATTCTGTGCATTAGTTTTTGAGATATAGCTATCATGAAAATCATGAAAAACGTGCCATAGCAGCGCCACCTGCTGGCCAATTTACACCAAAACTTAATCAGCGTCTATGTATATAAAGGGGTCACAGAATCTGAAGTTTGGTGAAATTCTGTGCATTAGTTCTTGAGATATAGCAATCTTGAAAATCATGAAAAACGTAGTATAGCAGCGCCACCTGCAGGCCAATTTTCACCAAAAACCAATAGGCACTAATTCATACCAAGGTCTAACTGAATATAAAATTTTATTAAATTTCGAGCATTAGTTCTTGAGATAGAGCGCCCACAAATTTTTTGTCACATACAGACAGACACACAGACAGACAGACAGACAGACAGACTCACAGACAGACATTTTCTAAAAATAGTCAAAACGTGTTCAGGACCTTCTAAAACGTATAAATCCGTTGAAAACCGGAAGTCGAAAATTTTCATGAATCCAATACTTTCTTCTTGTAAAGATAGAAGAAAGTAATAAATCTCCGAAAAGCTAAATTTGGTAACCAGAGGCTTTATATCATATTTATTTGAGTTTACATAAAATCATTTCCCTTTTATGTTCGCTCAGGGAAATACAACAGTGTTTCTTTTTTGTTATTTTATAATAAAAAATTCAGAATGGATGCAACATTTTGCGTCAAACAAGAAAGTATCCAAAATTATATACCTATAAATCTTTTTAAGGCGTATCGATTAGTTATTAAAGAAACATGCAACTTGTCTTTTAAGAATGATTGGAAACATTTTAATATGCTATGATTGCATGAAAATAAATACGAATACACACAACTTCAATATTTAGAAGAAATCAATTATAGTGCAATATTTACAATTATTTAAGTGTTTAAAATAAATTAACAAGTAATGAATTTTAGTTTCATTAAACGTTATTTCCAAGCAAAAATGAATCACTATTTTTCATTCTTCAATGAATTGTAAAAAACAAAGCCCTATGTAAATAATTATTTCTCATATGTGTTGATATCTTAAAAAAATAAATAGGATCGTTTTTTCCTAAAATTTATTCCTTACTTTTTTCTGAAGACTTTTTATTTTATTTTCTGGTTCAGAAGAACTCAGATTAATAAATTAAATAATCCAAAATTTTCGTTTAAATTTGTAGAAATTTTTATAAACATTAAGTGTATGTGGTATTGCTATAAAATAAAAAAATATATTTTAACATTATACATATTTCATAATAATTCCCTCCAATAACATCTTTCTTTTATCATTAAAATCCACCGTGCGAATTTATCATTGTTTGAAATGGTACTGGAAATCTTACATTATGACCTCCTTCATGATGCACGCGGCTGCTTCTTTTTACTGTTTCAACGATGTAGCATCTCATTCGTTTTAATGCAAATTTAACCTTCAAGAAAAAATAAAAGTCACATGGTGCCAGTTCAGGCAAACAAGGCTGATGATTAACATTGGGATGCTATACTTGGCTGGAAACGTTTTAAAAGACAATACAGTCGTTGTGCTGTTCTGATGAAGCATGTCTCATGTTTGTCTACAATTAGGGTTGTTTTCTACATATTCCTTCACGTAGTTGATCAAGGTTCTCAATGTAGTAATATCGATTAATAGTTTGACTTTCGGGATTCTGGTAAATATACATAATCCCATAAATACCGAGAAATTCCTTCACTAAAGACGTGGAAGGTCCACACGGGCAAACATCATCTTCAATATCCCTCAGCCATTTTGTAAATCGTTAAACCACTCAAAATCCCGTTCGCGTGATAAATATTCTTTTGCTGTATAATTCTGTCACCAAACGAGCAGGTTCAGTGACGGATCTTGCAAGTTTGAAAGGAAATTTCACACAAATTCGTTACAATTTTAAAACATTTAACAATGTTTTTACAAAAATCTATTACAGGATTCAGAACAAATAAAAGTGATTGCGAGACTAATTGGAATACAGCCAATTTAGAGCCAGTAATCGATTCAGGAGGCTTTGTTCTACACAACTATTGGTTGCACACACGCAGTTCTACTGTAGAAGTATTTCTTTCGTTAAAAAATAATCTGATATTGTAAAAAAATTAACATAAGTTTTCCATTACTCGTGTTTCCTATTTTAATGTATGTTTCAGAATTTTGCTAATAGTATGCATAACGTAAAAAAATTTAAAGGAACTCTATTAAAGCGCTGTTTACGTCCTTCACTTTTAATACATTTAAGAGACGTTAATATATTTTTTCAGAATGGAACTATTAACCTCAACAAATAAGAACCTGTTAGTATTTGAGCAATATAATAAAATCTTTTTCAATACTCTGAGTTAAATAAAAAAAAATCGAAATTAAAACTTATAAAATAATAATACACTTAGTATCAACAGGATAGTAAAATAACTTTTATATTTAACCCATATAGCTCATTTTGTTGCTTATCATGTGATATAGAAACCAGCATCTCTTACAAAATCGTATTCGCTCTCTTTTGAACAAATTATTTTACGTGTGTTAATCATTGCTATTTGTAAAAACTATACATTACAGCAAATATATTGAAATGTATTTCGCCTTACTATTTAAATGTACTTATTTTGAAAAGGCATTAGTTTTTATAACATATTAGAGTCTTTGGTTTTACTTTTCCATCTGGCTGAATTAATCTGTAACTTAACTTACTTTCTTTTTAATTATAAATTCAAATTAATTCTCGACCATTTTTGCACCGTTTGTCTTTCATGGAATTTAATCTTTCTTCAATAACTTGAGCAGTCAGGGCTTTTAGGTGTCCTCCAATCAAACTTTTCCCGCATTTTTCAACTTTATTTTTTCTTTCAAACGCAGATTTTTTCCGCAGTAAGCCTTTTCTCACAGTACAAACTTATGCTTGTAAGTGAATCCAACATACGACTGGGTATAAAGCAGATCGGCCTATGATGTCTCCCTTTTTCATAGGAAAGAATTGTATTTTACTTAAACAACTGATCAAACGACAAAATCTCAGCTCCGTGCTTATATTTTATATAAAATAATTAGAAGTTGAAAGTTATCTATGGTAATGCAGATGCGTAGTACATATATTCTCAGGTATATTTTAGCTATATTCTAGTGATGTAAAGAATGAGGGTGCACGCGCTGTTTTTGAGTAGGGCGTAAAACTGACTTTTTGAATGAAATAAGAAAAAAGGAAATAGTTTGAAACAGATAACTTTGATAAAATAAATATTAGCATTCATAGATATGGAAATAAATAAGTCTTATAGAACAATGATTACTTGTGAATGATTATAACAATGATTAAATGTTTTTATAGAAACATTTTGAAGAGAATAAATATTAAAATATGCATTTTAAATAGAAATTAAATTGAATAAGCAATGTGGATGGAATAATGTTAAAGATTGGACATAACTTAATAAACTAGAATTGTAGAATAAATTTAGAAAGGAAATTTTATTGAAATAATTTTAATAAAGCGCTGAAATTTTATTTTCATTATTAGTAAAAATATTTTTAAATATATTGAGTTAAGAAAAAAATAACTATTAAAAGTTATAAATTTTAAAGATTTCAAGTTTTAATAGAAAAATACTTTAAAATACACATTTTATAATAACTTTAAAAATCGAAGGAAGAAACCCTTCTCCAGTTTCAGGAATTTTAATGCATTTCTAAAATCTTTAATAATGTTCGGTCTTCTCAGGCTTGTAATAGGCTGTTATACGTCTGCCTAAAACTTTACGGCGATTCTATATTTCGATTTATGATCCCCGGAATCGAAATGTTCTGGTCGTTTCTACATAATTGCCCCATCTCGTAACTACCTCTTACACTATCACCGCAAATAAGGCATCACAAATGAGAACTGTATTTCCGTTTCCGAAACATTGATTTGAAATGTCTTGTGAAATTCGAAGTATATTTCTAGATTTCAGGTGGTTGGCTTAACACTTTCGAATAGGGTGTACTATTAATAGTACATGTCTTTTAATAGATTATTATTTTGCTTTAAGAAATATTTTCGCTATTATTTACAGGCAATAATATTAGTGTATGTCTATGCACTTACTATATAACTTTATTTATGTTTAGACATTCTCAGGACTAAAAAATGTAGGAAATAAATTTTGTTTTTTTTTAATTTTTTGCAAATTATGTTATTGTTTAATTATATTCCAAGTAATATAACATTCGTCGCCAGGTGATTTGATCCCGTCTATTAGTTTAAGCATTTGGTTCTCAATATATGTACTACGATATTATTCAATAGAAATTACATCTACTGTTTCATTTTAATTCTGTCCAAATAGTGATACATTTGAATTATTGAAATAATTTTAACCCTTTCGGTTCTGGTGTACTATTAATAGTACATGTCTTTTAATGGATCACTATATTGTTTTAAGGAATACTTTTGCTACTATTTAGATGTAGTATTGTTAGTATATGTCTATGCATTTACTATGTAACTTCATTTATGTTGAGGAATTTCTTAATAATAATAATTAATATTATTTGCTTAGTTACCTTTGAGCCATTTGCCCTTTTTTGGTTTTAAACATTTATTTCACTCGTTAAATTTAAAATAAAAGTTGTTTTCCTGAAAGAGTCATGTGTAATAAAGCGCAAAAGTATTAAAACATTGTAATATAAGTTAAATTTCATTGCAATACAATATTTTCTAAACACTCCAAAAATTCTTCTTTAGCTATTGTCAAATGAATATGAATTGAATCATACGCAAAACAACAACATTCGTTATCTTTCAGATAATGAAATCCTTGTTAAACTCTAATTATTTTTTTTTGGATAGCTTGTGTTAATGTTACCAACGTAAAAGTAGTATATCTAAAAATTAAAAAAAAATTCAGACCCGAAATGGTTAATCTTATTTTTAACAATAACTTAACCATATAAAATTGAGTCTCATGTAGATCAAAGAAACTTCCAAACTTCACTATAATTTAGCTAAATTTTAAAATTTCTACAACTTATTAGATTACAGTTCTAATACAGTTTAATAAGTGGTTTTCGAATTTTTATACTTTTTAGAAAATGTCATCAGTAAATATGAAATTTACTTTATCAATTAAAATGTAAAATTTTCTTGAATATGTACTATGGTAATTTATATTTGAATCACAAGGAAATAAAAAAAAAAACAAAAAAAAACAAAAAAAAAAAAAAAAAAAAAAAAAACGGTTTTTCATAAGATATCCTCTAAAAATATTATGTTATTCTAGAAATGTAAATTTACAGAAATTTACATGCTTACAAAAGTTTTATATGTAAGTGTACAAAAACAAAGATTTAAATCTACAAAACTTCTAATAGGCTGTAATACATCTGCCTGAAACTTTAAGTCGATTCTATATTTCCATTTATGATCCTCGAAATCGAAATGTTCTGCTCCGTTCTATGTAATGGTCACATCTCGTAACTACCTCTTATACTATCATCGCAAATAAGGCGACACAAATATGAACTGTATTTCCGTTTGCAAAACATTGAATCGAAATCTCTTGTGAAAGTCAAAATATATTTACAGATTCCGGGCGCTTGGTTTAATCTTATGTTTAACTATAACATAGACATATAAATTAAGTCTTAAGAAGGTCAAAGAAATTTTCAAACTTCACTATAATTTACCTAAATTTTAAATGTTACAGAATTAAATAAGAAAAGTTTCTTATTTATGTAGCATTAATTTCATTACATATTAATAAATATTGGTTTTCGTAATTTTTTTTACTTTCGTCAAAAATGACATCAGTAAATATGACTTTTTTGTTTCATGGATTACAATATACAATTTTTTTAAAATAAGTCCTATGGCAATTTATATTTGGATTACTAAGAAATTTTAAAAAGTATACGCATTTTGATAAAATACACTGTAAAAAAGATCTGTAATTCTGTAGATGTAAAGTTGCAGAAATTTCTAAGATTATTAAACTTTTATCTGTAACTGGACCAAAAAAGATGTAAATCTGCAAAACGTGTAAGCAAAGCTACAGAAATCTGTAGGTTTACAAAAAAATCTATGAAAATTATAGTCATCTGGACAAATTTTAATTGTATCCCGAGTTGTTATTACATAAAAAGATCTAAGGCATCCAATTTCCTTCGAAAAAAGTTAATAATTTTGCAATTTCTTTTCTTTTTTCAGTTTCGATATTCTTGATTAAATCGAAATCGAGACAAAAAAATTTAAAAATAAATATCGTAATTTTTTTTTCACGGCCAAATGCCCCAATGTTGAAGTTTGAGATAAACCCTCAATCATATTCATATATATATATATATACATAACATTTTTTCCTCTCTTTGTATTCTCTTTAAATCTCAAAGCATATCAATAAAGTTTTTCGAATTTTAGACAAAATTATTACTAACTTTCAAAGAAATAGCTAGTATTCAAAAAGAAGTTATCAAATCCTTTTTATTAATACTTGGAAATCTTTCCAGTGAGAAAATTCTCCTCGCAGGCAATATTTCAAATGAAGCGCAAAAGCCAACTTCGTGAAAAATTTTCTATGTTCGGACTCGAACTTGGGCCATCAGTATACCACTCTGGTTTGGTTACGTTTATTTTGTGTCGGCCGATTATCTACTCTAAGGATATAGCCCCGGGGGGGAGTGCCCTTCATGGGTGTCCTTCTAAGGGAACCTAACCCGTCTTTACGCAAGATTCGAAGAGCACCACGAAAACTCCGAACTGGTATGCCTACGGTTGCGATTGGGTTAGAATCCAGCACCTTCCGTCTATCAGTTGAAAGGTAAGAACCTCTCAGCTACTGGCGTATACCGTACTGATGTTCTACTGACTAAAGCACTTGGAACAACACCCAGCCGGGAAGTTCACACCATTTAATGTTGTAATGGCTACAAATGCAATTAAATCAAATTAAATTAATGCGTTAAAAAGATGCTAGATTCTATTTGAGTTTCGTGTTTGATCCATGCCAGTGACTTACGAATAATATTCCATCTTGTGCTGCATTTGTAGCCTTAGCAAGATGCAATAGTGAGAAATTCCAGGCTGGGTAACGTTCCATGTAGTTTAGTCGGTAGAGTGTCAATGCTATATAATCAGGTGTGGGGAATTTTTAAAAATCTTACCAGCCAAGGATTTATTTCATCAGTCTGCAAGATGCAACATGCATGCAGTTGAAAATAGTTATGACAAAATCGCACACGAAATTACTATTACTACAATGTATTTCGTAATCCTTTTTTTCCTATAAATTTAAGAAATATATAGGCAAGAGAGGTAAGCTTAATATAGGATAGAATTTAGTACCATATTTACACTGTAATAATTTGGAAAGTTAAAATATCTAGATTGAAAAAGTGTCTGTGTTAATGTCTCTATAGCCTGCAGATTTTCAAAAACTAAAAATGCACTCGCCACTGGCGAGCAAATGGATGTATTTCCCACCCCTGGTTATAATGATAGCCCGGGTTCAAATAGTGGCATGGTAACTTTTTACCTAAATTGGCACTCGCGCCTCTTAAGCAACATAAAGTTTAATTTTTATTTAAAGTACTTTTGTAAGAAGTCGTCTTACAAATGCACAAGAAGAAAGAAAGAAGTGTATAACTTATCTTAATATAGATATCTTGGGGGCTGCACTCTTCTTTAAAAACTTTTTATTACTTGAAAAGAACGGCACTCACATATAGTAGACTAACACACACACATTACATACAAATAAAACTTTTTACATAATTCTGGCGCACGCCATCATCACATGAACTACAGTTCACAATCAACTTTCGAACATCACTAAGAAAAAGAACATTTTTTAATCGAACTAGTGTTGCCAGATTTTTTCAAACGAAAAATATTACAACTACATTTTTTTCTAATTTAGCAAAACTCAGGTCACGTGACGCGTGACAGTCTATTTTTTTCTTTCTTTTTTTTCTTTGGAATGCGCTTGTTACATCCTCCCTCTCTGTTTTCGATCTACGTCTCGGAGAGGAAACAGGATGCTTTTTGGGTCTTCCTCTTTTTCTCAAGGGTGCAACTGGAATAGTTTCAGATTCTTGGAAAGGCAACTAGGCAGAAACGTGGTAAGAACCAATTTGTTCAGTAGGATTCTCTAGACTAGCAAGGTCATATGTCACTAGTGACTGTTGAGTCAAATTTATGTATGGCCCATCTCTCTTAGGCATAAATTTTGCTGTTTTATTTTTACTTGCCTTGCTCACTGGGTGTAGGTTAACCCATACTTTTTCACCAGGCTTGAAATATACTTGTCTACGATTTTTATCATAATACTTCTTTCGCTGATCTTGTTTCATTTCAACACGTTCTTCCACACTTTTCGAAATATTTGCAAGTCGTTTAAGATATGGAGTTATTTCCGGAACAAAATTGTCATTTTCGACAACAGCTTTGAAATCGTTTACCACATCATCGATTGTTCTTAGTTCTCGACCAAATTGTAGATAGGCAGTAGTTTGGCCTGTTGTATCAGATTTGGCAGATTTCATGGCAAATCTAATAAAAGGAAGTTTATCTATCCAGGAACGGTGTTCATCCCCGACAAGGATTGCTATTCGAGGTTTCAAGTCTCGATTTTTGCGTTCGACCGGATTGGCCTGAGGATGGTATAAAGGTGTCAATGATTGGTCTATTCCAAGAATATAACAAACTTGTTGTAGAACAGCGCTCACAAACTGAGGACCATTATCACTTATCAGTCTTCTTGGAATACCATACCGAAAGAAGATCTCTTCTATCAAAGTAGTCGCACATTCTTGGGCAGTTGCAGTTGTTAAGGAAAATAGTTCTACCCATTTAGTGGCACAATCTTCCACTATAAAAATCCATCGATGTCCATCTTTACTGGGTGGAAGTGGTCCAAAAAGATCAATACTGAGGGTTTCAAACTACTGAGCATAAGCAGGTGTTCGCAATAAACCAGCAGGTTTCTGATTTGTTGCTTTATAACGAGCACATTCTGGACATTTCTTTACATATTCAGAAATAAAGGCTCGCATGCCTGTCCAATAATATCTCTTAGCAATTCTTTGATAGGTTCCTGCTTCACCATAATGTCCAGCTGAGGGGTAGTCATGATGAAGTTTCAAAATATTTTCTCTTTCTTGAACTGGAAAGTCCGGTTGCGCTTCCTCGGCATCAGATTCAGGAGCATAACGATAACGTACACCTTGATTAATCAGGAATCCTCTATCAGTCCAATTGGCAAAATCTTCACTTTTCTGTTTATCTTTAAAGCAATCTATAATTTTTTAAAGATTTTGATCTTGTAACTGCGCTTCCCTCATAGCTTTTGAGCTTCTTGTTGGCATATCTATGCTAACAAAGTTGCATGTCTCGCAGAAAGCAGATTGTTGATTACACACAGGACGTGACAGCATGTCAGCCACAACATTAGATTTTCCAGGTTCATATTCTATTTTCAATAAAAACGATTGCAATTCTAGTGCCCTGTCCAATAATATCTCTTAGCAATTCTTTGATAGGTTCCTGCTTCACCATAATGTCCATCTGAGGGGTCGTCATGATGAAGTTTCAAAATATTTTCTCTTTCTTGAACTGGAAAGTCCGGTTGCGCTTCCTCGGCATCAGATTCAGGAGCATAACGATAAAGTACACCTTGATTCATCAGGAATCCTCTATCAGTCCAATTGGCAAAATCTTCACTTTTCTGTTTATCTTCAAAGCAATCTATAATTTTTTAAAGATTTTCATCTTGTAACTGCGCTTCCCTCATAGCTTTTGAGCTTCTTGTTGGCATATCTATGCTAACAAAGTTGCATGTGTCGCAGAAAGCAGATTGATGATTACACACAGGACGTGACAGCATGTCAGCCACAACATTAGATTTTCCCGGTTCATATTCTATTTTCAATAAAAACGATTGCAATTCTAGTGCCCAACGGGCTAATCTTCCCGATGGTGACTTAAGACTCAGAAGCCATTTTAAAGGTTGGTGATCAGTAGCTACAATCACTTCTTGGCCTTCCACATAACCACGAAATTTTTCTAAGGCCAGAAAACAGCCAAAGTCTCGCGTTCAGTAGTGGAGTAATTTCTTTCTGCACTTGTAAGAAGACGGCTAGCATATTGTATGGGGTGTTCAAAGGTCTTGTCGGTACGCTGTAAAAGTACAGCACCAAGAGCATAGTTGTTAGCATCAGTACGAAGAATGAAGGGTTTGGTTCCATCAGCTTGCTTCAGTACTGGAGATGTCATGAGACAATGTTTTAGAGTTTCAAAGGCTGTTTGTTCTTCTTTTCTCCATTTCCAAGTGGCTTTCTTTTTCGTAAGATTGCTAAGAGGTCTTGAGATATCAGCAAAATTTGATATAAATCTTCTGTACCAAGAACAGGTTTGTAAGAAGGACTGAATTTCTTTAATATTTTTTGGTGGAGGTATTGCTTTAATCTCAGATACTTTGTCTGGATCTATTTCTAAACCATTTGGAGTTACCCAGTGTCCTAGATACTTAACTTTCTCACAAGAAAAATGGCACTTTTCTCGTTTGGCATTTAACTTAAATTCAAGGAGTCCCTCGAACACAGCTGTAAGATCTAAGAGATGTTTCTCAAATGTTTCTGACAAAACGGTGATGTCGTCTAGATACGATAAAGCAAATACATCCTTAAGACCATTTCTAAATTGATCTATCACTCTTTGAAACGTGGCAGGAGCATTTTTTAGTCCAAAAGGCATTTTAATGAAACGATAAGTTCCATAATGACAGACAAATGCTGTTTTATCTTGATCTGGTGGGTAGACTTGAACTTGGTGATACCTAGAACGAAGATCTATAGTTGATATGTAAGGAGTATGCTTGGCTTCATGTAAAAGGTCATCCATTCGAGGTAATGGATATTTATCTGCTACTGTGTTTTCAATTAATTTTCTATAATCTATGCATAATCTTACACTATCATCGGGTTTTGGTATGAGGATCACAGGCGAAGCATAAGGTGATTCACATTCTTCTATGATTCTTTGAGCTAGAAGATTATCTAATTCCTTCTTAAGAATTTCTTTTTTAGCAGGAGTCATTCGATAAGGTGGTACAACAACAGGAGCACTATCACCTGCATTGATACGATGCTCAACAAATGGGGTTGTCTCTCCCCCTGGTTGAAAACACTTTTCATACTTTTCAGGAGATCATTAAGTCTTTCCCTTTCATCGGGACTTAAATTTTTGCCTTCGTCTTCACGTAAAGCATATGAACTAACTTCGACAGCACCAGCAGACGTACTATTTTTTTCTTCGTACTCATCCACAAAATCAAACTTTTTATGAGGTTTATCACTAAAATGCCATGTCTTTTTAGCAGTATCAAGCACCATGTTAGCATTGTGAAGGAAATCCATGCCTAAAAGAGTTCTATTACCTTTGGTATTTGGTAATGCAATAAACTCCGTTTTGAAAACTCGGCCTTCAATTTCTACGGGCACAGTGGCAGACAAAGTTTCTCTAGCCATCGTAATTCCGTCAGCCAAGGTTACATCATGAGTATGGGGATTCAAAGAAACACCAGTTTTCAAAAATAATTTATACATTCGTTCTCCTGCAATAGAACGATTGGCTCCTGTATCTGCACATACTAACACCTTCTTATTGCAGATTGTAATAGGCACATTTGGAGCTGAAACTGCTGATGTATTTAAACTATATAGCTGAAGACGATGAGCTTGCACTGTTTGTTTTTTAACCATAGGGGAAAAATTTGGGCATTTCTTCTTTATAAATCCCACTTTGCCACAACCATAGCAAAATATATCGGATTCTAAACGTTGATTAGCAATCTTAGGAGAAGATTTGTCTTCTTTTGGAGGCTTACTCTGCTTCCATGTATTTTCTCGGCGAGAATACTCGTTTTTCTCATGGGGTACAACCGAATCTTTTTTAGAAAACGTAGACCTGTTTGTATAATACGCGTCTAATTTTCCGGCAAGGTCGACTGGCGAATTTAAATGTTCCCAATCATCTAACATATGTTGTTTGCATTCGACAGGCACGCGCCTTTTCATCTGATCCGCTATGATCAGATCCTGAAGAGTTTCAAAAGACGTTACATTTAAATCTTTTAAGCCAGTTTTCAAAGTAAGTAACTTACAAAAATTGGAATTTTTCTCACTGTTTGAAAATGACATAAAGAAGGGATTAAAATGACAAAAAGAAGGGATTAAAAGATAGTGAGATGTTTGACTAATCTCTGTTTTTCTTTATCCTCATATAATCTGCATTTCCCCTTTTCACTTAAGGTACATTTATTCTAACTTGAGCAAATATGCCGAGATGGGAATCAATCACATGTCTTTCTATTATTTTCAAATTACATTTTGGGTCATAGACAAAAGGGAGGAAAAAAAAGGGGAGGTAAACAAACGAAAGGGAAGGAGAATAATAGAAAGGGTGCATAACTCGAAGTAATATTTTCTCCAAGTAATTTCTTTATCTTTGCGATGCGTGAAAAACAGCTGCCTAAACCTTTCAGCGCTAATTTAAAACCTCTTTAGAAGTAGACCTTTAACATGTGAAAAATTTGAAGCATTTTCTTCTTTTTCACGAGCAATAAGCGTAGATATAGAAGAGGGTGCAACACTTAGTAAATAAGAAAACCAAAGGTGTTCTGTTACCTTCGAAAGCTTTAACTGTCGTTCTAGGAGCACCAGAAACAATGTTACATCATCTGTCTCTGGCTTAAATTTAGGCAACAGCTTCTGGATATCTATTTTACTCTCTGAATGAGACATTATCCCTGCCGCATTACCACCTACCGCTCCACTGGAAACGCTTTGGCTCTGAGTCTGTAACTTAAGCTTCTCAAGCTCAAAATTCATCTCAAACTTTTTAATTCCAGTTCTTCCGAACGACGCTTCTCTTCTAATTTCCGCTGTTCTAACTCAGCTGCTTTTTGTTTTTCCTCTAAGTCTCGTCTACGCTGTTCATCCTCGCGAGTTGCAATTTGGTTTCTGACTAACGAATTCATGAAATCAACTTCGTACGAGGGAGAGGATTTAATCTTATCACGCAATGTGACAACGGTCATAGAGAGTTGTACATCTAAATTCATTTCTACAGCGACCTGAAACAGGTCTTCTTTTCGTGCTTTATTGAGCTCGGACATTCTTAACTTTAGCAAAACAACAAGATATATACCCCACAAATTCGGCTAAAAATTCGACTTAAATTGTTCCCCGAACGTGAGCTTTGCTTTACAACTCATATAAACAAGACATTAATAAAACAAAACAGTGAACTTTAACGTTAGCAAAATATACTTTTAAAATAATTAAACTTCATTAAACTTTTAAGTATCTTTAAAATTTAAATTCTTTTAATTTAATTTAATTTAATTTATTTATTTATTTATTTTTGAAAGAAAATATCCTTTAAATTACGTGTCATTTAATCAAAACATTATTTTAATTGATATAAAACTAGTACTGAATTGTTGGCAACATTCATAAACGATGTTCTAAATAAGTCAAAACATATCTGAATAATTAAAATGTCAATCAATATTATTATCATATTATCAAGACAAGACTACGTAATGTAGATTTTTCAATATAACTTTAAAAGAAAAGAAAGTCTTATTTCATAAAAAAAATAAATAAATGCAAAAACTTACTCAATCTGTTTTGAAAATCATATTCAATGCTATTTCACAATATATCAGGAGCTCTAAATTAAATGCTTAAAAATAACTAACAACAGAACACTAAAATAGAATTTCTAATTAAATTCTCTTATCTTGCGAAACCAACAACAAAACAAACAAAAAATAATAAACACATACCATATGACACTTGAAATAAAAGGTATAAATACTTTTCAATATATTTTTTCCCTTTTTTCACTCTCACTTTAATTCCCTGTTTGTGAAAAAAAAAAGAAAAATAATATCAACGTAAATAAATGCTTATTTTATTATTTATCAACCCTTTTTTTAATTGTTTTTCTTTTTTCTTCGAAATAAGAAAAGTTGTTATTTAATCAAGATAAAAATTAAACATGCATGCACAGAATGAAAATTAAACTAAAGAATAAAAAAATAAGGATGGGGAGGGAAGGGGAATTACACAATACATAAATAAATTGTAAAATAATCAATAAATTAAAACTAATATGTGATATGCAAAATGTTACAGACAGGTAAAATGCGGTAACTTGCGAAAAGAATTATAGATACTTTAAAACTAGGCTTACTTATTGAAAATATATGACAAAAGTATTTATAGAACTTTAAAATGTTCCAAAATAAACACATATCAGATGAAACGACGATGACTGAAGCAGAAAATTAAACAAATTCAATCCGTAGAACATATATCGCAAACAAATGAAAATGGTGCTTGGCATAAGATTATTCCGTGGAAATTTTTTTCACAAACGAAGAACGAGAACTTTAAAGGCGAAGAACATGCAAAGCATTGAAGAACACATTTCACAAACAAACGAGCAACGACTGCTCGTGCCATTTTCTTGCATTAAACATGCATGCATTTTATTTCGTGCATGTTTCACAATCGAATGATTTCACATCAACGAAACAAACTTACTATGTTAATCATTTTAAATATACTTCACAAACAGACGAGCACGACCGCTCCAGCCATTTTTTCATTTTTATTAATCATATTTCATTATCAACTAGTTGGATGTGTCAATACCGAAACTTTCTTCTATCTCATAAGTAGATTTTAATATTTTTTAAAAAAAAGTGGTGGCCCCAAAGTTACCCATTATCGAATTTCCTCGAACATTTGACCAAGCCTAATGGGATTCTGGTATCCGAAAAGCCTAAAACGCAAAATTTAATTAATAGTCTGAGAAAATGAGCTTAGTAGTGCCTCATGCTGGGTAATTTATACTAAAACCTAATAAGCATCTATTAATATCAAGACCTAACAGAATCTGAAATTTGATGGAATTTCGTCCATTAGTTCTTGAGATATACTATAACAAAAAATTTGCAAAACGTAGCACAGCAACACCATATCTTGGACAATTTATGTCAAAACATAAAAAAGCGTCTAATTATGTTATGGTGTAAAAGAATCTGAAGTTTGATGAAATTCTGTGCATTAGTTCTTGAGATACAGCTAGTTTAAAAAAAACATGTAAAATATAGCACAGCAGCACCATCAGTTGAAGAATTTATAACAAAACGTAATCATCGTGTAATTATGTTATATGTCATTTTGTAACAAAATCTGAAGTTTGATGAAATTCTATGCGTTGGTTGTTAAGATATAGCTATCGGAAAAATCGTGCAAAATGCACCATAGCTGCACCACCTGTTGCAAGGTTAATACCAAAATGTAATCAGAGTCTAATTATGTTATATATTCTAGTGTAAAAGTAACTAAAATTTGATGAAGTTCTCTGCATTAGTTCTTGAGATATAGCTATCGCAAAAATCGTGCAAAATGTACCATAGCAGCGCCACCTATAGGGCAGTTGACACCAAAACTTTTTCAGCGGCTATGTATCTTAAGGTATCGCGGAATCTGAAGTTTGGTGAAATTCTGTGCATTAGTTCTTGAAATATAGCTATCATGAAAATCATAAAAAATGTGGCATAGCAGCGCCACTTGCTGGCCAATTTACACCAAAACTTAATCAGCGTCTATGTATATCAAGCGGTCAGAGAATCTGAAGTTTGGTGAAATTCTGTGCATTCGTACTTGAGATATAGCAATCTTGAAAATCATGAAAAACGTAGTATAGCAGCGCCACCTGCAGGCCAATTTTCACCAAAAACCAATAGGCACTAATTCATATCAAGGTCTAACTGATTATGAAATTTTATTAAATTTTGAGCATTAGTTCTTGAGATAGAGCGCCCACAAATTTTTTGTCACATACAGACAGACTCACAGACAGACTCACAGACTCACAGACAGACGGACAGACTCACAGACAGACGTTTTCTAAAAATAGTCAAAACGTGTTCAGGACCTTATAAAACGTATAAATCCGTCGAAAACCGGAAGTCGAAAATTTTCATGAATCCAATACTTTCTTCTTGTAAAGATAGAAGAAAGTAAAAATATCGAACTTTTCTGGAACTACGATAGCTGAATACTTTGGAAATGATTCGTGGCCAGACGTTGGGTATCTATTTTGTAAGAAGTCGTCTTACAAATGTACAAGAAAAAAGAAAGAAGTGTATAACTTATCTTAATATAGATATCTCGGGGGCTGCATTCTTCTTTAAAAACTTTTTATTACTTGAAAAGAACGGCACTCACATATAGTAGACTAACACACACACATTACATACAAATAAAACTTTTTACATAATTCTGGCGCACGCCATCATCACATGAACTACAGTTCACAACCAACTTTCGAACATCAGTAAGAAAAAGAATATTTTTTAATAGAACTAGTGTTGCCAGATTTTTTTAAACGAAAAATATTACAACTACATTTTTTTTAATTTAACAAAACTCAGGTCACGTGACGCGTGACAGTCTATTTTTTTTCTTTCTTTTTTTTCCTTTGGAATGCGCGTGTTACACTTTCCTTTTTTTTGTTTAAGCTAAAATAGCATCAAATATTAAAGAAACGTTTTCTGGCATGTTTTTAATGTGTTCATTTATTTCAAATTTTACTTATTTGCTTCTTAAAATAAAATTTAAAATTGCACCATTTTGAAATAAAGTATTCGTATTGGATTTCTGATGACGCTTAGAGTTTAAATTTCTTTCCCTTTTGGTGATATACAGGCAATTCAAAAGTATTTAGAGTGAGGTAGGAAATATAAATGTGTTGAGGAAATTACACTAAATTATTAACAGTCCTAAAATTAAATAAATATAGAAAAAAAACTCTTATTAATCTAACTTCAAATAAATATTCTGTTTTTTTTCTTTTTTTTATTTAGTGTCGTTTTCTCATTATAAGATAACAAAGTTGTCTAAATTAAAAAAGAAAAATGTTAATTGCTGAAACGTCAGTGAAGGCTTACGTTGGAGACACGAAATCTTTTGGTTTCTGTCTGTCAGTCAGTCTGTCAGTCTGTCTGTTCCGCGATAACTAACGCAAAAAACATCCGATTGGCTTGAAATTAAGTGGGTATGTTAGTGAGGCACTGGGATTAAGGTGTTTAGTTTTTTCTTAGATTTGATTCATTCGTTCGGAAAATATAGAATATTTTATTTTGCGCAATAATGCTTTTCTATGGCAAATCCAATGATTTTCAATTTTTTCCCTTGAGAGAAAATGACACATTTCATTAATGGAATTCAATGATAAATGGATACTAAAATTTACCAGTTTAATTATTCGTATTGTTTTAAAATTTTGTCTATGCATTTGTCAGATTTTTTAAGTTATTACTGTAAATTTTGGAGATTTTTTATAAATGTGTTCCAATAATATAAACTAATTTGGTTTAGAGACTTACTTATTTTAAATGTAGTTTTTTCATTTTCTTTATTTTCTCTTAATGGTTGCTAAGCAACCATTCATCCTAATTCTTATTATATTTTAATGCTATAAATTTGAAAGCATGGACGAAAATTTAAATGAAGTCAACGTCAAAACTTATGAATTAATTAATGTCTTTTTATCTTTGCGGATAAATATAACATAACCCAGAAAATAATATAGGCTATGTTTTATTAATTTTATTTAAATATTTTTCTTAGTAATTCAACATTTCCTTCTTTTTCATACAGAATCAAGAGCGATTTTTTAGATAAAATTTAACCAATTTTCTTTATCGTTGCCAAAAAAAAAAAATCTGGAATAATTTTTCAACTGCAATAAGTTTCAATTGAGCAATTTCCATTCGAAAACCAAACTAAGAAAAAATAAATATGACGTCAGAATTAAAATAAAAATAAAAATAGTACTTTGTTAAATATTAAACAAGGAAATTTGTTTCGTTAATAAGAATTTTTCTGACAAAAATGGGGGCATAATTAGAAGTAAAAGAAATAAGAAATAATTATATTTTTAACAAATATTTCAATTGGTAAAATTTGACGTCATAATTGAACAAAAACAGGTATTTTATAGTAGTCGTTAAAAATACAAGAAACATGGATATCAATAACTCATGAAAAATAACGCCATTGCCGAAACTTCATTGACGACTTACTTTGAAGACACGAAATTTATTGTTTTTCATCTGTTAGTCTGTTCTTCTGTATGTTTGCCTGTCCCGCTATAACTGCTACAAAATGCAATCAAAACATTTTTTTTTCGGAAACAAAATTGTAAAACTCTAGATTACTGATTTTACACTTACAAAAGTTCCAGATACATCAGATTTAGGTGTTTGTGGTTGGCAGGTATGTAGAAGTATGAGGATAAGGAAAAATATTTGTACAAACTGTTACTTATCCTTATAAATCAAAATGTATAAGGAAATGGAAGATATACAATAACCATTAGCACAATTATTAGAATGTGGCAAATTTAAATTAAGTGAGGCTACGAGTGGCGGAGCTCCCCTGAAGAAATCTACTATGTTATAAAAAAAAAAATAATAATAATAGATCATGAAAATTTCAGAATATCCTAACATAACTAAATTTTTAATTTACCGCTTTTGAAGGCTGAAAACTTCTAATTCTTATTTTATTCTTATAAACAATTAAGTTCTATTAAAATTTTAAATTAAAGTTTCCAAGAAGTTGAATATTACCCAAAGTGTGCTTAAAAATATATATATGTGTGTTGACGTTGAGGCTCCTGATCTGCAGATTTACTAGTTTATTTTTAGCAAATAACAACGTAAATTAAACAAAAAAATCTGAATTTTTTTGTACAGTCCTATTTATCTATATCCCCAGTTACCTATTTATCCTTTTAACTATGACATAACTATATACACTCCCCCACAAACACTTGGCTTAAGGCCGTAAGCTGGTTTCGTCGCGGCCAAAAAGAGTTAAGGCCATTTGTACAAAAACAATGCTGTACCGCAAATGAGCCGCCGCTAATCGCGGCAGCTATCGCCGAGCCGTTAACGGCTCGGCAATGACAGAGCTGTTGCATTTACTTTGCCGGTAAACTCGTAATAGTCGGTTTCGGGCAAAAAAGTAATGGCCCGCCAACATCTAGAAAGCAGAGGGCTAATATAAACTGACCAGCATTTTTATTTTAAGAGAGAAAATGTACATATTTTTGGTCTTTATTTCTTTCAAAAATTATTTGAAATCTGGGTTTAATAAGCATATGCATAATTTACGAGATTTATATTTAAAACAATAAAATAGATGACATATTTTATTTAATTTGAAAATATTATTATAAGAAATAAAAATTGTCCCCAAAATGTATACAGAATTCCAAGATTTTTCTTCACCAGCACATTTTTGCATTCATTATTCATAAAAAAGAGTTGGGAAAAATGAATAAATATTTAAAATATAGTAAAATAATTTATAATAAATATTAAAATAGAAAAACGCTTTTAGATTAAGCCTAAAGCAGTCCATTTCCACCCCCTCCTCCCCATTACTCAGTCATGCAAAACTTACGCATACATGTATAAAATCATTTTTAGTCGTGCATGCATAATATATTTCCAAAAATGTCGATTTCTGTATCTCTAAAATTGGCTTAAAAATACAATTAGTTTCACATTTTTTTTTATCTGGGAAAGATCTTTCTAAAATTTAAAAAATAATGTTATCAGAAAAAAAAGAAAGAATGTATTTTGATTTATTTTCATCTGCCAGCGCGAATAGCTTTGCATGGATATATTTTAATGGTCATACTGGAAATAATGAATGTGTCGCCACAATAAACGATCCGACGAGTAACCGCAAAAAGTGGTGAGATCTGTTTGGGCCTTAGTACAATACATGCTCTCCTTCAAGGTCAACAAGTACGGGGGGAATTTTCCAAGAATTTCTGTATCCTCTCTGTGCTGATAAGCAGATCATTTCAGTTAGACAGTCACATCAGGGTGAGAAAGCGTGTTAACGAATGCTACCACAATTTGGATATGTTACTACAATATAGGTATGTTTTATTATGCCTATTTATTAAAGAATTATTAATTTATAATTCATTATAACCTCTTGAGTTTTTTTCATCGACATTAGGTTTGTTTGATACCGGAAACCTAATAGAAATATATAGGAAACCTATTCATTTTTAAGACATCATACGTTTTTAAAAATGCACTTCTATTTTAACAAATATAAAATAATATTTACTTTATACTCTGCTATTCATCGCTTATTTGTTATTTTAAAGTTTTGTATAAATTAGGAAAAGCAGCTAATTTAAAGTTATATACTTTTAAGAATTTTTTAAAAGTTTGAAAGTTAATCATATTTTCATATAACAATTGTTGTTTTCTACCGTGCATGTCATTAAAAATATTGCAAAAAATAAAATAGTTTAATTTATATAAAGTTTACACTGATTGTTAAAAGTAAAATTTATTTTCTTTTCATATATTAAAGTGAGAAAGAGCGATTTCATGTGTCTTGTATAAAATTGTGCAAAATACCATTTAACAGATGCTTCTTTAACTTAAAAAAATTCTTTTTTGTAGAGGTTGGTTGAAATATTTTAGATAAAATAATTATCGGTTTCATTTTAGATTCTTAAAATAGCTTCTTTAAAGTTGTAAGTAACATGACTGTGAATGATGGGTTTTTTCTTTTTTTATTTTGAGCGAAGAAAATTAACAATTTTTCATCGAAAATTGTCAGATCATTCAAAATTTTGATACATTTTCAATTACTGTAAATAATTCTCAGCTAATATGAAAAGATTAAAATAATATATATTTTAAATAGCAAATATTATATATATATATAAATATTTGTAATGTTTGATTATTAAATTTTTCGAATAAAATCTAAAAGAAAATTCTTTTGTATATTAAAATATGATGCAAAAAATAATCGAGAGGTTTCATAATAATTCTTTAATGAATAAACATAATATATTGGTGACAGCCATTAACAGGCTTCTTCAGTCAAGCAAAACGATTCGTTCGGTAATACTAATCCTATAGAAGAAATTAATAAAAATATCTCTGTTACATTTTAATATTTTGAAACTATATATTTCCTATTAGATAGCTGAAATTAATCTGTACAAAGGCCGTTTTTTACTTTTTCTATTTTGTTTGCAGATATTTTTAATGAGGATGTTTTTACTTTCGGAACCGGTTACGAAAGTGAAAGCATCCTCACAAAAAAATCTACAATAAAAATCGAAAAAATAAAAAAATGCCTACGAATCGATCTCAACAATCTAATGCAAAAAATGATAAACAAAATAAAATAAAATAAATAAATAATTTAAAAGTATTAGAATGCAACCGAGATATCTTTATAAATTCCTTCTGTAGGATTTGCATTATTTATTGGGTCTTTTCGCTTGGCTGAAGTAGCCTCTTAAGTCTAAAAACCAATGAAAATAAAGGAAAAAAAACATAAAGCATTAATTTATTGCATGCATCACTAGCATAAATTCAAAATTTGTTCTATAAAAAATATTTGCTGGAAGATTATTTAAATGATAAACTTTGCATGTAAAAATTTACAATTTAAAATTAAAAATTTACAATTTTTAAAGCATATAATTAAATAATAAACTGTGATGAATTTCGTTCCCACGCTTCCAAAATTACCCCCCACGACGGGAATCCCGGAGAATTCTCAGAAGGAGAAATACATCTTTCTCCACTCTCAAAGTAGACATAAGAAAGTCAGCCGATTTCAATAAAGCACTTAAGTGAACTCTTCGATTAATGCACAAGGTCGTTCCGCTGATTTTAGACCCCACGGAAGTTGAGCCTTTGAAGTGTTGAGAGAGACCGCATGGCGATGATTTCCACAAGTAAGAGAAAGATATTTCTCCAAGGCGACCGCTGTGCAAGAATGAGGAGGCGGGTCATCCCAAGGAATGATGGATGAGGGAAAACGGGATAAATAGAGCGAGGGGATGCTCTAAGGGACTTCTTTTGCTGTTCGGATGCGGAGCGTTAGAGACGGGGGAGTTGGCCCTTGTACTCAGAGAGAGTAGTGACCAGTGTTTTACTCTGGGAGAAGAATTAATAGGCGGTTAATGCCTATGTGGAAGAACTTGTGGAGAACAACTCCTGATAAACTTTTATCATATTAATGAGTGGCGGTAAAGCCATTTCATATTCAGTACGAACAATCTTTTCAATCTGTTGTGGAACCCATCTTTTATTTTGTTATAAGTGGAGTGGATTTCCTTGTAATGAACTAAATAAATTCTAGTGAAATCTGATCCAGCCTCTTGCCGCTATTTTTCGACCCGCTACCACACAAGCCGACTGGAGGTCTTATAACTGGTGGCAGCTTAGCGGATTCTTACACCAGAAAAGAAAAGTTGTTTGGATATTTTAGTCTGCCCCAGTGTGTGATAATAGTGCCCGCCCAGAGAGACGACGCTAATAGAAGAGCATCAAGCCTGACCGTGCCTCAGCAACCAGAGAAAAGATATAGGAGTGCCTCAGCCGTGCCGCAGCAAATTGAGAAGGAGCCCCAGAGTCCTTCAGCTATACCCAAGGAGCGCCAAGCTTCAAGTACCTAAATCAAGGACCACTGACCGCTGACAAGTGGAGCCCGAGAAAAGAAACCCTCCGAGCCAGACCCAGGAGCAACCGGGACCGACCTCTTCAGAAAGACGTGCCAAGCAGAAAAAGGTAGGCTCATTTTTCTTTGAGTGGCCTCAGATTGAAAATTTAGTGTATTTATAGTAAAATATTGTCATGATTCTAAACTTAAACTTAAGTTAAAAAAAAATATTTCAGTGAATTTCGATTTAGGTCAAATTAATTAAAGTTAATCATAAAATAATTTAATAAATAAGTAATATCTAGCTGTAAAAAAATTCTCGAGGTTAGAATTATTTTGTTTTTCTCTAAAAACATTTGATAAGCCAGTGGGTGAAAAAAAAAGGCTCTTTTGAAAAAAAAAAAAAAAAAAAAAAAAGGCCTTTATAAAATTTAATAACTTAGTTACTAAATTTAAAATTTTATTAACGGTTAGTGCTGTAACATATTTCTGTTGACTATTGTATGTTAGGACAGGTTTTAGTAAAAATATTTTGTATTTAAATTAGTAAATGTTTCTGTTAATAATCTGTGTGAGTGCCCAATCCAAAAAAATCCAAGTTGTTTTTCTGTGACATTTCAGAAAGTTAGTTATTATTTGTGTTTTTGTGTGCATAGGGATCTTTAAGTTTAGGAAAAATTTATTTTATTAAGACTAAATTACAGAATTGAAGAAATGGTCTGAATTAGAAATCCTTATATATCTATTGAATTGTGTTTTGAAATTTTTTATTTTCTTATACATGCATAAAATTTGGATTGTGAAATTGTTAACGATTTAGTTAAATGCATTTGATTTTTTGGGTTCTTGTTAACTGAATTAAACTTAACGGAATCATGGCGAAAATTACGTCACTCAAATATTGCAGGAAGGCAGACTTACAAAATTTAGCAGAAGTCCTAGGGGTGGAAATCGAACCGGATGATAATATGGCAGCTATTATTAGGAAAATTGAATCCGCGAGCGATTATGATCAAACTCTTGCTTTAGCTCAAGCTGAATATATAGTTAGGGATCGCGAAGAGGAAAAACAAAGGTTAGAACAAGAAAAACAATGGGAAAGGGAAGAGAAAGAAAGGGAAAGACAAGATAAAGAGAAGGAAAGGGAATTTACATTGGAACAGCTGAGATTATCTCAAACCTCAGAGAGACGTAATTCTACTGCGAGTAGTAATGCTGAACGTCAACCTAAGCTTGCACTTAAGACTGTAATGCACCGCTTTGACCCCGATAAATCCGACATAACTCTTTTCTTAAACTTATTCGAACGACAAGCTAATAGAGTAGGTATCGAAACTGAAGACTACGTAACTCATTTACTCTCTTTATTACCCATAGACATAGCGGAATTGATCTTGCGCGAACCGGCAGATCAAATTGAAAATTTCGCACACGTCAAATCATTATTACTGGCCAGGTATAGGCTGAGTCCTGAAGCTTATAGGGTAAAATTAAATAGGCATGCTAAAAATCCTGGAAGCCCATGGAAAGATTTAATCTTTGAACTTGACAGTTTTCTCGAAGGATGGTTACACGGTTTAGGAATTTCAGATTTTTCGGCTCTGAAAAAGTTATTGATTACGGACCAAATCAAACGTCGTGCTCCCACGGAATTAAAAGAGCACTTCATAGATTCTTGGGCTAATTATACGGATCCCCTAACTCTAGCAAGAAAATTAGATGAATACGAAGCTGTTAAGGTATCACAAAAAAAATCGTGGAACACCGGAAACGCAATAGACAGGAGAGGCGATAAACCAAAAATTGATGACAAATCGCGAGAAAGGAAAAACGAAACTGAAACCAATTGGAGGAGCAGAAATGATAACACTGAACGGCAACGGGTTTTCGAGCGACCTAGTGGAAGGAAGTGCTTTTTGTGTTCTAGTTTTTCTCATGTGAAGGCCGATTTTCCAGAAAATGAAAAAAATAAAAAACCTGTAACAAATGTTAGACATATTAGCGACGGAACTAAATTCGAAAAAGGTTTCCAACCTTATTTGGGTCTTCCAACCTTATTTGGGTCGCGCAAAAATTAATGGAGAGGAAATTGTTACACTCCGAGATTCTGGGACCTGCCAAGATGTCATCCCAGGACGATTAATTAAACCTGATCAACTAGACGGGAATTACGTTTGGATTACGCAACCACTCATGAAGGATGTACGTCGTTTACCTACGGCGATAATAAATCTAGAAATTGAGGGGGCAGGTTCGATCCGAACTAAAGCTATAGTAGCAGAAAAGGAAATTGACATGGATTACTATATTTTGGGAAATGATACTCAGAAATTAATTGAGGAAGGAAAAAAAATAATCCCGCAGTTTTAAATGCTGTTCTCATCCGCAATCAGACTAAAGAGAAAAAATCGGGTTCTCTGGAAAGGGAAGAAAGGGGAGGCATTGTATCAAACAACCCCAAAGTTCCTATTGAAGATACTACTATTGTATTGTACGAAAGCTCTTCCGAAAAAGGGGAGGAGACATCTCAAACGGAAGAAGATGTATTGATTGTTCCAGAGCTGGAACCAGACACGTGCTCAATTTTAGGGGAAGTCAAAAAGGCGGATTTAGTGAAAGCTCAACAAGATGAGATAGAATTAAATGAAGTACGCGAGAAAGCGGAAAAAAAGAAATCGCATTACGAAATTCATAACTCTATCATTGTGCGAAAGTCAACTGACTTTAGAAGAAATATAAGGAACCAATTGATTATACCCTGGAAATTTAGACAAGGAATTTTAACGGCTTGTCATGAAGGAATTTCTTCTCACACGGGAGTGGGAAAAGCCTTATGTGTATACTCGCGATGGGCGGAAGCGATTGCAATTCCTAATATGCTTTCGGAAACGGTTATGGAAGCGTTAATTACCGTATTCAGTCGAATAGGATATGCAACTGAAATACAAACAGATTTAGGACGCAGTTTTATCTCCAGTCTAACGACTACGTTTTTAGATAAATTCGGGGTAAGACTAAGACATTCTAGTGGGTGTAGGCCTAGCTCAAACATGGTAGAAAGATTTCACCGGTCCGTTAAAAAATTATTAAAGTCTTTGTGCTTAGAAAATGGAGAGGATTGGGAGTCAAATTTGCCTCACGCCCTATTTGCACTTAGGACGGTGGTCCATGAATCTACCGGGTTCAGTCCGGCAGAACTTGTTTTCGGCCGAAATCTCAGAACGCCTGAAACATTGTTGTTCGAGCAGTGGACGGGGGAAGGTCCCGAACACGAATTAGTTACGGAGCATGTATTCAATCTGGTAAATAGATTAAAAAGATGCCGGGAACTTGCCGTCGAAAACATGGCGAACAGCCGGGAGAAAAGGAAATACGATTACGATAAAAAGGCAATTGAAAGAAGTTTCGAGCCGGGCGATGAAGTTTTAGTACTAGCCACGAACAAACGAAATAAGAAGTCTATTAAATGGACCGGGCCGGGAAAAATCGACGCGAAAATTTCAGATACAAATTATTTAGTGAGTGTCCCAGGGCGACGCAAGAAATCACAAATCTACCACGTTAATGTGTTGAAACCATACGTAAGACGCGTAGTAAAAGTAAATATTTTGCCTAGCAAAGTTTTCGACTCTGAAGAATCCCCGGATCTTGAAATAGATTTTCCATCCGTCGATTCAAACAGTCACAATTTCGAGAAAATAGTGGAAGATGGGAATTTAAAGGACCGATGTAACCCAAACCAATTAATAGGGGCTTCGTATAGATTCTCTAAATTCATGTCCAAATTATTACACGGACTAGAAGAATTTTGTCTTCCTTATCTGGACGATACAGCAGTATTTTCCAACACTTGGGAGGAACATCTCATACATTTAAGGACAGTCTTAATTAGGATTAAGGAGGCTAGGTTGAAAATTAAAATTGCAAAATGTAAATTCGCACAAAGGACAGTAAAATATCTCGGACATATTGTCGGGGAGGGGCAACGAAAACCTTCAGATGTCAAAATCAGGACTATCGTAGATCTGCCAACACCGAGAAACAAAACTGAAATAAGGAGATTCTTGGGAATGACAGGTTATTATGCCCGGTACATAAAAAATTATACCGACATCGTTGAACCTCTTACGAGTGCTTTAAAAGGAAAAAACAAAAGGTAAAAAATAGTTTGGAACAGCGAAATGGGGGAAGCGTTCGAGAAATTAAAAAAGAAATTAACTGAAGATCCCGTACTATACGCCCCCAATTATGAATCCGAATTTATAATACAAACGGATGCTTCAGAAAAGGCTATGGGTATAATACTGGCCCAGAGACAAGGCTCAGAAGAGCATCCGATACTTTTTCTAAGTAGGAAATTCACAGACGTAGAAAAGAATTTTAGCGCTTCAGAACGCGAATGCGCCGCTATAATTTTTGCAATAAAGAAGCTAAGACATTATATTGACGGTCAGAAGTTTTCTATACAAACCGACCATAATCCTTTAATATTCTTAAAGAATAACGCAGGCAATAACCCTCGCCTTTTACGTTGGGCACTAACCCTGCAACCCTATCATTACGCTATAAAACATCGTCCAGGAAAGGACATACCCCATGTGGATTATTTAAGTAGGATAGAGTAAAATCTATCAGAAAATCCAATTGTATATATGTTTTGATGCTAATTATCTGTATTTTGTAATTTATAATTGTGTACTTTATTGTGTAGATAAATTAAACGGATACCGAAGGGAAAGATCCTGTTAAATGAAGAAAAAAAAACAGAAACAAACTAAAGGGATTTTAAAGATTTAAAAATATATCGGGGCCTCCCAAGTTTAATGAGCTAACCTTTCCCTTACAGATATTGTGTCTTGCAGCCCAATATCAGACTGGCGGAAGGGGTGTTGTGATGAATTTCGTTCCCACGCTTCCAAAATTACCCCCCACGACGGGAATCCCGGAGAATTCTCAGAAGAAGAAATACATCTTTCTCCACTCTCAAAGTAGACATAAGAAAGTCAGCCGATTTCAATAAAGCACTTAAGTGAACTCTTCGATTAATGCACAAGGTCGTTCCGCTGATTTTAGACCCCACGGAAGTTGAGCCTTTGAAGTGTTGAGAGAGACCGCATGGCGATGATTTCCACAAGTAAGAGAAAGATATTTCTCCAAGGCGACCGCTGTGCAAGAATGAGGAGGCGGGTCATCCCAAGGAATGATGGATGAGGGAAAACGGGATAAATAGAGCGAGGGGATGCTCTAAGGGACTTCTTTTGCTGTTCGGATGCGGAGCGTTAGAGACGGGGGAGTTGGCCCTTGTACTCAGAGAGAGTAGTGACCAGTGTTTTACTCTGGGAGAAGAATTAATAGGCGGTTAATGCCTATGTGGAAGAACTTGTGGAGAACAACTCCTGATAAACTTTTATCATATTAATGAGTGGCGGTAAAGCCATTTCATATTCAGTACGAACAATCTTTTCAATCTGTTGTGGAACCCATCTTTTATTTTGTTATAAGTGGAGTGGATTTCCTTGTAATGAACTAAATAAATTCTAGTGAAATCTGATCCAGCCTCTTGCCGCTATTTTTCGACCCGCTACCACACAAGCCGACTGGAGGTCTTATAAAACAAATAAATTCATTTTCAACTTATATGTTTTGAAAATTTTTTAAAAATTTGAAGATAAGTAAATTTATAACTTTTTTGAAAAGTGCACATAAATATTATTAGTATATTTGTTTTACATGCAAAGACAGTTTATCATTAAAATAATCTTCGAGCAAATATTTTTATAGAACAAATTTTGAATTTATGTTTAAATATTAATTCTTACAAACACAAATGGCTGGGTGAGGGTGATCACCCAGCCAGCCTTTAATTTTAATGGCCTTTAAAAGAATAATTATGGCCAGTTTGTGGCTGTCTGATATTTTCGATAAAACGTTAATGGTACGTTTGTGGGCAACTTCTTGTATTCATGGCCAATGATCTTATGTACGAATTCTGGCCGGCGTGACAGTTTTTTGACAAAGCCATTACGGCCAAAGATGGCGGGCCGTTATCAAACACTTTGAGCCACCGCTAACGACGCTTATAGTGGCCCACCAGTTATGTGTTTGTTGGGTTGTTGGGTCCCTTCTATCTCGAATTTTAGATTATATAGGAAATCCGTACACACTTGAGAATTCTCTTAAGCAAAACATTTTGTGCAGCCTAATAAATGATATGTTGAAAGCTACAGATCATTTGCATACCAAATAGTATGCAGATAATAATAAACATTTATAAGTGCGTATTAAAACTGAAAGCGGAAATCTTTCACCAACTATTGCTCCTAGAAAATATTGTTATCGAATTATTTCGTGTGTCCTTGTAAATGCTTTGCACGCAGTATTCTACAGTAGACATATTTTGGGGCATCTCGGTGATACATATCAATTTCAATATGTTTAAAACAGAGTAGCATTATTAAAATTTTTCATTTTCTAAAGAAACAGCAATGTAGAATAATTATTTTAAACGTTTCTGTTAACATATTATGCTTTTCATGTGCTTCATTTTCAATACCTAATATGATACAGTGGAATTGAATAACATATTTTAATTTCCTGGCAATCGGTGTGTATTGAAATGAGTTGGAGCATTTACAGACAGACAAACCGAATTCGTTAAGGGTGTTCTTAAATCAAAAAGGGTAACTTTGTGACATAAGTTTAATTTATTTTTGTTCGGAAATGCATGAAAATACCAGGTATTGTTATTCAGGAATTGTCTAATCTCACTCATTCTTCTGTTTTTGTGCAAAAGCAATAGATATTTCAGAACAAGCTGTCAAAAATAATATTTGAACTGCATTTTCCGAAGAAAGCAGAAAATCAGTCAACGAAAGGTAAAAAGTCGTGTGATCACGTGATCAAAGTAGCTTATAACTCGGTAGGTAAATTAATTATCATAAAATGAAAAACTGAGTTTGATTCAAAACTGCTTACATAGTAACATCTTCCAATTTTATGTCTTTCCGTTAAAAAAAAATTTTTTAATGTGTCAAAGCGTTTCGTGCTTATTGAAGAAAACAGTTGAAAACAACCTTAACTTTTTTTCATCTATGTGAGTAAATGTTAAAAAGTGTCTTTAAATGCCTTTCTTTTCTACGTTAGCTAAATTAGTATAAACATTTTTCACAATTAAACATTGTGATTTAAACATAATCTGTAACAGATTTCAGACAAAACTATCTTTAAATTATTAAAAAAATACCTTAGAGTATTTTTCTTTTATATTAAACGGTATTAAATTTTAAAAAGTTGGAAATTGTGCATCAAACATGTCAAATGAGGTGCGATCGTAAAATAAACAGTTTTATAAATTTTCCGATCTTGATGTAATAAGTGTTACAGTCGTTTGAAAGGATGTAACATCATTAAAATGAACTTGGGCATAATATAACGGAATAGTTTTAATTATTCCTGTAATTGAACTATAAATCCAATTTCAGTAAACTTTTAAATGATACGACAGAATCCTGCAAAAATTAAGTATTTAAACTTTCAAACAATTCAGCTGGATACTTTTTGCGCTGTTATATGCGGACGGAGTAACAGACAGAATGACCAGGTGAGAAGTATATGTGTTCCGTGTTTTTATGATCACGAACACACCTAAAAAACACTTTCTTTTAAGTTTTTATTGTACTTTTCTTTCTATCCTTAGCATTTGTCTTTACAATAAATTCTAAGATCAGCAAATTTGATAAATATAACATTTATAGTTCAGATTAGAGTGTTTTGATTCGTGTAAGCACCCAGACCATTAGCGTTATTGCATCTTGAGTATTGTCAGATATCACGAGTAATCGGCATTCGCGTTAAACATAGATTGTAGAAATCTCGTAAAAAGAGAAGAGGATATTAGAACGCAAAACATTTTGTTCAGGAAAGGTAATTTCTGGATTTTCCTTTTTGGCTTGCGTGGTGGCGGTGTGTGTGTGGGAGGGGGGGGACAGGGGAGCGGGAGATAATGTAACTATTTTCAAGAAACATCGAACAACCCAATACAGGGTGTTCATTATTAATGTTAAAAAGCAGCAAATTTCTCAATCATGTATATAATCAAGGTATAGCTCCAATTATTTATTTTTTTTTATTTCAAACGTTGTTTTTAATCCTATGGCCATTCAAATTACGTCAAAATAGTCTTTCTTTAATTATGATAGTTGTCATAAAAAGTTATTAAATCTTTTAGATTTTTAAATCACCAGATATTAAGATATATACCTTTTACATATAAACATTTCAATAAATAATTTTATTTTACTTCGCAGGTATAACGAAAACTTAAAAACAAATATTGACATGTTTCGGTTCCATCTTATAAGAACCGTAATCATAATAAAAATAAAAAACAAAAATGCGATTCGTTACACGGTCAATACAAATAGCTCGCAACAAAGAGATGTATAAATGAAAAACCACGCGTACTATTGTAAAAATAATAAATTAAAAATAGACCATGATCAAAATTAATTATTAACTTGGTTCATCCTATTCAAGCTCTCACGAGGAATTTATTTATTAACTCTAACCATAATTTATGAATATTGAAAGAAAAATTATCATTGCAAACAAAATTTTTATGTGTATAAATTTCAATAGACTCCTTTGTAATAGATTTAAGACAACAATTTGATATGAAACATAATTTGCTTTCACTAAATAGAATTTTTATCTCCTCATTTAAATATAATCTAGATAAAGTAGTGTTAGTACGACAAAAATTTATATCAGGTTCATGTTCGCGTTTTCTAATTCCAAGTTTTCACCCAGTTTTGCCTATGTAATATTTTAAGTCCCCCTTTTCTGTAATATAAGGAATTTCATAAACCCCTGCAAGATCATCGTGCTCTATAGGGTCAAATTGTTTATTAAGTAAACTCTTTAATTTTTTGGTGGCGGTGTCGCAATTAATTCAATATTAAACCTTTTTAAATTTAAATTTTGACTTCTCAAAACTGCCTTTTAAATATGAAAATGAAACTCTTTTAAATTTAGTAGGATCTCCCACTTTATTGAAAATTTCAATTAATCCAGAATTTTGTGGTTTTTGCTTTCGGTTTTTTATAACTATTTATTACACTGAACTACTACACTGAACTATTTATTACACTTAACTATTTTTTACACTGTTAGTTTTAGAGTTACACTTCATTTGAAAAAAAAAAAATGTTTCAAATGTTTTCTTCATCATAGGAAAATCAATTTATGTCAAATGGATTTTAATTATGAAAGTAGTTTTTGTTTTATTTCTTAGAAGAAAAATGGTTGTGAGCTCCTGATTTAATCGAAATATATATATATTTTTATATAAATGTCCTCCACAGTCCTGAGCCAAATTTTACGTGTCACAAGCCAGTTTAAATTTATAATATAAACATCTCCAAAGATGAATTGGTCTGTCTATTGATACTTATAATATGCATACATTTATTTAAAAGGCCTAAATGTAATTTTTTAAATTTTAGAAGCATTTAAATTAAATTAAAAAGTTTTAGTGTCGCTTCCAGGCGATATCTGGACTGAGGGGAATATATAATTGCGGGTAAATAATGCAAAAAATTGCATTGAAATAATCCAGTTATTGCTTGTGATATTTAAAACATTTTACGCGTATTTTCTTTTCGTTTTATATTTACAGTTCTTATGATGGTAATAATCCTTAAACCGAGTTTTAGGGGGGGGGGGCGAGACACAAAAACACATTATTGCATTAAAAGTTTCTCTGTTTATGTTATGTTTAAAATGATGTTTACATCAAATTTCTACCTTAAATGAACGAAGAAGTATGATTTTTTTTTCGTTTAAAGTTGTTTTTTAAAATCTAGCTTTCAAGCAATGGTTGTCATGAAATGACTTCCGGTAAAAACACATTTTTCTTTCTAATGAGTTTTTTCACAATTTTTCGGATTAAAATTTTTATAACCCAAGAATCGTTAAAGACAAATGCTTCAAATTTGGAACATGCCTTTATTTATAATATTACTTTAACTTTGATTGAGCAATTTGAAAAAAAAATTATTTTTAAAAATATTTTTTTAAAATAAAAGTTGGATAATTATTATTCAAATTTTTAATTAAAAGATTTTTAATTTTTTGAAAAATTAATATTTTGAAAATGCTGAATCAAAATGTAAATTCACATATTCCTGTTTATTTCTATGTAAAAAAGTTGAAATTCTATAAATAATATTTTGAGTTATTGCAATTTTAAACTGCCCCACTTTTTGAATATTTTTTTTAATTAAAATAAAATATGAGAAGTTTTAGCTTGTGAACTTGTTTAGATCTGATATGATTAACCGCCACAAAAAAATGCAAAATTTTAACTCAATAAATATAAATTATTTAAAAATGTTTCCCGATCCTCAATAATCATATTCCTAAATATTATTTAAATATGAAATCTTCACTAAATTTTAGAATATCTATCATGACTAAAAAAATCTTTTTCTTTTTTTAAAATATGATAAAAAAATTACCTTTTATATATCAGATCAATTCAAAAATCTACTATACATCAAAGACTTCCGTAAATCAAAAGTAAATAAAAATAATAAAAAAGACTTTGACTTATCCGATAAAACTAATTCCTAGGATTAAATAAGGGTATCTAATGGAATTTTTGAAAAATACTCAACTTTAAAACGCATAAAAGGAATATCTGTAAATCCCTAAAAGCATAAAACAATAAAAAACATAAATTTAATAAAAACGCCAAAAACTAATCTCTATATAAATTGAAGAAATAAAATTTCAAAAAGTAATGTTTTCTGTACTTCTGCGAGATACATTTGGCTCGCTTTGTTTTTTCTCACTTCAAATTCTTTTTTTTAAACTTATATATTGCCTTTTATTCTTTTGAAATGACTAGTGAAAACAAATTAACAATAGTGATACATTTCAATTATTCGTGATGATTTATAACAAAATAATTATCAAGTTAAAAGTTATTTAACAAAAAAAGTTACTTTGAAAAGCTTCTTTAAATGTATAAAATTAAAAAATATAAGATAATTTTTTAAGCAAATAACTCCAATAATGATTCTGTGTGATCTACACGATTTTAAGCGACTTTGATGCGAATTAACTACTATGTTTTCTATAGACTTAATCAAGCCGAGAGTGTCGAAATTAGACTGAAACATTTTTCTTGCTAATTATCGAACTAACTATGAAGTTATTCTAAATAATTTTTCCTCCTTATCTTGCTTTTTGTTTCAATGGAAAGCGCAAGTTAAGGAACAAAAATATATTCACTCAGTAAGAAAATGCATACAGGGTCTCTCCAGTAATTAATGAAACTGCCAATATTTTACGTCAATCAGAAGGCCAAAGGGATCTGAGTTTTGCGGTAGGTACGTGTGTTGTGGACCGTCAGCTAAAGAGGCTGGCGGAAATCTGTTGGCCTTGAGCCTTCGCAGCGCACAGATTTCTCGTAAAACAGCACGTGTTTGACAGTGGTGTTATGTTTTTAGAATACAACGAGGAAATGCAACGAGGTATTAAGCGACGATTCGTCGGAAAGTTTTGTGTATAACTAAACAAATCCATTACGCAAAAATCCCTCATGTCTTAAGATGCCTACGGAAAGAATTCTTTGTCTAAGGCTTAAGTAATTAGGGACCACAAAGATTTAAAAGACGGATAAGGGGACATCGATAACGAATCCCACACTGGGTGTACAGCAAGTTCTAGGATTTCAGACAATATAACTAAAATTAATGAGCTTTTGGTCTCTGATCGTCAGATGAGTGCTCAGTTCCTGGCAAAATAAAGCATCGCAAAGCTTCCAAAACCGCCAAACAACTCCAATTTGTCTTCGCCGGACTTTTTCCTATTCTGTCGATAAAAATCCAGCTCAGAAAGCCATTGTTTTGACAATGTGCAGAACTTACAGAAAACATAATGCGTGTTTTGAACAGCGTTTCAGTTGAAGAATTCCAGAGGAGCAAAAATGAGTAGCAAAATAGTTGGCAATGGTGATACAGAAGTAGTCTATTTTGAAAAATATTAAGTGTGTATAAAATTACCTTCAATAAATGAATTTTACGGATTCAGACTCATTACTTACTGTATAGAACTTGTACAATCAGCAAAATTTTAACAGATGTACAGTTAAATGTAATTTTATGTTGACTCAAATGTAAACCACTTTTAGGACTTTTTATGATTTTCATCTAATTTTCCAAAAAGGAAAGACATGTTTTCATAATTTTTATCAGAAAAGCTTTACATATTGAAAAGATCTCTATAAAATTCCGCCTCCCCATAAAAGAGGAACGGGGGAGGATGCACACCATCACCTCATCAAGTTTATGCTGATATTTTCGATATATAGAAGTCAATCAGCATATAAAAATGGAACTTATCTACAATGTTTTATCTTTCTGGAAACCACTTTCAAAATCAGATTTAAGTTCGTTGATTGATGGTTCCTCGTTGAGTTTTCTAATGCAATTCCTACATCCTTGTATGTTTTACACTTGAATAAATTATCACTTCTTTGAATTTGTGGCTGAAATTCCCGGAAGAGATAGAAGCCGATCATCATATAGAAATAGAACTTTTCTGCGAAGTTATATTTTTGTGGAAACCACCTTGAGACTAAATTTAGTCGTGGATTGATAGCTCCCCGATAATTTTTCTATAAAATTTCTAGATCCTTGTATTTTTGCGCATGCATAAATCATCACTTCATTGCGTTCACAGCTGAAATTCCCGGAGTAGTTAGAAATTGATCTGCATCTAGAAATGGAACTCGTCTGCGAAGTTACATCTTTGTGAAAATCCAACATTAATCATTGATTTATGGCATTCCGACGAGTTTTCTAATGAAATTTCTGCTACCTTTTGCATTTTGCACAATAGTAAAACCATCACCTCATCGAGTTCACGGCATAGATTTCTCGAATAGAAAAAAGTCAAAGTGATTTGCGAAGTTTCATCTTTGTGAAAACTCTCCTATAAGCCTAGTTTAATCATTGATTGGTGGCTTCCTGTATAAATTTCTAATGAAACTTACCATCCTTTTATTTTTTTTACTGTCCAACTTTTAGATCAGTTAATATTGTATTACACTATCTGATGCTGTAATTTCATTGCAAAACACAAAGGCAACCTACCAACCAACCATTAAAATTGTGTATGTAGGTGGCTATCATCATGATATGATTTGCATACCATATGCATTTTAATATGCTAATCTAATTCTATCTAATCCTTGAATTTTAGATGTGAGTTCGATGAGGCAAAGGACTGTATAATTGAAGGCCGTTTAGTACTGCAGGCACATATAGAATTATATGTGATATCTGGATATTTTCTAAAAATATATATTTATTCTCTGAATATAAGATTTTATATGTAGCTTCATTGCAAAAACAAATGTAACACTGCATTGCAAATTGCGCAATTTTTTTTTTTAATTACAGACTATCTACGGTGCACATCCCCCACTATTTCAACTAAACGCCCTGCTTATTTGTCTTAGCACACTGATTGAAAACAATTGTTTAAAGTAGCACGAAAGAAGCACAAAAATCACACGTATTCTCGGACAGATGCTATCCGAGCCCCCCACGTAAAGTTTAAATAACCAAATTTGTCTAAGAAAGCAATCTGGAAAACCTGATATGGAGAAAGGTAAATCTTGTTTGGGTGGTAATCAATTACAAAGAAAGAAAAAAAGGTGGATAGGGTATAACATCTAACTTGCTCCTTGTCAAGCCTGTTGCCTCCTTTTATTTCTGTCCTTGATATAAATAAAGTAAAATCTTTAACGTTATGCAAAGCAAAAATAACTAGTCGGATGTGGCAATCCCAATACCTTCTTATATTTCACAAATATTAATACTGATTGAAAAAAAGAAGCATAGCAGTGCCACCGGTTAGGTGATTTACACATTATTAGTGAGTTAGCTTTTGAGATAGAATCATTTCAGAAATCGTAAAAAAAATCTAGATTAAAGCGTCATCTGGTAAACGATTGACTTCAACAACAATACTTCATTTTAGGGACTAATTGAATCTGAAGTTTGATAAAAATTCGTGCATTGGTTCTTGAGATGAGCTATTGCGACAATCAAAATTAATGCTATATAGCAGCTTCAACTGTTAGACGATTTACATCAAAACTTAATCAGCTCTGTATTACATCGAGGATTACTAGCGGAATAATAGTTCTTGAGATATAGCTTTTGCGAAAATCGGAAAAGCGTCAGTGATGTGATTTGCATAACAAGCTAATCAGAGCTAGGATATATCAGAGGCTAATTAAATCTGAAGTTTTGTTAAAATTTGTTCATGAGTTCTTGAGATAGAGCGTCCAAAAATTTTATGTTAGAGACAGACAGGTATATTGTAAAGACATGTGTTTCAGTAATCTGAGCTTTCAAAATTGTAAAACCGTCGAAAATCTGAATTTGAAAATTTTAAACAATACTTTTTTCTTATAAAGACATAAGGAAGTAAAAATTCAAATAATTATTTTTTTTTCTTTTTTGTTTTGTTTTCATCCTATATTCAAATAAAAACTTCAAAATCCTCAACTTTAGGCAAATTGCCTAACACTCTCCTTATTACATCACTGTTTACATAATTTTTGGTTAAAAAAAATCTCTTGTTTCTAATTCATAGAAAATGTATGTATTTATGAAGAAAATATATTTGATATATTGTAATCAAATATATCAAAACATCAATATCAATCAATATTATAAGTACCGATTTCAATATATCATCATGTTAATATATTGTAATGTAACGTATTATGCATAATACTATACGTTATTACAAAAAATTAAAAATTTAACATTCATAAAAAATGTTTAAAAAATTAGAGGCATGAATAAGGATAAATATTTTAGATCTTTTAAAGAACAATTTCCCAAGATCGATATAAAGAATTACAGATTGAAGTTACTATATTTTAATCATTCCAATATTTTCCAAACCTTGAGTAAAATTCCATTTGAAGCTATTAAAGCTTTATCTCCTTTTTTAGATAAATAGCATCGATTATTCTTGTAAAACTTTTAAAGAAAATCAATATTTCGTTTTATGTAACATTATTTTAGAATGAGGAAAAGAAAAATATTTTGTATATAAATGATAAAGTTTAGAAAGAAATTTGCAATTAAATTGAACATCACATTTTACACTACCAGCATTTCTTAAAGGTTAAAACAAATTCAAACGATATATATATTTTTTTCTTTTGAGATATAAAGTTGTTATTAGCTGCACTCGTAATTATGCAAATACGTAGCACCTATATTTGTCATTCAGTCCGTCCGTCTGTACGTTCGTTCGCATACAACAACGCAAAAACTATCCAACCGAATCGTTTGAAATTTAAAATATATAATTATTTCATAATTTTGTCGGGTCATTTCAAATATATGAAAGTCGGATGCATAGATCAATTACAGGGAGAATAAAAAGTATTCCTTTACATTACGGTCGATGGGGAGCAAAGTTTCAAATGCATTTTAATCATTTGAAATTAAAATACATAATTATTACATAATTTTGTCGAGTCATTTCAAATTTTATGAAAATCGGATGCATAGATCAATTACAGGGACATTAAAAAGTATCCCGCTACATTACGGACAATGGAAAAAATATTTCAAAATAATTTTAATGGTGTAATTATTCATTCAAACATAATAAAATTTATATGCATTTATAAAGTACGTATTGTCGTTTACATTTTGCATAAACTGTGGTGCAAGGAACATTTGCTATTGATTTACAAGGCCACACAAAAAAAGACCATTACATAATGTCATAGGTTTGGTAGCATTGTTTGGTGCGCATTCTAAATTTAATTAGCTATTTACAATTTCATGAGATTGATATATGCAATTGATATTTTTAAAACTTCGTTATCGTACGAACACACCTCATTTGTTAAGCTTCATGTTCAATTTCCAACTTTTTGTTTAATTTCGTGTGTATTTTTAAGCACTAATAGAATGTACATATACTGTGGGTGAAAACACCAACGATATCTATGCAACAAATTATTGTAGTAGAAAGTTTCTTCTACCAATTGATAGGAAATAAAGTTTACTTTTAAAGTATGAATAAAAATTGCCTAGGAGCATCTACATATAAAAACGAACCCTTTATTTTCAATAGGAATACCCAAATTTGACACCAAAATTGATTTCTAGTCCCTTGAATTAAATTAAATCCAAATTTTAATTAAATTCACACGATTAAATTTAATATAAATTATTTTAAAATCATCCTATTTCGGGGGGCTTTATCCAAATTAAAGTTCGGTAATCGATTATTGAAATGCTAGAAAATGATTATGTAATTTTCTATTAATGCATTACATCTTGCCAATCTAACCATTTTACTCACTTAATGCATTTCGAATATTGCAAGCTTAAATATTTCATTAAAATTTTTAAAATACAGAAACGTCAAGTCGCTGTCTTTTTTTGTGCTTTAAGGCCCCACACTAGGCACAGAAAAAGTCCCGGATGATAATGTAAAGTCTATGGGAGTGCTCTTTTCAAATATCTCGCTCAAATTTTAATATTTTTACATTTCTTTTTTCTTTTGCATAGGATAGTTGAGATCGATCTACAACCGGCCTAATTTTTACTTTTTCGATTTTGCTTATTTTATTTTTTATATTACGATATTTTCAATTTCAGAACCGGTTTAAACCGCTTTTTAAGGAAATTTTTAAAAAATCTGAAACCAAAACTGAAAAAGTAAAAACTAGGCTGGTTGAGGATCGACCTCAGCTATCCTGTGCAAAAAAAATCATGCAAAAATATTAAAATTTCGTCGAAACATTTGAAAAGAACGCCCTCAAGACTTTACATTATCATTCGGGTCTTTTTCTTTGAATAGCGTTGCGCCTTAATACAGAAAATATTCTTTCATTTAATTGGAACATTTGGGTGACTGAAAATAACAACATTTTTCAAGGGAAAAAAGGTGAGTAAAAAGCCAGTGACTTGGTAAACCTGAAAATGTGTATTTTTACAAATTAAACTCCTCGGCACATCATTATCCATATTAAATAGCCTCTGTTGATGCCGACATGCTCGCCGTTACCTGGCGTGAAATTGACTATCGACTTGATATTCACCGTGCAACGAAGGGGGGCACACGTGGAAGTTCATTGACAAGGGTCATGAAACTTTTTGAGTCTATCTAACCCCTCGTGTTATTAATTTTAATCTATCTTTATTATTTTATGAGTTATTAAACATGAAAATGGGTCTGGGACTTTATAAACACCCTACATAATTCTTACACAATTTTGTCGATACATTTAATTACAAATGGTATTGTCAATATCTATTGTATATACTCATGTATAAGTCGTAGGCAAAATTTGAGAGTTGATAATTGGGTATCGGCTTGCACACAAGATAGTAGAAAAATAAATTTTTAGCAGATAATCCATAAACCAAGTCTTTTAAGTAACGTGATTCATGGACTGCAGAGAGAGAGAGATAAAAACGGAGAACAACGATCATTTCCCTGTAATTGACCAAAAGAAGAAAAATAATTGTCAATTTCCTGAAATTTTTCTGCAACCCATGTACTGAAGGATATTCCTTTCTCTTGGAATAGAATATCCTTCAGTACATGGGTTTATCCTTTCAACATTTTAATCCTCTTTTTAAAAAGCGTTCAACTTCAGAATGCTTTTAGATATATCTTCTAAAAGTCCTACAATGCAAAGAAGTACTGTATTTTAAAAGTCTAAGAAATTGTTTATACTTGTGAATAGGGAGTAGATTTTTCAAAGATTTTTTCATTTTTCTTTTTAAGTGTCATTAAATTGATGTGAATAGGTATCAAAGTAGTATAAACTTCTGCTGTTTTACATCATTATACAGTTTTAAAACTTTGTATGTTTTTAAAAGTTTATTTAGAAACGTACAAGAAAAAATCTTACTAATTTAAAGAAAATACCCTATTTTTTTATCCTCGATTACCAACTATTTTTCACCGTACTACCAAAAATTTTGTTCGGCTTATACACGAAAATTATTTTCTTTTTTAAATTTTGCTTAAGTTTGTTTGTTTGTTTGTGTTAACGCCGGCCAATTATCTACACTAGGGATATAGGCCCGGGGGGGGAGGGATGCCCTCCGTGGGGGGTCTTTCTAAGGAAGCGTAACCCGTATTTCCGCAAGAAAATCCAGGGTTCGAAGAAAACCAAGGAAAACTTCGAACGGTTAGGCTGATGGTCGCGATTCGGGTTCGAACCCAGCACCTACCGCCTACCAGTTTGGAGGTCATAATCTCTGGTCCACTGGTGAGGCAAAATTTTGCTTAAGAATTGAGAGAAGGGGGATGGGGTCGACTTATACACTTGTATATATGTTATATTTCTAATCAACATTTTTTTTACCCGCAGTTTCTTTAAGGAATATCAGGAATCTTACTTTATACCTGGTGTTGTAATTAAGCAACATATCACATTTTCTTTTTTTCTGAGTCCTTCTAAAACATAAAAGCATACAATTTTTAATGTCGGCCACTTAATATCTCATCTATTTAAATATTTTATAAATATTTATCTATTTATCTATATTATTTATAAATACGTCAGATTCAGTTAGTATTTGATATAGAATAGTGCTGTTTAGTTTTGGTGTAAATTGCTCAACAGATGGCGCTGGTATGCTGTATTTTTCACGATATCATAATAGCTGTATATCAATAACTAATGGTTGGATATTCACCACACTACAGATATAGCTACTTTTTGAAAGAAATTGGTTCAGATTGTTTTTTGGTGTACATCACTTTTCAGGGGGAGCAGTTACATATATTTTTTTAAGATCTCCCTAATATTTCTATCTCAGAAACTAACGCAGAAATTTTCATCATACTACAAATTCAACTAGAACTTGTTATAAGTCGTTGCTATATAGATTTTAGTGTAAGCCAACTAACCAGAGGCGCAGCTATGCTGCATTTATCACGAAGTATCAACTTGCATGAGATAAAGGAAAGTTTTAGGATTGATACTTCAACTAATTTGAATATTTAAAAAAAAATGAGAGAGAGAGAGATAGTTTTAAAATATTTTTCTTCTGTTATCTGTTTTCTTAATTTAAACTAATGATATTCGTTTGCAAAAATATCATTTAATATTTTATATTGAAATTTTATTATTTTTTAAGCTTAATTTTCATGAAAAATAATAAAATATTCTTTGAGTTGTATCCACTGCAAACAAGACTGTAGTAAAGCTATTGATTCAACAGCCCCCAAAAGTATCGATAAGGATGTAAACCAAATGTAGCTTGAACGTATACTTCATTTGTAAGCGGTTTATTTATTTGAAATTTATATTTAAATTATAAAATTTAAAAAAAATATTTTTTATCGAAAACTTACCGATTTTAAATAAATTATTAAATAAATTGCTTACGAATGAAGTAAACGTTCGAAGTACATTTATTTTACATCATGATCAATATTTTGGGGAGCTCTTGAACCAAGTAGTTTTGCTACAATCTTGCGCAAAATAGATGCAACTCAAAAAATATTTTTTTTTAATCAAAATTAAAAATAAAAAATAAAATGAAATGAAATTTCAATATATAACATAAAAAAATTCTTTAAACAGAATATATATTAAGTTATCTATATATTAAAAATTTTATGCACGCATGTTTTAAAAATTTCTGATATCCTTTAAATTGGTTTTTACAAGTGACAGGATTATGTACACGATATCTGCCTGCACAAATGAACAAAATATCATTTTGTTTTGGACAATTGCACCATAAATTTTACTAAAAATATGTACTAAAATAAACACAAATTACTAAATGATACAATTATAAAAAGAATATATTTAAAATACACTTAAAATTTTATGAACGTTTCATTCGCTTCGCGAACGTCGTCAGGATACGACAAAGATGTTAAATGCAATTTAAAGTTTCATAATATAAACACATTTATCCAGGGGCATAGCTCAATTGAGAGTACATAAACTTGCTTATTAATTAGTTATAGCATATTATGCCAGATTTTATGAATGGAATATGATAAGTTATCGTTACAGCGTATCCTGATGACGATCGCAGAAGCGAATGAAACGTTGATAAATTTTTAAGTGTATTTTAAATATAGTCTTTTTATAAGTGTACAAATTAGTAACGTATTTATTTAAGTACATATTTTTAGAATAATATATCGCTAAAATTAACTCTCAGTCTGAGAATCCAAATTATTTTGTTAAGAAAAATTCCCTTTCGCATTAATATACGTATATTTGCTACAGAATATTTTGATATCATTAATTCATGACGCATAATAATGTATGCAGCCATCTACTACTCCAGAGATTTGTAATTTATGCGGCAGGGTGGAAAAGGTTTTCAGTGCAAAATAGTTAAAGGGATTTATTACAGCGCCATGTCATTTGCAATTATTATTGTATAAATTAATGCGGCGTTCTTTCATATTTGATTATTTGATCAAATCTAAGCAAAATTAATTTATCCTGAGATCGCACTTATTTTACGTATCATGTGATAAATGTGCACAGCGTAATTTATATTTTTTAATTTATTTACAAATAACTGTGAATTCCCATAAAGAAAATTGTATCTCAAATCCTAAAGGAATTGAATTTTACTAATAGAATACGATCAAAATTATTTTCTTTAAATTAATTTGAACATATTTTCTTCAAAAATATTGTTAATGAACAACGAAAACCGTGATATGTTAACTAGAAAGAATTTGAATGCATATGCTAATTAAACATTGTATTAAAAAAGCAAATAAAGACTTTGTGCAAAAATGCTTAAAGACAGAAAACCAACGATTATAAATGCACAAATAATGTATGAAAAGGTAGAAATCAGCTGTTTAGAGTCTACTATCGAGATCCTTCATAAGTGCAAAACTCAGCGAGCTAGAAAAAGCTAAAGTGAACAAAGAGACAGAGAAACGCAGGCTAATATGTCCGCTACGACAACGATCCTGCCTAAATAAAATCAACCAATGAGAAAAAAGCAGCCTGAACTACTTGGTGGACAAGTAGCGACATCTACAGGAGAACGAACAAAACAAAAACTTAAAAGCGAGGAAAAAAAGGGTTTTGCTTTTTCTACCTCGCTGAGTTTTGCACTGATGAAGAATATCGATAGTAGAACTGAAAAAGCTGTTTGCTACCTTTTCATACATTATTTGTGTATCTATAATCATTCAATTTCTATCTTTAAATGTTTTTAGTCTAATTTTTTAAACAATACCACCAAATCAGCCAATTTGTATTGATTTTCTAGGATTTGTATCAATGTTTAACCAGTAATTAGCACTTTCGGTAACAGTATGTACGGACATACACCATCAAATTAGACCAGGAGACTGTAACGTAGACAATCACCTCGTCAAGTTCACGACTAAAATTCCAGAAGCAATTAAATTTGGATTCGCATATTAAAATGCAAACAGTCTGTTAAGTCATAAATTGGTAAAAAAAAAGAAAAACTTGAAACTGTTAGACAATTTCTGCTTTTGTACCAAAATTTGCCACCAGATGGCAGCACCAGTCATTCTTCTGTTTTCACTGGACCAGAACTTTTAGACCAGTGTAGTTGAAGTAGTGACTCATCTGGCTGTAAGCAGCAACATGCTGTCAACAATTAAAAATCCAATATTATCAATTATCATTCCAAAAGAGTAATAACTATTTATCAAGAACTGCTTCAAACTGAAGCTAATATATGTTTAAAGTTTTTTTCTCTAATTTTAATATTTGTGTAAATAGTGTGACGATTGTGCATCTGTTCTGTTGTGTTGTGAAACGTTCTAAGTATTGTGTTCTTCATTATTTCATCAAAGTGTCAACAAAAAGGTAAAGCTTTTAACTCTTTTTTTATTATTGAGTAACTTACTTATTCACGCCTTATGGAATAACATTCCAACATTGTTGATCATGAGACTGACTTTCATAGTCTAAAAAATTTAAATATAATAATGTTAAAACAGAAAATATAATATTTAAGTTCAAAAGAAATAATTTCAAATAATTAATTACTTTTTTAATATTGTATTTTTTACAAGTCAATGATAGAAAAAAAAAATTCAAAGAATTGTTCTTGTTTAGAAACCAAAAGTATTATATATTGATATGAAAAGAAATTATTTAGCTTATTTCTTATTGAAATTTTATTATTTATTACTTGAAAATACAAATTTCTGTTTTAAACAAAGAATTTTGAATATCTAAGAAAAAATTTCTGAAACCAGAAGTAACTTTAGAAATTGTTCTCAAGAATTCTATTATGTTCTTATTTCACCATTAGCATTATATTTGAGTTTATAATATTTTATTGTTGTAAATTAATAAGATAAACACTTATTTTCTGTGAAATAAGCAAATATTATTATATAATGATGTCTAGTCTTAAAGAATCTCATTATATTGATAAGTTAACTGATGATAATTATTCAGTATGGAAATTCAAATTAGAACAATTGTTAATTAAAGAAGGTCTATATGATGTTGTGTTTGAACTTAAAAGAGAAAATGATGACAATTGGGTGAAAAATGATAGAAATGCTAGAGCATTAATTTGTTTAAATATGTCAGATTCTCAAATTGTTCATGTTAGACATGCTAAAAGTGCTAAAGAAACATATGATCAGTTGAAATCTGTGCATGAAAGGGTAAATCTTACACATAAACTTTATCTTTTTAGGAAGTTGTATTCCATTAAATATAATGAAAGTATTAAAATGCAGGTACATATAAATTCTGTCTTAGAATTGGCAGAAAAATTAAGAAGTATAGGTGAAGTAATACCAGATGATAATTTAATAGCTATTTTGCTTTGCTCTTTACCAAATTCTTATAGTACCTTTATAACTGCTATTGAAAGCAAATATGAAACAGGTTTATCATTAAAATATGTTCAAAACAAATTAATTGATGAATATTTAGAAGAGTTGTAACTAAACAAATTTCAACAAAATTTGAATCTATTGCTTTAAAGGGTAATAGGAATAAACCAAAACATTTGAATAAACAAAAATTTTGTTCTCATTGTAAGAAAACGAACCACAACCATGAAGATTGTTTTCACTTAAAAAATAACAACAATAACAAAACAAAACCAAATTTTACTCAAGATAGATCACGTCAACAGTTTAAAAAACAAAACAATTTCTCTGCTTCTACTGCTAGTCAAAATGAAAATCTATCAAATTCTAAAAACTATTATGAATTAAGGAAGGAATCAAATTCTTCAAGTTTTGTTATGAAATTTCAACAAAATGGAAATCAAAACAAAAACTTGACCTTTGTTATTGTTTCAGGTGCGTCTGTTCATTTAGCTAATTCTTTAGAACTGTTCTCAGAATTAAAGAATTCAAGTAAAGATACAGTTACAATTGCTAATGGAACTAAATTAACTGTAAAAGGAAAGGGTAAATGTGCTTTTAATATTAAAACACTTAATGGTCAAACAAATAAAATTACACTAGATCATGTGCTTTATGTTTCCGAGTTAGACAGTAATTTATTGTCTGTACAGTCTTGCACTGATAAAGGTTTTGTTGTAACATTTAAAGATGATATGTGTTTAATTAAAAAGGGTAACATATTAGTTGCAGATGAAAAATCTGATGAGGGATTATACAGATTAAAAATAATACCCACAAATGAAAAAGTATACAGCTCTTCAGAAATATTACCTGCATATTCTAATGTCAATTGCATTCTAAAATGGCATCAAAAGCTGGGTCATAGAAATTTGGAATCCATCAAGAAAATTCAAAAGGATGATTTAGCTTTAGGTATTACTGTGAATAATTGTTCTCATAATACTAAATGTTCAAGTTGTATAAAAGCTAAGCTAACAGAAAAATCATTTCCAAAAGAAACGCAGTACAGAAATAGAAAACCACTTGATCTGATATACAGCGACGTTTGCGGTCCTGCTGAAACAAATAGTATGGGATCAAAAAGATAATTCGTTACATTTATTGATGATTATTCTCGTTATACACAGGCATATTTTATTTCCTCTAAAGATAAAGAATTTGATAAATTAAAAGAATATGTTGCATCAACAACAAACAAATTTAGATTGAAGATTAAATCTTTGCGTACTGATAATGGAGCAGAATATTGCAATGAATATGTTAGTAAATACCTAAAGAACTTAGGAATACATCGTGAAACAACAACGCCATATTCGCAGTCTCAAAATGGAGTCGCGGAAAGAAAGAATAGCTCTCTAATTGAAATGTGTAAAGCCATGCTTATAAATGCTAAATTACCAAAAACATTCTGGGCAGAAGCCGTAGCTACAGCAGCTTACTTACAAAATCGATTACCCACAAAATCAACTGAAAAGACACCATATGAACTGTGGAATGGGCATAAGCGTAATTTAAGTCATCTTAAAGTATTTGGATGCAAAGCATATGTGTATGTTCATAAACAGAAAAGGCAAAAATTTGATGAAAAAGCCACAGAAGGAATTTTTGTTGGTTACGATTTAAGAAGAGAGAGATATCGAATTTACACAGGTGGAAGAAAAATTGTCATAAGCAGAACAGTAAAGTTTTTTGAAAATATGAACAGTGAAAATTTTTTTCCCAGAAAATGTTGAAGAGTGAACTTCTGATTTAATACACTTCAATTTTTCAGAAGATAATCTTGAAAATGATTGTGAATCTATTCCAATAGAAAATACGGCAAAAGAAATAGAAACTGATGAAAAATCTGCAGATAGCCCAACAACAGACAAAAGTGAAGATAATTCACAGAGAAGAATTTCTAACAGAGAGACAAAAGGAATTCCACCAGAAAGATTTTCTTACAAAACTGAAGATAGTTATTCCAAAAATCAAGATCCCGAAACTTTTAACGATGTTTTAAAGCTACCAGTAAAAGATCAACAGAAATGGTTTCAAGCTATGAAAGAAGAATTTATCTCTTTAAAAGAAAACGAAGTATTTGAGCTTGTTACTTTGCCAAAAGGTAAGCGTGCAATTGGCTGTAAATGGGTTTATAAAACAAAATGTAATGAAAATGGAGAAGAAATAAAAAGCAAAGCACGATTAGTTGCCGAAGGTTTCACTCAAAAACTAGGCACTGATTATGATGAAACCTTCTCTCCTGTAGTCAAACATACAACTATTAGAGCTTTTCTGACCTGTGCAGCTTATCGTAAAGCCAAATTATTCTATGTAGATGTGAAAACTTGAAGTAATAAACTATTTAAAGAAGTCTTATCCTATAACATCATTAGGAGAAACAAAATGCTTCTTAGGTATAGAAATTCACAGAAAAGAAGATGGAAGTTATCTGCTGTCACAAACCAACTTATACCCCAGCCAAATCAACTTATACCCCAATGGAAACAAACTATTATAGTTTAGACAAAGAAGAAAGTCTTTTATCATCAAATGATAACTATAGACAAGCTATCGAAAGTCTTTTACATATTTCTTTATGCACAAGACCTGATATTACAGCTCCTACGCATATTCTACGTCGAAGATGCAATAATCCAAGACAAAAGGACTGGAATGCTATTAAGAAGGTAATAAGGTACCTAAAAACCACAAAAGATCTTGCACTTCATATTTCTTCAGAAGATTATCCTAATATAGTTGCATACTCAGATGCTGACTGGAGTCAAGACACTACAGACAGAAAATCTACCTCAGGAAATGTAATATTCTTAGGCAACAGCTGCATTTCTTGGTTCTCGAGAAAACAAACGCGTGTGACATTATCGTCTTCCTAGTTTGAATATGTGGCACTGTCACAAGGAACTCAAGAAGTGTTGTGGATTTTAAAACTATGTAAAGATCTCAAATTACAACAACATTACCCAATTAAAATTTTTGAAAATAATCAATCAACAATTAAATTGGTTGAAAGTGAAAAGTTCAAGTCGCAAATTAAACACATCGATACAAAGTATCATTACATACGAGATTTGAAAATGAAAAATGTAATAGATGTCAAATATCTGTCAACAAATGAAATGATAGAAGAAATAATGACAAAGCCATTGCCAAAGGCCAAATTTGATCACAAAACGGGAGAGATGTTAGACAATTGCTTCTTTTGTACCAAAATCTACCGCCAGATGGCAGCACCAGACATTTTTCTGTTTTCACTGGAACAGAACTTTTAGGACAGTTTAGTTGAAGTAGTGACTCAGTTGGCTGTAGGCAGCAAAATGCTGTCAAGGATTAAAAATCCAATATTATCAATTATCATTCCAAAGGAGTAATAACTATTTATAAAGATCTGCTTCAAACTGAAGCTAATATATGCTTAAAGTTTTTTTTCTCTAATTTTAATATTTGTGTAAATAGTGTGAAGATTTTGCATCTGTCCAGTTGTGGTGTGAAATGTTCCAAATATTGTGTTCTTCATTATTTTAGTTTATTTTTCATAAAATAAAAGTGTGTCAACAAAAGGGTAAAGCTTTTAACTCTTTTTTATTATTGAGGAACTTACTTATTCACGCCTTATGGAGTAACATTCCAACAGAAACCCGTTTTTAGCGATTGACTCGTATGTTTACAATTGTGTTTTGTTGCACTCAAAGGTATGAAAACATGGAAGATAAGAAACGTGAAAATATGATGGTAAACATTCGTGTCAATGACTAAAATCAGGTTTCCAGGAGTTGACCACCAAGTTGTGATTGAGAGATCAATTACATTTTAATATGCAAACTAATGTATAGCTAATTTTTCAATATCAAGCATCAACTCGAGGAGACGAGTATCTGTTCTTCTGCTTTCCGGTCTAGATTAAATGTCATTTAAGAAGTTCGATAACTTAGTATCATGCATAACCTAAAGCTTTTTCATTGCATTTTTGAATTATTTATTCTTTAAACCACACATGTTACAGAATGCATGTTTTAAAACATGCTTCATAGATGAATATAAATTTTATTATGTTCGAAAGAAATTTAACACCATTAAAATTCATTTGAAACAATTTATCCCCATTGGCCGTAATGTAGCATAATACTTTCTATTGTCCCTGTAATTGAACTATGCATCCGATTCTCATAAAATTTAAAATGACTAGACAAATTTATGCAATAATTACACATTTTAAATTTAAAACGGTTCGAATGGATAGTTTGTGCTCTGTCAGAAGATGGACGGAAATGGACGGAACGCGGAAAGACGACTATAGGTGCAATGCATTTACACAATTGCGAACGCACATAAAAAATGAGGTAGACTATTTAAAAGATGCATAAAATATGTTTTATCCGCTCATGCAGTGAACTAAGTATATAAGCAAATGCCGTATGTGAGAAATTACGCGGAAACAAACTTGGTTTACTGTCACGATGGATGAAATAGATTTTATGCACCTTCTAAATGTACTATCTCTTTTTAGGTGCATAATTATATATACAAAACACATATAGCCGTCGTCTGGCTTGTGCATTGGTCTCTCTGTCCGCATATTACAGCTTAAAAACCATTCTGCTGAATGGTTTGAATTTTTAAATACATAATTGATTCAGAATTTTATAGAGTCATTTCAAATTTTATGAAGTTCGGATGAATAGTAGAGTTTCGGGGCTAATAAAAATATTCCTTTATATTATGGCCAATGGAAAAAAAATTGTCAATCATGATTTAACAATGAAAAGATTTAAAGGCTTTTTAATCTCCTATATACTTGAACCAATTTAGTAAAAAATGTATTGTGAACTAATTATTCATATTGATTATTTATTGAAATAATTCATTTCCGCAGAATATTCTATGTATCAAAAATTATATTTTATAAACAGATCACTTATTTTTGTTCATTTGCATTTTCTTTTAGGTGGTAATTTCGGAAAACATATACAGATAAGCCTATATATACATAGACACTTTCTGTGTGACGTCACTCATGATGTTTTGCTGGAAACTGACTCCAAACAAACCGTTGCTATGATTCATATCTTATTAAATATAAATCGTTGAAAATGTTACCACCACATTCAACCTCTTCAGACCTGAGGTACAGAAATGTGTACTTCCATTCTTTTCCTCATGAAAATTAAACTGTTCGAATTTATTCCATTTTTACTTTACTTCTATATAGCTGAATGTTTTTTGCTTTAAAACAAAACCAATAAACGTCAGCACTGATGAATATTACCTTATAAAATAAATATATTTTTTTCCGAGTTTTGAAAATACATTCAAACCATTGTGGCCAAGAAAGTAAAAAATAGTCATGATTATTTAACTTAAATGCTTCAGAATATAAAATTTTGAGGATTTGCTGGTCATTTACTTGTTTAAAGACCTTAATTTTGTTCTTGCGCAAATTTATATTTCTGATAGCTAAACTGATGTTTTAAGGAGATAAGTGCTTTTACATTCATATTTATAAACCTAAATTACCAGTCCTCTAAAGTACTGATTTCATAAAAATGACTTTTTCTGTCATCTATAGTGGCATTTCGATTATGCGAAAGCAATTAATATATATTTGTAGAGTTATTTCATGCTCAGGTCTGAAGAGGATAAAGTATTAAAATATGTATCACTCAGATATTGCTAAAGTTATAGTTTTAAAAATAATAAATATAGAAAACACTGCATACCAACAGTTTGTTTGGAGTCAGTTTCCAAGCAAAACGTCATATCTCACGTCACGACTGAAAACGTCTATTTCTGCTATTCCTCACTGGCTTCTAACAAATAACTCTTTATTAATTTGAATCAAATGATCCATGCTTTCACAGTCCCATTTGCGATGTTTCTATCTCATTTATTCAATACAAAAAGAGATGTATATAATTATCTAACACTCTAAAGATTTGTAATTGATGTAGATGTGAATACAGTAGACTCCCTCAAATCCGCACAGCTTGGGACAAGAGATTTTGCGGATTTTAGAATTTTGCGGATTTCTGGTCATTGCTTTGTTTACATTTTTTAAACAGTAATTTGAATGCAATTAATAATCCAATTGAAATTATAATGTATGCTTACAATATAATAAAATATTAAAGTAAGTAATAAACTAAAATAATAAAAAAATTAGATCATTTTTAAAATGATTAAAATATTAAAAACAAAGGTCTAACAAATAATGTATCATTAAGTGTTCATTATAAAGATGAAATGTATTTTGAATAAATTATTCAATGAAACTTGCATCATAAATAATGTACAATACTAATTCAGATCAAAATAATAAAGTAAAGAGGTTTTATTCCAGGTTTAGCCCCACTTAGTGACAAAAAAAAAAAAAAAAAAAAAAAAAAAAAAAAAAAAAAAAAAAGCTGATTAAGACATATGTATTTGGTAAGATTATGATTATCATTGATAACAGGAATATCTTGAATTTTTTCAGAAATAAATTTATTTTTCCTTCAAGAGAAAACATTAAGACAGTAATAGTAACAAAAATTACAAATTAAAATATATCTGGAATTGATATAAAACAAAAAAAGTAAAATTTTGTCCTTATATCTGAACTGAATGCTTCATTGTTTACATCCGTAAATTATGTGCGGATTTTAGAGAGTTGTGGACTTTAGGTTTGCGGATTTGAGGGAGTCTACTGTAATAGGTTTCAATGCAAAATTGTTACGCCTGTTACGAAAAGAGCTACCCTAGTCACAAATAATATTGTGCAAAATAAAGAGATGTCGTTTGATGTTTGGTCGTATGTAAATATAATTATGCAGTCAATTACATCTTCAATATGTTACATTTCGCGGGGAAAATATTTGATGTAATTAATTCTGTTGATTAATTTCCAATTAACTTGCATTATCTGTCTGGAAATATAACTTACAAAAATCACAAAATTATTATAATAATTGGATCCAATTTTTTTTCAAGCTAGATGTATGTTTATCAGTTCACAGGCTATCAAAGCCTAAGAGCTCATGTGTTCATCCGCTTTGTATGTATGCATGTACGCATGTATGTATGTAAAGCGATAACCCATAATAAAAATATCCGATTTGCTTAAAATTTTGATATAGGTTAATTCTGATTGCCCACTTCTTTGATTTGTTTTTAGGGATTCATATGTTAAATTTAAAGGGTGGGGCGTCTGGGGGCTACCCCTCTTAGTTAAGGTAAATGAATTTTTTATGCAGAATTAACCGATTTGCTTCAATTTTCGGATATAAATTCATATTGATAATATGCTTCTCTGACTAGTTTTTTGGGTTTTTTTGTTACGTATAAAGGGGGAACGGGCGATTACTCCCTAAATCAAATAATTCACATTTTATGCAAAATTTTCAGATTTGCTTTAAATCTTAGATATAAGATCTTTCTGATAATGTGAATCCCTGAATAGTTTTGGTGTGTATGGGTTGAGCATAAATTGGAGAAATGGGGATAGCCCCTCTTAAGTAAAATAACTGCGATTTTATGCAGAATTATCCCATTTTTCTTGCTTTAAATTTTGGATATAGATTCAATATAATAAGGCTGATTAGTTTTTGTGAAATGGGAGAGCTATTTGGATGGAAATAGAGAGCTAATTCGCGGATTTTCATAATACTTCAAATTCAATTAGTACTTGGATAAATTAGTGCTGTTTAGATTTTGTTCGAAATTGCTCAATGGATGACGCTAGTATGCTGCATTTTTCACGATATCATAATATCTTTATATAAATAACTAATGCATGGATTTTCATCAAGCTTCAGATTCAGCTAGTTTTTGTTGGAATTTGGCCCTGATTGTTTTTTGGTGTACATCGCTTTTCAGAGGATGCAGTTATATAGAATTTTTTTAAGATTTCCGTAATATTTTTGTCACAGAAACTAATGCAAAAATTTTCATCAAACTTTAAATTCAACTAGAACTTGATATAAGTCGTTGCTATTTAGATTTTAGTGTAAATCATCCAACCAGAGCCGCTGTTATACTGCATTTATCAGGAAGTATTAACTTGTATAAGATAAAGGAAAATTTTCAGATTGACACATCGACTAATTTAAGTATTTTTCAAAAAAAAAATAGTTTTAAAATAATTTTTTTCCGTTATCTGTTTTGTTAAATTAAACTAATGATATTCGCTTACAAAGATATCACTACAGAATGAAGTGTATTGTACAACAGTACTTTCTTTATACCGTACTTTTTTCACATGTCTGCGAATGGAAAATAATAAAAAGCTAATTTTGAAAATATCCATAGACAAGAGCATTCAAACATTGCAATTCAAGCAGACGCCAAATAAATTAAACGTTATTAATTCGAATCAAATTAATAACGTGTGTACAATAATAATTCTGTGACACTAATAATAAGTGCTTTTGCAGTCCCATTCGCGACCGTTGTGTAGAGATGTTTCTGTCTCATTCATTCCTTACAAATATTGATGTATACAATTATCTAGCACTCTAAATATTTGTAATTTGAATACTAGCAATTGATAGATTTTAGTGTAAAATTGTTAAACTTGTTACCAAAATAGCTATGTCAGATCCAGTTATTATTGTATAAATTAAAGCGTTCTTGTTTGATGCTTGATCGTATCTAAATATAATTAATTAATTAGATTATCATATTGTTAGATTGCGTGGAATAAATTCATTTGATGTAATTGTTCTTTTAATTCCAAGTAACTGTGCATTTTCAGTATGCAAATGTATTTTGTTCGCATAATTATTAATATAATTGAATTGCGATATTATTATACTTAAATTTTTCTGATGATTTGATAATATGTAATTTAATTTTGAATACATTACTTTCAGACTAAGACAACAGTAATGGACACTCAGATAAATGTTTCTAAAATAATAATAATAATTTAATAAATTAGAATTGAGGAAAATTTAATCTCGATGATAATACAAATATTTATCTGTCTCTTTTAATACATTTTTCAAAATTTACTTCTTGCAAAAAATGAAGGTACGAAAAATACGGGGCTGTTTCCAAACTTTTTTTCTTTTCTGATTATTAATACTCAGTGAAGTGTATTGTACAATAGTGTTTCGATCTACCGCACTTTTTTCACGTTACAAATATTGATGTTTGCAAATGAAAAATAATAGAAAGCTAATTTCGAAAATATCTATAGATAAGAGTATTCAAATATTGCTGTCAGGCACATTTCAGATAAATTACTCGTTATAAATTTGAATCAAATTAACAAATAATAAGTGCTATTTCGTGCCACTCGCGACCATTGTGCAGAGATGTTTCTATCTCATTCATTCCTTACAAATATTGTTGCATACAAATCTCTAGTACTCTAAATATTTGTAATTGGAGAGCTAACAAGTGATAGGTTTTAGTATAAAATTGTTAAACTTACTTAAATATCTATGTCAGATCCAGTTATCATTGTATAAATTAAAGAGTTGTTGTTTGATGCTTGATCGTATCTAAATATAATTAATTAATCAATTCGATTCTCATATTGTTAGATTGCGTGGAATAAATTTATTTGATGTAATTGTGCTTTTAATTTCCACGTAACTGTACATTTTCAGTACGCCAATGTATTTTGTTCACATAATTATTAAGATAATCGAATTGTGATATTAGTATGCGAAAATTTTCCTTATTAATTAATAATACGTAATTTGGCTTTGAATATATTAATTATATAGACTAAAAAGAGAGTAGCTAGCGTACATATCAAGAAATATCTCAATAGACACGTCGATAATTTTTTTTATTAAAAAAATTCATTTTAATAAATTAGAATCGAAGAAAATTTAATTCCAACAATAATACAAATAGTTATCTATCTTTTTTATTACAGTTTTCTAGATTTATTTCTTGTAGAATACAATAAATACGGGGCTGTTTTCAAACTCTTTTCTTTCATGATTATCAATACACAATGGAGTTTATTGTGCAATGTGTGCACCCGGTTATATTGCGCCTTATTCAAATATTTATGAATGAAAAATAACAAATTGCATTACATTAACTGTGCTTTATAAACATTTATACATACGGGATGTCCAATGACAAATTCCTAAACCGCTTGTCATAAACATTTAGTTCCACTTACACAGAGGTTTTAAATGAAGTAAAGAAATATTTTAAAACGATTTGGGTTAATAAAATAATTTCTTAAAAAATTATGAACTGACAAATATCACCAAAAAAAAGTTCCGTTATTCTACGAAATAAAATTGATAGAAATATATTTGTTTAAATTTTTGGCATATTTTGGCCGCAAATTAGGGGTAATTAACAAATTTGGTAGAAATATAATTTCGTCAGATATATTAAAAAGAGATTGAGAGTAAAATTAATAATGCAATGTACACTTGAAATATTTAATTCATTCATTTTATTCATTCCAAAATATTAATGCAAAATATGCAGTTTGTAATAAAAATATAAGAAAAAAAACTGAATTTATATTCAATAAAATGATGAAAATAACAGCCTCAATTCTTTAGAAAACGATAGAAATTTTTGAAATTTATTAAGCTACACTAACCTGCAAAATTTGAAGCATGCCATGCTTTTTAACTTTTGATCATTGATTATTATGCATTTTGTACTGCTGAATCCGCATTTAACCTTTATTTTTCACCATCACGTAAAGATTTTTTCTGGAAATCGTAATTTTTAAAGTTAAAAAATGAAAAAAATAGCGAAAGTTTGATACTTTAAAAAGATGTCATTGTTGTTTTTTTATTCTTTGACAATTGATTTTTATGTATTATGTACCACTGAGTCCGAAAAAGAATTTCATATTTAAACCAACATGACAGAATTTTCGATAATTGTAAATTTTAAAGTTTAAAAATTCAAGGTAAAAGTTAATCCTTCTCCCAAAATTCACGGATTCTGCAGCTATTTTGCTGTAGAAATCTCAGTATAGGCCAAAAAATTAAAAAAATATATATTAAATTTAATAAAGTAAAATAAAATTGAAATTGTTTTATAATGCAGATTTTCTTTATATTTCAACTTAGAAATTTGCGATTTGCAAGAACATTCCAAAGCGATGATTAAAAATGGAAATCATTTTCAGATTTAGTATTAAAAATAAACATAAAAATCAATTATCAAAAGTTAAATAGACGACCATCTCCTAAATTTGATCCCTTTTCTGTTAATGTTTGACAATTTATGATTTGTGAAAAATCCTGGCTTGATGATCTAAATTTATGATAATTTTCAATTCAATGCTGAAAATACATAATGGTTTAAAAAAAAAAAAAAAAAAAAAAAAAAAAAAAAAAAAAAACCATCGCAGGCTTGTATTATTTAATCTAAAATTTACTCTTTAAACTTCTTGGGGGTAATCTGACGTAAATAAACATAATAATACTATATTGACATCCGATTTATATCAGTATGCAAAATTTAATCTCGATCGCATATTTAAAAGTAATTTAAAGTTCAAGTACAAGTACAAATTTAAAGTTCAAGTACAAGTACAAATTTTGAACTAAAAAAAATACATACTTACGATCGTAGAAGTTAAATACAAACTTCTAACAGCATAAAATTTGTCCTATGATTTTATTTATATCGAGAGCTAAATGATTTTTTCACAATGAGAAATAATTTATAATAATAAAATAAAATATTCAAAAAATGACATTTTAGAATACAAATAGTGGCTAGAGTACAATCCGTTTCGAAGAATTCTTCTGCATCACTTCAAAAATGTCCCAACCAGTATTTTTTAAACATATAACATAAAACTTCAGATGTTTAAGAACTTTCATCATATCGACAAAATTACAACTTAAAGAATTTTTTTAATATATTTTTTTCGTCAGTACATCTAATATTCAAGATACAGACTTCTAATTAAAGAAAAGAGGAAATAAATATGGAGAAGCAAGAAAAACATGAAATTATGCAATTTGTGTATTTTATTTTTTCTTACATTTTTTCTATCGATTGTTAATATTCCCTGAAGGCAAACATATTCGCTTTTTTCAATTGAAAGTTGAAGTATTTTCTAGGTTTTTTTTCTTTGATCAATGTAAATGGGCAAAAAATCTAAGAATCAAAAGTCATTGAATATAAAAGTACCTCTTAGTTTTTTTTTCTTATTAAAAAAACATACATGAAAGAAAAAAAAATTTGCATTCAGCAAAAATAGCATTTTGAAGAACGCAAAAGTTTTTTCTTTTCACCTCACGAAATTACGAAAAAAAAAGATGGTGTATTTGATATAATGTCTCCTTTTCATGAATTAAATTTAAAAAAAGGAATTTTTAAAGGCATAAATCACGACAGGCTTTAAATGATAAAAATTTGTACAAAATTAAAGTTAAGAAAATGAAAAATTACTTTAGTAACATACTTAAACACAATACTTACGTACCTTGAAATTGGTCGAAATATTGATGTTCTTTTACCATAATAATTGAAAGCTTTTTCAATTCTAAATATTTTGATACCTCTTTTTAACCTACATCGCAATTATATCGCGAAATACAGTACATTTTGCTAATACATTCAGCGCAATTACCCATACAAATGAAAACTTTAAGCTGTTTTTACCCGTGTTCATAGTCTATACTAATAAAAGAACAAAACGCTCTGTGTGTGTGTGTGTGTGCGATGGCTAGCAAAATCTACAGCATGTACAAAGCTCAAAAATTTTTTGAGAGTAGCCCCAAATCTCTCCTGATGCTCCTGAGCTTCAGAATTTCGAAATTCCAATTATTAACTGAGTAATTAATTAAAATCGAGAGGTCACTCTCATAAAAAATCATCTTTTTCCCAATTTTTACTTACCCATCATACGTAGTATAGGGTAAGTCTTGCAATCGTTTTGAAAATCGAAAAAAAAAAAATTTGACGGATTTACACGTTTCGGACATTGGAGATTCCAAAAAACATATTTTTAGAAAAAAAATTTTGCCGTCCGTCCGTCTGTGTGTCTGTGTGTCTGTCTGTCTGTCTGTCTGTCTGTCTGTAACCGCTCTATCTCTCGAACAAATTGAGATAGAGACTTGAAATTTTGTATGTTCCTAGCATGTGAGAATGGGACGAAGCCTATTTAATATCAGTAACCCCGATTATCCGGAACTATTTTTTTCGGACTCTTGAAAAATTCGTTCTGATGAAAGGTATATAAAAATTTTCGAATTTTTTTATTTTAAGGAATGGACGTAAAAGGCAATAAATTAACACAAATTTTGCATAAAAAATGAAGTCAATCGGATTATTAGTTGTCGAGATATTTCTAATCCTGTTTTTCACATTCATTGATTTTTCATGACCCTGTATTTCATTCAAATTTCAATTTAAAGATATCCTTTAATTGCAAATAAGACACTTAATTCGATGCAAGAAACCGTTAGTGAATATGATAATTATTTTTAGAGTTATAAGGATGTTTCTTTTATGCAATTCAGTGCTATTCGAATAGTTTGGCGTTTTATATAATTTGATGAAACTGGCACATAAGCAATTCATTAATAGAGCATGATGATGTGTGAAAAATACTTAAATATACGTTTATATTTTATTTTGGAATTGTAATGCATTTTATAATTGTTTACATACGTTATGTTTTCATATATTATGTTATGCATATCCATGATGGGTAAGTATTACGGTGGCCTCCAACGACTAGTTTTCTCTTTCGTTTGTTTACGGTTGGTTGGTTGTGTAAAAATTTTCGTAGAAGTAATAAGAAAGCTGAGACAGAATTAAAGAAACCCATGGAGGAATAAGATAAGTGGAGGTGAAGTAAGCGTCAAAAAAGGTTTGCGATATGAAACCATTTATCGCTCAAATTTTAATGTGCCAAACAAAAGGACGTGGAAGGGACTTTGTATTATAAGACGAATTGAAAGAAATGAATTACAAATGAAGCATATTTCAAGAGGATATAGAAAATTTTTAAAATGGTCTTTGTTCTATTATTATTTATTAGAATAAATGTTCGCTTTTAAAATGAAGGAAATTGGAAAATTAGGAATAATTAAATATCAAATTAAAATTAAATAAGATATTGAAAACATTTGATACGAACTAAAAATTTTATAACTAAATGTTTCCTTCATTAATGTAATTTTAAATACTTTATAACGTAGATGAAAAATGTTTATGACTTAACAATTGCATGCAAATAAATATTTAAAATGTAATGATGAAAACATTCTTTTAAAATCACGTATGAAAACTTAAGTAATAAATATTAATCTAAAATATAGATTTCTGACTGCAGGCGATTTTAATGTATTAACAAAAGAATGTTATATTTTCAAGCAAAACGTTAAAGTAATTTTCTATATTGATATTTAAAACACGTATGATAAAATAATTAATAAATTTTTACCGGTGAAGCGATCGATTTGTTCTTTTTAAGAAACAAGAGCAAAAAAGTTCGGGTTTAAACCTGTTTCAATTGATAGGCATGACAAAGTACGTGTTTTGTTGGTACTTAATTGGACTTAATGTAGGGTTACATTATTAGCATCACCTCCAGAGATAATACTTCCATTCTATTAATTTCTTTTTACTGTATGAAAGAAACCAATTTGAGATTTTGACATTTCAAAAGTGACTGTTTTTTTCCCAAAGACCTTTAAAATTCATAGACTGGCAAAATGTCAGCTTAACTTAGGATTTTTGAACACAGCTGTTACGTCAGATCGTTGGTACTTCGTACATTATAATGTATGTGTGGTTAGCTATGTTGTAGTAAATATATGTATATATGAGGCTTTTTAAGTAGTTTTTTTAAATCATTGATTAAATTTGAATGCATTTTATTTAAGTTAAAATTTTATTAAGACTTAATTTGTTTTTAAGGCAAAAATGAAATGGCTCTTTGACGTACAATTGTTCGAATCGGCAGACGATTCATACACAATAATAAACTATCAAATAGCAAAATAAATTATATTTCAAAAATAGTCACTAAAAGAATAGTAGCAAAACATAATGTTTAGGCGTATTAACACATAACCCGATCCTAACCAGAAAAAAAACAGACCATACTCCGATCCAAGCAAGACAAAAATTCCATGAGCATAAACCCGACCCGACCAAAAAATTCCATTTGAAAAAAAAACTATGGATTTGATATCTGACCCGAATCAAATCTGAATCCCACAAAAATATTCAAATGAAGCATACCCCAATCCGAACAAGGAAAATAATGTTCGTGTATATGCAACCCGACCCGAATCTAAAAATTTTCTTTGAAAAAACCCAAAAAATGACCAGAACGAAACCTGAAATCGATAAACATATTCCAAAGAACTATAATCCGATAAGAGCAAGACAAAATAATTTCCGTGAACATAAACCTGATTCGAACCTAAAAAATTCCATTTGAAAAAAAAAACTGAAATTTTATGCAAACAACATCTGATTCCGATCAATATATTCGAAAGAACTATAACCGGATTCGAATAAGAGAAAATAAATTCCGCCGACATAAATCCTTTCCAAACCTAAAATTCCATTTGAAAAAAATACCTGAAATTTGAATCGAACCAAATATGAACCTGACAAAAATATTCCACAGAACCATACCAGGATCCGAACAAGACAAAAAATTTCCATGAACCCTAAAAAACTGAATTAAATCTGAATCTGACAAAACTATTTCAGAGAAGCATATCCTTATTCGAACAATGCAGAATAATTTCCGTTGATGCGCAACCCAACCTGAACCTAAAAATTCCATTAAGAAACTGAAATCTGAATTGAACGACATCTGAATCCGAAAAAAATATTCCAAAGACCCAAAACCGGATCCGAGCAAGACAAAATAATTTCCCTGGACATGAATCCGACCAGAACCTTAAAAATCAATTTGATAAAATACCTAAAATCTGAATCGAACCAAATCTGAATCCGACGAAAAAATTCCAAATAACTATAACGAGATACAAACAAGACAATATAATTTCCATGGACATAAACCCAATCTAAACCAAAAAATTTGTAAAAAAAAAAAAAAAATCCCGAAATTTGAACCAAACCTAATCTGAACCTAAATAAAATATTTCAGTGAAGTATAACCTCGTTTGAACTAGGTAAAATAATTTCCATGGAAGTACAACCCGACCCGAACCTAAAAATCCCATTTGAAGGACCCCCCCCCCCCCACGAAATCTGAATTTAACCGAATCTAAACTGAACAAAAATATTCCAAACAACCATCACCGTATCCGAAGAAGACAAAATAATTTCCATGAACATGAATCCAATCCCAACCTAAAATTCGGATGTTCTACAAAACATAATGCGCTCCGTAGAAGTGGAAAGTGAAACTAAGTACTTAGCGCGAGATGGTTAAGATATTTCTTTTATAATTAGTGCTAAATTAGAACTTGGTTACGGTTAGGTAACAGTTAGGTTGCAATTACGCTCCGGTGAGCTTTATGTTATAATTAATTTCCGGTTAGGTTACAGTTAGGTCTTGGTTAAGTTACAGTTAGGTTAAGGTTAAGTTGCGGTTAGGCTGTGATTAGATTATGGGTAGTTTATGATAAGTTGACGGCCAGGTTACACTTATGGTATATTTAAGTTACAGTTAGGTTACTGTTAAGATACAGCTAGGTTACAAACAAGTTATGATTACAATACAATTAGGTTACGGTTAGGATTTTGTTCACAGAATGAACATTACGCATGTTTCATAAAAAATATATACCATTTTTGTAAAATGGCTGTGAAATTATAATACTATATACTAACCTTTTAGCTAATCATCGAGAATCGATTTCATTCACAGTATAGTCGGATTTAAGAGTGATATAATTAGTTTGAAATTCAAAATATTTCACTTGTGATATCTATGTGAAAAAAGTACTTAGTTAAGTCACTTAACAGTAATTTTAAGAAGAAATATCAACACTTTAACACGAAAATCACGCAATCGTTGGACACATATTCCCTCCTGCGTTTCCCATTGCTGTCATTTTGGGTATTTTTGCAGCTAAATATTAGTTTTTTAAACCGATTTTTGACACAGTCAGGGGGCACGTATTTAATATAATGTACACTGTAAAAAATTGACTCTTTTGCTGCATCATCACTCCCCCGCTCTTATAGAATATCTCTCTTTTGACCTGTGAGAATGCTCCATAATATGCTGAAGTAATCATTTTCTATAAAAGCGGTGGAGTGACAATGCAGCAAAAGGGTCAAATTTTTAACGGTGTATTTACACATATTTCGAGTTAAAGATAAAATCATAAAATTTTCAAGTTCGTTTAACATTATTATTACGGACCCGGGCAACGCCGGGCGGGTCATCTAGTTTTATAATATGCTTGCAAAAAGCTTTTTTGCTAATTTTGATAGAGATTCAAATTTTTTTTATTTGTTCTTCATGGGGTGTTCATGTAATTTTGTATGAGAATTTAGCATTCAAGTTTATAGTAGTTTTTCAAGTTTATAAAAAATATTTAAATTTAGAGTTTGTTGAATTTTATTTTCATCTTTTTATGTACATGAGAGAGAAAATTTCATACTAAATTTAAAATATTGCTCATCTAAATATCCTTTCATAGTTTTATATAGTATATTTTTATTCATGTTGAAAAAAAAATTGAAGCCAAAATTTTTATAGTTAAAAAATTAGTAAGCATTTTTATAAGTTCGATTAAAGAAAAACAAATACTTTTTATTTTAAAAAGCTGTTTTACATTTTTTTTAAATTTAATTACATTTTCAGTATTAAGTATTGTGCCAACACGTATATTACAATACTAGCTGACCCGCCCGGCGTTGTCCGGGTCCGTATTAACAATACTAAATGAACATGAATTTTGCATGATTTTTTCATTAATTCGAGCATGCAGAAATGCATTGTTTGGAATACGTGGCCACTGACTGTGTGAAAAATCGGTTTAAAAATAAAAACTGGTATTAAGCTCTAAAAATACTCAAAATGAACAATGGGAAACGCGGGAGGAAATATGTGTTCAACAATTGCGTGATTTTTGTGTGAAAGTGTTGGTATTTATTCGTAAAAAATCAATGTTAAGTCACGTAACTAATTATTTTTTGTTTCACATAGAAATCCAAAGTGAAATATTTTGAATTTCTAGCTAAATATATCACTCTTAAATCCGACTATACCGTGAAAGAAATAGATACTCGATGTTAGCTAAAAGGTTAGTATATGGTATTATAATTTCGGAGCCATTTAACAAAAATAAGTGTATATTTTTAATCAAAGCATGCGTAATGTTCACTCTGTGGACAAATTCCTAACCGTAAATTTTTTTACCATAACCATAACCTGTGTGTAACCTAACTGTGACTTAACAGTACTCTACCGTAACTTAAATATAACATAATTGTAACCTAGCCGTCACCTTATTGTAACCTATTTTTAATCTGACCATAACAACAATACCGTAATGTAATTGCAACCTAATCGCAACCTAAATGTTACTTAACCATATATTGAGTTCATGTCCATGGAAATTATTTTGCCTTGTTTTGATCTTGTTATGGTTCTTTAGAATATTTTCGTAGGTTTCAAATTAGGTTCGATTCAGATTTCAGGTATTTTTTGAAATTGGATTTTAATGTTCGGGTCGAATTCATGTCCATGGAAATTATTTTGCCTTGCTCGGATCCAGTTATGGTTTATTGGAATATTTTTGTCGGGATCAGACTTGGTTCAATTCAGCTTTCGGCTTTTTATTCAAATGGAATTTTGAGGTTCAGGTCTTCTTGCGTGTCCACGGAAATCATTCTGCCTTGTTCGAATAAGAACATGCTTCACTGGAATATTTTTGTCAAGTTCAGATTTGATCCAATTCAAATTTCACTTTTTTTTTTTTTTTTTTTTTTCAAATGGAATTTTTGGGTTCGGGTCTTCTTGCGTGTCCACAGAAATTATTCTGCCTTGTTCGAATAAGAACATGCTTCACTGGAATAATTTCGTCAAGTTCAGATTTAATTGAGTTCAGATTTCGAGATTTTCTTAGAAGAAAAAAGTTCAGATTCAATTCATGTCCATGGAAATTTTTTGTCTTATTCGAATCCGGTTACGGTTCTTTCGAATTTTTTTGTCAGGTTCAGATTTGGTTCGATTCAAATTTCAGGTATTTTTCAAATAGAAATTTTAGGTTCGTATCGGGTATCGGTATCGTATTCGCGGTCAACGGAAATTATTTTGTCATACTCGTATCCGGTTACGGTTCTTTCTAATATTTTGGTCGGATTCAGATGTGTTTTGAGTCAAATTTCAGGTTTTTTCAAATCGAATTTTTTAGGTTCGGGTTGAGTCCATGGAAATTATTTTGTCTTGCTCGGATAGAGGTTATAGTTCTTTGGGGTTCAGATTTGGTTCAATTAAAATTTCGGGTTTTTCTTCAAATATAACTTTTGGGTTCGGGTCTTCTTGCGTGTTAATGGGCATTATTCTGTCTTTTTCGAATAAAGACATGCTTCACTGGAATATTTTTGTCAAGTTCAGATTTGGTTCAGTTCAGATTTTCAGATTTTTCCAATGAAATCTTTTGGGTTCGGATTGGGTTCAAAACCATGAAATTTTTGTCTTGTTCGGATCCGGTTGCGGTTCTTTAAAATATTTTTGTCAAGTTCAGATTTGGTTCGATTCAAATTTCAGGTATTTTTTCGAATGGAACTTTTAGGTTCGTATCGGGTTCATGTCCACGAAAATTCTTTTGACTTACTCGAATCCGGTTATGGTTCTTTCGAATATTTTGGTCGAATTCAGATGTGGTTTGGGTCAAATTTCAGGATTTTTCAAATTGAATTTTTAGGTTCGAGTCGGGATTATGACCACGGAAATTATGTTGTCTTGCTGGGATCGGGTTATAGTTCTCTGAAACATTTTTATTGGTTTCAGATTTCGTTCGGGTCATATTTCGAGATTTTTTAAGAAAATTTTTAGGTTCGGGTCAAGTTTCATGCCCACGAAAATTACTTTTCCTTGTTCGGATCGGGTTATGCTTCATTTGAACATCTTTGCGGGATTCAGATTTGGTTCGGATCAATTATCAGATTCATAGTTTTCTTCAAATAGAATTTTTAGGTTCGGATCGGGTTTATACTCACGGAAATTTTGTCTATCATGGATCGAAATGTAGTCTGTTTTTTTTCCTTAGGGATCGGGTTGCGTTTTAATTAGTCTAAACAATAAGGTTATAACGAGTTTTGCTACTATTCTTTTAAGACAATTTCTGATAAATAATTTACTTTGCTATTTGATAATTTATTTTGGTGTATGAATCGTTTGCGGCTTCGAACAATTGTACGCCAAACAGCCATTTTATTTTCGTTTTAAAATCCAATTAAAGCCATAATATAATTTTAAATTGGATAGAATACATTTAAATTTAATGAATGACTTAAAAAAAACTCCTATAAAAGTGTTGCATACTTTTTTTACTGCATCACAGCTAATCACTCATACATTCTAATGCTCGAAGTGCCAAAAATCTGCGTACAACCAGTGAGTAAAGAGAAATTAATAGAATCGAAGTATAATGTCTTGGGGGTGACGCCAAAAACGTATCCCTAAAATCCGCTACATTAAGTCTAATTAAGCACCAACAAAACCATGTGCTTTGACACGCCAATCAATTTAAACTAGTTTAAACCCATAATATCTTTATTTTTGTTTTTATCGTTTAAACTGTTATTAAACAGATGACTAAAATTTCGTTTAAAAAATGACGATTTGTGCCATTATTGGGTGTAATACACGATCGGAATGCATAAAAAATACAAAGAGATCAATCATTGGCAAGAATTATTTGATTATAGTTATCATACAACTTTGAAATATCAATATAGCAGAATCATTTAAGATTTTGTTTGAAAAGATAACATTCTTTCGATAATGTCTTAAAATCGTCTGCACTCTGAAACGAGATTTTAGATTAATATTTGTTATTTAAGTTTCCATGCATGATTTTACAAGAATGTTTTCAACAATAAATTTTATATACTGACATGTAATTATTAATATATTGTTAAATCATAAACATTTTTCATCTACGTTATAAAATATTAAAAAGTTCTGAAAAAAATAAAATTTTTAGTAATACAATTTTTTATTGAAATCAAATGTTTTCGATATTTTATTTTATTTTATTTTGATATTTAATTATTTCTAATTTTCCAATTTCAATTATTTTAAAAACAAACATTTATTTCAATAAATAATATAATAGAAAAAAGACCATTTTAAAGAATTACTATTTCTTCTTAAAATGTGCTTCAGCTGTAATTCATTTCTTTCAATTCATCTTATTAATAGAAAATTCCAAACTCGTACTTTTGATTTGGTCATTAAAATTTCAGCGATAAATGGTTTCATATTGCAAATCTTTTTTGTGGCTTACTTCACCTTCACCTAACTTTTCCCTCAATTAGCGTACAACAGCTGTGATAAAAAAATCCTCAGTTAAACTGACAGTTTGCCAGTGTATGAATTTTAAAGGTCTTTTGAAAAAACTCTCACTTTAGAAATGTTAAACATTCAAATTTGTTTCTTTAATTCTGTCCCAGCTTTTTTATTTATTTCTGCGAAAATTTTATGCAACCAAACAATTATAAGCAAATGAAGGGAAAAAGGTGGAAAAAAGGCATTTTAATTTTTTTTTATGACAGTGATATTTAGAATTTAAATACAGTTAATAATTGGAATTTGGAAATTCTGAAACTCAGGTGCATCAGGAGAGATTTGGGTCTACTCTTTAAAAAAAAAAAAAAAAAAAAAAAAAAAGCCTCGTACATGAAGTAGATTTTGCTAGCCATCGCAGACAGACTGAGCGTTTTATTCTTTTATTAGTATAGATTATTAAAATTGAAAATATGGTTTAGAAGGTGCTTTGTCCCCCTAACAAAAAAGCGTCTTAATTAGATTAAAATTTCAATAACTCCTAATAAATGAAATAGCTTTTTAGTCTGTTCTTCAATGCAAATTTGCCTTTGAAATATTCTTCCTTTTTTCTTTTTTTAAAAACAGTAGTAAACGATAGCATTTTTGTTTTCTTATTACACCACTAGCTTATCTGTCCAGTGTTCCTTCTCCCTTAAAAATGGCACAGAGATCGAAAGAACTCTAGAATTTGGAAAAAAATCAACAAAGTTTAAAAATCCCCTTACGAATTCTAAAGACGTCGCAGATTGATTGAGGAATATATATATATATATATATATATATATATATATATATATAAAGACTATTATTTCAAAATACAAAAGATAAAATTTAATGTATTTTACAAAAACGGATTAAACTAGTTGGATGTGCCAGCGTTTCCTGCAGTTCCCTATATTAACCTTCATTTTATTCTGTTCAGCTAATCTAAAGAAACTAGTTGGATGTGCCAATCCCAAAACTTTCTTCTATCTCATACGTACATTTTAATATTTAAAAAAAATAGTTACTCATTTGATTGCTTTAATAATTTTAATTCAATACCCTACCAACTTTGATTTTCATCTTAAATTTCTGCTTCAATCAATTAATCGGAGTAAAAACGAATTTCCGTCTCTGCACGAGCCGATGGACAATAGAATGATAGGCAGATATTTTTTTTCAAATTCAGGGAGGACCTGATTGCCTTACCAAAAAATAATCATATACAAAAAAATTTAGTTCAGTTCTAGAACTAACTTCATACACTTTTATGTGATGCAATATTGAAAATGGCATAAAATTCGCTATTGCAGCGCCCCCTTCCGGCGGATTTTTTTTAATTCAGGGAGGACCAACTAGCCATAGTCCTACAGATACAAAAAAAATTGGTTCAATTCGATACATAACTTCATATACTTTTGGTCGGTACAATATTGATAATGGCACAAAAAAACGCGATTGCAGCGCCCCCTTCCGACGGATTTTTCCCAAGTTCAGAGAGGACCAACTAACTATAGTCATACACATACACAAAAAATTTGATTCAGTTCGAAGCATAATTTCATATACTTTTAGTCGGTAAAATATTGAAAATGGCACGAAAATCGCGATTGCAGCGCCCCTTCAGGCGGAATACTTCAAAACTGAAGGTAAACCTGCTTACCACAGTTAAAAATATTTGGTTCAATTCTATGCATAACTTCATACACTTTTTGATGGTAGAATGGCAACATACACACAGACAGACACACAGACACGCGGACACACAGACACACGGACAGACAAACATTTTGTAAAAACATGTTTTTTGGAATCTCTGACCCTAAAACGTATAAATGCGTCGAAAACCGAAAGTCTAAAAAATTTTCGATTACAATACTTTCTACTTTTGAAGATAGAAGAAAGTAAAAAGGATTTCTTTTACGAATCCGGAAATCGCCACGTGAAGTGCAAAAGCTAGAAAAACTAGTTGGATGTGCCAATCGCAAAAGTTTCCTCTATTTCATACGTACATTTAATACTTCAAAAAGTTGTTACACATGTTAATACCTTAATATTATTAATTCAATACTATATCAACATTAATTTTCATCTTACCTTTTTTCTTTAGTCAATTAATCGAAGTAAAAACGAGTTAATATGGATTATGATTTTGTATTAAAAATATATTGTTTTACATTTTTTTGTTATCATTAACTGTTTGCAAATAGCCACCATAGCAGGACGTGAACTCCCGTCTCCGCACGAGTCGATGGATAACAGGACGACGAAGAATCGAGAGAATGATAGAAAAAGCACAACGCCACCAGAATGCTCCTTCCCTACGGAATACTTCAAATTCAAAGAAGATCTTCTGGCCATCGCAAAAAACATACGCAAAAAATCTGCGTATAATCTGCGTTCTGTACATAACATTATTTACTTTTTTGTTGCAAAATAATGAAAATGGCGCAGACATCGCGATTATAAAGTCTCCTTCCGGGGATTTTTTCCAAATTCAGGGAGGGTCTGCTGGTCATAGCCAAACACGTGAACAGAAAATTTGGTTCAATTCTATGCATAACTTCATGCACTTTTATGTGGTACAATATTGAAAATGGTACAAAAATTGCTATTACATCGCCCCCTTCCGGCGAATTTTCTTCAAATTATGGGAGGACAAATTAGCATTAGCCAAATACTTACACAAAAAGTTCGGTTCAATTCTATGCATAATTTCACACACTTTTAGATGGTACAATGTTGAAAATTTCACAAAATTCGCTATTGTAGCGCCCCCTTTCGGCGGATTTTTTTTCAAATTCACAGAGGATTTACTAGCCATAGTCAAACACTTACATAAAAAATTTGGTTCCATTCTATATATAACTTCATACATTTTTCGAAGATTCAATATTGAAAACGGCACAAAAATCGCAATTACAGCGTCCCCTTTCGGCGCATTTTTTTCGAATTCGAGAGGACTAATAAGCCACAGCCAAACACTTACACAAACAATTGGTTTAATTCTATAATAACTTCATACACTTTAAGGTGGTACAATACTGAAAATCGCACAAAAGTCGCTATTGAAGCCCCTTCTTCCAGCGGAATATTTCAAAACTGAAGGAGTACCTGCTTGCCACAGATAAAAACATACACGAAAATTTTGGTTCAATTTTATGCATATCTTCATGCACTTTTTATGGCTCCATGGCGACACACGGACACACACACACACACACGCACACATTATCCGGGTTAATCTCCGGGAATGGTCGCACGGACAATCGAAAACTCCTTTTTATACAGGGGTTGGACAAAAATATGGAAACACTTTTTGAAATGCATGTTTGAAAAGAAAGATTGATTATAATGAACTATGTTGATGGCACTGGAGTTTTAGCATACTGACGCCGCCTATACAACTTCGTAAAATCGCTGCACTGTTCAGTCGTTGTTGGAGCACTGTTATATGAGATTATCATTGCATTATGTCAGAGTTAACAGACTTCGAACGTGGACAAATTCTTGGCGCGCGTATGGTGGGTGCTTCCGAAAGCAAGGTAGCCGAGGTTTTTAATGTTTCAAGCGGTACTATGTCGAAGATTTATTCCGCATATTTGAAATGCGGAAAAAACATCATCCGCTAAATCACAGCGCGGACGAAAGTGTGTGCTGAGTGATCGTGACAGACGATCATTAAGGAGGATTATCGCGAAAAATAAGCAGTCCAAGCTGCAAAAGTTACTGCTGAAATGAATGTCGTGTTACCAAATCCTGTGAGTACCAAAACAATTAGAAGGCAGTTTCATAAATAGGGAATTGCTGGCCGTGTTGCAATTGAAAAGCCATCCATCAGTAATGCTAATGCCTGCAACAGGAAACTAGTCGTTGGGGGCCACCGTAATTCTTACCCATCATGGATATGTATATGAAAATAAAACATGTGAAACTATTTATACAATGCATTGCAATTCATAAACAACATTTAAATATTGTTAATATACATAGTAATGCTATATTAACGAACTGCTGATGTACCAATTTCGACAAATTATATAAAACGCCAAACTACTCAAGTAGTACCGAACTGCGTAAAAGAAACATCCTTATAACTCCAAAAATAATAATTCTATCAACTAACAATTAACTGCGTCGGATTAAGCGTCTCATTTCCAATTAAAATATACTTCTGAATTGAAATTTGAATGAAATACAGGGTCATGAAAAATCGAAGAATGTGGAAAACAAGATTACAAATATCTCGGCAACTAATAATCCGATCGACTTCGTTCTATATGCAAAATGTGTGTTATTGTATTGCCTTTTACGTCCATTCCTTAGAACAAAAAAATTCGAAAATTTTTATATACCTTTCATCAGAACGAATTTTTCGAGAGTCCGAAAAAAATAGTTCCGGATAATCGAGGTTGCTGATATTAAATAGGGTTCGTCCCATTCTTACATACTAATTACATACAAAATTTCAAGTCTCTATCTCAATTTGTTCGGGAGATAGAGCGTTTACAGACAGACAGACAGACAAACAGACAGACAGACGGACGGCAAATTTTTTTTTTCTAAAAATATGTTTTTCGGAATCTCCACTATCTAAAACGTGTAAATCCGTCAAAATTTTTTTTTTGATTTTCAAAACGATTGCAAGACTTACCCTATACTACGTATGATGGGTAAGTAAAAGTGGTGTTTAAGTCATAAAGCCTGGACTATAGAGCAGTGGAAGAGCGTAATATGGTCTGAAGAGTCTTCTTTCACATTTTTCCGCACTTCTGGCCGAGTTTACGTCTGGAGAACGCCATCTCAAGCCTATAATATAGACTGCTTGTTACCAAGAGTGAAACATGACGGGGGTTCGGTGATGGTTTGGGCAGCCATATCGTGGTTCTCTTCTGGCCCCATGATAACTCTGTCAGGGCGTATTACTGCTCAGACTTATGTGAACATTTTGGAAGTCCATCCAGTGGTATAAGCTTTGTTCCCCAATGATGATGGTATCTTCCAAGACGACAATGTCCCCGTTCACACAGCTCGCATTGTTCAGTTCTGGTTTTCTGAGCACGAGGATGAATTTTCTCATCTCCCCAGGCAACCAAAGTCATCAGACTTGAATATTATCGAACCTTTGTGGTCTATATTGGAGCGGAAAGTGCGCTCTCGCTATCCACCGCCAACATCTTTATCTGAACTTGCCACCGTTTTGCAGGAATAATGGCACAATATTCCCTTGGCAAACATACAGAAACTGTATTTATCCATTCCGAGAAGACTGTATGCTGTTTTGAATAACAACGGGTACCGTACACAATACTATGCAAGGAAACGTGTTTTTTTTAGGTGTTTCCATATTTTTGTCCAACCCCTGTATATTAAAAAAAATGAGCATTAGTATAACTAGTTGAATGTGCTAATTCCAAAAGAAGTAATTACACATGTTAATACTTTAATAGCATTAATTGGATCTATACCAACTTTAATATTCATATTAAAATTCTGCTTTAGTCAACTAATCGGAGTAAAAACGAGTTAATATGGATCATGATATTTATTAAAATCAACAGTTTTCCCTTATTATGTTATCATCAATTGTTTCACATAGCCGGCTTTGTAAGACGCGAGTTCCCGTCCATGCACGAGCCGATGGACAATAGAACGAAAGGAAATCGAGAAAAGGATACAAAAAGTGGTATGCTATGACAATGATCATTTCCCACGGAATATTACAAAATTCAAGGAAGATCTATCAGCCATAGCCAAAAACATACACAAAACATTTTGTTCAATTCTGTACATAACTTTATATACTTTTCGATGGTGCAATAATGAAAATAGCACGAAAATCGCTTTTATAGAGTTCCCTTCCGAAAGAATTTTTTTAAATTCAGGTAGAACCTGCTTGCCGTGCCCAAAAATTATCAGACACAAGAAATTACTTCAGTTCTATGCCAAACTTCATACACTTTTTGATGATAAAATAATGAAAATGGCACAGATATCGTGATTTGAGTGCCCCCTTCCGGTGGATTTTTTTCAAATTTTCGCGGATCTACTAGCCATAGCCAAATACTTACACGAAAAATTTGGTTCAATTCTATGCATGAATTCCTACACTTTTCGGTGGTAGAGTATTAAAAATTGGCAAAAAAATCGCAGCGACCCTTCTGGAGAATTTTTTTCAAATTCAAAGAAGACGTACTAGCCATAGCCAAACACTTACACAAAAAATGGTTCAATTCTATGCATAATTTCCTACACTTTTCGGTGGGAGAATATTTAAAATGGCCCCAAAAAAATCGCTATGGCATCGACCTTTTCAGCGGAATATTTCAAAATTAAAGAAGAACGTGACTACAACCAAAAATATTCACAAAAAATTTGTTTAAATTCAATGATAATCTTTATACACTTTTTGTTGGTAGAATGGCGACATACGGACGAATACACAGACATGGACAGACAGACACTTTGTAAAAACATGTGTTTGGGCGTCTCTGACCTCTAAAACGTGCAAATCCGACAAAAACTGGAAATCGAAAAAAAAAATTATTATAATACTTTCTTCTGTTGAAGATAAAATGAAGTAAAAGCGAAAAATATAAAAATCGCTAAAAGAATCCCGAATAAAGTTAATTGAAAAGTAACACAAATATTAGTGGCTAAAATGTTAAGACTTCCTTTACTAATGGTACTTTTTACTAATGAGAAAAAGTCAACGCGATATAAAAATAAAAACGATGTTAAACATGAAACAAAAATATCTAAAAAGGCAGTTGACGCAATTTACTACAATTATGAATAGTTACAAATGCACTGTAAAAAAGAACGGGCAATTTTACTGAAATTGTACTGGTAATCTGGACACCATTAAATTTATTGATTTTAACGGACAAATTTACCTAAATTTTAGAAAACGCACCAAAAGAAACAAAAACATTCTGCAATTTAGACGGAATATTTTCCGTTAAAAACAGAATGTCAAAAAAATCTACGCGAAATACGAAAAACGCTGAAATCGCGAATAACAAAATATACTACGTTAGAATAAATGTTTGAAAGCAAATCCTTTTTACGAATACCAAACATTTTCTTATCCATAATATGCGCATTTTTTTTTTAATGTGGAATAGTAAATTAACATTCTTAAGCTAAATGTTTGATATGAATTTTTTTTTATCTAATGGCAAGAAAATCACAGCACGTTTGAAAATTTCTTTGTGGTAAAAATCGCATTGAAAATCGTTAAAAAAATCATACACTTAACCCAAAATTTATTGCATTAAACTAAAGATTTCAAAAATATGTCCATTTATGGATTGTAGAAAATCACCGCAAAATTTGAAAAACTGCTATTTATCGCTATATTTTCACAGTCTACAAAATTTGCTATAGTATCTAAAACTTTATGCCAGAATTCTTGCACAAATATCATAATCGCAGAAGACGCTAAATATGTCATAAATTTGAAAACACGCTAAAAATTGCATAAAAAGTCGGATAAAAACCAATCTAATGTGAAAATACAATACCTGGCTTCGAGTTGTTTTATTTCAGATATTCATGGTGTCCTAGGACTAGTTTGGCAAATGTAAGGGAAAGGTAGGGGAAATCACAAGGATGCGAATTTGCATAGCAATCCATGGTTGGAAACGTTTTCCTGTAGTGTTAGAAATTGTTTGCTAAATTGTTTGCAACTTTTTCATGCATTACATGCGCATTTCTAAAAGTTGATTTTCTATATCTTTGTACAACATTGCAATATGAATTAAGTGTGATAAAAAGGTTTTTCTCCATTGATGCGATGGAATTTACTTATGTGTCCCTTTAAATGAACTATAATTGCTACTTATTCAATACCATATGTAGAAAGCATTCTGTTATCTACATAAGCGAAGAAAAATTAATTTCATTGTTTTTCAAAAGATTGTAAAATTCATTTCTGGAATCAGGTACCGTTTAAAGCATTCAAAAATTATTATTTTTTAAATAGCTTATAATTAAAAACGATTTTTTAAGAACATTTAAAAAATCAGTCAGATGTGGCAATCCTAAAACATTCTTTTATCTCATACATGTTAATATTTCCAGAAAATTGAAATAAAACAGCGTTTTCGGTTACATATTTCATACCAAAATCTAATCTGCAACAACTTATTTCGAGTTCTAACTGAATCTGAAGTTTGATGAAAATCCGTGTAATAATATTTGAGATAGAATTATCACAGAAAAGATTTAAAAAACTGGATAGAAGCGACACCTATTTAGCGATTTATTCCAGAAACTAAAAAATACTAATTTATATCAGGGATTAACTGAATTTGAAATTTCATAAAAATCTGCGCATTAATTTCTGCGATAGACCTATTGCGATGATCATGCATTATGCCGCATAGCAGCACCACATATTGAGCGATTAACACCAAAAACTAAAGAGTATTCATTTATACCAGAATCAGAACCATATTATACCAAGGACAAACGGAATAAGAAGTTTTATGAAAATCCATCTATTAGTTCTCTATATATTATATTGAGGAAATCGTGAAAAAACAACAACATAGCACCGCCACCTGTTAGACGATATACACAAAAAACTAATCAGATCTAGTTTATATCAAAGTCTAATAGCATCTAAAGCTTTGTGAAATTCTGTGCATTAGTTTTCCTGATAGAACGCCCACAAAATTTATGTCCTTCTCAAACAGGCAGACAGACTCAAAGACAGAAATTTTGTAAAAACATGTTTTAATGGAATTCATGACCTCCTAAAACGAGTACATCCTTCGAAAACCAGAATTTGAAAATTTTCACGAATCCAATACTTTCTTTTTGTAAAGATAGAATAAAGTAATTCTGTGGCATAATAGTACAAAAACAGTTTTTTCTTATTAAAATATTATTTATAAAGGTTTTTAGAAGTAAGTAATAAAGGCAAGTGTACTTATACACTTTGTTTTTCCCAAAATTAATTTTACAATATTTTTAAATTTTTGAAATGCTCTTTGCAACGTAATTTTTTATCAATATTTATGAAATTGATAAGGAAGTTTCTTGATATTGTTTAGAAAGAAATTGTGTAAACTTTTTTAAATTTGTCTTCAATAAGATAGTCAAATTTCACTTTTTACTTATTAAAAGGCAAAATTTTGACGAAAATCGATATGGAATTTAGAAAAAAAATTATGAAATAATAACTATTGAAGATATTAAAAAAATCTTACACAAATTTGTTTATAATAGTTTTAAGTGATAAAAATGCATAAGCAAGAAAATATCTCAAAAATTAAGACACGAGGAGCATTTTAAAATTTCGTTTAAAAATCTAAAATTTTAATAAGATTGGATTTTTTTTTAAAGTGTTCTTCATGCTTTTGGTGAAATGTATACATGCACAAAATTTCATATTGCTATGATAAAAAAAATAAAAATAAATAAATAAATAAAAAAAAATGCCCACTGTCCTTTCAAACACTTTGAGCTTTTCCTTTGGGAACAAAGGGAGGAATGGATACCTGGCCTGGATACTTTTTCATTTTGCTGGATTTACGACTTGTTAAGAAATGTGAATTCATATTCTTAAATAAATTCACATATGATAATACAGGGTGAATATAAAATGTTGAGCGCATTTCTAAATCCTCTAAAATAGAAACAAACAAACTTATTTAATATTTTATTTACAAGCATATTTAAAACAGCTTCATGTTACACATTCAAGAAGTTGTACATGAACTCCATCATTCAATTTCACACCAAACGTTGCGGAACATCACAATCGTTAATCCTACAATAACTTCAGTTATCCGTCGATTTAGTTCATCAATATCGCTGCATAACTTGCTATGTTTGATGCGTACACCCGGTGTTTGACAAACTTCTAAAGAAAAAAAATCTAGAGGTGCTATGTCAGGTGAATGTGGAGGCCTCTACCAATCTATCGTCTGGGAAATATTTCTTGCAGGCAGTCTTATAATCGTATCCCGATGTATTTATGCGACAAGATGTTGGAAGTTAACTTGTGGCTGAACTATTTAAAATTGAATTTTAATGACAATAGAACTTTCTACATTCATTTGTTTTTTTTTATTTAGAGATCTTACAAATGCGTTAAAATAGCAAATAAAAATATAGTGCAAAAATGTATTAGGATAAAGAAACCAATGATTGGAAATGCACAAATAATGCATGGAAAGGTAGCGAACAGCCGTTTCGAATCTACTATCGAGATTCTTCAACGGTGTATGACTGAGCTTGCTAGAAAATTTAAAGCACACCAATAATGCATGAAAAGGAAACAAACAGCCGCTTCGATCTGCTATCGAGATTCTTCATCAGTACAAACCTCAGCGTTCTAAAAAAAGCAAAGCTGAGCAATAATGCATGAAAAGAAAGCAAACAGCCGTTTTGAATCTACTATTGAGATGCTTTATCAGTGCAAGACTCAGCGTGTTAGAGAAAGCAAAGCTAGCTTTTGGCTCATATTTGCTTTGTCAATCACACTGAGTCTTGCACTGATGAGCAATATCGATAATAGATTCGAAACAGCAATTTTGCTACCTTTTCATACATTATTTGTGCATTTCTAATCGTTTGCCTCAGCTTTGCTTTTTCAGCACAATGAATCTTCTACTGATGAAGAAGCTCGAGAGTAAATTCGAAATGGCTATTTGCTATCTTTTTATGCATTACTTGTGCATTTCTAATCGTTGTTTTTCTATCCTACTACTTTAAAATTCGCTCAATAATTTATGCTTATCCTACATTTCTTTCTGCTATTCTAGAAAATCTTCAGTTAATAATTACATTAATTGACATTTTATAGTCTTATCTTTAATTAATAAAATAAGTCATAAAAACTATCAAAAATATTTCAGATGTAAAATTAAAAAAGGAATTTATTAAAAGTGGAATAAATTAATAGTTAAGCAAAGGACAGAATAAAATGTAAATGCTTTTTATATTTTCAGTTGAAAAGTTTCCCTAATTAATATGTTTTTCTATCCTGTGTTAATTTTTTTTTTGTTTGAATGCGAAACGAAACTTAATTTAACAGCAAAAGCTATGAATATTAACGAAGTAGAATTTTTTAAATGACAAATTGAAAAATGTAATAACATTAATTTTCAATTGAATTATTCTGTAAATATTATTTGAAAGTTAATTAATATTTAAATAACTTAATATTTTGATCAATTTATTAATAAGTATAATTGATTTAGACTAAATAAATTTCTATTTTTACCTTTACAAATTGTTTTATTTACGGACAAAAAATATTCGTGTTGTCAAATGATGAAAAAGAAAACATTATTGTTATTCAAATTCTGGCTTTATTTAATTTTTTTTCTCGTGGATTTAATTTTTATCGATTGTAATATATTAATATACAATGTGGTATTTTATTTTTTTTTAGTTTCAACATTGTGTATTAGAGGAGACTGAAACTTAAACCAACCTAAAGTTTTCAAATTTACAGAATTTCAGAGTTTGCCAATCGATGGCAGCCTGAACTAGTTAAAGTTTCAAGGAATAATATTTATTTCAAGCAGATAATTGAAACAGGTGTGTAAAAATGAAATATGAAGAGTTTTAAACTTAAAAAAGTGTATTTTTTAAAACAAATTTTTTAAATTTTCTCAGTTTAAATTGATAACAGAAATTAAAGTAAGTAATTTTTACATATTGAGGAGGTATTGAGCTTTCATTCCAGGCAAATAGAATTTACCTTAAATTAGACTAAACATAACCATGTGTTAATCTTTAAAAAGTGGTATGTGTGGAGGGTTGACCCAATCAACGTGAGGGAGGGTTGACCATAATCAAATCTCCCTTAATTAAGTGCTTTTAGAAATCCTTGTATTATACACTGTAATTAATGAAGGATTAATTGTTATATTTCTAAAATAATGTAAATTTATTCTATAAAGCAACATCAGAATGGAATAGTAGGAAAAAAATGTAAAACATTGATTAAGTGTGTTTGGGACACATTTTAAAATATTTTTTATTCATTATTCATTGAATTAAATTTTTGAATTTTTTGTGAAGATTAACAATATTAATCGTAAACAAAATCACACAATAAATTTTCTCATATATATATATTTTTTATTTTAATTAAAAAAAATTAAGTGTGGTAATTTAAAATTGTTAAAACTCAAAATGTTTTTTGCACTATTTCCATTTTTTTTTTTTACATTAAAATAAATACATGAAATATCTGTATATTAATTCTGATTCAAAAATTGAAAAAATATTAATAAAAAATTTAAAATTTAAAGTAGATAAAATGAAAAAATGATATAATTTGTTTTTTAGAAAATCATATTTTCAAAAGTATTTTTTTTTCAAATTTGCTGAATTAAAATTAAAGTAAAATAATAAAATAAGACATGTTCCAAGTTTGAAGCATTTATCTACAAGAGTTCTTAGTCATAACAATTGAAATCATAGAATTGTTAAAAATCCCATTATTAGGAAAAAGGCATTTTCACGAGAAGTCATTTACATGGCAATCACTGCTTGAAAGCTATTTTGAAAACAAACCAAAACGAAAATAATAATATTTCCTGTTCTAATTAAGATAGAAAGATGATTTAAACATCACTATAAGCATAATGAAACTAATAAAAAATAAAAAAAAACTTTTAGAAAGTTTGAAGTTTTTTGTTTCCCGGAACCCCTTTAGAAAAAAAAATTAAAATCTTGCCAAAGAAACAAGAAAAGTTTTAATGAAATAATATGGAAAAGTTGAAAGGAAATTATTAGTCGGTTTCCTAATTACATCCCGTATGCACTATTATGATTCAGTATCGTGAGTGGTCTCATTTTTTTCCATATGTATTGTAGAGTAAGAAAAGCGATGGCGGACATCCGGGACCCGCGACTTTTGGAGGGGGAGGGGAGGAGAAAGGGGCAAGGAAAAAAAATCAATTTCACAATGAAAAAGAAAAAATATGTATAAATATTAATGTTTAAAACTTTTATAAAATGAGAAAAACGTCTGTGTACATCTGGGACCCGCGACTGGGGAGGGGGGAGGGAAGGGGAGGGGGGAGGGAAGGGGAGGGGGAGAGTTGAAAGGGGCAAGAATAAAATTGTATTTCACAATAAAAAAAAAATGTATAAATATTAATTTACAAAAATTCAGAATATAACGTCTAAAATATAAAATATAACGTCCACCGTCCCCTTAAATGAGATAGTGGTTTTCTAATTACAGCTTTTCATAGACCCGTGTGCAATTTCACGATTAAGTATCGTGAGTGGTCTTTTTTTTCGTATGTATTGTAGAATAAGAAAAGTGATGGTGGACATCCGGGATCCGCGACTGGAGAGGGAGAGGGGAGGGGAGGGGAAAGGGTCGAAAGGGGCAGTGAAAAAAATTCAATATCACAAGAAAAAAGAAAAACTGTGTATAAATATTAATGCTTAAAACTTTTATAGAAGGAAAAAACATTTGTGGACATCCAGGACCCGTAACTGGGGAGGGAGAAGGGAGGGAAAAGGGTCGACAGGGGCAAGAAAAAATTTCAATTTCACAATAAAAAAGAAAAAATATGTATAAATATTAATGTTTAAAACTTTTATAGAATGTGAAAAACATTTGTGGACATCGGGGATCCCCGGCTGGGGAGGGGGAGGGAAGAAGAGGGGGGAGAGTTGAAGTGGGCAAGAAAAAATATTTCCATTTCACAATAAAAAAATATGCATAAATATTAACGTTTAAAACTTTTAAACAATGAGAAAAACATTTGGACATGAGGGACCCACGACTGGGGAAAGGGAGAGGAAGAGAGGGAGAAGGATTAAATGGGGCAAGGAAAAAAAATTCCATTTAAAATATATATACACATATGTACAGGAATTTTAATGTTTTAAGCTTTTATAGAATGAGAAAATTATTGGTGGACGTCTGGGGGAATAGAAGGGGAGGGGAAAGGGTTGAAAAGGCAATAAAAAGTTTACATTAAAAAAATTATATATAAATATTAATATGTATATCATTTATTAAATGAGAAAAGCAATGATGGACCTCCGGGACTCACGAATGGAGTAAAAGAGGGAAGAAGAGGGAAAACAGTTTAAAGGGGTAAGAAAAAGAAATTTCTATTTAAAAATAAATTTATATATATATACATAAATATTAATGTTTAAAACTTTATAGAATAATAAAAGCATTTGTAGACATCTGGGACCCGTCACTGGAAAGGAGTAGAGGATGGGCAATGTTTAAAAACGGTATAAAAAAGCAAAAATTCGTTTAAAAATATACATACATATAAATAAATATTAATGTTTCACAAAGGAATTGATTTTTTGAGCATTTTTTGACGTAATAATGCAGGAACAGTTTTATTACCTTTTGAAGGTATCAATGTATGTTATTCTGGCATATAATCTATGTTTAAAGATAGAAAACCAACGAATATAATTGCACAAATAAAGTATGAGAAGGTAGTTTGCTATCTTCTCATACTTTATTTGTGCAATTACATTCGTTGGTTTTCTATCTTTAAACATTTGTGCACAAAGGCTTTATTTGCTATTTTAATATATAATCTATGATTGCAAAGCCAGAGTCAGAGGATTTTATTTGGATTGCAGCTCTGCAAATCCATAAAAAACTATTCAGAATGTCTGTTGTCCGTTCTTTTATGCAAAGTTCTTCTAAATGATGCATTATTAGCTTACTTTTGACCTGGGTTTTGCACATTGTTCCATGGATTGCGCATAAGGATCGTGAAACTCCTGTTAACTTGTATTTTCCGATATATTCTTTGAAATTTATATCAGAACGCGAACTGCAAAAAACGACAAGACGGTTAAACAACTTTTCATCAACTTTTATTTCTAAACTCCTTCTGCATTTCCATTTTTTACTTTGCAACAACAGAACTTTGCAAGTTTACCATTGTTTTAAACAATTTTAATTTTCTTTGTGAAAAATGAATTCCATAAATTCTTTGTTCTATTAATAATACATTCATTATAAAATTTTTAGTATTCTTGTTAACCAATGTATAGCATTCTCGAATCAATATTTATGTAAATACTTTTTTTTCAAATGGAATTTTTTCTGGCGCCTTTCAATTCTCCACATTTGCATGTTCCGGATGTGAACCGTTTCATTTCTCATTCTATAAAATTTTTAAACGCTAATATTTATATATGCATTTTTTAAAACGGATTTTTTTTCATGCCGCTTTCAAAGCTTTACCCTTCCTTTCCCCCCTCACCCACTCCCCAGTCGCGAGTCCCGAATATCTACTGATGCTTTCTCATTCTATAAAAGTTTTAAACAGCAATATTTATGTATGTATATTCATTTTTTTAATTGGAAAATTTTTACCTTGTCCCTTTCTCCTCTGTCCCTCCCATTAATATTTATACATATATATATTTCTTTTTTATTGTGAAATATAATTTTTTTCTTGCCGCTTTCAACTATTTCCCCTCCCATCTTCTCCCCTTCCCCTCCCAGTCGCGGGTCTCGGATGTCCACAAATGTTTTTTTCATTCTATAAATGTGTTAAACATTAATATTTATACATATTTTTTCTTTTTCATTGTGAAATTGAATTTTTTTCTTGCCCCTTTCAACCCTTTCCCCTTCCCTCCCTCTTCCCAGTCGGGGTCCCGAATGTCCACAAATGTTTTCCTTATTCTATAAAAGTTTTAAACATTAATATTTATGCATATTTCTTCTTTTTTATTGTGAAATTGAAATTTTTTTCTTGCCCCTTTCGACCCTTTCAACTCCCCTCTCCCTTCCCAGTCGCGGGTCCCGGATATCCACCATCACTTTTCTTAGTCTGCAATACATACGGAAAAAATGAGACCACTCATGATACTTAATCATAAAACTGCACACGGGCCTATGAAAAGCTGTAATTAGAAAACCCACTACGTATCTAATTTAAGGGGACGGTGGACGTTATATTTTATTTTTTTTGGTTTACATCATAGCAGTATGAAATTTTGTGCATATATGCATTTCACCAAAAGCATATAAAACACCTTCAAAAAAAAAATTCCAATCTTATTAAAATTGTCATTTTTTCAAAATAATTTAAAATTTTTAAACGATATTTTAAAATGCTTTTCGTATTTTAGTTTTTGAGATATTTTCTTGCTTTTGCATTTTTATCACTTGAACCTCCATTATAAAAAAATTTGTGTAAGATTTTTTAAAATCTCTTGAATAGTTAATATTTTACAGATTTTTTTCTAAATTCCATATTGATTTCCATTAAAGTCTTGCCTTTTAATAAGTAAAAAATCAAATAAATACGAATTTTAAAAAAGCTTACACAATTTGTTTCTAAACAATATCAGGATGCTTCCTTATCAGTTTTATTAATATTGATCCAAAATTACGTCGCAAGGAGTACTTCAAAAGTCTAAAAACTCTAAAAAATTATTTTTGAGAAAAACAGATTTAAAGTACATAAAAACACTTACCTTTATTATTTACTTCTTAAAACCTTCATAAATGATATTTTAATAAGAAAAAACTGTTACTGTACTATTATACCACAGAAATGGAACTTTTTTGCGACGATTTTGCTCAAATAACTGTCCACTGTCCCTTTATCCGTATCCAAAATTGATAAAGAGAAAGAATGGAAAGTATAAAAAGGATGAAAGTAGCAGCCTTCAGAAATGTTAAATGTTCATGCCTCTGCAAAATAATATAACATTGATCAAACGCTCTAGGAAGATATGTAAAAAAAATCAACAAGATGAACACAATGAGATGAAGCAAAAGTATGTGGCAACCAATGTTTGCAGAATGAAGATCACAAAAGTGGAATTTTTTTTCGGTGCTTCATTTCCGTCTAAGCAGGTTTGTTTACGCATAACATTTTCCCGAATAATTTTTAATAATAGTAAAAACTAAAACCTAAAGTTATTCTACCTTTTTTAAAAACTCATTACATTTTCCTTAACCCCTTGGGGACGAGTGACTCATTGTTTTTTTCCCAATAGAAAACTTTTACTGTAAATTTTGCCTTATTTAAGCAAAGCCTTTTCTCGATTTAATAAGACACAAATTTCTGTTTTAAAAACCAGCGACAAAACATAAAAAATTTCGTAAAAGTCTCAAGTGGTGTTGACAGATTTTTCAATATAAAAGAAAATTGGTCTAACATCTCACATGTTGGGAGCATATTGACCTATTATTTTCTCTTGATTAAAGCCAATCATTTTTTAAGTTTTTTTATGTACTAGTCGCCCCTTGGCGACCAGTTTATTCTCCTTTGAATGCATACTAATCATTCAATCATACTGCTTTTATTCATAATTTACTTCAATTGCTCATTTTTTTTTGCTAAATTAGAATATTGTGCTAGAGAAATAGACACAGATGACATATGTGCACCACATTGGCACGATTGCAACAAAATGGCAATTATATGTACCGCATATGGTAACCCGGCTATGTCATTTATTAATAAATTGTTTGTTTGCTTTTATTTTCTTTTTTAAATTGCTATTAATTGTTTTATTCTATAATTATTAACTAAACTTTTTTTAATTAATATTTCGTTTTTAAAATATGTATGTAGCTGGAATTTGTAAACGGAATTTTTGCCAAATTTCTGTCAGAAAAATAAAACGCCAATGTGATGCGTATATGACATCTGTACTGATAAATCAAGAACTCAGTTTTTTTATGCTAGCAAATAATAATTTGCCAAATATTGTACCCGTGGCATTTTTTCGTATTTCATTTATTATTTAAAATAATATCTTTTAATTTCTTTCACTCATTTCACTTGTAGTACATAACTTTAATTTGAAACTGAAAAGCTTAAAATTCATGGCATTTATTTACTTTTTAATAGAGTTAAAATACCAGAAAAAAGCAAAACTAATGATATTTTGAAGCTCCATAATTTCAGCGAAGAAACAATTCATAAATAATTCCAATTTCCCACAGCATATATCTTACCAAAAGACTTTTGCACAGTAACCCACAAGATGTGTTTCATTTGGATGTTGCCATTAAACAATTAAGAAATAATCGTGATTTTTGTGCCACATACGTTAGCGTAATATATATATAGAGTTTACTTACACGGCAATTTTATTTTGATAATTCATTGCATAACGAATAAAATGATATATTGAATTTTATTCAAGATTCAGTATTAAAAAAATGATTTGGTACAAAATGGGTCAATCCTCACCAGTCTCCACGAATGTTTTTCATGCATTACTATTACAGTTTCAGACAGACAAATGTTTGTTTTAAAATCTTTTATATTGGTGTGAGTGCTATTTAATATGCATCATAAGCCCTTTGTCTTAAGTTACATTAGTATGCTTAATGTCTTTATCGGCAATTCTAAAGTTAGTTTCTATATTTCAAAAAAAGTATTACTTTTGAAGTGCTTCTAGTTGAATGTTTCAGACCAGCTGATTAACTTTCATAAAAATTGAATTTAAGTCGGTGTTACTTTTTATTAGCGAATACACAGACTTTCAAAAATTTTGAATATCAGATTTTGTAATTCTTCAACGAAAGCGTTCCCCAAATTCATTATCTGAAATGCACAGGATATAAATTAATGATGAATAGTTTAAAATATTATTTATTGTTAAAATTATATGTTTATTGCATGCAATAGATTATTATATTAATGTTATTGTTATATAACTTCAAGCAAAACTAAATATAATTTAAAAAAGAAAGATAAAAGTCAAGCACATATAATGAAATACTTTCTAACACTCCCAGTACATTTTAAAACTGTTTTACTGTTTACTAAAGTAATTGAAATATCTGTGTAATCGTTTTGAAAAACGTCTAAGCTATTTCAAAAACAGAATTCCGAATTTATCGTCATAGCTGGAAAAATATTTCATTTCGTTTGTGAAAAAAAATAATTGAATTCTTTTGTTATTACCTACAGATTTTTAAACACGTTACATATTAAGCTAAATACAATTCTCCCCAAATACACCCATAAAATTAATTTGGTGTGGCCACGACTATTGAAATTTCAACGCTTTGATTTACGCTTGATAGATAGCATGAGCGAGTGAATTTGTTTGATTATTTTTTTCTTTATTTGAAATACTTGCTCAGTTGTGTGCGGCAGCAACGAAAAAAATCACTATTTAAACTATCTATTCAAGAATCCTAATCGTAATTGAAATAATGTTAAATAATTAAATTATAATATAGAACTGTTAAAATATATACTGTGCTCTTTATGTTTAATTTATATTTTCCCCTTTTCATTGTTTGAAATATTTCGTCGTGGCATTATCCAATCAGGTGTCCACTTTTATTAAGCGCAATATAGCGCAACATTATCCAGAGTCTGCCTAATGAAGGAGCATCTAGGGTAACTATTCAAAGTGATGAAAGCAATCGAAGATTTATCTAAGGAATTATTGGTAAAGAAGAAATTGTAGCAGTTGTGATCTATGAATATTAACGACATTTTTTGTGCTCACTAGCAACTTCTGAATGCCGTAATGGGATGCACTAATGGCGATTCATTAGATAAAAATTACAAAAATTTTTATTTAGATATGAATTTCTATCAATAAATACATTCTAATTTCTTATTTTGCTGCTTACAAAAATATTTTTAAAAATAAATATTCATTACTTTCCCAATGTGTATGCTACTTAAACAGAGCACTTGCACTGCTAAAATGTTGAAATTAATGAGTGACACCGAAAATTAAAAACAAATTTATTTATAAATATGAAAAAAAAAGATATTTTACATACATGTTGAACTGATTTTTTTTTTACCTAAATACAAGTGACAATGTGGTATTTAAAAATTAAAATTAAGTAGTTTTATAAACATACTACCACCTCTCAAGGGGTTGAGAAAAGAAAGTCACATGTCATTTCCAATGGACAGAAAAAATGTTCCAATCTGCCTTTCTTCTTTTCTAAATAAAATTAGTTCCTGTCGTTTATTAACAATTAAATTGTAAATATTAGTTTTAATGTTTTTTCTTTTGACAAAATAAAAAAAAATATTTCAATTTTACACTTTCACGCGAAACTGAATTTTCAAAAAGTCTCTTTGGAGTATGAACAATTTTAGTTAGCAAAATCCACGCAATTATTTATGAGAAAGGGTAATTCTAGAAATAGCAAAGGTCAATGTCATATTTAATTAAAAAATTGCATTAATACTATGAATATTGTAAGAGTGCATTATAAATTAAAAAAATCAATTTATTAATATTTATTTTTTATGCTCTTATCAATTTAGTAAGTCGATTAAAAGCATGGCATGATTAAAATAAAAATTATGTTTAATCTTCCTATTTTTTAAGTGGTATAGTTCCTTCATCACTTTTTTGTTGATTGAAAAAATTAATTGATCACATTTTAAAACAATAAGAGGATTTAGTATTACTTCTTGTTTTTTTTAAAGTTAAAGTCTTTCTTTATCTTGAAAAGATACATATTTTTAAAAGTCAGATTTTTTAAATAGATAGGACGCAGTAACAGTATTTACAAAAAAACACTTAGATTTTTTTTAAATAATAATAAAAAAACAAAGTATACATTTTAATGTAAAGTAATATTTTCAGAACTTTTATATTATATTGAGCATTTCATAATATGTTTTTGCTGACAATTTTGTTATACACAACAGTTCTTATAACAATAAAGCTCTTGTATTTAGTTTCTTTAATATATATATATATATATATATATATATATATATATATATATATATATATATATATATATATATATATATATATATGTATATATATATTATCATTTCCTTATTTATGTATTAAAAAAGCTAAATCACATTAGGAGTTTGGTAAGTGTGTTGTCAATTTTCGTAAATATGCTCAGATTTTCATGTAATTTTAATATTTTAAACCATTCTACGCACGAAAGTTCATGAATTTCTTTCGAAAACCAAAATTAAAAAAAAAAAATAGTTCTACGAAACTAAATTTTATAAATATAAAATGTGTTATGTCTATTAAAAATTAGTATTTACACTAGCAATAAGAAGCAATTACAACCAATTACTGCATTTTATATGCTGTTGATATGCATTCTTTTTCTCAAATTTCCATTTTTTATTTTCCAGAATGTAGTAATTTGGAAAAAAGGACTGCGAGCATCTTCGCAGAAACAGAATGAAAGGAGAATATGGAGTAAAGCATTTGTTCGAAACTGCGTAACTAACGCAAAATATTTTCATTGTGTTTTCCACCATTATCAGCATCATTGCGAGGATACCTGTTGAATAATGAAGATGAGGTATGCATACTCTATTTTTTTTATCCACAATCCGCAAGTGTCGTGCGCAAACTCATCTACTGACTTTGCAGCATATACAGCTCCATCTGAGTTCCCAAAATGCTACACTTGTATTCCCACAATAGAATAGTAATGTTCACAAAGCAGTTATTTCAAAATGGTTCAAAACAGGGCAGATCCTTAATAACATTATAATAATCAAAGCTTCTTAGGTATAATGCATTTAAAGATGTTTTGATTGTTTTAATGTTATTAAACATCTGCCGTTTTTTTAAACAATTTTAGACTACAAAATGAACTTTCCAATTTGGAACACTGCTGTTCCCTGAAATCTTACAACAGAATTTAGGTCTTTTTTTTTTCACAGTGTAAATATTTTTTAAATGTTGAATACAATTAGGCTTTTTTTAAATCCCCAAACTTGAAAAAAAAATACTATCGATGCAACACAACGGTTTGCTGCATAACTATTTCATAATAACGCATCTAAATCTTAATTAAACATGCGTAACACAAAATATAAAATAAAGAGCAAAACCTTACATGCGTAAATTTGTTTCTTTTATATTGAAGCATAATTAATTTTTCTTATTAGCTTACATTATTAATTTACCACCAGATTGATATCTTTGTTAATTAATGCCTGAGTAAAACTTATTATCGACTCCAGGTGTTGTATTGCTAATCCTTATCTTCTGTTGAAATAAAAATACACGAGTACTTACTTTTATTTTTATTTGTTATATGATACTGTAATCCTAAGTAATGCAAATAGATTTACATTCTATATTAATAATGTATTGTTTTACCTTACTAAAAGTAATTGTACGGAAATAATAATACATCGATATGTCGTGTGAACTATCCGTATAATTTATTATCATTAATAAAGGTTGTGTATATTTAACAGTGTCACTCGAGAGTAGGGGGAGGTCTGGAACATCATACGAAACGATATCTCCAGGACGAGAAGGGGTTTGTCTTTTGATATCGTTATCATTGTTGTTGAATCAACCAAAAATTTCATTTTACTCTTCTAACATGTTTTTTACATCAAAATAGTTTGCTATATTTCTTTAGCCTGTTATTTTTTATGGAAATACAAAGTTATTGTTGAAGCAATTAAATAATTGTATAATTATTTCATTCCAAAATATTCGATGCTCTAAAGTTTGCCTTTTCTATTATTCTGTGATGCGTGAATGTTTATGTAATCTGCTCTTCGAGAAACCAGCTTTGAAGTACATTTGAAATAATACTTGTTGTGTTTATTAATATATAAATCAGAAAGAAAGTTGCCCTCATTTTTTGTTGATATGAAGTTATTTCCGCCTACAATGCAAGTTAAAATGCTGTTGGATATATTATGTAACGAAAAGCTATTGTTAACTGCTTTTAAAATTTTTAATTTATTTTAGGTTAATATTTTATTGTTTTCTCTTCCTTTAAATCAATAAATTAGCGAAAACTAGCCCCATAAAAGTAGCTTTATATCTCTCCAAACATAATAAAAAAATCACAAATGAGAAAAGTTGATATTTATACATTGATAACGATATCATTGACGCGGGGAAGGAGAGTGGTTGAGATATGGTAATCTGTGATATCGTAAGGGGAGTGGGGGTTCAAAATTACCAAAAAATTAGTAACGCTATATATGCACCCTATCAATTTATTATTGGCCCTAATAATTTGTTATGTTATCTTATTTTTTGTTTTCCGAACTACACGACTAATGTAAGATTAGCATTTAATGCTTCAAAGTTAAATAAAAATATAAAATATATACATTTTTAAAGCGTTCAATCCAATGGTTGTGGATGTTGCATGTGATGTATACTTATTTAATTAATAATAAATTTACGATACCTGCTATTAATGTGCATCTAAATGTTTCTGTAAGTCTTAAAGAATATTACTTTAGTATGTTTCAGCTCTTGCGTTTCCCAAGTTTCAGGGCTAAATATACACTATGAAAGGGAAATTTAATTTGTAGTAACTTATTACAGAACAATGTAAAAATGAAAGTAAGAAAAGCACATCACGTTTTTCAGTTATTTTTAAAGTGTTACATTATTCTACATTTTTCTGACATTTTGAATTTGGTAAACATTTATATAACTTTCAAATAATCTATCAATCAAAGGAAATAACTTAATCAGAGAAATAACTTTTTAGATACTTAATAAGTGAATTATCACAAAGCTATAACTAAGCGTAAATCCAACAAAGTGAATCAACAGAATGTCCAAGCCAGGGATCTAACCCAGAACCAGTGAGATCTTTACCATTTGATAAGATTGGTGATTTGAATGAGAAATAACAATATGAAAATCGTCCTCATAGCTTAATTGATAGAGCACTTGGAACACTATTTCAAGAGAACGGGTTCGACCCCCGGTTTGGATGTTCTGTTGATTCACTTTGTTGATTCGACGCTTAGTTAGCACTATGATAATTCCCTTATTAAGTGTTGAAAGTATCATTATTTTATTGCGATTATGTGGAATTTAAATTTAGACTAAAACACACATTTTCAGTAAATTGACTAACAAAATGTGTTGACATAAACAATTTAACTGTATGAAATGAAACAATTAATAAAATGGGAAGGTATTAACAATTTATTAAAATCCTTTTCTTGCTTGCAACATAAAAGCTTACTTTTTATCATAAAACTATCCAAGCAAATCCGGATAATTAACTAATCGAATTTTCGTGAGCATGTGTCCTAGCCCAATGGTGAGATCCATTTTCTACATTAAATTACTCTTATAATAGACCCACAAATTATCCTTATAATCGAAATCTCATGAACATATGACCTAGCTCATTCGTTTTTGCATTGCAAATTTTAAGTAAAATCGATTGAGCCTTTTTAGATATAATTAGTTTGACCTTCACCCATTATGACCCATTAGTCAAAATATCTCAACATCTGAGCTAACCCAATGACTTTTTTGCGCTCAAAAACGATGGAATACAGAATTTAGTCAAAATTGCGCGAGACATTGTCTAGATAAAATTAAGATGACCCAAAAGTGACCCTTTAATTGAAATTTCTCAAACATGAGACTTAGTCCAATAATTTTCTCGTGCCAAAAATATGTTTTATAATAAATTTCGTTAATATCGATCCACCCGTTCTTTAGATATAGCTTGACATGACCCATTATGACCCATCATGACCCACAAATGACCCTTATAATCGAAATCTCTCATGTCAAAGACCTGTTAGTTACAAAATTTCGTTAAAATCGATCACGCCGTTCTTTAAATATAAATAGCTTAACCTAGCCCAAAGATTTTCTCGAGTCCGAAAACACTAGAATACAAAATTTAGTCAAAATCATGCCAGCCATTTCCTAGATAAAATTAGCATGACTCATAATGACCCAAAAATAACCCACTTATCGAATTCTCTCTGACACGTGACCTAACTCAATGAGTTTCTCGTAATCCAAAACAGTAGAATACAAAATTTGGTCAAAATCATTACAGCCGTTTTTTAGATAGAATTGGTTTGACCCATAATGACCCAAAAATGACCCACTAATCTAAATTTTACGAACCTCTGATGTGACCCAATAATTTTCTCCTGCCAAAAAATGGTTGTATGCAAAATTTCGTTAAAATCGATTCAGTCGTTCTTTAGATACAAATAGCCTGACCCATTATGACCCAAAATGACCTACTAATCGAATTTTCTCGAACACGCGACCAAGCGCAATGATTTTTTCGTGCCCAAAAATGGTAAAATACAAAATTTTGCCTAAAAAGTTAGAGCCGTTTTGAGATAAATTTACATACATACAATTTTTGCTCGTATTATAGTAAGAAAGTAACTGAATTGTCATATAAAATGCATGATATCTGCAAAATAAACCAAGGAGTCGAACGGAAATACACTCATTGCCATAAAAATTTGCGCACCATGAAAAAGACGTCCAAATGAAACGAAATTTTGCATGAATAAATACTACTGTGATATAAGTAAATGATTAGAAAACCAAAGAAAAAGGATAAATTATTCCAGAAAAACTTACAATTGAATAGAAATTTTAGTACTCTGTTGGACCCCCTCTAGCGCGAATGCACGACGCGATACAAGCGGGCATTGAGGCATACAAGTTTCGTATGATGTCCTGAGACATCTCATTCTACAGTTGCTGTAAACGCGCCTCGAGTTCAACTAAACTCGTAGGGTGTCCAACTTGCCGTCCCAAATGATCCCATATATGCTCGATTGGTGACAAATCTGGTGATCGAGCAGGCCAGGGAAGGGTGGTAATGTGACGCAGGCAGGCTTGTGACATCCTTGCTGTGTGTACCCGAGCATTGTCTTGCTAAAAAATGTTTCCTGGGAGCCCTGCCATTAGTGGCAACACATGTGGCTGAAGGATGTCTTGGACGTACCGCTGAGCTGCTCTAGTGCCGCGGATCAATATTAGGGGTAACCGTGTATCATAAGCAATAGCACCCCATACCATCACTCCAGGTGTAGGAGTGGTGTGTCGTTGTAAAGCGAAGGCAGGATTGAGGCGTTCACCACGGGGCCTCCACACACGAACACGATTGTCATCGCTGCTCAAATTGAATCTAGACTCGTCGCTAAAGACGACCTGGTTCCATTCCGTTGCAGTCCAATCCCGTCGTGCGCGACACCACTCCAAACGGAGGCGTCGGTAGGTCGGTGTCATTAGCAGCACACGTAATAGACGCCGCGATACCCGATGTCCTTCAGCCAGGCGCCTTGCGATGATTCGGGAGACACAGAGGTCTGATGTGAAGGTGCTGCCTGTGTCTGGATAGCGGCCAATGAGGCAGTTGGTTGTACGCATGCGTTTCGTATGATGTTCGTTCGCTTCTCGACAACTGGTCTGTCGAGAGCGTCCCGAGCCTGTCGCCGTGTAAATGACATCTCTTCAGTCCACTAGTCCGAACATCTCCTAACAGTAAAATCAGAACGGCCTACTTGACGAGCTACTCGCCGAGCTGACCATCCAGCTTCCATCACCCCGATGATTCTTCCCCTCTCCAGCTCTGACAGCTGCTGATATTGTCTTCGATGGCTGCGTAACGACATGTCTACCTCAGCGTTTCCTTTGCAAAAGAAAAGGTACACTCAAAAAAGTTCAGCTTACCAGTTTTATACACCAAGGGGAACGAAGTTCAACGCTTTCTAGTGGCATTACGCAATGCGCAATCACACTGCATTTCTATTCATTTGCGTATCTGCCTGATATGTACCTTCATGCCAAGTTTCGTTACGATCCTACAATTATTTCTTGGTGCGCAAATTTTTATGGCAATGAGTGTAATGGCAGTGCGCTCACAACTTTATTCAAAGAACTGAAACTAAATGCTTCGCAATAAAAACTAATAATTATGTTTTTCACGTGATTTATTTAATGTCAATGAATTAAGCTACATGCATAAAAAAATTTATGCTTATATAAACTTGGTAGTAACGAATAAAAAAAACTACAACGGCAACATCAAGAAACAATGTTCAACTGGAACTTTAAGACACAAATTCGATTTTCTCAGCGATCGTCAAACATACAAAGATGAAAAAAGAATTGTTTTAAGTTTTACCAAAAGGATTAAAATAAACCAAAAAATGAAGTTAATCCACCCATAGGATCATTAGCTATAGCTTGTTGAATTGTAGGTCTTCATTTTTCCGTTAAAAATTGACTAAAAACTACAGTAAACTACGATAATTTTTTAATGCAATCATTCTGTTCGTCTTGTCGAGTTCTATCGTTCGCCAGAAATTTCAAAAAGACGTTTGCATTTTCCATTTTTTAAACATATTATACCAAACGCTACCGCGTTTTCTATGATATATATATGTACATGTAAATATATATTCAAGGTGCCCACTAAAGTTCGCTCCCATCTTCTTATTTACTGAACAGCTGCAGCTATAATCCTACTAATGGTGTCTAGGTATAGTAAACTGACTATACATTACTAGATGAGACAACTTACAGCTTTTTCCAGTATAAAATGGTGAATTTAGCGTTCTTATATCGAAAACGTTAAAAAATATTAGAAAAAAGTATATTAAAAAGTTACAGAGCATCATCAATTTAATTCGAAAAGAAATATGAATAGTAAAAACTTAGCGCTTAAAAAAGGAATTTATTTGTTCGCGATTTCCAAAACTGTAATGTCACGAAAACTGAAAAAAAGATGAAATTGTGGGTTTTGATTAATGTTTGGTGTGGAATTTTCAATAACAGTCTCATCTGTTTAATATTTTACCAGAGCACGTTAAACTTACCAGAACACTTTGTGTAATTGAACCGATTTTTGTGAAAAACCGATTTTGCTGAACATTTGCAGTTGCTTCTGCTCCCGAATGTATGGCTCCAACACGACGGTGCGCCTGTGCATAAAACAGCACCAGCAGAGCAGAACTTAGTGTAGGAATTCGTGACATAAATAATGCGATATGGCGATTTCATAGAGTTGTCTCCATATTAAATAGATTCCATATCCAATAGATTTTTTTCTGTAGAGATACCTAAAACAGTAGGTGTATGTGACCATTCCACCAACAATGCAGGACCTGCAATGGCACATTACGAATCCTTGTCAAACGTGTTCCCAGTTACATTACAACATGCTCAAAGTGAAATTCAGACAACGGTCCAGTTGTGCATTATACCTGAAAAGATAATTTTGATCATCGAAAATAAAGGTATCTTGATGTAAATAGTTGATTTTTTTTAATTCTAAGGTATGCTTGTCACGTCACAGTGTAGGGAATCGATAACAAATGGACATTTTAAGCCTTTTGTTTTGTTCATTCATGTTCACAGTGTCCTTTTGTACTACATCTATGATGCTCAACAACTTTGTAATTTACTTTTCGCCCATATTCATAACCTTTTCTAAATACGAACGCTAATTCTGCCGTTTTGCACCAGGGGCACTGTAACTGGTCTCATCTAGTAGCGCTTACCCACTTTACCATACCTAGGCCATTTTATGATTATTGCTCTGTTTCGTAATCACGGTGGATGTACAAATGTTCTGAATATCGATAATTTTTTAAAGTTCTGTTCGCCTTTCAAATCACAAAATATTTTGCTATGAATTAAGGCGAAGAAAGCTTCTCTATATTACTGGTTTTGGGCATCCACCCCGGTCACGTCCTTTTTGCTACAGGCGTTCAGTAGATAAGCGGTTGAAAATGGACTTTAGAGGGCACTCTGTATACATATAATTAGATAAATAGATAAAGTAATGAACTAGGAATGGCTTAAAGAGTCAGAGTTTTATCGATCTGCAAAAAGGTTTCAAAAATTCCAATGTAGGATTGATTGTAATGAAATGTGTTTCTAACAAAATCTATTTAAAACCACCATTTATGTTGAACCTTTTTATAACAGTTTTAGTTCCTCCATTCAACCCTCTTAACTGATAAATTATTTTATTAAACATTCCTATGTGCTTGGCAAAAGACTTATAATACATTTAAAAAAAATTATTATAATTTTCTCTCTTAATTCTTCATAAGAGACTTTTTTAGTAGTAATCGGTTAATTTTTTTTTTCATGGTTGTACCCATAAAAAAGATTTTTGTCTTAATGGAATACACTTTTTACTCGCTTTTTTTTTACAAGAGGTTAGAATTCTGACGTTAACTATGTGGGAAAAAATTACTCAATCATTTTTTAAGACTAACTTTATTCTCTTTTTTGCGGTATGTTTTTATTAGCTATTAAATTTGTGATGCATATAGTGTTTTTAAAAAATCCTCATTTTTTGTAAAGAGTATAAAAAGTTACTTGTATAATATCTGTATTATAAAGACAAACATATCTGTGGGTAACGCATGAGACAATCTAAGCAATGGCAGCACTTTCGAATTTTAAATGAAATTTTAGTTTTACACTTTCTAGTACTGGAAAATTTTAAACTTCTAAACATCGCACATTTTCAATTTTTCACCCACGTATAGGGGAAAAATGTACTTTTAACGATATCTGCTGAAAAGCTGTATGTCAATCTATTTATGAGTTATTAATTTTTTAGTAGTTTTTAATCCCTTTTTTTTTGTTATTGTGGCAACAAAACACAGAAACACTCACAAAAAGAAATGCAAATTAACAAATAACAAAAACACTTGGAAAACGATGTTTTCAAAGAATTTATGATAAATTTTAGATATATAAGAAGGTCTATTTTTTTTAAAAAAAAGAACACGGTTCTTTTTTTATCAATTAATTCAGCATTAAATTATTTCCTTTTTCATGATCGCCGAACTCATCGTAATCTATAGGATCAATAATCAAACTTCTTCTTCTTCTTTTTTTTTTAACTATTTGAAAAAAAAAATAGTTGTTGTTCTTGGTCGAGATTTGAGAAATCTGAATTACATCTGAATGTTTTTATTGGCTGAAGTCTGCAACTTATTTTATTTTATTCGTAATCTTATTGGTCTATGTTTAATGTCCAAAATTCGAATACTTCTGTTTTTTATTTTATTTTTTTTTTTTTTGATTGGTCCATGTTTAATGTCTAGAAATGGAATTCTGTTGCCGCAATGACAAAAAAAATATTAAAAACTACAAGAAAATACTAACTCAATAACAAATTTAGATACAGATTTCAAACAATTTGCATTTAAAAGTAATTTTTTCTGTCTACGACGGTGTAAAAATTCAAAATGTGCGATGTTGAGAAATTTAAAAATTTTCAATACCGAAAATTTTCAAAATAAATTTCATTTATATTTGTTTATGATTGGCCCAGGAATATCAACGTGACTCTAAATGTCCAAGCATATTTATATAGCACTGCTATTACGTAAGCTACGTTTTTATAATCATAAAAATGATGTTATTATTGTTAATTTAAAAATAGAAGTCTTTTATAAATGTAAAATTGTAGTCTTTCAAAATATTATTTTGTACATAGTCGCTGTAATTTGTTAAATTATTATTTATTTATCTATTCTTTTATTTATTTATTTATTTGCTTTAAAAGACTATTTTTTATACTACTTTGGATTCTGCTTTTTCCATATCTGATAATTTGCGCCTACCCATTTTTTAAGTTTTTACATTCTTGTTTATTAACAACGACATTTTTTCTCCCTATTTAAATAAAAATTATTCTAAGTGTAAAGAATTTAGTAAAAAATAATTAATAATTAAAATAGTACAAAAAATCATATTTATGATGATCAAAACATGACTTACGTAATAACAGAGTCATATATTACGTACCGAGGCTAACGAAAAAGGCAGGCTACCACGTATTTTATTGCAAGTTTTTTTTTTTTTTTTTTTTTTTTTTTTTTTTTTTTGTAACCGCTGAAATAATGTGGTAGTCGATCACACCAATGAAGGTATATGGAAAGAGCGTCAAGTTACTATAGTGAACTGTAGAAAAAAAAAAAGTATTATAGTTGGTAGCCTGTGTTTTTTCGTTAGCCTCGTTACGCTGTATCCCACTTTGTTTTTGATTTATTATTTTTTTTTGTAGTTTGTTATATTTTTTTATCGTGGAAACAAAAATATTCCATTTTGGCAAATCAAACATGGATTGATCAGAAAATGAACAAAATCCGGACATCACTTCAGATATATTTCAGATTTCTCTATTCCCGACCGACAGAAACAATCGTTTCTGAAAGGAAAAAAAAAAAAAAAAAAAAAAAAAAAAAAAACATAAAAACATCATTTTAAGATGATCAACGTGTCTCATGAAATCACAGAGTCACATATTACATATGTCATGGATTAAACATTAATATTCCTGGAACAATCAGAAAAATAATAAAATGCGGACATCAGAAACATTCAGGTGTATTCTCAGATATATCTATAAATGACTGAAAACAACAAACGATTTCCAAATAGTTAAAAAGAAAAAAATGAATAATATGTTGCAGTAAATTTGTTCTTGAAACGTTGAATTATATTTATGTTTTCTCCTTAAAATGTCATGCTTTATAAAAACTCATCCCCTCCCGCATTCATGCACGCATTTACATGAGTATATGCGTGAGCACATAATCTGAATAGATTTTTTTTCTTTTTGTAAATTTTCGTTGTTATCATCAGTTATAAAAGAAATAGGTGTGAACACTTTAAGCTTTATGTTAAACGTGTTTTGATATAGAAGTTTTAGTTTAGTAATTCCGCTTTTAGTTTAAATATAAGTTTTCATTTTTAAAAAAATTCTATCTGTCTAACATATAAAAATGAAAATTTGTCTGCCTGTCTGTCCGTAATTCTGAAAAAATCCACAATTTGGAAGCCAGAATTGTAAAATGTACATGCACATAAAATGTGTCGAGGCAACTAAAGTAATCTGGAATCGAAATAATTTATAGTTAATTGATCATTAATAAAAATCACCAGTTGATAAACACATGAATGTATAACGTCACATGGTAAAAATACGACTATGGAAATATTGTCACATTTTGAGGTTCTTTGAATTTGTTTGGCTAATTTAAAGTCTATTCCATACATACTTATGTGTATGCATGTATTTTAGTATTTCCACAAAGATTTAAGTCCCTAAAAAAATTTAGATTCATTAGATTAGATTTTTCATTCTTAATAAAAAAAAACTTAAATAAAGGTTTAAAATTAAAAACAAATAATAATAAAAATTTTCTAGTTTCAAATTTTGAAAAAAAAAAAAAAAAAAAAAAAAAAAAAAACGGAAACAACTTTACATCAAAAATTATAAATCAACACAATTCACAATTTATATCTATCCTAGTAAATAAAGGGTGATCATAAATTATTGAGCGCATTTCAATATTGTATAAAACAAAAACAAATGAAAATTGTAAGCGCTACTGTTGTTAAAATGTGAAAGCGATTTAAATAGTTTGTTTTTCAGCTGCAAATCTATTTCCAGCAGCATGATTAGAGGTCTGCACGGGCCGGAATTTCCAGGCCCGGCCCGGCCCGTTGTAAAACTCAAAAGTTCGGCCCGGGCCCGGCCCGTTTAAATTTTTATATTTTAGCCCGGCCCGTACAAAAAGCAGCAAAAACGGGCCCAACCCGGCCCGGCCCGTTTTGGCCCGTTACAATTTCTACGATTTCTAAAAAATTCAGATATTTATCATATAACTAGGATTCTTTTAAAGCAGGCATGTCAAACTCGTCTACCGCCGGGGGCCAAATTTAGCAATGTACACAAAGCCGGGGGCCACATTATCGAAAATAAAGATGTAGATTAATTTGATGACAATCGCACAAAATGAAAACTGCTCGTAAAAAATACAGCATTGTTTTAGAAAACAATCAAGCAAACAAAAATACATACAAAATTTTTAAAACTATTCATTGGAAAAATGAAAAACGCGCACCATGATTTTTTTCAATATTTATTAAGTAAAAACAAATCTGTAGAAAAAGTATATTACGAGAGAGCACTGTCAAATGTAATGAAAAATAAGTTAAAATAAAAATACAAACAAGCTTAAACACATATTGAACATGTTAAAGTTTAAATCGCAATGAAAATTATACAAAAATATGTTAATAATTTTGCAATCTTGATATTTGTATTTTCTTTTATGTTGTAATTGCTACTTTTTTATAAAACCAATCATAGGTAGAACAATTATTTACAATATAATATTATGAAAAAAAATCATAATTGATTAAAATATATCAGCTATGAGCATTGATCCGGCATAAGAATAATTTCCAGACTCTCCTCATTTATTTTTAAGTACATATTGCGTCTGCGAAAAGAAAAAAGAAAAAAAACATACAGAGTAAATTTTGTTTCACTTATATTTTCAAGAATCATAAAGTTAAAGGACAAAATAAATGCTAGCCTCCGGCCCCAGGGCCATTAAATGAATAAAAGTGGTTATTAAAAGAATGTTGTTGGCTACTGTCTACTAATGAAAATGTCTTAATTTAATGAAAAGTTTCAGTTATAGCAACATATATTGATATTATCGATTTCATGCGATTATTGAAATTTCTGAATCATGAATATTTATAGAAATGCCCCTGCATATTTCTAAAATTTTTAAACTATTCTGGATATTCTTTATTCTAACTTGAACGATTTCGAGTTGTGTGTTATTGCACCCAATAGCTGTAAGCAGATGTATTATTTTTAATATCATTTTCACGAACACACTTTTTTCAACAAGGTTTCAGTTTAAAATCTATTTTTTTATCTAAATTATTTCTAGATATTTGTGGGATTTTTGAAATATTTGTGGGTAAATTCTAAGCAAACTTCAACGAAATTTCTACATATCAAACACAATTTTTCAGTCTTTGTTAGAGTAGAAAAAAAATATTTCAAATTGAATTTTATGAATCTGATGTTATATCTTCATCATCAAGAAATATAAAGATCTCACAGGGATAATTTATAATGATACGTTTACTAACCTTTAAGAATGAAACTAATTAATGAGCTTATGTCGAAAATGCTCGCTTTCGACTATGCATGCAGCCAAATAATAAAAACAGATAAACAATTTTTTGTTATTTTTTTATATTTTACAAAAAGAGAATTTGGTTCACCTTTGCCTTTTAAAGCTATTTATTTCTTTTGATTTCTTAGAAACTTTTAATTATAAATTAGCGTCGTTTTTTAATTGATTTTTCACACATTTGTAATACCTAACAAATGCCACACATTACTTTGAAACATCGTAGTGAATCGAAAAGCGCAGTATTTATAATTTTTTTTTTCAGATTAAAATATGCTCTTCTTAATAATTTTTGCATACCCTATCTCCTGGAAACAAACTTTTAAAATGAATTAGATATGACCATATTCAAGACAGTATGTTTGTATCATTTATGCCACAGTGGTGTTGAATCGACGTTGTTTTCATCTCCTATGCCAATCCGTAAAAAAATATTTCATGCAAAATATAACAACCATTAATTAAAAATTTTAAACTTTGATTTATTTAATTGCGGATCATTAAATTTAATGTATGTCAATATCTGCCATTAAATATAATGCAGATTAATATTTTGAAATAATGGTAGATATTTTGAATAAAATCATTACCCAATTTCGCAACGCTTTTAGATTCAGTGTTGCCAGTGGGCTACTTTTTTAAAATTCGGATTTGTTGATTGGCACCACTTTTTTGAAACTGTAAATTATTTTTTGTTTTCGCCTTAATTATCATGTCAATGAACAAGGCACATTTTATTATTTGTAAAAAGTGGTGCCAATCAAGAATTTGAAGTAAAAAAAAGTAGCCCATCTGGCAACACTGTTTAGATTTGCAATGCAAAGTGTATTTTCTGCATCAACTAAGAACTGAATCAAACATACGAAAATACCAAAGGCTTGGCGGGTCACAGAGAAGTCCCTGGCGGGCCAATTGTGGAACGCGGGCCACGTGTTTGACATGCCTGCTTTAAAGAATACTGCATAAATATCTATGGAATGATTTTACAGTATATTTTACAGCAAATACACATTAACACCATTAATGATTACTTAGATTCTTAGGCTTTCAACATTCGAATAAGTATTCATTAAAAAATTAATATGGCTTAGAATAAAAGAAAAAAGAAAGAAAGCTAAAAACATCGTTGATTTTGAAGCTGTTTAATAAAAGATGATTTAAAAGTATATTTCTATATCATTTTATTATAGATTTTAAATCCAAATTCATTCTTAAATTCAAAGAAGCTCCTTTCTGATACATTTCTAAATTCATTTTTTTTCCCTCAGAAACGCATAAGATTAGCAGATATCTTTATTCAGAAACTATATAATCGAATGACGTTATCCATTTTTCGATACAAGCAATTTAAGAATACTGTAAACAAATAAAATACTGTCATAATTAGCGTTTTGAATAGAATTTCCGGAAGCAATAACAAGGGAAGGGAGAAAAAACCTGCAATCATTTGAGAAACTATATTATATCTCAACAAGGTTATACAAGTATTTTATTTACCAAAAATGAATAACGCTATTCGATTCCAAATCCCTTCAATAGTTAGGCTTATCACTTTTATACTTTTACAATTTAAAATTAATCAGAAAATGTGTCAAACTTTCGCATTATTGAGAAATTAATTTAAAAATCAACAAGAAGTATATATATCCGAAGACTAAGCTAACATAAGTTCTTTATCGCTGTTAATAATTTTACAAATCATGTTTTCTGGCAGCAATTAAGTCTAGTACCGGTCCGGCCAGTCTATATGTAGAAAAATAATGCAAGCGTGATCTCGGACCGGCATGAGTCAGCTAAAAAAATATTAAAACGGGTTACACATAATGTAATTCTCCGATGCCGATACACTGTGCATTTTTATATTGATGCTGTCAAACTATAGTCCATTTAATTAGTGGAGGCGGGTGACCTAGACAAGCTTATCTCTCACCTTCACCAACTGAGGGGGAAAATCACATGTAGTTCTATTACGAGTTCCGCGAAAACACAGTTTCACCTTGTCAAGGTTAGCCGCCTCCATTAAAAAAATGAACTATCGTATGGCACATTTATACTTATTCTCATTAAAACCATTTTCGTTGAAAATAGCTCATATTTAATCGTTTCTGCTTAAATCTTCAGAACGGGTCGGCAGACCCGAAATTTTTTTTATCGGCCCGTTTGGCCCGTTCAATTTTTTTGCCGGCCCGGCCCGTTGAAAAAACTATTCTAAATCTGCCGGCCCGGCCCGGCCCTTTATAAAATTCGAAACGATTCCGCCGGGCCGGGTACGGGCCACGGGCCAAGCCCGGGCCCGTGCAGACCTCTAAGCATGATACACCAATACATAGGGGTACCAATCTTAAAGACTACCTGCAGGAAACATTTCTCAAACGGTTGATTGGTAGAGGTGAACCAATTCCTTGACCTTGACGGTCACCCAACACAGCAGCCATAGAATATTTTTTAGCTCACAGGCTACCAATGCCTGTGAGCTTATGTGCCCGCCCGTTCTGTATGTATGTACGTGCGTACGTAACGCGATAACCCAAGATAAAAATATTCGATTTACATGACATTTTGGATATAGGCTTATTATGATAAGACGCTTCCCTGATTAGTTTTGAGAATTCATTCGATAAATAAAGAAGGGTAACGGGGGCTAGTTTTAAGAAGTCTTTTAGTTAGAAGTTTTAATCCAGTTTTAAGAAATAAAGTTATGATTCATACTTTCAAGGCTTATAAGCATATACGTTACAAAAAAATTATAGCATGTTCGAAAATTCCTCTTTTATTAACTTTTAAAATAAATTAAGAAGAAAACAACATTACATTTTTTACCTTTTGCTAGGCGGTAAGGGGGTTAAAGAGGGGAATGGGGGGAATAATCCCCCAATCTTAATTTAGGTTTTTCATGCAAAATTTACCGATTTGCTTCAAATTTTGTACATAGGTTTATTCTGAAAAGGCACTTTCCTAACTTGTTTTTGGAATTCACTGGATATGTATAAAGGGAGGATAGGGGAAACTACCCCTCATAATTCATGTAAATGATTTTTTATGCAGAATTAACCGATTTGTTTCAAATTTTGGATACAGGTTCATAGTAATAAGAAGCTTTGCTCATTTGTTGTGGTGTTCTTTTGTTAATTGTAAAGGAGGGGGGGGGGTATGGGCGATTACCTCCCTCTTAAGTTAACTAAATAGAGTTTTATGCAGAGTCATCCGATTTGCTTTAAATTTTGGATGTAGGTTCTTTCATTATGTTGAATTTCTGAACAGTTTTGGAGGTTAATGGTCAATTATAAAGGAGGGAACGGGGGACAACGTTTCTTAAATTACATAAGTGGGTTTTTTATGCAGAATTATTCGACTTGCTTGGAATTTTGGATACAGGTTTATTATATGATAAGGCATATCCCTGATTAGTATCGGGTCTTCAATGATTAAGTATAAAGAAAGGAAATGGGAGCGGGGTGTACTTCCTTCCTTATTTTTTTCGAAAGGCATTAATATATAAGGCAGTAATATACAATCAGTCTGCGTAGCCTGTGAGCTCTATACCATCAGTTTAACTGGGCATCATTCTTTTTATTAATTATTGGGGGGGGGGGGAAACAAAGACCGAGTGTAAGCAAAAAATGTTCTGGTTATTTATGAACTACAACGACGAATCACTGAGGTTATTGGAGGAATAACAGCTGAGATTCTCCTAAATGTTTGGTATTAAATTGAAAATAGACCCGATGTTTAACGTGCTTTGAGCTCATTTACATCTTTTTGAACGCGCAAATAAAAATGTTTCAAATATGTTGGCAAATGAAATATTAAACAGGTCATTACAATAACATGCTCTTAATAATTTATGCTCACCCTGTATAACGTGTGGGTACTACTTGGTTATCCCATCAACCAATTTCGCCAAATTATACAAATCGCCAAACTAATAACCAAATTATATATGTTGACACAATTTTTATTTTTAAAAACTAAAAATCAAATAATTAGTAGAATATTATTAAAATACAAATAAAAAGTCGAAATAAAAATCACTTAATGACGTTTTAAACATGTATATCTTAATTTAATGTCATTCAATATAACATTTACTATCATCCATTATTGGTATTTAATTTTATAATCTGGCGATAGATTTTTGGTCAATGGGATAATCAAATAATACCAACGTGTGTAAGTAAGTAATAGATAATAAGTAGTAGATAATCTAAGTAAGCAAATAATTTTTCCTCCTGATTAAATGAAAAGACAGAGTGGGCATTACAAAATTAACAAGTTATGGCTGATTTTAGTAAAACAAACATTCTTAAAATTCCTGGAAACACCGGATACTTAAGCTAGTATAATATAAATTACTCGAATGTAACAATTACAAAAATTTCTCATGCATATTAATTCTTCCTGACAGATACAGTATAGCCATGCCACTGGTTTGGGGATTTACAGCAAAATTAAATTGGCAACAACGTATGCCAACTTCTAACTGAATCTGAAATTTGATGAAAATTGATACATTAGTTCTTGAGATACATATATCATGGAAATCGTAAAAAATTACTGCATAGCATCGTCAGCTATTAGATAATTTACACCAAAATATAAACAGCACTGAGATCGGGTGACTGTATCTGTAGTGAAACTTCGTGCATTGTTCTATTTCGATAATCATGATTAATGCTTTCTTGCAGCACTGCCTGTTGGGCATGTTTCACTGCAATATAACCATAACTAAATTATATCAAAGACTAACTAAATCTAAAGTTTTATTAAACCTCATTTATTAAATCGTGAGGTGTAGCACCCATAAAATCAGTGTCACATTAAAACAGACTCACGGGAGACATTTTGTAAAAATCATGTTTTTTCGAGATCTCTGATCCCCCCCCCCCCCTCCCGCTTAAAACATACAAATCCTTCGAAAACTGGAATTCAAAAATTTTCATGAATCCAGTACTTTTTTCTTGTAAAGATAGAAGAAAGAAATAATAATTTATGTTTGAAACATTTGCTATTTCCTTTTTTATATTATATTATACTCAATGTTATATTGTATTAAACTGAAGGCAATGCTTTTTGTGTAGCAATTGTTTAAAACGTGGAGCCATTGTGTTTATCTTCCTGTATGATGCCTTAAAAAATATTAAAATTTTGTTTAACAATATCCTGCATCAGAAAGTACATGTCAAATGTATTTATTATGTTTATTTTTATTTAAAAAATTATTGGTAACTCAATATCAAGGGGATTCATAATTAGAAAAAAATAGGTATTAAAGACAATATTTGAACAGTAATTAATTTTAAAAGAATAATCTTAAGCACTGTTCCGGCTGATAAAAGCTTAATTATGATAATATAGATTCTAATTTTTGCAATAAAATAATAATTTGGCCAGTAACTAATATAATTTGCCTCAATATATTATAAATTGCTTATATTTTGCTGAAGTTGCTTTTCCACCTGTCCATTTTTTTACATACATATGTAAAAAAAAAATACGTAGAATAAGGTTATCTATAGTTTTTTACGTAGAATTTAATATCTCTTTTATAATTAAAAACAAAAAACTAAATAATATACAGCAACTCATGTTCAACTAACCGTAAATAGCTAAATTCATCATACAGCTAATTTAATTACTTCCAGTAGAAATATTTGCTGCAGCTGTTTGAATTTAAAATAAAAATATCAAAAAATACACGCTCAATTTTAATTTCATTATTTTCAAAAGTCGCGAAAAAAAGTAGCGAGGTGAAAAATTCTTATACGAAATTTATTTAAGTGTAAATTAGTAAGAATAATCAAAGCTTGAATGCAAACAATCAACGCACAATGATTACATATATTTTCCTGCTATATGAATGATCCAGTTGTGTTAAATCTATTAGTTGCATGCAGTACATATCCATCGATATTCAGCAATGTTTTGAATTTATAAATTAAATCTTCTAAATTAACTTTTTTCAATAAAATCATGTCTGAAAAATATTTAAAATAGGGATGTTTCTAAATGAAATATCGAAACTTTTAATGCTTGATAGAATTCATTTAATGAAGCTTAATATTATATTTAATACTTAAAATGAAAGAGCAACTCAAACAGTTTTGCCTATAAGCTTAAAATTGTTCAGTGTAATGACATTTCGTCACACGGCACGCATCAAGTCGATAGCTTATTTCTCGCCACACGTTGATTAGTGTTTGTGGGATCATTGTTGCAACAGATGCAATGGTTATCTTTAAGTGGAAGCACATACATATGATCCTTTATTAATTCCCACAGGTAGAAATCACATGGCAGCAGATCGAATGAGCTTCTGAACAGAACTTCATTCCTAATCAACGTTTGGGAAGATCTGACGAAATATGTGACGAAATGTATGCCGTGAGAGAAAGCTGCTTACATTAAACACTTGTAAGCTTGCATGATTAACTGTTTGAGTTTCTTTTCATTTTATATATTATTTATAATTTTAAGTTTTATGTAATAAATACTACCAAGCGTTAAAACCCCGATATTCATTAAGAAACACGTTATATTTTATTGTTAAAAGCAATTTAAATTTTTATGAAGTCGTGCATATTGAAATTGTTCAGGGCACAGACGTCATATATGCACCACGTTTGCACGTGTTTCTTTTCCCCGCCAATTTGTCGAATATTTTGTTTTTGAATATAAGTTTCACATTGCATGCACTAACTGTTGTGATTTTTTATTGCAATATAAAAATAAAGTAACATGAAAAAATGAGATTCCAGTATTTTAAAAAAGGAAATAAAAATAAATATTTTGATATAAATAATTATTGATATAGCATATAATAAAAATAATTTAAAGAATTAAAATAAAAAATAACAGTGAATAAACATGAATTTAATAAAAAAAGGAAACAATAAATAAACAGTTATAAATAATGAACTTAATCTGTAATAATACAGAGAGAAGGATGTTTGTCTGTCAGCGCTGTTCTGAAGAGACTGCTGCACGTAGAGTTACAAAATTTGGAGGGAAGGTACTTTTTTACATGTAGTTTTGCACCTCGAAGCCCGATTTTCGATTTTTTGTTTCGATTTTTTAAAATAATTTTTTAGGCGATTTTTAGCGTTATTTTTGCGGTTTTATCCCATTAGTGAAAGGAATACGGTTTCATTCTTTTAACCCAAAATAGCATTTTTTTTTCTCTTTTCAACAAAGTTTATTCGGAATTTGTAGAGCGATTTTTGAATTTTTAATGCGATTTTTAGTGTTTTTTCTCATTTTGCGGCTATTTTTTTAGACTAATAAAAATAAAATCGTTTTAAACTTTTAGCGTAATGCCTTAAATTTTGTGTTTGTTACGATTTTTAGATTTTAACGATTTTTAATGCGATTTTCAATGCGATTTTTAACATTTTTTAAAGATTTTTGCGTTTAACATCTATTTTTTCATAGTTGTTCTATCAAAAATTTGAGCTGTTGAGAGTGCAATAAGTAGTATTTTTTTTGTGAAAGCTACCTTAAATGTCAAAAATCTAGGTACCACTATTTTCGAATAGCAATTTCATAAACTATCTTAAATTCTTGCTTAAGACCGCTACCCCCTCGAGTTATATGTCACCTGGTAGGTTATTTAACAGAGTATGGTTTTGATAAAGTTTTTGAAGAATAGAGTGCTCTACCTGGTGGCGGAAAATGGAACTAATATAACGCTATTTTTTTTACCTATAATAATAAGGAGACAAGTTTGTGTGTGTGTCAGCGCTGTTCTGAAGAGTCTGCTGTACCTAGAGTTACAAAATGTGGAGGGAAGGTACTTTTATAAATGTAGTTTTGCACCTCAAAGCTCGATTTTCAATTTTTTGATTAGTTTTTTTGATAATTTTTTTAGGCGATTTTTAGCGTTCTTTTTGCAGTTTTATCCCATTAGTGAAAGAAATACGGTTTAATTCTTTTAACTCAATATAGCATTTTTTTTCTCTTTTCAGCAAAGTTTATAAAGAATTTGTACAGCGATTTTTGAATTTTTAATGCGATTTTAAATGTTTTTTCTCATTTTGCGGTTTTTTTTCTTTTTTTTTTCTTTTTTTTTTTTTGAGATTGATAAAAAGAAAACCGTTTCAAACTTTTAGCCCTAAATTTTGTGTTTGTTACGAATTTTAGATTTTGACGATTTTTAATGCGATTTTCAATGTGATTTTTAACGCTTTTTCAAGATTTTTTGCGTTTAGCATCTATTTTTTTCATAGTTGTTCTATCAAAATCTTGAGCTGTTGAGAATGCAATAAGTAGTATTTTTTTGCGAAATTTACCTAAAATGTCAAAAATTTAGTTACCACTATTTTCGAATAGCAATTTCATAAAATTATCTTAAATACTTGCTTAAGACCGCTACCCCCTCGAGAAATATATCACCTGATAGGTTGTTTAACAGAGTATCGTTTTGATAAAGTTTTTGAAGAATAGAGTGCGCTAGCTGGAGGTGAAAAATGGAACTAACAGAAAGCGATTTCGTTAAAATTTGGAAATATAACAATGTGATTTATTTTAAATTAAAAAATGGTTTATAATACATGATAAAAAAAAATGTAAACAAAGAATGGTGTGACACATTTCAGGGTGCGTGAAAGGAGGGGCGCGAACAAAATTCGGAAATGTAATAAGGAGATCTGTTTTACACTTTAAAGTAGTTTATAACGCATGTTAAAATTTTTAAAGTACTGGCGATGCTCTGGAGAGACCGCTGCACGAAGTTATGTATGGAATTTTACACCTTGAAGGCCGATTTTCAGTTTTTTTAATTTAATTCATATGCGAATTTAAGTGGTTTTCGAGACGATTTTTCCACATTAGCGAAAAGGAAAGTGGTTTCATTCTTTCGACCTAAATTAGTGAATTTTGTTCTCTTTTCAATATAATTTATTTGGATTTCGTGCAACGATGTTTGGATTTTTAGTGAATTATTTAATGTAAATTTTGCCGCTATTATTCGACATTAGTAAAAGGAATTTTGCTTAAAACTTTCAGGCTGATGTATTAAATTTTAACTGTTAAGATTTATGAATTTCAGCTAATTTTAATGCGATTTTACGAGATTTTTTGCGTTTGATGTCGGATTTTTCAATTACAACGTTTTACCCTATTAGAGTAAATTTTGACCCCTGTGATTTTTTAATATTAGTGATTTTTAATGCATTTTTCAATGCAATTTTTAGAAATTCTTCGAGTTTTATGGTGATTTTTTGATATTCGGAAGTAAAAATTGATTTCAAACTTTTAATCTAATATAATTTTAGAGATTTTTAACGCGATTTTTCAAGAATTGTTGTATTTCGTGTCGATTTTTTATTATCTATAAAGGATTTCCTTTTACTACGTGATTATCCTGTCGACCAATTTCGCCAAATTATATCAATCGTGAAACAAGCCAAATTATGCAAATAGATGTAATTTTTATGTTAAATAATGAAAGAAGAGATAATTTAGAAAAACATTAATACAAATACATATAAAAATAAGAAGTAAAATCTACTTGATGACGTAACAAACATATGTAACATGTTTAATGTCAAGTGAATATGGAATTTACGATCTGCTATTATTGTAGTTTAATTTTATGGTTTGACCCAGATAGTTTCTTGGTCAACCGGATAATCAAATAGTTCAGATTTCCGATTAGAATGTTTTATCCATTTGATGAAATTCTGATTACTGCGATTTAAAAAATAACTAGCGATATTTAGTGCATTTTTCAATGCGTTTTTAATGAACTTTTTAATGCGATTTAGTACTATTTTTTTCAATCCCCACCACAGTGGTGTTTTAACAATTAAAAAATTATTTTGGTTTTAAACTTTTAGCCAAATATAGTAAATTTCACCATTTACCTTTTTTTAATTTTGTCGATTTTCAATGTGATTTTTGATATATTTTGTGTTCTGCGTCGATTTTTTTTATAATTCATGTAAAAAAGAATAGTTGCTACGTTTTACACGACTAGAATATTTTTTTATTCACGGGATGTATTTACATTTAGCTATTTTTAATGAATTTTTCAATGGTTTTGTATTGGTTTTTATGAACCTCACGGCTATTTTTTGAAATTTCGAAAAGGAAATTAATTTCAAACATTTACACTTCATTTACAAATTTTGAAATTTAGTGATTTTTTAATGCAATTTTTAGCAATGTTTTCATTATTTCTCACACTTTGCGCCGATTTTTTCATTCGTATTTAAGAAATAATTCAGATTGCGCTATTTTACTCTTTTAATGTAAATGTTGTCCCCCGCTATTTTTAAATTTGAAACGATTTGTAATGAATTTTTGAATGCAATTTTTAGATGTTTTCGAGTCCACGGCGATTTTTTCACAATTGGAAAAGAAATTTTTAAATAATTTGTAGCTTAATGTAGTAAATTTTGACATCAATGATTCAGATTTTTTGTGTATTTTCATAAAATGTTTAGCAAGTTTTGTGTCGATATTTTTTAACTAATGGAAGAGTTCATATTTCAGTGTTTTGTCCCATTATGGTAAATTATGTCCGCAGGAATTTAATATAGCCGACCCAGTGGCGTGGTTGGCAGAGGCAGCTGCTTCCACACCGCTGGTCCCTGGTTCGAATCCAGCTAGCGGCATGGGTGTCTGTGTTGTCCTTGTGATGTGTATTAAAATGTATCTACTGGTTTTTCTGTAATAATAAAGTGTTCTGTATTTGTTTCTGTGTTTTCTGGATCAATCGAGGTAACAGCCATTGTAGCTATAGACCTCAAAGCACTGTTCACTCAAACTCAAATTTAATATAAATTTTTATCTTATTAGGGCAAATTTTGTCCGGATTTTTGAATTTTTCTGATTTTTAATCTGTTTTGTAGTGATTTTTCAAGTTCTGTGACAGTTGTTGACATCGGTAAAAGAATTTTGGTTTCTAACTTTTAGCATAAATAGTACAATTAGTTCTCCACGCTTTTATGAATTTTGCCAATTTCTAATGCGATATTCAATGTAATTTTTAGTTAGTTTGGGGGATTTTAGGTGTTCCGTGTTGACTTTTCCTTATTCATGAACGATTTCCGATTACAATATTTTTGACTGAATATTAAATTTTTACAGCCATGACTTTTAAATATTCAGCGATTTTTACTACAGTTTTCGATACGATTTTTAGCCATTTTTTTAAGCTTCTTGGCGATTTTCTGCCATTCAGAAACCAGTTTTGATATCAAACATTTTGCTTTAGTTATGTTTTGAATGCAATGTTTTATCTCTTAATATGATTTTGGCGTTCCATGCCTTCATTTTGTAATTTATGAATGATTTCGATCATAACCCCCCCCCCGCCCTGCCTTAATATTATTTTTTTAAGCATTGACTTCCAAATATTTAGCTATTTTTAATGCAATTTTAAATGTAATTTTTAGCCATTCTTCAAGTTCCGTGGCGATTTTTCTACAAATAATTTTTCTACAATAAATTTCCGGAAATCGATTTCGATTTCAAACTTTTTGGTTAGTATGATTAATTTCTTGATTACAATATTTTATATTATAACAGTGAATTTTTACCCTAGGGATTTTTTAATGTTTTAAGACTTTCATTACAATTTTCAATGCAATTTTTAGGCTTTTTCAATCTTTTTTTTTTTTTTTTTTTTTTTTAACATTTTTCAAAGGAATTCGATTTTAAATTTCTAGACTAATAAGAGTTTGGTTTCAAACTTTTATCCTTTACGGTAATTGTTTTGCTCTTTTATTTTGATCTACAGCAATTTTTAATGCAGTATGCTTTTTTTTTTTTTTTTTTTTTTTTTTGAGTTCACAGCGATTTTTTTCAGTTACGGAAAAAGAATTCGGTTTTTAATTTCTTCGGTAATATGATAACTTTTCTCCTGTGCGATTAAAGATTTTTATTGCGATTTTTTAGCAGTTTTTTTTTTCGTTTTTCAATGCTTTTTACATTATCAAATTAATTAGATTCAAAACATTTATCTAAGTAGAGTAAATTTTGAGTTCCGTGATTTTTGAAAATTTTGCCATTTTTAAAGCGATGTTTACGTTTCTTCGCGATTCGCTTCGATTTTTTAGAGGTTAAATTTTTGGCCGAATTTATTAAATTCTGATCTCTTTTCTTCAAAGTTTATTCGAATTTTGAAACACAATTTTTGAATTTTGTTTTATATTTTTATGAGATTTTTAATGTTTTTTTGCGATTTGTAAGACTTTTCCACATTATTAAAAATAATCCAACTTCAATTTTCTAGCCCATCTCTTTTCAACAAAGTTTAGACGAAATTCGTGCAGCATTTTTTTAATTTTTCGAGGTTTTTATTGTGATTTTTAAAGTTTTTTCGCAATTCTTGCTATTTTTTGATGAACCGGGCAACGCCGGGCAGAACAGCTAGTAAGTAATGAAACAGTAAGTATAATTTTCACAATAAATCGTAAATATTAATACTTATAGCTATATTGAATACATGAAGTTGTATCATTTAATCAGTAAATTTCACTGAAATCTTTAAGTTTTTCCATTTTATTTCCCTAACATTTGTTATAAACTTATTAAACATCTCCTTGGCATAGATTTGTAACACCAAATTTGCGAGGAAAAGAGACACGTGCAAATGTGGTACTTATATAACATCTGTGCCCTGTACAAATTGAAATATGAAAAAATATTTCATATATTTTGTATATCCCCAACACAAAAGAGAGCACGGCAAAATTTCTATCAATTACAAGAAATGTTCGTGAAATTTAAAGAATTAGACATACCCTTTTCAAATGATAAACATGTACAAAAAAAGTAATTTTAAATTATCCTTGCATTTTCCTTGGTACGGAGATTCTTATATGAATATTTATAATATCTGATTTATAATTTCAAACGATTGCTGTTACTCTTATGAAACAATTAATATTTATAATTTTTTCATTCCTGAAGTTTTAAATTCTATATGTACAACAATATATTTTCTCTTTACCTTTATTTTAAAGAAAAATGACAAAAAAAATCTGATTATTGGTTACACAAAGGAATTTTAATGTTACATGATGTAAACTTTCAATTATTATTAACTAGTTTTTCTTAATTCTACTGAAAATAGTTATCAATGTAAGATATATTAAAGAAGGTAAATATTTGTATGGCTGGATTATTATGTACCATAAAAAATGGAATATATTTTTTAGAATATAAATGAAAGTTTATCCGAAATTGAGAGAAATCAAATTTCTGATTTTTTTTTTCGTTTTTGTGTTTAAATTTATGAATATTTAGCAGAAAAAGCTGCTTCTGATGTTAAGATTATCGATTAATTTAATTGAAAAATTCTTCAGAAATCAATTTTACGATCAAAGAGTAAAGACAAAAGTTTTGTCATTTTTTTATTTACTGAATTTTGAGTTTTGGTTCCTTTACTTCATTCTCGTGTTACTCCAAGTCATTAATTGTTGAAACTCTCAGACGCATTTTAAAAAGGAAAAAAACAATATTCCTCTGCTTTTTTATAGTGTTGAAAAAATTCCTTAAGGAGGCATTGTGACTTCAAAATTAAAAAAATCAGTTTTGTGTTTTTTTTTTTGTTTGATTCCGATTATTTTTAATAACTGAAAATTAAAAAAAAAATCTGCATTAATATTTGAGTTATGGCCATTTACGGATAACGAGTAATGGAAGGTCCGTAATATATTCAAACTATAATACGCTTTTTTCAATTTAGTCAATTTGGAATTTGTGCGCATTATTACTTTATAGTTACATACTTCGATTATTCATATTTTTCACTTGGAAACTTGATTTTTTCTTTTTTCCGTGTTTTCTTTTTTTTTAATTTATTTTATATTAAATTAAATTTTAATCAATTTTTTGTATATATTTTTGTTTTAATTCAGTAGTAGGGTGTTGTGATTCCATTTTGCTCAAAAGTTTCTTTATGTATGCATAATTTAGAGTTGTATTATGTTCGCAGTATTTATTAATTTAATTCACTATTTAGAGGAATTTCCAATTGGGGAATAAAAATCTCCACTAATACAGATGAGATAATTTTTTCTTTTCTAAGTTATTCTAATTTTAAAAAAATAATTAAATTTTCTTTTTAAATATTTTTTAGAAAATTGCAAAATAATTTTATAAGTGAGGATTTTGAATTATAAATTTAGCAAAGGTCAAAATAAGAAATCCCTACAGGGAATTAGATGTAATATAAGGAAAATGTCGATAAAATGCTGACCGAGAAACTCGAATGAATGCATTAAACCGAGAACTAGTATAAATTTACTGAGACTCTAGCTTTTTTCTGTGTTTACTGAAATATTTAACAGTGTTTTACTGAATATTTAACAGTATACGATTGCTAGCGCATCATATACAGGGTGATTCAGCTCGTCGGTGACAAACTTTAAGGATCGATAGAGCACACCTAGACGAACATTTTTGAATAGGGAATGTAGGGTCCCTGACGCGATGGTAAGGCGCTAGGCGCTTTCGAAAATTTGGGTGCCGAAATTCGAAACGTCATAAAAACTAGGGAAATGGTTAGATTTTCTTGCTTGTTGCGTCGAAATGATTCTGTTTGTTTAGACTTTCTTCAGTACCAATTTGATAAGCGTATCTCTTAAAACATGGATAGGGGGCGCTGCAGACTTTGGAGAGCTAGACAACAACTTTAAGCCCGTTATTTTGATAATTTAACACATGCTCGCCAAAGTTTATACTCTAACTTAAAGTTTGAACCCAAAAGTAGAGCCCTGCAAAAAGCGTAAGAGCCGGAATAAAATGTCAAAGTACAGGGTGGTCGAAACTCGAAGGCTCCTAAGAGATAAACAAACAGATTTCTTGACTTATGGCATGCATTTTCATGATTCTGTTTGCTGGGGCTCTCTGAAACTCAGTTGAACGGTACAAAAAGAAACATCGATAGGGGGCGCTTTGGGCAAAAAACATAATTCGTTGACATTTCGGACGCTAACTGGAAACGGGGCGCTACGATCAGTTAGTAATAATGAAAACACATTTTCTACCTCTGCTCAACACTTCTGAATAAATTTAGACCAAAAACATCAATGATACTGGAAATTTATTTACAAAAAATAACACTACAGAAGATGCTCGAAATTTCGACCTTGGGCCATGATGCAGGCTTCGCACCTCCGTCGCATTGAGGAGTGTGTGTTTCCAACAATGCCAGGAGTATCTCTGATCTGCCCTGCAGCTGCCACAATGCGCGCCACAAGTTCTTCAGCACTGCTGACAGGTGTATGGTATACCTCGGCCTTCAGGTAACCCCAAAGGAAGAAATCCAAGCAGGTGAGGTCTGGTGATCGGGCAGGCCAGTGAACTGGACCCCCACGCCCGATCCACCGCTGGCCATACCTTGCGTTTAGATGGAGACGCACGTCGTTCGTGTAATGGGCCGGAGCTCCATCGTGCTGGAACCACATCTGGCGACGCGAACCTTCGGGTACGTGCGCCTCCTCCAGAAGCTGCGGCAGCACTTGATCCAGGAAAATCAGGTAATTTCCACCTGTCAGCCGTTCAGGTAACAAATAAGGGCCAATGAGGCAATCCCCCAGAATGCCGGCCCACACATTTACTGAGAAACGCTCCTGGGCTGCTCGGCTTCTGGTTTCATGTGGATTTTCATCACACCACACATGACTGTTGTGGGCGTTCCACATTCCCTCCCGGCTGAAGGTGGACTCGTCCGTAAACAAAATGCTGTTTACAAAACGGGGATCCCTGGATCTCATCGCCAAGTACCATCTTGAGAATTCCACTCGAGGGCCAAAATCCTGCTCTCTGAGCAACTGCACCCGCTAGATGTGGTAGGGGTGCAGATTCCGGGAACGTAAGATGCGCCACGCAGTTGCTTGCGAAATGCCAACATGTCTGGCGATATCTCTCGTGCTAAGACCTGGGTTGTCCTCAACCAGGTTAAGCACAGCCTCTACGTTGTCGGGGGTGCTCACTGATCGCTCCCGTTCAGGCCTGCCTCCGTCGAAAGATCCCGTTGTGGACAACCTCTGGTGTACTCGAGCGAAGAAGGCATGGCAGGGGATTTGCCTGTTGGGGTAACGCTCGGCGTACAACCGCTGAGCGGCTCGTCCATTACAACCAGCAGCGCCATACGCCAAATGCATGTCAGCCAATTCAGAGTTTGTGTACCGTTCCATCCTACTACCGATCTGCAGACAAGTAACCCGAAGCTTAAATAGGTACCGCACGTTCAAAAGACGTGTCTGCGCATACAACTACGTCATCTCGCGTTGTCGTCTACGCATTACGTATCTTTTGCATATCGATATGGTACGATATCTTTTGCATAAATCAGCAAAAAGCACCTTATGTAAATTTTATTGCGCGCATTGTGCATGATTGAAACCAGCTATGTTTGTTAAAAAAACAAACAAACTGCAGTTTTAATAGCTTCTTATGATAAGTAAATTACTCTCTTGTTTTGTTTCTAACTGATCGTAGCGCCCCGTTTCCAGTTAGCGTCCGAAATGTCAACGAATTATGTTTTTTGCCCAAAGCGCCCCCTATCGATGTTTCTTTTTGTACCGTTCAACTGAGTTTCAGAGAGCCCCAGCAAACAGAATCATGAAAATGCATGCCATAAGTCAAGAAATCTGTTTGTTTATCTCTTAGGAGCCTTCGAGTTTCGACCACCCTGTACTTTGACATTTTATTCCGGCTCTTACGCTTTTTGCAGGGCTCTACTTTTGGGTTGAAACTTTAAGTTAGAGTATAAACTTTGGCGAGCATGTGTTAAATTATCAAAATAACGGGCTTAAAGTTGTTGTCTAGCTCTCCAAAGTCTGCAGCGCCCCCTATCCATGTTTTAAGAGATACGTTTATCAAATTGGTACTGAAGAAAGTCTAAACAAACAGAATCATTTCGACGCAACAAGCAAGAAAATCTAACCATTTCCCTAGTTTTTATGACGTTTCGAATTTCGGCACCCAAATTTTCGAAAGCGCCTAGCGCCTTACCATCGCGTCAGGGACCCTACATTCCCTATTCAAAAATGTTCGTCTAGGTGTGCTCTATCGATCCTTAAAGTTTGTCACCGACGAGCTGAATCACCCTGTATAGTTTACACAACCTTGTTATTTCGAAGCATCTTTAAAGCTGGCATCTTTAAAGTGGAATATAACTATTAGTTTGAATATCACAAGATATTAAAAACTTTTATTATTTTTTCTGCCTAAGTAAAATCTGCAGTAGAAGGTTTTTGAACTTTAGTCATGGGCAAAAATATGCTTTTGATACCCTCTCTGCCAGAAAATGTCCTTAAAGTTTGGATAAAGAGTATATTTTGAATAAAATTTTGGTGTTTAAATCTCATTTGTCGTTTTTTCTTCTTCTAAGATATTTTTTAATAATCCATATTGTATTTTAAATTAGAAGAAATATGAATCTGACAGAAATAGAAAAAGAAAACGGTTTATTCCGAAACATCATTAAATAAAACTGTGGTAAGTGGTATATTATACTACGTTTAAACACTTTGCATGTTTAAACTCTCCGTATGTCTAATCACTGTACAAATTAAATCCTTCTTATTGTAACGCTCAATTTACTCTATATAAGGAAATATCCAAAATTACTTATCTGCTCTCTGTCAATAACTTAAATCTTACAAAATGAATATCTTCCAGATTGCATGATTAAGGGGGCTCAGGGCTTGATCGATACGGAAAAACATGTAAACAGAGCTTTCGCTTCGAGTCCATATAAAAACAGAAGTATTCAATGTAATTAATTTAAACGTACTTATATTTTAAAGGTATGTTTGTAGCCTTATAAAATTATAAAATGAAGTAGTTCAATGTAATATAATAAGAAACACAATTTCCGAAAAAAAATTATGTGTTATATCACCAACACCAAGAATTATTAACGTTAAATTGACATAATAACCTAATTTTTGCTTTAAAATGATCCGGAAACTTTACTCTATGGAATAAATTAAGGATATAACTATCACTCAAAAACAACATCATTAAAAAATTCTCTCAAATTTGTAAATTAAAAAAAATCCTAAAAAATACAATTTTTTTCATTAAAAATACACAAAATATTAAACTATCTAAACTAGGGGAACACAACCTTTTCAAGTGAAGGGCCACTTACAAATATGTCAGGGTAGTCGAGGGCCACATCAATAACAAGGAGATAATTCAATTTAAAGGAGGTGATCTGTGGCCTATAATCGGATAAAAAATATGATTTCAGAGGGGAGTGGCGGTGGATGTTACCCTTTTAAGTTTGCTTACCCAGTCAAAATATCCAATTCACATGGTAAGGATATATCTGCAGTTATTAACAGATATAGCAAGGACTATTTTCAAGATGTAAATATATTCATTGACTTTTTTCAGGAGAGTAAGTTTTGTTTTATTAAAGGTGCTAAAAAAGAAACATAAATTACTGGTATTGAATAAGATGTGAACTTTATGAGCGAATGAGAGAGAAGGGGCCAATCAACAAGATTCTTTATGCCTGATCAACAAAATTCCCGATTTTCTGTGCCCGATCAATGAAATTTGTAATTCTTCCACGCCTGATCGACCAAATTTGCATAGTTTACGATACCAATCAACAAAATTTGCCATTTTTATGAAGCTGATCGAGAAAATTTGCATCATTTCCTCACCTGATCAACAAACTTCACAATTCTTATGAAACCGATCGAGAAAATTCAGGATTTTTCCACACCTGTTGAACAAAATTCTCTATTTTTACAAAGCTGATTGACGAAATTAGTGATTTTTCTTACATGATCAACGAATTCGCGATTTTTATTAGCTCGATCAACAAAATTTATGATTATTACGAAGCCGATCTACGAAATTCTAGATTTTTCTCCACATGATCGGCGAAATTCGCTATTTTTCCACACCTGATCAGCGAAATTTCGCGATTTTTTCTCACCTGATAGACGAAATTCGCGTTTTTTATGAGCTTGATTAACAAAATTAACAATTATTACAAAGCCGATCTACGAAATTCTAGATATTTATCAAATGATCGGCGAAATTCGTGATTTTTATGAGCTTGATCAACAAAATTAACGATTATTACGTACGAAATTCTAGATTTTTCCGCACCTGTTCCGCACCTGATCGGCGAAATTCGCGATTTTTTCAAAACTGATCGACAAAGTTCGCGAATTTTACGAAACCGGACGATGAAATTCGCGATACTTCTTCGCATGATCGACCAAAATTGCGATTTTCCTTCGCATGATCGTCAAAATAGACAGGATTTCTTCGCATTATCGGCAAAATTCGAGATTTTTTCCTAGCTTCATTACAAAATTCGCAATTTTTACGCCGATCGAAGATATTCAGGATCTTTCCGCTCCTAATCAATAAAACTCGAAATACTTAAGAAGCTAATCGATAAAATTTACGATTTTTCTGCACCTGATCAACCTGATCAATTCGTTTTTTTACAAAGCTGATTAACAATATTCGCAATTTTTCAAAGCTGATCGACGAAATTCGCGATTTTCTCTCTCATGATCATTAAAATTCACATTTTTTTTTCCAAGTCTAATCGACAAAATTCGGAATGTCCTGCGCCTGAACGACGAAATTCTCGATTTTTATGCAGACGATCAACTAAATTCGCGATTTTTCCATTCTAAATTTGCGAAATTCCCGAGCTTGATGGACAAAATTCACAATTTGTACGAAGCCGATCGAAAATACTCAGGATCTTTCCGCTCCTAATCAATAAAATTCGAAATACTTGAGAAGCTAATCGAGAAAATTTACGATTTTTAAGCACCTGATCAACCTGATCAATTGAATTTTTTACAAAACTGATCGGCGAAATTTCGCAATTTTTCTGCACCTGATCGACGAAATTCGCGATTTTTCCAAAACTGATCTACAAAATTCGCGATTTTTACGAAACCGGCCTATGAAATTCGCGATACGTCTTCGCATGATCGACCAAAATTGCGATTTTCCTTCGCATGTTCAACAAAATAGACAGGATTTCTTCGCATTATCGGCAAAATTCGTGATTTTTTCCGAGCTTCATTACAAAATTCGCAATTTTTACGCCGATCGAAGATATTCAGGATCTTTCCGCTCCTAATCAATAAAATTCGAAAAACTTAAAATGCTAATCAAGAAAATTTACGATTTTTCTGAACCTGATCAACTTGATCAATTCATTTTTTTACAAAGCTGATCAACGATATTCGCAATTTTTCAAAGCTGATCGACGAAATTCACGATTTTCTCTCTCATGATCAATAAAATTCACATTTTTTCCAAGTCTAATCGACAAAATTCGTGAATGTCCTGCGCCTGACCGACAAAATTCTCGATTTTTATTCAGACGATCAACTAAATTCGCGATTTTTCCATTCCAGATTCGCGGAATTCCCGAGCTTGATGAACAAAATTCACAATTTTTACGAAGCCGATCGAAAATAGTCAGGATCTTTCTGCTCCTAATCAATAAAAATCGAAATACTTGAGAAGCTAATGAGAAAATTTACGATTTTTCAGCACCTGATCAACCTGATCAATTGAATTTTTTACAAAGCTGATCAACGACATTCGCAATTTTTCAAAGCTGATCGCCGAAATTCGCGATTTTCCCTCCCATGATCAAAAAATTCACATTTTTTTCGAAGTCTAATTGACAAAATTCGTGAATGTCCTGCGCCTGACCGACAAAATTCGCAATTTTTACGCAGACGATCAGCTAAATTTGCAATTTTTCCATTCCAGATTGACGAAATTCCCGATTTTTCCGCGCGTGAAGGACGAAAATCGAAATTTTTACGAAACCGATGACGAATCTTGTGATTTTTACCAGGCTATTCGACAAAATTAGCGATTTTTTTCACTTGATTGATAAATTTCTTAATTTTGCACAAGCGATCGAGGAAATTTGCGATTTTATCAGTTGTCTGATCGACATTATTAGCGATTTTTCCTTTTCCGATCGAGGAAATTCGCGATTTTATGATAGCCTAATCGACGTAATTAGCAATTTTTACTCTTGTGATCAACGAATTCGCAATATTCTCGTCTCGAAATTTGCGACTTTCGGAAACCGATCTATAAAACTAGCTATTTTTCGGTGTGCATTCGACGAAATATGCACTTTATTAACCCTTAATTGACGAAATACACATATTTCCGCGCCAGATCAACGAAATTCGCGATTTTTGTAGTAACTGGCAAAATTTGCAATTTTTTTTACGTGGTAAGATGAAACTCGCGATTTTTTTTCTCTGGATAAATTGATGAAATTTACGATTGTTTCGCAGCCGATCAATGAAATTTTCGTTTTTTTCCTCGGGTCATCGAAAAATTCGCAATTTTTCCGTGCCTTATCACGATTTCTTTGTCCGTGCCCGTTTAACGATATTCGCGTTTTTTTCCACGCGGTAAACCAAAAAACATGCATTTTTTTTCCTTTTTTTTAACAACCGATGAATTAAATTTTGCAATTTTTTTTGAGCATCATCAACAAAACTGACAATTTTTTCTTGCCCGATCAGCGAAATGTGCGATTTTTTGCGTAAAAACGACAAAATTCACGATTTTTCTATGCCTGATCAACAAAACTCGCGAATATTCTGAAATCGATCCGATCGGAGAAATTTGCTTTTTTCCGAGCTTTATGGATAAAATTCGCGATTTTTCAATATCTGATGAGAGCGAAACTTGCGATTTTTCCAAGCATCATCGACAAAATTCGCTTTGTTTCCGTACTTAATCAAAGAAATTCGCGATTTTTCGTGCCAATTAATTAAATTTGCGATTCTTAAGTATTTTCTCGCAGTAAATTGACGAAATTTACGATTTTTTTCTATGACATATGCTCAAAAAAGCAATTTTTTCCGTTATAAATTGACAAAACTCTTGGGCCATACGTTAACCCATGGCGGGCCACTTTTGGTTGTGCACATAGGTTGTGCATCCCTAATCTAAACTATATTAATTCATTCTATAGATAATAGTGTTATATGCATGCAAAAAAAAAAAATTAATGCATTCCGTCAAATAGTTTTTTTAAATCTTGGTGTTAGTCGTCAAAAATAAAGTTTTGAGAAAACGCGACTTTAAGTTGAAATTATATGGATGCGGCTTTGAAAATGTTGATACATAAATGCTTATAACTCCGTTAAAAATGCAAATATTTTTATGCAGTTTTTCGCATTGAGTTCAGAATTAGTTGATTAATAAAACTAGATCATAAAAAATCGATTTTTTGAAAAGTTTTCAAGTCCTGAGCCCCTTAAATGAAAAAGGTCTTCCAAATATTCCGACACTTTTAATTTTTGCTTTCTGAACAGAACCATTGGTTGATCAATTGTAGAGTTAGAATCTCATTTGCCATTTTAGCTAATTTCTTGTAACTCCATCCCATACTTTCATCTGGTGCCGAGTTATTGATTGTTGAATGTCTGGTGTTTCTTTTAAAAAACGATTCCGCTGAGACAAAACATGTGCAATTATTTATATTTTTGTATGGTACAATACAATAATGTAATTAGTGACATTAACAGCTATTATGCAATAAGGATTAATTAAGTTTGAAATTGCAATTAAGCATTTCTGTTAATTTCAATATTTCGCGATTAAATTAATCCAAAGAATAAAAATTAAATGAAATTTTAATCAATCTAAAAAACAGTTATAGTCAAATTACATTTAAAAATATTCCTTTTAAAAACAAACAATCATATTTCTTGCACCAACACTATTATTTATTCTTAAAGTATTTTTGGAAATCAATTGTTGATGATAAAATAGACACGATATATCATTTGTAATTTTTTTATTGCATTTTTAGCACTTTCCAACAAAGTGCTTATGCATTCGGTTTGTCTGGCCGTCTGTCCAACTGTCCGTCTGGCCGGATGGCCGTCTGTCCGCGCTCTAACTCCCGTAAATATACTCCGATTGCTATGAATTTTTTTTACGTTATTGAGGTTTACCCTAGCACGAACCCTATTGAAAATGAAGTATTTACCATGATTAGTTTATCTACAGAGAGAATCAAAAGTTTACCATTGCATTACGGCCTCTGGGGAAAAATCATTAATATACTCGGATTACCATGAAATTTTAGGACGTTATTGAGATTTACCCTAGCACGAACCCTATTGAAAAAGAAGTATCTACCATGATTAGTTTATCTACAGAGAGAATCAAAAGTTTCCCATTACATTACGGCCTATGGGGAAAAATCGTTAATATACTCGGATTGCCATGAAATTTTAGGACCTTATTGACGTTTACCGTAGCACGAACCCTATTGAAAATAAAGTTTGTATTATGATTAGTTTATCTACAGGGAGAATGAAAAGTTTTCCATTATATTACGGCCCATGGGGAAATATCGTTAATATACTCGGTTTGCCATGAAATTTTAGAAAGTTATTGACGTTTACCCTAGCACAAGTCCTATCGAAAATGAAGTTTCTACCATGATTAGTTTATCTACAGGGCAAATCAAAAGTTTCCTATTACATTACGGCCTATGGGGAAAAATTGTTTCAAAGGAATTTAAAAGATGTTATACCCTGTCAAACATATTAAAATGTGCATTCTATAAAATATAAGGTGAAAATGTAGCTATTTTTCATTTACAGGGCCACACAAAAGAATTCCATTAGATAATGGTAAAAGGGGGAATTGTGTATATTAAGCTTTTTCAAGTGTAATAAAACTGATATATGTCACTGAAGCTTAATATAAATTATACGCTACTGTCTTGCATAATATGAAGCACATAGTATTTACAGGGCCATACAAAAGATTTCAAATAGTATATTCTTTCCGAAGTACCGTATATGTGTCTGATGATGGCTGATGGAGGGATGAAATGCATTTTAATTATGATATTCGCGTTTATATTTCGCTAAATATATGCACATTACATGGTGTGTATAAAAGTTATAGTCTGAAGTTATAGTTGATATACAGGGCTACCCAAAAGAGCTCACTAAAGTTACTGAATATGAGCGTAAATTATTTAAACGTGGTTCTTAAATAAGCTATGCATTTTTACGCTGAGCTGCATTCAATTTACTGAGAAATATTTCCAGAATATAGATAAAGGGATATACAGGGCCACGCAAAGAATTCGGTACATGGACGCCTATGAATGATGATTTATGAGAATGTGATTTCAGTTGTTTTAAAAGTGATTTAGTTTACAATAAATTTTAGCCTAATGCTGACGTGTAATAAAGGTACAATGTAAACTACAGGGCTGAATAAAAGTATTCAACTATGTTTCCATCTAATAGTATGAATTGCTGAAAAAGAAATTTCAAGCTACTGGGTATTTTCTTGCTAAGCTAAATTTTTCCATTATATGAACTGACATATGAAATACAGGGCTGTTCTAATGTACTGGAATACATATTTGGGTATATTTGGCTATACACTATTATTTCCCTAAATAACAAAGTTTTGTTAAAGATTTCATCAAGTGTTGGAAAGTGCTTCATTATCTATGCTTAACGCACGATTTTTCTTGCTTGTTTATCTTCATCTGCTGTCGAGTTATTTACTGGATAAAAATGAAGTTCATTGGAGGTTGAAAAACAAATCGTATTATTTCAAAACATCATTAAATAAATTAGAAGTGGTATCTTTTATTATGTTTAAACCTTTCGCATGTTTAAATTCTCCACATTTTTAAACACTCTAAAGTTTAAATCCTTTATATTATGTCCCCAAATTATTCTAAATAAGGAGAAATCCAAAACATCTCTTTCTAAAACTTAAAATTTAAGTGTAAATATCGTTAAGATTGCATAATTAAATTAAAAATATCTTATCAATAATTTCACTCATATATTTTACGTTTTCTTAAAAGAACCACTTATGGGTCATATTGTGAAGTTGAAATCTCGTTTGTCATTTTACCGGTACCTTAGGTGATTTCGTACTCTATACTATACTTTCATCTGGAGCCGAGTTATTAATTGTTGCATATCTAGAATTTTTTATTTTACTTATTTATTTATTTATAAAAACGAATCCGCTGAGACAAAACATGTGCAATTGTAGATACTTTTGTAAGCTAATACACAATAATGTGATTAGTGAAATTAACAGCTATTAAGCAGTGAAGATAAATTAAGCTTGAGAGTGCAATTAAGCATAACATTTCCGTAAATTTCAATGCTTTGAGACTTATTTGTTTAAAAAAAAATATATAAATTAAATGAGATTTTAACCAATCTTAAAGTATAGTTATATTAAAGTTTTAATTTAAATAATTTCTTTAACATGTTGAGTACCTCGTTGACTGACACTGAGCATTACGTTTGCGTCGAGTCAGTCTCCAGTGACCGACAGTGAAAAATATTATATAAAACAACAGTCACCGAAAAAAAAACCCCTTAACACTTGCGATTTTAGATGTTTTGTTAAATATATAAAATTTACATGAAGAATAACTCCGAAACTCTAGATGTATAAACAAAATAGTACAGATCATATATTTTCGAGAAGACTTTTTCCCAAAATCCAATAGGGGCCGTCAACAAATTGAAAAAGAACGAATATCTTTTGAATAACCCTGTAAAGACTATTGTAGTAAAAACGTTCAAACTGCAGATTATGATTAAGTGCCTTATGGTAAAAAACGGTGTTTATTTTTATGCGAATAGCATGTATACTCGTAGAGAAATTGAGGGTTTTACAAAAACGGTCCCAAATTTTGCCAAGTTTTTTATTTATAATTTCCAGACTTCTTTGTAAAAACAATGTTCTTTTCAGAAAATATGAGAAATGACATTGTACATAATATCCTGTCATCAAACTTAAAAAATATTATTAATTATATAAAAAATGAGCATGTTTACTAAATAAATTTTCACTGCGCATGCGTCATTTCTATAAAAATTTCATTTACATATTTTGTTAGTTAAATATATAGAGCAACTTTTGTTAAAGTTTCAAAATCATAGCATAAAAATTCTGAAAGTTATCGTTGATAGAAGAAGATCAAAATCCATTATTCCAAAAAATGAAGGATAAAGATGAGAAACTGTATCCAAATATAGTACTACATGCAATACTGTGTAGACACTAATCAATGGAATATGGATACAGCCCCTCATATTTTTCTCTAATTTTGGGAATATAGGATTTTGATCTTATTCTTTAGACGATAATTTTCAGAATTTTCAAGCTATGAGTTTGAAACTTTAGCAAAAGTTGTTCTATACATTTAGCTAACACAATATGCAAATGAAATTTTTGAAGCATGCGCAGTGAAAATTTATTTAGCAAACCTGCTCATTTTCATACAATTATTAATATTTTTTAATATTTATTACAGGGTATTATGCAAATTTCGTTTCTCATATTTTCTGAAAAGAATATTGTTTTTTATTGTTAACTCTGCAAATTATAAGCAAGAAACTTGGCAAAATTTGGGACCGTTTTTATTAAAACCTCAATTTCTCTACGAGTATATATGCTATCCGCATAAAAATGAACACAGTTTATTACCATAAGCCACTTAGTCATAATCTGCAGTTTGAACGTTTTTACTATATTAGTTTTGACAGGGTTATTAAAAAAATATTCGTTCTTTTCAATTTGTTGACAGTCCTCTATTGGATTTTGGAAAAAAATCTTCTCGAAAATATGTGACCTGTACTATTTTATTTATACAACTGGAGTTTCGGAGTTATTCTTTATGCATATTTTTAGATATTTAACAAAACGGCTGAAATCGGAAACGGTGAATTTCATGAAAATGCGACATGGACATCATTTTTTAAATTTGAACTAAATTAGTATTTTTTTTTTGTTCCAATTGATAGAAAATAAGTCAAATTTCATGAAAATAACAAGATATAATAAGATAATTATAAAAATAAATTTTTATAGTTAATTATTATCAAGACTAACTTTGAAATAAAAAATCTGCTATTTTTATCTCTAGTTTAATGTCCCTTGAAGCATTTAAATATCACATAGATTTTTGAAACAAATATATCTTTTAAAAAAATTACTAACAGTATGTTTAAAAACATCAAAACTTTCACTTGAAATATTTTAATTATTTTGCTATTGCCCCCAAACTTTATATTAGTCTTCATGTCATGTCTGTCACAGAAAATGTCGATTTTTTTATTTTCAAGAAAATCTACTTGATAAAAATTATTAACACTTTATTTTCTCTTTTTATATGTCAAAAGGAACAGTTCATAAAAAAATTGAAAGATAAATTTAAAATTTGAGTGAAATATAAAACATTAAATTTTGTCATGTGTCACATTTGTTATGTCTGTCACGCTAGTCATGTCTGTCATAATCAGTTTTTCAAGCAACTTTACCTTAATCTCTTTCCTAGAAAGTTAGTTTTGTAATTTTTTAACTTAGTGTTGATGCCAATAATATTTCTTTACAACTCAACGCAACAAAATGCTTAAATTTAGAATGCATGTAATAGTTACCAGATAATTATGTTGATACCAATTTCTTTGTTTCAGATATATTATCTATCACAATTATTTTTTCAAGCAGTTTTGCTTTAATCTTGTGATTTGAAAGTTATTATTATTTAACTTGGAATTGATGGCTATTTTATTTCTTGATGTGAAACGTACACAATCTAAAGTTTTCTACTTTTAAAAGAAAATCTGCCAAATAGAAAATTTCTGGTACAAACTCATTTCAGTGAAAACAATTTGCATATTTATTAGAACAAGATTAAATCTGCTCATTGGCAGAATATTTCCTCTGCTATATATATATTACAATTGTATATTATTGTTATAGTGACTCAGTAACTGTTTCTTCAGAGCCATATATAGTGATATCTGATTATGGTAATTATGATAATTATGCTGTTATAATGTTTACCAATTTAATCATTGAAAAAAATCATGATAAATAATTCAAAGTTAAAAGTCAAAGAGGTTGAATTCTAATCTCATGGAGCATCTCTACACTTGGAACAAAAAAATATATTTTCAATAACACAAAACAAATTCCCAACAGTCTGGCATTTTTCAGTGACATCAAATGGAAAAGAATGTACTGATGAGACTATTAAGATTCAGTTCCTTGATGCTACTCAAGCTAGAAGTATAAATCCCAGAGCGTCATGTAAGTGAGCTGAAGCTGCGAGGAAAATTGGTCCTGGAATCTATTTCTTCATGAATCACAAGAAAAAAATACAAATAATGAAAGCAAAACTTGATCTGACATGACAAGTAATCAAACAATGCCAGGAACAAGAAAGTTGCATTGTTTCCGATCATGTGTACCTGGCATAATATTCTTTTCAATTTCAATGCTGGTGCATGCACTGAAAATTACCTCTTGGAAAATCCATCAAAGCAATATAGCCAATGGGTGAATGTGCAATAAGACAATAAGATTTATCATGGAATAATAACACAAATCGCACAGACACAGCAATAACATAAAATAAAATGCTTATTACCAACTAAAATTAAAAGCATGTTGAAATTTGAACCTGAAGATCATGTTGTCTGGTATGAGAAGAACCAAATATTAGCAAATGTTTCAACTTCAACACTAGTCACTTCCAAGGGATTTTATAAATTTTAAATATTTTTTATAATTTATTTTGAGATTCTTTTAACATAATATACCTATGTTATATCATATTGTAATCTCCAAGTTGTGATAAAAGTAAAGAAAGTAATATTTAAGAAAAAAATACTTGAATTCATAGAAAATTGTACACGTGTCATGTCTGTCACAAAACTTTGTCATGTCTGTCACGCCGATAAATATTTTTTAATATTTTTCTATTTACAAATTTTTAAATATTTTTCTTTCTGCATCACATATCCAAGTCTTATTTTGTTTCCTAAAAAATTTTGGACTTGGTATGCATGCCAATTAAGAGCAAATGATAATAATATGTGTCTAGTCAAAATCTATGTCTAAATTTTGTCATGTCTGTCACGGCAGGTTTTAACCCTCAATTAAATTAAGTTTTTCCTTGAATTAAAATTTTAGTGTTTTTTATAGCATAAGGCCTATATTTACATCACCCCGTGCAATTTTTTAACTATCAATTAATATTTAGTACCTAAAGATGAACAAAAAAGTTCTCTCAGTCATGTCTGTCACAAAATGGAATTCACCCTACGTCAAGATTTTTTGCGGTGACTGTAAAACACACATATCGTTTAAAAAAATATTAAGAAAGTATAATCCTGCAATAATCAAAAGTTAATTAAATGTTTAATAAATTTTTAATAATTGCTGAAAACGTTATAGATTTATAGACTGATATCATATTTTAGACTGTCAGTTACCATGACTGAGATGCCGTAATGTTTCAGTCACCGGTGACAACGTGGTACTCATCGTGATAAAAAACAAACAGGCTTCAAACACCCAAATGGAATTTATTCTTAAAGTTTCATTGAAAAATATTTGTTGCTCATAAATTTGAGACGAGATCTCATTTGACATTTATTTTTTTTGCATACTGTATTTTAGATTTCAGATTATACCTTCATCGGCTTCCAAGTAATTTATGTTACACAGAGTGAAATTAGAATTCAATAAAACTACAAAAAATAAATCGTATTATTAGTATTAATTATAAATAGAAGTTTTCTTATACGTCCATTAAAAACATTTCAAAACTATGTATTAAAATATTTTTCGCTAAAAAGGACGTCAAGTGCTAATAAAATACATTAAAAGATATTAATAGTTTGACATGTTTTGATTGAATTTACTCAATCATGATCAGAAAAACAAAATATACAAATAAACACAAAGATAGAAAATGACAATAAACTGTTACAAATAAAATTTAAAAATAAAAAATTAAATTAATTTTTTTTAATTATTTTGTAACAGTTTATTGTCATTTTCCATCTTTGTGTTTATTTGTATATTTTGTTTTTCTGATGATGATTGAGTAAATTTAATCGAAACATGTTTAATTAATAATATCTTTTAATATATTTTATTAGCATTTGACGTTCTTTTTAGCAATTAAATATTTTAATATATATTTTTGAAACGTATTATTAGTATTTCAAAATACCATTTGATTAAAACCAGATGCAAGTGGAATATAACTTTCTACACTCTTTCAACTCTTCGTATTGTATTGTTTACACTCAGTAAGAGAATATTTGAAAACTATTTATTTTTCCACATGACAAACGCACAGAAATTAAAATGTAAATACATTTTAGATTACTTTGTTAAAAGAAAAAGATGCATCGAATATTTCAAAACAATACATTTTTCATTTTCTGTAGAAAACCATTTGTTGGTCATATTGTGTAGTTGAAATCTCATTTGTCATCTCATTTGTGATGTTGCAAACACTGTAAGTTATTTATTTTTACTTCATCCGATACTTTCGTCTGCCGCCGAGTTATTGATTGTGGAACGACTGGGAATTCTTATGAAAAATGGGCCTGGAAAGTGAAATCATAAGGAATTGTAACACTTTTGTAAGTTGAGAAACATTAATGAGATTAGTGACATTTTGAAGGTATTAATTATAATAATAAAGAGAAAAGTTTGTGAGTGTGTCCGCGCTTTTGTTAAGAGACCGCAGAACTTAGAATTAAACAATTTTGGTAGAAGGTACCTCTATGTATGAAGTTTTGCACCTGAAAGCCCGATTTTCAATTTTTTGATTAGATTTTTCATATTGAAATTTGTAGGCGATTTTTAGCGTTCTTTTACGTTTCGAGGGGATTTTTCCAAATTATTGAAAGGAATACCGTTTTATTCTTTCAACTCATCATGGTATTTTTTTTTCTTTCCAATAAAGTTTATTTGGAATTCATACAGCATTTTTTGAGTTTTTAACGATTTTTTTTAATACGACTTTTAGTGTTTTTTCGCATTTTGTGACTATTTTTTGATATTGATATAAAGAAAATTGTTTCAAACTTTTAGACGAATTTACTAAATTTTATATGCTACGATTTTGGAATTTCAGCAATTTATTCTTAAAGTTTTGTTGAAAACTATTTATTGGTCGTAAAGTGGAGACAATATTTCACTTGTCATTTATTTTTGTTGAATGTTATATTTTAGATTTCAGATTATACCTTCATCCTCTTACGAGTTTTTTGCTTTACAATGTGTGGAATCAGAATTTTTAAAATGTTGAAAAAGAAATTTTATTTTTAGTACTTCAAAACACCGCTAGAAAAACAGATGTAAGTGGAAAATTACTTTCTACACTGTTTCTACACTGGGTGTTACATTGTTTAAAATTAATAAGGGAAATTCAAAAACTATTTATTTTTCCACATGACAAATGCACAGAAATTAAAATGTAAATACATTTTAGATTACTTTGTTAAAAGGAAAAGCTGCTTCCCATATTCCAACATCTATATTTTTTCACTTTCTGGAGGTAACAATTTTTTGGTCATATTGTGTAGTTGAAATCTCATTTGTCATTTTGCCGGTACTGTTAAGTAATTTCTTTTTACTTCATCCGATACTTTCATCTGGCGCCAAATTATTGATTGTGAAACGTCTGGAGTTTCTTATGAAAAATGCGTCTGCTGAGTGAATAATTGTAACACTTTTGTAAGTTGAGAAATATTAATGAGATTAGTGACATTTAAAAGATATTAAATACGCAATGAAAATAAATCAAATTTGTGATAGAAATTTTTACTAGCCTAACATTAATGGTAATTTGAAAAATTTGAAATAATTAGCTTCAAGAAAAAACAATTATTTTTCAAAACAACTAATCTTTAGTATACCTTTTAATAATGAAGAAATCGAGACTTATTTCATTAGTAGACTTTAGGATTTTGTCATTCTTTCAGAATTCAGAATATTCCTTCAGAGATTTACTAAATCATTTGAAGTATAAAATTTGTACATTTCTTTTACATTTTTACATATACAGGGTGAGTCATAAATATCGAAACAATAGGCTATCGCCTTACATATTGCCTCTAGACCCATACTTCCAATTGCAAAAATTCATAAAAAAGGTGAGATTTCTGATAAGATAAGTTGCAACTCCATGGGGGGGGTCTATTTAAAAAAATACGAAAATTAAATTTTTATACGGTCCCCGTAGAGCAAAATTCCCATTTAGGAAATTATTCCTTATCCATTCCTAAATTGAACAAAAAAAATTTCATCTCCTTATCTGAAAACCTGACAGAGGTATTAAAATTTAAAATTCTCCAAAACTCGTGACTTACACCATTTTGTCATGCCTGTAAACGAAGCATTTTCAAAGCAAATCAGGGATCGTCCACAAATTGTTCGTATTAATTGTCGATTTAAGACCGTGCCTCTTATTTGGACATAATAAAGCAGCGTATATTTAAATGAAAATTTGTTTCAAAATATGTTGATCGTTAGCACTGGAGGTCTGCATGGATCGAAATATCTATGTTCGGTCCCAAACCGACCCATAGGGAAAATATTTTTGTCCGGCATGGAAAAATTTTAAAATCACAATCCGAACCAGCCTGGAAAGAAGTTTATATCATAGCCCGGCTGAGCCGTGATTTTCTACATAGTTTTTTTTTCAGTATAGTTAAAAATTGTTTCACGGGGAAGAGTTGTGACCAAAAATACTTATTATTGCTTTTCGTTTTTTGTATTTATAATTTTTCTTATTAAAGAATTGCCAAAGGCTGTGTGATATTTATTTTATCAATAAATCTTTGTTTATATCTAAATGTTTCACTTATATTTTAATATCGCTAATCCATATCCCGTGCGTTGGAGACTTTGAAAAATGTCATACAGTAAAACCTTTTAAGACGGAAACACACAGAAAGAAAAAATACGTAATAGACAAATGCCCTTCCTAGGAAGGTTAAAAGGAGTTTATCTTTTCTCAGGTATTATTGTATTCATTTTGCATGGATCAACATGTTTTCTGTTTAAGACAGAATTCCGTGATAGGGAGATTTTTTTTCTGGTTTTATTGTGTTTAATTTTTTAGCATTCAAATATACTATTCTTAAAAAAAAAAAATAATAAAATAAAGTTTTTTGTAAAATAAAAACGATTTTAAAATCTATGTGGTTTTCGTAAAAAATTTGATTGAACCAAATTTTACTTATTCCATGTACGTATTAGGTCAGTCTTTGTAGGTATTTATGTCGGCCAATTATCTACTCTGTGGGATATAAGCCCTAAGGTGTGGGATGCCCTCCGTGGGGGGTCTTTCTAAGGGAACCTAACCGCAAGGCTCGAAGAAAACCACGGAAAACGGTTAGGCCGACGGTTAGGCCGATGGTCAAGATAGGGTTCGAACCCAGCACCTACCGTCTACCAGTTTGGAGGTCAAAACCTCGCGGTCACTGGTGTGGCCTATTAGGCCTGTCAGAGACAGTGATTTTAATACGGATTGCTCGAGACCGGGATTGAAAATTTCGTCCAATGCAGACTTTATTAAAAGTTAAGAATTGTTAAAGAACAACTTGAAAAAAAAGTACAAACTTGAAACATGTCATTTTTAATTATTTTACATTAGTTTTGTTTCGGGCAAAATTGAAAAATTATTTGCTTTTGAAAATATGATCTTTTTTTAAAGTTATACTATTTTTTTCAATAAATATTTTTAATAGTTCTAAAATTAATATTGAAAAACAAAAACCCAGAAACAAAACTAAAATCAGATTTTCATCATTAATTAAATGGTAAGAAATTGAAATCCGATAAATAATGTTTGTAGTTATAACTATTTTTAATCATCCCATTTAAACCAGTACTAATGACATGAAATTTTTTAAAATTTTATGATAAGTTTTAGGATGTGATTTTCTTATCAAATTATACGGCTAACCATTACAAAAAAAGAAAATAAATCAAAATTCTAACTCAAAAGATTGTGAATTGTCTTGTGAATTGTGTCTTGTGAATTGCGCTCATTTCAATTTGTGTCTAATCCCTTTAAATCTGATGAATTATTCAAACGGCTATAACTCTGCGACTTTTGAAGATATGAAGATGCAACTTTTTGTGAATTATTCAGGACTGGATAAGGAAAGTTTTCGTAATTGAAATTTTTATCCTGCGGGGGCCTTATAAAAAATTAATGTTCGTATTTTTTCAAATAGACCCTTCATCGAGTTGCAATCTATCTCATCAAAAGATTGACCTTTTTTTATGAATTTTTGAAATTGGAAGTATAGGTCTAGGGGCAATATTTAAGGAGATAGCCTATTGTTTCGATACTTATGACTCACCCTGTATACATAACCATACAGGGTGTGTTTCGCTACCAGACCGACAAACTTTGACGGATGATAGCAGACATGAAGACAAACATTAATAAATAGGAAACCATTGGAGTGCAAACGTCTTCTGTAGGAGCTAGGGGCCATTAAATTTTAAGGTCCAAAACTTCAAACGATGATAAAAAACGGAAAAAAAAGTTCGATTCGTTTGCGGTTTTCACTAAAATCATTCTTTATATCATGATTTCTTTAGAAATTTTTTTTAAAGGTTATGTTCGAAAATTGTCGATATAGGGCGCTTTAGACTTTAGAATAACGAATAAATACTTTTTACTGTTATTTTGTGCATGGAGCTGAAATTATTCTAAAGTTTGGACTTTAACATAAATTTTAAGACTAAAATCGAAAACATTGGGATCGGGTAACCAGCGAAAATTGAACTGTGAACAGCTGGGGGTATTTTTAGCGCTCACAAATATTGCACAAACTAATCGATTTTATTGCGGTTTGCGTGAAAGTCATTCCCTTGTTGATTATTTTATTCAAAATGACATACAGTTTTGGTGTCCTTATTTTTTGATAGAGGGTGTTCCCGACACATCTCCGACATTTCAATGGCATTACTCCTGGATGTTTTACTACCAGACCAACATACTTCCAGGAAGTGTTAGGGATACAAAGACGACTCGGAATCACATAGGAATGTAACGTTGGAAATGCCTTTTTTGCGAGATGCAGTTAAAGGAAGCAGAGAAAAAAGCAACAGAAATAGCAGACATGGGGCAACACATTAATATAACAGAAAACAGTTTATTTAAAGGTTTTACAAGAAAAGATGTTCGAAATTACAACCAGAAGTAGTCCGGCAAGCTTGATGGCGACGGTAGATGGCGCTGCTGTTTCCTTGCGGTAGATTGAGCTAAACCGTAATGCGTGTGAACAGCGATCACTTTGAAGTGATCATTAGTGAACCGATTCCAGTAGTAGCAGAATGAACTATTTGAACGAATAACAGCACGATTGATGAACAGTAATGAGGAAGAGCACGATGGGGCTCCTCCTCATTTTAACAATGTCATTTGCCGACACTTCAAAGTAACATATGGACAGCGGTGGATAGGACGTAGCAGCCAGGTTCATTGGCCTACCAGATTGCCGGACCTATCATGTTTCGACTTCTTCTGCTGGTTTCAAATGAAAAGTTCAAGGCCTCGGTGAAGGCCATCAGTTGAAGGCCTCGCAGCTGGTATTTCTGTAGCTGCCAAAAAGCTGAGATGCCAGGAATCTTTCAAAGCGTGAGGAATTCCATGCGACGCCGCTGTCAAGCATGCCGGACTACTTCTGGTCGTAATTTCGAACACCTTTTGTTGTAAAACATTTAAACAAACTACTTTCTGTCACATTAACATGTTGCTCTTATACTGCTGTTCCTGTTGCTTTTTTCTCTGCTTCCGTAACTTCTTAACCGTAACTCGCAAAAAAGGCATTTTCAAAGTTACATTTCTGTATGATTCCGAGTCGTCTTTGCATCCCTAACACTTCCAGGAAATATGTTGGTCTGGTAGTAAAACATCCAGGAGTAATACCATTGAAATATCGGAGATGTGTCAGAAGCACCCTCTATCAAAAAATAAGGACAACAAACCTGTATTTTATTTTGAATAAAATAATTGACAAGGAAATGTGTTTCACGCAAACCGCAATAAAATCGATTAGTTTGTGCAATATTTGTGCGTTTAAAATCCCACCGTCTGTTCATAGTTAAATTTTCTCTAGTTACCCGCTCCCAATGTTTTCGATTTTGGGCTTAAAATTTAAGTTAAAGTCTAAACTTAAGAATAATTTCAACCCCATGCACAAAATAACGGTAAAAAGTATTTATTCGTTACTCTAAAGTCTAAAGTGCCCTCTATCGACAATTTTTGAACATAACCTTTAAAATTTTTTTCTAAAGAAATCGTGATATAAAGAATGATTTTAGTGAAAACCGCAAATGAATCGATCTTTTTTTCCGTTCTTTATCATCGTTTGAAGTTTTGGACCTTAAAATTTAATAGCCCCTAGCTGCTACAGAAGACGTTTGCGCCCCATGGTTTCCTATTTAATAATGTTTGTCTTCATGTCTGCTATCATCCCCTCAAAGTTTGTCGGTCTGGTAGCGAAACACCCTGCATGTGTAATTCTACAAAGGTAAAGTCACGGAAATCTGTATCCTTACAAAAATTTTATCTGTACACTACACAAAAAGGATGAAAATCTACAAAACTGGATTTTGTAAAGCTATAGAAATCTGTATATTTAGAAAATTATCTGCTCAGATTACAATAATCTTACTATAATTTTACTTGTAATACGAATTGCAGTTATAGAAAAGGTTCTGGGCATCCCAGTTACTCCCGAAAAAATTTGTTCATAGAATTTGTTTATAGAGTTTACAGATTTGTTCATTTATAGCATAAGTGTGTATTTATACATGATTTTTTGTTGTTGCCGTTACATAAAACTTCTAAAAATCTCAATTTCTTAGAAAAAGTTTAATAACTGTACAGATTCCTGCTATAGTGTAAGTGATAAAGAAACACTTTAAAAACCTTGTAATATAAAGTATTAACATTTTAATTACCCAAGAATAGAAATAATTCAATTTTTTTTGGCTCATCGCAACTGTTTATAATAATTAGACTTGTGTAATATTAAGTTACAAAAATTTTAAATTAAATACAAGAATTCTGAATTTTTCAAGTGTAAATTTTACTTACTTAATGCTTCAATGTTTTCGAAAAATTATATTGAGTCTGTATTTTTGTTTTACACAAACAACAATAATATATATATATATACATATATATATACTATGAGCAATTTGAACTTTTAAATAAAAACAATTCAAATTAAATACAAATATTCTGCATGTTTTAAAGTACTAATTGTACTTCAATCAACAATATTTTCATAAAATTCAATTTTCTATATTGATATTTTCCATGAAAGAAATAAAAAACATTCGTTTCATATAATGTATTTATTGTGTATTATAATTTTAATAAAACTTAGAAAATAAACTTATTCACTATTCAAATATTACTCGAACAATGACACGAGTTCTTAAAAATTCGCTAATGAGCTTTTGTGGAATAAGTTATAGATTTTTCGTAGTAAGCAACTTCGTTGAAACTAATTAGACAATTTTAAACTCGAATACAATGCAAATTTAAGACACATAAGGGATACTTTCGTAGCATTAAGGCACGTTTAAGTTTTTTTAAATAAATCTTCCATTTGTTTCCAATCGATCTGAAATTCTAAAGTAATTTTCATACTATTTGTGATTATTTAAATATTTAACAAAATTTACAATTACAATTTCAGAAAATTGTTTTATAAATCAATATTACATATCTGAAAAAGAGTAACAGTCTGGAGAATTTTAATTATTTTTAAGTAATGGAAATTAAACAAATAAAGAGAAGATTGTTAAAAAAAAATACATTTAGTGTTTTCGTTTTTAGTTTGAAAATTCTTAGTGTCAGAAAAATAGTTTTAGAACGTTGTGAAATGTTTAAAGCTGAAATCTAACTAAAATACTAATACCACTACTACTACTAATATTAATAATAATTATAATAATAATAATAACTTTGCAATCTAAATCGTTTTTGAAGTAACGAATATTCTCTTAGCAGAAAATGACATTTTTGTATTGCAAATTTAAAACACATAAGAAATTCTTTCGTAGCATTAAGGCAAGTTTACTTTTTCTAAAATTGATCTTTCATTTGTTTCCAATTGATCAGAAATTTTCAAGTAATTTTCATACCAGTTGTGATTATTGAAATATTTAGCAAAATTTACAAATAAAAGCCTGGAAAATTTTAATTATTTTTAAGTAACGGAAATTAAACAATTTAAGAGAAGATTATTAAATAAAAATCATTTAGTGTTTTCGTGTTTAGTTTGAAAATGTTTTGTGTCAGATAAATAGAACGATGCGAATGTGAAAGCATAAATGTAACTGAAATAACAATAATAACAATAATAATTATAATAATGACTTGGCAATCTTAATCGTTTTTAAAATAACAAATATTCTCTTAGCAAAAAATGACATGAGATTTTTTTTGTGGAATTATGATGAATTTATAATTTAAAAATTCAAATTAAATACAAAAATTCTGGATTGTTTAAAGTGCTAATTTTACGTAATTCAATTAACAATATTTCCAAGCATTTAAATTTTGTATTTCGACGTTTTCCATAAAACAAACACAAAGCATTCATTTCACATAATGTATTTATTTTGAATGCTATTTTTAATAAACTATGTAAAACAAACTTATTAACTATTTAAATGTTAATAAAAGGGCTAGTCAAGTATTTTAAAAAAAATGACGTAGGATTTTCTGCGGAATTATAGTGAATTTTGATAAAGAAATCACAATAATTCTATATGAATTGTGAATTTCCATAAAGAATTACAGTAAATTTTAAATTAAAAAAATCAAATTAAATGCAAAGATTGTTCATTTTTTAAATTCTAATTTTATGTACTTCAATCAACAATATTTTCAAAAATTTAATTTTTTTATATTCATATATTTCATAAAAGAAATGAAAAACATTTTCCTTTCATATAATGTATTTATTTTGTATTAGAGTTTTAATAAAACCTAGGAAACAAACTTATTCACTATTCAAATATTACTCGAACAATGACATGAGTTCTTAAAAATTCACTAATGAGCTTTTGTGGAATAAGTTATAGATTTTTCGTAGTAAGCAACTTCGTTCAAACTAATTAGACAATATCTTCCGAATTTTTTTAAAATGCAAGTATATGTAGAACTGGAAATATCTTGCCATGAAAATAACTTGAATTTTTAAGCATGGGTTGAATATGTGTACAAGACACATATTAAAGTTTTTGAACAGTAGTTTTTAATCAAAAGTAGGTCAGCCACCCATAGAACATGACGACAATCGACAATCGTATGGTCGAATTCAATTAAAGCAACACTCGGAAACTATTTTTCTTTGCTCAACTATGTGTAGCTGTAAAAACCATTTTCTGATTAACTTTTAAATATAACCATGTTAACTGGAGACACAACCATATTCAAGATATTTTTTCAATCGAATAGTTGTTTCCGATAAGTGATTAACAAGTGGAATTATAAGTCTCTCAGGAAAACGTTTTTTCCTCCTTTCTTGTGTTTTCGTCTCTGGAAATTAGGTTCAAAATGCCAAATTTGACTGGGTGTATGTTCTAAAAAAAAAGAAAAACTAGTTCGATTGCATCAATCCTGAATAAGGTCATCTGCTAATTTGATACGTTTATGAACAAAAATGAATTTAAAAATGGGTCAGAAACTAGCCAATTTGCATTTGAGAAAATCCTTAAACAAGAAATAAACAAACATTAGTTTGACAATAATGTCAAGCTCTCCAAACTTTTATCCAAATTCATCTCTATAAATAGTGCCTACATGTCTCGATTTTCTATAATTGCACCAAAATCACATAACTTGCAAGGTGTGTTTTTCATTTTATTTATATTGTAAATTCCAAATATTATAAGTTTATAATAAGAAATCGAATAAAATATATATTTTCGGATAACAAAAAGGATGTATAATAATGGCTTGTTTGTATAATTTATAGATTTGTCTAATGATCTCAAAATCCCATTTTTCTAAAATCAGATTTATTCATTGCCTGGTTTTCTCAACTTTACAATCAATTGGAATATTAATAAATTTTTGAAGTGAAAGTTCTATATTAAAAACAAAGAAAGAAAAAATCACTTATGTTTTTAGAAATTGCATATGCAAATACAATAACTTTGTGTAATGCGAACTCTACGTCAGAAGGAAATTCATCCTCACAAAGATAACTAAATATTTCAGAAATTATGAATAAATTCCGTATGAATTATCAAGAAACTCACTCATGCTTCCCCCCCCCCCAAAAAAAAAAGTTTAAAAATGCTGTTGTACTTCAAAAAAAAATTTACAAACAAAATTGCCAAATATTTTTAAAACTTTAATAAAAGCTATAACATACATTCAATATCCGATAGACCAGTCAAAAATTTCAAATATAATTTGATTTGACAATTTAAATTCCTCCCCCCCATTGTGAAGGGGTTTATCCCCTCCACAATTCATAATCACAGAAATCATTTCGGCCAGCTATACAGGGTATCCTCTCTCAACGGTGGCCAATGGCTAATTTCTAAACCGTTAGTCATAGACATATAGTTCCAATTGCAAAAATGCTTTAAAAAAGGTAAAGAGTTGTTTTTCAAGCGATTTAGCTCAAAATAAAATTTTATTAAAAAATTACGAAAATTAACTTTTTATATCAGGTTTCCCGGTCCAATAAGTGATATTTTGTAAATTTTTCCCACTACTCTAACAAGTAAGAGAAAAAAGGTCCCCTTCAAATAACATTAAAATTGACAGAATTATAAAGCTTTAAATTTCATGATTTAAACCACTTTTCTGTAGATAAATACGAATGAATTGGACTGAACTTTAAGGGAATGTTTACTAAATGCTTAAAGTATTATAAAGAGCGTCTATTTTCAACGCTGTCTAATAGCTAATTCCTAAACCATTTGCCACAGCCAAAACTGGTGTATAATGCATATTTAAGACACATACGGGATACTTTCGTTGCATTAAGGTACCTTTAAATTTTCTAAAATAAATCTTTCATTAATCTTCAATCGATCAGAAAATTTAAAGTAAATTTCATACCAGTTGTGATTGTTAAAGTTTTTAATAAAAATTACAATTATAATTTAAGAAATTGTTTAATCAAATAATATTACATGTCTGAAAGAGAACAGTACACAGGAGAAATTTAATTATTTTTGAGTAACGTAAATTAAGCAATTAAAAAGAATATTAAAAGGGAAAAATACATGAAATATTTTCTTATTTAGTTCGAAAATGTTTAGTGTCAGATAAATAGTTCTGGAACGTTGCGAATGTTTGAAGGTAAAATGCAACTTTAAAAAAAAAGAAAAAAAAAAAAAGAAATCGACTAGGTGAATCTAAATCTTTTTTGAAATCACGAATATTATGGAATATAAAAGTCTTTCCTGCCATTTCTGGTTAATTCAGGGAGAAAAAGGTAGCTTACCGATTCCGTGATTTTAATATTTTTTCTAATGTTACTGGAAATCAAGAAGCTAAAATGCGTCGAATCCGATTGTAAAAGATTTAGTCCAAGTTCTCATTAATACATTAATTGGATAATAATTTAGCTAAAATAAACAGGCATAGTCAAAGCGGCATCATTTATGGGTCCTATTATTTTTATGTGTACTTTATTTATGAGTCCATATAGAGATATTTAGGCAAGTGTCGCCAAGTTTAGCCAAAAATTTTACGCTGATGATTATGGATATCATATAAAAGACATTAAATCTATTAGATTTTTAAATCACAATCACAAATTGTAAAATTACTCAAATTATTATGGATATAAAGTTCTAAGCTTATACTATTTGAAACGATCGTTATACCAATGAAGGAAAACATGCCAAATACTATAATTAATAAAAATTACCTATAAACGTCTTCGAAAAAGAGTTTTGTTTTATAGCTGTCTTCTTTGAAAATGTTGGTCACCCTAAAACTTCAAACTACCATATCTCAGACATTCTTTTTGTAAGATAGAAGTAAAAAAAAAAAAAAAAAATGCTTAAAAAGCTTTATTTCGAATCAGAAAATTTAACAAACAAGAACGTTTGGGGTATTTTACTTAATTATCTATTTATTTAAGATAAAAAAGAATGAAATCAGCCGTTGAGAAGGCAGACAAAGCTGTTTAGCGAATTTGGTTCAGACCTTGGTAAGTGATATGAACAAGCTTGCATGTATATATAGTATCTGTATATATATTATGAAACAACATTTGGATATAGGATGATTTTGAGGACTACGTATCATGATTAGTGAAAATATAACAAAAATTTCCGAACTTAACTTCCATCAAAGTGCTGATATAGGTAGCTTTTTATATTTTACAGGAAAAGCTACCTAAACTTAGACAATTTTTAAAAAGTTTACATATTCCTAGATTTATTGCTGAGTTAAGGTTTAGAGTATTTATCTTGCTATAGAATTTTATTATTGCCATGTTAAGTGACGATTGTAAAGAATTTAACACTATTTTAATTTATTTTTGAGAAATTATCTAATTCGGATGTTTAATGCCAACAAATGTCGTTTTTAAATAAATAAAATGCAAAATTTCATCTTCAATTCTATTTTTATTGTTGTATTACTCTTAAGAATGAAAAAAAAAACTACTCTGACTTAAATAAAATATCGCTTATACATTTTTATTTAAAGGGACACTTAATAAATATTTATTTTTAAATAATAAAAATATTTTTTTCTCTTCTTAATCTATATCATTCTTTCGATATTGTACAACATAAAGAAGAAAAATAAATGCAAAGGAATATTTGTATTTCAGTATATATTTTGCAATACATATTTGTTATGTTAACATATGTATATTACTAGTAAAAACATTTTTTATTATAATTGAAAAGAAACATTCATATTTCTATTAATGGTTTTATTTCCGTGCTGTACATCCAATTTGTTTATAGGGCAATTTTTGAAATCTCTTACTTCAAATATAATAGGGAAATTTTTCACAATTACATAAGCCATCTCAGTACATTTTAATTGTTTAATATGCAACCACATTCAACATAAAGAAAAAAGGAAATCACAAGAGATATTTCTAATATACACTTGTTATGATAAATGTTACTAACATTTTTTAATATGTATTTTCATGTACATATTCTTTCAAAATTTACATTTTCATGCAGTACTTTGTTTATGATTATCAGGAATTTTCAAAATATTTTACATTAAATATATTAAGAAAAAGTTCCATATTTTCAAAAGAAACTATCATTTGAATTAAGTTATTTATATAGTAAGAAATTATCATTTGAATTAAGTTATTTATATACTAAGAAATTATCATTTGAATTAAGTTATTTCTATAGTAAGTGAATTATTTTATTGCTTCATCCGAATTTTTTAGCAGCCCTATTTGTTAATAACATGCATTCCAAAATTTTGTTCATTTAAGAGATAGGTATATTTTTGTTGAAGATTCCCACTCTTCAGTTTCTTCTAATAAAGATATAAATAATATAATAGATAGATATAATATAATAAAATATTCTAATAAAAGTATGCGAATACTTTTGTGCAGCCCTGTATATGAAGTGTAGCATTTATACTTCATATACAAAATACTAATCAAATTTAAAATCACATTCGGAATTTCAAAACGTTTTCTCTAGCAATTATTACACAAAGATAGTATTATAATTGATATTTTTGTGTGTTCCTGCAAATTAATAAAAAATGCTATGAATGCTCTGTCTTAATGTCCTCGTAGTGAAATCCTGTAATTTATATCAGTTTCAACGCATTTCAAATAGCGTTAATGTCATTAAAATACTCCCAAAACATTTTTTCCTTATATACCATATTATAATCAAATTCTTTTGAGTGTCCCTCTAAATGAACCATTAACCACACGCATTTCATGTGCAAAACAATCATGCTTTGGTGACACTAAATAAGCTTTATGAATTGCATGAAAATTCGAGTATATACTGGTATTAGAGCGCAAAAAAGACGGACACATGAACCTAATGCGTAAGCACTGATATTTCTAATATATATTTTGTATGATAAATATTATTTTTAAAACTTTGTTTTAATATAAATTTTTAAATATATATTGTTTCAAAATTTAGATTTTCGCTCAGTAGTATGTTTATGCTTATAAGAAAATTTCAAAATCCTAAGAATTAAAGAAAATTTTCACTATTTAAAAAGAAACTTTCATTTGCATTAATTATTTATTACTTCATAATTAACATTCGTATAGCTGAAACATAATTTAACAGAAAAAAATATGTTCTAGTCCTCAAGAAATTCGATCTAAATTTATATAAAATATATATGTATATATATATATATTACAAAATTCCCTTTATTATTATTTCTTTTATTCTGCATCTATGAAAAAAAACAGGTAGTTTTTCTAATACTAATTTATTAAAAAAGAAAGAAGAAAATATCTCATTTCTGAATTGCTTGAAGTAACAAAAAAATAGTACTTTTTTTCTATTATTCCTCATGCAAAAACAGCTTTCTCTTAATAGTTTTTATTATATATTTTTAATTACATACCATAGGATACCGATTACACTATAACGATGCATCTGATAGTTATTCTTACCAAAGAGTGATGTAATTTTATTTCTTTCGTCTCCCCTTTTTTATATAAATTGCAATACATACTGGTTTAAAAAAAGTAGTTGTTTTTTCTGTTGTAAAAGCAAAAAACATTTCACAGTTTTCTAAAAAAAAATTATTTTTTGTGTATTGCTCGTTAATTTGTGAAATAAATTCGATTAAAAAAAACGACAATTTTTTTAATGAGGTAGATCCCATGAAAACCTCTAGTTTTTTATTAAAAAATATTTTTCTATAAAAGGGGTGTCTGAGACTTTACTTTATCTGTTAAAATTATAAATAAGGTTTTATTTTACGAAGAGTATTTTAAATTTTGCTTATAATAAGCAGGATATTTTTAGATATATTATGGAAAATTGAAAATAAAATCGTTTGCTGTTTTATTTTTATTTTTGTGTCTTTAGATTTGTTTACTAGTATGCATTGTTTGAAATATTATTGAGGTGTATGTACACTTAAACGATTTTTAAATGAACTTATTTATATGTATATAATTAAAACTAAATCACAAATGTATGAACAAGTTAGTAAAATTCTAAAGTGAACAATAGATGAACATTGGAAACCATAAATGTGTAGTAAGAAACTATAAATAACCTACAAAAACGTCAGAGAAACTTGCAGGTTTTATTCACAGTAAATACGAGTAATTTTATCCAATTTTTTCAGCATTCGGCATTAAATGTTAAAATCGATATTAATAACCTTTAGGACATTAAATATTGAAAAATAAATAAATCAATAAATAAGAATATAAAAAAAAAGACGTGTGGCACTCGGGGACAGCCGCGGTAAAGCTATTGCATAGCATTTTTTATCAACTTATGCAATCATAATTATTTATTTAATTTTTATTTAAGCAGTTTTTTGTCTTTGATATTAATTCAAGTTATACTTTTTGAGCGTGATCACCGATAACAAAACATTTTTTTTTCTCTTTTATTGAATAAATGAGAAATTAATATCGTTTAAAATATTTTTATTATCTTAAAACACATGTAGGTTAATCAGGAATTTTTATAATTGAAAATATACGTTTATGGTAGCTGAAATAAAAAACATAAGTTTGAGAATTGATATTCTCAAGATATCTGAAAAATACCGCTTTAATGTCTGCCGAAGTCTACCGAAGGATACCGTGCCGAAGTCTGTCAAACTCAAGCGACGTTAGCCGGAGTGTTAGGTTTTTCTCGTTACGGAATTTCTAGATTCTTTCGCCGCGCTCAAAACCCGCGATAAAAGATATGCCAAACAAAATTTACCAAACAAAATTTGGCCGCGCTACGAAAATTAGATCGCGAGTTACAAGCATTATAAATTTTCCGATCCTCACCGTGGGGGTCTCCTGTCACCAAAAATTAACATTGTCTCATTAAAATTACAAAACGAAATTTGGCCGCTCTACGAAAATTAGATCACGAATTATAAGCATTTTAAATTTTGCGACCTTCACCGTGGGGAGGGGAAGTCTCCTGTCACCAAAAGTAACACTGTCTCCTAATAAATTATCAAACAAAATTTGGCCGCGCTACGAAAATTAGATCGCGAGTTATAAGCGTTTTAAATTTTTCGACCCTCACCATGGGAGATCTCCTGTCACTAAAATTAACATTGTCTCACTATAAATTACCAAAAAAAATTTGGCCGCGATACGAAAATTAGATCGCGAGTTATAAGCATTTTAAATTTTTCGACCCTCACGGTGGGGGGTCTCCTGTCACCAAAAGTAACACTGTCTCATAATAAATTGCCAAGCAAAATTTGGCCGGGCTACGAAAATTAGATCACGAGTTATAAGCATTTTAACTTTTTCGACCCTCAACGTGGGGAGGGGGTCTCCTGTCACCAAAATTTAACACTGTTTCATAAAAAATCATTAAACAAAATTTGGCCGCGCTACGAAAATTGATCGCGAGTTATAAGCATTTTAAATTTTTCGACCCTCACCGTGGGGGGTCTCCTGTCACCAAAAGTAACACTGTCTCATAATAAATTGCCAAACAAAATTTAGCCGCGCTACGAAAATTAGATCATGAGTCATAAGCATTTTAACTTTTTCGACCCTCACCCTGGGAGGTCTCCTGTCGCCAAAATTTAACACTGTTTCATAAAAAAATAATTAAACACAATTTGGCCGCGCTACGAAAATTGATCGCGAGTTATAAGCATTTTAAATTTTTCGACCCTCACCGTGGGGGGTCTCCTGTCACCAAAAATTAACAATCTCTCATAATAAATTACCGAACAAAATTTGGCCGCGCTACGCAAATTAGATCGCGAGTTATAAGCATTTTAAATTTTTCGATCCCCAAGGTGGGAGGTCACCTGTCACCAAAAGTAACAGTGTCTCTTAATAAATTACCAAACAAAATTTGGCCGCGCTTTGATCTCGAGTTATAAGCATTTAAAATTTTTCGACCCTCACCGTGGGAGGTCTCCTGTCACCAAAAATTAACACTCTCATATAATAAATTACCAAACAAAATTTGGCCGCGATACGAAAATTAGATTGCGAGTTATAAGCATTTTAAATTTTTCGACCCTCACCCGGGGGGGGGTCTCCTGTCACCAAAAGTAACACTGTCTCATAATAAATTGCCAGGCAAAATTTGGCCGCGCTACGAATATTAGATCACGAGTTATAAGCATTTTAAAATTTTCAACCCTCACCATGGGGGATCTACTGTCACCATAAATTAACACTGTCTCATAATAAATTACCAAAGAAAATTTGGCAGTGCTACGAAAGTTAGATCACGAGTTATAAGCATTTTAAATTTTTCGATCCTCACCGTTGGGAGTCTCCTGTCACCAAAAATTAACAATCTCTCGTAATAAATTACCGAACAAATTTTGGCCGCGATACAAAAATTAGATTGCGAGCATTTTAAATATTTTGACCCTCACCGTGTGGGGGTTCCTGTCACCAAAAATTAAAACTGTCTCATAATAAATTACCAAACAAAATATGGCAGCGCTACGAAAATTAGATCGCGAGTTATAAGCATTTTAAATTTTTCGATCCCCAAGGTGGGAGGTCACCTGTCACCAAAATTAACACTCTCTCATAATAAATCACCAAACAAAATTTGGCCGCGCTATGAAAATTAGATCACGAGTTATAAGCATTTTATCTTTTTCGACCCTCACCGTAGGGGGTCTCCTGTCACCAAAATTTAACACTGTTTCATAATAAATCATTAAACAAAATTTGGCCGCGCTGTGAAAATTGATCGCGAGTTATAAGCATTTTAAATTTTTCGACCCTCACCGTGGGGGGTCTCCTGTCACCAAAAATTAACACTCTCTCATAATAAATTACCAAACAAAATTTGGCCGCGATACGAAAATTAGATCGCGAGTTATAAGCATTTTACATTTTTCGACCCTCACGGTGGGGGGTCTCCTGTCACCAAAAGTAACACTGTCTCATAATAAATTGCCAAGCAAAATTTAGCCGCGCTACGAAAATTAGATCATGAGTCATAAGCATTTTAACTTTTTCGACCCTCACCGTGGGAGGTCTCCTGTCGCCAAAATTTAACACTGTTTCATAAAAAAATAATTAAACACAATTTGGCCGCTCTACGAAAATTGATCGCGAGTTATAAGCATTTTAAATTTTTCGACCCTCACCGTGGGGGGTCTCCTGTCACCAAAAATTAACAATCTCTCATAATAAATTACCGAACAAAATTTGGCCGCGATACGAAAATTAGATTGCGAGCATTTTAAATATTTCGACCCTCACCGTGTGGGGGTTCCAGTCACCAAAAATTAAAACTGTCTCATAATAAATTACCAAACAAAATATGGCCGCGCTACGCAAATTAGATCGCGAGTTATAAGCATTTTAAATTTTTCGATCCCCAAGGTGGGAGGTCACCTGTCACCAAAAGTAACAGTGTCTCTTAATAAATTACCAAACAAAATTTGGCCGCGCTTTGATCTCGAGTTATAAGCATTTAAAATTTTTCGACCCTCACCGTGGGAGGTCTCCTGTCACCAAAAATTAACACTCTCATATAATAAATTACCAAACAAAATTTGGCCGCGATACGAAAATTAGATTGCGAGTTATAAGCATTTTAAATTTTTCGACCCTCACCCGGGGGGGGGGGTCTCCTGTCACCAAAAGTAACACTGTCTCATAATAAATTGCCAAGCAAAATTTGGCCGCGCTACGAATATTAGATCACGAGTTATAAGCATTTTAAAATTTTCAATCCTCACCATGGGGGTTCTACTGTCACCATAAATTAACACTGTCTCATAATAAATTACCAAAGAAAATTTGGCAGTGCTACGAAAGTTAGATCACGAGTTATAAGCATTTTAAATTTTTCGATCCTGACCGTTGGGAGTCTCCTGTCACCAAAAATTAACAATCTCTCATAATAAATTACCGAACAAAATTTGGCCGCGATACGAAAATTAGATTGCGAGCATTTTAAATATTTCGACCCTCACCGTGTGGGGGTTCCTGTCACCAAAAATTAAAACTGTCTCATAATAAATTACCAAACAAAATATGGCCGCGCTACGAAAATTAGATCGCGAGTTATAAGCATTTTAAATTTTTCGATCCCCAAGGTGCGAGGTCACCTGTCACCAAAATTAACACTGTCTCATAATAAATCACCAAACAAAATTTGGCCTCGCTATGAAAATTAGATCACGAGTTATAAGCATTTTATCTTTTTCGACCCTCACCGTAGGGGGTCTCCTGTCACCAAAATTTAACACTCTCTCATAATAAATTACCAAACAAAATTTGGCCGCGATACGAAAATTAGATCGCGAGTTATAAGCATTTTAAATTTTTCGACCCTCACGGTGGGGGGTCTCCTGTCACCAAAAGTAACACTGTCTCATAATAAATTGCCAAGGAAAATTTGGCAGGGCTACGAAAATTAGATCACGAGTTATAAGCATTTTAACTTTTTCGACCCTCACCGTGGGGGGGGGGTCTCCTGTCGCAAAAAATTAACACTGTTTCATAAAAAATCATTAAACAAAATTTGGCCGCGCTACGAAAATTGATCGCGAATTATAAGCATTTTAAATTTTTCGACCCTCACCGTGGGGGTCTCCTGTCACCAAAAGTAACACTGTCTCATAATATATTACCAAACAAAATTTGGCCGCGATACGAAAATTAGATCGCGAGTTATAAGCATTTTAAATTTTTCGACCCTCACGGTGGGGGGTCTCCTGTCACCAAAAGTAACACTGTCTCATAATAAATTGCCAAGCAAAATTTGGCAGGGCTACGAAAATTAGATCACGAGTTATAAGCATTTTAACTTTTTCGACCCTCACCGAGGGGGGGGGGTCTCCTGTCGCAAAAAATTAACACTGTTTCATAAAAAATCATTAAACAAAATTTGGCCGCGCTACGAAAATTGATCGCGAATTATAAGCATTTTAAATTTTTCGACCCTAACCGTGGGGGTCTCCTGTCACCAAAAGTAACACTGTCTCATAATAAATTACCAAACAAAATATGGCCGCACTACGAAAATTAGATCGCGAGTTATAAGCATTTTAAATTTTTCGATCCCCAAGGTGGGAGGTCACCTGTCACCAAAATTAACACTGTCTCATAATAAATTACCAAACATAAATTGGCCGCGCTATGAAAATTAGATCACGAGTTATAAGCATTTTATCTTTTTCGACCCTCACCGTGGGGGGTCTCCTGTCACCAAAATTTAACACTGTTTCATAATAAATCATTAAACAAAATTTGGCCGCGCTGCGAAAATTGATCGCGAGTTATAAGCATTTTAAATTTTTCGACCCTCACCGTGGGGGGTCTCCTGTCACCAAAAATTAACACTCTCTCATAATAAATTACCAAACAAAATTTGGCCGCGCTACGAAAATTGATCGCGAATTATAAGCATTTTAAATTTTTCGACCCTCACCGTGGGGGTCTCCTGTCACCAAAGGTAACACTGTCTCATAATAAATTGCCAAACAAAATTTAGCCGCGCTACGAAAATTAGATCATGAGTCATAAGCATTTTAACTTTTTCGACCCTCACCGTGGGGGGGGGGGTCTCCTGTCACCAAAATTTAACACTGTTTCATAAAAAATCATTAAACAAAATTTGGCCGCACTACGAAAATTGATCGCGAGTTATAAGCATTTTAAATTTTTCGACCCTCACCGTGGGGGTCTCCTGTCCACAAAAGTAACACTGTCTCATAATAAATTGCCAAACAAAATTTAACCGCTCTACGAAAATTAGATCATGAGTCATAAGCATTTTAACTTTTTCGACCCTCACAGTGGGAGGTCTCCTGTCGCCAAAATTTAACACTGTTTCATAAAAAAGTCATTAAACAAAATTTGGCTGCGCTACGAAAATTGATCGCGAGTTATAAGCATTTTAAATTTTTCGACCCTCACCGTGGGGGGGTCTCCTGTCCCGAAAAATTAACACTCTCTCATAATAAATTACCAAACAAAATTTGGTCGCGATACGAAAATTAGATCGCGAGTTATAAGCATTTTAAATTTTTCGATCCTCACCGAGGGGAGTGTCCTGTCACCGACAGAAACACTGTCTCATAATAAATTACCAAACAAAATTTGGCCACGCTACGAAAATTGATCGCGAGTTATAAGCATTTTAAATTTTTCGACCCTCACCGTGGGGGGGGTCTCCTGTCACCAAAAATTAACAATCTCTCATAATAAATTACCGAACAAAATTTGGCCGCGATACGAAAATTAGATTGCGAGCATTTTAAATATTTCGACCCTCACCGTGGGGGGGTCTCCTGTCACCAAAAATTAAAACTGTCTCATAATAAATTACCAAACAAAATATGGCCGCGCTACGAAAATTAGATCGCGAGTTATAAGCATTTTAAATTTTTCGATCCCCAAGGTGGAAGGTCACCTGTCACCAAAAGTAACAGTGTCTCTTAATAAATTACCAAACAAAATTTGGCCGCGCTTTGATCTCGAGTTATAAGCATTTAATTTTTTCGACCCTCACCGTGGGAGGTCTCCTGTCACCAAAAATTAACACTCTCATATAATAAATTACCAAACAAAATTTGCCCGCGATACGAAAATTAGATTGCGAGTTATAAGCATTTTAAATTTTTCGACCCTCACCCGGGGGGGGTCTCCTGCAACCAAAAGTAACACTGTCTCATAATAAATTGCCAAGCAAAATTTGGCCGCACTACGAAAATTAGATCACGAGTTATAAGCATTTTAACTTTTTCGACCCTCATCGTGGGGGGGTCTCCTGTCGCCAAAATTTAACACTGTTTCATAAAAAATCATTAAACAAAATTTGGCCGCGCTACGAAAATTGATCGCGAGTCATAAGCATTTTAACTTTTTCGACCCTCACCGTGGGAGGTCTCCTGTCACCAAAATTTAACATTCTTTCATGAAAAAATCATTAAACAAAATTTGGCCGCGCTACGAAAATTGATCGCGAGTTATAAGCATTTTAAATTTTTCGACCCTCACCGTGGGGGGTCTCCTGGCACGAAAAATTAACACTCTCTCATAATAAATTACCAAAAAAATTGGCCGCGATACGAAAATTTCGATCGCGAGTTATAAGCATTTTAAATTTTTCGACCCTCACCGAGGGGAGTGTCCTGTCACCGACAGTAACACTGTCTCATAACAAATTACCAAACAAAATTTGGCGACGCTACGAAAATTGATCGCGAGTTATAAGCATTTTAAATTTTTTGACCCTCACCGTAGGGGGTCTCCTGTCACCAAAAATTAACAATCTCTCATAATAAATTACCGAACAAAATTTGGCCGCGATACGAAAATTAGATTGCGAGTTATAAGCATTTTAAATTTTTCGACCCTCACCCGGGGGGGGGGGTCTCCTGTCACCAAAAGTAACACTGTCTCATAATAAATTGCCAAGCAAAATTTGGCCGCGCTACGAATATTAGATCACGAGTTATAAGCATTTTAAAATTTTCAATCCTCACCATGGGGGTTCTACTGTCACCATAAATTAACACTGTCTCATAATAAATTACCAAAGAAAATTTGGCAGTGCTACGAAAGTTAGATCACGAGTTATAAGCATTTTAAATTTTTCGATCCTGACCGTTGGGAGTCTCCTGTCACCAAAAATTAACAATCTCTCATAATAAATTACCGAACAAAATTTGGCCGCGATACGAAAATTAGATTGCGAGCATTTTAAATATTTCGACCCTCACCGTGTGGGGGTTCCTGTCACCAAAAATTAAAACTGTCTCATAATAAATTACCAAACAAAATATGGCCGCGCTACGAAAATTAGATCGCGAGTTATAAGCATTTTAAATTTTTCGATCCCCAAGGTGCGAGGTCACCTGTCACCAAAATTAACACTGTCTCATAATAAATCACCAAACAAAATTTGGCCTCGCTATGAAAATTAGATCACGAGTTATAAGCATTTTATCTTTTTCGACCCTCACCGTAGGGGGTCTCCTGTCACCAAAATTTAACACTCTCTCATAATAAATTACCAAACAAAATTTGGCCGCGATACGAAAATTAGATCGCGAGTTATAAGCATTTTAAATTTTTCGACCCTCACGGTGGGGGGTCTCCTGTCACCAAAAGTAACACTGTCTCATAATAAATTGCCAAGGAAAATTTGGCAGGGCTACGAAAATTAGATCACGAGTTATAAGCATTTTAACTTTTTCGACCCTCACCGTGGGGGGGGGGTCTCCTGTCGCAAAAAATTAACACTGTTTCATAAAAAATCATTAAACAAAATTTGGCCGCGCTACGAAAATTGATCGCGAATTATAAGCATTTTAAATTTTTCGACCCTCACCGTGGGGGTCTCCTGTCACCAAAAGTAACACTGTCTCATAATATATTACCAAACAAAATTTGGCCGCGATACGAAAATTAGATCGCGAGTTATAAGCATTTTAAATTTTTCGACCCTCACGGTGGGGGGTCTCCTGTCACCAAAAGTAACACTGTCTCATAATAAATTGCCAAGCAAAATTTGGCAGGGCTACGAAAATTAGATCACGAGTTATAAGCATTTTAACTTTTTCGACCCTCACCGAGGGGGGGGGGTCTCCTGTCGCAAAAAATTAACACTGTTTCATAAAAAATCATTAAACAAAATTTGGCCGCGCTACGAAAATTGATCGCGAATTATAAGCATTTTAAATTTTTCGACCCTCACCGTGGGGGTCTCCTGTCACCAAAAGTAACACTGTCTCATAATAAATTACCAAACAAAATATGGCCGCACTACGAAAATTAGATCGCGAGTTATAAGCATTTTAAATTTTTCGATCCCCAAGGTGGGAGGTCACCTGTCACCAAAATTAACACTGTCTCATAATAAATTACCAAACATAAATTGGCCGCGCTATGAAAATTAGATCACGAGTTATAAGCATTTTATCTTTTTCGACCCTCACCGTGGGGGGTCTCCTGTCACCAAAATTTAACACTGTTTCATAATAAATCATTAAACAAAATTTGGCCGCGCTGCGAAAATTGATCGCGAGTTATAAGCATTTTAAATTTTTCGACCCTCACCGTGGGGGGTCTCCTGTCACCAAAAATTAACACTCTCTCATAATAAATTACCAAACAAAATTTGGCCGCGCTACGAAAATTGATCGCGATTTATAAGCATTTTAAATTTTTCGACCCTCACCGTGGGGGTCTCCTGTCACCAAAGGTAACACTGTCTCATAATAAATTGCCAAACAAAATTTAGCCGCGCTACGAAAATTAGATCATGAGTCATAAGCATTTTAACTTTTTCGACCCTCACCGTGGGGGGGGGGGTCTCCTGTCACCAAAATTTAACACTGTTTCATAAAAAATCATTAAACAAAATTTGGCCGCACTACGAAAATTGATCGCGAGTTATAAGCATTTTAAATTTTTCGACCCTCACCGTGGGGGTCTCCTGTCCACAAAAGTAACACTGTCTCATAATAAATTGCCAAACAAAATTTAACCGCTCTACGAAAATTAGATCATGAGTCATAAGCATTTTAACTTTTTCGACCCTCACAGTGGGAGGTCTCCTGTCGCCAAAATTTAACACTGTTTCATAAAAAAGTCATTAAACAAAATTTGGCTGCGCTACGAAAATTGATCGCGAGTTATAAGCATTTTAAATTTTTCGACCCTCACCGTGGGGGGGTCTCCTGTCCCGAAAAATTAACACTCTCTCATAATAAATTACCAAACAAAATTTGGTCGCGATACGAAAATTAGATCGCGAGTTATAAGCATTTTAAATTTTTCGATCCTCACCGAGGGGAGTGTCCTGTCACCGACAGAAACACTGTCTCATAATAAATTACCAAACAAAATTTGGCCACGCTACGAAAATTGATCGCGAGTTATAAGCATTTTAAATTTTTCGACCCTCACCGTGGGGGGGGTCTCCTGTCACCAAAAATTAACAATCTCTCATAATAAATTACCGAACAAAATTTGGCCGCGATACGAAAATTAGATTGCGAGCATTTTAAATATTTCGACCCTCACCGTGGGGGGGTCTCCTGTCACCAAAAATTAAAACTGTCTCATAATAAATTACCAAACAAAATATGGCCGCGCTACGAAAATTAGATCGCGAGTTATAAGCATTTTAAATTTTTCGATCCCCAAGGTGGAAGGTCACCTGTCACCAAAAGTAACAGTGTCTCTTAATAAATTACCAAACAAAATTTGGCCGCGCTTTGATCTCGAGTTATAAGCATTTAATTTTTTCGACCCTCACCGTGGGAGGTCTCCTGTCACCAAAAATTAACACTCTCATATAATAAATTACCAAACAAAATTTGCCCGCGATACGAAAATTAGATTGCGAGTTATAAGCATTTTAAATTTTTCGACCCTCACCCGGGGGGGGGTCTCCTGCAACCAAAAGTAACACTGTCTCATAATAAATTGCCAAGCAAAATTTGGCCGCACTACGAAAATTAGATCACGAGTTATAAGCATTTTAACTTTTTCGACCCTCATCGTGGGGGGGTCTCCTGTCGCCAAAATTTAACACTGTTTCATAAAAAATCATTAAACAAAATTTGGCCGCGCTACGAAAATTGATCGCGAGTCATAAGCATTTTAACTTTTTCGACCCTCACCGTGGGAGGTCTCCTGTCACCAAAATTTAACATTCTTTCATGAAAAAATCATTAAACAAAATTTGGCCGCGCTACGAAAATTGATCGCGAGTTATAAGCATTTTAAATTTTTCGACCCTCACCGTGGGGGGTCTCCTGGCACGAAAAATTAACACTCTCTCATAATAAATTACCAAAAAAATTGGCCGCGATACGAAAATTTCGATCGCGAGTTATAAGCATTTTAAATTTTTCGACCCTCACCGAGGGGAGTGTCCTGTCACCGACAGTAACACTGTCTCATAACAAATTACCAAACAAAATTTGGCGACGCTACGAAAATTGATCGCGAGTTATAAGCATTTTAAATTTTTTGACCCTCACCGTAGGGGGTCTCCTGTCACCAAAAATTAACAATCTCTCATAATAAATTACCGAACAAAATTTGGCCGCGATACGAAAATTAGATTGCGAGCATTTTAAATATTTCGACCCTCACCGTGTGGGGGTTCCAGTCACCAAAAATTAAAACTGTCTCATAATAAATTACCAAACAAAATATGGCCGCGCTACGCAAATTAGATCGCGAGTTATAAGCATTTTAAATTTTTCGATCCCCAAGGTGGGAGGTCACCTGTCACCAAAAGTAACAGTGTCTCTTAATAAATTACCAAACAAAATTTGGCCGCGCTTTGATCTCGAGTTATAAGCATTTAAAATTTTTCGACCCTCACCGTGGGAGGTCTCCTGTCACCAAAAATTAACACTCTCATATAATAAATTACCAAACAAAATTAGGCCGCGATACGAAAATTAGATTGCGAGTTATAAGCATTTTAAATTTTTCGACCCTCACCCGGGGGGGGGTCTCCTGTCACCAAAAGTAACACTGTCTCATAATAAATTGCCAAGCAAAATTTGGCCGCGCTACGAATATTAGATCACGAGTTATAAGCATTTTAAAATTTTCAATCCTCACCATGGGGGTTCTACTGTCACCATAAATTAACACTGTCTCATAATAAATTACCAAAGAAAATTTGGCAGTGCTACGAAAGTTAGATCACGAGTTATAAGCATTTTAAATTTTTCGATCCTGACCGTTGGGAGTCTCCTGTCACCAAAAATTAGCAATCTCTCATAATAAATTACCGAACAAAATTTGGCCGCGATACGAAAATTAGATTGCGAGCATTTTAAATATTTCGACCCTCACCGTGTGGGGGTTCCTGTCACCAAAAATTAAAACTGTCTCATAATAAATTACCAAACAAAATATGGCCGCGCTACGAAAATTAGATCGCGAGTTATAAGCATTTTAAATTTTTCGATCCCCAAGGTGCGAGGTCACCTGTCACCAAAATTAACACTGTCTCATAATAAATCACCAAACAAAATTTGGCCTCGCTATGAAAATTAGATCACGAGTTATAAGCATTTTATCTTTTTCGACCCTCACCGTAGGGGGTCTCCTGTCACCAAAATTTAACACTCTCTCATAATAAATTACCAAACAAAATTTGGCCGCGATACGAAAATTAGATCGCGAGTTATAAGCATTTTAAATTTTTCGACCCTCACGGTGGGGGGTCTCCTGTCACCAAAAGTAACACTGTCTCATAATAAATTGCCAAGCAAAATTTGGCAGGGCTACGAAAATTAGATCACGAGTTATAAGCATTTTAACTTTTTCGACCCTCACCGTGGGGGGGGGGTCTCCTGTCGCAAAAAATTAACACTGTTTCATAAAAAATCATTAAACAAAATTTGGCCGCGCTACGAAAATTGATCGCGAATTATAAGCATTTTAAATTTTTCGACCCTCACCGTGGGGGTCTCCTGTCACCAAAAGTAACACTGTCTCATAATATATTACCAAACAAAATTTGGCCGCGATACGAAAATTAGATCGCGAGTTATAAGCATTTTAAATTTTTCGACCCTCACGGTGGGGGGTCTCCTGTCACCAAAAGTAACACTGTCTCATAATAAATTGCCAAGCAAAATTTGGCAGGGCTACGAAAATTAGATCACGAGTTATAAGCATTTTAACTTTTTCGACCCTCACCGAGGGGGGGGGGTCTCCTGTCGCAAAAAATTAACACTGTTTCATAAAAAATCATTAAACAAAATTTGGCCGCGCTACGAAAATTGATCGCGAATTATAAGCATTTTAAATTTTTCGACCCTCACCGTGGGGGTCTCCTGTCACCAAAAGTAACACTGTCTCATAATAAATTACCAAACAAAATATGGCCGCACTACGAAAATTAGATCGCGAGTTATAAGCATTTTAAATTTTTCGATCCCCAAGGTGGGAGGTCACCTGTCACCAAAATTAACACTGTCTCATAATAAATTACCAAACATAAATTGGCCGCGCTATGAAAATTAGATCACGAGTTATAAGCATTTTATCTTTTTCGACCCTCACCGTGGGGGGTCTCCTGTCACCAAAATTTAACACTGTTTCATAATAAATCATTAAACAAAATTTGGCCGCGCTGCGAAAATTGATCGCGAGTTATAAGCATTTTAAATTTTTCGACCCTCACCGTGGGGGGTCTCCTGTCACCAAAAATTAACACTCTCTCATAATAAATTACCAAACAAAATTTGGCCGCGCTACGAAAATTGATCGCGAATTATAAGCATTTTAAATTTTTCGACCCTCACCGTGGGGGTCTCCTGTCACCAAAGGTAACACTGTCTCATAATAAATTGCCAAACAAAATTTAGCCGCGCTACGAAAATTAGATCATGAGTCATAAGCATTTTAACTTTTTCGACCCTCACCGTGGGGGGGGGGTCTCCTGTCACCAAAATTTAACACTGTTTCATAAAAAATCATTAAACAAAATTTGGCCGCACTACGAAAATTGATCGCGAGTTATAAGCATTTTAAATTTTTCGACCCTCACCGTGGGGGTCTCCTGTCCACAAAAGTAACACTGTCTCATAATAAATTGCCAAACAAAATTTAACCGCTCTACGAAAATTAGATCATGAGTCATAAGCATTTTAACTTTTTCGACCCTCACAGTGGGAGGTCTCCTGTCGCCAAAATTTAACACTGTTTCATAAAAAAGTCATTAAACAAAATTTGGCTGCGCTACGAAAATTGATCGCGAGTTATAAGCATTTTAAATTTTTCGACCCTCACCGTGGGGGGGTCTCCTGTCCCGAAAAATTAACACTCTCTCATAATAAATTACCAAACAAAATTTGGCCGCGATACGAAAATTAGATCGCGAGTTATAAGCATTTTAAATTTTTCGATCCTCACCGAGGGGAGTGTCCTGTCACCGACAGTAACACTGTCTCATAATAAATTACCAAACAAAATTTGGCCACGCTACGAAAATTGATCGCGAGTTATAAGCATTTTAAATTTTTCGACCCTCACCGTGGGGGGGGTCTCCTGTCACCAAAAATTAACAATCTCTCATAATAAATTACCGAACAAAATTTGGCCGCGATACGAAAATTAGATTGCGAGCATTTTAAATATTTCGACCCTCACCGTGGGGGGGTCTCCTGTCACCAAAAATTAAAACTGTCTCATAATAAATTACCAAACAAAATATGGCCGCGCTACGAAAATTAGATCGCGAGTTATAAGCATTTTAAATTTTTCGATCCCCAAGGTGGAAGGTCACCTGTCACCAAAAGTAACAGTGTCTCTTAATAAATTACCAAACAAAATTTGGCCGCGCTTTGATCTCGAGTTATAAGCATTTAATTTTTTCGACCCTCACCGTGGGAGGTCTCCTGTCACCAAAAATTAACACTCTCATATAATAAATTACCAAACAAAATTTGCCCGCGATACGAAAATTAGATTGCGAGTTATAAGCATTTTAAATTTTTCGACCCTCACCCGGGGGGGGTCTCCTGCAACCAAAAGTAACACTGTCTCATAATAAATTGCCAAGCAAAATTTGGCCGCACTACGAAAATTAGATCACGAGTTATAAGCATTTTAACTTTTTCGACCCTCATCGTGGGGGGGTCTCCTGTCGCCAAAATTTAACACTGTTTCATAAAAAATCATTAAACAAAATTTGGCCGCGCTACGAAAATTGATCGCGAGTCATAAGCATTTTAACTTTTTCGACCCTCACCGTGGGAGGTCTCCTGTCACCAAAATTTAACATTCTTTCATGAAAAAATCATTAAACAAAATTTGGCCGCGCTACGAAAATTGATCGCGAGTTATAAGCATTTTAAATTTTTCGACCCTCACCGTGGGGGGTCTCCTGGCACGAAAAATTAACACTCTCTCATAATAAATTACCAAAAAAATTGGCCGCGATACGAAAATTTCGATCGCGAGTTATAAGCATTTTAAATTTTTCGACCCTCACCGAGGGGAGTGTCCTGTCACCGACAGTAACACTGTCTCATAACAAATTACCAAACAAAATTTGGCGACGCTACGAAAATTGATCGCGAGTTATAAGCATTTTAAATTTTTTGACCCTCACCGTAGGGGGTCTCCTGTCACCAAAAATTAACAATCTCTCATAATAAATTACCGAACAAATTTTGGCCGCGATACGAAAATTAGATTGCGAGCATTTTAAATATTTCGACCCTCACCGTAGGGGGGGGGGGGGTTCCTGTCACCAAAAATTAAAACTGTCTCATAGTAAATTACCAAACAAAATATGGCCGCGCTACGAAAATTAGATCGCGAGTTATAAGCATTTTAAATTTTTCGATCCCCAAGGTGGGAGATCACCTTTCACCAAAAGTAACAGTGTCTCTTAATAAATTACCAAACAAAATTTGGCCACGCTTTGATCTCGAGTTATAAGCATTTTAAATTTTTCGGCCCTCTCCGTGGGAGGTCTCCTGTCACCAAAAATTAACACTCTCATATAATAAATTACCAAACAAAATTTGGCCGCGATACAAAAATTAGATTTCGAATTATAAGCATTTCAAATTTTTCGACCCTCACCGGGGGGGGGGGGGTCTCCTGTCACCAAAAATTAAAACTGTCTCATAATAAATTACCAAACTAAATATGGCCGCGCTACGAAAATTAGATCGCGAGTTTTAAGCATTTTAAATTTTTCGACCCTCACCGTGGGGGGTCTCTTGTCACCAAAAATTAACACTCTCTTATAATAAATTACCAAACAAAATTTGGCCGCGCTACGAAATTTAGATCGCGAGTTATAAGCATTTGAAATTTTTCGATCCTCACCGTTGGGCGGGTCTCCAATCACCAAAAGCTACATTATCCTACCTTATTTTATCTTAAGACGATTTTTTTCTATACACAGTCTATCAGGAATTTTCATCATTGAAACTATAGATTTATGGTAACTGAAATAAGAAATATAAGTTTGAGATTTGATATTCTCTAAATATCTGAAAAATACCGCGTCAATGTCTACCGAAGTCTACCGAACGATACCATACCGAAGTCTGCCGAGCTGAAACGACGTTACCCGAGTGTTAGGTTTTTTTCGTTACCGATGTGTTAGGATTTTCCGCGTTACGGAATTTTTGGATTCGGTCGCCGCGCTCAAAGCCCGTGATAAAAGCTATGCAGTAGCTTAATAAATAAGTAACTACTAAAAATTCTAAGCGATCCAAAAACTGAAATAAGATATTAAAAGATAAATAGAATAGACTATTTTAGTGATAGATAAAAATATCAAATACAATAGATTCATGATACTTATGCCCTTTGGAATGAAAAATAAAAACAATATTGTAACAAAATTTGTCGGTTGATTATTCCTCGATTGTGATCGTAGATTAAATAATCTCAAAATCTGTTATACCCAAAATGAAGCAAATAGATGAGGGACTGTATGCATATATCTATTGATTAGTGTATAGAATACACAATATGACGTACTACTATATTTGGATACAACCTCTCATTTTTTCGCTTCATTTTGGGAACAACGAATTTTGCACTAATTCTATCGATGATGATTTTCAGAATTATCAAGCTATATATTTGAGGACTTTCATGAAAGTTGCTCTATACATTTCGCAAACACAATATGGAAATAAAATTTGGATAGCCTTCACGCAAGCACAGTGAAAAAATATTCAGTAAATCCGCTCATTTTTCCCACAATTTTTATTATTTTTTTATTTCAATTACAGGGTATTCTGTAGAAAATTGTTTGTCATAATTTCAGGGAGGAAATTTTTTTATATATTAAGAACTTTGCAAATTATGAGTAAAAAAATGGCAAAATTGTGGAGTTTTTTTTTTATAGAAACCTTAATTTCTCTACCAGTATACATGCTATCCACACAAAAAGCAACACTGTTTACTACAAAGAGTCTCATAATCATAATCTACAGTTTAAGTACTTTTGCTACGTTAGTTTTGACAGGGTTATCCAAAAGATATTTTTCTTTTTCAGATTTTTGACAATCTCCCTATGGAATTTCGAAAAAACATCTTCACGGTAATGTATGACCTATTACGTTGACACACCATGATTTCCAGGATAATTTCTCATGTGTTTTTTAGCTCACAGGCTATCATAGCCTGAGAGCTTATGTGCCCGTCCGTTCTGTATGTATGTGCGTATGTGCGTAACGCGATAACTCATGATAAAAATATCGGATCCACTTGAAATTTTGTATATAGGTATATCCTGATAAGGCGCTTCCCTGATTAGTTTTTGGAGTTCATTCGATATGTATAAGAGGGGGAACGGGGGGCTCATGCCCCCCGTTAGTTGATATAAATGAGATTTTCATGCAGAATTAAGTTTTCAAAATTTAGATTAGGATCATTCTGATGAGGCGATTCCGTGACTGTTATTAGGTGTTCATTGAATAAGTATAAATAGGGGGAACAGGGGTTCTAATCCCCCCCCCGTTAGTTGATATAAATGGGATTTTCATGCAGAATTAAGTTTTCGTTCAAAATTTAGATTAGGATCATTCTGATGAGGCGATTCCGTGGCTGTTATTAGGTGTTCATTGAATAAGTATAAATAGGGGGAACAGGGGTTCTAATGCCCCCCCCCCCGTTAGTTGATATAAATGGGATTTTCATGCAGAATTAAGTTTTCGTTCAAAATTTAGATTAGGATCATTCTGATGAGGCGATTCAGTGACTGTTATTAGTTGTTCATTGAATAAGTATAAATAGGGGGAACAGGGGTTCTAATGCCCCCCCCCGTTAGTTGATATAAATGGGATTTTCATGCAGAATTAAGTTTTCAAAATTTAGATTAGGATCATTCTGATGAGGCGATTCCGTGACTGTTATTAGGTGTTCATTGAATAAGTATAAATAGGGGGAACAGGGGTTCTAATCCCCCCCCCGTTAGTTGATATAAATGGGATTTTCATGCAGAATTAAGTTTTCGTTCAAAATTTAGATTAGGATCATTCTGATGAGGCGATTCCGTGGCTGTTATTAGGTGTTCATTGAATAAGTATAAATAGGGATAACAGGGGTTCTAATGCCCCCCCCCCCGTTAGTTGATATAAATGGGATTTTCATGCAGAATTAAGTTTTCGTTCAAAATTTAGATTAGGATCATTCTGATGAGGCGATTCAGTGACTGTTATTAGTTGTTCATTGAATAAGTATAAATAGGGGGAACAGGGGTTCTAATGCCCCCCCCCCCGTTAGTTGATATAAATGGGATTTTAATTGAGAATTAAGTTTTCGTTCAAAATTTAGATTAGGATCATTCTGATGAGGCGATTCCGTGACTGTTATTAGGTGTTCATTGAATAAGTATAAATAGGGGGAACAGGGGTTCTAATGCCCCCCCCCCTCCCCGTTAGTTGATATAAATGGGATTTTCATGCAGAATTAAGTTTTCGTTCAAAATTTAGATTAGGATCATTCTGATGAGGCGATTCCGTGACTGTTATTAGGTGTTCATTGAATAAGTATAAATAGGGGGAACAGGGGCTCTAATGCCCCCCCGTTAGTTGATATAAATGGGATTTTCATGCAGAATTAATTTTCGTTCAAAATTTAGATTAGGATCATTCTGATGAGGCGATTCCGTGACTGTTATTAGGTGTTCATTGAATAAGTATAAATAAGGGGAACAGGGGTTCTAATGCCCCCCCCCCCTTAATTTATATAAATGGGTTTTTCAAGCAGAATTGTCAGATTTCGTTCAAATCTCTGAATAGTTTTGGAAGTTTAATGGTTAAGTATAAAAGAGGGGGATAACTCCTTTTAAATTATATAAATGCTAAATGGGTTTTTATTAAGAATTATCTAATTTGCTCTGAATTTTGGATATAGATTTTTTATATGATAAAGCATGTCTTTGATAGTATAGGAGGTTCATTGATTAAGTATAAAAAAAAGAGGAAAGGGGAGAACTGTTTCCCCTTCTTAATTTTTTTTTTCGAACGGAATTAACCCTTGAAAATATAAGGCTTTAATGTGCAATTAGTATTTGTAGCCTGTGAGCTCAATGCCATCAGTTTAACTGGGCAGTATTCTTTTTATCTAGATATTTAACGAAATGTCTAAAATCAAATCGCAAGTGGCGGTCACTTTTCGACATGTAGTGCATATTTAATAACATTATTTAACAAAACTTATGATCATGTGAAAAAAGTATACGACAGAAAGTAAAATGTATGAAACATATTCTTAAATCAAATGGACTGATGATTTAAATTGATAAGATATGCTTTAAGAGGACCACTTCGGGATCATGGGTACATATATGCACCCTCAAAATGTGCTTAAAGCACTTGTTTTTTATGCCGCTAAAAATATATGTAAAATATGCTTTATTTAATTAAAACATTTTCTTAATTGATAAATTAAGTTTAATTATTTGACAAAAAGTGGCGTCAATCAAGTAAAGTTCATATAAAACATGCTGGTCCTAAACGAATTAAGGTACATTTTTTTGCATAATGATAAAGGATTCAATAAAGGAAAATGATTCTATCAAAATATTCTACGATTTCCATGGCAAAATTTGGAAATTATTTGTTCCAAATTTTTAAATGTATCTTTTTGTACAATTTTGATCATTTTAAACCCTTTCTTAGGCTGATTGTAATTTACTGCATAATTTTAAGTATCGGATTAACCTAAGTTTGCGAGAAAAAAAATAAAATGTGCAAATATACGTGAAATTACAGTAAAAAATTAATTTAATTTTTATTTTTATGTTCGAAAAAACAATATATATATATATATATATATATATATATATATATATATATATATAATATAACATAATCGTAATTTAACAAATTACAACAACTATTTGGAAAATGATATTTTAGACTTGTAAATAAATTCTATATTTAAATTAGTAATACTATTAAACATCATTTTTATGATGATCATAACGAATCATATATCATGTACGCCATGCATTAAACATTACTATTCCTAAATTAATGATTAAAAAAATTAGTTTATAGGTATACAAATTTAATTGTTTAAAATGTGCATTTTTATTTGATGGAGTTGATCAGACTCACTTTTGAACGCCTCCTATGACATACGGCATGGATTAAACATAATATTCCTGGACCCATCATAAACAAATTTTAAATAAAATTTCATTAAAATAGCATATAAAGCCTTTGTGCACAAATGTTTAAGGATAGAGAGCCAACGAATATAAATGCACAAATAAAGTATGAGAAGGTAGCAAATAGCTATTTCGAATCTACTAACGAGATTCTTCATCAGTGCAAAACTCAGCGAGCTAAAAGTAGCAAAACTGAGCGAAGAGACAGAGAGACGCAGGCTTATATACCCGCTATGGGAACAATCCCGCCTAAAGGAAAGCAACCAATTTCTTTCGCCAACAACTCTATAAATTTACCTACTGTTAACAAAAATGCTGTTGTCAATCTTTCTAGTGTCGCTTTAAGTAATAATCAGTTAAATGCTGTAAAATTAAGCAACAATTTCTCTGTTTCTGCCCCTCCTTCGTTACCCCGTCTGATTGCTCCTGTTGAAAGAGCCTTTAAGCATAGCGCTATTTCTCCTTCTCAAAAAGAGTCTATTAGACATCTCATTGCGAATACTGTTGATTTCAATTCGAATGTTTATAAGCCAAATCTTAATAGTTCATTTAAACATTGTCTAAAAAGTTTGTCTTCTGATCCGAATTTGATCATAACTAAGGCTGACAAAGGTGGTCAGATTGTCGTTCTTGACAAGTCTTCATATTTAGAAAAATCCCATAAATTAATTAATGATGGTCCCTATGTGGATATCCACAAAGACCCTTCCTCTAATGAAATTGCTACTATCAAATCTGCCATTAAGTCTTCACACATTATTCCTGCTAAATTAAAGAGGTCTCTTATTCCTTCAATTGCTCATTGTGCCAGGTTTTATGCTTTACCTAAGGTCCATAAACCTGACATTCCTTTTAGACCCATTGTTTCCAGTATCGGTACGGCTTCTTATAAACTTGCCAAATATCTTGTTTCCATATTTTCTCCTCTCTCAAGCAATAATTCTTTCACTGTTAAGAATTCTTTTGAATTTACTAAAAAACTTCACAGTTTTAAGCCACAAGGACACACGATGGTTTCTTTTGATGTTAAATCATTATTTACCAATGTTCCTGTCGAAGGTGCTTTAGATTGCCTCAAGAAAAGGCTCTGTGAATTTCATTTTTCCTTTTTCGAAATCGAGGAGCTTATTCATCTAACTCGTGCTTGCTTATCTCAAAATACTTTTGTTTTTAACGGGAATTTCTTTCGTATGATTGACGGTTTGGCTATGGGTAATCCTCTTAGTCCGACTTTATGCGATTTGTACATGCATTATTTTGAAATAAAATTATTTGAAGTCTTAAAATTTCCGTTCTATGTTCGTTATGTAGATGATATCTATGCTTTAGTTGAAGTGAATTCTGATATAAATCATATTCTCTCTGTCATGAATTCTATTGATTCTTGCATTCAATTTACTTTTGAAACTGAATCGGACAATTGCCTTCCTTTTCTGGATGTTCTTGTTATTCGCAATGAAGATAATTTTCAGACTACTGTCTTTCGCAAGCCTTTTGCGGTCAGTCTTCCACCTCACAGATATTCTTCTCATCCTCCTAACCAGAAAGTTGCGGCTTTTAAAACTTTTGTTTTCCGGGCTTCCAATATTTGTTCAACTCCTCAGTTACTCAGTGATGAACTTAATTACCTAAAAGCTATTGCTGTTGATCGTGGTTATTCTCCTAATATTATAGATTCTATTCATAGAAAATTGACAAAATCTACACAATCTGAAAGTAAGAACTTTAATTCGAACTCCAATGCTTTGGTTGTTTTGCCTTTTTTCCCCAAAATCAGTCAGCAAGTTGCTAAAATTTTAAAAAGGTTCGATTTCAATGTTATTTTTTCTCCTGTTAATAAAATTGCTTTTTCAAATCTTAAGCACCCCATTGATCACTTAGATAACTGGGGTATTTACCAAATTTCTTGCCAATGTGGTCTTTCTTATATTGGTCAGACTAAACGTGCTCTCAGATTTCGTTTAATGGAACATAAAAGGTATGTCAAAAATCAGGAGCTTAAACGTTCCTCTATTGCTCAACATTGTTGGTCTTCTCAACATAAGTTTAACTTTTCTTCAGCCACCATCATCCATAAATGTCCTTCTATTCTTGATCTTGATTTTTGGGAAGCTTACCACATCATAAAAAATTCTCACTCCTTAGTCAATGACTTATCTAGTACTCCTTATTTTCCAAGTATTTGGAAATCGTTAATTTAATACTTTTTTTTTTTTTTCACTTGCTTTTTAGTTTTTATTTTGCTTGTTCTCCGATAGATGTCGCTACTTGTCCACTCCGTTGGTTTTGGCTGCTTTCTTCTCCTTGGTTGCTTTCCTTTAGGCGGGATTGTTCCCATAGCGGGTATATAAGCCTGCGTCTCTCTGTCTCTTCGCTCAGTTTTGCTACTTTTAGCTCGCTGAGTTTTGCACTGATGAAGAATCTCGTTAGTAGATTCGAAATAGCTATTTGCTACCTTCTCATACTTTATTTGTGCATTTATATTCGTTGGCTCTCTATCCTTAAAATTTCATTGTTGCAATTTTCGGAACTGCAAAATGTTAAGCTTTTAAACATTGCACATTTTAAATTTTTGCACCGTTGCGTAGAGAAAAAATGCACTTTTAAATGAAATTTGTTTGAAATCTATATCACTATTTGTTTTCCAATTATTACTATTTTTTAAAGTTTTTATTACATCTTTTGGTATTATGGCAATAGAAATTTTCCATTTTTAGACATGTATCAATCAGAAAATGAATAAAATAAAAAAGTTGCGAAATTCAACCAGTAAACAAATTCAGATATACTGCAGATTTCCCAGTTCTCTACCAAGGTAAACAGCTATTTTTTAAATAGTTAAAAAATTTTTGCTTTATTGAAAATCAGATGCTTACTTTTATCAAATAGACCATAAGGAACACCCCCCTCCCACCCAAACAAACCTTAACACTTGAGTCACTTGAACAATACGCATAGAAGTTTTATCATTTTGAACATGCATATTCATCGAAAAAACAAAAACTGACAAAAATCATTTTTTAGTAAACTGAATTGTGTTATTTAAAGAACTAAAGGACTAAACTAACGAAATTTTCCTCAATACTGAAATACAACTGTAACTTTACCAGAAATTTCTCCATAAAACTTTCCTAATACTAGAATTTCGACCAAATCCAAAAAAACCAATGCACAAAAATTTTCCTCAGCAAAATTCAGAACTCATCAAAAGTTAAATTTACTTCATACTACAATAACTCCTTGCTAAAATAACTCTGTGCTACTACGTAATACCTAATACCCATAAGCCAATGAACTCACTCCCAAAAATTCGTTAGACCTAGCTCCACTTTAAAAATATTTGGGGTAACATACGTACAGCTTTACGTTGCTGTGCTTATGCAATAATAATCTATAAAATCAAATTTTACAAAATAAAGTGACGTCATCACATAACTCTTCATCTGTATTAATTAAAAGAAAAATAGCAGTATCAATATATAACACAGGTATACTTCCCTGCAAGAAAATCACATTAACATTCAATTTTAATACAATACAATTTCATATTCAAATGTAACATAAAACTTCCCAACTTGCGGAAACCACTTTCAACTCAAGTACAAACGCAACGTATAAACTCCGAATGATAAAAAGAAACTTAATTCATTAAATGTTAGTACAAGAGATAGAAACGCGTGTCAAGGACTTCTTGACCGCAATACACGTGCCCGCCTGATTCGTGGCGCGTGTACAAAATAACCCAAATTACTATCTATACCTTTCTGAAAATTAAACATACATTAACATACATTTTATAACACATGAACAGTATAACAATATAATAACATTTTAACAACTAACATAACAACTTAACAATAGATCCATAATTTTTAAAAGCAGTTAAGACCAAAATTTCAAACATACATAAAAGTAACAATTTTGTAAACAAGTTTTGAACACAATTAAGCACCATTCGTGAGTCCGTCAAAAATTTCCAAAAAAATGGCCAAAAATACAAAACAGTCTATGTGCTTTTCATTCCTTCACATTGCTACCACATATATGCACTCTAATAGAAATTTAATAAAGAACATCATCACCCAATTATAGAGATGATTCGCTGCTAGCCGGCTTCATACTATAGGATGGCTTTCTCCTCTTGTCCCAAAAACCTTGCATGAAGGACCTTTCGTCATCAGAACTGTATGATGACGCTACAGCTGACTGTCGTGCCTGCAGCCTGGTCCTGAATGGATGCCGTGGGACACTTGTAGATTCCACTCGACGACACCGCTCTGATCGGTTCGCTGGGGTCACTCCATGGCGAGATTCAAACTGCTGATGCTAGTACTCTGAATGTTGTCTCCTTTTCTAGATGCACATGAAGTTTCTGAAGATCCAAGGCCACGTTTCTGTCCAGATCTACGCTGTCTTTTATTGGGCAAAAAATCAGATTTAAAAGTTCTTTTAACAGTTTGACGAGTGCCCATATAAAGTTTTTTTCGAGGATTAAGTACTAAAGAAGTTGAATTATTGGATAACTTATGTTTTTGAGGTTCTTGTCTAATAAGTGGAGGAACGGGACAGTTTATGATCTTTTGCTTTTTATGGCACACTGAGTCTGACGTATTTGACAGTGCTCTTTTTTTTTATTACCATACTTTGATCTCGGTTTGATAGACTTTCTACTTTCAATAACAGTTTTTGGAGCTGTTTGACCAGATTTTCTTTTTGAATATTGATGAAAAGAATTAGATGAAGAAGGGCTGGACTCGAGGCACTCATTGGATCGGGAATTTTGCGAAACACCCCTCGACACATGAGAACCTTCACTATCATCTTCTCTAAACTTATAAACTCTAACCTGATCCAAATTAACTGTCATTCTTTCACCATTGACATTAACAACCAAATTATTATTCCGAACTTCCAAAAATTCAATTGGACCCACAAACTTTGGACTAAACTTAGCTACCCTCTTCTGACGACTTGAACTTAACCAATGCTTTTCTACTAACAAAAAATCTCCAACTTTCACTTCTAACTCCCGCCTACGCATATTAAAATACTGTGCTTGCTTCTCCTGCGCTTTTCCCATCTGAACTTGAGCCTCCTTAACCAACCTCTCAATATCCTGGCACATAAACTGACTTTCCGCATCCGATACAATAACTAGCCTTTGAAATGGAGTAATAACCTTTCTACCCAAAAATAACTCAGCCGGTGTTTTCCCCGTCGACTCGTGAACTGCCGTACGAAGTGCGTACGCAAAATGCTGAATAAACTGGTCCTAATTTGAATGATGTGAACCAACATATGAAGAAATCATTTGAATTAATGTACGATTTACACGTTCAGCCATATTAGACTGTGGACGATAAGGAACAGTAAAAGAATGATCAATCTGCAGCTTTTCACACAGAGCCTTAAATATATCAGAAATAAAACAAGGGCCATGATCGCTAACTACCCTAATTTGTGCACCATATTTAGAAATATAATTATCGAAAAATGCATCGGCAACTGCAGGTGCAGAAGCCTTCCTGAGGGGGACTAACTCTACCCATTTACTAAAATAATCAACTATAACTAGTACAAATCTATATCTTTTAGGATTAGATAATGGATAAGGACCTATTAAATCTACACCTACACATTCATTAGGAAAATTTACTTTAATAGGAATTAATTTGCCAGTTGGACTTACATTTTTATAATTATAACGTTGGCATGTGCTACAGTTGGAGACGTAAACGCGCACTGCTTCCCGCATTTTAGGGAAGTATCAGGATTCACAAAGTCGAGCGTAAGTTTTCCTGATTCCTAAAGGACCTGCTAGTGGATTATCTTTCAAGATGGCCTTACGAAGACTAGCCTGAATAAAAACTCTTAATTCACCACGTGAATTAACAACTTTAGAATAAAAAAGAAGATCATCGATAAGCTTAAAGGATTGGGACCATTTCTCAAACATAGGCACATTTGCGCTCGGAACATCATCAGGATTTTCCAAGTAACGATATAAACTACCAAACTCCTCATCTTGTTTCTGCTCCCTTATTAACTGCTCTCGTGACCTGAATACCAACGAAGACAAAGCACAACACTTAACTTCCTTCGTGACCTCTAAACCACCATGCGGGTTTCGAGACAAAGCGTCCGCTACCGCATTTTCCTTACCAGCCCTATGTTCTATAATCACATTATACTCCACTAACTTCAAACACCATCTAACCATACGAGACGACAAACCCTTTCCATTAGTTAACTTTGTCAAAGCTGAATGATCCGTAATGACTTTAACCAGTATATTAGTGAAAAAACAACGAAATTTATTCAAAGCCCAAATTACTGCAAGACACTCCCGTTCTGTAATCGAATAATTCCTTTCAGCTGCATTTAAAATCCTAGAAGTAAACGCTATCGGTCGACCTTTTTGTGCTAAGATAGCTCCAACCCCCACTGCACTCGCATCGCAATACACTTCAAACTGAGACGAATAATCGGGGTGAGCCAAAACAAGAGGGGAAACTACTGCCTCTTTTAATAACTCAAACGACCTCTGAGCCACTGGCGACCATACAAACTTCACCCTTTTCCTTTTTAAATTATACAATGGTCCATATAATTCTGAAAAACGTGGAATGAACTTGGCGAACCAAGCCACCATCCCTAAAAATGTCGCCACTTCCTTTCTATTTTTGGGGGATTTCATTGCTGTAATAGCCTCTATCTTCTCATTATCTATATTAATACCATCCCGCGTAATTTTTACTCCTAAATACTTAATCTCTTTTCTCAAAAATTTACATTTTTCCAACTTAACTGTTAACCCAGCATCTCTTAATAACGCAAATATTTCCCTCGATAATCTTAAATGTTCGTCAAATGTAGCTGCCATTATAATTATATCGTCCAGGTAGACCAAGACAAACTTACCAAGCAAAGGTTTAAGGATATTATTCATGGCCTTCTGGAACGTGCTGGCGCTCCCGATAAACCGAAACTCATTCGTTTAAAGGCGAAACAACCGTTCCGAGTAATAAACGCAGTTTTAGGTATATCCTCCGGCTTCATTGCAATTTCAAAATAACCTGACGGAAGATCTAACGTTGACATATAATTCGTATTCGTTATATTAGCCAAAATGTCATCAATTACTGGAATAGGATACTGAGGGTATTGCGTTATTGCATTTAACGTTTTATAGTCTACTGCAAATCTATATGCCTCCGGATTATCTAAACTTTTTCCAATATTCTTACGACGTAACACTACCGGCGATGCAAAAGGAGACTCATTTGGCATTATAATATCATCCGCGAGCATTTTCTGAATATGATAATCAATTATACCTTGTTTAATCTTGTGATAACGATATGGTTTACTAGCAACTTGCTTCCAAACCAGTACCAATCTCATGCCACGCAACATGCATTAAACCCGGTTAATCAGAAAAAACTTCACCAAACTCATTAAAAACTTATTAAATTCCTCTTTCTTGACCTCACTTAAACCAGATTCCCCCAAATCAACTGACACTAAATAAGGCTCTTTCTTACTCACATTCTCATCATTATTCACGATCAATGACTTTCTAAAAAAAATCCAGACCAATTCCTCTATCTTTCATATAATCCACACCAACTATACAATGCACAGTTAACCCATCTAACACACAAAGCTCCCAACCTGTCTTAACCGAACGAATTTCAACTTCTAAATCTACTTAACCTTTATTATCACATGCTACTCCCTGTGCCGACTGAACCACCAGACTTGACCTCTTCAACTTTTTATACGAAAAATATTTCCGATAACAATCATAAACTAGTTGGATGTGTCAATCCCAAAACTTTCTTCTATCTCATAAGTACATTTTAATATTAAAAAAAAAAAAAAACGTGGTGACCCCAAAGTTACCCACTAGCCTAATGAGATTCTGGTACCAGAAAAGCCTAGAACGCAAAATTTAATTAATAGTCTGAGAAAATGAGCTTATAATAAAACCTAATAAGTATCTATTTATGTCAAGAACTAACAGAATCTGAAATTTGATGGAATTTCGTCCATTAGTTCTTGAGATATAGTTATAATAAAAAATTTGCAAAACGTAGCACAGCAACACCATATCTTGGACAATTTATGCCAACACGTAAAAAAGCGTCTAATTATGTTATGGTGTAAAAGAATCTGAAGTTTGATGAAATTCTGTGCATTTGTTCTTGAGGTATAGCTAGTTTAAAAAAACCGTGTAAAATATAGCACAGCAGTACCATCAGTTGAAGGATTTATAACAAAACGTAATCATCGTGTAATTATGTTTTATGTCATTTTGTAACAAAATCTGAAGTTTGATGAAATTCTGTGCGTTGGTTGTTGAGATATAGCTATCGAAAAAATCGCGCAAAATGCAGCATAGCTGCACAACCTGTTGCAAGGTTAATACCAAAATGTAATCAGCGTCTAATTATGTTATATATTCTAGTGTAACAGAATCTAAAATTGATGAAGTTCTCTGCATTAGTTCTTGAGATATAGCTATCGCAAAAATCGTGCAAAATGTAGCATATCAGCGCCACCTATAGGGCAGTTCACACCAAAACCTTATCAGCGGCTTTGTATCTCAAGGTATCGCGGAATCTGAAGTTTGGTGAAATTCTGTGCATTAGCTCTTGAGATATAGCTATCGTGAGAATCCTGAAAAACGTGGCATAGCAGCGCCACGTGCTGGCCAATTTACACCAAAACTTAATCAGCGTCTATGTATATCAAGGGGTCACAGAATCTGAAGTTTGGTGAAATTCTGTAGATTAGTTCTTGAGATATAGCAATCTTGATAATCATGAAAAACGTAGTATAGCAGCGCCACCTGCAAGCCAATTTTCTCCAAAAACCAATAGGCACTAATTCATATCAAGGTCTAACTGAATATAAAATTTTATTAAATTTCGAGCATTAGTTCTTGAGATAAAGCGCCCACATATTTTTTGTCACAGACAGACGAACAGACTCACAGACATACATTTTCTAAAAATAGTCAAAACGTGTTCAGAACCTTCTAAAACGTATAAATCCGTCGAAAATTTTCATGAATCCAATACTTTCTTCTTGTAAAGATAGAAGAAAGTAAAAATGAACGACTTATCTGCCCCTGTATCGAAGACACGTTTAACGACAATACCATCTAACACAGTTAACCCGGATTAATTCAAGCTCACAGAAGGCTTTTCCACTTTAACCTGTGACTGCATACCTCCCGAAATACAGCCACCTACCAGTTTAACTGACCCGATTTCTTAACACATCTCTTTTGCGTTGATCTACCTTCCAAATTCTCATCCGAAATTAATCTCCTTACTTGCGAAGAAACACTCTTGTCCCGTACTCCCCTTTTCCGACCATAATCACTATTCTTCCTATTTCTATACATATATCTATCACCACTTCTAAAATTATTAGCACCACCACAATTCCTATTATCATTACCAGTATTCGACACATTACGACCAAATCCATCATTTCTATTACGCAAATTATTATCCAGAAATCGCTGTCCCCCTCTCAAAAAATTACGCTCCCCCTCATTTCTCAAATTGCTTACCGTGACAGGACTCTGTCGAGAGCTACGCGAATCCCGTTGATCCAAGCTATGCCGAGTCTCATACTTCGATAAAATTTGGTGCATTTCTGAAAAGTTCTTAGGTGCTCTAATCTCGGTATAGTCCTGTATATTTGCATTAAAGAGAGGAAGAACTACGTCCAATATTTCCTCAAATGTGATATCTAAATCCAACTTATTTTTCAATTCAAGCTTACTTAGGTAAAACTTTGATGCTGATTCATAAATATTCTGCTTATTGCAGTAAAATTCTTTCTTCAAAATATTCTTTAACGCTAGGAAACGCCTTTTTTAACTCAATCACAGTCTGCTCAAATCTTTTAGCTTCATCATTAATCAAACATTTTCCTATATTTTCTAACCACAAAAGCACTTCGCCCTTGAGAGAGCATTTAAGCACTATATATCTATTTTTCTCAGGTATATTATTGAACATAATATAATCATTTAATTGTACTAGAAATTCATTCACGGCACCTGCACCCGTAAAATAAACACGTGGCACAAGTTCACAATGTCCGACTTTTTGTTGGCCGCCATTTGTAACGGACGGTTGTCCGTACTGGGTGTTGAATGCAGGCGTAACTCAGAATATAAGATAAAACCAGTTTATTTAAAACGGTTAGGGCTGAAAAGCAGTGGAACAGTTCTTTAATTTTAATAACTGGTAACATTACTAAAAGATTAAACTCATACTCACAGCTCCGGCACTAACTCAATCGGGGCACTTTGGATTACTTCTCACTTAAATTTCAGCTAGACTGCTAGATAAAACTTTATTAAACAGCCCGTGGCTGTGATACACTCTTTATTAACTTTGAACTACTCAACGTAAATAATTACTATCTCTTACCAACGGCAAACTTCCCAAATCTCTCTCCTCTGAATGAACTAACTGCTGGCGGCTCACTGTAAAACTCCTGGCAGACTCAGCTGGTTTTTGCTGCTAGACACCACTAGCTGGCTAACGCCGCTAGACATCCCCCACACACTCAAACTCCAAGCTTTTATATGCTGCAAACTGAGATACTACAAATTTACATATTGCTTCTAACCGCGACATAACTGTAGAATCCGAGAAAGACACACACGCTCTAGAAAGTTAAAGTAAAAGAGAGGATAGATGTCGCTTTCACGTTTACACATGTTAAATCATTGACGTCACGATCTCAAACAATGCTAGAGTGCCTTTATCACAAAGGTCACTCCCCCACAGTGTAAGGTGCTAACACCGCAAAGTGCACCTCGCAACCGAAATTTTTTATTCAATTTAGATTTTTTTTTATTAAAACTTACTGGATAAGAGGATATTTCCAGCTTTCCACAATTCCACGACAACAATTCAACCAGATGAGAAGGTATTTGCAGCTCACCAATATCAATACGCGTTTATCAAGCAGCCAATCAATGGGACCAGGCAGTAAATTTAGGACTTAACGACTGCATTTCACAGAAGGTTTTGCATGGAGTAGGTCTCATTGAAGAAAGGAATTTTATAATAATTCAATTATTACATTATTTTTGTGATTCAAAGCAGCTAAAATCAACTACTATATTTCTTTATCCTTCCAAAACACGATCTTTGTAACAGAAATACATACCTGTGTTCACTCAGATAAAATTTAAAACACTCTCAAATTTAAAATATTCTTCAGATAAAATTTATTTTTACTTTTTATTTTTGTATAAATGGAGGTTTTTAACGCTTCCAATTTGTTTGAAAACATTTAGGTCCCGGGAACGCCTCGCGAATCAGCTAGTTTATTATATTTGAAGACTGCAGAATCCAAGAGGTATAAGTGACAAAATGGAAAAGAAAAATGAACTAAGTGCATGGATGACATGGAAATCCTTTTTTGTTTTCAGGGAAAGAAATATGGTTGAATTTTTAATTATGTGCTGTGTTCTAGAGATAAACCACTTTTGCCGAAGAATAATCAATCTTGATTAATTATACATTTGAAGAAAATTGCACTTTATCATTTTAATAGTTACTAAAAATAAAATTAAAAGACCACAATGAAACAAGCGGCAGTTTCCTATATCAGTTCAGTCAATTATTATTGATGTTCAAATTTACGTTAACAGTTATATTTAAATTCAATTTACATCAAATCGAATTTTTGTCACTTGTACCTTTTGGCTTCTGAGGATGTCATTTGTCTTTAACAAGATGCCAGTTTATTTCATTGTACATTTTTTAAAGGTTTTTCCTTTTTTCCAATCTGTAATGATTTAGCTTTTTTTCTAACCGATGACCTGGCCCCTACCTTCCGGGTTTTCTCAGCTTAATGGGTTAGAAATCTGGTAGCGGGACAGGTGACCGCCAAATCACCGCGTAGCGTCAATAAACCTCATGCTATCATATCTGCAGTACTTGCTTCTCTTTTGAGCATACTTTGTTTTCCCGGTTACTTAACGTTACATCCTGTTGTTTCTACTCAAAATGGCTACTCAAGTAGGTCTTGTAATTTAGGACCTTGAGTCAGATGATGAGACCTTCACCTGGCAAAGCACATTCAGAGGTATAATTCAGAGATAACTTGGAGGACTTTTCAACAAGACGGATTTTGTTCATTTTAATTATTACGTCATTACCTTGCGTGACGTACTAATTTAAGCTTGTCATTTGTACAGGGCTTACTCAGGCAAGTGTTTTTAATTCTAATTGGTACCACTTTTTCAAAACACAAATCTTTAACATCACTTTGACAACATTTTGAAAAAACTAAACTTCAAAATTTAAATGAGAAAAATACCGGTGCGAATAGAATGCAAAAATTGTTGCCTGTGAAAGTCCTGTTTATATTGGTTCTTTAAAGATTGTATTAGCAACTTTTAGCGATATTTATTTTTGCAAATAAATATTTACATACGTTTTAAGAGATCTTTAGATAATTAAAAAATGGTTATGCTACAAATTATCCTCGAGAGAAAAAATCAATTTACATATCAGTAATGAATGCTTTATAAAATTATAAGACGATACTCAATATTTCTTTTGTTTCAAACATAAAATAATCAACATGATCTTTAAAAAGCTTGTCGTTTTATTTAAAATGCGACTTATACATTAAAAGATATGTTACAGGTAATAAATATACATTTATTTAAAATTTACTACTAACTTTTCGGCTTTACTTCCTTACACTGTAATCGGAGAATGTTTTAATAACTGCTTGCTATTTATTTATACAAATGAGTCACTTCATTTTGAATTGAGAAAGCCAATTAATATTATGGCTGAAAGTAGTAGTTTAGTACCAGTTATTGCCTCCTTTACAGATCTATATTAGTCAAAAATAACATTGAAATTTATCAAGCCAATTTCAAAATATCATATTCGTTTCATCATTTAGGGACATACCTCAGAATCTTAGGCTCTTGTATTCTATTAACATATATTTAGTGAAGCAGTTTATTTATTTGTTTTCTACAAAAATAGGCAACGTATACTGATTAGTGATTCAAACAGTGTTATCGTGTTAAAATTTTATTTTATTTAAAAATTTCATCTTACGACAAGTCATTATTAAAAATTTATTATTTTACTTTATTTCTTCATGACAATAATTTATTACAACTATAAATTACTTTCTTTTCTCAAACTGATCACTAAAAGTTCATACATTAAAAATATATATAATAATAAAGTAAAGCTACTGTGCTTGTGAAAGAAGTATAAGTCAAATATTGCAAAATTAGACACTTTCATTTTAAAGCGAACGCTTTTCACTGGCATGACCATTAAAATTGATAAGTTTCAACTGAACTTGAGTAAAATTTTACTTTTTTATATTAAATTTTTAGTAAGACAAATCTTTCTTTTCATTTCGAAATTCAATGTAACGTCTATGAAATTTAATATCATAAAAATAAGCTAGTACGAAAAATCGAAAGTATACAATCGAAAGTACAGAAATATTGTCTTTATCATTTTTCAGAAACATCTCAAAAAGAAAATAAAGTACTTCACTCTTTAAACTGTCATCAAAATGGTGAGAATTCAAGCAATTTATTCTAAAAATACAAAATTAAAAGTCAATTTTGACACTCTTTATCGATGCTGCATTTCCAGTTGCGCCAGCTTTTATAACTTGGATGGAACATTTGATGGAAGGAAGCATTATTAGCAAAGGTTTGTTTGCCTTTAAAAGCTCTCAATATTTATGGCCATCTTTTATGTATGTGAAAGGGAAAATATTCATTTTTCTATAAAAAAATATTCGATTTTGCAAATAAATAAATTATTGGTTTCATATTTGTCTTTAACACGGTGTAATTTTTTTTCTTTTTATATTCCTTGAGGGTTATTTTTTTCTTTTGCAATCTGTAATGTCTTAGCTTTTCATATATACAGGGCTTCCACAGAGAACTATTTTTTAATTCATATGGTAACCTTTTCTTAAAACATAAATCCTCAACAAATAATTTGAAAACATTTACAACCAAAATAAACATCTAAATGTATATTTGAAAAATAGTTCTGCAAACAAAATTAAAAAAAAATCGCCTAACTGCCCTGTTTATATTGGTTCTTTAAAGATTATATTAGCAATTTGTAGCGCTATTTATTTTTGTAAATAAATATTTACATAACTTTTATAATCAAAGAATGGTTATGCTAAAATTTATCATCTAAGAAAAAAAATTATATCAGTAATGAATGTATTAACAATTTAATTGTAAATAAAATCACAAGACAAAACACAATATTTCATCTTGGTTCAAACATAAAATATTCAAAATGATTTTTAAAACGTGTGCTATTCTACGTAAAGTGCGACAGAGACAATAAAAGAGATATTACAGGTAAAATAATTTATATGTATTTATTTAAAATTTCTAAGTAACTTTTCGATTGTATTTCCTGATCCTGTGATCGGAGAAGCTTTTAATAAATAATTGTTGTTTATTTATACAATTACGTCACTTCATTTTGAAATGGGAAATCTAATAATTGGAGTTGAAAATAGAAATATTAATTATATGAAGATCTATATTAGTCGTAAAAACCATTTCAAAAAATCGTGTTAAGTTCATCATTTGAGTATATACATTGAAAACTTCGCTTACATCCTGTTCTTTTCATTCTATTAAAAATATTTAAAGTAGTAGTTTATATATTTGATTTCTATGAAGATACGGCACTTATCTTCAAATATCGTTCATTATCATTTTTCAGAAACATCGGAAAAAGAAAATAAAGTACTTCACTCTTCAAACTGTCATCAAAATGCCGAGAATTCAAGCAATTTATTCTAAAAATACAAAGTTAAAAGTCAATTTCGACAATGTTTATCGATACTGCATTTCTAGTTGCGCCAGCTTTTATAACTTCTTTCCTTGATGGAAGGAAGCATTATTAAGTAAAGGTTTGTATGCTTTTAAAAGATCTCAATATTTATGGCCGTTTTTTTACGTACGTGAAAGAGAAATTATTCATTTTTTCTATAAAAGCTTTCGAGTCCGCGAAACGATAAAATAAGTTATTGATTTCATATTTGTTTTTAACCGGGCGTAATATTTTTTCCTTTGTCCATTTCTCGAAGTTTATTTTATTTTCATTATTTACATTCTGTAAAAAATTTAGCTCGTAGTTTTTAATAGTGATTTAAAGATTATATCAGTAATTTCTAGCGCTATTTATTTTTATAAATAAATATATATTTTTTAGAAGATGTTTAGCTAATTAAGTTATGCTTGTACTATAAATAATTTTCGATAGAAAAGGTTAAGTTGCGTATCAGTAATAAAAGTGTGAAAGATTTAATTCTAAATATAATCATAGCGTGAAACGAAATTTTTCACCTTGATTCAAACATAAAATATAGAATATGATCTTCAAAAAGCTTACTGTTTTACTTAAAAGGCGAGTAAAATAATAAAATATATGTTACAAATTAAAAAAAATATTCATTTATCCAAAACTTCTAAATATTTGGACTGTATTTCCCGAGCCTATCATCAGATAATATTTTAACAGCTAACTGATGTTTGTTTGTAAAAATACATCACTTTTTTTTTATTGATGAGAACCAATACTTATTAGAGTTGAAAGTAGATGTACCAGATATTTAGACTGAATCTCAATTATTTTGAAAATTAGAGAACCAATAATTTTACCGGTTGAAAATAGAAATATCAATTAGGTCCGTAAGATTTAAATTCCGGCATTGCAATGAAAGAATAAAACTTAAAGTCAAGCAGTGAAAGTATCTGTATGATATACATATAATAGAATGTTGCCTGAAAAATTCATTTGTTCAGTTGAGGGAAGAAAATAGCGTTCAAAAAACGTCGTTTGTTTTACAAGATTTTACAAATTTGGCTGGATTATATTGTTATATATTTGTTTCACAGAAAAATTGTAATGTGTACTATGCAAATTAAGATTTTGTTTAAATAACAGTGATGACAAAGTGACACATAGTTCATAATGGAGCCTAATGATAAAAAATAAAATTCATAACATTTTTAAATCTTTCGAAATACCTCGTAAAGTTTTAACTAAAAAAATAGATTTCAGCTAACATAAGAGACCTATCACTATTTTGATCTTTCTTTCAGCTAAAGAACAACAACAAAAATAAATAAATAAATAAATAAAAATAATAAAAATATATAGAACTCATGAAAATAATCTACTTCCGGTTTTTGTCGGTTTTATTGCAGAAGACCCTTAATATAATTCGACTTTTTTTTAGATATTTGTAGTAGGCGAATCTGTATGTCTGTCTGTATGTACGTGACTTAAAGTTTGTGGGCATTTTAATTCACAAATTACTGTGTTAAAATAAAATTTCATATAAATATCTATCATTATGTGACTTGATGCTCATTGAATGTTTCTAAAATATTTTCTAAGAAGGGGATGGGGTGTTTGCACAAATTGATTATTTGTTCAATTTTATCTTATGCTGGTATCTCCGGTTTAAACGCTCAGATTTTAATAAAAAATGAAATTAAGAATTCTCGGGATAAAAATAGATTGTTATTCAATTTTTATAGCGATTTTCCACAAATTGTGTCAAAATACCATACTTTGTTCAAATATCCCATTCCGATTTATGTTATTTGTATAATAGGTTTTTTTAATGTCCGCAACAGTCTAGTTATAGTTCAATTTTTGAAATATATGAATTATAAATATGATGATTTGTTCAAAATATGAGATGCCTATTGATGATCTTTGCATAAAAGGCAGTTTAGGGATGTCTGTTACATACTACAACTTTTATAGTTCTAAGTTGCTTTAGTTTATTTTTTTAGTAAAGAAAATGCTTCATTTAATTTGTTTAGATATTAGGAATACACATTTTCTTATAAGAAAAAATTTTAGAGAGTTTAAAATTAAATGCAGGATTTTCTATTTGTTAATTAATTAATTTGCCTATTAATCTTCTTTAGACTTTGTGAAATAATTTATTTAGATATTTCGAATATACATTTTCTCATTTGAAAGAGATTATTTAAAGAGTATAGCTATAAAATTAAAGACTGGATAAATCATCAGCAGATTTTTTTGAGTTAAGTTATTTAGATACAAAGAATGTACATTTTCTCGTTGGAAGAGTTTAACCAAACAGTTTAGCTTTAAAATTATACACAGAAAGACTTAGTCAGCTCAGTTATTTAGATTTTAAGAATAAACATTTTCTCATATGCAAGACTTTACTTAGCGAGTTTAACTTAGAATTATACACTCCCAATTTATCTTCTGTAGACTTTGTGAGTTAAGATATTTAGATATTAAGGAATAAAAGATGGAATTCGAAGAACTTCAACGAAAGAAAATCTTTAAGATGGAACTGTTTCAAATATTAGTAATAAACTTAAAAGAATAATTACACAAAAAATGCATTTTATGTAGATTAGTCTAATTCTCAAACATACATTATTTTAACTTAAAGTTGGCAAAGTACCATTACTATGAAACTCAAGTGTTACAGTATTAAAATTAAACTTTAATTGTATAGGTAATGAGAAAAGTATAAGAACGATTAGTTATTATGATGAAATTATCAATCGAGGCTTTTCTGTTTGTTATTCCGGAAGAAAAACAGTAAAATATATTCCACTTTGACACAGTCATACAATTTTTTCATCGTGAAAAATTTCGACATCACTTCCACACCCTTAAAATTTACATATGCACCTCTCGTATTCCTATTCACCATTTTTTAAAAAATGGTATTTTATTCTGATCATTTTAAAATCACTTTAACACAAAACTTGTAGTCATGATTGTCAACAATATATTTTCATGTGAACAGTCACAGTCTTACCTTCAGATTTTAATTTCAGTGTCGAAGAGTAAAAATTGCCACAATTTTTGTTTTTTAAATGCATTTGTTTTAATATGTTTAGTTTCATCTACAAAAATGATCTTTTTCTTTTAAATATGACGTCACTTTCACGAATTAAACATTTCCCTTAGTGTCTCAGAATTAGTATCAGTACACATTCAGAAGGAACAAAAAATATGCAAACTTTATAAGGGAAAATGCCTGTGTTCAAAAGCAGTATGTCATTCTCCGTTCAAAGCACTTTGGCACAGTATTTCCCTAATGGTGTTTTGAATCTCTAAACCCTGTACAGCAAAATTTAAACCTTAGAATTCTTTTTAATGATTTTTTTTTTTCAGTTTTTATTAAAAAAGTAACATGAATAAAGCTAAATAAATTTCACATTATTCTCTGCTTACTGCAAGAATAAAAACTATCTAATTATGAAAATGTTAAAGACATTTCACAAAATATATTTCTTGATTAAAAAATGAAAATATGAATATTTTTTAAAGAAAAAGCAGACACATCTGCAAAGGACCGACTTCTACTTAAAAAGAAATATTAGTTAAATTTGGTTCAGTAAAAAGCTAGGGGCAAATGACTGAAAAACAGCCTTATGTTTTAACTGTAAAAGTTATATAAAATTATTTAAAATTAAGTTAAGTAAATTTTCATATTCAAGAAATTTATAGTAAAATATCTTAATTATTGTCAATAAAAACAAGAATAATCGAGTTCTTTAATATATATCACTATTGTTTGGACAAAGACTTCCGGTCTGACCGTGCACACTGTATTTTGCTACTCTTCTATAAAGAAAAAATCTAAATTTTAACAAAACATTATGTTTTATCAGCCTGTGATTTCGATTACATTATTTTTAAAAATAAAGTATTTTTAACTGTGAATAATTTAAAAGAATCTGTGGTAAAATGACGCACTTCTACAAAACGGATTTCAGTTTTAAGAATTAAAAGACATGCACTTTTTATATATCTATATATAAAATGATGTCTTTGTAATCGCTAAACATTTCCCACTAAAGATCGAGATTTAAACACTATATCGAAAAATATGCATGTGACACGGAATAATGCACAAATCCATCAAAAAGTGATATTCAAGAAGCTCAGTAAAACAAATCATGTATCTAATGATTAATAGGCTTTCGCTTGATTGTTTGTAATATCTGTTTTTTATGAGAACTCATTCATTTGTATTTTTTCAACATTCGGAAAATATTGTTACTCAAACAAAAGATACAAAAAGATACAGTAATCTATTATTTCTCTTTACTTTTAACAGAAATGGAATACATCAGTTGCCATAAATGGATAAGTGGTACTAAAAACTATTTAGAAAATCTGAAAAATAAGATGAGTACAGCTTTCAAACTAATTGCATTTAAAATTAAATTTTTATCCCATACGAAGATGTAAAAATTGAAAATGTTTAAAAGTTTAAAAATGTGCTGTAGCGAAAATTGCCAAACGGATATTTTGTTTCAGATATTTACACTTTCATCAGAAAATAAAACTAAATTTTCAGATTTTCATAATTTTACATATGTAGAAATACAGTTTTTTTTCATAGTACATTATGCCTTGAAAAACAATTTTTGAATTTTTTTCCGCCTATCCTAGTGCTTACAGAAACATTTTGTTATAATTATTTTCAAATGGTATTTTTTATGAGACAATTACAAGAAAATTAAAAACATTTGATAACATTTATTGTCTGAGCGTAGCGAAGTCTTATACTCTGAGTACGTAACGATATTAAAAGTCAAAAAAATTCTTTCGTCAAGCAAATCTCAAAAAGTACTTGTCGGATTTCGATTCTGTTTGTACCAGAAGGTACCTATGAAGGTAATCTGGTGAATGCACCTACTTTTAAAAATTAATTCCAAATAGTTTAAAAGTTATATTAAAAAAACTGATAAAAAAGCACAATTTTTTTGTATACGTCACAGAAATTTGGTGTGCGTGATTTTCACAGCGATATTTTCGTAGATAACCGAAACAGTACATGGAGTAAATAGTAATCATTTACGCATATTGAATGCTATAAAACATTTTAAAATTTAATCATGCAGGAAAATAAAACTGTTATTTTTTTATATTAAAAAAATATCATAAAAACTTTGATTTTGAGATTTTGTGATAATCTCTTAATAGCATTTTTTGATCGCTAAAAGAATGTTTTATACACTGTAAAAAAAATCTGGAAACCTACGAAACTAGTTTTTGTAAAGCTGCAGAAAACTGCAAGTTTACTAAAATTTTATATGTAGCCTGGTATTATTTTTACCACTCGCATAGAACAAATACATGAAATATCTTCGTTTCACCTGTCAGCCAATCAGAAAGGGCTTCAGTGGTGACGTAAGGACTATTCACGCAGCCACAGAGCCGAGTAATGCATCCATCTTGAATCTGGTATTAATAAAAATATTTCTAGTTAGTAAGTAAATTTTTAGTCTATATGATTTAAATTTTGTTATATTATATTTGATTTTTAGTTATTAGCAAGCTAATCTTCCTAATTATTCGTTAAATCTGTGTTTATTACAAGTACAAAATTTCTAATGTTTTATACAATAAATCAACTTTACCTGCTCTTTTTCTGAATGTCATTTCTCTTTTTTGTCCCCTTTTCCGCAGTACCAAAATTTAAAGTGTTTAAAACATACTTTAAAAAATATATATATTATTCTATTTGTTTTTAGCGAATAAATTCCATTAACCATTCGTTAAATCACATTCATTTCACTAAAACTTCATATGAATTTCACCCTTAAAATTTTGTTCCCAAACTTTCTTCACACAGTAACAGTACTCAATATTTAAAAACTCTTTAAAACTGCTTAAATTAAAATAACATAAAATACAATATGTGTTCTATGCGTTATTTTATTGTCATAATAAATTATCAATTAAGACATTTCTGCCCCCCCCCCCAAAAAAAAATAATTTCTCCGTTCATCCACACTCCTTGCGAAACTTTAAGAACACAAAGTCTTTAAAATTCTTTATAGCCCAGTGGTGAGGAGGAGAAAAAAGCCGAAATCGGAATTAGTTAATGGAAAGCTAGAAATTATTTAAATTCATTTAGTTTAGGTCTAGAATGAATGTATTAAGTTTACTCCTCTTACTATGTGGTACAAATGGGACAAAAATGGGTACAAATTTTATAATTGAAAAACACGATTTTATTGATCACCATAAAATATCTAAAGAAAAATAAACTTATCAAGAACATTGTTAATGCAAATATTTTAGAACTTAAAATTCTGAATAAAATGACAACCGATATTTAACATTTTTGCTGAACTTTAACAATTCAACAATTGGATTCAACTATTAGATTCAAGTATTGCCTAAATCACTAAACAAAAGCTTTCAGCGCGAACAAACGAGGTTATCAGTTTATACGTGATTGTTATTATGTAAATGTAATTTTTAGTTATTGATGCATTATTTAGGATGGATATTTTGAGAATTGTGGCTTAACCTCTTGATTGTGGGTTATAGACCAGAAATTGTTTTAATTTCCATCGGACATAGAATAGAAATGAATCTACTATGTTTCTTTCTTTTGATAAATGAGCTACAAACAAATTAACTTAAAAAGTACATCCTTTCATAATTTTTAGAATATTTCAAAAATGACTCGTAAAAGATGGCAAATATTGTTTATTATTTCCAAAATGAAATGGGTGTAGCTCTTAATATAATGTATATAGAGTGAACAACAGTGCGTGTCTATTAGAATTAAGGAAATTGAAAATAAAGTGCAAGGATGGGAGAGGGGGGGGGGCGGTAGAGAGACAAATGAGTGTGCATAAGAATTTTCCCTAGAGAAATTGAAGGTCAACGAATAGCGCGAACTTCATATTTTGTGTTAAGGACAAAGATCGCTCTAATTAAATGATTTTCGACTAGTATACAAGAATCTTCATTTAAATTCATAAAAGTTTAAAACCTTAGGAATATTGAAAAAAATTAGTCTTTAAGTAAAAAATCTTTCATTTAAGGGTGTATTCGAAAAAACTCTTTTCCACCTGCAACAGCTCGAAATTTTCCGATACAATTTCAGGCCCATTTTTAAAAGTAGAAACATGAAACTTGCTGAGAGGATTCTTGAAGGGACGTATGAGGTGCCGTGTGATGTATTTTTACGCTCAATTTAGGATTTCAGTTATAAACAATTACCTTATTAGTATGACCATTTTTTTCCTTCCGAGATCTCCCACTTGGGAAAAATCGGTTCGAAATGCCGTTTTTGATTGCATTTTTTGCAATATTTTTGCATTTATCAAATAATTGACAATCACGGCACCTTGTGTACTTTCCAAATAAGAGATTTTGTAAGTTTCGTGTATTTGAGAGCAATAATGAATTCAAAAATAAATCAGAAAATAAGCAGTTTGAATCAAAATACACCCTTGAACCAATGATTTAAGTCTGGGAGTGTGAGTTGAGAAAAACGAAATGTAAAACATCTATCATATATGCACCATTTTCTCAATAACTACTAGATTATAATTCTCAAAATATGCAAAATAAAATCCTTACATAGTTACAAACACATCGTGCAGGCCTCAACAATTTAAAAAAATGTATATTTATGTAACAAATGGAGACAGAGCGAATGGATAAATTGATCTCTCCTAGTTTAGAGCTTTGGATTAGCGATTAAGATAAAATTTTGAATTTGAGTTGAGACAAAAATATGCTTTTTTTAAAATTGCGAATTTCAAACTCTAAGAAATTTGTATTCAAAATGGTTTCTATAGACTTAGTTGTTTTGGAATATTGTTAAAATATTTTTAATAAAGTATATTTTCTAACGTTCATCTAGTACGTGGGTAAAAAGTCAGCACAATAATTCTAGACCTAAACTGAAGGGATCAAAACAATTTCAAGTTTTTCCCTAATTATTTTAAGATAAACCTCTTGACTATTGTGGTTAAGCTTTGAAATAGAATTGTGCCATTAATGTTCAGCAAAAATATTAAATGTAAGTGTTCATTTTACTTAGAATTTTAAGCTTTACAACACTTATATTAAGTGTTTTTGATAGTTAGTTCTTTTGAGATATTATTGTGGCATTAAACTGTAAATCTAATATATTTCTAACTTTCCGCTAGTATGAGAATAAAACTTACTATATTCATTGTAGATCTAAACTGAAGAGATTAAACCTATTTCCTACTTTCCCTTAATATCGAATCCTACCATATAATCACTAGGCTATTAGGACTTTGTAAATTTTCATTAATGTAAATAAGTCATCTAATACTCCCCCTTTCTAAAAAGAAAAATAAATCGCTAATTCGCCCCCCCCCCTCAACATATGAAATTTAAAATCTTTAAGTCATTCTTTAAAAAAAATTTCTGATCCGTTCCTTTATTATAAGAATAAATAATAGGTCATATCCATAAAATCCAAATAAAAATCCCCCCCCTTCTCGCCTTACAAGCATACAAAATTTAGTCTTTTACCCTAATTAATTTTCATTTTTTTCGCTAATTGTAATTCTTCAATAAGTTATATTATCAATCGTTTGAAATATCCCCTTTCCTTTCTTCAATTATAAAAGAAAATATGGTTATCTTTGTCTCCATTCTTACTCGTTGAATTAAAAATCTTTAAAAGTCTATTTTTCTTCCTGCTGTATTTGTTACTTTATTATGATAGCAGTTAAACACTTGAAATCTTCCCTAAATCCCTCAACCGAAGATTTTGTTACTTAATAAGGGAGAGTGGGGTGGAATGGGACAGTAAATTTTTCTTTTTATATTCTATAACTAATATTAATAAACATTTCATTAGTCACATATTCCATTAAGCAAAAGCATTTCCAATGTTCAGTTGAATAAAATAGCTGATTTACATATGCTTGTAATTGTAAAAAGGAAAAGAATGTTTTAAGAATCAAAAGTAAATTTGCTATATATTTTTATGCTTTCTGCTATTAATGACTTGTTTATGTAAATATGCAATTGTTTCTCTATTTATAGAACATTATACTGCTAATCATACATAATTTAAACTATGTCTAAAAGCAGCATTTATGTCTATACAAGAAGTTTAACATAAAGTACAGGGAGGAATGGGACAATTCCAATTTTTTTCACTTTTTTTTTTTCTCTTAGTTACAGTTTCGTTAATTATAAAATCGTTTCTGAAAATGTTTCTCCCATAATTTCTTTTATATTCCGATAATTTCAGAGCTTCAAGTGAGTAGTTCAATTGCATGTCTGTTAAATTTGTTTTATTTATATTATTTTAATTACTCATAGAGGAAGTTTTTATTTTTATGTAAAATTAGCCGTAAAAAAGGATGAACTCTTTATGTTGTTTTAAGAACAAATTAATCTTTGGGGTTGTGCAAATATAATGTTATCATTTCAGGAGGGAGGAGGTTTGCCTTTTGATATAAATATCATTTTTGATCATCAATTGTTTCTCTTTTTATTTGTAATATGGTCTTTAGTACAAAGTAGTGCGTTATTTTTATAGCCTCTTACATATATTTTTTAAGTTATTAAAATCGCTAAATTATTATAAAATCATTTAACTCTAAAATATAGTATACTCTAACGTTTAAAATTCTTATTTTTCTTCATATGTGTATGCATATATAATCACAATTCGAGAAACAGTATAAAGTGTATTTTGAAATTAAGCTAGTGCTTACTAATAAATAAAGAGAAAGAATGTTGTCTTCGTTTTGTTGATATGAATTTCTATGTGCTTCCCACCCCTCTCCGTTCGGTGCAAGTACAATAAATCTTTATTACTGTTCAATGCATTATGTAACAAAAAGGTATCATGGGATTTATTTAAATAGTATTGCTTTTAATTGTTATGTGATATAAAGATTTTTCATATGAAGAATGATATTTTATCAACTTCTCATCATTTGATCATGAAAGTATGCGGAAAATAAATGAAACAAGTTTTGTATGTCTTTTCGAGCAAAATAACTTATAGGAATCAAAATTTTCTACACTTTGATACCGATATCATTAATGGGGGGGGGGGGGAGTTGAAGAATGATAACGTATGAATCAGATGTAGGCAGGGGATCCAAAATTAACAAAAAGTTGATAAAATTATATTTGCACAGTCCCTTTCGTAAGCGAGCACTACGCGATACAGAATAATTAAAAAATATTTCATGCTTCAAAATTTTTTCTAAAACCATAGACAATCGGTAAGGGGCTATGCAACTATAATTATAGTTATATTGCATAAAATCAAGTGTACGAATTTATTTAAAACGTACGTAATATGAATTGTACAGTAAAATACACAGAAAAAAAAGAGACTTTTAACAATTAATTTTTTCAAAGTTAATTTTTGAATATTTTATTTCTTCTGTTATTACGAAACAAAGTATAGGATTCGTAAAAAGTTTCGTCACATTTAGATGTTTTAGGGGTCAGACTTCCCGTTTTTACGAAATGTCAGCCTGTGACTCTATTTGCATGTGACACACATTTCGTGGGTACTATGTCACAAGAACTAATGCTCAGAATTTTATATTTAAAATATATATGTTTAATATAGAAATTATGCCCAGTCTGTTTCTGATATAAATTGGTGATGATTAGTTTTTAATGTAAATTCTAGTTTTCAACAAATTTACACGTTTTAGGGGTCAGATATACCAAAAAACTTGTTTTTACTAAATGGCTGTATGTATGCGACCTAAATTTCGTGGGTGCTCTGTCTCAAGAACTAATGTACAGCTTTCAATAAAAAAATATATTCAGATAGTCCATGTTATAAAGTGATTTCGATTTTTTTTTTGCGTAAATAGCTCAATAGATTTTGTTGCTGTTCTACTTTTTTTGAGATTTCTGCAACAACTCTACCTGAATGCATAATGGACGGATTTTCATCAAACTTCAGATTTAGTTTGTCTCTAATATGATTTGGTGGGGTTTTTTTTATATTTTGGCGTCAATCGCTCAATATATGGCGCTGATGTGCTGAATTTTTCATAATTTGCACAATAGAGGGGAGGGGAGGGGATCTGCGTAATTTCCGCAAATTCTAATCTTAAGAACTAACGCGTGTATTTTCATCGATTCAGTTATATGTTGATACCAGCTATTACAGTGTCACCATTGCAGGTTTTGGTATAGATCACTAAACAAGTAGCTCTTTTATGGTGCATTTTTTACGTGATTTTACCGATATTCATATCTTATGAACTAATGCACGAAATTTCATATCATTAGAATCCCCATGATGGGCATAGACATGATTGTCTTTTAATTTTGGTACTTCGACGAATTTCGAAATAGTATTATGTATGAGTTAGAAGAAAGTTGTGGGATTTGGAGTTGTGGACAAGGTACTTCCGGTATTTTACATTCTTAAAAACTTGACATTATCAACCAAACTCTTTGAATGTTTTTGGTGTTAAAAATATAAGATATACGTAGCCTGGGTGAAAAAAATATTGCTATTTAGTGGAAAAGGGCTGGTAAGATTTTTACCGAGATAAAACTCTCAGGTTTTAACAAATTTTGTTAAAATTTTCACACATTTTATTTTGTAAAATAATATTTCTAATTGTCGGAATGTTTCGAAATTTTCGTAGGTAATGCAAGTATGATCTATTGAAGTGCTCTGAAAAGATGTTCAAATACGGAAGTTTAGTTACATTTATATGAAGAAAAGTACATATATTTATAAACATATGCTTTCCTTGTGGTGTGAAGTGATCTGCCTCCGCCAGTGTATTTGAAAGAGTTAAAATCCCATTAATTTTGTTAAAATTCAATTAATTTTTATACGTGTGAATATAAGAGGTATTTAATATGGTTTTATGTAATTTTTATAAAATGTTAATATAATGGGGATAGTTGTGTGAGATAGTGGGAGGAATGGGACAGTAGATTTTTCTCTTTATGTAACATTCTAAACATTTCATCAATCGCACGCTAGATGAAGCATTGGTAGCCAAACTTTAGTTGAAAAAATTTGTTGGTCTGTATAAGCTTTCATTTCAAGAATCAGAAGTAAATTTACTTTTTATGTTTTCTGTATATTAGTGATTTGTTATTCATAGGTGTAATAGTTTCATTATTTGTGGAACATTTATACTGTATATTATTAGTTATTTAAAACAAGTCTAAAAGCAGCACTTTTGTTTATACAAGAAGTTTAACACAAAAAAAAGAAAGTGGGAAGGAATGGGACATGCCAGTAAAGGGAGGAATGGGATATGCCTTTCTTTTTTTAATGAGATGAATGTAAATTGGTAACATGAAAACATATTTAGAGGGTAATATATTAATTATAACATTGATAGTATATGCATTTACTTCAAAATGTAAATAATTTGAATTGACGATTTTTTAATGTTATCTATGACTAACAATACTGAATTTCCATTTACGTTATGAAAATCTTGGAATTTTATATTGTGCCACATGCATTATATCAATCTACAATCTTTATTAGATTATATATCTAGCCGACACTTGATTATTTGTGCCTTATAGCTTTATTTTACTGCAATTTGATATATCTCTGTAGGTGGCGAGTTATGGGGTACATTTTAAAACTTACAATTTCTTTAATTATAAAATACCTTTTAAATGTTTTGTTTCTATATTGTTCAAGCACATTAAAAGGTGTTTCACCTTGCACTCTATAAATTGAAATTTTTGTTTTAAAGTTAAACAAAGTTGATTTTCTAAGTTTTGTAAAAAGTGTCGCACCCCACCGCAATTTTCTCTATAATAACAAAAATTATTAACAAAGTATCCAGATTCCTTAATAAATGGGCCTGTCAAATGATGGCTGCTTGCATATATTCGAAAATTAAGCTTTTATATTACAATGCATGCCTATTGGCATTATTTATTGGGTAAGAGGGCGTGTTTCAGCATTATTTATTTATATAGACTTGCCGTCGAAGGACAATGATAACATACAGTGCTGATGATTTTTTTAAATCTACATCTTCAACATTATAGATGCCCTCAGGAAATCATTTTAAAAACAGTTGAGCAGTTTTATTGATACATATTTAGCATTTATAAAGCATATTCAATATTTTTTATGTGTTACAATTCCACCTATCAATGGATTTTTGTATTTTTATTTCATAAGTTAGAAGAATGTCAAGCCTTTATATAAAAAAAAGAACTTTTCATTATGATTTTGCGAGTTCATTTTAGATGGAATTAGTAATTAATAATGAGAGCAATTTACGGTTTATTGATGCTATGTCAGTAAATGGAAAACCCCAGATGAGAAAATCCTACGACTGTATATGTGACTTTAACTTTGCTAAAATCCCGATCATCAGCTTGAATTTAAAATGCATGGTTTTTCTTCATCAAGTTAATTTTTAAATTCTTGTAACATTCAATACGAAGATGAATATTGGCTTTTCTATAATATAATATTGATTATAAATTTTACTAAATTTTTCTTTATTTTTTATGTTAACATCTAACTTATTATTTTAGATGCATGAAGAAACTGAAGTTCAGTTTAAAAACAATGCGAGCTCCTTGATGACGAAAGTAGAGGAAAAAGAAGCACTATCTTTCAATGAGAAAAATCTTGCGAACCTCATTCTGCAGCACTGAAATTTCCCAATTATTTTATTGCAATATATCTTTAACATTCACTTTATGATATTATCTCCAAAAATAATTTTTTTAAAGTATGCAATTCATAGGTATTTGTATAAATACTAATTATGTAGTATTTGCAAAATGTGAGTCATATTAAAAATATATAAATGTTTTTTATTGTAATGAATTAAATAAATAGTTATTTAATAAAATTTATTCATACTTCATTGTATTTTGTAATTTAATCATATTGCATTTATTGGTAGCATAGATATGCATATTACATTTATATAAAAAACGACCGCTCCATAATATTTTCCAAATCAATATGCATTTCTTTTTATTTCCATTCTAGTTTTTTACTTTCAGAAAGATTGCTTAGGAAACTGTGATTATAAAATACTGATAAACATAAAAAGTGCGAGACCTGCCCAAAATTACAGTTGATAAGTCAAAGATGCATTTTTGTGCACATATGTTAAGGTGTGTATATTATCTCTCCTATATGTAACTATTTTAGTTAAATATTCTAATTCCAGAGCAATGTTAACCACAGAAGAATTCTATTAAATTCATACATATTCGACTCATTCTTCTGTATCTTTAAGCTTAGTTTAGAGTTTTAAATTTGTGATCTATCAACAATTAAATTTTTCCTCTTTAATATTTTAATTTGAAACAAAACTCTCAAGCAAATAAAGTATTAAAAAATGTATAATGTATTAAACGTAGATGGTGAAAGAAATTTGTTAGGAATAAGTCGAGGTAAAAGACAATAAAAAATTAAAGGGAAAAAGATTCTAGTAATTAGTAAGAATTGTACGACATATCCACCTGAAATAAGAATAAGGTTTAAAAAAATCTTAAATGTGACATTCAGATAAAGGCATTAAATTTTTTGCAGAACTCTTATTTGTTTTGAACCATTGAATTAGTTATTGTATAGTGTTTCAAATATATGTAACAGAAGACATTTGTTAATGAAATTCATATGACCATAGAACTGAACAAAACATCTTAAATACAAGACTACTATATTTTCATTTCTAGCATTCTAGTTTAAAAACATATTCGCATAGAATAAATGGACAATGTTTTTTCATAATATACAGGTTTTCTATTCATGTATTGGATTAGGTGAGGCTCAGTGCTTTATGTGTATAAATTAAGCACTGTGCTTCATCTAAAATCATATTTCTTTTAGGCATATTTTAAAACTCAGTTAAAGTAATTTATTTACATTACTTTATTTGCTTTTTTTAGTTTAACTAAAGACCGTAAGATCGGCTTCAGATTATCTGCTCATTTAGTGATATTGTTATAATGCTCATATAATATAAAAATGATTTTGCACCTATTTAAATATCTACATTGAAACTTCAGTGAGTTTTCTCATGCGTAACATTTATGTCAATTGCTGTGGTAATATTGAAACACATGTTAGGCCATATTGCTTATTTTACATCGAAATATTTTGATACATGAGAAAAATTCCACTAATTCAAATTCATATTGAAAAAATACTATAATAACTCCGATTAATTTAAGTATTAGAATAAAAAACAATTACGTAAAATCTTTTTGGAATACTGCTGTAAAAAATATAGTAATAACATTGCAAACAAATTGTGCAGTTACAAATACATGTTGGTATGTGCAAATAACATATTTTAAATACAATACAAAAAAAAATCATTAACAAATTTACTGTATTAACACTTATACTGTTGCAAAGAACTTTCTGGCGAGAATACAAAATGTGGCTTAAATACAATACTAAAAAAATTTGGTAATTTTTCTAACGATATCTCATTAAAGTTAAATTTTTTTATAAAGTACATAAAAGGTTTAAGGTGCAAGCGTAAAAAACCCGTAGTAAATATGCCATAAAGTCCCTTTCAAATGTACAACAAATTCTCAATAAATATACTACAAAATGTATTGTAAGAATACTAAAAATCATTAGAATACTCACAAAATAATGTATAGAAAACTCACTAAAAATTCGTAAATACGTTTATTAAATAATTCTCAGTAAATTTACCAATATATATATAGTGATCACTCTAAAATATCGCTAGTAAGCTTACTAAATAATTTTTAGTACATTTATATAAAATGATATGAGAACCTCCCTTACAAATCATTAGTAAGTTTACAAAACGTTCTTTAGAAAACTCCCTAGCAAATCGTTACTGCATATACAACATAATCATTGGTAAATTTACGAAACATTCCTTACTAAACTCCCTGAATAATTTATAGTAAGTTTACTAGATAATATTTAGAAAATTTACAGACTATTTTTTAGGAAACTCACTAAAAAATCGTTAGTATGTTTACTAAATAATATTTAGTAAATTTACAGACTATTCTTTAGGAAACTCGCTAAAAAATCGTTAGTATGTTTACTAAATAATATTTAGTAAATTTACAGACTATTCTTTAGGAAACTCGCTAAAAAATCGTTAGTATGTTTACTAAACAATATTTAGTAACATTAACTAAAGCAACTTTTGTAATTGTACATGATTTTCTTCTGTTACGGTTACATGAAAAGTTCTAGGCATCCCAGTTTCCTAGAAAATTCTTAGTAACCTTACAGAATTTTTTTTACAGTGTATATTTCGCGTGTAAAAATTAGAAACAATTACGTTTTTAAATAAAAAGTTTCTTTTATGACATCATTTTCCATTTATATTTATTTTTATTGCATGTTTTCTTTTAACTTATATTTTGTTTGTGTGTAGAAGTCAATTCTGGTCACCAATTTTTTGGCACGGATACCACAAGCGCATCAGATTTGACGCAATTTTTTTCAAAGCTCATTTGGCGAAAATTTTGTTTTCAATTAACGTTACATACACATTTTAAATTATTTTCTATTTTCAAAAAGAACTTATAGTAAATAAAATAATAATAATAATTAATAACTATAAAAAGAAATATTTTATATAATTAAAAAAGGAAGTGAAAGTAAATAAACATTTTATGAGTATATAAACAAATAATAAATAAATGAAGCCAGGTTACCATCTCAGGTAAAATAATGCCATTTTGACGCCAATTGTGTACCCTGTGGTGCATATGTGACATATTTTCCCATTTTTCATTCATTTCCTGTTGGCATACAATTGGGAATATGTATGCATACCTGGGAGCAATACTGGAATTAGGCATTGATTTTTTTTTAAATTCGATCCAAAAAGGGGCAACGGGGGCTATTTTTTAAAGATTTATACAATTTATACTGCATAAAGGAGCAACTTACCTATTTTTAAATACAAGAAGAAGTAAGTGGTATGTAAAAACAATTATAGTAGTATACATAAATAAAATACTTGAGATAATATACTAGAGATATAAGCACCGAGTTTGGCGAGATTTTTTATGCCAATTAGGCAAAAACATCGTTTTGATTACCAGATACATATAGCATGCTATAATAACACGTTATTTATTTATTTCAAAATGAAAAAAAAAAGGAATAAACGAAACATTTTCTGTTATGAAAAAAGAAATAACAATCAATAAATGATAATATTTTTAGAACAAAAAATTTATTATAACATTTATATGATAACCATGTTAGGCAACTGAACGCCATTTTGTCACCAATTAGGTACCTCGGTGTGTATAGGGCATATATGTGCCATATTTATTTGTAAAACTGAGCATGAACGTTTACCAAGTATGTTTCCACAGTCGCTTATATCTTTTTGCAACATAGCGCACCTTTCGAAGCCAAAACTGCACAAAAAAAATCAATATTTGCAGAATTTTTTTTTAATGTAATGCACATTTTGTAATCAGTAGGCTCGATAATAAGACCTCGTTTTTTTTCCTTTAAAAAATGATATTTCATACGATGTCTTTTTTGGAATCGTCGTTTATCCATATTTGATAGTATGCGTCTTCTCGTTTTGTAACTTTTTTTTGTAACTTTCTTCTTTATTAACAGCGACATTTCGATTTCCTATTTAAATAAAAATTCTTCTAAATACAAAGAATTTTGTTAAAATAAATAAATAAATGAAATGCAGACATCTATTGCTCAAAGCACAGAATTTTTCCTATTGAGTTAATAAAAATCAGTAAAAACATAATTTTTATGATAATAAAAAGGTGACTTATGTAATAACAGAGTCATATATTATGTACGTTATGGATTAAGTATGAATATTTCTCCACTATTTTTAAATAATAATAATAATAAAATAAAATGCGGACAGACCAAAGTCTATATTTGACTGAAAACAACAACCATTTTCTAAATGCTTTAAAAAATAGCCAATGAAAAGTGATATTTCAAAAGTATTATGGAATTAGTTAAAAACCATTTATTTTAAACTAAATGAATAAAAGATTTATATTTTCGATGAAATAAATGGGATTTGAAAAATTATTGGAAATTTTTCACCATAGATGTATCAATATTACAATCAGTACCTTGTGTACAAAATGGAACAATTAGCAATACTTTTTGTACCCGAAAAATGGTCGTTGCTTTTTTTAAGGTTGAAAAGTAGATTACGAAGTATTCCTATACAGAGATGCCTAGCCACCGCTTATTGCACAGCAGAATTTTCTTATAGGAAAAGTTATTTTTTAAATCCGCAGAATGTTTCAATTTAATAAATTATTTTCTGTAGTAAAATACCGGTATCCAAAATGCCGGAGACTTGGCAGCTCTGCCTATAACATTTTAATTAATCACGGTACTTTTTTTAATCGGATTCAAATTTAGTGAAGACAGCGTTTTTTGGCCAAAAGCAGCTTTTTTCCACATGTGTAATTACGATACAATTCCTTGATGCTGAAACAAAATGTTTTGACTTATGCTATTATTGCTTCCTCTTATTTATTTATTTGAATTTTAAATAAGATGACTCAAAATCGTATTTTTTAAATGTACGGAAAAATGCATTTTGAGACAGGGCGAAAAGGACAATATTTGGCGATTTATTACCTGCGTGTCTTGCTACCTTGTATTTAATATTCTTCACAATACTTCGCTGTTATATGGACTTAGGCGCTTTTATAAAAGCTTGACGTAATTCGGGCTTAAGAAAGTGAATTTTTTAAAGAATAATATAAATAAATGGAAAATGAATACTAAGAAATACTAATAAAAGAAAAATGAAGCATTATATTGATCCATTATACTTAAAAATGCATCTGCTAGCACTAATTAGATAATTTATGTGTACATAATAGGAGATAAATAGCTTTTGATTCTGTATTTCTATGATATAAATCATTTCATTTGTGTGTTTTTCGTTATCATTGGGAGTACCTAGCCGATTTAAAAAATAATGTGGGGAAAAAAATGTTGGTAACCATCTTTGCTGCAAAATATACTATATTTTGCGTCGGAACAATAATCACCGTCAATGCACGAGCAAAAAAAGTTCTAAAATTGACAATTCTTTGATGTTGATATGACTAAAAATTTTAAATCTTTTTTTTGTGGCAACTTTTAAGATATAATATTTTCGTTATGAACGATTTCTAAAACATTCGTAATTTAATTTCACAAATTAAACTTTTTTTTTTCCAGAAAAAGTTTTAAACCCAATTTATTGAGAATATTGCAATTTCTAGGATACTGTTGGGGTCAGAAACTATAACTTTGGCATCACAGTAACTTATAAGATGTAAATGCTCGTTTAGAACAAATTTTTTAAAAAGGATTCCTTAACTCTTATCGACAACCTCATTGCATCCTTGGAAAAGAGATATTCAACAATATAAACTATTCGGATGGATTTCACACCATATAAAATACACTCCATTCTCTTCAAACATAATAGTTTATGTTATTTATAGTTTCTCAAATCGGTGCGAAGCTTCTGTTTATGCTCATGTCATCATTTCAAAGGGTTATATTTCCAATATAGGAAAATTTGGTGTTTTATTTTCTGTATTACTTTTAACATTTTGCATATTTCCAATTTTATATCCATGCATGGTTTGCTTTTGTTTTATAAAAATAGTATATGCAACTTTATATATAAGATTTTGTAATTCTATGATTCAGTATGCTTATTTTCATCATATTTTATCACAATGAATGATCAATTAAAGGTAACATCTCATTTTCTTTACTTATCGCAAGTTATTAAATGTGTATTCTCAGCAATATCGCTCAGACTAATCCCTCTGAGGGAAGTCCTAGTAATAATTTATAATATTATTTAATTTGATTTTTATTTAAAGAAAAATAGGCAAAACCTTCCTTAATCAAGTATTTTGCAGAAAGAACTTTTGAAGTTTAAAACCCTACATTGCAATCAATCTTCGGTAAACTTTGTGAGAAACAGAAGACACAAACTTGTCTCCAGAGAGTCGTTTGTTGCAACAGCAGCAATTTACAAGTTATTTTAGTTTTGAGGATTTTTCACAGTCAAATATATTTACTTTATGTCTATCATATGTGAGTTCTGTTAAATATGCTAATGGTTGTTTATATTACTAGCTATTAAAAACAAAAAAGAATTTAAATTTATTTATGTTATAAAAATGGATATGATGAAGATAAATCTTTATAAAATCAATTAAGAATTTCAATCAATTTATGTTAAATTTTTTTCTGAAGTGTCATTATAAATTTTTAAAATGTTTCAGCATATGTTTAATGTTAAGTGACATTATGATTTACATGATGATGTCATTAGGATTTATTATTTAAATATGAAAATGACGGTTGTTTAAGTTAATAGCTATTAAAAACAAAAAAAGATGTATTTAAGTTGATTTATGTTATAAAAAATTATATAATGTGAAAAAGAAATTACTAAATCAATTAAGGTGTTAAATTTTTATTTAAGTATCAATATAATTTTTTAAATCTTTCAGCATACGTCAGCATGCAGCTAAACCAACACGTGTTCGTTAGTTTAGCTGATGACGAACTGTTATTGTTGAAGTTCGAAACGCGTCCTGCTTAATTTTTCATTTTATGGTGATTTTACAAAGTGTTTTAGTTTATTTATCAATTTATCGCGTATGATTACGGGGTTTTTCACAATCAAACTGATTGGTAAATTTATCAAACAAATTAAATATTCCCAACTGAGCGAAAAATTGCCCAGGCCGGGAATCAAAACCAGATACTTGGCTTACAAGGCGTAAAAAATTCGCTTAAAAATATACTTTTATTTATATTTTAGTAATATGCTAACATTTAATTATAAACTAAATTCCCCCTTTTCCTTAATTCGGCGTAATATATTATTATTTTCTTAAAAAGAACTCAATTGTACTGTTTAATTGTCAATCTCTTATTTCGAAATATTAAATATATTCTATTATTTCATTTCTCTTTTTTAGAAAAAAAAAACATTTGTCGGAAGCTTTATTTTTAATATTTTATTAAAAAGTCGTTTGCATAATTCCATAAGGCATTGCGGTCTTGCGAACATTTTGCATCTGTTTATATTTCATTAATTTCAGCCGATGGGGAAAGTATTATTTTGTGATGCTCCACTTACTACACAATGGCGTGGTAGATACGCCTTCTTCTTTCCCCCCCATATACCATTTATTGGTTGATTGGTTCTTATGAAATGCCTTAGTTAGGGCAAAATTGTGTTACTACGCGATTTCTCGCTACTTAAAACGAATTGGCGCGGACTTGGGAGACAGAGTATATCTGGTTTTTAACTTGATAAAAATATACCGCCGTTAATGTTAATAAAAAAGAATGTTTTCATATTTGGCTTTTAAGATGCAAGCTGCGAGTATTCCGTGTGTTGCGTATTACTTGAGATTAGACTATCGTGTGGAGTGGCTTCTTAACATTGCAACAATATTTTTAATTTATGGCACCAGCAAATTTATATCATCAACAAATTTATAGCATCAGCTCTTAATTATTTGCACCTTTCACCAAACTCCGCCTGCCAGCTTTCTTAGGCCACGAATATATGAGGAGAAATATTTTTTTCAGATGTGATAAATAATGATATATTGACCATCTACATTATACGTATCATTATTTTCACTTCATGAAATCTATGTCCTTCAATTATAAAATCCATATTCCTCATATATATATATCAAGAGAAAGGAACAGAGAAACTTTTGCGATTTACGGGTCACGACCCGTGTCAATTGAGCTAAAATTTTTCAGAAATTATATGATAAAGAAGAATCGTAATAGTTGTATTTCCTACGAGATCTACTGAAAATGTGCATTCACAAAGAACTATTTTTAAGAAAGTGCTTATATAATTTTCATTTTGTAAAATATGTATAGTGAGAGGTTATTTAAAAAACTTTGTAGTTAAAATTTTTGTGTGCAGAAAAAGGAAGAAAATTACCGTGATTTTTTCTTAGTTAAAGTCAGATTTAATTTAAATATTGTTTTAAAATGCTGCTTTTCAATTTCAAAATTAATTTCGAAACAGAGAAGCTATATTTTTTTTACAAATTAGTCTGTTTTACAAAAACAAACAATAGTAGTGTTTTGTATTCTTCAGTCTTTGTTGTAAAGCAATAAATAATTTTACGCTCTTGCTATAAAGAAAACAGAGCGTTTAATAAAAGCCATTCAATCGCTTTTCGTTTTATTAGTTCTTTTATACATGCCTTCAGAAATATTATCTCTAAAAGTTGAAAAACGATAAAATGTGCCAAAAGATAAACTAGACAACCTTTGATGCGTGCTAAGAAAAGAACATGTAAGAATACATTGCTTTAAGACATTGAATGTGTTTCCCACTTTGTTGTAATTTGTTCGGACAACAATTTCAAAACAAGAATATTTCTATTTCTGAAGTCAGATAGTATATCTCTAGGCAGTTTATTTATATGATTCAAATGAGAAAAATTAAATTTTTTGAAATGCTTTTGAGTAGATATATCTATTTTTTTTCATGAAGTTATCGAGGAAATAAATGACGGACTTTGTTTAAACTACAGTGGCGCTCAAAAATATTTTGACAAAGGCAATAATTGGTTTTATACATCTGTACATTTACCAATTATATCAGGTATCATAGTAAGTTTAAAAGGGGGTAGTTTTCTAAGTTCATTTACTACACTAAAATTTAAAATTCTTTTCCAAAAAGAAAATTCTATAAACATATACTTGGAGTACATAAAAAAATTCAAATGATTATACATAAAAGACATAATTTTTTCGAGAAAAATGTGGAAGAAAATTATGACGTTATATCCAGTGCAAGGAAAATACACTGTTAAAAATTTCACTGTCAGAAAACGGTCATTTGAACGGCAGCATTCTGTCCGGCATTTTGACCGTATTTCGAGATAACGGTTACTTAACCGTATTATACATATATTGTCATATGACCGTAAAAATATATATATATTGTCATTTGACCGTATTATACATATATTGTCATATGACCGTAAAAATATATATATATTGTCATTTGACCGTAGTTGTATAAAATGGTCATTTGACCGTAACTCAATGAAACGGTCACTTGACCGTAATTGCATGAAATGGTCATTTGACCGTAATTGTATAAAATGTTCATTTGACCATAATTGTATAAAATGGTCATTTGACCATAATTGTATGAAATGGTCATTTGACCGTAATTGTATGAAATGGTCATTTGACCGTAATTGTATAAGATGGTCATTTGACCATGAAATATACATTCTATGGTTTTTGGACCGTATTATGATTTTATTAACATATGACTGTAAAATATGTATGTACGGTCATTTGACTGCATTATGGTTTTATTAATATATGACCATAAAATATATAGGGTGTTTCTGAATTCGATTGTCGAATTCAGAGGGGTGATAGTAGGCATCAAGAGGATGAAACATTGTCATAGAACATAGATGGTTGCAAATCACATTGAAAGAAATGCACAAAAGTAGTTATGAAGGGTGTTACATTAATAAGCAATACATGTTACAAATAATAAGCATATAAACATTTATTTGATCTAAGCAGGATTATAATGCATTACAGTTTGATATCAGAAGGACATGACAAGGAATTTTTATAGGAATTGTTTGAAATAGAACCCACAAATGTAATTGCACAGTAGACATCTACAAAAGGATTGCTGTGCAATGACATTTGCACATGTAATTTTGAACAATAATAGTAAAAATGCCTTGTCATGTCGAATTGTAATGCATTATATTGCTGCTGAGGTCAAATAAATGTTTTCCTATTTATTTGTTCTACTCAACACACACTTCACAACTATTTTTGTGATTTTATCTAACTCAGCGTGGTTTGAAATCATCTCATATACCATGAAAAATTTTCATCAGATGATGCCTATCAACCCTATGATTTTGTCCCCCAAATTCGGCAACATCTTGCATATTTTATAAGCATATACTAATAAATCCATAATAAAATCAAATGATTATACATAGATATTTTACAGTCACATGTTAAAAAAAAAATCATAATACAGTTAAATAACCACAATAACTCCTCTGAAATTGTCAGTCAAATTCAAAAGCACCCTGGACATGTTCGGTCTTTTGATTATAATTTTTGATAAGTTATTTAATCATATTTTCAGCTTGTTATATAAGCTTAATACACATACAGTCGAGCCTCTATATAACGAAATCCATCGTTCCAGTAAAAAATTCGTTATATAGAGAAATTCGATGTACAAAGTATGATGTTAAAAATAGTATTTAATGTGTAAATTTTGAACAAATATTATTTTTGAACTTTTTAATTAAGAATTTGAAATGTTTAAAAGTATATATTAACCTAACATTTTATTTCTTACTTATTTAAGCAGTTTCAAAAAAGAGAAAAGACATTTATTTGAAAGCTTAATGAAAATGAAATGAGGAAGACTTACATAAATTTCAGAGGAAGAAATCTGTAATTTTTTGTTGTTTTGATTTTAAAATTACAATTGTTACGCTCTCAAAAAAAATTCTCAAATTTTAGCAAGGAACGAAAAATTGTAGTTGATATTTTCCTCCATTTGAAGGTCTCTCTTATGTGCTCTCATTGATTCCTCTCTTATATGTGTAACAATTTAATTGACTGTGTTTTGAGAAGGATGTTGAAAGTGTGTGGGAGGTGGTATGAACTTGTTAGATTTAAAGAATAAGGAGAGAAGTAATATTTATTAAAAAAAAAAAAAAAACCTCTCCACTGAACGATAAATCAAAAATAAGTGATGGAAAATTGATTCCATATGATTTCGAAGCTTTTTTAAAACTGAATAAATTAAGATCAATTTATGAAAAAATTCGCTATATGGAGATAGATATTTCGCTATATAGAGTCTGTTTTTAATGTATTCATGCGAAAAGGGGACCGTTCTCACTAAAAATTCATTATATGGAGAAATTCGATGTATGGAGTTTCGTTATATAGAGGTTCGACTGTATATATGAATATTTGACCTTATTAAAAATCAAATAATCAAAAGATCGTATATATATATATATATATATATGTCTCACAGTCATAAAGCGATAAATTAAAAACGTATGTAATAAATGGGAATTAAGAATTCTGATTTTATGTTACAAGAATATCAGAAGTACATGTAAAATTATATCAAATTGCTTTCATTCTTTACTAATGTATAGATATACAATCTTAAAAAATAAAACAAATAAATAGCAGTTCTTGTACAATAAATAATATATTAAAAATATAAAAGGATTAGTATGTAATACTGATTATGCCCGACCAGGAACCAACTTTTCGTTTGGCCATATAACAAATAATTCATTACTGCACTAAATTAAAATTTTTTAATTGTGCAATATTGATTATTATCCATGTATAACATAAGTTTCTTTTTATATTATATTATTTATATGTATTAAACAAGAATTTCAATGTATTTTTTAAAAATCATATATTTTTAAAGAATAAAATTTAAATTTGACCAAAATTTTACAATTACTTCCAAGATTCTTATCATTTAATTGAATTTTTCATTTTCTCTCAACATACAAATCTATCTTCTTACTTTCAGTTAAATGTTTGAAACTGCCACTGCCTAACAAATCAAACTTTTGTGATTTTTTAAAAATGGAAAAATAGTGTTATGTTATTCTTGCAGTATATATTTTAAAATATAGAGCACTAATAACATACTTTTAGAAATCTGTATGTAGTTAACTTAAAATAGATTTTTTACAATATCATTATATAAATCAATTAATCACTGAGAAGTTTACTACAGTATGTTGGGGTTTTAATCCTTTTTTCTCCCAATTATAAATCTGTGAAACTTTCATTTTCCAAAGCATTTTTTGTGATATTTGAAGCTACATTAGAAAATTTACACAATCATTTAATAAATTTTAGAAGAATTTTGCTAAGTAAAATTATTTAAATTTGAATGCATAGGGATTCTGTGCAATATTTATATCTTCAATCAAATGTTTTATTTGTATTTTATAGAATCAAGAAATGCACAAATATAATGCTCTTATAACTGAAATATAAAAATATTTCCAAACTTAGACTGCCCCCTCTCCCCTCTTTTTTTTCAACGACCAAAATAGCTAAAAAGATGAAAGTGGGCCAAACAAATCATCCTTTTAGAAATGTTTTTGTTTTTTGCAACCAATAATGTAATGTAAGTATAATTCATTTTAAATTGTATTATTACAATCAATATACCAAATGAATCTTAGAACAAGTTATTTTAATAGTGATTTAAAGTGCCATTAGGAAGTAAAGAATTAATGAAATTATAAAAAAAATTACTGCAGAATAAGTTATGAATATTTAGATTTTGAGTTGATGTACAAAGAATACACATGTTACTATACTTGTGTTTTTTAAACATATTTCCTATATATTTTTTTAAAAAACCAAAATTTTTGTAGCAAATTTAATACAATTGCAAAAAACTGAAGACAATATCGAAATATTCAAAATTTATTCTCTAAATGACTTATATAGTTGCAGCACTGTCACTGATTATCTGAAATATATGAATTTACATTTGGTATTTAAGTGGAATACTTAATGGGCCTTCACAAACAAATATGTAGAAGTTTAATAAACAATAAAAACATTTATAAATTGCATTTATAAATTTTATTTTCAAAATAAAAATTAAAAAGATTAATAAATTAAAATGAATCCGATAAATTTATGAATTTTTACAATTGTCAACAAACAATATTTAACAAAACTTCTACATATTAACCACTGACAGTTAAAATGCAATAAAAATACTGCTGCATGTGTATTTAGAAAAAACATAGTTAAAAGTTAAGATTATTGTTTTAATCTACTAAAATCAACAAAGATTATTATGAATTAGAAATAATCACAAAACAATCAATTAAAATACAGAAATATATTTATTACAATAAATAAATTACATTATATTATAAAACATAATTATATTAATACATATCAATTTCTTTTCATAATTTGTTTTTTGGTAGAATAATGCATTGGTTGGCCATGTTTACAATATAAATAGCTGTGCCAATTGGTTTGCTGTAGTTTGTTCCACACACAGGATTAAGCAACATTGAGTACCTTAAAGAAAAAATTAAATGCATTAAACTTAGCCATAATATAATAATACTTGGATAAAATACATTCAAATAAATTCTCAAAACAAAATTGACTTGTGGAAAGTTTTATAAAATCATCCTCAGGCTATAAATTATTTTTTAAAAAATCTGACCACAAGGTTGGTGATTTTTCATGTTTCTGTTTATGACAAGTTTAAACCGTGATGTCAAAAAGTTCTTGTGAACGACCACATCAAAAACCCAAATACTTCACTGATTTGAAACATTCCACTTTGATCCAAACAAAAAATATACAATATGAGCTTAAAAAAGCTCACTGTTTTATTTAAAAGGCAACTGAGATAATAAAAAAAGATGTTATAAGTTGAAAATACAACCCAAAAGTAGAAAGAAGTTTTAAATAAAATGTATATTTTTAACTTGTAACTTATCTCTTTTTATTTTAGTCACTTTTTCAGTAAGACTGAGTTTTTGAAAGTTTATATTGTATATCTCCTTTCACAATTAATATCACACAATAACAACCTTACACATAATTTTTAAAATTCACTATTTAATGTACATCAATAATTAGTACATACACACAGTAAATATAGTATCTTTAAATGCAACTTTTTAAAAGAATGAAATTTTTATTTATTTTGTTTTTATTTTTTTTTGGGGGGAGGGGGTAAAATTTTGCTTTTCTAAAAAGTACACATTAAATTCACATGAACAGCACATTTTTTCTCTTACTTAACATCTTTTGAATTTCACTATTACTTTTAGGAGCTTAATTTTTTTCCGTAAGAAAATAAATGTAGAAAAGTGCAAATACTTTTAATGTAGGTACATATAACAAGATACTATGCATCAATTTTACTGTAGCCTATACAATAAACATTCATTAAAATTGAAAAAAAAAATGTTTATCTTGAAAATTTATTTTTTTGATTTAAAAGAAAATAACAAAATTCAAACAAAACTTTTGATTTTTAAAAAATAAATATCAATTTTCTATAACTTCGGATTATTTATTTTCCAGTTTAGTAAGCAATAAATTAGTATACCGTATACATTACATGCATTAGTAATGCTTAAACATTGTGTTTTTTCATGTCTTGAAGTTAATCCGCATTCATCACCCCCCCCCCCCCCCGCACCCTGAGAAAAACAATGGATCGAGGTTATAATGTAGTTAAATTCACACAAAAAAAGGGGTAATGAATGATTTTATTTCATGTTTTTTTAGAAAACCCTCATGTTATGAGTAAAATATGCATTTTAAATTTTCATTATCAGTAATAGTTATAAATATTATTGTTGAAATTGTTTTTAAAATGTTGAGAGCAATGCCTGTTTGCATGTTCAATGTAATTATTTTGTAGATTTAAATAATATTTTTTGCAATTATTTTACCTCACCTGGCCTTACATTTTATCGCTTCACTGTTTTACACTACATTTCAGAATAATATAGATAATTGCAAAAGCCAAAGATTTGTATTTTCATTCTTCCCTGTTTTAAAAGATCTATAAGTTGTATGTATGTTATCATCATGCTCTACTGCGTTTTGTCAGCATGTCAATGCTGAAGACATTCCAATCATATGTAAATCTGTTTAGAGATAGTTATTAGTCCACACTTTTTGCTAACAGATATCAATGTGTACCTGCTTTCAACATAACTGATTTCAAAATCAAAGTACTTGGGAACAAAAACAGAAATTAGATAAATTTTGATTAAAATGTTGAGGAATTATCAGGCTTGGCAGGGTTTAAACCAGTTGGTTTTAACCATAGTTTATAACCAACTGTGTTTTTTTTCCCCTCAAAAAAAAAAAAAAAAAAAAAAAAAAAAAAAAAAGAAGAAGAAGAAGAAGAAATCTAATGATATTCTCTTTTTCCTTTATAATTTATGTGTTTCAGATTAATGCTTATAAGTAATTTCTACTTTTAATACTTTATTAGCAATAAGCCTTGGATAAAGTGGGTCTAGGTCATTTTTTTTATGTATAAAATGAAAATCCGTATGCATTGGTGAACATATCTATTGCTCAAAAGAGAAGGCTTAAAACATGTGAAATGATAAAAAAACAGATTAAAATATTTAATATTTAGTAGAAAATATTTTAATTTTTAAAAAATGCAGATTATTTAAAGCAATTAATACATAACAGGATGATCTTTAAGATTTTGCCCAAACTGTACAAGAAATTTTTTCTTGATTAAGGAGATTATCATGAAGAATTAAAATGAAAATATGAAGTCGAATAAGAGAGTATTCAAAGATTTGTTGCTATTTATAGCATTCTAATCATATTTTTTCCCCTTCTGTTATCAGCTGAATCTAATGACTAAAAATGTTGATTTCAAATAATCGCTCAAAAGAAGAAAAAAAAATCTCCAAGAAGTATTTGAAATTTATTATTTTAATAACTGCGTAAAAGAATATTTATCAAATTACATCCAAATGTTTATTATTTAGTACGCAGAAGACAGTTTATAAATTTGAAAAATCTGGTATGAATTCAACACTGCAAAGCGCAATATCCCAAAGTCTAAGAGTTAAAGAACTTTTGGAAGAGACCTCCAGCAGAACTCCATTTTTGTTTGGATACACCATATTTATATCTTTAATTTTTAAAAATGGGAAAAAAAAATCCTAGTTGCCAGTAAAATACATCTGTTTTTTTAATCATACATAACTAATTATGAATAAGTTTATTTAAAACAGATAAAAGAAACAAATCATCTTAGCTTGTTAACGAAAAACAATTATTCATATGCTTTTATACAATTATCTACTAACTACTTCAAAATTTCTACAAAAAAAAAAAAAAAAAAAAAAAAAAAAAAAAATACTTTATTATTTTTTAAAATATAATGCAATATCTGACCCCCCCCCCCCCCCCAAGCTGTGTTTGCCTACATTCTCTCACGCTGATTTAAAAAAATACATTAGAAAGAGCTTATATTTACCCTAAAAATTTTCTTATCCTAGTAGAAAGTAAACTGTTTTACTAATAGCTTAAAATTTTTCTATTTACACTTTAATTTAAAAATTCAATACTTGATTTAAAAAAAAAGAGGGGGGGGGAATTTAAAAGCATAGATTTATGCCTTCTTTCTCTCCTCTACTCCTAAAATATGCAACATGTGTATGTTTATGGCCATACCCAATTTTCTTTAAAAAATATCTTGATCTAAATTCTAAATAAAACAACTTCTTAAAACTATTGATTTAAATCAAATAAAAAAAACTCATTAAAATCATGTTAATAAAAATTTGAATTAGCAAATCATGTTGTAATTACTATGTATCTTAGGCAAAATGTCAAATATGTAAAAATGAGAATTTTTAAGCATAAGTACCAGATTTCTTGTTATGAAGACATCAGAATGGCAGGCATCCGAAAAGTATAGGACATCAATAAACTTTAAATTAAGATGCAGCAAAGAACTTCAATTAAACCCTGAAAGGAAATAGTTGAACAATTAAAAGCAAATACATGAACAGCCTGATAATGGGCTGGTACATATAATATAATGTTATCAATTTAGGGAAGAGGGGGGGGGGGGAGGTAGACTGGCACATGATTCCTTAAGATATCTCTAGAGAAGAAGGGTATTTGTCTTTTTATATCATTATCATGTTTGATCCAAACCAAAAATTTATCTTTTTATTAGTGACTTGTTATTTACATCAAAATTTCAAAATAGTCTGTAATCTGTTTTTACCAAAATACAAAGTAACTAAATCTTCAAATGACTGCTCTTCGTGGGGGTCTTTCTAAGGGAACCTAACCAGTATTTACGCAAGGTAAAAAAATACCCACAAAAACTCCGAACGATTAGGCCAATGGCCGAGATTGGGTTCGAACCCAGCACCTTTCGTCTACTAGTTGAGAGGTCAAAACCTCTCGGCCACTGGTGGGGCCAGCACAGCTTGGGACCAGAGGTTGTGCAGATTTTAGAATTTTGCGAATTTCTGGTCATTACTTTGTTTAAATTTTTTAACAGTAATTTGAATGTAATTAATAGTGCAATCCAAACTATAACGAATACTTACAATATAATAAAATAAGTAATAAACTAAAATAAAAAAATAGATAATTTTTAAAATGATTAAAATATTAATAACAAAGGTCAAGTTAATAATCAATAATGCATGATTGAATATTCATTGTAAAGAAGAAATCTATATTTCCTAAATGATTCAATGAAGCTTATCTCAAAGGTACATTAGTAATTCACATCAAAATCATAAAATAAGGAGGTTTTATTTCACGTTTAGCCAGACTTAATAACCAAAAAAGCTTGATTAATACATAAATATATTTATTAAGAAGATTGTAATTAGCAGTGATATTAGCAATATCTTGAATTTTTTCAAGACTAAATTTATTTTTTCTTCATGAAAACACATGAATTCAGTAATATTAACAGAAAATACACATTAAAATATACATAGAATTGGTATAAATAAAAAAAAATTAAATTCTCTCTCTGTATGTGAACTGAATGTTTCATTTCTTACATCCATAAATTATGTGCGGATTTTAGGATTGCGGATTTGAGGGAGTCTACTGTAATGGACAATGCAGAAACATTCATTCAAAGATTAAGATGCCAGAGTGGAAATTTGAATGCCAAACACATAATATTGCTAAGATTCTTGTTTAATTTTTAGGCATTGCCTAATTAAGTTAAAGACTGATGTATTTCTTAAAGTTTTTTTTTTTTCAAATGCTAATAATGTATTAAAGAATATGCTTATTTTTTTTACAAGAGGGAGAGAGGGAAGTGTTACAAAATGACCAAAAATATGCATTGTAATAAAATATTTTTTATGAAATAAAAAAAGGCTGTTTTAAACAGTTAAACTGCAGTTACATAGACTATATGTTTAATTAGCATCAAATTTTGCCCCTCCCCCTCCTTCTTTAATATGCACATATTTTATTTTTAAAATGCTGTTACTGTATCAAAATTCCAAAACTGAGATTTTTCACTTAAACAATATTCTTATATTATACTATCTCAAGATACTCTCAAGGTAAGATTTTAATCATGTTTGGCACTAGACAGTGCTTAACTGAAATATTGACAACAAAACTTTTAGATCATTAAATATTCTTTTGGCTGTTCTCTTAATAATAATTTAAAAAATATTTTATTTTGAGGGATATTCTAATCTTTTGTACAAACATTTATTTTTTTTCTGGGGGGGGGGGGGAAGGAGGTCATTAACTTTTCCCTGGGAAAATGACTGATTTCTAAAGTGAAAGCAGTTCCAAGTACAGTTAAGTTACATAAACATAAGGGAATTAGAAATTAACTATTTTCAACCTGATAAAAGTCTTGTAAAATGATAAAAAAAATTACAAAAATTTTAATCCCTTTATCAAGTAAACCTAAATATAATGACAGATTTTGTACAAACACAAATACAGGGTGGTCATAAAAAAACTTTGCCGATATACGGAGCTTTAGCGGCCAGTCCGCTCAACCGATCGAAATGAAATTTCAGATATAGCTATTCAGAGGTATGAGCTCGAGATTCTGTGATGGAGAAGAAAATGGCGCTCACGGTTACGGCTATAGTTACAGAAACTCGAAAATTTCCAATAGCAACACCCATTTTTTTCATCGTAAAATGCTCAGCGCATGCGAAAACCCTAAAGAGGGTTGGAACCGTACGTGTATCACAAGAAACAGACATGTTATGCACGCACAAAAACCGTTTTGGGAATCCTCCCCCCATAGATAAAACTCGATTGGGGCGCAAGGAGGAAATTTTCATATGACACAGAGTCAGTACACTAATGTCTGATTGCAATACAGATCGGAGAAATTAAAACTTTTATTTTGATTACACATTTTCTACATGGGTGCCATCACAGGCAATTAATGGTGATGGAACCCATGTGGAAAATGTGTAATCAAAATAAAAGTTTTATTTTCTCTGATCTGTATTGTAATCAAAGATTAGTGTACTGACTCTGTGTTATGTGCAAATTTCCTCCTTTCGCCCCAATCGAGTTTTTTCTATGGGGGGAGGATTCCTAGAACAGTTTTTTGTGCATGCATAACATGTCCGTTTCTTGCGATACACGTACGGTTCCAACGCTCCTTAGGGTTTTCGCATGCGCTGAGCATTTTGCGATGAAAAAAATGATTGTTGCCATTGGAAATTTTCGAGTTTCTGTAACTATAACCGTAACCGTGAACGCCATTTTGTTGCCGTTCACAGAATCTCGAGCTCATACCTCTGAATAGCTATATCTGATATTTCACCTCGATCGGTTGAGCGGACTGGCCGCTAGAGCTCCATTTATCGGCAAAGTTTTTTTATGACCACCCTGTATATTTATTTTGATGATTCTCTTTTTCCTGCATCAAAATAAACATTTTTAAAGAAAAAGAGTGGTCAACAAATACTGATTCAGTAGAGTCATTCATTTTAATTACTTTTTTTAGAGATAGTTTTTTCAATATACAAAATCTTTGAAAACTGTATAAAAAAAATAAAAAGAAAAAAAAAAGAAAGAAAGAAACCTTTTGTATTCAGAATAGAAAACTTCGAATGTGCAGTCTGTGTTTCAATATTTCAAACTACACATAATAAAAACTAAAAGTAATATTGATGCATTATTCACATCAACTAAATTTATATACAGATGTTATGAAATTTAACCCTAGAATAATTTCAACTAAATTATACCTAAGCAATTAAAAAACAGGCATCACTGTTGGCTACATTTGGCAAGCAAAACTGGTTTTGATTAAAATTGCTCTGTATATTTGATATGATGTCAAAGTTTTTCAATCAAAATATCTTTAATTGAGCCTGTTCTGAATTCCAAGATCAATAATTTTAAACACAAACAGGCCATGATTTTCATTTCTATATGCAGAAAATCTCAGATTTAATTACAAGTTACCATACTTATTATATTATAAGTATTAATTTTATTATTTCAGTGGTGAAACGATATCTTTTGATTTGTTTATTTTAATTGTAATTTTTAAAGTTTTAAATAAAAAAAAATATAGTTTTAATGTATTTAACAAAAGATTTAAGATTTTTTAAATTTTAAAATTTCAAATAATGGAGGATTGTAAATATCACAATATTTAAAAAAATAATGATAATAATTCAGTAATTTTTTAAATAGCCAATTTACTGCTATAATAAATTAGTGTTTACGCTAGAAAGAAAAAGGGCACTATTTCAAAAAAAAATATATTATTGACTTTAATGAAGAAAAAAATGTGGGAAAATATGCAATAAACAATAATTTTGAATGATTTTATGACATAAAAATAAAAAAAAAAATACAAATAAATTACAAGGTGATTGAATAATTTCATTTTTTCCCCCTAAAGAAACAAGAAAATTCAATCTTTTTTTGAAAGATTGTAAGAACACAGGTTTAGCAATACTATGAAATGGAAAAACTTTTATTAGAAATCTCTGGATACAACTAGTGATGCATTTTACTACTTTTAAAAAGGGCAGGGTGCAATTTGTAAATTTGATAAAGGATGGTTGGCTACTCCTTCAAAAATGTACACTAAATAAATATTTTTAAGCAAAAATAAAATTAAAAAGAAACATACTGCACTCAACTAGAAAAATGTCAAACAATATTAAAAAAATACTTTTTTTTTTTTTTTTTTTTTTTACTAAGTACAAAATTAAAAATAAAAACTATTTGCTTTATACATTTAAAACAAAATATAGGATTCAGTATGAAACATTAAAAAATCAGAAATAAAAAAAGTTTATTATTTAAAGAAAAGGTTAACATAAATGTAATGTTTTCATATTTTATTTTCTACAATGCTATACAGTTTAAACTTAAATTCAACTAAATCAAAACCAAAAGATTATTTTCTAATAAAGCTGTATTTAACTAATTGCCTAAATTAGACAGTAAAAAATTCACTGCCAGAAACAAAAATTCCTTATCTACAGTATGACATAGTCAACAACAATTCAAAAATTCATTAACACTGTTTTTAACTGAAAACATGAAAAATATCTTGCAGCATGATAAATTGAAAATAAATATAAAATATAGAAACTATAAAACATCTTTTCGAAAGTAAACATCAGATATATGAAAAATAAAATAAATTTTGATATTTAAAAAATAAATGGCAGCAGACTTCCTCAAATCCACAGGCACCTAAAATCCATACATCCTCACTGATGTAAACAATGACACTTTAAGTTCAGATATAGGGACAAAATTACAAAATTTTTTAGTTTTATAGCATTCTGTAGTATGTACTTCAATATGTTATTCTTGATATTATGATGGAACTTGCAGTTTTTCATGAAATAATAATAATTCTATTTTTGAAAGTAATCGAGATATTTCTGATATTACTGTAACATTTTTGCCAAATATATTCATATATTATATACATTAGCATTGTATAAAGCTTTATTTTTTCTTAATAATAAAAAATTTATACATTACATTACTTATTTATATATTTTAATAAAGCGAGTACAGCTTTTTCAATCTGATACAATTCTTAATTTTCCTAAAATTTTTGGAAGTCCTTAAACTAATACTGAACATTTCAAGCCTCCCCCCCCTTCTTTCACACACAGAAAAAAATAATATCCATATAGGGTAATTGTGCCGTAAATGGACACTTTTATGGAATTTCTTTAAAAGCTATGCTTTGACTATTTCATTTCAGTTTTTTTTTAATATTAAATTAATATAATCAACAACTTAATCATTCTCATAGTCTCACTTTCCTTAGTCTTACTTTCCTAAGTACTTTTGTAAATATGAGAAATATATTAAAACATCCAAAATTCTAGTAATAGATACCCCCAAAAAATAATATATAATATAATTGTTTTATTGCTTCATTTTGAACCAGAATTTAATGAAACAAAATAGTTATTTTCAAATAAATTTAACAATTAGGGTATCAATAATTAATAAAATACTTGTTTGTAAGAATTATTCACCCTTTAAATTTATTTGTGATTATCACAATATCGGTATTTTAATTATTTTAGATACACCGTTTAAAATATTAATATTAAAAAAGAAGTTTAGGGATACTAATACAAATTTATTTATTTTTTAGTATTTTTTGCTCATAAGACTCTTATTGATACTGTTTAAATTAAAATATGCTTTTTTTTTTCAAATTTCTTCAAAAATTGACTGTAATTATTTAATTTCAATTATTTTCAAGTAAGTTTTACCTACTAGCTACTACTTATGTTTCCAACAATGTGTATTTTTATCAATAAACATGTATGTGAATTAAAAAAAAAAAAACTTTTTTTGGCTAAATTGAATAATTTGAGATACATGTTAAATTACTGAATATATCTTCCACATTGCATTCCTCCATACTAGAAATTTTATTCAAAGTTCCTCTATAAATTTCAGTTTACCCTCTTCTTTGAAACTATCACACCTTCATTTTCAATTCCAGCATGTAGACTTTAAAAATCTTTATTTTTTTTTCAAACAGTTTTATTACTTAATTCTGATTTTGTCGAAAATATACTTAATCGTCTAAATTTTCTGAAAAACATACATTTTACCTTCCTTTGCCATCCTTTTCTCAAGCATACAAATTATTATTACTTTATGAAATAGATTTTTAAATAGTTTTTATTTTTGGTAATTTTTCAGCAACAGTAAGCAATAATCATAACATACTGCAAAAATAAAGTATGAAGAAATAATAGGCATTGTTTAGTCCCATATTCTTTTTCTGCTGAAATTGCTGCTTCCATGCATAAACATAACATTGTTAAAGAAATAATCATTGAAAATTTATTTTAACAATAATCTGGAAATTCGAGACTAAACTGGAAATATCAGGGAATTTTAAAATGTTTAAAGGACCTTTCATAAAATAATTTATCTTAAAACAGGACCCTCCGCAAAACACTTTATACCAATTCAGAATTATTCGTTTCTTAAATAGACCTTTCTCAGAAATTTTCCCCTTTGAATTGAACTTTTCAAAATTTAGTCATTTAAAATTAAAATCTGGACTGTAAATAAATAGTTCAACTCCACAAAAAGCATATTACTTAGCTCACATGAAAAATCTGAACCTGAAGACTTGATAATTTAAAATTTACAAAATTATGACTAGAATTTTCACAAATGTAAGAAAAATTTCTGAAGTCACAAAAATAGGACCTTGTTAGAAAAGTCAGGCCATATCCGAGAAATTATAACATTTATAATATATTCATTTACTTCAAAATGTAAATAAATTGAATTGACGATTTTTTATTGGCATCTATGACTATCTTGATATTTTTTTTCTTCAGGCAAGCAGATTTTGCAAATTTTATATTCGACACATCATACATAATCAATTTACAATTCTTGTTTGATTGTATAGCTATCTGATACTAGACAACTTGTGCCTTATAAAGCCTTGATTACTTGCTATAGTGAGGGGGTTTGGAAACATTTTGAAACTTACAATTTCTTTAATTATTGTTAGGTACAAATGTACCAATGTTTACATTTAGATCCGCTAGATGGCTGTACTGAGCCAGCGTTAGATATTCTGATATTCATGTCACTATGTACAACCTTGTGTAGATATTATTCTTTTTTCATAGTCATAAAGATAAAAGAAGGATATTCAATAATTATAAAATAGCTATTGCATATTATGTTTCTAAATTGTTCAGAGAGATTAAAAAGTGAATCACCTCAATCAATACTCTCTATATATCGAAATTTTAGTTTGTGTCAAACAAAATTGATTTTCTTACTTTTATAAAAAGTGTCCCACACCACCCCACTCGCCCTTTACTTTTTTAATTTATAGTTATGCTATTGCAGGGTTCATTGATATATATCATCATATATGAAATAGACGACCTCAAATTCTCACAACTTGGGACCAGTCGTTGTGTGAATTTTAGAATTTTGCAGATTTCTGGTCATTGCTTTGTTTACAATTTTAAACAACAACTTGAATGTAATAGCACAATGCAAATTATAAAAAATGCTTTCAATATAGTAAAACGTTAAAACTAATAAGTAATAAACTGAAAAGTAGGAAAATTTTCAAAATGATTAAATTATTAAAAGGTCAAATAAATATTAATCATTAATGTGTATGCCTAATAAACATGATGCAATTTCCTTGTCAATTCAATGAAACTTTCTTCATGAAGACAATAAAAGCATAAAGTGAAGTAATGTTGCTTCAAGTTTAGCTATTACAAATTTTTATTGATTATGCAATTGACTGTTTATTTAGTTTAAAAAATTATTTTCAACCACATATGGGCAAAGTTCATTTTACTTGGGAAAAAAAAAATCAATTTACCCCTTTTTTTTCACATATTTTTTCGTATTTTAGTGCAACATTACTCTGAAAATATCATTGCGATTACATTTGCTAAAATTTATGAATATTTAATTATTTATTTGGACTATTACGCTCAAAACAAACTGCTCCTAAACGTATTAGATTAGTGTAGTAAGTGTTAATAAAAAAAAAAAAAATAATTATTATTATTAAATAATAACGATCAAAAGCGATAAGAAAGAAAAAATCACAAAAATCTTTAAAAGATTCCTATCATATGATGAAATATCGTATTTATATAATATAAAAACAGGAGAAAGAAATTATCTAATACTATTCTGAATCAACTTTGAATAGATCGCGACAACAGAATTTAAACGCAACTCGATGTTACATATTCGAATTCATTTTTTAAATTTCGCATTTTAATCCACCAACATGAAAGTAAACATGATAAGCCTTAAAATAACCAGCAAAATAACTTACTTGAATGATGAAATTTCTCCTTCTTCGTTTCGTACAAGATTGACGATGAAATGAATTTCACGCTCGCTCCGCCATCGTAAACAAACACATTCGCGCAAACAACTTTTCAGATGTTGCCAGATTCTTAAACTGAATGAGAAACGTTTTGATTGGTTAGAAGAGAAGTAACATTACGTAAAATAGCATTCGTTTCAGCGTATTTAGGTATAACAGCTAAAAGAGGATTTTTTTTACTATTGGTCGAACGAAATCGTTGTAAATTAATCGTGTTTAACAAATTTTCTAGAAAAATGGTAAAGTGAATATCAAATATGCAGTCAACGCGTCATTATTTAACGAAAATTTTTAACAGTGTACTTTGTTGGAAGCACGAACATCGGTATAGTCAGTTTGTAAATTTAATATACTTACAATTATATTATATATAGTCAATTAAAGTATTAAATATATCTCTGAATCACTGATACAGACTGGGGAATATAATCATTTAAAGCTTCCTACCACCTGTTTATAAAAAACAACAAATTTAATATCTAACTGTTTTACTGAATAATTATTTAAATCTAGCATCTGAGTGAAAAGTATATGATTGATTCGCTGAAATTATTCGCTCCAGTATAATTTTGAAATAAAAAAAGAACTACAATTAAATTTATTTTTATTTATGATATTTATGAGGTAACTATTGAAAATAACCATTAAAAAATACAGAATTAAGTTACGTTTTGAATCAATTCTTGACTGAAAACTTTGACACCCTTTTAAATACAGACCACTAAATTCTGAAAATAAATAAATAAATAAATAAATCTTGTGATAAAAATTTAATACTTCGCATGAAATTCCTTTTATTCTATAACTTCATTTTATTAATTTAAGTATATTTCTCAATTTGAGATACTTTCGCACTTTTTAGCTCACAGTCTATCAAAACCGTGGAGCTTATGTGCCCGTCCATTCTGTATGTGCGTATGTGCGTAACGCGATAACTCATGAAAAAAATATCCGATTCACTTGAAATTTTGGATGTATGTATATTCTGATAAGATGCTTCCCTGATTAGTTTTTGGAGTTAATTCGATATGTATAAGAGGGGGAATGGGGGCTAATGCCCCTCCCCTTAATTTATATAAATGGGTTTTTCATGCAGAATTATCAGTTTTCGTTCAAAATTTAGATATAGGATTTTTCTGATAAGGCACTTTCGTGATTAGTATTATTAGGAGCTCATTGGACAAATATAAAGAGGGGGAACGGGGGATAATGCCCCTCCCCTTAATTGATATAGATGGGTTTTTCATGCAGATTTATCAGTTTTTTTATATGATAAAGAATATCCGTGATTAGTTTAAGGAGTTCAATGATTAAGTTCCCTTGATTTGTTCAATGATTAAGTTCAATTGAAAATATAAGGCTGTCATGTACAATTATTATGTGTAGCCTGTGAGCTCAATGCCATCAGTTTAACTGAGCAATATTCTTTTTATTTAATAAAAGATGGTTCAAAAGGTCATGTCTAAATAGCGAATGTGGGCGTATCAGATCATGAGGACCAAGAATTACATAGAAATTGGGAATCAGAAACTCGACACTGACAGTTCTATTACATAGTGACCATGACGCAAAAAAAATTAAAGTGCATAAAAAACAATTGTATAACAAAAAAGTCCTTCCGGCAATGCCGGGAGGAAGAGGTAGCTTTCATATACTTATATATTTATTTATTTATTTTAAAGTAAGTTACATTGTTCAAAAATACTAAGCTCAAATTAGTGGAAATAATCTTTAAAAATTAGTGATTTTATAAGATTGAATACTAGTTTTTGTCAAGACTGAATATTAATAGGAATTTTTAGAAATTAGTCATCTTTTATTCAACCTGGTTTTATTTTAAGCGATTTAGAGAGTCACCAAATTCCACGATATCATAAAGTGTATGCCATTTTAAAGCAACATGATGGATCGTTCAGATCAGACCGTTTCAAAATGTCAGCCATAAGCAAAATTCAAAGTGCTATAACTCAATCATTTTTTAAGATATAGACAAAATAAAAAGTGTTCTGGAATCGTTGTTTTAAGTTTTAACACGTAAAAGAAAAATATTTTTCAATTCTTAATTTTTTCGCATTTAATTTTAAATTTTAATTTTTTTTAAAAATTTAAAATGGCTACCATTTTTAAACAAAATAGTGGATGATGCTGGCCAACGAACTCGGTTGAGACATTTGTATGTAGTATGTACATACCAAGTTTCATTGAAATCGGTTCATAAATACGCGTGTTATCACGTGAGAAAATCAGATCGTTTCAAAATGTCAGCCATAAGAAAAATTCAAAGTACTATAACTCAATCATTTTGTAAGATATAGACAAAATAAAAAGTGTTCTGGAATCGTTGTTTTAAGGTCTAACACGTAAAAGAAAAATATTTTTCAAATTTTGATTTTTTCGCATTTAATTTTAAATTTTAAATTTTTTTAAAAATTTAAAATGGCCACCATTTTGAAACAAAATGGCGGATGATGCTGGCCAATGAACTCGGTCGAGACATTTGTATGTACTATGTACATACCAAGTTTCATTGAAATCGGTTCATAAATACGCGTGTTATCACGTGACAAAATCAGATCATTTCAAAATGTCAGCCATAAGAAAAATTCAAAGTGCTATAACTCAATCATTTTGTAAGATATAGACAAAATAAAAAGTGTTCTGGAATCGTTGTTTTACGTTCTAACACGTAAAAGAAAAATATTTTTCAAATTTTAATTTTTTCGCATTTAATTTTAAATTTTAAATTTTTAAAAAAATTTAAAATGGCCGCCATTTTGAAACAAAATGGCGGATGATGCTGGCCAACGAACTCGGTCGAGACATTTGTATGTACTATGTACATACCAAGTTTCATTCAAATCGGTTCATAAATACGTTAGTTATCGCATGACAAAAATCAGATATATATATATATATATATATATATATATATATATATATATGTCAACATTTGGACGGACGGTGGTTTTGGGGTCTGGGGGTCATGATCGGTGAAAATATATCAAAATTTTCCGGAAGTGCTTTCCTCCGGACGGCTGCAATAGGTAGCTATTTACTTTTTGTAATGAAAGCTACCTAAAAGTCCTTCCGGCAATGCCGGGAAGAAGAGGTAGCTTTCATATACTTATTTATTTATTTTATATTAAGTTATGTAAATCAAATATAGGAAGCTCAAAATAGTGGAACACGATTATGTAAGACTGAATACTAGTTTCTGTCAATACTGAATATTAATAGGAATTTTTAGAAATTAGTCATCTTTTATTCAACCTGGTTTTATTTTAAGGTATTTATAGGGTCGCCAAATTCTGCGATATCCATTTTAAAGCAGCATGATGGATAAAAAAACCCAATGAGTTTGATCGAAATCTTGATTCATGTGAACATGCACACTCACATCGAAATCGATTAATATATACTTGATTTTTTATAAAAAATATCACCCACATTAGAAATTCAAACTGCTGTATCCCAAGCGTTTTTCAAGGTAAAGACAAAGCAAAAAATACTCCGGAATTCATTATTAAGATAAATAGTCTAGAAAGAACCTTTTTTCAATTTCTAATTTTTTGTTTATACATCATTATACATTTAAAAGATTTTTGACAAATTTAAGTGGCCACCATTTTGAAACAAGATGGCGGATAAAGTTAGCACGTGAACTCGGTCAAGACATTGGTATGTACCAGGAACATACGGAGTTATAACGAAATCAGTTTATAAATATGCGTATTAACGCGTGACAAATTTTAGACCGTTTCAAAATGTCAATCTCACTGGAAAATGAAAGTGCTAAAACTCAGCCACTTTTCAAGATATAGATGAAAGAAAAAATGCTCTGGAATCTTTGTATCAAGGTCAAAACACAAAAGAAAAATCTTTTTCAATTTCTTACTTTTTTGCACCTAATTTTAAAATTTAAATTTAAAAAAATAATATTCCACCATTTTGAAACAAGGCGGCGGTTGGAACTGGTAACGAACTCGGTCCAGGCATAAGTATGTCCTATCTACGCACCAAGTTTCATCCAAATCGGTGTATAAATACACGTGTTATCACGTGACGAAAACCAGATCATTTCAAAATGGGAGCAACACTAGAAATTAAAAGTACTATAACTCAGACATTTCTTAAGATACAGACGAAACAAAAAGTGCTTTGAAATCTCTGTATCAACGTCAAATGTATAAAAGAAAAATCTTTTTCAATTTGTCACTTTTTTGTACCTAATTTCAAATTTTAAATTTCTTTAAAAAAATTTAAATTGCCACCATTTTAAAACAAGATGGCGGATGGAACTGGTTAACGAACTCGGTCCAGGCTTTATTAAGTACTATGTACACATCAAGTTACATCCAAACCGATTTATAAATACGAGTCCTATCACGTGACAAAAATCAGATCATTTCAAAATGTCAGCCATCACAAAAATTCAAAGTGCTATAACTCAATCATTTTTTAAGATATAAACAAAGTAAAAAGTGTTCAAGAATCGGTGTTTTAGGAATTAACACATAAAATAAAAATATTTTTCAACTTTTAATTTTTTCGCATTTATTTTTAAATTTAAATTTTTTTAAATGGCCGCCATTTTGAAAAAAGATGGCGGATGATGCTGGCCAACGAACTCGGTTGAGATATTTGTATGTACTATGTATATACCAAGTTTCATTCAAATCAATTCATAAATATACGTTAGTTATAGCATGACAAATATCAGATCGTTTCAAAATGTCAGCCATAAGAAAAATCGAAAGTGCTATAACTCAATCATTTTTTAAGATATAGAGAAAGAAGAAAGTGTTCTGGATATGGTGTTTTAAGATCTAACATATAAAATAAAAATATTTTTCAAGTTTTAAATTTTTCGCATTTAATTTTAAATTTAATTTTTTTTTATTTTTAAATGGCCGCCATTTTGAAACAAAATGGTGGATGATGCTGGCCAACGAACTCGGTCGAGATATTTGTATGTGTTATGTACATACCAACTTTCATTCAAATCGGTTCATAAATACGTTAGTTATAGCATGACAAATATCAGATCGTTTCAAAATGTCAGCCATAAGAAAAATTCAAAGTGCTATAACTCAATCATTTTTTAAGATATAGACAAAATAAAAAGTGTTCTGAGTGTCGTGTTTTAAGATCTAACACATAAAATAAAAATACTTTTCAACTTTTAATTTGTTCGCATTAAATTTTAAATTTTAAATTTTTAAATTTTTTTAATTGGCCGCCATTTTGAAACAAGATGGGGGATGATGCTGGCCAACGAACTCGGTCGAGATACTTGTATTTAAAATACCAAGTTTCATCCAAATCGGTTCATAAATACGTTAGTTATCGCAGTATAAAATCGAAGAATAAAATTCAAAGTGTTACAACCCATAACACATGCTCCAAATGTCTTCATAATAAGCACAATTCAATGATTCAAGCTTCATATCGGCGTCGCATACTATTTCAAACAATATCCAATTGGCAAAGAGTCTCGCGGACACATGCAGCAGCTTCAGAGGTTTGTGTCATGAGATCCATGGCCGATGGCGATAGAAATAAATGATTTTCTGAAATTAGAACAGTAATAAATCTTCACTGAACTGTATAATCAAAAGACATTTATTAATCGACTTCAAGGAGGAGGTTATGATTTCGACCTGTATGTGTTTCTCGTTCACTCATTAATTCTTTAAATATGAATTGATTTTGATCATTCTTTTCTTGTTTGAAAGTATAAGATACCCATGTGGTCCCATTTTAGTTTTATTAAATTCTGATGATTAGAATTTATTTGTATAAAAAGAAATGTAAATTTGATTTAAAAAAAATAAACATTTGACCCAAATCATCTTCCATTGTTGCAACCGTTTTCAAATCATAATCATATTAAAACTATGCATTCATATTCATTAGTGCCAAATTATCGCCAAGCTTGATTCTTGTTTTGAAGCCCGGTTAGTATTTTTTTAAAGCATATTTTATATCAAGATGTATTAAAATTTTTCTGATTAGAATAACTTTTTCCCTTACGTAATATCTGTTGTATCTTCAAAGTCGTGAAACTAAACATACTTTCTTACTCAGTTTTGATGTAAGCTTCTAAAGCTTAAACAACAGAATATTTTTCTGCTGTTGAATGTGTTAACAACCTTCATAATATGCTTAATCTTAATTTTTTGTTCTCTTTCATTAAATTTAGTTTTACTAATTAAGTAATCATTTCCCTCATATTCATGTATTACATTTTTTTTAATGGATTATGATGGATTAATCAAGGATAGAGATTTATCTTACCTAAATATTAGTTTTTATTATTTAAAGAAAAAAACTTTAATTTTTGTAGTACAAGTTTCATAAAAGATAGAAAGGGTATCTCGCACACCAGATATTTAAGATACGGTAGAAATCCAGAGGGGTGAAGGGATTGCGGTGGTGAAGTAACAGGGTCAATTGTAATGTCTTCACGATTACGTGTGGTACCGATGTGAAGCATGCATCATGCACTGTAAAAAAAATTAATGAGGTTACTAAACATTTTTTAGTAAATTTGTATTCCACAGAATTTTTTAGTAACCATTCCAAACTTTCTTTTGCAAGTGAAACAAACCTTTTTTTTGTAAACTGAACAAAAGAACTTTTTGTATAACTAATTTTAACTCTTAGTATGTGCCACCAAGCAAATTTTTGTAACAGCTCCAAAATTATTTTTAGTAACCATTACTCACAGATTCTTAGTAGCTATTCCAAACGCAAGTGAAACAAACATTTATTTTGTAAACTGTATAAATGAATTTTTCGTATTAAAAACTAAAAACTTTTTAGCGAGAACCACCAAACGAGTTTTGTTGTTGACGTGGTGCCCGAAGAGCAGGAGCTTCCTTTGAACTGCATCCAGTGGGTAAGAAGACAGGCTTACAGCGGTAGATTTTCGGCAACACCTCAATAGATGACAGCATCAAACATTGCCACTTGCTCAATTTTGATATGCTTCTGAAAGGGAGGGAAAGTCCTTAGATCATTATCCATGGTAACTGCTACGACAGGATTTTCATAACCCCTTTACTTAACTCTGCATACACTCGGAGCGTCCTTGGTGGTGTTGAGTATCGAACCCGAGACCTTTTAGTCTGGAGTTCGGTGCTATGAGCACTAGGCTATCACGGCCACACCAAGTGAGTTTTAGTAATAGCTGTTCCATGTAGGCAGACGATACCGTGCTACCTAAATTAAAATGTCAGTGTTGAGAAACTGAAGAGAAGTGAAATGTTTTTTCTGTTTTTATTCTAAAGTTGTTTTTGAGATAAATGCAGACGATAATGCAGCAGTGAGCTGCGAGTGAGTGTTATTCCTTTAATAAAGAGTTATTTAATATAACCAGTGCCTATGAAGAATTGTGTTGTGTGTGCATTTAATAATTAACATGGACCGCCGAGCCGTAAGGTGAAAATAAATATTTATGAGAGTGAAAAATCATGGAATTTGAATGATGTGCTGATGTGATATTAAGAGTTCTATTATAGATCTGTCAACGTTTAACATGAGAATCTTCGAATAATATCGAGCTCAACAAGTGAAATATTGTGTTGAAGATTATAAATTTAATAATTATAATGAGTCTTCCTCGGAATTTCGCAGCGATTTGAGTGAGGTAAGAGCAATTTTTTAGTTTATTTTGATTTAATTATGTCTGTTATTGATAATCTAAATAAACACGAGCTTAAGCTTGTAGTTGAGGAATTGGGTTTAACTGCTCCTGAAAGTAGTAAAATTATTGATTTAAGAAATATTATAGAGAATAGTGAATATTACTCAAATGAGCAGTTATTAAAAAGCATCGTTAATTCGGTTGTTGAGGAGTATAAATCACGAACAGAAACTGAGAAAACAAAATTAGAATTAGAAAAAATTAAATTAGCGCAGTTAGAAAAAGAAATAGAATTAGCAAATATTCGTAAAGAACCATCCCAAAATTCGGAATTTGAAAAAATTAAACTAGCTCAGTTAGAGAAAGAATTAGAAATAGCCAAATTGCGTAAAGAATCTCGGGAAAATTTGCCGTCCGTAACAGAAACATCGGAAACGGAAATAGGGAACAATAACTTGGAAAGTTTTATTAAAAGTATTAAAACTTTAACTATTCCTTTACCAACGAGAGCTGAGTCATTTAATCTTTTTTTTCAATCTCTTGAGAAAGCGTTTCGAACTAAAAATGTTCCTGAAGAGTTTAAGGCCGAAATTCTGTTAAATATTCTCGGCGAAAAAGCGAGCAATTTAATGATCTATTTATCAGAGGAAGAGTTGATTAGTTATGATAAATTGAAAAATATAGTGTTAAGGGAATTTCAACCTACGGCACAAGAATTTTTAAACAATTTCAAGAGTGCGCAAAAATTACCGTCGGAAAGTTACGTTCAATTTGCAGCTAGGCTGAGTTCAATTTTTCAGTATTACTGTAATTTGCGTGAGGTAAATGATTTTAAATCATTATGCGATCTGATTGTTTCAGATAAAATTTTCAGTTCTTTAGATCGCGAATTAATGAATCATATCGCAATTAAACAATCAGAGTCATATTTTAAACCACAGCAACTAGGAAGAGAATGCGATATTTTTTTGTCGATTAAAAATAAATCTAAAGGTGAATCAAATGTGTATTCGAGAAACACGATAAATGAAAATAAACGTATAGCGACAAATAAATTTCAAAATCGGCCTCAAAAGAGCACTTCAAATATATTTTTTTCGGAAACAAAAAATGTAAAATGTGTCTTGTGTAAATCTAATGAGTATCACGGTTTACATTCTTGTCCGCAATTCAAAAAACTGTCCATTAAAGATAGAGTAGAAGTTGTGAAATTAAATAAAGCATGTTTCAAATGTTTAAATTATAATTGCTGCGTACAGAAATGTAAGTCTAAAAATTGTGCTAGATGTAACCTACCGCATTCTGAGCTAATACATTTTTCTAGAGAAGAAAAGGAATTAAATAATAAAAATAAAAATTTTGGTCATGTGTTTCAATCGGCTGCAGGAATAAAAATTTCACAACCCGAGGAAATCCTTTCCTACCCTCCGAGTCAGACTGTCGCCTCTAGTTTTGTGAAAAATAAAACAAAATCCGTTTTATTAAGTACGGCGCGTATCCTCATTAAAGATAAGTTCTCGGAATGGCAGGAAGTTAGATGCTTACTAGATGTCGGTTCACAAGCATGTTTGATTACTTCGCAGTGTGCTAATCGATTGCAGCTTAGAATTAATAAAACGAATACTTTAATTTCATGTTTGGATGACACTTCTATGACAATAAAAGGCTGCGTAAATACAAAAATCGCGAATAGAGATAAAAGTTTTGAAAGAGAATTGACTATGCTAGTAGTAAGGAAAATTACAGATTTAATTCCGCAACAAGTGGTTAACATAAATGTTGAAGTACCAGATTTAACTATATTAGCAAATTATAGATTTAATTTCCCTGATAAAATTGATATGTTGTTGGGTGCAGAAATATTTTATGAGTTTTTAAGACCGGGACAAATATATTCTCAGAGTTCAAATTTACTTTTGCAAAATACCGTATTTGGGTATGTGGCTAGTGGATGCATAGAGCAGGAAAGTGATGTAAAAGTTCATTGTGGGCTGATTCGGGAGGAAGATTTAAACCAAACATTAAAAAAGTTTTGGGAAGTTGAAAACGTCGAAGTAGAGTTATCAAAAAGTAAGGAATTTGAGATATGTGAGCAGCATTTTGCGCGTACGCATTGGAGAAATGAGGAAGGGAGATACGTGGTGAAAATGCCTTTAAAGGAAAATCCTTCGTGTTTAGGCCAATCAAGGGAGCTTGCTCTTAAAAAACTCAAATCGCTGTGGACTCGCTTATCAAAAGATAAGAAATACTTCAAATTGTATAAAGATTTTTTAAATGAATATGAAATGTTGGGGCATATGAAACAGGTTAAAGAAGTGAAAGAACCTGACGTCGTGTATTATGCTCCACATCATGGTATTTTTAGACCAGAAAAGTCCACCACAAAACTGAGAGTTGTATTTAACTGTTCTGCCACAACAACAAATGGCACATCACTTAATTCATTGCAATATAATGGCGGTGTTATTCAGAATGATTTATTCACAATTATGGTTAGTTTTCGAGAGCATATTTATGCACTGACTGCGGATATTCAAATGATGTATCGAATGATCAATATTGATCCTAGTCAGCACGCATTGCAGAGAATTTTGTGGAACGATAATTTCGAAGAAGAGCCTAAATTTTTGAACTACAGACCGTTACATACGGTACGGTTAGTGCGCCTTATTTAGCAATGAAAACTCTCAACCAGCTATCGATTGATGAAGGAAATAATTATCCGATGGCAGCATCGGTTCTTCGAGAAAATATTTACATGGATGATATTTTGTGCGGTGCACCTACGCTTGAAGAAGCCAAAGAGTTGCAGCGGCAGCTCATAGCAATTATGCATAAAGCAGGTATGAGACTCCATAAGTGGTGTACAAGTGATAAAAATCTTTCGCTGACATATGAAGAAGGGTACAAATTTGAAAATGAAATTGAAACTAAAACTTTAGGGGTTTCGTGGAACCCAAGAGATGATTGTTTCACTTTTCGAGTTAAGGTGGAACTGAACAATTCCTACACAAAGCGAGAAGTATTGTCAACAATCGCGAGACTCTTTGATCCATTGGGACTTCTTGGTCCAGTTATATCTAAAGCCAAAATACTAATGCAAAAATTGTGGAGAATCAATATTGACTGGGATGACGAGCTTCCTGAATCAGAGTTTCATGAGTGGCATCAATTTCTTACGTCATTTAAATGTGTAAATAATATAAAAAATTGTAGGCGTATTATAATTGAAAACCCAGAAATCATAGAAATACACGGGTTTGCTGACGCCTCAGAACGTTGCTATGGGGCAGCAGTTTATTGCAAATCCAGTGATTCCTTAGGAAATGTGATGGTGAATTTAATCGCTAGCAAGTCGCGAGTTACACCGATAAAGAGTCTAACTATTCCAAGATTGGAGTTATGTGCAGCAGTGTTGCTAACCAAACTGGTAAACAGAGTATTATCATCCATGAAAGTAATAGTGACTAATGTTTTTCTTTGGTCAGATTCAATGATTGTGTTAGCATGGATTCAAAAGGAACCTATCGACCTAAAGCAATTTGTTCAAAATCGAGTGGCTAACATACAAGAAAACTCTAGTGCTGAACAGTGGCATCGTATTTGCTCAGAAGAAAATCCTGCTGACAAACTTTCCAGAGGTATGGATCCTGACAAACTTGCAAACTGTGAATTGTGGTGGAAGGGACCTTCATTTCTTCAAAACAGTGATTATCCTCAACGTACAATAACCATACCAGAAACAAATGATGAGTTCAATAAAGAGCTCAAATTTAATGTTAAATCCTCGAATGAATTTAATGTTATAAGTTTTAATATCACCGAGAATTGTTTTGTAAATAACTTGATTAATCTTAGTAATTATTTAACGATTGTGTGTATTCTTAGTTGTATTTTCAGATTTGTGATGAATGCAGGTATGCTTCTTTATAAGTGTAATGGACCCTTGAGTACTTCAGAATTTGAATTCGGAGAGAAATATTTAATTAAATTAGTGCAAAATGAAGCCTTCAGTACCGACATACATAGTCTTCAGACTAAAGGATCGGTAAGTCAGAGTAGCAAGTTAAAAGGCCTCAACCCTTACTTAGATGATTTTGGAATTTTAAGGGTTGGTGGCAGGTTAAATAATAGTAATTTAAATTTTTCAAAAAAGCACCCGGCTATTTTACCAAAGAGTAATAAATTTACTGTAATTGTTATAAGTTATTATCATAAGAAATATTTGCATGTCGGCGCGTCAACTTTACTATCCTTAGTAAGAAATAAATTTTGGCCAATAAATGGTCGTGCAATGTGTCGAAAGGTGGTTCATCAGTGCATTCCATGTTTTAAAGCTAAACCAGTTATTGCAAATCAATTGATGGGCGATTTGCCCAGGGATAGAGTCCAATTAGACTATTGCTTTAATATTTCGGGTGTTGATCTGTGTGGGCCATTTATGATCAAAATTGGTTATGCACGTAGGACCATCTTACAAAAAATTTATGTCTGTATTTTTGTTTGTTTTGTATTTAAGGCTATACACATAGAAATTGTTTCAGATTTAACTTCCGAATCATTTATTGCGGCACTGAAAAGATTCATAGCACGCAGAGGTAAATGTGCCAAATTGTATTCTGATAATGCAAAAAATTTTATTGGGGCAGATAAAACACTTAGGGTCTTTTATGAATTAGTAAGAAAACCTGATGAGAAATTAGCAGCATATTTGTCTAGTGAAGGCATTGAGTGGAAATTTATTCCCCCCAGATCACCCAATTTCGGGGGTCTTTGGGAGGCCGCAATAAAATCCTTTAAATTTCATTTTAAGAGAATTGTGGGAGGTGCTAATCTCACTTATGAGGAATTTCTTACAGTAGTGATACAAATAGAGGGAATATTAAATTCGAGGCCTTTGAGTCCGTTATCAGATGACGCAGATGATTTTGGAGTCCTAACTCCAGCTCATTTTCTTATAAACAGACCATTAAATGTCATTATTGAGCCTGATTTAACCAATATAAAAGAAAATCGCCTCAAAAAATGGCAAAGAATAACTAAAATTGTACAACTTTTTTGGCGCAAATGGCACCATAATTATTTAAGTGAATTACAACAGAGGGGTAAGTGGAGATTTGAAAAGGATAATGTAAAAATAGGAGATCTAGTGTTGTTAGTAGAGGAAAATATATCCAGCAATAAGTGGCCTTTAGGCAGAATTATTGAAGTATATTATGGTAATGATAAGAAAATTCGCGTAGTTCAGGTAAAAACTCAGAATGGAATTTTTAAAAGATCGATTAGTAAAATATGTATTTTACCTATGCCTGAAACCCATAGTACTTAAAAAAAAAAAAAAGTGTATATATATATGTGTGTGTGTGAGAGTTATATTGTTTTTTTCTTTCAATTTTATATTTAAGTAACATATATAGTGAACTTTTGTATTTATTTGTGTAATTAGTGTACTTAGTAAAAAAAGAGTTATTATTGAATGTGAAACATGTCAATGGGGGCCGGTATGTTCCATGTAGGCAGACGATACCGTGCTACCTAAATTAAAATGTCAGTGTTGAGAAACTGAAGAGAAGTGAAATGTTTTTTCTGTTTTTATTCTAAAGTTGTTTTTGAGATAAATGCAGACGATAATGCAGCAGTGAGCTGCGAGTGAGTGTTATTCCTTTAATAAAGAGTTTTTTAATATAACCAGTGCCTATGAAGAATTGTGTTGTGTGTGCATTTAATAATTAACAATAGCTATTAAAACTATAAAACTATTAACTCTGTTCGTTGCTAGCTTTTTTCTAGTAACTCTTACAGATTTTCTTGTAACTGAGTAAGATTACAAAAATTTTTTTAGTAATTGCAAGGATCACTAAATTTTTTTAGTAGATCGACCTTTTTTTACAGTGTGGGTAAATAAATATCCTTGATGTATTGTCATCTCTGGGTAACAGATAAATACATAGTTAGATAATTATTATACAGAATTTATAATTTTCATGTTATAAAGAATAAATTATATCAATTTATTAAAATTTTAACCGTCCCAGAAATGGGACGCTAGGCATAATGAATTAAACTTTACGGCTAATAAATTTGAACTATGGGAAATTTCAATACGACTGACGCTGTAATAATAATAAGGTTTATTGCATTATTTTGGCACTTTCGGAACTGTTCCCTTACAAAATTTATTTCAGTTTATGTAACACTGATGGTTACTGTTTTTAGAAAACTTTGGTAAGTGTTTCATAATATATGCATAACGATATGTTTATTATTATTATTATTTATTTATTGAATCACACCATAATTATCCATTAATTCAGTATTTCAGTCCTAACCAGAATAATATGTAGGGTAAATTGGGTAACTATGCTGTAGTTTTTGATTTAATTCATATAAAAATCTCTTGTTGATTTTAATTGTTATTCATTGATTTATTTTAAAAGTATGCACACTTGTTCATTATTAGAACATTTTCAGCGTATGTTATGAATTGCAACATTATTCTTTTTTATTTTGTACTTCGATTAAGTTTTTTTTCAAAAGAAAATCCTATCTTTATGCTGTTTGTTATATTTTTTTGCTGCATGATCACAGATATGACGCAATTGCACCGTCGCGATTGCTTTTTGGATCCCGAGTTCCCATGCAATTCTTGCTGCTCGTTACCTGATAGACTCACTAGTGCCATTTGGACATTACCTTTTGAACAATCCTGTATAAATACACTTAAAGCTTCAATTTTAAACTTTTAACCCCCTGACTGCCGAGCAAAAGGGCAAAATTTTAAAGTTGTTTCTCCTCAATTTATTTTAAATGTTGATAAAAGAGGGATTTTCTACCATGTTCAGGATTCTCGCTGTCGCTCGCCATTGCGCCAATTTGCGACTAAATTCTTCATTTGGCGAGTAAACAAGCGATTAGATTCGCCATATTGCTACTGCTCAATTTTTTGCTTTTCTTTCTTTTCTTTTTCGTTTTTAATACATATGCATATATACATATTTTTTATATATTTGTAGCGGATAGTTGGAATTAGATTAATAACAATCGTTGTCGCAGATATAAAAACATATTTAGAACATATTAAAAAAAATAAAGTAGATTAAAAAATTAAAGATATATATATACATATATTTTTGTTTTTTTTTTTTTTTTTTTTTTTTTTTTTTTTTTTTTTTTTTTTTTTGCTTCACGGCAAATCTATTTTGCTAATACTTTTTTTCATTTGGCGAATGCTTTTTATTTTTAATTAGCCAAATTAGTAACGTTGGTCAAATGTCAGCGAGAACACTGACCATGGTATAATTTCTTTGTTACTTATATGCTTATAAGCCTTGAAAGTATCAATCATAACTTAATTTCTTAAAACTGGATTATATCTGTAGAATTATATTAATTTAAATGAAGCTTCAACTGCAGTGCGGAAGTTAAATGATTAAATAAAATAAGACAGACAGCCTTGCTTTATTTATTTTGTTTAGTACACTGTAAAAAAAAAAAATCTGTAAAGGTACTAAACATTTTCTTGGAAACTGGGATTCCAAGAACTTTTCATGTAACGGTAACAGGAAAAACCCATGTAATCGATTCTAAAACTTGAATTTTTGCTGTTACCGTTACAGGAAAAGTTCTTGGAATCTCAGTTTCCTAGAAAATGTTTAGTACCTTCACAGTTTTTTTTTACAGTGTATTCGTTCGATAGAAAAGTTAGATTCAGTTAGAAATGCTTCTAAAAGTAAAGAACCAAAGCTAAAAATGTACCGTAAATAATCTCACATTCTATCGTAAAGAAAAAAAAATAATTATTTTCTAAAGTTTAAATTGTGTGTAGAAATCGTAATACGTGCATGGACTTTAATTAATGAAATGCTTCGTTAAAATCTTAAAGATTCAAGTTTTAAATAAATATAACTCTTTAAATAAATGTTCGAGATGCATAGAATATAACTGTGTTAAAAGTTTATAAAAAAAGTTCCTTAGTTTAGACAAGAAAAATTAAATAACCGTACATGGAATACAAATTAGAAGCTGGTTAAAGACTTTTTTCTAATCCATTGACCAGAAAAATACTTAAAAAAATACTCTTATTTATTTTATATATAATTGATAAATTACAAACGTATTAAATGAGGGAATTTGCATACTAATTACAATAGTATTATAGACATAATTGTATGTTTTTCAAGTTTTATATACAGCTTTTATTTTTGTGTATGAATAAATCGTATTTGTATAAACTATTAAAAATATGTTTATCCTTAAGTTGATTAATAACATAAGTATTCTTAGTAGTAAATTAAGTATAATCGTACTTGAAGTTTAAAAACAATTTTATTTCTTAATCATCTTGAAGAGTATTTTATCATACAGCACGATAGAGCTGTATAATAGAGCTCAGCAGCATCTTTAATGTTAAAGTCTAAAGTTTGCCTCTTAATAACTTTGGACCCAATCATCGGATCGCGAAGAAACTGAAAAGCCGAAGTGTCCTATTCTAGACATCAAAGGTTACAAAAAATCATCTAGATCCACCAATTAATTGCGAAACGTCAGTGAAGGCTTACTTTGGAGACACGAAATTTTTTGGTTTCTGTCTGTCTGTCAGTCTGTCTGTTCCGCGATAACTAACGCAAAAAACATCCGATTGGCTTGAAATTAAGTGGGTATGTTAGTGAGACACTGGGATTAAGCTGTGTAGTTTTTTGTTAGATTTGATTCATTCGTTCGAAAAATATAGAATATTTTATTTTGCGCAATAATGCTTTTCTATGGCAAATCCAATTATTTTCATTTTTTTTTCCCTGAGAGAAAATGACACACTTCATTAATGGAATTCAATGATAAATGGATACTGAAATTTACCAGTTAAATTAATCGTATTGTTTGGAAATTTTGTCTGATGCATTTGTCAGATTTTTAAAGTTATTACTGTAAATTTTGGAGATTTTTTAAAAATGTGTTCCAATAATATAAACTAATTTATTTTAGAGATTTACATATTTAAAATGTATTTATTTCATTTTCTTTATTTTCTCTTAATGGTTGCTAAGTAACCATTCATCCTAATCCTTATATTTTAGTGCTATAAATTTGAAAGCGTGTACGAAAATTTAAATTAAATCAACGTCAAAACTGATGAATTAATTAATGTCTTTGTATCTTTGCGGATAAATATAACATAGCCCAGAAAAGAACATAGGCTATGTTTTATTAATTTTATTCAAATAATTTCCTTAATAATTCAACATTTCCTTCTTTTTTATACAGAATCAAGAGCGATTTTTTAGATAAAATTTAGCCAATTTCCTTTATTGTTGCCAAAAAAATCTGGAATAATTTTTCAACGGTAATAAGTTTCAATTGAGCAATTTCCATTCGAAAAATTAAACTAAGAAAAAATAAATATGACGTTAGAATTAAAATAAAAATTAAAATAGTAATTTGTTAAATATTAAACTCGGAAATTTGTTTCTTTAATAAGAATTTTTCTAACAAAAATGGGGGCATAATTAGAAGTAAAAGAAATAAAAATAATTATATTTTTAACAAATATTTCAATTGGTAAAATTTGACGTCATAATTGAAATAAAACAGGTATTTTATAGTTGTCGTTCAAAATACAAGAAACATGGACAGCAATAACTCATGAATAATGACGTCATTGCCGAAACTTCAGTGAAGGCTTATTTTGGCGACGCAAAATTTATTGTTTTCCATCTCTCAGTCTGTTCTTCTGTCTATCTGTCAGTCCCCGATAACTGCCACAAAATGCAATCAAAACTTCTTTTTTTCGTAAACAAAATTGTAAAACCTAGATTACTGAGTTTACACTTTCAAAAGTTCTTGATACATCAGATTTAGGTGTTTTTGGTGGGCAGGTATCTAGAAGTATGAGGATAATGAAAAATGCTTATAACTGTCACTTATCCTTATAAATCAAAATGTAGAAAGAAATACAAGATAAACGATAACCATTAGCAGATTGATAGAAAGTTAGACATTTAAATTTAATGCGACTACGGGGGGGGGGGGGGGTTCAGGGGGGCGGAACCCCCCTGAAGAAATCTACTGTGGTATAATAAAAAAACAAAAATAATAGATCATGAATTTTTCAGAATATCCTAACATAACTAAATCTTTAATTTAACGGCTTTTGATGGCTTCAAATTTCTTATTCTTATTTTATTTTTATAAATAATTACGTAATTCGAAAATTTTAAATTAGGAAATTGAATATTACGCTAAGTGTGTTTAAAAAAAAAGATGTGAAAAGCTGACGTTGAGGCTCTTGATCTGCAGATTTACTAGTTATGGAGATACAGAGCCCTTGTTTTGTCACTTTTTTCTCGTGAAACAAGAAAAAAAGACAAACAACTCAATTATAACACGAACAAGTAAGTTTCAAACACGAACAAGGAAACATTCAGCGAAGTGTAATAGCTTGTTCGAAAGCTTTTAATTTAGGTATGTGCCTTTCGAAAGTCCTGTCAAAAATTATCCATTATTAAGGACATAATGCCCATTTAAATTTTATACAGGGTGATTCAGCTCGTCGGTGACAAACTTTAAGGATCGATAGAGCACACCTAGACGAACATTTTTGAATAGGGAATGTAGGGTCCCTGACGCGATGGTAAGGCGCTAGGCGCTTTCGAAAATTTGGGTGCCGAAATTCGAAACGTCATAAAAACTAGGGAAATGGTTAGATTTTCTTGCTTGTTGCGTCGAAATGATTCTGTTTGTTTAGACTTTCTTCAGTACCAATTTGATAAGCGTATCTCTTAAAACATGGATAGGGGGCGCTGCAGACTTTGGAGAGCTAGACAACAACTTTAAGCCCGTTATTTTGATAATTTAACACATGCTCGCCAAAGTTTATACTCTAACTTAAAGTTTGAACCCAAAAGTAGAGCCCTGCAAAAAGCGTAAGAGCCGGAATAAAATGTCAAAGTACAGGGTGGTCGAAACTCGAAGGCTCCTAAGAGATAAACAAACAGATTTCTTGACTTATGGCATGCATTTTCATGATTCTGTTTGCTGGGGCTCTCTGAAACTCAGTTGAACGGTACAAAAAGAAACATCGATAGGGGGCGCTTTGGGCAAAAAACATAATTCGTTGACATTTCGGACGCTAACTGGAAACGGGGCGCTACGATCAGTTAGTAATAATGAAAACACATTTTCTACCTCTGTTCAACACTTCTGAATAAATTTAGACCAAAAACATCAATGATACTGGAAATTTATTTACAAAAAATAACACTACAGAAGATGCTCGAAATTTCGACCTTGGGCCATGATGCAGGCTTCGCACCTCCGTCGCATTGAGGAGTGTGTGTTTCCAACAATGCCAGGAGTATCTCTGATCTGCCCTGCAGCTGCCACAATGCGCGCCACAAGTTCTTCAGCACTGCTGACAGGTGTATGGTATACCTCGGCCTTCAGGTAACCCCAAAGGAAGAAATCCAAGCAGGTGAGGTCTGGTGATCGGGCAGGCCAGTGAACTGGACCCCCACGCCCGATCCACCGCTGGCCATACCTTGCGTTTAGATGGAGACGCACGTCGTTCGTGTAATGGGCCGGAGCTCCATCGTGCTGGAACCACATCTGGCGACGCGAACCTTCGGGTACATGCGCCTCCTCCAGAAGCTGCGGCAGCACTTGATCCGGGAAAATCAGGTAATTTCCACCTGTCAGCCGTTCAGGTAACAAATAAGGGCCAATGAGGCAATCCCCCAGAATGACGGCCCACACATTTACTGAAAAACGCTCCTGGGCTGCTCGGCTTCTGGTTTCATGTGGATTTTCATCACACCACACATGACTGTTATGGGCGTTCCACATTCCCTCCCGGCTGAAGGTGGACTCGTCCGTAAACAAAATGCTGTTTACAAAACGGGGATCCCTGGATCTCATCGCCAAGTACCATCTTGAGAATTCCACTCGAGGGCCAAAATCCTGCTCTCTGAGCAACTGCACCCGCTGGATGTGGTAGGGGTGCAGATTCCGGGAACGTAAGATGCGCCACGCAGTTGCTTGCGAAATGCCAACATGTCTGGCGATATCTCTCGTGCTAAGACCTGGGTTGTCCTCAACCAGGTTAAGCACAGCCTCTTCGTTGTCGGGGGTGCTCACTGATCGCTCCCGTTCAGGCCTGCCTCCGTCGAAAGATCCCGTTGTGGACAACCTCTGGTGTACTCGAGCGAAGATGGCATGGCAGGGGATTTGCCTGTTGGGGTAACGCTCGGCGTACAACCGCTGAGCGGCTCGTCCATTACAACCAGCAGCGCCATACGCCAAATGCATGTCAGCCAATTCAGAGTTTGTGTACCGTTCCATACTACTACCGATCTGCAGACAAGTAACCCGAAGCTTAAGTACGTTTTGTAAACAGCATTTTGTTTACTGACGAGTCCACCTTCAGCCGGGAGGGAATGTGGAACGCCCACAACAGTCATGTGTGGTGTGATGAAAATCCACATGAAACCAGAAGCCGAGCAGCCCAGGAGCGTTTCTCAGTAAATGTGTGGGCCGGCATTCTGGGGGATTGCCTCATTGGCCCTTATTTGTTACCTGAACAGCTGACAGGTGGAAATTACCTGATTTTCCTGGATCAAGTGCTGCCGCAGCTTCTGGAGGAGGCGCACGTACCCGAAGGTTCGCGTCGCCAGATGTGGTTCCAGCACGATGGAGCTCCGGCCCATTACACGAACGACGTGCGTCTCCATCTAAACGCAAGGTATGGCCAGCGGTGGATCGGGCGTGGGGGTCCAGTTCACTGGCCTGCCCGATCACCAGACCTCACCTGCTTGGATTTCTTCCTTTGGGGTTACCTGAAGGCCGAGGTATACCATACACCTGTCAGCAGTGCTGAAGAACTTGTGGCGCGCATTGTGGCAGCTGCAGGGCAGATCAGAGATACTCCTGGCATTGTTGGAAACACACACTCCTCAATGCGACGGAGGTGCGAAGCCTGCATCATGGCCCAAGGTCGAAATTTCGAGCATCTTCTGTAGTGTTATTTTTTGTAAATAAATTTCCAGTATCATTGATGTTTTTGGTCTAAATTTATTCAGAAGTGTTGAACAGAGGTAGAAAATGTGTTTTCATTATTACTAACTGATCGTAGCGCCCCGTTTCTAGTTAGCGTCCGAAATGTCAACGAATTATGTTTTTTGCCCAAAGCGCCCCCTATCGATGTTTCTTTTTGTACCGTTCAACTGAGTTTCAGAGAGCCCCAGCAAACAGAATCATGAAAATGCATGCCATAAGTCAAGAAATCTGTTTGTTTATCTCTTAGGAGCCTTCGAGTTTCGACCACCCTGTACTTTGACATTTTATTCCGGCTCTTACGCTTTTTGCAGGGCTCTACTTTTGGGTTCAAACTTTAAGTTAGAGTATAAACTTTGGCGAGCATGTGTTAAATTATCAAAATAACGGGCTTAAAGTTGTTGTCTAGCTCTCCAAAGTCTGCAGCGCCCCCTATCCATGTTTTAAGAGATACGCTTATCAAATTGGTACTGAAGAAAGTCTAAACAAACAGAATCATTTCGACGCAACAAGCAAGAAAATCTAACCATTTCCCTAGTTTTTATGACGTTTCGAATTTCGGCACCCAAATTTTCGAAAGCGCCTAGCGCCTTACCATCGCGTCAGGGACCCTACATTCCCTATTCAAAAATGTTCGTCTAGGTGTGCTCTATCGATCCTTAAAGTTTGTCACCGACGAGCTGAATCACCCTGTATAACGTTATACCTTCCACAATTAAACATTATAGAAATCTCTCAAGTAGGTAGAGTACAACTAATAGTTTATGCCAAAAGAATTTTGGACGTTGTTGCTTGCGAGATATATATGTTACAGGCCAAACTCGATTTTAGTCCAAACTAGATTGGCCTAGGCCAAACCGGGCTATCCTAACGCCCTTGGGATAAACTAACTTTTACTAGGCCAAACCGGTCTATCCTAACGCCCATCGGATAAACTAACTTTTCCTAGGCCAAACCGGTCTATCCTAACGCCCATCGGATAAACCGGTTTTTCCTAGGCCAAACCGGTTTATCCTAACGCCCATCGGATAAACTAATTTTTCCTAGGCCAAAATAGTCTACCCTAAGGTCCATAGGACAAACTAGTTTTTCCTAGGCCAAACTAATTTGGCCCAATTCTTATAGATTAGTTTAGCTTGCTGTTTATTGGTCTGAACTACATATTTACTCGTGTATAGGGCGCACGCGTGTATAAGACGTACCCGTACTTTACAAGTAAAAATGGCGATTTCTTAAAATCTCGTATATAAGGCGCACCATAAATTTCATACGCTAATGAAGAATGACCAAATGAATTTCAGTAAAAAAAAAAGTCGAAACAAACATTGCACCAGACCAGAAAACAAGAGGAAAATGCATTTTTAGACTTCGGGTTGTAAGAGAATGACGCGAAGTAGGAATGAGTGACAGTAAAGAGAATTGCTAATTAGCGTTTAGATAATGTCATTAGCTCTGATGTATGAAAAACTGCAAGGAATGGAATAAATATGCAGTAATACTTCAATTAAGTAACGTTTTCCGAGTTTGAATATCTTCTTTGAATAATTTCTTGTTTCATATGTATATCGTTCGACTGCACCCAACAGTAAAAAATTATTCCTTGTATAAGGCGCACCTAGGAGTTTTGCCTTATTTTTTTGGAAAAAAAAGTGTGCCTTATACACTAGTAAATACGGTAGTTTATCCTAGACCAATTCAATTTGGCGTGATTTTTTTTAATTCAATGACCGCCTCAGCGCCAACATTCTAGTTTGTCCTAGGCTGATCTAGTTCATCCTAGGCCAATGTAATTTTTCGTGTTTTTAGCTTACAGACGTCAAAGCCTGAGAAATAATGGGCTTGCATGTTCTGTATGTGTTGAAAGTAGATTATTATTTCTTTTCTGTTGTTGGCAACAACATGGTTTTGTTTTCGAGGGAATAAAAATGTCTTTTTTAAAAGTTGGCTGGTTAATGCGTACGTTAAGTTTAAGTTAGAAATATTAAAGTAAATAAGCTTAATTTAATGGAGTCAGATAAAATATTTTAATAAATAAGTAAAATACGACTGAATGAAATAAAATTCAGGGAGATACTACCGACAGTATGTATGTACGTACGCATGTATGTACGTATGTAAGTAACGCGTTAATTCTTGATAGAAATATCCGATTTGCTTCAAATTTTGGATGTAGGTTCATTCTGATAAGGTATTTTTCTGATCAGTTTTGGTAATTCATTGGATAAGAAAAAGGGGGGGGGGGCGAACGGGAGCTAAACCCCCACCATTAATTTAGAGGAATGGATTTTTCATGCAGAATTTTCAGTTTTCATTTAAAATTTTAGATATAGGATCATTCTGACAAGGGCCTCCGTGATTAGTTGTGAATGTTTAAGTGTAAAAGAAAGGGCAATGTAGATAACCCTCCCCTAAGAATAATTTAGATAAATGGTTTTTGATGCAGAATTTACGGATTTGCTTCAAATTTTGGATATAGGTTTTCTCTCATAAGGTGATTCTCTGAATGGTTTTGGGGATTTAATGGTTTTAAGTATGAAGGGGAAAATGAAAGATTGCCTTCTTAACTAGGAAAGTTTATCTAATAGGTATTTAGATAAACAAATATGGCGTAGGAAAAACTAGTTTATCCAGTTGGTGTTAGGATAAAATAGTTTGGCCCAGGCTAATCTAATTTCGCTCAAAATCGGTTTTGGTCATTATAAAAGATATTTTTCACTAGAATAAGTATAAATGTGTTTTAAGAGTTATTGCTTATAACATCAATACAGAAATTTAACATGTCCACTGTAGGTACATGATGCATTGGACATGGTGTTTGCTTATTTTATTGACATGAGTTTGCTGAACATAATTTGGAATCGAACAGCGTTTTACATTTTCGAGAAATTAATTACCTGTCAACATATAAGCTATTCTTGTTACGGCTTCAAGTTTTTCTTTTCCGTGAAGTCGTACCGGAAATTGGATTCAAAACGTAGCTTTAATAGTATTTTCTAAAAAAAAAAAAAAGCATCGCTTTTGTGAAAAGATGGTTAAAGCCATTCGATTACATACTTTCTGAGTGAGAATGTCTGTTAATCTTATGCATTTCCAGAAAGGAATTAGTTCATGAATGTTTTAGGATGAAGTTCTTTTGGATTAGAGAAAAGCCTTTTTTTTCTTTCTAACCGATAACCAGGCACCTACCTGTCGAATTACCTCAGCTTAAAGGGTCAGATATCTGGTGTCGGTGCGAGTGACCGCCTAATCACCGCGTAGTGGCGATAACCTGATAACTTCGCTTCTCTCGTCATTATACCTGCAGAACTTGCTTCTAATTTGAGCATACTTTGTTTTGTCGGTTGCTTAGCGTTACATCCTGTTGTTTGTACGGCAAAGGCTACTCAAGTTGATCTCGTAATTTAGAACCTTGATAAGATGACGAGGTCTTCACGTGGCAAAGCACTTCCAGAGGGAATGACAGATGAAATATATTCACAAATCTACTTTTTGCTAAATAGATTCAAAAGTTATGATGTTTATTACTCTTCTTTTTTACTTTTATTCTAAACTACATTAATTATTTAATAAATCTCTATTTGAATATTAAAAGGTCTAAGAATCTAAATAATCAATAATAAATTGTGTATTTTCCATTCTGCGAACACATCGTTATTTAAAAGTACATTGTAAATTTATCTAATAAATATGTATGTAGTATTTTTTAAAAGGAATCTTATTTGTATGTAAAGTAAAATCTGATTATTTTGCAGAAATTGAGTAGGACCAGATCGAACCTAACTGAGAGCCTTTCTATCAAGAATTATTGCGTTACGTACATACATACGTACATACAAGCGTACATACATACATACAGAACCTGCGATCCCATTATTTCACAGACTTTGACGTCTGTAAGCTAAAAACACGCAAAATTACATTCGCCTAGGTATAAACTAGATCAGCCTAGAACAAACTAGATTGTTGGCGCTTAGATGGTCATGGAATTCAATAAAATCAACGCCAAATTGATTTGGCCTAGTATAAACTAGTTCAGACCAATAAACAGCAGGCTAAACTAATCTATCCTATAAGAATTGGGTCAAATTAGTTTAGCCTAGGAAAAACTAGTTTGTCCTATAGGCCTTAGGATAGACTATATTGGCCTAGGAAAAACTAGTTTATCCGATGGGCGTTAAGATAAACCGGTTTGGCCTAGGAAAAACTAGTTTATCCGATGGGCGTTAGGACAGACCAGTTTGGCCAAGGACAAAATAGTTTATCCGATGGGCGTTATGATAAACTAGTATGGCCTAAAATCGGGTTTGGCCTGTAACATATAGTGCTCCAAATATACCAGCATTTCAGTTTTCATGAAAAATGGCATTCACAATCTTAAACTTTGACATTTTCTATAGAAAAGAGGAAATTTTTTCAGGGCTTCAAAATTGCAGATTATTTATTAAATAAGATCTACTCCAACATACAAAAAAATCAAGCAAATCAAAAAATACAACTATCAAAACATAATTTTTTTGTCTGAATTTCAAAATATTGGCTCTTAAATTATATTTAAAGTTTCTTAAGTAAATTATGGCTTCTAAACTGCTTTATTATACAAAGAAATTAATTTATTTTTCCTCAGAATTTTTCCATGTAATATAATGACATATTATAATACATTTATGATTATTGATAAAAATAACTAAAAGGCAGAAACAAATTTTCAAATTTTTTGAGTAATACACTCAGTGAAATATTCAATTGGAATAATTAAATAAAATGGAACAACCATTTATTTTTAATATGAACCTGCAAGAATGTTATTAGAACATTAATGTAATTGCTTAAATTGTGTATATTTTAAAATTTTATGCTTGGTCATTATTATTTCCAATGTCATTGCATTTTCAGTAATATTTTAGACAAGTTATTTTATCAGTCTATGACAAAACAAAGTCATAGATACATTACTTTTGACTCATTGGATGCATGCGTCAGTTTATAAATACCTAGATATGCATGAATGGGATTTGACTATAAAGAAGCTTTCTTTATCTGAAACATAACACATTCATAATTCGAGTACACATTCGTGAACATAATGTATGCATAATCGTATACATTTGTTATTCATTGTAGAAAATATGTGGAGAGCTGCTTTAATGGGCGTCATTAATATAAGGCCACATATAATGAAAAATAGATTGGGAAAATATCTTTATGCCTTTGAAAATATATACAAGGCTGTTAAAATATTCCTATATATTTTGTTGCAAAAATAATAAAATGTCTACGAAAATCTTATTCTGATGAAAATGACGTACTTTAAATTTCCGTGACGCGTGTATATAAACTAGGCTTTTTTATCATTTTTTAAAAATATAATTTTTAAATTATTTTAAACTTATTTTTCATAGTAGGGACACTTAGTAAGTTACCCTCATAGGCACCTTCTGGTGTAATCAAAAGGGACACGTATCTTTTGAGATTTGCTTGAAAAAAGGTTTTTGACTTAAATTTAATATCGTCCATAGCTGTTTAAGTCAAGAAAGTAATATTGCACTGTGTATTAGCCTTCGCTTTGCTAAGACAATTATAAATATCCATATAAATACAAACAAGTTTTAATTATAGAAATATGTGAGAGTCGAATGTTAAAAAAGGTGTATTTCATATGCTTTCAAAATGTTTTGTGAAATTTTGGATGTGTTCACGATGTAGCTTCTAGTTTAAAATACGTTGCGCAAAATGTATAACAGAATAATAAACCCATCCAGTGGTATTGTTAACCCCGATGGTTCTTTCGCAGTGCAGAACTACCTTGTATACTACCTTGTATTTCTTATTTTATGAACGATAGACCATTCCCTCATAGCATGCATGGTCACAGGGACGTCATGGTGACGTCCCTGTGAGTCACTTTCGTCAAATCATATCTGTGACCAAAATGCCACCACTCAGTGACGTCACATTGTGACTGACAAGGAAGATCACCATACGGGCATACCCCGAAAAATCTGAAAAAATTACAGAATGTTGTTCTCGTGTGGATATATACGTTTATAAAAAAAATTTCGGCGGAGCTTCCATTCAGTAACCGTAAAAAAATAATGAAAATTTCGTTATTTGGCGATTTATCGCCGGTTGGCAATGGAATGTAATTTCAAAAAAATTCCTTATGTCAAATACACTCCAAGAAAAAAAAAGTTTCATGTTGAACTTGTTTTGATAAGTTTAATTTAAATAACTTTAGTTTTGTAAGTTTTAGTTTGTTTTAAAAATAATTTTGTTATATCGAAATTTATATGTATTTATATTCAAATTTAATCATCAAATTTGAGATTTAAAATGAAATTCATAATTTAAAATGTAATTAAATTTGTTTCAAGCTCAAAGTCCAATTGAGAATTGTCGATTAGATTTTGTTGCTATACAAACACATACTTTTTTTTAATACGCTTAAATGTATGAAGATAATTTTTCTCAATATGATTTTTTTTGCCATGAAAATATTTTTTCCATTGATTAATTAAATAACTACTTCAACTAGTAATATATATATGTAATACAATATGTATATATGTATATAATACATTAAAGTCTCTCATTGTTTATGTTTAAATTCATTAAATACTATTTACACGCAAACTAAATATCCAACAATTTTGAGTTTCATTATAATCGTCTGCTTTTGGCGAGGAAAAGGTCTTCTCGCCAAATCGAGTGACTTTTTAGTCTTTTCACGCCAAATATTCGAAAATATTTTTTTTTTTTTACACAATATGTAATGTGATTCCGCCGCTAATTTTGACTGATCCTTTATTACATACATAAGTATTTTAATTAGTATTTTTTTCATAATATTCTGGGTATGCCCAGTATGGAGACCTTGCTTGTAAGATGCGACTTTCTTAAATTTTTTTAGAAAATTACAAATATTTTTCAAAACATGTTATTTACTTTAAAAAACATGTTTCTGCCTTACGGAACAATAACTCGTAAGGCATGGTGACGTCACTGTGACGTAGTTGTGAAGTCACATTGTGACTTTGTGACCATCGATTGTTGATGTGACGTCACGTGACGTCGATGGGAAGTTACAGTGACTAAAATGTGAAGTCGTTATGGCCGTTTTAGAGCTCGTTTGTGATTCAAATTCTGACAACTTTGTGAAGTCACGGTGTGACAGATTTGTGTAAAAATGTGTCATTTGTGACTACTTTGTCACTAAAGATATGACGAAACTGTGACAAAAGTGACGATTTTGAAATTGCCAGAAACATGTTTTTTTTTAAGTAAATAACATGTTTTAAAGAATATTTGTAATTTTCTAAAGATTTTTAAGAAAGTCACATCCCAGTTACAATGTGACGTCACTGAGTGGTGGCATTTTGGTCACAGACGTGATGTGACCTCAGTGACCCACATTGACGTCATTGTGACGTCACTGTAACCATGCATACTATGAGCGGTCATTGTTGAAAGCTAAAAAGAGGAAAAAGAAATTTGTATACCGTAAATATCCCTACTTTTTTCAGGTCAGAAGAATAAAATATCAAATGAGTATTACGGCATCTTGATTTCGTAATTAAGAGCCCACAATAGTCACAGAAAAATTACTCAAAAAGACCCGGATGACCATGTAAAGTCTATGGGAGCGTTCTTTTCTAATATCTCGCTCAAATTTTAATATTTTTGCATGATTTTTTTGCACAAGATAGCTGACGGCAATCCAGAACCGGGCTAGTTTTTACTTTTTCAATTGTTGTTTCAGATTTTCTTTAAAAAATTATTTTAACTTTCGAAACCGGTTTAAACCGGTTCTGAAACTGAAACTATCGTAATATAAAAAATATATAACCAAAATCGTAAAAGTAAAAACTAGCCCGGTTGTGGATCGCCCTCAGCTATCTTGTGTAAAAAAGTCATGCAAAAATATTAAAATTTGAGCGAGATATTAGAAAAGAACGCTCCCATAGACTTTACATGGTCATCCGGGTCTTTTTGAGTAATTTTTCTGTGACTATTGTGGGCTCTTAATGTTAAGTAAAAGCAATTTCTGAATTTCTAAGGCTGTAGGTCTGTATCTTTAGAAGTAGACAATTTACATGCCATTATTCCATCTTGCATTTTAGTTTTGTTTCCATGGCATTGTTACCCACATAGGTGGGTAATAATGCCTAATAGCATTAGTCAAGAAATGATGCCATTATATTTTATAAATACATATCTGCTAAAATATTCTTTCTTTTATATACAGTCAGTTAGTTGCTGTATCAAACCCTATATTTGCTTTGGGGAAAAAATCTAAAACTAAACCGTGAAAATTGATAATACCTTAAAGGGGCAATATTACTCGAGGATACCTTACATCAAAAGACCTGATTTAGAGTATTTTCGTGTTTTATTTCTATAAAAAATAAAAAACAAATTGCAACTGTTTGGTATTCAAAGTTTATAACATTTTCCGTTATCAAAATATTTTATGTTATACGAAAAAGAAAAATAATAGAAAAGAAAGAATTAAAGAAAAATTTGTAAAGTTAATGGAGAGAAGTTTTTCTTACAAAAAGATTTATACAATGCTCCTTTTTACTTTCAACATATTAAGGAAAAGAAATAAAGCTTAAGAAATTAATTTGTTTTAGTCTAGCCCAAAATTACTTTAAAAAACAGTTTATTTTTGTTAGATTTTGAGTATGATTCTACTAACTTTGAACGGTATCCAACTATTTATTGAAATTGCATAAATATTATTATATGATATTAAATATATATGTATACATATATTTTTTGTAATTATTTAAATATATATATATATATGATTTAAAGAACCTCCCCCCTTCATCCTAAAACTGGAATTTGAGGATAAAATATATATTTTTATTCAAAAGACTATACTAAATTATTGATTATTGATTTAATTAAGACAATAATAGACTAAATTATTGATTTAATTGAATTAATTACAATTTTTTTCAAATCATAACAAAAAATATTACATATAAAGTAGTTATTTTTTAAATAGAATATATTTGAAGAAACAGGCAGTAGACAAAAAATACGGGGATGGGGGGGGGGTAATTAATGCTAAAAATATTGTTTTATAAATAAATTTCGTTAATTCATATATTTATTTTTCAAAATCATTAGAAAAAGATATTAAAAAATATTGAACAACAAATTTTATGCAAATAGATAAATCGATCACATCGATTTTCTTAATTTACTTTTTTAAGTTTCTGTTATTTTTACAGTATTTCCTACAGCTTACACCAGTTAAAGTCTACAGATATACATTCGAAATATGTGCTACTATAAAGTATTTAAAATTCTAACAATTGAAAACATTATTGTAAAAATTAGAATAACACATTCTTGGAGAAACTTTAAGAAATCTTTCTCAATTTCAAATATGTAGGAATACTTTTTTATAATTACCCAGTGAATTGTAAAAAAATATATTTTACAAAATTTTATGCTTGTATATTTCCCATAAATAATTTCTAGATCTAATAGTTATTTATGTAAAATGTTATTCTAAACAACATTGTGAAAAAGGCATTACAAATTTATAAATATCAAGAAAAATATATGTATGTTACAGGCCAAACCCGATTTTAGGCCAAACTAGTTTATCCTAATGCCCATCGGATAAACTAGTTTTTCCTAAGCCGAACCGGTCTATCCTAACGCCCATCGGATAAACTAGTTTTTCCTAGGCCAAACCGGTTTATCCTAAGGCCCATCGGATAAACTAGTTTTTCCTAGGCCAAACTAGTTTGGCCTAACTCTTATAGGATAAACCAGTTTAGCCTGCTGTTTATTGGTCTGAACTAGTTTATCCTAGGCCGATCTAGTTTATCCTAGGCCAATTTAATTTGGCGTGATTTTATTGTATTCAATGATCGCCTCAACGCCAACATTCTTGTTTGTCCTAGGCTGATCTAGTTTATTCTAGGCCAATGTAATTTTACATGTTTTTAGCTCACGGGCCAGAGCAGCCACGTCAAAGCCAGAGAAATAATGGGCTCACAGGTTCTGTATGTATGTACGCATGTATGTACGTAACGCGATAATTCTTGATAGAAATAATGTAATTTGACGCGTTTTTATCTCATCAGGATACCAAAGCCTGAGAACTAATGTGCCCGTGGGTTCTGTATCTACGTAAGTAAGCAACGCAATAATTCTTGATAGAAACACTCGATTTGCATCAAACTTTCAATATAGATTTAGTCTTATAAGGAGCTTTTCTGATTAATTTTGGGAGTTCATTGGAGAAGAATAAAGGGGGGGGGGACAAGAGGCTCATTCGCCCCTTCCCTTAATTCAGATGAATGGGTTTCCATGCATTATTAGCATATTTTATTCAAGTTTTAGGTATAGAAGCATTCTGTTGGGCCCCTTCATGATTATTCGTGGGTGTCATTGCTTAAGTATAAAAGGAGTGGGGAATAGGGATAACGTCCCATAATTTATGTAAATGCTTTTTTCACTCAAAATTTACTAAACTGCATCAAATTTTAAAGATAAATTCATTTTGGTAAGGCGCTTCCCTAATTAGTTTTGAAAGTGAATTGAATAAGAACAAACGAAAAAACGGGGATCCCCCCGTTTTTTCCCGTTTCCCCGTTTTCCCGCTTAATTTTGGCAAATGGGTTTTTCATGCAGAACTAACCGATTTGCTACAAATCTTCGATTTGTTCATTCTGATGAAGCGCTTCACTGATTAATTTTGGTGGTTCTTCGGTTAAGTATAAAGGGGAAACGTACAATTTATTTCCTTCCTTAAAATTGATGAATTGGTTATAATATAGAATTATCCAATTTGCTCAAAATTTTGGGCATGAATTCATTTGATCAGGCGCTTCTTTAATTGAGTTTTTTCTTTTGGTTAAGTATAATGAAGTAGTGGACTATTTATCGCCTTCCTTAAATTAGATAAATGCATTTTTATGCAGATTTATCCGATTTGCCGTAAATTGTGAATGAAGTTTTTTTCCTTTATAAGGCGAATACCTGAATTGTTTTGAGGGTTTAATGATTAAGTATAAAGGGAGGAATGGAGGATTACCCTGCTTAAATCAGATGAATGGTCTTTTAAGCAGAATTTTCTGATTTGCTTCAAATTTTGAATAATTGTATAATTTAATAAAGCGTTTAGTTTCTGCGATTAATTTTGGGGGTTCAATGGTTAAGTATAATTGGGAGAAATGGGAAAAGTAATCCAACTTATTTATTTTTCGAGGGTGTTACACTTGTAAAAAAATGACTGTGATACACAATTGGTGTAAACAGCCTGTGAATGCAAAGCTATCAGTTTAATATTGATTCCGAATACTGCTCCATTGCTAACCTTGTACAAAGTGGTTTTGTCATCACCCCTCTATAATGTATTTTATTTGAAGGTTTGTAGAATACTGTTAGAGGTTTGCACGGACCAGAATTTCGAGGCGCGGGCCCCGCCCATCCCGGAGGAAAGTTATTTTGCCGTGACCCGGTGTAAAAATTAAAAGTTCAGCCCGAGCTCTGCCTGTACAAAAATCAGTGAAAAGAGACTCAGTCCGGCTCAATCTGGACCTTCGCAATTTCAGCAAAATATTCAGATTTCACTTAACATAGAATTAGGATTCCTTTAAAAAATACTGCATACATATTTATTGGATACATTTACAATGTATATTTAAATTACGATACACAGAATGGAAAATACACAATGCATTATTGATTATTTAGATTCTTAAACCTTTCAATGTTCAAATAGAGATTCATTTAATAATTAATATAGTTTAGAACAAAAGAAAAAAAAGGAGAGCTATACACATCATAACTATTGAATCTGTTCACTAAATTTAGATTTGTGAATATGTTTCTCAGCCATTCTTTAAGGCTTTTCTCAAATCCAAAAGAGCTACATCCTAAAACATTTAAGAGCTAATTCATTTTCGAAAATGCATAAGATTAACAGGCATTCTCACTCAGAAAATATGTAATCGAATGGCGTTAACCATTTTTCCATAAAAGCGATGTACTTTTGAGAAAATACTATTAAAGCTATGTTTTGAATCAAATTTTCGGTTACGAGTTCATGAAAAAGAAAAACTTGACACCATGACAAAAATAACTTATATGTCAACAGATAATTAATTTCTCAAAAATGGAAAACACTGATTTTTGGAATACCGATTCCAAATTACGTTCAGCTCCGATCAGTCTCCAAAATGCAATAATAATAATAATAATAATAATAATAATAATAATAATAATAATAATAACAATAATAATAATAATAATAATAATAATAAATGCAAGTCTGATCTCAGTTGGCACGAGTCTGCAGAAAAAAGAAAAAAAAAGAAAACACCATGTCTAACTTTTTCTGGTGAAAGGCATGTTTTTTCCCGGTCAAACCCGATTTCGAGCCAAATTAGATTAGTGTAGGCCAAACTATTTTATCCTAACGCCAATTGGATAAACTAGTTTTTCCTACGCCGAACTTGTTTATCTAAATGCCCATAGGATAAGCTAGTTTTTCCTAGGTAAGAGGGTAATCCTTCATTTTTCTCTTGATACTTAACTATTAAACCCGCAAAACTATTCAGGGAATCGTCTTATGAAAAAGAACCTATATCCAAAATTTGAAGCAAATCCTTAAATTCTGCGTAAAAACCATTTATCTAAATTATGGGGGGGTTAACTACATTTCCCTTTCTTTTACATTTAAACAATAAACATCCACAACTAATCACGGAGGCGCCTTGTCAGAATTATCCTATATCTAAAATTTTAAATGAGAGCTGAAAATTCTGTATGATAAATCCATTTCACTAAATTAACGGGGGGGGGGATTAGCCTCCCGTTCACCACCCTTTATTCTTATCCAATGAATTCCCAAAGCTAATCTAAAAAGTACCTTATCAGAATAAACCTACATCCAAAATTTGAAACAAATCGGATATTTCTATCAAGAGTTATCGCGTTACATACATATGTATGTACATACGTACATACATACGTACATATATGGGCACATAGATACATCCCAAACCTGTGAGCCCGTTTTTTTTCTGGCTTTGACGCCCGTGAGCTAAAAACAATTAAAAGTATATTGGCCTAAGATAAACTAGATATGCCTAGGACAAACAAGAATGTTGGCGCTGAGGCGGTCATTGGATTCAATGAAATCACGCCAAATTGAATTGGTCTAGGATAAACTAGTTCAGACCAATAAAAAGCAGGCTAAACTAGTTTATCCTATAAAAGTTAGGCCAAACTAGTTTGGCCTAGGAAAATCTAGTTTGTCCAATGGGCCTTAGGATAGATTAGTTTGGCCTAGGAAAAACTAGTTTACCCGAAGGTTGTTAGGATAAACCGGTTTGGCCTAGAAAAAACTAGTTTATTCGATGGACGTTAGGATAGACTGGTTTGGCCTAGGAAAAACTAGTTTATCCGATGGGCGTTAGGATAAACTAGTTTGGCCTAGGTCAATCTAGTTTGGCCTAAAATTGGGTTTGGCCTGTAACATGTATAATATAAAACATAAATTCCTGGCTAAACTTTTCATATATGTTTAATTATTCCTTGAAAAAATGTTATTTAAAGCATTAGAATGAGAATTTGTATTTTAATAACTCAAATATTTATTTATAGTAAGCAAGGGAAAAATTAACGTTTATATCAATTTTTAATTAAATTAAGCCTATAATTAAAAAAATATGTGACTGAAAATCCTCTTAGAAGGCAAACATTAAAATTTTTTTTCAAGTTGTAAACAGTCTTTCTGAATGAAGAAATACAGCTACATTTTATTTGTTATTTTGAAAACACGTTTTTGGAAATAAAAATTAAATTTTACTCACACAGAAATAGTAATTTATTTCAATTATGTTATTTAAGTAATTTGATTTTCTTTTATAAAATTTGTGTTAATTTAGGCACAACAGGTGTAAATTGTGTGTGTAATCATTTCTAATGAACAGCAATTAGAAGTTTTACAGCAAGAAACAAGATTATGCAGAAATCGGTATTACGTGTCCTACGTGATATTTTTAATAAATATAATACCGTTTTAAAAATGATTTTTTGATTTTATATTTTTCTCTTGTATAGAAGGAGCTATTAATGTGATTTGCATACTCGAGGAAATAGTATCTACGTTAGAAAATTTTAATAGTTTTTTTTTCTTATACTAAATTATGAAACGAAATATTCAAATATTCCATGGATATTCGTAGATTTTAGCTTTGCATTTAAAATTCTAAAATAGGTACAATATGAACTCGCCTTATAGTTTACTCTTAAAAATTAGTTTTCTAATGAATTAAATTGTTTTCAAATTGTAAACTTTCTTTCTGAAATGAAAAAATATAGCTACATTTTATTTGTCATTTTGAAAATACGTTTCTGCAAATAGCCATTAAGTTTTGTCCGCACAAAAAATAGTAATATATTTGAATTATGTAATTAAAGTAATTTGATTTTGTTTTATAAAATCTGTATTACTTAAGAAACAACAGATGTAAATTGTGTGTGTAAATCTTTTCTAATGCAATTTAATTAGAAGATTTACACAAAGAATCAAGATTATACAGAAATCGGTATTACGTGTCCTACGTTAGATTTTTAATAATTATAATACTGCTTTAAAAAAGGTTTTTTGGTAGTATACTTTTCTTCTGGATAGAGGGAGCTGTTAGAGTGATTTTTATACTGAGGGAAAAACTATCTTTACTCACATAGATAAAAGATAAAAAAAAGATAAGATAGAAAAAATAAAAAAGATAAAAAAGATAAAAAGATAAAAGATAACGTGTGTGTGTTAATATCTGGTATCAAAAGTAGTATCTAGTTTAGAAAATTTTAAAAATAGTTATTTTCTGAGATTAAATTATGAAATAAAATATTTTATGGATAGTCGTAGATTTTATAATTCCATTTAAAGTTCTAAAATAGGTATAACATGAACTAGTCTTGTAATTTACACGTAAAAAATTAATTTTGCAAGGAATTAAATTGAAATTTAGGAAACTGAATTGGACATATACCTAAGCATGATAATGCGTAAATCTTAAACATTTGGAATAATAACAATCTTAAACATTTGAAATCTGGGAAAAATCAAACATTTTTTATGTTTTAATTTTACATCTTTGTGTGATCACATGAAAACGCTAATATGTGAAATACACTCATATTCAAAATTAGTAGAATTGTTCGAGAATTACTAGAGATATTTTTAGCATTGTAAGTTTTTTCCAGTTGTAAACTGTTTTTCTGAAATGAAGAAATATAGCTACATTTTATTTGTGATTTTGAAATCACGTTTTTGGAAATAGCAAATGAGTTTCACAAATACAGAAACAGTAATTTATTTCTATTATAATATTAAAGTAATTTAATTTCATTTTACAAAACTTATATTAGTTAAAGTACAACAGATGTAAATTGTGTGTATAATCTTTTTTAATGTAAAGGAATTAGAAGTTTTGCAGCAACAAACAAGATTATACAGAAATCGGTATTACGTGTCCTACGTGAGATTTTTTATAAATATAATTTTCCTTTAAAAAGGGTTTTCTGATAATATAATTTCCTCTTTAATAAAGGGAGCTTTTAATATTTTTATAAAATGAAGAAATATAGCTACATTTTATTTGCCATTTTGAATTCACGTTTTTAGGAAATAATAATCAAGTTTTACCCAAACAAAATTAGTAATTTGTTTCAATTATGTTATTAAAGTAATTTGATTTTATTTTACGAAATTTGTATTAGTTAAAGCACAACAGATGAAAGTTGTGTGTGTAATCTTTTCTAATGTAAAGCAATTAGAAGTTTTGGAACAAGAAATAAGATTATAAAGAAATCGGCATAACGCGTCCTACGTGATATTTTTAATAAGTATAATACGGCTTTTAAAATGGTTTTTTTATAATGTACTTCTCTTTTGGATAGAGGGAGCTATTAATGTGATAGATAAGAGATATTGTGTGTATGTGTGTGTTTGTTAATGTTGGTTTTCAAAAGTAGTACCTACTTTAGAAAATTTTAAAAATATGGTTTTTTTTCCTGAGATTAAATTATAAAATAAAATATTTTATGGATTTTCATAGATTTTAGCATTATATTTAAAATTCTAAAATATGTACAACATGGACTTGTCTTATAATTTACACGTAAAAATTTAGTTTTGCAATGAATTAAATTGAAATTTAAGAAATTGAACTGAACAAATACCGATGCATGATAATATGCAAAATCTTAAACATTATATTTTTAACAATGAAATAATAACAATCTTTAACGTTTGAAATCTAGGAAAATATAACATTATTATTATTATTATTATTATTATTGTTAAAATCATTAGCGGCGATAGGTATAAAACCGAGCTGACGAGGCCTCCGTGGCCGAGTGGTCAAAGCACCACGCTGCTAACCGCTTTCGAGCGTAAGAGGCTTAATATTCGATTACCTCTGGCCTTATTGCACTTTCTCTTTGTGTGGATCTCGCGGTAGTATAACTCTCGTATTGTAAAATTTCCTTATGCTATCTCATCCTTGTATAATGTCGATGATTTATAAGAAGGCTGTCTTATTAACCCTTTGCGGCGCAGTGGTTTCACAGGTATACCACTTAATTTTAATTCCCAAACGCCACATTGGCACCGGAATTTTGTTTAAGAGAATTAGTGTTTATTGAATGCGTGAAATATAGCGTTTTCTTATTTACAAATAAAGTTGTTTTCAAATTCCGGTGTCAGCCATTATTTTCAACACTTAAGCAATGAATTTGCCCTGCGCCGCAAAGGGTTAAGCACGCAAATCAAATATATGTTGTTCAATAAAAATAAATAAACCAAGCTGACAACATTGAACCAAAAATATATTAATGGGAAGTATACAGCTTCCACAATATGAACTGATACTGGAAATCAGGCAGTTCACGAGTCACCGAGGAAATTAAACTCATATCGCCAGCAACGCTATTTACAGACGCTGAGTGGTTCTGGGAGGTAAAGAGCAAGTTCTAGTTTTCCTCCTCAGTGCATTTCAAACATGCTGCTTATGATTTAGGTCTTGAGAGCTGGCTGGCCAATTCATCTTGCAAATATCCTCACTTTCCAGAAATTTTTTTAAGAAACATTTTTTCAAGTTTATTTCTATTTTTGGATCATTTTGTTTAAATGCAAATCAACCAAACCGATCAGAGCAATTAAATTTCAAAGACATATTTCAAAAGATCACACTTTTAGGTCTCAAATTAGTCACCAAGTCATTTTAGGTCACCAATTCAAACAAAAATGTTGCAGATAATTGCAACATTTACAACAGATATATATATTTTTTCAAATTACAACTGAATTCATAGGGTTAACACATTGAAAAAAAGAATTTCAGAAAGGATTATTTTTTTGGAAAAAAGTTTTTCTCCCTTATGTCAACGCAGCTCCGATGCGCAATTTGAGAGATTTAAACAAAGAAAAAATGTATTCTTATTCTTAACATTCATTTATAGATGATGTAACTGGTTAAAAAATGTGGATTTTAACCTTTTCAAATTTACCAGCAAAAGGAGATCACTTTGCGACTCAAAGCCAGGATTTCTTTTCCCTTTAAAAGTATCTAAACTTACATTTTTCACCACAATCTTTTAAAAGCATCTCAGTAGATCAAACTTGCACCTCCTACAAAAATTTAAAAACGTTCGGAAGGCTATAAATAATCTTTTACAAAATAAAATTATAAATAAAAATTACCTATAAAAATTATTTACAATGACAAATAAACATTTGACGAGATCAATAAAAAACAGATGGTTTCATTGCGGGTTTGTCTCTCTAGGGCGCAGTTTATAGCTACTGACAAACTAAAAATATATTCTTAAAGATAAATTCTTCTTATAATCTATAGTTTAATCAGTGTAATAGATTTATCTTTGAAATATAACGACAAATGCAAATCGCTTCGCGGCTCATGGAGACTTTCTTTTCTACACTGAAAGTAATTAAATGACCATATTTTAACACACTTTTTTAGAGCATTTCAATAAACCAGATTTACATCACTCAAAAAAAATTTACACTGTTATAATTATTTAAAAAAAATATGTATGAAAAGTTCTACGAAATCAATGAAAATCTGACTCACGGAGACTTTTTTTCTTTGCTAAAAGTAACTAAAGGTCTGTATTAGAGCAATTTAATAAATCAGATTTCATCACCTACAAAAATTTTATACTGACATTATTATTTAAAATAAAATACATGAAAATTTTTACGAAATCAGTGAAAATCTGAATGTTTCGTTGCGGTGTCGTTGACTTTCGGTACGCGTACGCACAGACTCCAAAAATTAAACAGCATATGCTTTCAATTCAATATATTTTCGCGTTTTATCCATTTAAAAATATAAATGCTGACAAAATGGACTTTAAGATATAAAATCATACAAATTTGAGTATCATTTAAGGGTCGTTTGGAAAACAGATAATACATTTGAAAACTGAATACTATCGCGGTATCTAGCTGTCTAATATAAGTTTATTCTAAGTTTTATCTAAATTTTATTATAATAAATTTTAATGCATTATCAATACTAAGTTTAATAGAAAATCAGGAAAAAATTGTTATTAAAATTTAATCTTTCAGCACTGTTATTTAAGTAATGTACTTAATTAAAAAAATAAATAAAAATGACATTTGAATATTTTATGAAATTTTTATAAATGCTCATAAAAACCCATACAAAAATAATAAGACTACATATTTATTTGTTTATTTTTTTTTAAGCAGCTTAAAACTAACCGATCGAAAAATAACTGTGCAGTAACAAACAGTGTAAAAGTTATGTTTTTATTTAACACGAGCATTTTTTTAAAGAAAGAAATCAAAAACCAGAATTTTTTTTTTTTAATGAGCATAAACAATATTTATCTTTTCTTTTTTACTATCATAAAACTCATGGGAATTTTTAAATAAACAAACAAATAAATAAACTCTCTCTTAGAAAGCGAAAAGAGTGTTTATTCTTCGGGAATTAATTTCATTAAAAAGCAGATATTCTGTTTCAATGATTTTTTTTTTCTGTCAGGTATTTTTTAAGGAAAGTCAATCAATTTTTTCTTCAAAACCACACTAACAATCAATACCGGATTTAAAAAGCTGTTTCATACGAACTGCTATAAAATGTGAATTTTGTGATAGGATTATTGTGGTATATATTTATTTTGGGATTGTTTTTTAAGGCAGAGAAAAACAGATTTTATCTATATGCTCATGCTCCTATTTGTAGAAGCCCAAAAAAAGAAAAGAAAATTCTTTAAATGTTTGAATACAAGGTGGTTATAATTAAAGTTCCAATTGAAATGGTCTTAAAAGAAAAACTACTGGAACAAATGTTATACATTTTTGTTATAGTTTAAAGAAGATTATAATAATTTATTTCTAAAAAAAAAAAAAAAAAAAAGTTCAAAAATTCAACACTAGGGGAAAATGGGATGATTTCCACCCCTCTTCATTTCATATGCACGTTTAAGAAATTGAACATACTCTAAAAATATGCATATGAATACTAATACTCATTTAGATAGAAAGAGTTTTACTTTTTTTTCTTTTTCTGATTTAAAAGTAGAAAATGTAGATTATTATAAATAAAAAGTGAAAACAGAATTTCCTTCATATTAAATTATTGCCAATTCCTTAATCATCTATCTATATTACATTAATGGTATATTACACGCGTTTTTTTTTTTTTTTTTTTTTTTTTTTTTGTATTAAATTTTTTGAAGAAGAGTATTTTGCTATTTTGATCACCTTGAATACATATTTAAGGTCATGGTTAAAGAAAAACATCATTGTAGGATTATAGGATTATGTTGATTCAACGCAGCTTAATTAAACAAAATGTTTTCTTTAAACATAATTTTTTTATGATTTTGAAAGATACCATATAAAGTTTATCTTCTAAATGGTTCTACTCATTTACTTCAATTCCTATGTCGCTATTAAGGGGCTGCTTCACTCAAAAGAAAAGACCCGTTGGCTAATTCTAATCCTATGGAAGAAATGTATAAAGATATCTCGGTTGCATTTTAATATTTTAAATGATTCTTTTTGCATTGGATAGCTGAGACCGATCAGTATGCAAGCCGTTTTTAACTTTTTCGATTTGGGTTGAAGATATTTTTTGTAAGGGTGATTTCACTTTGCAAACCGGTTCCGAAAATGAAAGCATCCTCGTGAAAAATATCTGTAAACAAAATTAAAAAAATAACAAATGGCATGCATACAGATCAATATCAGCTATGCAAAGCCAAAAAATCATTTAGAAATATTGAAACGCAACCGATATATCTTAATAAATTTCTTCCGTAGGATTATCATTAGCGAACGGGTTTTTTCATTTGAGTGAAGTAGCCTCTTAAGAGCTACTCTCCAAAATGCGTAGTATATTTTAGATTCTAATCCAATAACTAAGTGCCAAAAGTTTATTGGTCGGTTAAATCAAACAGACAACGTAATACTTGGCTTTCATAAGATTATTTAATGTTGAAAGTTAAAAAAGAGAAACCCCGAACTACTTTCGGGATTTTTTGCTGCATATACGAATTACGGGAACAATGTAAAATAGACGATGTGTGTTGGATTGAAAATTTCTTTTAAAGAAAAGGATTTAAATGCAGAAATTTGTTTCGGGTTTCGTTCTTTAAGACGGAATGTGTTTTTAAGCGGTATTTATTTATTACTCTAGTATAAAGATTTTATGTAAAATAATATGATCGCATTTAGACACAAAGACCTTAATTAATATTTCAAGTAATTAATAATTGATGATTTATAATTAATTATACTTTTAGTAATTTATATTTATGATAATTTGAAAATACTTTTTAAATGTATTTTATTCTGCTTTTAGGCTGAAATCATACTTTAGAGCTCTGATTAGAAGAAATATTCCTGACTGAAGATGCGATTAGTTTTTTAAATTGTATATAGTCAAAATTTAGACAGTACTTTAATAACATTTAATGTGTTTTTAACGCATTTTAATTTTTTTGATTTCCCGTGGCACAAAAGCTCCTTATAATTTTTTCCTTATTTTCATTTTTTAAAATAAAAAAGTAACAAATGTGTTAGAACTATAAAACGAATTACTATGTATTTTCATTTTAAAAAAATGCTAAAAGAGCATTAATTTAATTTCTTTTCTCTCAGTGGGAAAAACACCCAATACTCAGTAAATTGACATTTTTTCCTTTATATCATTTTAATTTTATATTTAAAAGTATTTATGCATTTGAGAGAAGTTCTTTTAATCAGTTTATTGAATATAGTCTAAGAGGAAAACTTAATGCGATTATTTTATTAAGTAAAATATAGAACGCCTTTTATAAAATGATTTTTTTAACATAAATTCAAGAAAAGAAATGTAACAGCAGGAGGATAAATTGCAATTTGAAAAAATATGTATACATTTTTGGCTGCAGTGCAAATTCGTGAAACACTTTTAGAATACTAAGTCAACATAATAATTAACACTTCAACCTAAATCATTTTTCATTGTCTTGTAACTGTAATGTGTGAAGAAAAAGACTGGGCAAAAAGTGTTCTTAAGAATTACGTAATTTTTCCAGAAATGCAGTAATTAGTTTTTATTTGCAAAATTAATCAATTCATACTCAGTAATCTACTGCAGTTTTTTCTAAATAAGATTCTCCTGAATTTTCATCAGATAAAATCCATGCAAGTTCCGTAATCCTGTGTCTATGATATGTTGCTGGAATATACATTGGTTTCTTAGATCTTATTTAATTAAAACTTTTAAACAAATGAATTTTGCTTCATTTGATCATTTTAATTACTGTTTAAGGGGGTGTGGTTAAAGAAAAACATTAATAAATGATTATTCTGATTCAACACAGCCTAAATAAGCATAAATTTTGCTTTAAACATAATTTTCATATGATATATAAAAGCTACCACATAAACATACCTAATTCGTCTCCTACATGTCTCTACACATTTACAGCTGTGCAATGTCCTTTTTAGGAGCTCGTAGAAAACAAACTCCCCGAAATGCGTAGAATGCCCCGAAATATTTCAAATCCTAATCCGGATACTGGGCACCACTTCCCAAACCACTTTTCCACAGTTCGTTCACTTGGTGCTTAATCTTGATAAACCTCTTAATTGTTTTTTACGGCTTCTGCAATGTTTATTGCCTTCCGAATCTCGTAAAGCATAACATGCTGTAAATGCACCTTTCCGACTCTCATTTTGAAAGTAAATTTTCTTGAAACAGTTTGTAGCTACACAAATTATTTTGTTTGAAATGAAAATTGCAAACGCCACCTTTCCAATGATCTGTCTTACGTAGATGTCAGTATTAATGATAACAATTTATGATTCTTCTAACGACATCTATTACACCTCCGCACAAATTTTCGCACTCACCCAATAAATAATCAATTTTTTTTCCTTTATTACTGGTGCCAAAAATTTTTTTTTGGAAGGAAAGATGATGTCTCCGCAGCGAAGACAACGAAGTGCCAAGCGTTAAATGAAGAAAAATGCTCAGAAAAGTTAAAGATCGGATGTCTCTTTATGCAGCATTTATTTATTATTCTTGCAATTAAATTTTAGGTAGAAAAACATTATCGCATTTAGGCACAATGACTTAATGAAATTGCAAACGCCACCTTTCCAATGATCTGTCTTGCGTAGATGTCAGTATTAATGATAACAATTCTAATGATAACAATAATTATCTAATGATAACAATCTCGAAATTAATAGATTTGTTTCATTAATTTCGAGATACTGAAAATGAGCGATTTTTCTTTCAGTCACAAAGCACCCATAAGATTTCGATCGAGATAAAATCCTAAATAAGGAGGGGGAAAAAGGATTGCATTTTTAAATTGATATATACTTAATATGTATGCTTTTGTGAAATTCAGTTTAGAAAAGAATAATAAAATTTCTATTTTTAATTATCTAAAAACAGTTAATTAATTCTAAAATTAAAAATTTATGCCAAACAGCTTAAAACCCGCTGAGAACCACTTAGTCTACCGCTTTTACAAAATACCTCAATTCGGATGAATTAGAATGCTCCATAGTCAATCCTTTTCAATAAAAACGATGAAGTGATTACCAGCAAAAGCTACAGATTTTTGAAAGTGTAAGCTTGTAGTGGTCGTTACCCAAATAAATTTTTCACTATTAGTGAAACGAGATTGCCCAATCGGAAGGCTTCATTTTTTAACAGTGTAAACTGTGTAGTGGTCGTTATCTAAATAAATTTTTCACTGTTAGTGAAACGAGATTGCCCAATCAGAAGCCTTCACTTTGCTAACGCTTTGCTGCTTGGAAAAATGCAGATATCTGATTGGTCAATCCATTTCGTAAAATACTGGTGTACTTTGTATCTGAACATAGATGTCCTCCCCAAGGCAAGTAAGGTACCCTGGGGTAATAACGCCAGGCGGGGTAATAACGCCAAGTGCTTATATTTTGCAAAATTATGAAATAATCGGGTAAATGACACCCATGTGCTCTGCGCAGAAGGGTTTTGAGTCATATAAATCGCAAAAAGCAGCTTCAAGTTAATTTGTTTCATTTCTAGGTCTTATTGTTTTTACAAACAACTAAAATTAACGCTTGATCTAAAATTTGCGAGACACGTTTTGTGATGTGAAGACTATGTTTTTATCCTGAAATACTTTGTTAATTACATAAATTTGTAGTGCATTTCATGTACTTTTAAAATGTTGTTGAAGATTTTGGATATCTTCTCGAGATAATTTGTAATTTAAAATGTACTGCGCAATAACTATACCGGGGTAATAACGCCAATCCTTGACATTAATACCCCGGTTGATTCCCTACAGTGGCCGAGCTACATCCTAAATACTGATTCAAATAAACACAGTTAAAACTGTGTAATGTTTCTCATGTTTCTATTTAAACGGTCCTTTTTAAGCAAAAAGAAGCTCACGGTCTGATATTCTTTTGCCTCACCCCCCCTCCCACACCACACCTTTATTTTTCTTACACTTTCACAAAAAATTGAACATTTTCAATAGCTTAGAATGCAATTTTTCAATTTCTAAGTTTGTAGAGTTTGTACTTTTAGAATTGGGCTATCTACATGCAATTATTCCATCTTATGTCATAGTTTTGTTTGCATGGCGTTATTACCCATATAGGTGGGTAATAACGCCAAATAGCATGGGTCAAGAAAAAACGCCATTACATTTTATGAATACATTTCCGTTAAATTATTTTATTTTATATAGATAGTCAATGAGTTGCTGTATCAGATCCTATATTTGTTTGAAAAATACAATCTAAAACTAAGCCGTGAAAATTGGTAGAACCTTAACGTGGCGTTATTACCCCAGGGTACCTTATTATATTAAAAAAATTATGGCAAAAGATCCTTGAAAATTTTTGAAGCTTACGAAATTTGATAGAGGTAATTTATGTTTGCTTTTTTAAGCATTTAAAAAAGTAAGACACATAAAAGTTTAATTAAACGAAATTAGCTGTAACTTTTAATTAATATTCTTAACCATTAAAATGGCAAAAATTACATATGATATTAGCTTTTTCATCATTATTTTAACATAAACATATTTCTCAAAAATAATAGCAACGTTTATTAAGTTTTCATTTTAACTAAGAAAAAAGGAGTGTTCAATAATATTAAGGAATAACGAGTTTCTCAGAAATATTTAATTATAAAATTACAAAAATCTAATTAGTACCGTATTTTTTTCCTTCGTGGAAAAAAAGCCATTCTTTTATACTGTGTTTCGAAATATTTTTTTTCAAGAATTAATTTGTCGGTTAAATAATAAAATTGATTGCATCATATGTTTAAAAGAAAAATAAGACTTCGGATAACTTTTTAATATTATACTTTCTTGTTAACTTTTTATTGTGTTAGTTGCGAAAATGAATCGATTACATTTTTGAAGACTACTGGTATAGTATTTAGTTTTTTATAGTTTCCTGTTTCCTTTTATGCAAAATTTTCTTTATTTTATGTGTACACACATTACAGAAGATGAGACTGCAAAATTATTTATTTGTAAGTATTTCGCATTTTTTAGTTTAATGAGTCCCATAAACATAGGAAATAAAATTTAATTATTTGTATGGCTATTTAAAACTGAACAAGAAGAAAAAAATCTTTTACATTTTTTTTTGTTTGTTTGTTTGTTTTTAGATTTTATTGTAATTTCACTCATAATTTAAAATATGCATACATAACAGAAAAATAACATGATAAAGCTAAAAAAGACAATTGTGTATGGAGGCGTGTGAAAATTTTTACTGCTAAAACTTCTTGATTTGTGTCACTGGTGTATTTAAAAAAAAAAAAGAATTTAAACATAGATAATTGCTTTTGAAAATTAATCTAGATTTGTGACGGTTATTCGAAGAATTGAAGACTTAACGTCACAAATACAATTATTTCACAAAACATAACAAGCACTCACAAAACATACCACGATTACAGATGACATTTTAGACATATATGGGAATTATTCACCTTGGATAAGGTGAAGAACATTTTTCATGTCAAAGGTGCGACATGTTTTCAGTCGGGTTAACTCAGATCTCACTGGGGGGGGGGGGGGGTAAGAAAAAATGTTCCGTGCCAGGAACTTATGAAAACAGCGCCCTCTGGGCTCTGGAAAGAATAGTGGAGTTGAGAGGTGCGCTACATTCTCCCCCTCTGGTTCCGAAAACGTCCCGATGAGGAACCAGAAACCTTTGGCAGTCTACCACGCTTTCGTAGAGTTTGTACGGGCGGCTCGTCAGTATCACGGTATGGACTGAGTGATGATGTGTGGTAAGTACCTACCGGAATGTCCGGATTACTCGGATGAGCAACCTCAGAAGTTGTTAAGGATCTTTGAGTTAAGATGGTATAAGGACCATCTCTGTGCGGCATAAATTTGGCACTGCGTTTTTGTTTAGCGTTACTAACTGGATGTAAGGTCACCCACACCTGATCTCCAGGACTATAATTTGGACCTGGTCGACGTTTTTTATCTGCATAGAATTTACGTTTATCCTGTTTCTCTTCGACTAAATAGTGCAACCTAGATGAAAATTTTGCAAAATTTTTAAGGTACGGGGTAATTTCGGGAACAAAATTATCGTTATTTATTAAAACCCTTAAATCATGCGTTACATCGTCGAGTGTACGCATTTCACGCGCGAACTGCAAATATGCGGCAGTTTGACCTGTAGTTTCACATTTTGCTGAATTCATTGCGAATCTAACAGCTGGTAAACGCTCTTCCCAGGAAGCATGGTCATCTCCTACTAAAATGGCAAGTCGGGGTTTTAAGTCTCGATTTTTACGCTCAACAGGGTTCGCTTGAGGATGGTAAACGGGTATTAAACTTTGTTTAATGTCCAATAAGTGACATAACTGTTGCATGACATAGCTCACGAATTGGGGTCCATTATCACTTATTAATCTTCTAGGTAACAAGTAACGTAAAAATATTTCATTTAGAAGTGTTAATGCACATTCCCTAGCGGTAGCCTGTGGCAATGCGAACAGCTCCACCCACCGTGTTGCACCATCCTCAACAATGAAAATCCACCGTTTTCCTGTCTTGCTTTCGGGAAGGGGTCCAAATAAATCTATAGAAAGAGTTTCTAGTCTTTGAGAATAAATTGGAGTTTGTAATAGTCCTGCAGGTTTCTGATTAGAGGCTTTATACCTGTTACAATCAGGGCAAGATTTGACATATTCTGTTATAAATTTTCTCATACCTGTCCACTAATATCTTTTAATAATTCGCCGGAAAGTTCCTTCGGCGCCATAATGTCCAGCAGTCGGAGCATCATGGTATTCTTTTAAAATTCGTTCACGATCATGATCTGGAACCACTAACTGAGCTTCTTCGACTTCAGAGTCAGGGGCATATCTGTACAGTACTCCCTGGTTCATCAAATAACCTCTTTCAGTCCAATTAACCAAGTCCGTAGCAGGAGGGCTACTGTCAAAACATTCAATAATTTTCTTCAGCTCTGGATCTTTCAACTGGTCTTCTCGAATGACTTTAGAACTTTCAGTAGGAAAGTCCACTATAACAGCATTCACCTCACACGAATCTTGAGAACACTCTGGACGAGATAGCATATCAGCAACAACGTTTGCTTTCCCTGGGATATATTCTATCTTCAGATTGTAGGACTGTATCTGTAATGCCCATCGGGCCAACCTACCCGATGGAGATTTTAGGCTCATCAGCCATCGGAGTGGTTGATGGTCGGAGGCTACGATGATTTCAGAGACTTCAATATACCCTCGAAATTTATTTAGAGCCCATACAACGCCTAAGACTTCACGTTCTGTAGTAGAATAGTTACACTCAGCAAAATTAAGCAGTCGGCTGGCGTACTCGACGGGATGTTCCTCGGATCCTTCGCCTTGGAGAAGAACTGCACCGAGAGCGTATGCGCTGGCGTCTGTTCGAATAATGAAGGGTTTTGACATATCAGCTTGTTGTAATATAGGAGCGGTGACCAGACATTGTTTTAGAGTGACAAATGCATTTACTTCTTCAGGTCCCCCTTTTCACTCAACATTCTTTTTAGTAAGATTACTTAGAGGACGCGAAACTTCTGCAAAATTTGAGATAAACCTGCGATACCATAAACAAGTTTGTAAAAAAGATTGCACTTGTTTAACAGTCTTTGGGGAAGGTATATTCATAATGGATGCCACGTTTTCTTTGTCCACTTCAATTCCTTTGTTTTTAATCCAATGACCCAGATATTTGACAAGTGAACACACAAAATGACATTTATCACGGTTAGCATGGAGTTTAAATTCGGCCAGTCTTTCAAATACTAATCTTAGATCAGAAAGATATTGCTCGAAGGTCGATGACAGAACAATCATATCATTTAAATATGTGAAAATTTTAACACTGCTAAGTCCATAGCGGAATTTATCTATTAATCTTTGAAATGTTGCCGGAGCATTGTGAATCCAAAAGGCATTCTTATATAGCGAAACGTTCCGAAAGGGTAAACGAATGCTGTCTTATCTCTATCAGCAGGACAGACATTAATTTAATGATAGCCAGACTGTAAGTCAATGGTTGACATGTACGCTGTGGGAGTAGTATCTTGCAATAAATCATCCAGTCTAGGAAGTGGATAAGTGTCCGCAGTCGTCTTCTCGTTGAGTTTTCTATAGTCTATTCAAAGACGCATCTCACCATTAGGTTTCTCTATAAGGACAACAGGAGCTGCATACGGAGATTCGCATTCTTCTATAACACCTTGTTCTAGTAACGCATTCAATTCTTTCTTCAATAGTTCTTTCTTCATGGGTGATTTTCGGTAGGGTGGTCCTGCTACTGGTGCATGACCCCCTGTGGGAATATGATGTTCTATAAAAGGAGTAGGCTCTCCCCCTGGTTTGAACACATATTCGTATTCTCTGATCAATTCGCTCAATTTTCTCTTTGGTCTTCAGATAGATGATTTCCTTCTTCGTCACGTAGCACGCATGAATTAAAAACGTTAGGCAGGGTCTTCGGAATCAATGGGCCATTGTTTATATAAAAATCAAAAGTTTGATGAGGACTGTCATAAAAATACCACTGTCGGTTCATTACATCAAGAACAATTCCTGCCTTTTGTAAGAAATCCATACCTAACAAAGTACGATTTTTGGTAAAACAAGGACTTCTAACTTGAAAGATTTTCCTTTTACTTCAACTGTTATCTCTGTATATAAGACTTCATTAGTTGCTGTACTACCATTAGCTAAAGTCATTGTAATGACTTTGGTTTTAAAATCAATTCCCTGTGATTTTAATAAGTTATACAAAGCTTCTCCCGCAATGGAATTACTGGCACCTGTGTCAGTACACGCAGTTCCATAAAATCCATTTATGTGTTTATCTATAATGGCAAGGTGGGCAGAGTCTGATACACACGTATACAAGACTACGCTATTAATTTCTGTAGATCCCTTTTTATTCGAAGGATTACACTTGGGACATTTTGAGCGAATGAACCCAGGATACCCACACCCATAACACGTTAAAGGGGGTCTATGATCCGGATGCATTCTATTGTTATCTTGAAAATTTTCCCTTTTCGGCTTAAAAGTATCATCTTTAAATCTATCATGCTTGTCGTAAATTTTATCTTTAACCGGGTATTTGTTTTTAGGGATACTGCTATATGTTTCTTTTCTAGAATCATTCCGAATACTATCATAACTATCTAACTTTTCCGCTAGTTCTGCTGGAGATATCATATCACCCCACTGGTCCAAAAAATGGTCCCTGAAGTCAGGTGGAGCCCTTTTTTTGATCTGATTAGCTATCATGAGATCCCATAATTGATCAAAAGTACTAATATTGACCTGAAATCCAGCCATTAAAATAATTTGGCAACTCAAAATAAAAATCTTTCCACGTACATTCTTGAGCTTTCCTGTGTTCACTAAATAACTGTCAAAATTTTTCCGAACTCAATTTAAATCTTTTCAAAAGCATTGTTTTTATATGTGCATAGTTTTGAGATAATTCTTCGGGTTCCCTGGCTGTCAAATTAGCAATATCACTGGGGACCGAACCAATTAAATGTGTGACCCAAATATTTTCCGGAAATTTTAGAAATTTTAATTGGCGTTCAAACAATGTTAGAAAAATACTTATATCATCATTATTTGGATAAAATTTAGGAACTGATTTTTGCAATTCAAATTTGAGATTTTTCTCATCCGAAGTATTCAAAGTTGAAGCACTAGAATCAATTTTATTCTCGATTCGCATTTTCGCAAGTTCGAAAGCGCTTTCTTGTTCTAACCGACACTCTTTTTCAGCCTGTTCTTCTTTTCTAGTATTTATTATAGTATTTAACATTTCTTTTACAAAATCGTCTTTATAGTTAGGACTATTCTCTATTAAAGTTCGTAAATCAACAATTTTATTCGACGCGTCTACAGTTTCTCCTAATTCCTCAGCCAAAATCTTTAAATCTTCCTTTTTCCCTTTAGCTAAAAACCCCATTTTCCCTACTTAATTTAAAACTCAACAAATTATAAACAAATCGAAACAAACTTTGGTTCCCTGTACGGAAAATCACTTATCAAAAAGTTAAACAAAATAATCAAGATAAACATATAAACAATATTGCAGGAAAATTTAAACAAAAATTATTCTTACTAAAGCAGTAACCGGTTTTGATAACTAATAAATATATAAACAATATTGCAATAAGATTAAACAACAATTTTCTTACTAAAGCAATAAACCTCTTTAGATAATAGAAATGTAACTAAATACTTACGTAATTGCCACTCAAATACCTTTTGGAAAATTTAACGTGATCACGTTTCAATTTTTATACACATAAATACATTTTAAATCAATTAATATAATCCATAAATTCCTTAAATAAACCATATCATTAAACACATTTCATTAACTATAATAATAGTAAAATAAAGCAATTTTCTAAGTTACGTTCGTTTTACTGGTACCAGTTTGAATAAAAGAAATGAAAAAAAAAGTAAAAAAAAAACATGTAATCTTTAAAGATATTTCGCACAGAATAAAATAAATAAAAATAAAATTATGTCATGACCCTTTTTTTATCACATAAAACAAAAAGAAAATGAATCAAATAAATCTTTCACAACACCAAAGAATAAAATTAATGTTACTATGAAATCGAAACATATAGAATTATGTTCTTTTTTAATTTACTTGTCATGAAAGAACATTCAATAATCGTAGATCAGTCAAACGTACAGCTTGCATTTTTATTTTATTTTCTGGTGAATAAACAGCATTTCTATGTTAGATTTTCGACGATTGTTGCTAGAGCATTTTCGTTCTAAAATGCATCCATGACATAGCCACTTACTTTGTTTTAAATCCGACATTCGTAAGAAGTTTTAAACATGCAACCTTTTTAATACGTAAACTAATGCCGTGAGAATCGACGTCCCACTGACATAAGAAATATTTTATTTATAGATTATATGATGATGAAGAATTATTTGCACTTTCAGAACGTGGTGTTCTATTCCTCGAGTTGGGCGACACTCTTTGTGACAGTTATTCGAAGAATCGAAGACTTAACGTCATAAATACATCTATTTCACAAAACATAACAAACACACACAAAACATACCACGATTACAGATGAGATTTTAGACATATATGGGAATTATTCACCTTGGATAAGGTGAAGAACATTTTTCATGTCAACGGTGCGGCATGTTTTCAATCGGGATAATTCAGATCTCACTGGGGGGGGGGGGGGGGGTAAGAAAAAATGTTCCGTGCCAGGAACTTATGAAAACAGCGCCCTCTGGGCTCTGGTAAGAATATTGGAGTTGAGAGGTGCGTTACAGATTAAAATTTATCAATTTGACAAATATAAAGATTATTTTTTACTAAAAAAATGCCTTTACAAATTTATTATCCAAAAAAAAAAAATACATTAGAATTTTGTAGTGTATTTACTTACCCATCATATGTAGTATAGAGTCTTATAATTATTTTGAATATCGGGAAACTTTTTTTGATGAATTTACATGTTTCAGTCATTGGAGACTCCGAAAAACACATAAAAAATGCCGCCTGTAAACGGTCTATCCCGAACAAATTGAAATAGAGACTTGAAATTTCGTTTGCAGTTAGTATGTAGTAATGCAAAGTAGCCTATTAAATATCACTAACCGCGACTAAGCGGAACTTTTTTTTTTCGGACTCTCGGAATATTCGTTCTGGTGAAAGGTATGCAATCATCCCCTTGTATCTAATGCAGTTACTGCTAATACTTTATTGAAACTGCATCATGTCGCGTTAGAAGAATAACCATATATTAAACTGGCATAAATTACACTAGTTTACATGGTTTTTATACCCCAGCTGAAAGTTGTTAATTTATTGTTTATTTAGGTAGAGTTATCCAGAAAAAAAATAAAATTCTGTCACGTCTAGTTTAGGAAATATTTATTTACTTAACTGGATTAGATAATTTTAGTATTAATATTTAAAAAAATAAAAAAATGGCTAATTTTGGCCTTCTTTTTATACATATTCGGATTTGTTTCTCTTATAATGGACCAACAGTAATCCGCTAGCATGTTTTCATCCCAAAATCCCTGATGTGGTTCTTCAAAAACCTTTAAATCTTGGTTTAAACGTTCCCCTTGTTCGTCGCTCAAACTTCCCAATCTTTCAGGGAAAAACTCAGATGCGAATGCAGGAAATGAATCTTTAATGACATGTTTACTCCCGTCTGTTGAAAAATTTTCAATAAATTGGCAACAATTTCTTTGTAATTTTCACTTTTTTTATTTCCCAAAAATTCTTCCGCAATCATTTTGAATGACTTCCAAACAGATTTTTCATTAACAGATAAATGGCTTTCAAACTGAGAATCTTTCATAATTTTACGGATCTGGGGGACAACAAATACCCCTTCTTTCAGTTTTGCCTCTGTAATGCTTGGAAATATTTTTTGTAAATACCGGAAAGCATCACTGTTTTTGTCAAGCGCCTTCACAAAGTTTTTCTTGAGTCCCAATTTGATGTGTAAAGGGAGTAGAGTAATGTTATTTGGATCTACAAATAGCTCGTGTTTGATGTTCATTTTCCCCTGAATATACTCGTTCCGTATTGGCCATTCTTATCATACATTCATTCTTAATGATATTGTTTTGCTCGGCTGCCCCACAAACAAAGGGAACAAGAGTATTTTATGTAACCACCCTGCAAGCCCAATAACAAAGCGATGACTTTGAGGTCGCCGCACATTTTCCATTAGTGTTCTTTATACTTTACTAAATTAATTAAAGTACACATCGTTTCATGCAGTTCACTGCGTGTCCTTCTGCTATAGACGCCTTCTTATTTCCATTATGCAATAAAACAGCTTTTAGACTATATTTCGAAGAGTCTACGAATAAGCGCCGCTCTGTTTTATTATAGTTTTGTTTCATTGCTTCAGAAAGTCCCGGGATATCAGTACAATAACAATATTCACCTTCTTTTTTGAAAAATTCTCAGTAAACTTTGCTTCTGTTTATAGACAACGTAACTTTTGTGTTTGGTGTTAATAAGTTCCATTGTTATAGGCGAGAACCAAGAAGCTCTGCTTTAGATTTTGATAATTGTAAATCACTTATAATATCAATTTAATTCGGCTTGAACATTACTTTCATTGTCATCTCCTAGCATATTTTTACTCGAATTACCGGGACAAACTGGACGTGGTAAATCTTTCGAGTACAAAATGGGCTTAGTAACACACGGAACTTCGGGATATATAATACTCACCTTATTGTTTGTATTATATCCCACTGTCTTTGTAACACAAAAATAACATCATTTTCATGATTACTAGGTTTTCTCTATAGAAATGGTGAACCAAATGGAAGGTGTACGTTTTATCCTGATGACCACTGGAATAAAACGATTCTACAGCTTTCGCAAAACACATGATGCACTCACTTTTTATCTTGTTTTGAACCAGGAAATACAAAATAATGAAGATATGCACTTTTTAATAAATCTACAATGGGTCTTTTTTTTTTTTTTTTGAAAATATAAACTGTCCACAAACATAGCAAAAACAATCAGAATATTTTTTACACTTTCTACTCGACATTTTAATTCAATCCGAAACAAAATATTTGTTGCTTGAAGTAAACGAATGGACATTAAATTGTCGTCGCCACGTTGGGTAGTTAAAAAAAAACAATTGACTGCAGAAAGAAAATTATGACGTGATAGAATATTTCAGCGTACACTTTTAGGATTAAGGAAGGTCGACTAATACATTTATATACATTTCTTTCGGGGTATAAAAAAAGTTAACATTTGAAAACTAGTGTTATTAGGCATAAAAAATAACAGCCTAAATTATAGTTAAGCAGTACAGGATTCGCACGCATTCTGGAATTTTAAAGAGGATAAAATTATTCGGTATCTCTTATAGAAAATCACTCCTTAAAGAAGCCGAAACTTCAGGCATTTGAAGTAGATTTACTTTTTTATAAAATAATTCCAGCATTACATCTTAAAATTGACTGTACCTGGTCCACCCCTGTAGTAATAATTCTAAAGTTTCACAAAAATCCTTCTAAATTCCTCACACTCATTGTAGGATGCAATACATGTATAACTCGTGATTCTAACTTATGTTTAAATATCCCTATATAAATTTACGCGTTATCTCTTTTAAAGATAACAGTCATTGTATTAAAAATAGCTTTGAAGTAGTGGATAAAATTCATCCTTTAACAAATGTTAACGATGTTATCAAATTAGATATCAAAGACCTTTTTAACAAGTAATTCTCCGTAATTTACATTGTATTATTAATCTATTAGTTATAGAATAATCCCCTTTCTTAAATCTACCTGTTAATATTAATATTGACTTTATCAATATTTTGACTAATTTATTCTATTATAACTATTCTATTATAACTGATGTATTATTTCATGATTATATTTTCCAAAACAATGCCTTTTTTATATACAATTTCATGCATACCGCAAAGAGCTGCTTCATCAAGCATGTTATCAGACTGATATCTTTATTTCTATGAAAGGAAATTTACTAAGACTAATAAATTGCTATAAAGGTATATACATTATATAATTAATCTATCTGTTATTGATACTCATTCAATATATCCACCTGTAATATATTTTTTCTAATCTAGATCTTATTATTATTTATTCAAATAATCCTAGAATTAATTTTATACATGTTAAAATCAATATATTACGTAATAAGACACTATTATTCAACATTTATGACAAGACCCAGCTAAAAATGAACTCTAGTGAAACTGCAAAGAAAATGCAGTTGCGAAACTGTGGTGATTTGGCACAAATCACTGCAGTTTTTTCGAAGTCAACAACTACAAAATCACTACAGTGAATGTGTAGTTCATAACTACACATTTTCTGCAGTGAATTTAAAGTTAAATGCCCCTCCCACCCAAAAAAATTGGCTCTGCTGGCGCCATCTATTGACCATACTGGTAAGCTTGCTTTTTAACATTTCAAAGGCAGATTTTGACTGTGGAAACAGTTGTACTCGAACTGACGATCCCAGGTTCAGGAGAGAGACGCTTTGACCACTTGCCCGTTGAGACTTGTGTGGTTAGTGTTGTGCGCGGTATAAAGGGGAGGCATTTCAATTAAAGGTTATTTGTTGCAAAAACTGAATGGCAGGCAGAAAAATTAGATGTTTTAAAGTGCTTTTATTTTATTATTTATTTATTTATTGTAATTCGTTTAGATGGGCGTGTATTTTAAAAACAATTTAATATTAAATGAATTAAACAAATACTTTAGCGAATTAGCTAAAGCAAATGAATTGGTTTTTCTTCTGATTTTAAAAATCAGTAAATATTTAATAAAATAATTTTATTTTTAGGCTAATTGCGAAAATAATAATTTTTTATTATGAATTATAATGTAATTACATGCGTTGTGTTAATTTTATAAAATATATATTTTTGACATGGAAGTACTTACTTTAATAAATTATGGGTTGGCAATTAATATTTTTTACTTAGAATAAAAATTCATTTTATGTCGTTTAATGATAAGGTAAAACATATTTTTTATTATTGTGTTATAATAATGATTTGTTATTTATAAACATTTTTTAATTTAAAAATTAAATAAAAATATATATTTTATTTTATTTTATTTTTATTTATTTATTTATTTATTTAATTTTTTTTTTTTTTTTTTTTTTTTTTTTTTTTTTTGTAGTGAGTTTGTTAAATAGGGAATATTTCTGAATCTTTCTTGCAAAAAAAAAAAAAAAAAAAAAAAAAAATAAATAAATAAATAAACGAATTTTAGAGGTTTTTCTGATAATATAATTTTTTTAGGAATTATAATGTAATTAAATGTGTTAATTTAAGAAATATATATTTGTAAAAAGGAAAAATTAATTTTATAAAATAAGAATATAATATTGTGTTAGAATAATAATTTGTTATTTATAAACATTTTTTAATTTAAAAATTAAATAAAAATAATATATATATGTATATATATATTTTTTTTTTGGTAGTGAGTTTTTTAAATGGGGAATATTTCTGAATCTTTCTTGCAAATTAAAAAAAAATAAACGAATTTTAGAAGTTTTTCTGATATAATTTTTTTTAGGAATTATAATGTAATTAAATGTGTTAATTTAAGAAATATATATTTGTAAAAAGGATAAATTAATTTTATAAAATAAGAATATATTATTGTGTTAAAATAATAATTTGTTATTTATAAACATTTTTTAATTTAAAAATTAAATAATATATATATATATATATATATATATATTGGTAGTGAGTTTTTTAAATGGGAAATATTTCTGAATCTTTCTTGCAAAATAAAAAAAATAAACGAATTTCAGAGGTTTTTCTGATAATATATTTTTTTAGGAATTATAATGTAATTAAATATGTTAATTTAAGAAATATATATTTGTAAAAAGGAAAAATTAATTTTATAAAATAAGAAGTTCATAATTAATATCTTTGAATTAGAATAAGAACTCATTTTATGTCGTTTTTATTTTTTAATGTAGCATATGTTTTTAATGATTATGTAGATATATTTGATTGTTAACTTATCTACATTTTTACTTAAAAATAAAATAGAAACATTAATTTAATTTTCTTCTCTTTTTTTTTTCTTTGGTAAATAATTTTTTACAAAGGGAAATTTCTGATTTTTTTTAAATTTTAATATAAAAAATGACTAGATTTTTCAATATATTTATGAATTGTAAAATAATTTTAAACACTTTTAATAATTTAATATTTGCATGAAATAAGAAACTTTGATGCGCTTTTAAAATGAATACATAATTAGAAAATACACTTCAATTAACTGATGAAGTATTTTTTTTTCTTTCTACGATTCATTAAGTTTAGATCGAAAATAATTTTAAAGAGCGATTTAAAAAATTATTTATGATTCAAATATTTGTATGTCGATTTCAAAATGAAGTAATAGTAAATTAATTGCAAGTAATTTTCAGTTATGAAGATGGAGATGTATGGGGGCAGGAAGCAGAGGAGCTCGTTGGATTTTAAAATTTAATTAAATAAAATTTCCTCTTCCTTTTTTTTTTCAAAAACCTAATGTAAATTTTTCGAGTAACTTAGAAAGAAAGAAAAAGAAATTTTCCATTAAGCAGGGGGTTGTAGACTCATTGCCCCTCCCTGGATTTTGAAATTTAATTCGCAATTTTTCCTCCAATTTACAAAAGCATAATAAAATTTATTCTTTTAGTGTGATTTAAATAAAGAAAAGAAGAATTTTCCGTGAGGGGTGGGGGAATAGATGAGCCATTTTCCCTCACTCGATTTTGAAATTTAACTAATTTTTTTCTCCGATTTCTGAAAAAATAGTAAAATTCAATCTTTTTCTTTAGCTTAAAATATAAGAACTAAGAATTTTCTGTTAGGGGGAGGAAGGTAGAAGAAAGTATTTGCCACTTCCTAAATTAATATATATATATATACATTAACAAATTTTTTCTTGTCTGATATTTTCAAAAGCATAGTAAAATGTATAATTTTCAAGAAATTTACAATAAAAAGTAAGAAGAAATTTCGCATTAAGGGGCTGGTTAGTGAAAGGCCCATTGTCCTTCAAACCTTTTGAAACTTAATATATTTTTTCTCTGATTTTGATAAACCTCGCAAAATTTATTCGTTTAGAGTAACTTAAAATAAAGGAACTGAGAAATTTCCACTGTATGCAGGGGGCACTGATAGTCACTACCCCTCACTGGATTTCGAAATGTAATTTAGTGAATTTTTTTTTTTCTCTTAGCTTAAAATAATAAGGGAACTAAGAATTTTAAGTTAGGGGGAAGGAAGCATAGATAGGGACGCCCATGTCTCATTAAAAAAAAAATAAATGGATTTTAATGTATTAAAACTTGTAATTTCCAAGTAACAAAAGAAAGTAGGAACTAATAATTTTTTTACTACGGAAGTGGTTCGATGGGATGAGAAATCCCTAGTTCGATTTTGAAGCATATTTGAAATTATTTTTCTCCGATTAAATTCTGTGAATTTATCGGACAATAACTACAGTTATACGAGAGATGCATCGGAAATGTACTTCTAAATTAATGGTTGGATAATAACTTCAAATTCACTGCAGTGATTCTACGGTTATAAAGTCTTATATATTTTTTAATTTTTGATTATAAAATGACTTTATAAAAACTACAGAGTTTTCAAAGTTAATAGCGCACAGGATGTTTAAAATAAATTACTGCAAAATCACCTTTAATTACCTACAAAATAACTGAAGTGATTTTATAGTTGCGATTGCACTACAGAAAGACTAGAGAAATTTTAGAAAAACCTCAAAAACACTTCACTTCTTCAAAAAAACTGCAGTTCATTTTTAGCTGGGGACGTAATGACTTTTTTAAAAATGTAATTAACTTTCCTAACTTCAGTTCCTGTTTATATATTCCAGTTTATAGAAATATTCTACTTAATCATAGTCATCGTATCAAACGTTTATGTTATTTCCAATTCAAACTGTCTTATATATTTACAGGCTATCATAGCCTGAGAGCTTATGTGCCCGCTTGTTCTGTATGTATGTACGTACGTTTTCGTTCGTGCGTAATGTGATAACGCATGATAAAAATATTCGATCCACTTGACATTCTGTATATAGGTATATCCTGAAAAGGCGCTTCCCTGATTAGTTTTTGGATTTCATTGGATATGTATGAGAGGGAAACGGGGCGGCTCAGGCCCCTTCCTTTAATTGATATAAATGGGTTTTTCATGGAGAATTACCAGTTTTCGTGCGAAATTTAGATATAGAATTATTCTGATGAGGGGCCTACGTGATTGGTATTAAGTGTTCGTTGGATAAGTATAAACAAGTGGAAAGGAGGTTCTAATACCCTTCCCCTTAATTTATATAAATGGGTTTTTCATGCAGAATTACCAGATTTTGTTCAAATCTCTGAATCGTTTTGGAAGTTTAATGGTTAAGTATAAAAGAGGGGGATAACTCTTCTTAAATTATATAAATGGGCTTTTATTAAGAATTTTTCGATTTGCTCTAAATTTTGGAAATAGATGTTATATATGATAAAGTATGTCCCTGATTAGTTTAGGGGGTTCAATAATTAAGTATAAAAAGTGGAAATGGGGGGTAAGCTGTTTTCCCTCCTTAATTTCTCTTTCCAACGGCATTAATCCTTGAAAATATAAGGCTGTAATGTACAATTAGTATGCGTCGCCTGTGAGTTCACTGCCATCACTGGGCATTGTTTAACTGGGCAATATTCTTTTTATTCTTATAGTTCAGCATGGACACATTTTATTTTATTTTCTAGTATTTGTCGGTATAAGCATATAATATATATTGTTACAAGCCAAACCCGATTTTAGGCCAAACTAGATTGACCTAGGCCAAACTAGTTTATCCTAACGCCCATCGGATAAACTAGTTTTTACTAGGCCAAACCTGTCTATCCTAACGCCCATCGGATAAACTAGTTTTTCCTAGACTAAACCGGTTTATCCTAACGCCCATCGGATAAATTAGTTTTTCCTAGGCCACACTAGTCTATGCTAAGGCCCATAGGACAAACTAGTTTTTCCTAGGCCAAACTACTTTGGCCTAACTCTTTTAGGATATATTAGTTTAGCCTGCTGTTTATTGTTCTGAACTAGTTTATCCTAGGCCAATTCAATTTGGCGTGATTTTATTGAATTCAATGACCGCCTCAGCACCAACATTCTAGTTTGTCCTAGGCTGATTTAGTTTATCCTAGGCGAAAGTAATTTTACGTTTAGCTTACAGGCGTCAAAGTCTGAGAAATAATGGGCTTGCAGGTTCCGTATGTAACATGTATGTTCGATAGCTCTTGATAGAAATACTGTAATTTGACCTCTTTTTATTTCATCAAGCTACCAGAGCGTGAGAACTAATGTGCCCGTGGGTTCTGTATCTATGTATGTAAGTAAATACGTAACGCAATAATTCTTGATAGAAATACGCGATTTGCATCAAACTTTCAATATAGGTTTATTCTTATAAGGAGGTTTTCTGATTATTTTTGGGAGGTCATTGGAGAAGAATAAGGGGGAGGAAAAACGAGAGGTTGGTTTTTCTTTTCCTTTAATTCAAATAAATGGCTTTTCCATTCATTATTAGCATATTTTATTCAAATTTTAGATATAGGAGCATTCTGATGAGGCGTCTTCATGATTAGTTGTGGGTCTTCATTGTTTAAGTATAAAGAGGGGGGGATATAAGGGTAACGCCCTATAATTTATGTAAATGCTTTTTTCAAGCAGAATTAACTGATTTACTTCAAATTGCTGAAATAGATTCTTTCTAATACGGCGTTTCCCTAATTAGTTTTAAGGGTTAATTGGTTAAGAACAAAGGGAAGAACGGCCCCCCCCCGCCTAATTTTGGCAAATGGGTTTTTCATGTAGAATTAAGCAATTTGATGCAAATCTTGGATTTGTTCATTTTGAACACTTCATTTTGAACACTTTGAACAATTTGCGCTTTACTGATTAATTTTGGTGGTCCTTTAATTAAGTATAAAGAGGAAATGTACAATTTATTTCTTTCCTTAAATTAGATAAATATGTTATAATACAGAATTATCCAATTTGCTTAAAAGTTTGGCCATAAATTCACTTTGATCCGGCGTTTCATTAGTAAATTTGAGTTTTTTTGGTTAAGTATAATGGGGTAGTGGACGATTTATCGCCTTCCTTATATTAGAAAAATGGGTTTTAATGCAGAATTACCCAATTTGCTTCAATTTTTGAACATAAGTTCATTTTGATGACACGCTTCCATAATTATTATTATTATTATTATTATTATTATTATTATTATTATTTTAAATAAAATGGGGTAGTGGACGATTTATCCCCTTCCCTAGATTAGAAAATGGATTTTTATGCAGACTTATCCGATTTGCCGTAAATTTTGAATTTTTTTATAAGGCGAATCCGTGAATATTTTGAGGGTTTAATGATTAAATATAAGAGGAGGAATGGGGGATTAATCTCTTTAAATCAGATGAATGGTTTTTTGAGCAGAATTATCTGATTTGCTTCAAATTTTGGATAATTGTTCAATTCTATAAAGCGTATCTGTAATTAGTTTTGGGGGGTTCAATGGTAAAATATAATTGGAGGAAATAGGAAAAAGCAATTTCCTTTACTTTATTTTTCGAAGGTGTTATACTTTTAAAAAATAAGGCTGTGTTACACAATTAGTGTAAACAGACTGTGAAAGCAAAACCATCAGTTTAATTGGGCACTATTCTTTTTATTATTGATCTCGACTACTGCTTCATTGCTAACCTTGTGCAAAGTGGTTTTGCCATCACTCCTGTATAATGCATTTTATTCGAAGTGTAGTACAATACTGTTAGAGCTTTGCACGGACAGAAATTTCGAGGCCTGCCCCCCCACCCCCCACCCCCTTTCCGAAGGAAAGTTATTTTGCCTTGATCCGGTGTAAAAATTAAAAGTTCAGCCCGAGCCTTGCATGTACAAAAACCAGCGAAAAGAGACTCAGTCCGGCTCAATCTGGCCCTACTCAATTTCTGCAAAAAATTCAGATTTTACTTAACATACAATTAAGATTCCTTTAAAAAATACAGCATACATATTTATTGGGTAAATTTACAATGTATTTTTAAATTACGATGCGTTCGCAGAATGGAAAAACACAATGTATTATTGATTATTTAGATTCTTAACCCTTTCAATTTCCAAATACGGATTCATTAAATAATTAATGTAGTTTAGAACAAAATAAAAAAAATGAAAGCTATAAACATCATAATTTTTGAATCTGTTCAGTAAAGAGTAGATTTGTGAATGTATTTCTTTGTCATTACTTGAGGCTTTTCTCAAATCCAAAAGAGCTACATTCTAAAACATTTATGAACTAATTCCTTTTCCGAAATGCATAAGATTAACAGGCATTCTCACTCAGAAAATATGTAATCGAATGGCGTTAACCATTTTTTCATAAAAGAGATGTATCTTTGAGAAAATACTGTTAAAGCTACGTTTTGAATCGAATTTTCGGTTACGATTTTCACGGAAAAGAAAAACTGTATGTTGTGAAAAGAACAGCTTATATGTCGACAGGTAATTCATTTCGCAAAAATGGAAAACGCTGTTAGATTCCAAATTATGTTCAGCTTCGATCTGGCTCAAATATGCAAAATAATAATAATAATTAGCAAAAGCCATGCTTTGTTTGGATTCGCGAAGCATTACTTTATAAAACAGATATTTGAAAGTAACACTATTTTTTTATAATATTTTTGCATCTTTATTAAACAAAAACGTTATTTTATATTTTGGCGCATTTTAATTTTATTTTTATGATGTAAGACTGGCATAATAAGATATTTTCGAAGCAAACTTTTACAAAATATTTTTAAATTTTCAACTAAAAGCTCTTTTAAAGATGTTTTTACAATTTCCAGTAGCCACTGGTGTTTTTAAAAGTTGTTTGAAATATGCATGTTTCCAATCTTTGTAATCAACATCCGATAATCTTTCATAGCTATTTTAGAATAATATATTTGAAGAGAGCTTGAAGAAAGTTACTTCTTCAAAATCCTATTTTCTGGAAAAACATTTGAAATCTGCTTTCGTTGATACTATGAATTTTTAACTGTAAAACATTTTATTTTAATTTCATCGTTTTTATACATGTTAGCGTATGAGAATTTTTGATATTGTAGAATTTTTCGTAAGGGAAATTTCTATTGAATGCTTAATTTTGAAGGATTTTCACTCTCGACAACTTACGTACGTTTTTAAACCAACCGGTGTCCGACCTCAATATCTACAACTGCTTCATCTAATGTTAAACCTTGGGATTTATGAATTGTAACAGCAAAAGCTAACTGCAGACGACATTCTTTCCTTGAACAATTTATGCTTCCATTTTTCCAGAATTCAATTATTGGGGGAATCGGTACGCACCAGTTCTCATAAGTTAAATTACTGCAGTATTCAAATTTATCCATGATTATTCGCGATATCTGGTCTGGTGGCTTGTGCTTTTCTTTAATACGTGCAACAAAGTCTAAACTCCCGTTCACTAAACCTTTTTAGGTCCACAAATAAGAACGTAACATTACTTTAGATCCAAATGATAAAGTAAGAAATGGTTAAAGTCTATTTGTCGTTTCTGAATCGGCCAACTTTGCTTTAGTACATTTATAAAGAGCTTGAATAGAGGCAACAACTTTACGCAGTTCTTTTAATGTTTCATTCATATAACAAATTTAACAATTAATTTTATTTGTTTACAATTATTTTGTTGCCAGTTTACAAAAAAAAAAAAAAAAAAAAAAAAAAAATCCATAATACAATTCTTTTAAAATGTTTAAGTGTCATCTGTGCAAACGATTTTGCGGAGTAATGAAAACATGTTTTATTTATTAAATTAATCATTATTCTAACCTTAATCACTTACTCCATGATTTATATTTTTTTTCTGAAAATATACACGTTTCATTTTTTATTTACTTGCTAAAATGCGTCCGTACTGGAAATGCATGTAAAATAAATTAATTAAAATAATAATTTTTTTTAACGTTTAACTGTAAAAAAATTATATTGTGCAAATCTACAGATCATAATTTATTTTTGTGTTTAATTTGAAGTTAAAATATTGAATAGTTTTTTTGTAAAGTGTACGACAAATTGTAATTTGAGTGGCCAAGTAGAGGATTCGCTTCGCTCATTCTAATAATAATAATAATAATAATAATAATAATAATAATAATAATAATAATAATAATAATAATAATAATAATAATAATAATAATAATAATAATAATAATAATAATAATAATCTCAACATGGCACGAGTCTGCAGAAAAAAAGAAAAATAAGCAAACATTATATCCAATACATCATGCCTCTAAGGTGGACACGTTAAATTTCTGTATTGATGCTGTAAGCAATGATTCTTCACACACATTTATACTTATTCTTTAGAAAGATATGTTTTATCGAGCCAAATCCGATTTTCAGCCAAATTAGATTAGCCTATGCCAAGCTATTTAATCCTAACGCCAATTGGATAAAGTAGTTTTTCCTGCAAAAAACTTGTTTATCTAAATGCCCAAAGGATAAGCTAGTTTTTTCTAGGTAAGACGGTAATCCTTCATTTTTCCTTTCATACTTAACCATTAAACCCCCAAATCTATTCAGGGAATCGCCTTATCAGAAAGAACCTATATCCAAAATTTCAAGCAAATCCGTAAATTCTGCGTCAAAAACCCTTTATCTAAGTATGGGGTGGTTACCTACATTGCCCTTTCTTTTACACTTAAAAAATAAACATCCAAAACTAATCACGGAATGATTTTAAATGAAAACTGATAATTCTGCATGAAAAATCCATTTCTCTAAATTAACGGTGTAGGGTTAGCCTCTTGTTCGCCACCCTTTTCAGTCTTATCCAATAGATTCCCAAAACTAATCAGAAAAGTACATTATTAGAATGAACCTACATCCAAAATTTGAAGCAAATCGGATTTTTCAATCAAGAGTTATCGCGTTACGCACATACATACAGAACCTGTGAGCCCATTATTTTTCAGGCTTTGACGCTTGTGAGCTAAAAACAGGTAAAATTACATTGGCCTAGGATAAACTAGATCAGCCTAGGACATACTAGAATGTTGGCGTTGAGACGGTCATTTAATTCAATAAAATCACGCCAAATTGAATTGCCCTAGGATAAATTAGATCGGCCTAGGATAAACTAGTTCAGACCAATTAACAGCAAGCTAAACTAGTTTATGCTATAAGAGTTAGGCCAAACTAGTTTGGCCTAGGAAAAACTACTGTGTCCTATGGGCCTTAGGATAGATTAGTTTCGCCTAGGAAAAACTAGTTTATCCAATGAGCGTTAGGATAGACCGGTTTGGCCTAGGAAAAATAGTTTATCCGATGGGCCATAGGATAACAAGGTTCGCACACTCCTTGGAATTTCCAAGGACTCTGGCACCACTATTAAAAATAAGAAAATTTACATTTAATTTTTAAACCACAACATTCGTAATCCCCGCCTTCTTTCACAGATTTTACGATATCTTTCTGCAGTGAAACACTTTGAAAATATCCTTAAAATTTAGTGGTAGAACTGTGCGAACCCTGGATAAACTAGTTTCTCCTAGGTGAATCTAGTTTTGCTTAAAATCGGATTTGGCCTGTAACATATACAAAAAATTAAAATAAAATCAAAGACACTGGTATGGAGAGTAGTTGTCAGATAGCTCAAAAAATTATAAAAACATAACAAAAATCAAATCCACACTTTATGGAACATTCAATGTCAACATTTAATTAAAACAACTATATTAATAATAATAGACACTTTTCAGAAAAAAAATCTTGCCTTTTAAAACCTTTCTCCTCTTAAATTATGTTGCGAGCTTCTCTTGTGAATAATTCATAATAAAGTGAATAATTCATAATAACCACTTTAAGAAACATGTGTAATACAAGATATAAGTTCATATAAAACATTTTGGTATAACAGTCTCTTTTATTAAACTGAAATTAAGCGGTAAAAATGTTGTTTTCCTTTTTAACTTAAAAGATTAATATTTATAATATTTTTACTTATGTTAATTAATGTCTGAGTAATACTGAAATATTGACTCCATTTATTTTATATGCTAATCCTAGCTCTTTGTTTGAATAAAGGTATATGAGTAATTAACATTATTATTTTTTGACAACGAACTATATCGTATGATAAATTTTAATAAATGTAATTGCAGCTAAATATTAAAGGCGTTTTTTTTTTTTTTTTTTTTTTTTTTTTTTTTTTTTTTTTTTTTTTAAGCTTCCAATGCTATTTCTTTCAGACAAGCTAAAAATGTCGTGTCATCAGCCCTGAATTTTCTACGCAACCGATTTTGATAATTATTTTTTTTAATGAAAGCTATTTATTTGTAGTTGTGCCCATTTTAGTTATTTTTTAATTTATTTCCATTTTTATATTTTATTTTTAATTTTAAAAGCTTTTTCATGACATTTCTTCAAAATGGTGGCAACACAATTTAGCTTTTCTTTCGATAATAAAAATTTATTTTCCAAAATGATTGCGTATAATTATGCAGTAAGTGAGGTAAAAATATTTACTGATAAATAATATTAATAATGTAAATAAAATAACAGAAAATAATTTATGATAAAAATTAATGTCTAAATCAAAATAAGAGAAATTTCAAATGAGGAAAATGATGTCATTCAGCAACCAGAAAATTGGGAATTACAATATTATTATGGATGTCTTTTTCATATTACTAATAACAGTTGTGAGGGAGTGACCTTTAGTCATAAAGGCACTCTAGTGTTTCTGAGATCGTGACGTCAATAATTTAACATTTTGTAGGCGTAAAAGTGACATCTATCCTCTCTTTTACTTTAACTTTCTAGAATGTGTGTGCTCTTTCGAATTCCGCAGTTAGCTCGCGGTTATTAGTATTATGTTAATGAGAAGTATCTCAGTTTGTCGCGTATAAAAGCTTGGGTGTGAGTTTGTGGTGGGTGTGTTCTGGCCTTGGCCAGCGTCTGTGTGTTTCTGGCCTTAGCCAGCAGCCAGCGTCTGTGTGTTTCTGGCCTTAGCCAGCAGCCAGCGTCTGTGTGTTTTTCTGGCCTTAGCCAGCAGCCAGCGTCATTGGACAACGAAGTTGATGATTGTTTATTAAGGTGCTGACGATTAGAGAATAGCTACGGCCTCCAGTAAAGCGGAAAGAAGTTCAGATAGTGGATTAAAGATTCGGCCTTGGTAAGAAAGTTTAGAATCGTTCCGTTTTGATTATTTGAGCAAATAAAGAAATATCCACAGCCACGGGCTGTGAAATTAAGATTTGTTTAGTAGATCAGCCAGGAAATAGTGTCAAGTGTTAGACGGTGCCCCGACTGAGCTAGACCGACGCCTGTGAGTATGATTTAGCTTTTCATAGTGTTCTCAGTGAGTGAAATTATAGACTGGCTCCACTTTCCTTTAGCCCTTATCATTTTAATAAACTGTGTTGTTTTAACCTAAATTAATGAGTATGTCTGCATATAACGTGACAAATGACACCCAGCATGAATATACCGTCACAAATGGCGCCCAACGAAATGTCGGACATTTTGAGATTGTGCCACGAGTGTATTTCACCGGTGAGGGTGATATTAGTGAATTTTTAGTAAAATTAGATGATTATATTTTGTTCAATAATATACCTGAGAAAAACAGGTACGTAGTGCTTAAATGCTCGTTAAAGGGCGAAGCACTTTTGTGGTTAGAAAATATAGGAAAGTTTTTGATTACTGAGGAAGCGAAAAGATTTGAACAAACTGTAATTGAGTTAAAGAAGGCATTTCCTCCCGTTAAAGATAAAAGTATTTTGAGAAAAGAGTTCTATTGTAATAAGCAGAATATTTATGAGTCGGCGTCAAAATTTTATCTTCGTAAGCTGGAACTAAAAAATAAATTAAATTTGAATATTACATTTGAGGAATTGTTGGACATTGTTTTTCCTCTTTTTAATCCAAATATACAGGACTTTATTGAAGTTAGAGCACCGAAGAATTTTGCAGAAATGCACCAGATATTATCGAAGTATGAGTCTCGGCATAGCTCGGATCAACGGGATTTGCGTAACCCTCGGCAGAGACCTGTCACGGATAGTAATTTGAGAAATGAGGGGGAACGTAATTTTGTGAGGGGGGGACAGCGATTTCCGGATAGTAATGTGCGTAATAGAAGTGATGGATTTGGTCGTAATATGTCGAATACGAGTAATGGTAATAGGAATGGTGGTGGTGCTAATAATTTTAGAAGTGGTGAGAGAAATATGTATGGAAATAGACAGAATAGTGGTTATAATCGTAGTGGGGGAGTACGGGACAGGAATGTTTCTTCGCAAGTAAGGAGATTAACTTCGGATGAGAATTTTGAAGGTAGATCAGTGCAAAGGAGAGGTGTGAGGAGGTCGGGTCAGTTAAACTGGTAAGTGACTGTATTTCGGAAGGTATGCAGTCACAGGTCAAATCGAAAAAGCCTTCTGTGAGTTTAAATAAAATAACTATTAATCCGGTTGAGTTACCTGAAGTGTTAATTGTGTTAGATGGTATTGTCGTTAAAAGTGTCTTCGATACAGGGGCAGATAAGTCGTTCATTTCTTTTGATTGTTATCGGAAATATTTTTCGTATAAGAAGTTGAAAAGGTCAAGTCTGGTGGTTCAGTCGGCACAGGGAGTAGCTTGCGATAATAAAGGTTCAGTGGAATTGGAAGTTGAAATTCGTTCGGTTAAGACATGTTGGGAGTTTTGTGTGTTAGATGGATTAACAGTGCATTGTATAGTTGGTGTGGATTATATGAAGGATAGAGGAATTAGTTTGGATTTCTTTAAAAAGTCGTTAATCGTGAATAAGGATGAGAATGTGAGTAAGAAAGAGCCTGTTTCAGTGTCAGTTAATTTGGAGGAGTCGGGGTTAAGTGAAATGGAGAGGGAGGAATTTAATAAGTTTTTAAATGAATTTGGAGAGGTTTTTTCTGATAAACCGGGTTTAACGCATGTTGCGTGGCATGAGATTGATACTGGTTTAAAAGCACCTGTTGCTAGTAAACCATATCGTTATGATAAAGTTAAACAAGGTATAATTGATTATCATATTCAAAAAATGTTAGCGGACGATATTATAATGCCAATTGAGTCGCCTTTTGCATCTCCAGTAGTGTTATGTCGTAAAAATAATGGGAAAAGTTTAGATAATCCAGAGGCATATAGGTTTGCAGTAGATTATAGAAAGTTAAATGCGATAACGCAATACCCTCAGTATCCTATTCCAGTAATTGACGACATTTTGGCTAATATAACGAGTACGAATTATATGTCAACGTTAGATCTTACGTCGGGTTATTTTCAGATTGCAATGAAGCCGGAGGACATACCTAAGACTGCGTTTATTACTCGGGACGGTTGTTTTGCTTTTAAGAGAATGAGTTTTGGTTTATCGGGAGCGCCGGCAACGTTTCAGAAGGCCATGAATAATATCCTTAAACCTTTGCTTGGTAAGGGTGTCTTGGTCTATCTGGACGACATAATTATAATGGCAGCTACTTTTGAAGAGCATTTAAGATTATTGAGGGAAGTATTTACGCTGTTAAGAGATGCTGGGTTAACGGTTAAGTTAGAAAAATGTAAATTTTTGAGAAAAGAGATAAAGTATTTAGGAGTTAAAATTACGCGTGATGGTATTAAAATAGATAATGAGAAAATTGAGGCAATTACGTCAATGAATCCCCCCAAAAATAGTAAGGAAGTGGCGACATTTTTAGGGATGGTGGCTTGGTTTGCCAAGTTCATTCCACGTTTTTCGGAGTTATGTGAACCGTTGTATAATTTAAAAAGGAAAAGGGTTAAGTTTGTATGGTCATCAGCAGCTCAGAGATCGTTTGAATTATTAAAAGAGGCAGTAGTTTCCCCTCCTGTTTTGGCTCACCCCGATTATTCGTCTCAGTTTGAAGTATATTGCGATGCGAGTGCTGTGGGGGTTGGAGCGATGTTAGCACAGAAAGGTCGACCTATAGCGTTTGCGTCAAGAATTTTAAATGCAGCGGAAAGGAATTATTAGATTACGGAAAGGGAGTGTCTTGCAGTAATTTGGGCTTTGAATAAATTTCGTTGTTTTTTCACTAATATACCGGTTAAAGTCATTACGGACCATTCAGCTTTGACAAAGTTAACTAATGGAAAGGGGTTGTCGTCTCGTATGGTCAGGTGGTGTTTGAAGTTAGCAGAGTATAATGTTGTTATAGAACATAGGGCTGGCAAGGAGAATGCGGTAGCGGATGCTTTGTCACGAAACCCGCATGGTGGTTTAGAGGTCACGGAGGAAGTTAAGTGTTGTGCATTGTCGTCGTTAGTGTTAAGGTCACGAGAGCAGTTAATAAGGGAACAGAAGCAAGATGAAGAATTTGGCAGCTTGTATCGATATTTGGAAAATCCTGATGATGTCCCGAGCGCAGATGTGCCTATGTTTGAGAAGTGGTCCCAATCTTTTAAGCTTATCGATGGTCTTCTTTTTTATTCTAAAATTGTAAATTCATGTGGAGAATTAAGAGTTTTTATTCCGGCTAGTCTTCGTAAGGCCATCTTGAAAGAATTTCATGATAATCCATTAGCAGGTCACTTAGGAATCAGGAAAACTTATGCTCGAATTTGTGAATCCTGCTACTTCCCTAAAATGCGGGAAGCAGTGCGCGCTTATGTCTCCAGCTGTAGCACATGCCAACGTTATAATTATAAAAATGTAAGTCCAGCTGGCAAATTAATTCCTATTAAAGTAAATTTTCCTAATGAATGTGTAGGTGTAGATTTAATCGGTCCTTATCCATTGTCTAATCCTAAAAGATATAGATTTGTTTTAGTTATAGTTGATTATTTTAGTAAATGGGTAGAGTTAGTCCCCCTCAGGAAGGCTTCTGCACCTGCAGTTGCCGATGCATTTTTTGAGAATTATATTTCTAAATATGGTGCACCAATTAGGGTAGTGAGCGATCATGGCCCTTGTTTCATTTCTGATATATTTAAGGCCCTATGTGAAAAGCTGGAGATCGATCATTCTTTTACTGTTCCGTATCGTCCTCAGTCTAATATGGCTGAACGTGTAAATCGTACATTAATTCAAATGATTTCTTCTTATGTTGGTTCTCATCATGCAAATTGGGACCAGTTTCTTCAGCATTTTGCGTACGCACTTCGTACGGCAGTTCACGAGTCAACGGGGAAAACGCCTGCTGAATTGTTTTTGGGTAGAAAAGTTATTACTCCATTCCAAAGGTTAGTTATGGTGTCAGATGCGGAAAGTCAGTACATGTGTCAGGATATTGAAAGGTTGGTTAAGGAAGCTCAGGTTCAAATGGGAAAAGCGCAAGAAAAGCAAGCTCAGTATTATAATATGCGTAGAAGGGAGTTAGAAGTGAAAGTTGGAGATTTTGTGTTAGTAGAAAAGCATTGGTTAAGTTCAAGTCGTCAAAAGAGAGTAGCTAAGTTTGGTCCGAAGTTTGTAGGTCCGTTCGAGGTTTTGGAAGTTCGAAATAATAATTTGGTTGTTGATGTCAATGGTGAAAGAATGACTGTTAATCTGGATCAGGTTAGAGTGTATAAGTTTAGAGAAAATGGTAGTGAAGGTTCTCATATGTCGAGTGGTGTTTCGCGAAATTCCCGATCCAATGAGTGTCCCGAGTCCAGCACTTCTTCATCTAATTCTTTTCATCAATATTCAAGAAGAAAATTTGGTCAAACAGCTCCAAAGACTGTTATTGAAAGTCGAAAGCCTAGCAATCCGAGAGCAAAGTATAATAAAAATAAGAGAACTGTGTCAAATACATCGGACTCTGTGTGTCATAAAAGACAAAAAATTATAAATTGTCCAGTTCCTCCATCTATTAGACAACAACCTCACAAGCATAAATTAACTAATAGTTCACCATCTTCAGTGATTAATCCCCAGAAAAGATTTCGTTTGGACACTCGTAAAACTGTTAAGCGAAGTTTAAATTCTGAATTTTTGCCTAACAAGAAACTACATAGGTCCGGAAAGAAACGTGGCCTAGGATCTTCGGTAACTTCGGGTGCGTCTAGAAAGAGGAGACAACTCTCAGATTACCGGCAGCAACAGTGTGAACCTCGCCATGGAGTGAACCCAGCGAACCGGCCGGAGCAGAGTCGTCGAGTGGAACCCACGAGTATTCCACGGCATCCATTCAGAACCAGGCTGCAGGCACGACAGTCAACTGTGGCGTCACCGTACAGTTCTGATGACGAGAGATCCTTCGTACAAGCCTTCTGGGACAGGAGGAGAAAGCCATCTTGCAGTATGAAGCCTGCCAGCAGCGAATCATCTCTATGATTGGGTGATAATGTTCTTTATTAAATTTCTATTAGAGTGCATATATGTGGTAGCAATGTGAAGGAATAGAAAGCAGAGAGACTGTTTTGTACTTTTGGCCATTTTTGGAATTTTTTGACGGACTCACGTTTAGTGCTTAATTGTGTTCAAAATTTGTTTGCAAAATTGTTAATTTTATGTATGTTGGAAATTTTGGTCTTAACTGCTTTTAAAAATTCTGGATCTATTGTTAAATGGTTATGTTATTTGTTTAAAATGTTATTATATTGTTATATTGTTCATGTGTTATAAAATGTATGTTAATGTATGTTTAAATTTTCAGAAAGTACAGATAGTAATTTGGGTTATTTTGTACACGCGCCGCGGTTCAGGCGCGCACGTGTTTTGCGGTCAAGAAGTCCTTGACACGCGTTTCTATCTCTGATACTAACATTTAATGAATTAACTTTCTTCTTATCGTTCGTGTTTTATGAGTTGCGTTTTGTACTTTAGTTGAGAATGGTTTCCGCAAGTTGCGAAGTTTTAAGCTGCATTTGAATTTGAAATTGTATTGTATTAAAATTGAATGTTAATGTGATTTTCTTGCAGGGAAGTATACCTTTTGTTATGTATTGATTCTGCTATTTTTCTTTTAGTTAATACAGATGAAGAGATTGATGACGTCATTTTGTAAATTTTTGATATTTTTTGATTGTTGCATAAGCACAGCGATATGCCGCTGTACGTATGTGCCCCAATTATTGTTCAAGTGGAGTTAAGTCTGAAGAAGTTTGGGAGTTAGTTCATTGGCTAATGGGGATGTAGGTATTACGTAGTGGCAGAGTTAGTTTAGTATGAAGTAAATGTAATTTTAGATGAAGTCGGAATTTGGATGAGGAAAGTTTTTGCGCATTGGGTTTTTTGGACTTGGTGCGAATTCTAGTATATTAAAAGTTATGGAGAAATTTTTGGGTAAAGTTATAGTTGCATTGCAATATTGAGGAAAATTTCGGAAGGTTAGTGTTTTGAGAAATTTTAGCACTCCCAGTGGAGTGGGTTGTTTTGAGAGAAGAAATAATTAGTTTTGAAAGTTTTACGAGTTTTTGGAAGTTTTACGGAGGCTATTTGTAAGATAAAAGAATGATTGGATTGAATATGTGATTATTTGAGGCAAACTGAGTTTTTTTGGTTGTGATGGGTTAAAGTTAATATTTTAAAAGTTATGTTTCGGCGTTAAATTTCACCCATCACTGTGTTTTATTACGGCTCTAAATTTATAACAAGAAAAAGTTCTGGGCATGCATTTAGCCCAGCCCTTTTTCTCTGCGGAGTTCGAGGGGGGGTTGTGAGGGAGTGACCTTTAGTCATAAAGGCACTCTAGTGTTTCTGAGATCGTGACGTCAATAATTTAACATTTTGTAGGCGTAAAAGTGACATCTATCCTCTCTTTTACTTTAACTTTCTAGAATGTGTGTGCTCTTTCGAATTCCGCAGTTAGCTCGCGGTTATTAGTATTATGTTAATGAGAAGTATCTCAGTTTGTCGCGTATAAAAGCTTGGGTGTGAGTTTGTGGTGGGTGTGTTCTGGCCTTGGCCAGCGTCTGTGTGTTTCTGGCCTTAGCCAGCAGCCAGCGTCTGTGTGTTTCTGGCCTTAGCCAGCAGCCAGCGTCTGTGTGTTTTTCTGGCCTTAGCCAGCAGCCAGCGTCATTGGACAACGAAGTTGATGATTGTTTATTAAGGTGCTGACGATTAGAGAATAGCTACGGCCTCCAGTAAAGCGGAAAGAAGTTCAGATAGTGGATTAAAGATTCGGCCTTGGTAAGAAAGTTTAGAATCGTTCCGTTTTGATTATTTGAGCAAATAAAGAAATATCCACAGCCACGGGCTGTGAAATTAAGATTTGTTTAGTAGATCAGCCAGGAAATAGTGTCAAGTGTTAGACGGTGCCCCGACTGAGCTAGACCGACGCCTGTGAGTATGATTTAGCTTTTCATAGTGTTCTCAGTGAGTGAAATTATAGACTGGCTCCACTTTCCTTTAGCCCTTATCATTTTAATAAACTGTGTTGTTTTAACCTAAATTAATGAGTATGTCTGCATATAACGTGACAAATGACACCCAGCATGAATATACCGTCACACAGTAACTTTTAAAAAACATTTGACGAGAAAATGACGTCACTATTTAAAACATCGTATTTTTACTCCTAACGATATTAGGTACTACTCTGTTATCCCGTCGACCAATTTCGCCAAATTATACAAATCGCCAAAGTAATAGCCAAGTTATACATATTGAACTATTTTTTATTTTAAATAACGAAAAACAAATAATTAATAGAATATTAATAAAAATATTAATAAAAAATCGAAATAAAAATCACTTAATGACATTTTAAACACATGAATCGTATTTAATGTCATTGAATGAGACATTCACGATCATCCATTATTTGCATTTAATCTTATAGTTTGACGATAATTTTTTGGTCGACGAGTTAATCTAGTAGTACCCGATATTACATTTCAATATTTCTTTTAATTATGGACACTGAGATTGAGATTTTACTTTCAGATGACTTCAGTTAGTGAAAATAATGTAACAGTAAAAATGAAATTTTTTTTTTTTAATAAAAATATTTTTCTGTGAGTGCATATAAAATAAAATTTCTGGATTTCGCCGGCACTCATATTACAATTTTAACGAAAGATGTGCGAATATTTGCCTGCAAAATTGTAACTGCAAACTTGACATTTACTTTGTAAACATATTTATTATATATTGATTCAATAATGTAATTACTTTTGCTTTTTTTAAAACCAAATCGATCGGGTCTTTTAAACATTTCATTCGTCGAATCCGACGGAATTCCACTTGTTTTATTGTTAAATTGCATTTCCTTTTACTCAGAGTCTATAAAAAAGCATTTAAACTAAAGAAAAAATCCGTTTTTGATGAATCTAGTCAATGAAGAAGTAGCACGTCAAATTGTATCTCTTTATTATTCCGCAATTCCAACGTCTCAGAGAGAAATTGCTATTCAATTGGGTATTTCATGCCGTTCTGTTTGCTATTATATTGATAAACACAAGAAAAATGAAGTTAGTTCATTGCAATCTAAACGGGGTCGCCCTTCTAAAAAACCTCTATCGATCCCCCCCCCCCCTAATCAGAGGCGAAACTGAATTCTGCAATGGCAGAATCTACATTCAACTTTTTTTTTTTTTTTTTTTTTTTTTTTTTTTTTTTTGCATTTTAGGTTCGAAACCCTTCTGACACAAAGTGCTATATTATTTTAGTCTTTTAAAAATAGTTCACTGTGTACTTTTCTTTCTATTACGACGTATTTAAAAATCTGTTCATTAAAAATTCATTATTTTTTCAATAATTTCAGAGTTAATTCAAAGTATTTGCTCTTATTTCTCAATAACGGAAAACCTACAAAATTCAGTTGGTGGTTATGGAATATGTGACAATGTTTTTATGATTTTCTAGTGCAATATTTCATAGTTACGTTCAACATTTTTCAATAACTAATTGATAAACTAGATTGTATTTAATAATACCTATTTCAAGTTCATTTTTTAAGAATAACAGGGTGTTCAAAGTTTATTAATGTCAAGGTTTCTTTTCTTTAGAATTCGGGGCATATTATTGCATATCCGTTAAGTGTAACGAAGCAAATTTTACTTTTAACAACACAAAACAAAGTTACATATGAGTAAATTTGTAATTAAAAATGTTATTAATAAAATAATATTACAATCAAACGAACAAACAAAAAAAGTTACAATGACTATTTAGAAAATGCTGTTTTCGAAGACTCAAATTTTAAAGGCTGATAAATAAATTATGTATTTAAATTAATAATTGTAATAAACAACGATGATCATAACGAGCCATATATTATCTACGCCATGCATTAAAAATTAATTAGTAAAGACCAATGATAGGAAAAAAACAGTAGTTTATAGATATACAACTTTAACTGTTTAAAATATGCAATTTTATTTTTTTTATGTATTTTAGAATTATTAGAAATGCAAATTTTTAAACTTCTAGACATCGCATATTTTAAATTTTACACCATTGCTTAGAGAGAAAAAAATGAAGTTTTAAACGAAATCTTTGAAATCTTTATCACAATTTGAATTCAAATTACTGTTATATTTTTTTAAGTTTTTGTTACTTTTTTTGTCATTGTGGCAAAAAAGTATTCCAATTTTGGACATTAAACATGGACCAATCAGACAACGACTAAAAAAAAATGTTGCGGAATTCAACCTATAAAAAGATTTAGATATATTTCAGATTTCCCATTTCTCTACCGAGGACAACAAGTATTTTTCAAGCCATTAATAAATAAAATAAAATCAGTATCAAATCGACCAAAATGTTTTTAGGTAATTATGAGCACATCATTACATAATTACCTTATAAGCTGCCTTTCATGTAAATTGACATCAACTTCTTTTGTGATTTCGCCATTTAGAAATACCGAGTCTGTCTACAACAATGAGATGACTCGTAAGGAATGCAAGCTTCTGTCGTGTTTTTAAATATACTTTTGAGCTATTCTTAAAAAAAATACATTAATATTTTCTTTCACGTTCTGAAATCAAAAGTTACGAGACAGAGAAATCTCAAGAATAATTTATGGGCACTGAATATTTATTAAATGAAAATGATACAAAGAGATGTAAAATCTATTGAAATAATAACTGTAAAATAATAGATTTTATACATTCACGTTTATCATATAAAACCTTTATTATGTAAGACATAGACTCTTTCTCCATTTCGACAACAGAATTCCTAAATAAAGTGGCGTTTCCGGGCAAAAGTGGAACATTCGATGTATTACAGAATCCGTTGCGTGTTCTAATGAAATAAATCTAGAAGAATGTTCTCGACTGCAGGTTATAAAAGTTTTTATTAAATTTCCGGAATACAAAAGATTTAAGACACAAAATATAAAATTTGCAAAATATAAGCTTTGTAAAACAACTGTGTATTTAATCTATTTCAAGCTATGTAATGCAAACATATATATGTACACATGTTTATCAGTAGTAAATCGAAGTTATACAACACTATTAATGTTTATTATGGGCTGTATCGTCGCGGGGTTTTCTTTATAACTATTAAAAGACTAATTTATTTGATGGCTCTGATGACGTTGACGATCATTATTTTCTCATTTCTCAATAATTGAATACATACTAAATTTTGATTGGTTGTAATGTGATACTATGTGAATTTAATTTTGTATTCCTTATTTCATAGTTAAGTTCAGCATTTTTCAATTAGTAGTAATAAAAATAGATTTTTTTTAAATGCTTTTTTTAAGTTCAAACATTTTTTCATGTTACCCCACGTATTGGATAAAACAGGGTAACCAAAATTATTTTCGAAGCTTCTTTACCTCCGAATTTTTTTACTTGAGAAAAGTATTAATGCAGTTTTACCTTTAACAACATAAACAAAGTTACAATACGTAAATTTGACATCTCAAAATGTCATTAATCAAATGGCAATTACAATCAAATAATAATTAAAATCAGAATTGAATCAAATCGAACAAAATATTATTAATAACTATGGGCACGCCATTATGTAGTTCCCTTATAGCTAACTTCTGTGTAAATTGACATCAATTTCTTTTGTGTTTTCAGCATCCTGAAATCTCAAGTCTGAGTCTTCAAAAATGCGGAGCCTCATAATGAATGTAAGCTTCTGTGGTGTTATTAAAAGCACACTACTTACTTTTGAGCTGTACTTAACAAAAATAATAATAGTTCTTTTCACGTTCTGAAATCAAAAGTTACGAGACAAAGAAATCCCAAGAATAATTTATGGGTACTGAATACTTATTAAATGAAAATGATACAAAGGGACATAAAATCTATTGAAATAATAACTGTAAAATAATTCATAATATACATTCTAGTTTATCATATAAAACATTTATTATGCAACACATAGAATAAATTCTCTCCATTTCGACAACAGAATTCCTAAATGGAGTTGTGTTTCCGTGCAAAAATGGAATATTCAGTACATTTATTTCATTTGTTGCATGTTCTAATGAAATAAATCTAGACCCGGAGAAAAATGTTCTCGATTGCAGGTTATAAAAGTTTTTCTTAAGTTTCCGGAATACAGCAGATTTAAGAGACAAAAGATAAAATTTGTAAAATATAATCTTTGTAAAACAACTGTGTATTTTTTCTTTTTCAGGCTATGTAATATAAACATGTATATGTACATATGTTTGTCAGTAAGTCGAACTTATACGACACTACTAATATTTATTAATAGGGAGTGTGAAGTCGAGAGGTTTTCTTTATAACTATTTAAAACGCTAATTTATATGATGGCTATGATGATGTTCACTGATATTTTTTTCTTATGTCTCAATAATTGAATACATACTAAATTTTGATTGGTTGTAATGTGATACTATGTTAATTTGATATTGTATTCCATATTTCATAGTTCTGCATTTTTCAATCAGTAATCAATAAAATAGTTTTTTAAATAATGCCCTTTTTAAGTTAAATTTTTTTTTCATGCTATCCAACGTATTGAATAAAACAGGGTATCCAAAATTAGTTTCTAAGATTCATTACCTCCGAATTTTTTACTTAAGAAAAATATTAATGCATTTTTACTTTCAACAACATAAACAAAGTTACAATACGTAAATTTGCAACTCAAAATGCTATTAATTAAATGGCAATTACAATAAATTAATAATTAAAATCAAAATTGTATCAAATCTACCAAAATATTATTAATGAACAATGGGCACAACATTAGGTAGTTTTCTTATAGCTGAATTCTGTGTAAATTGCCATCAATCTCTTGTATTTTCGGCATTCTGAAATGTGGAGCCGCAATAATGTGGAGTCTCATAAAGAATGTAAGCTTCAGTTGTATTATTAAAAATACTTTTGTGCTATCCTTTAAAAGCACAATAATATTTTCTTTGTCGTTCTGAAACCAAATATTATGAGACCAAGAAATCCCAAGAATAATTTATGGGTACTGAATACTTATTAAATGAAAATTATATAAGCGTATAAAAAATCCATGTAATAATAATTCTGAAATAATAGATATTAAACATTCATGTTTATCATATAAAACATTTATTATTCAATACAGAGAATCAATTATCTTTATTTTGACTACAGAATTCTAAAATATAGTAGTGTTTCCGTGTAAAACTGGAATAGTCAGAGTATTTACAGAATTCGTTGCGTGTTCTAATGAAATAAATATGGACCGGAGCGAACTGATCTCATCTGCAGATTTAGGGAATTTTCATGAAGTTTCTGGAACACAAAAGGTTTAAGGCCCAAAAGATATAATTTGTAAAATATATACTACATACATCAGTAAGTTGAACTTATACAACACTATTAATGTTTATCATGGAGTGTGAAGTTGAGGAGTTTTCTTTATAGCTATTTATGGGTCTTTATACAAGGTTTGTATGCATCAGGGGATTTCTGGGTTTTTATGTGGTTTTGCACCAGAAAAATCGTAAAGTACTGATTGCTATATCTAAAAATAGAATTTTTCTCATTAAATAAGGCAAATATTACTTTACAAACATTCTGGTAAAACATCCTTGAAGTGTACTAACCCTGTTATAGCTGTTTCTTTTCAGCTTTCAGTATCTTTTCTGCTTTCTCGGAGCTGGGGGATGAGATACTAATAAAACAATTTAAAATAAAAAATTTGAGTGGGGTTATAAATATTTCATAAAATCCCTGTAAATTCAAATTTAATTAATCCTTCAATCCTTCTAAATCCTTCAAAAATTATGTAAATCTTTTTAATTTATTTCAAACAATTTACTTAAAATGCTTTAGAATGTAAAATTTTCATGAATTCATAATTCTGTAGATAAAGGGTTAAGCAATTAAAATACGAAATAATATCAGTCTGTAGTTTCCATGGAAACGGGTCTTAAAGTTGGCGTAGTTTCTATAGGATTGCACGTAGTCCTGTTTTCCTCTTTAATTTTTGTTAAGCCCTTAACATTTCTTATGTTATTAAAAATATTTTTCGACTTACTTTTAATAAGTAATAATATTTTACTTCAAGTTCTAAAATCGAAAGTAACGAGATAAAGAAATCTCGACAATAATTTATGGTCATTGATTATGAATACTAATTAAATGAAAATGATAGAAGGGGATATAAAATAGATTGATATAATAATTCTGGAAAAATAGATATCATGTATTCACGTTTATCATGTAAAACATTTATTATGTCACGCAGAGAATCAATTATCTTCATTTGAAATACAGAATTATTAAATAAAAGTGGTATTTCCGTGCAAAACTGAAATATTCTCTGCTTTTGCAGTGTTTGTTTCGTGTTCTAAAGAAATAAATCTAGAAACCGGGGCAAACTGTTCTCCACTGCAGATTATAGTAGTTTTTATTAAGTTTCCGGAATACAAAAGATTTTGGACAAAAAAAGATAACATTTGTAATATATGTTGCTTGTAAAACAGTTATATATATTTTTCATTATTATGGTATGTAGCAAATTAATAACACATTTTTAAGTCCAACTTATAGAACATTATTAATATTTATTATTAAGTACTAGCTGACCCGCCCGGCGTTGCCCGGGTTCGTATTAACAATATTAAACGAACTTGAAATTCGTATGATTTTATCATTAACTCGTTACATGCAGAAATGCATTGTCTGAAATACGTAGCCACTGACTGTGGGAAAAATCGGTTTTAAAAACAACTAATATTAAGCTCTAAAAATACTCAAAATGAGCAATGAAAAACGCGAGAGGGAATATGTATCAAACGATTGCATGATTTTCGTGTTGAAAAGTTGATATTTACCCGTAAAAATCACTGTTAAGTCACGTAACTAATTATTTTCACATACAAATCCCAAGTGAAAAATTTTGAATTTCAAACTAATTATATCACTCTTAAATCCGACTATACCATGAATGAAATCGATACACGATGGTAGCTAAAAGATTGGTATATAGTATTATAATTTCCGAGCTATTTAACAAAAGTAAGAGTTTTATCAAATCTTGCGTAATGTTTCCTCTGTGTATAAGTTCCTAACCTTAAACTTTTGTACCGTAACCAGAATCTGTCTGTAACCTAACAGCGACATAACAGTACCCTACCGCAAATTAAATATAACAGAAATGTAACCTAGCCTTCACTTTATTGTAACATATCCTTATTCTAACCATAACATAAATGCAATTTAACTTTAACCTAACTTTAACCTAAATAATATAATAGAAAAAAAAAACATTTTAAAAAATTACTATTTCTTCGTAAAATATGCTTCAGCTGTAATTCATTTCTTTCAATTCGTTTTATTAATACAAAATTCCTTCCTCGTGCTTTTGTTTGAGACATTAAAATTTCAGCGATAAATGTTTTAATATTGCAAACCTTTTTTTCAGTTTACTTCGCCTCCACTTATCTTTTTCTCCATGGTGTACAACAGCTGTGATTAAAAAAAAATCCTCATTTAAACTGACAGTTTGCCAGTCTATGAATTTTAAAAGGTGAGTCCCAGCTTTTTAAATTATTTCTGCGAAAATTTTATGCAACCAATCAACCATAAGAAAATGAAAGGGAAAAAAGGCGAAAAAAGGCGATTTTTTATGAGAGTGAGCTTTGGAATTTAATTAATTACTCAGTTAATAAATAGAATTTTTAAATTCTGAGCTTCAGATGCATCTTGAGAGACATTGGACTACTCTCAAAAAAATTTTGAGCTTCGTACGTGCTGTAGATTTTGCTAGCCATTGCAGACACACAGACACACACACACACAGACAGAGCGTTTTGTTCTTTTATTATAGACTAGCTGACCCGCCCGGCGTTGCCCGGATCCGTATTAACAATTTTAAATGAACTTGAAATTTGTATGATTTTATCATTAACTCGTTACATGCAGAAATGTATTGTCTGAAATACGTAGCCACTAACTGTGTGAAAAATCGGCTTTAAAAACAACAACTAATATTAAGCTCTAAAAATACTCAAAATGAGCAATGGAAAACGCGGGAGGGAATATGTATCCAACGATTCCATGATTTTCGTGTTAAAAAGTTGATATTTACCCGTAAAAATCACTGTTAAGTCATGTAACTAATTATTATTTTCACATACAAATCCCAAGTGAAACATTTTGAATTTCAAGCTAATTATATCACACTTAAATCCGACTATACCATGAATGAAATCAATATACGATGGTAGCTAAAAGATTGGTATATAGTAGTATAATTTGAGAGCTATTTAACAAAAGTAAGTGTTATTTTTAATCAAATCTTGCGTAATGTTCACTCTGTGTATAAATTCCTAACCTTAAACTTTTGTACCGTAACCAGAACCTGTCTGTAACCTAACAGGGACTTAACAGTACCCTACCGTAAATTAAATATAACAGAAATGTAACATAGCCTTCACTTTATTGTAATATATCCTTATTCTAACCATAACATAAATGCAATTTAACTTTAACCTAACTTTGACGTAAATAATATAATAGAAAATAACCATTTTAAAAAATTACTATTTCTTCGTAAAATATGCTTCAGCTGTAATTCATTTCTTTCAATTCGTTTTATTAATACAGAATTCCTTCCTCGTGCTTTTGTTTGAGACATTAAAATTTCAGCGATAAATGATTCAATATAGCAAACCTTTTTTCGGTTTACTTCGCCTCCACCTATCTTATTCTCCATGGTGTACAGCAGCTGCGATAAGAAAAAAAAATATATCCTTATTTAAACTGACAGTTTGCCAGTCTATGAATTTTAAAGGTCTGCCCCAGCTTTTTTAATTATTTCTGCGAAAATTTTATGCAACCAATCAACCATAAGAAAATGAAAGGGAAAAAAAGCGAAAAAAGGCAATTTTTTTTATGAGAGTGAGCTTTGGAATTTAATTAATTACTCGGTTAATAAATAGAATTTTGAAATTCTGAGCTTCAGGTGCATCAGGAGAGACATTGGGCTACTCTCAAAAAAATTTTGAGCTTCGTACTTGCTGTAGATTTTGCTAGCCATCGCAGACACACAGGCACACAGACACACACACAGACAGACAGAGCGTTTTGGTCTTTTGTTAGTATAGATTAGGTCGAGGAGTTTCCTTTATAACTATTTAAGGGAATAGTGGTCATTGAAAAACATCAAATTCGATTCAAAAATCGATTTTTCAATTTTTTGTAATAAAGTGAAATATGTTTTATTTAAATCTTTATATATAAAAATCTTCTGTGCGTGTGTATGTAATTGAACTCCTCCTAAACGACTGGACCGATTTTGATGAAATTTTGTGTGTGCGTTCCTTTGGATTCGAGAATGGTTTAGATTCATATTTCATCGAAATTGATTCAGTAATTTTTTAGTAACTAGGCAAAAACTAATAGTTAGTGATTTTTCGCTAATTAAAAGTGTTGAATAAGTTCGATGAATAGAGTGCGGACGGAATACCCGAACGATCTAAGGCGCCAGATCTCGATCGCCAAGCTCTGCTTCTCGAAGAAAGAGATCGCGTGTTCGAACCCTGCTCCTGTCAAAGTGTATGCTTTCCAGTAATATAGCCTGTATTATAATTTTGATTAACTGACTTCAGAAAATCGTTAACTTTTAACAAAAAAGGGAAAAATAAACTTTTCTATCAAAAATTGAACCGAATTCAAAAAATACTGAAGAGTGAAAAATAATTTCCTTACATAATTGTAATAAGAAATTAAATTAAGAGCGTAGTGTTTATCGTGCGTATTACTATATTTAAGTACATTTATTTGATTTTCTGGTGTCGGGTGCCACGAAGGACAACGTCTATCGGTGACAGGACAACGTCTGTCGGGTCCGCTAGTATATTTATAAGTATTGTAAAAAATATTTTATAAGTATAGTAAAAAATATTTTATTAGTATTTTAAAGTTCAACTTGCAAAATATAGTTTTAAATATGTATGCGTACTTTAAACGTTATTTTCTCATTATTGAAATTTAACACATTTAAGAAATTTGAAATTTTCCATGCGCATTCCTAAATATCCGACTCTACAAAAATTTTAATGTGCACCTCTCATACAATATGAAAAAAAAGTTAGCATAAATTATTCCATTTAAGGGACATTTTAATGTTAAAATTTTCTCACAAACCAAAAGCTAGCCTTAATTTACACGAAAAGGTAGAACATTCCTATAAATATCATATAAAATCTGGTGGAGCCAGAGAGAAAAGTAGAGCTCGATCTAAAAAAGTGTTACAGCAAAAATTGGGAAATCTTTTCAATCTAAATATGTGCGTAGAAAAGAAATGGAATCAGATGATCTGTAAAGCTCATAAAATAACCCAAATTTTTGTTAGCTAAAAATGTGGACTGAGCTTTACTGGTGCCTTAAAATAAATCAGGGAAAAAGAGGTATTTTTAACTCACTCCGTATTTCAATCATTCATAACCAGTTTAAAAATTCAGGTTCATAACTATACGTTACAGGCTGATTTAATGAAGTATTAGAACAGTTCATTCAGTACAATGTGTGGACGCAATTCCATTTTAGAGGTTTTGATAAGTGGAAGATCAATACTCCAAGTAAACTCAAAACCTTGAACAGGTACGATTCAGCCATATACTAAATATTTGTGCTCTGACATATTTATCTACATCAATTCCTCAACAACCTGATTATATTAATTTTATATTTTAATTATTATTTCATGGTTTATATTCGTTTAGCATTATGGAGTTTAACTTATTTGAGACAACATATCAATACATTCTATTGACTCATTTCCTTAGTAATCATTTTGAATGGATAATAGTATAATTTTGAATGTAAGGCACCAGTAAAGCTCAGTCCACATTTTCAGCTAACAAAAACTTGGGTTATTTTATGAGCTTTACAGATCATCTGATTCTATTTCTTTTCTACGCACATATTTAGCTTGAGAGGATTTTCCAATTTTTGCTGTAACATTTTTTTAGATCGAGCTTTACTTTTCTCTCTGGTTCCACCAGTTTTTTATATGATTTCATAGCTTTTTCAGATCCTTTCAAAAACTTTATTAATCACTTTCAACTAACAAATCTAAATTACTATTAGTATTAGTTTAAAGTTATTAGTAGACATATTAGTTTGGCGAAATACCGGAAAAAACGCTAAGTTGGCTTCAATTTTGGCGCCAAATTTGGCGATATATCGACAAGTTGGCGAAAAACTTGGCGACAGAAACCGCCTCTTCCAAGATAGTAGTCCCACTGCAGTTTCTCGGTATATAAGCAGATTTTCTTATGACCATAGGTATTTACACAGATTTTATAGCTTCATTTTCAAATTGTTATTTTTATAAATACTAGTACATCGAACCCAGGGTTCCAGGGTCACAGAGTAAAGGTAAAAAAAATTTTAATTAAAAAAGTCTAATAAAATTTTCCTATGTAATATGCTTTTTAAACTGCCAACTAATTCCAAACAGCAATTTTATATGTAACATATTAATTATGTAATCATATAAAGCTTTGTAAATTATCGGTACTTCCGTATTAGACGCAAGATAAAAGTTATTAGCCAAAGATTTTGCCAAAGAATAAAATTGCATTCGTTCAGTTTTTAAATCAGACTAAGAAAATATGACACACAGCTATTCTTTAAAATACATTTTTGTACATGTTAATTAATGTATCTTTTGTCAAATAAGTTTACAACGAACTAAAAGTCATTAAATTGATAGATAAAAACGAAACAAAACCAACAACATTCATCCGGTTTTATAACCGACAATATTTTCTCATAACAGGTTTTTAATTGTTTTTTCTTTTTCAGTTGCTATGAAAAATGGCAATTAAAATAGACAGTGATCTGTTATTTTCCATGGAGATAAGAGACAGATGGAGGTGCAGTATGCGATTAAGACGATTTAATGGGCGTTATTCTTCCAATTTAAGTCTCTTATTCGGCCCAAACAAAACAATCACGTGGAACAGAGACCAAATTCTTTAACATCATTTTTTCTCTAAATGAAAAGATCTGATTATATTTTAGCATTCTAAAATAGCATTTCATTGTATTATGAATTAAAACTGTATCGCTAAAAGTTTTCCTTTTTGCGAAAGCATGCAGTTCTGTTTGATGCAATGCAGCGAGTTTCAGGGTTACATTTTTGGTGTCACCTCCAGCTACCAAACTGCGTCTCTATTCTTTTTTTTAAGTCTATGGCTATTGTTCCTTTATTTTCTACATAAATGCGATACTCAAGTTGCCACTATTAGAGAAATTGAACTAAAAACTGCAAAAAAATTAATAACTCAAAAACAAATTGAGATACAATTTTCGAACAAACTGCATTTAAAAGTGCATTTTTTTCTCTAAACGATGATATAAAGGTTGAAAACGTGCTATGGCTAAAAGTTTAAAAATTTGCAATAGCGAAAATTGCAAAAGCGAAATTTCATCGAAAAGTGTTGCCATTCAAAACATGACGTATGCGTTACGCACAGATACGTTTGGCCTTTATTATATAGATAGAAGAATTTTTTTCTAAATTGTCCCTTTTTAATTGAAATATCTGCATTGTAGTAACAGTTTTGACGTCGTAACACTCAAATAAAGGTGCGATGTTGTTTTAACACATATTTAGTTACAGTCTATATATATGTTTATGAAAAATATGTATTTTCTGTTTCGAATGATGTTAGTTTCAGAAATTCAAAAATCTATCAGGAGAATCAACATTTTTATTGATCTACAACAACAAAAAAAAAAAAAAAAAAAAAAAAAAGAACACGTGTTACCATTTTTTTTTTAAATTTTTGAATTGTTTTTTAGTTAGTGGCAACTCGAAAGAAAATTGAATTAGCAATTAAAAAGAAGAGATTTCTATAATGCTAAATTATGGAAGGTAAGCGTTATGTAAATTTTAAATGGCTGCCATTTCCTTAATTTTTGATATTTTTTTACCGGACTTTCCAAAGGCACATCCCTAAATTAAAAGATTTCGAAAAAGTTATTACACGTCGCTGAATGTTTCCTGGTTCGGGCTATAATTGGGTTGTTTCTCTTTTTTTCTTGTTTCACGAGCAAAAAGTGCCAAAACAGGGGTTCTGGATCTCCGAAAGTAATCGGTGGATCTGGATGAATTTTTTTAAACTTTGAGATCTAGAGTAGGACACTTCCCCTTTTCAATTTCGTCGCGATCCGATGATTAGTTCCAAAGTTATTAAGAGGCAAACTTTGGACTTTAACATTAGAGATGCAGCTGAGCTCTACTATACAGCACTATCGTGCTGTATGATATATATTTTCTATTTACGTGTTCAGTGAGATTTTACAATTTATGCTAACTCCTAATAACCAAAAATTAACTAATCCAGAATAAAAAGTCATGTTGTATTCAAAAGAAATGTGCATGGTGCCTTTTAAAATATAACAATTATTCGATATTTTATAATACTAAACTTTTAATAATTTTCATTAACACTTTCCAACTAAGTTAAAATGTTTATGCATTCGGTTTGTCTGTCCGTCTGGCCGTGCTCTAACTCCCGTAAATATACTTGGATTTCTATGAAATTTTTATATGTTATTTATGTTTACCCTAGCTCGAACTTTATTGAAAATGAAGTTTCTACCATGATTAGTTTATTTACAATGATAGTCAAAATTTTTCCGATACATTATGGCCTATGGGAAAAATCATTTCAAATGCATTTTAAAGGTGTTTCACCCGATCAAACATATTCAAATTTGTATGGTTCGCAAAGTGCTCTAAAATATGCATTCTGTAAAATATGCGATGAAAATAATATTTTCAGGGCCACTCAAAAGAATTCCTTTACACAATAATAAAGAGGGGAATTGTTTGAGACACATTTTACCTATGTTAAACGATTTCAAGTATCGTAAAATTTTTATACGCCGCTGAAATTCAATATTTCACGCATAATATGAAGTGCATAGCATTTAAACGGACACACAAAATACTTCAAATCGTATATTAAATCCGAAGTACTGTACATTATCTGTGATAGCATGTGAAGCATGAAGTGCATTTTCATTTGTGATATTCGTTTTAAAGTTTTACTAAATCTCTGCAGATTATATGGTGTGTATAAATGCTATAATTGATGCACAGGGTTACACAAAAGAGCTCGCAAACTTAAGAATATAAGTGAAATTTACTTAAAGGTGGTTTATAAATAAGTAATTTATGTTTTGTTAAACTTTACTAAAGCATGTGTGTAGAATATAAATAAAATGATAGACAGGGTCACGCAAATAATTATCTGCATGGTCACCTATGGATGATAATTTCTTGACTTAAGTAGTTTTTAAAAGTGTTTTTTTTAAACTAAATTTTAACAAAATACTGTTGTGTAATAAAAGTACTTGTCGTAGAGGGCTGAACAAAAGTATTGAAGAATTTTTCCATATATTAGTATGAATTGCTGGAAGAGAAATTTCAACATGATAGGCATTTTCATGCTAAACTAAACTTCCGCATTATATGGTATATATATCAACCGGAAGCTCAAATACACTTCTGTTCAAAAGTATCGAAATACATGTTTGGCTATCTACAATAACACCTTATCTATCCAAATAACGAAGTTTTGTTAAAGATTTTAGGAAGTGTTGGAAAGTGTTTCATAATCTATGCTTAACGCATGATTTTTCTTACTTGTTTTTATTTATTATTTTAACTCCAAATTTTAAATTTAACTGTTTGAACTTGCCATTAATACGTCTATCAATTTTATAATGAATCTGTTGAAAAGTAAAAGATTTGGTTTTTAATAATCCCTGTCTCCTTAAATGACTAATTTACTTCATGGTCTTGGAGAGTGATATTTTTATAATTGTCATTTATTCTTTAGAAATAAGGCTGTCTGATTGTATTTGTGTCGGTCAATTATTAGCACGACAGATGTACACTGTTAAAAATTTCGTGCTACTTTTAACCAAGATTTGGTGCTCGCAGCTATTACCAGCTGCCACCATAGGATGGTTCAATCGAAGCTCCAAATCTTGGAACGAGTTTACACCATATTATTTGAAAAAAAGGTACTATGGTTCAACCGAAGTTCCAAATCTTGGAACAAGATTTCACCATCTTATGGTGGCAGCTACTAAGCACCAAATTTCGGTTCAAAGTAGCACAAAATTTTTAACAGTGTAGGCCCTAAGGGTCAGTTTGCCCTCCGTGGATGTATTTCTAAAGGAACCGAACCCGTATTTAAGCAAGGAAATCCAAGTCTTTCCAATACAAACAACAGGATGTAACGCTAAGCAACCGACAAAACAAAGTATGCTGAAATGAGAAGCATGCATTGCAGATATGATGATTAGAGAAGCGAAGTTATCAGGTTTATTGTCGGTACGCGGCGGTCGCTCGCCCCGATACCAAGTATCTAACCCGTTAAGCTGAGGTAACTCGGAAAGTAGGGGCCAGGTCATCGGTTAGAAAGAAAGGAAATCGAAGTTTCAAACCACGAAGAACTCCAAACGATTAGGCTGACGGCCGGGATTGGGTTCGAACCCAACATCTGTCGTCTACCAATTTCCAGAGCAGAACCTTTCAACAACTGCTTTAAAAATGAGAAAGAATTATTCATTTAATGAAGTTTAAAACATTTTAAGTGGTGTTTGAATCTCTATATAAAATAACTGCTAAAAAGTTAAATGTTCTTAAAACACCCTTCGTAGATTATAAATTAAAAAAATCCAAGGAAATCCATAAACTACTTCAAAAAAATGTTCCCGTCTGCAGATTACAGTAGTTTTTATTAAGTTTCCGGAGCACAAATGTTTTGGCACAAAAGATAATACGTGTAAAATGCATTCTTTGTAATGTAGCTGCGTACTCTTTTTTTCCTGCTATACAGGGTGAGTCATAAATATCGAAACAATAGGCTATCCCCTTAAATATTGCCCATAGACCCATACTTCCAATTGCAAAAATTCATAAAAAAAGGTGAAATTTTTGATAAGATAAATTGCGACTTCATGGGGGGTCTAGTAGAAAAAATACGAAAATTAAATTTTTATATGGCCCCCGTAGGATAAAATTTCCAATTAGAAAAATTTTCCTTATTCAGTCCTGAATAAGACACGAAAAATTGCATCTTCTTATCTTTAAAAATCGCTAAGTTATAGTCGTTTAAAAAATTCATCAGGTTTTAAGGGATTAGACACAAATTGAAATGTGCGCAATTCAAAAAACAAAGTTACATTAACAGTGCTAGGAAACGCGCAAAAATCTATTTTTTGAGTTTGAATTTTGATTTTTTCTTCCTTTTTTTTGTGATGGTTATTCTTATAGTTTGCTAAGAAAATCACATTCTAACATTTCTCATATAATTTATAAAAATTTCATGTGGTTAGTACTGGTTTAATTAAAAATGGGATATTTAAGTATCGCAATAACTCGTAACATTATTTATCGGATTTCTGTTTCTTTCCATTTAATTAAAGATGAAAATCTGATTTTAGTTTTGTTCCAGAGTTTTGTTTTTTAATATTAATTTTAAAAGTATTAAAAATATTTATTGAAAAAAGTAATATAACTTTTTAAAAAATCATATTTTCAAAAGTAAATATTTTTTCAAATTTGCCGAAAGAAAACTAATGTAAAAAAATCAAAAATGACGTGTTTCAAGTTCTTTTTTCTTTAAAAATTCGTACCATTTAATTATTTAAAGACAAGAATTAATGGGGGGGGGGGATTCATTATGCAGAAAAACGAAGTGTACTGTTTAAATGTCTGTCATTTATTTAAAAGAATGCTTTTTCTAAGATGCAGATTCAGTCTTTTTTATAAATTTAGCTCTGACAACTTCAGGCTTTTTATCGCCCTGGAGAGACTGTTAAAAAATCTGTATTCTGGGCCCAGGCCGGGCCAGGACCGAGAGGTTCCTTTTTTCTGAAGACATGCCAGGCCGGACCTAACGTACTTTTCATAAAGGAGGAGACTGCTATCTTCTTTCTAGGTGTACATTGGACAAAATTTTCCATCCCGGTCTCGAGAAAACCCGTATTAAACTTAATACGTGCTTAAAAGAAATAAAATTCGGCTTAATCGAAATTTTTTCAAAAAACACATAAATTTTAAAATCTCTCTTTTTTTTTACAAAATAAATAAATAAATAAATAAATAAATAACATTCATTTTTTTAAGAATAGTATATTCAAAGGCTGAAAAATTAAAAACTATAAAACCAGTGAAAAAAAGTCTGCCTATGACGGAATTCTGTCTTAAACGGAAGATATGTTGATCCATGCAAAATAAATACAATGATACCCGAGGAAAAGATTAAACTCTAATTACACCTTCTAGGGAGGGCATCCTTCTATAACGTATTTTTTTCTTTTCTATGTGATTCCGTCTTAAAAGGTTTTGCTGTATAACATTTTTCAAAGTCTCCAACGCATGGGATTCGTTGGACATTAACGATGTTAACTATAAATGATACATTTATACATAAATAGAGATTCGTTGATAAAATATAAATATTATAGCCTTTTGCACTTCTTTAATAATAAAAAGTATAAATATAAAAAACTAAAAGCTATAAAAGAAATTTTTGATCAGAAATCTTCTATACAAAACAATTTTTTCCCACACCGAAGTAAAAAACTATGTAGAAATTTGCGGCTGAACCCGGCTATGATTTAAACTATTTTCCAGACCGGTCCGGGTTATGATTTTAACATTTTTTCAGGCCGGGCCAAACTTTTCCCCCTGTGATTCGGTTTGCGACCGGATCAAGATATTTCGATCCATACAGACCTCAAGTGCAGACTACCAACATATTTTGAAAAAAGTTTAGATTTAATTCAATACACTGCTTTGTTATGTCCAAATGAGAGGCACTGTCTTAAATCGATATTTAAAAATGGACAATATATGGATGACCCCTTACTTGCTTTGAAAATTAGCGAGAAATGCTTTGCTTCTAGGCATGGTAAAGTGGTGTAAGTCACGAATTTCGGAGAAATTCAGATTGTAATATCTCTGTCAGATTTTTAGATATTTAGATGAAATTTTTTTTGTTCATTTTAGGAATGAATAAGGAATAATTTCCTAATTGGGAATTTTGTCCTACGGGGGCCGTATAAAAATTTAATTTTCGTATTTTTTCATATCGACCCCCCATGGAGTTGCAACTTATCTTATCTGAAACTTCAGCTTTTTTTATGAATTTTTGTAATTGGAAGTATGGGTCTAGGAGCAATATTTAAGGAGATAGGCTATTGTTTCGATATTTATGACTCACCCTGTATAACCAATGTGTATATAACTTAAGTTTACCAGTAAGTGGAAGTTAGAAATCCTATTAATGTTTATTATTGAGTGTGAAGTCGAAGGGTTTTCTTTATGAATTTTATTAATATAAGTAAAATATAACTTATAAAGGATAAATATCTTAGTGTTTGGTCTAAAAATTTGTACTCTTTGAATTAAAATATAGCTTTAAAAAGTTATCAAATTATTTTGATAAACTGACTTCTAAAATATGTATTTAAATTGTTAGCTATTGTAAAATTACATTATATTATATGCATATCTTTATATATATAAATCTTCTGTGCATGTGTATGTAATTGAACTCTTCCTAAATGACTGGACCGATTTTGATGAAATTTTGTGTGTGCGTTCCAGTAGATTCGAGAATGGTTTAGATTCACATTTCGTCGAAATTGATTCAGTACTTTTTTAGTAATTAGGCAAAAACTAATAGTTAGTGATTTTTTGCTAATTAAAAGTGCTATATAAATTTAAAAAAGTCAGTATTTCGTATTAATCATAGCAGAAAAAAATCTACCATACCAAAAATCTTGAAAATTGGGGTAAAAATACTTCTTATATCATCGAGTGCCGCTAAAAATGGATTTTCGAAAATTCCACCCTTACAATGAGTAGAAAAAATAGCAAACTTTTAAAAAATTCCTTAAAAATCAGCTTTTGTATTTATTTTTCATCTGATAACATATTTTAGTGTATTTTTTCATTTTGAATCGAACGGTACTAAGCAAATTTGTTTAAGTCCAGTAGTTCGTGGGATAATTCACATTTTCCTAATTTGACGATTTTTTCGGCGCAAAAACCTGAAATTTTCAATGCTTATCTTTATATATATAAATCTTCTGTGCCTGTGTATGTCACTGAACTCCTGCTAAACGACTGGACCGATTTTAATGAAATTTTGTGTGTGTGTTCCAGTGGATTTGAGAATGATTTAGATTCACATTTCATCGAAATTGATTCAGTACTTTTTTAGTAATTAGGCAAAAACTAATAGTTAGTGATTTTTCGCGAATTAAAAGTGTTGAATAAGTTGGATGAATAGAGTGCGGACAGAATGTCCGAGCGGTCTAAGGCGCCAGATTTAAGCTCGGCTTCTTGAAGAAATAGATCGCGTGTTCAAACCCCACTCCTGACAAACGTGTATGCTTTACAATAATATTTCTCGTATTATAATTTTGATTAACCGACTTCAGAAAATCGTTAACTTTTAACTAAAAAGAGAAAAATAAACGTTTCTATCAAAAATTGTACCGACTTCAAAAAATACTGAAGAGTGAAAAATAATTTCCTTATATATTGCAATAAGAAATTAAATTAAGAGCGTAGTGTTTATCGTGGATATTACCATATTTACGTACATTTATTTGATTTTCTGGAGTCGGTGCCAAGAAGGAATCCGTCTGTCGGTGACAGGACAACGTTTGTCGGGTCCGCTAGTATATATATATGTATTTAAATATATACATATATAATGGTGTATGTACAAAGTAATCAAAAATTTTGAAAATTATATTATATGTTATAGCATAGAGATCCTTTAGCAGAGATACAACTGCTATGTCAAAAATTACTGATTGTTACCAGTAATTTTTATAGTATTCCTCACCTTATTTAATCACAAAATTTTATCGCTGAAAAACATGTTTTTACAAAATGTCTGACTGTGAGTCTGCGAGTCTGTTTGCCTGTCTTTATGTGACAAATTTGTGAGAGCTCTAACATGATCAATTTGATCAAACTTCAGATTAAAAAAATCCGTGATATTAACTGGTTCTGTTTACATTTTTGAAGTCAATCGCGCAACAGGTGTCACTGCTATGCTGAATTTTTTCTTCAATAGCTATATCTCAAGAATTAACTCACGAATTTTCGTCAAGCTTCAGATTCAGGCATAAATTTATAAATATTATTGCTGTTTATATTTTGGTATAAATCGCCCCCCCCCCTCGCCCAGGTGACACTTTTATGTTCTAATTTCCCCGATATCCACAATAGTCCTGTTTTAAGAACAAATGCACAGAAACTCATACTTTTTAGAAATCTCGCAGTCAATGTAGATTGTCATTTAATTTTTGCACTCTGGTAGCGAATTTTGAAGCATTAATATGTATGAAATACAAGAAAATATTGGTATTGCCGTATCCGTCTAGTTACAGTTGCAGTGATGGTACTGATATTGATTTAGATACTGATTTAGATTGCACTGATATTGATTTAGATGAACAAAATGTAGTCAAGACCAAAAAAAAGTAATACTGAGAAAAGCATATTGTTAAAAGTTTGCAGCAAAATTTCCGGAAATTCAGCCATTCTTAATAGAAGGTAACATATAACAGTAACATGTTTTAAACTTACTTTAAAATATTAATTATCTTTCAATGTAATTACTTTTAATAGATAATCATTTTCCTTTTATGCTAAGTAATTATATTTTTTTCATATATCGTGTTTTTAAAAAATTGTTTAACAATTGACACATTAAAATTGGTTATAATTTAAAAAAATAGTAATGATGAGCTTTTTTTTTTTAATTCACCATAAAAAATATAATAAAATTACTTTGATTTATTTTATCCTTTTTCATTTTTTCTTTTATCGTTCTAATGTTCTTCTTAATTTAAGTTTTTACATAATTACAAATTGCAATGTCATTTTCTCAAAATGAAAATTGCTTTCACTGAAATTAATTTTTTATTAGTTTAAATTATTATACAAAAAAAAAAAAAAAAAAAAAAAAAAAAACAGTTTACAGTTAATGAATACCAATAAATGGTATTTCTAATTAAAAAATGCTAATGAAACGTATATCATATAAATGATAGTTTCATTATTGGATAAGGTTTTCTGTTTTCTTCCTAATTAAGTATGTATTTAACAGAATTTCATGAAATATGTAATAAAAGACGAGGCGTAAATATTTAAATTATTTTATTCCTAGTAAAAAAAAATAATAATTAACTTGCAGTTACCTTATAATGAGTTTATTTATAATTAAAATAAAGCAATTATTTAATTTTGAACAAGCAATCCTTAAAAATTTCATCAACTTCTTTGAACAACGAAGTTTATTTTTCATTTTTTAAAAATCTAAATGGGTAAATACTTTTTAGTTTTAATCATATTACTACGTTTTTATTATAATTAATAACGTATTATAAAAAGCTGCATAAATGTATTATAGCAAAAAATTATATAGTTTTGCTAAGCTGATTTCTTTACTAAAAACATTCGCTTTCTGTACAAAAATAGTAATTACATTTATTAAACGCATATTTGTTTTTAAATTATTAAGTATTTGTCAAACAAAGTGCTAGTTAAAAAATGTATCAAATTGAAATTGCATACACATCCGATAATAATTATGAATATTATAGAAAGTCTAATTAACTTATTTGAATTTTTGCTTTTGTTTAATTTTTCAATTAAATGAAGACTGAAATTTTATAATTTTATAAGATTATCAGGATAAGTTAAAACATAAAGTTACAAAATGAAAATAAAGAAACAAATTTTCAAAAGGAATAATAATGCATGTTTCAAAACAAAATATACAACAATAACTTACTACAATAATTTGTATAATGTTTAAAATGATCTAAAAAATTCAATGATCATCTAAATTAAAACATAATTTATTCATATATGCCTAAAGTTAATTTTTTTAATGTATCTATTTAATCATTCGCATTCGTATTCTATCTAAATACAAAATTTAAATATTGTGTATCTTTCTAAGGAAAAAAGATGTCAGTTCTGAATAATTATACTAATTGCTATGAATCGGATAATTTGAGTTGAAATTAAGTTTAAAATTTAAATAACTCTTTAAAACAATTTCATTTTTAAATTTGAAACAATGCTCATGTAAGAATGATTAAGTTAACATTTAAGTTTCCTCATTTTGCATTGCGTTTATTATTAATGGGAAATAAAAATTTAAAATTGTATATTGTAAAATTGATTAGATAATTAAGATTCCCCTTACATTTATATAGCTTACTTTTAATTTAGAATAACTTTCATTTTCCAGCAAGGTAATTAAAGTTTTAAAGGCGGATATAAATTTTCATTATTATTTGGACGACATTTTCAAAGATTCCTTTTGTAAAAATATACTTAGCACATTAAATGTTTTTTTTTAAGTTAATTTACATCCTACTATTACCTTTAACTACTTTTCAGATTAAACACATAACATGTAACAAAGTTATCTTCTTCTTCGTAATTATAAATTAGGTGTTTATTTTCAGTAAGCTGGATAAAGAAATAAGTTACTGTGCATATGTAACGTTATCATTTTAGATGTGAGGGGGGGGGGGGGAGATCTTGCAGGTGATATCGAAAGGGAAGGGGGGAGAGGGGGAGTTGTCTTTAGAAATCGTTATCATTTTTGGTCCAACCAAAGTTTTCTATTTTTATTTGTAACTTATTCATTACACCATAAAACTGTGTTCCCTTTTTTTAGTCTATTACCTATTTCATGAAAATACAAAATTATTATAAAATGAATAATGCTTACTTAAAAGGCGTTAAAAAAATCAATTATAGATGTTAAAAGTTAATTTTATTTAAAAATCTTAGTACTTTCAAACATTTTAAAGCAGGTTCTTTCTCAGAGAATATTTAGAGAGAGGAAGAACCTGTTTGGAAAAGGTTTGAAAGTACTAAGATTTTTAAATAAAGTTAAGTTTTAACATCTATAATTGGTTATTTAATCGTCTTTTAAGTAAACATTATTCATTTTATGTTAAAAGCAAGGCGAAAATTTCATTCCGTCATATATTTTATATATATTTACAAAATTATTATTAAAGTTATTAAACTATTATAAAAATATTTAATTCCAAAATATGGAATACGACACACACACACAGTTTTTTACAAGTTTTCATTATTTTTTAATTCTAATTACAAGATATTATGTACAAAGTTGTTTCTCACATTTTCTGAAAATATTTTTTTTATATAAGTATTCTGCAAATTATAAGCAAAAAGTTGGAAAAATTTTGAACTGATTTTTGGAACTGGATGTTTCTCTATGAGTATACATGCTATCCTAAAAAAAAATAACACAATGTATTACAATAAGCAACTTAATCATAATCTGCTATTATGGAGTTTGAACGCTTTTATTACATCAGTTTTGACAGAATTGTTCAAAAGTTCTTCGTTCTTTTTCAATTTGTTGGAGGTCTCTTGTTGAATTTTACAAAGCAAGTCTTCATGGAAATATATGACCTGCTCTATTTGGTATAACTCTACTTGTATCATAATAACTTCCCGTGTTTTCTTCTAGATATTTAACAAAACAGCTGAAATCGCAAGTGTCTGGTCACATTTAACCATATAGTGTATGAATAAAGAGTGATTCATCATGTATGTGGAAATATGCGTATATAGTTCATATATTCATGGCTATACAAGTGGCGATAAAATAATTATCTCTATTTGACGATATCTATAGTTTGTAGGAATAACCCGAATGAAACTAAAATGGATGCACTTACTATTCGAAGAGGAGTAACAACAATGGAACAATGAAAAATAAATCATTAAACTCAAACATATGACGCTATGAGTCTTGACCTTACAAAAGCTGTTGTAATCAACAACAAAATCAATAAATTCTCATTTATGCCAATAACGTTGCATGAGATATCTCTCAGTTTGTCAAATCGCTCATTAATTATAATACTAATGTACATAATGAGATTAACTACCGGTAGAAATGACCATTCCTTCATTTTCCTCATAATTATAAAGCACTGACAAGCCTCGTAGAGCCAGCTGTTTGTGGTTATTGTATTTTATTATTATTATTATTGTTTCTTTGTTCTCCCTCTTCTCGAATAGTAAGTGCTCCGATACATTTCAAAAATAAATTTATAAATATTTCAAAATCTATATAGCAATTTATAGGAATATTTACCTATTGTTATTTACCTATGCCTGTATCAATAATAGATTTCTTTGCGGGTTTAATAATCAATGATTGTATTCCAAGGTAGAAATATTTGAAATTCTGTATTTAGTATGTTGCAATAAAGATCATTCTTGAGTTTTGAGAAATTTATTTGTTACGTACTGACAATGGTTAAATGGTTATCTAACTATTATTCTCTTTATCTTTTATCTCTAGTGATCTCTTTGATTCCTCTCCTTGTCTATATCTTTCTGTCTATCACCCTTTCTTTCTCTCGGTCTCTCTCTATATCGTGATTATATTACCATACCGTGAATTTAAAGTTTCATAAATACATTTCCTATTATCGATCTTATATACAGTAGATTCATGAATTCATTTCAGTGAGAATTAGACAAGAGAATCGATATATTCACAGCAAATGTTTTGAATCATGCTTTTTATTGTGAATTTTACTCTTTCAGTTACCTAAACTCACTTTTAACTGACATTTAAGTCTTAAAGTAGGGTTTGCTCCTTTTTTAAACAATACATTTTTCTGAAAGTTCAGATTTTTCTAAAACAGATAAATACTTAGCTTCATTCAAATGCAGTAGAACTGTAGACAGCATAAATTCAAACTGGCAGAAATCTTTACGATCACTTTACGATGCATTAGTCACAAAGAGGCACTGTTCTCTTCAATGTTTGAATATAAGTAAATGGAATTTACCAGTTTCGTTGAGTTTCCGAAAGGAAGCGTTAATAAAGAAATGTCTAGGATTCAGTGAATAATAATCACGCATAATTTACTGCGTTGCCTTTAAGCTTTTATTCTTGACGACATTTCATGTGTTTAGTTTGCTGAATTTAATTATATATACTCTTTAAGAATGCATTTGTATTCTTTAAAAGATATGTGTTTATTACTTAAAATTCTTTATTTTAAATAACATGTTATGTTTTAAAGGTGATTGTTTTTTTAGATGTGTTTTTATAATGGAAAGAAAATACATTGTGAGAAAATGTATTTGAACATATGATTAAACTGCTGGCAATAACAACTGAAAAGTTTTTTCAATCGATTGATTTTTATATGCACTTTTTCTTTTCAATAGATTTTCAATACATTTCAAAAATAAATTTATAACTATAATAAACTATCTATGCCAATTTTTATTTGTCTGTGCTTGTCCCAATAAAATATTTCTTTACATGGTTTAATAATTAATGATTGTATTCCAATATAAAAATATTTGAAATTTTACATTTGATATGCTGTAATAAAGTTGATTTTAGAGAAATTAATTTATTTCATGCAGACAATGGCTAAAAATAAATGCATAGATAATGTTATAGTTGTCAAGTAATTTAGAAGAATGAGAAAATTTCCAAATATTTTATTTGATATGTTTTATTGTAATTTAAATAATGTATGCGGTTTCATTAGAAAACCAAAATGAAACTAACGTTATAATGATAAATTGATTAGTACGATACAATATAAATAGATTAGAAATATGTTTAAAGTTTTAAATTATCTTATTTCTGATTACAAACTAATTTCGATAAATGCTAGGTTTGTGTGTACCCTGCGAACTAGACTCAAAATAGATCCCAGTAGGGGAATTATACGCTTGCATTGATTAGTACTGTTCCTGAATAACTGATGCTCAGTTTCATATCAAAAACTTGGCAATTGTTTGATTAACAGTATTTAAATCAAGACCATTTTAAAATTTATACGAAAATGGAAGAATTAGAAATTCTTCCATTTGAAAGATTTAACAACTAAAGAAATCAAAGAACAAATGGGCAGCAGATTCAGTGACTCTCCCCCATCATATTCAATCGTTGAAAGGTCTTTTGCAGAGTATAATTTGGGGCAGAGAAACCTGAGTGTTGAGCTTCGCTCTGGGCGCTTTATAGAAGCACCAACACATGAAATTGCTGAAAAGATTCATAGAATATTCTTGGAAGGCAACATAAAGTTGTTTAAGAGAGCAGAGGTTGTAAACATATCAAAAGAATATTCAGGTTATATTTTATCTTTTATTTAAGTCTTCAACAAGCGATATATTTATTGCAATAGCTCAATCTCTAGAACTAATGCACCGAATTTCACAAACTTTAGATTCTGTGAGACCTCCTTATTTACTAGATCTGCACTGAAATGCTGCATTATTTACAATTACTACAATAACCATAGGTCAAAAACTGACGCCAAAACTGACGACATACTTCAAAATCTAATCAGATCTACTTTATGTTAGGGTTTAACAGAATATAAAGTTTTGTGAATTCCGTGCATTAGTTCTTGAGATAGAACGTCCACAAAAGTTTTGTCGCATAGACAGACTGACAGACTCACAAACAGACATTTTGTAAAAATATATTTTTTGGGCTCTTTAACCCCTAAAATTTGTAAATCTGTCGAAAACCAGATTTCGAATTTTTTCACAAATCCAGTACTTTCTTCTTGTTAAGATAGAGAGAAAGTAAAAACATACACTAAATATTCTTATTGATAAACTACAAACATGCTATTAATGATAATTATTTCCGCGACGGTCACATAAAAAATGAAGCAATCTTAATGAAGCAATTATTTCTCTCATACTCCTGGGTGTATGCTCTTTATTGTAGTTTTTATTGGTATTAATTTATTGAAAAATCATTAGACACTATCGATCGGACCTCAATTTAGCATTTTCGTTAGATACTTCGATAAAAGTTTGGTTAATGTTTGCAAAAGATGAAATACATGTTAACTAAGTAGTTTTCTTTCTTTATTGTTCGCAAAACTTATTTTGCTCTTTATGCATATCTTTATATGTAAGAATATATATGAAAAAAGAAGTTTACGTAATTTAATTTAAAAATATAAGTATAATGTTTATAACTACTAAGAACATATTTATTAAAAATACAAAACATTGCTCAATGGGGCACAAAACAAACCACAATTGTTGTGCATCATTGAGCAATGTTTTGTATTTTTAATAAATACGTTTTCTTAGTAGTTAAAATTTATGGTGCAATTGTCCAGTACACGTTTATAATGTTTATATTTCAGAAATATATTTCTATTTTTAAAACAACCTTAATTTACTTTATTTCCTTTAAAAGGAATTGCTTACCATTTTTTACACTAACTTTTTGGATTCTGTACTTAAAAAATGAAAACGGAACCACCATAAGATCACTCCTGTGTCTGTCTGTCTGTCCGTCACACGTCAGTTTACTCGTAAAGTATAGAGCGTGGAAAGTTCAAATTGAGGGAAGTAATAAAGACAATTGACTCACATATTTGTAGATTTTTTAACATTCAGAAATCTATTTAGGAAAATGTAGAGGGGCTATTTAAGTTACTTCAAAAAATATTTAAGAAGTTATTTAAAAAAGTTATTGAAATTATTAAAAATATATTTTCGTTGTAGATCGCGTACGGTATCGCATATAAGATTTTGTAACTCTGAACTCAAAAACACATTTATTTTAATTTAGGTATTATAGTAGAAATATCGTTGAAAATGTAGATCAAAATAAGTTCCCCTCATCTATTTCTGAATCTATTGAAACTAAGATTTATACAGTAATTTTATGTCTATATGTGACAAAAATTTTGTAGGCGCACTATATCAAGAATTAATGAATGGATTTTCATAAAACTTTAGATTCTCTTAGACTTTGATTTATATTGGAGCTGATTAGATTTTTTGGTATATCACCCAACAGGAGGCGCTGCAATGCTGTAATTTTTACGATATCTGCAATTGCTATATCTCAAGAACTAATGGACATATTAACAGAAAATTGTAGACTTTGTTAGTCTTTGATATAATATATTGCTGAATAAATTTTGGTGAAAATCACGCTACAGGTGGCGCTTCTATGCGGTATTACTCATGATTATTGCAATATTCTATCTCAGGATATAACGCACGAATTTTCATCAAATTCAGATTCCAATAGTCCCTGATATAAATTTGTATTATTTAGTTTTTATGGTAAATAACTGATCAGGTGCTCTTCTATCTAGATTTTTAAAAGATTTCTGTAAAGGATTTTATCTCAAATATTAATGCACGGATTTTCATCAAATTTTAAATTCAGTTACAACTTGACATAAGTTGTTGGTGGTTAGATTTTCACGCAAATCCTCTAATCGCTAATGCTTCTATGCTTCATTTTTCCGATAATAATATGTATGATAAAGAAGAAAATTTTGGGATTACCACTAGTTCGACTGGTTTCAGATGATATCAATTGTGCCCAACCATCTGCAGCTAAATATTTAAATTTACATACGAAAGACTAGCAACAACAATAATAAAATATAATTCATATTTGAATTAGTATATAGTAATATTCATTGTAGTGTTAATATCTATGCTATTAATTTATTTTGTTTATTTTTAAAACATTTTTGTTGAACATAAAAATATGTTTTTATGAATTCATAACATTATTTTCCAAATTTAGAAAATAGATTAATGCACTATAAAAGCAGCAGGGAAACATTTCTTAAAATCAATTACAGCACAAAAAAAAGTTTTTTTATTGCGTTTTTAAATCGAAAGTATATAGTCGTTTTTTTTTCAAGATTTTAATGAAACACTGTTAAAAAACCTGTCCTTGTTTGAACCAAATTTTGGTGTTCATTGGCGGCCGCGATCAGATGAATTCTCGCACCAACTTTTACCACTCTGCTTCAACCAGAGTTCCAAATATTGGTACGATCTTTCACCCGGTGGCAGCGACTAAGTACATAAATTTGGTTCAAACAAGGATAAGATTTTTAAAAGTGTAACGATTCGGGCGTAACTTAGATGAGTTGTTAAAAAAATATATAACTTAACAAATTACGACGACTATTTGGAAAATGATATTTTCAAAGACTAAATTTTTAAAGACTTATGAATAAATTATATATTTAAATTAATAATAATAATAAACATCCTTTTTAGGATGACTATAACAAGTCATATATTACGTACGCCGTGCATTAAACATTCACATTCCTAGACCAACGATAAAAAAACAGTAGATTACACATATACAACTGTAACTGTTTAAAATGTGAATTTTTATTGGATGGAGTTAATAAGACTGACTTTTGAAGGCCTCATATAACGCACGAAAAGGATTAACTATTAATAATCCTGGACCCATCACAAACAAATTTTAAATGAAATTTCAGTTTTACAGTTTTCGGAACTGCAAAATATTCAACTTCATTCGGACATTTTAAATTTTTACACTGTTGCATAGAGAAAATAAATGCACTTTTTAATGAAATCTGTTTGAAATCTATATCCCAATTTGTTGTTAAATTATGATTTTTTTTTAAATTTTAATTACACTTTTTGTAATCGTGGCAACAGAAATATTCTATTTTTGGACATTAAATTTGAAGCAATCAGAAAACGAATAAAATAAAAAAAGAAGTATTCTATTTTTGGACATTAAAGTTGTACCAATCAGGAAACGAATAAAATAAACCAACTTTATTGCGGAATTCAACCAATAAAAAGATTCAGATATGCATTAGATTTCCCAATTCTTTACCGAGAACAACTATTTTTTCCTAATAGATAATAAAATAAGGTACCCTGGGGTAATAACGCCACATTAAGGTTCTACCAATTTTCACGGCTTAGTTTTAGATTGTATTTTTCAAACAAATATAGGATCTGATACAGCAACTCATTGACTATCTATATAAAATAAAATAATTTAACAGATATGTATTCATAAAATGTAATGGCGTTTTTTCTTGAGCAATGCTATTTGGCGTTATTACCCATCTATATGGGTAATAACGCCATGCAAACAAAACTATGAAATAAGATGGAATAATTGCATGTAGATAGCCCAATTCTAAAAATACAAACTCTACAAACTTAGAAATTGACAAATTGCATTCTAAGCTATTGAAAATGTTCAATTTTTTGTGAAAGTGTCAGAAAAATAAAGGTGTGGTGTGGGAGGGGGGATGAGGCGAAAGACTATCAGACCGTGAGCTTCTTTTTGCTTAAAAAAGACCGCTTAAATAGAAATATGAGAAACATTGCACAGTTTTAACTGTGTTTATTTGAATCGGTATTTAGGATGTAGCTCGGCCACTGTAGGGAATCAACCGGGGTATTAATGTCAAGGATTGGCGTTATTACCCCGGTATAGTTATTGCGCGGTACATTTTAAATTACAAATTATCTCGAGAAGATATCCAAAATCTTCCACAACATTTTAAAAGTACATGAAATGCACTACAAATTTATGTAATTAACAAAGTATTTCCGGATAAAAAGATCGTCTTCACATCACAAAATGTATCTCGCAAATTTTAGATCAAGCGTTAATTTTAGTTGTTTGTAAAAACAATAAGACCTAAAAATGAAACAAATTAACCTGAAGCTGTTTTTTGCGATTTATATGACTCAAAACCCTTCTGCGCAGAGCACATGGGTGTCATTTACCTGATTATTTCATAATTATGCAAAATATAAGCACTTGGCGTTATTACCCCGCCTGGCGTTATTACCCCAGGGTACCTTATAATGTATTTTCGTTATTGATTGTATTTCATTTTCATTGTATTTATTGATTGTAATTTATTGCATTTATTGTATTTTAATCAGCAATGTAAAAAAAAGTGAAAAATAAACTTTTTTACCAAAAATAGAACCGACTTCAAGAACTACTGCAAAGTAAAAATAATTTTTTTACAGAATAGGTAATAAGAAATTAAACAAAGAGCATTATATTTACCATGCGTTTTCTTAGATTTATGTACATTAAATTGATTTTTTGGAGTTGGTGCCAGCCAAGCCAACTTCAAAATTAAAGCTAAGTTTCTAATATTGAATAATTACATTTAACTTGGCTTGGCTGGCACCGACTCCAAAAAATCAATTTAATGTACATAAATCTAACAAAACGCATGGTAAATACAATCCACCAAAAAACAACTTTTCAAAAGTAAAAAAAAAAAAGGCCAAGTTAAAAAAAAGATTAAAGTTGTGCTTAAAAAATGGTGTGATATCAAATTTTCAAGCTTATATTATGGTTCTTATTTAACATTTTCCATTTAATAAAATTACCATTTGTAAGTCAAGTGCCTTCGAATCCTTTTCTCCCATACAAATATATCATAACGAATGTCTGAAAATTCAAATGTTTTAAAATTATGCATGATGGGCTTGGCGGCCATCTTTTCATATTTCGCACAAATTTCTATCTACCCAAATCCATAGTCAAAATCCGAAATTTAAAATTGCTACTTAAGCAGACATTTTAAGCTTTTCCTTTAAGGGCTTTTATTCGCGGAATTTTACCTTACAAAACAATAGTGATTTATCTAAAAGATTCACCTTGTATTTTATTTCACAAACTAATTAGTTATTTTAAAGCAATGGAAATCAATTTCTTTTTTCACACTGTCATTCTTTTTGAATTTATCAGTTTGCAGTTGAAAATCAAACTTCGACATTTTACTAAAGAAAACATTTTATGTTTTTCCTTAACGAAATTATGTGTCTAGAAATTTGTGCGTTAAAATAATGGTGACATATTTTCGTGATTTTACGAAGATTACTTTTCCAGAGTAATTAATCATTTAAAAGCAGTAACAACCAAATTCCTTTCTGAAACCAAAAATCTTTTTTAATTTATTTCTCTAGTAGCTAAAATCAAAAGTTCTAAATTGCTGTTAATATAAACTTATTAAAAAAAAATATCATTTGTAAGTCGAGTGCTTTCGTATATGTTTATAGAAAACCTTTTTTTCCCATACAAATATATCATAACGAGTTTCTGGAAAATCAAATGTTTTAAAATTATGCATGATGAGCTTGGCGGCCATCTTCCCATATTTTATTCAAATATCTAAGCCTCCAAGTTCGTAAAGAAAAGCTTAATTGGAAAATGTTAAATAAGAACCATAAAATAAGCTTGTAAATTTGATATCACAGCATTTTTTAAGTACAACTTTATTTATTTATTTATTTATTTATTTTTTACTTTTGAAAAGTTGTTTTTTGGTGGATATCATTTCTTTTTTTAAAACAGATTATATAATATTTAAACAGTTCTACTCAATATAATAAAAATGACTTTTTGTATATGTTCTGTAAACAGTGAGCAAGCAAAATATTTATTATTTTTCTTTGAATTTTTTTTTTTGTCAGTTTCCTAATTGTCCTCCTTATGAAATAGACATTGATAAATGTGAAGTTTAATATAGTCTTTATGATTTTGAAGTTCTAGAAAAGTACGACAAATATATATTTTTAAATATTTGACAAAATATCTAAAATTGAAAGTGGCTGGTCATTAATGTCCATATAGTGTAATTGAGGTTTATAGAATTAAATAGAGCATTCAGCTAAAATATTCTAACTCTGCCGTCATAAGTTAATTTTTTTAACCTTGTAAGAACGTATGAAAACGAGAAATTTAGATAATCAAGTTTAAATATTGAGTGGCTTAAAAGGAAAATCACTGTTTACATTTTTTTTATTGCAATAGAAATGATTTTTGTCAGATGTCGATGCGGTTTGTTTTAAAATCTTTCAAATTTTTCACGATATTTTTAATGGTGTACATACAGCTATGTCACATTTTATATTTCTAACCTTAACAATATTTAATGACCTGTAGTTAATTCTCTTTTAAAAATTATGATTTTTTTTTGTATCAATTACTAGTTAATATGTACATCTTAAGGTGCGAATAGACCATCATACTGTTGTTATGTGTATCGACATCTTTTTTTGTTTGTGTGTGGTCAAGGAATGTTTTTCATCTTTAATGGCTTTTAAAACAAACTGACTAATGTCTGGCAAAAGAGAAAACTTTCCGTCAAGTAAAGCTAAACTCTTTATGTCTTGACCCGTTTTTGATTACCCACATCCATTTGTGAATAAACATCAATAGAGAGAAAAAAAAAAAGATTTTCTTGAAAAACAATATTAAAGGATGACAAAACAAGCATTTTCACTGACGTCATATATGCACCGCATTGGCGTGATTTTTTTTAGATGCACATTTGGCGAAAACTTTGTTTGCAACTACAAACTATTTCTGTATATTTTTTAACATTTTCTATAATTGTAAAACGTAAATAATAATAAATAAAAAAGATAAATTAATAAATATAGAAAATACAATTTCTATCATTTTAAAAATAATAATAAATGTAAATAAACAAATAAACAGTTTATTAATAAATAAACAACAATAGCCGGGTTATCGTGTGAGGCATAAAATCTCAATTTTGTTGCAATCGCACCAATTTGGTGCGTATATGACATCTGTACCCAAGTGTTTAAATACAGCCTTAAACCTAACTATAATATATCAGTGTAATCGCAATTTTCGAATGTTTATTGATCGTACAGGGACAGTGGTGTTGTCATAGAAAATATATACAGGCTGATTCTAAATTGTTTTTATAAAAAAAAAGAGGGGTAATAGTACACATCAAGACAAACAATATTAAATAGGAAACCAAGGGTCCCAAACGTTTTCCAAAGGGGATAGCTACCGTTAAAGTTTAGGGTCCAAAATTTCAAATAAACATAAAAAACGGAAAAACTGGCCAATTGATTTGCAGTTTTTGCTTAAACTATTCTTCATGACAGTATTTTCTTGAAAATAAATTATAAAGATATTTTTTTTTAATGACGATAGAGGTCGCTTTTGACTTTGGAGCGGACTTTAGATAATTATATTTTGCCTTTATTTTTTGCATCTCATTAAATGTTTTCGGAAGCTATTAGACTCGAACTTAAATTTTGAGATCAAAATATGAATAGTTGAGATTGGTTAAGTAGCAAACTGAACTGCGTTTAGAGGGGTGGGTGTGGGGGAAGAGGTTGAAATTGTAAGTGATTATAAATAAATATAGTTTTAAAAAACTAAAAACCACGCTTTTAAAGTAATCGAACTAAAAAGTGAAAAATAAATATAGTTTAAAAAGACTAAAAAACACGCTTTTTAAGTATATCAAACTAAAAAGTGAAAAATAATTCGTACTATATGCTGAAAACGAAAATAGATGAAAAATACTATATTACTATCAAATCATTGTTACTATAGAAATCAATTAATAAGCAATAAATAAAATTATCGTGGAATAAAAGCGTGGGGTGCTCCATCTACCATGCTCCATCTATCAGTTCTTCAGAAGCACCTCACGCTTTTTTTCCGCGATAATTTTATTTATTGCTTATTAATTGATTTCTATAATAACAATGATTTTATAGTAATATAGTATTTTTCATCTATTTTCGTTTTCAGCTTATAGTACGAATTACTTTTCACTTTTTAGTTTGATATACTTTAAAAGCGTGTCTTTTAGATTTTTTAAACTCTATTTATTTTTCACTTTTTAGTTTGATTACTTTAAAAGCGTGGTTTTTAGTTTTTTTAAACTATATTTATATTTAATACAAAAACCAAATTAATCGGTTGGATAGTTTCAGAGTAATTGGTGAACATACATGGAAAAAAAATACATACGCGTCGAATTGATAACGTCCTCTTCCTTTTCTGAAGCCGGTTAAAAATAAAAATTGTAATACGGAAATTTTTTTTCTAATTTTACATAGATGTAAATAATGTCAGGAGTGGGGTTCGAACTCACAATCTCTTTCGAAAAACAGAGCTTCAATCCGGCGCCTTAGACCGCTCGGCCATGCTGTCTATACTCCCTTCAGTGAACGTATTCAACACTTTTAATTAGCGAAAAATCACTAATTTTATTAGTTTTTGCCTAATTACTAAAAAAGTACTGAACCAATTTCGATGAAACTGAAGTGGTACCAATTCGAGAGCATCGTCTTTCATTTAACACCAAAACCAAGTTAATCGGTTGCATGGTTTCGGAGTAATCGGTGAACATACATAAAATAAGGAGAGTTACAAACTCACAAACATACAGGTGAAGTTAATAAAAGCGTGGTAAAAAAACAGAAAAATTGGTCGATTCGTTTGCAGTTTACTCTTTAAATCAGTATTTTCTTACACATATTTTTTAAAGTTAAATTTCAAAAAATGGAGGGTGCCTTAAACTTTGAAGTAACGTATCACTATTTTTAACCGTTATTTTTTTAAATATAAATTAATGCTTTCAAATGCTTAGACTTAAACTTATATTTTAAGCTCGAAATCTGAATCATTGGAAGTAATTAAGTATCGCAAAATTGAACTGTGTTCGAGGGGGAATGAGAAATAAATTTTAACTCCTGAACACAGTTTATTTTGTGCTTCTTAGTCCCTCCCAACGATTCAAAGTTTGAGTTCAGAATTTAAGTTTGAGCTTTTGCAAATATTTAATTAGATATAAAAAATAACGGTTAAAAATAGTTGTTGATTACTCTAAAGTTCAAGGCGCCCTCTAATGGAATGTTAAGAAATTTATCTTTAAAATTTATTTTCATGGAAATAATGACATAAAGATTAGTTTTAGCGAAAACCGCAAACGAATCGACCAATTTAAAATTTCAGAGGGGTGGGGGAGTTGTTATCTGTGGTGATTTTCTGCTCACGCACAAAGATAATATCATTTGCCATGGTCCTCTTTTTATATAAAATCCCACTCAACTCAATTTTTAAAAAAAAAATTTGTTTACATTAGGAATGAAATTTTAAATGTAAATAACTTTAAATGACTACTTTTTGCAATATATCTCTTCTTTCAAAAATTAATTTTATTTTAAAACTCTTTCTCAAAAATTAACTTTTACACTCTTTTATTTGAAAAACTAGTCTCGAGGCATATTAAATATGGAGTAACCTAAAATGATTTGCGCTATTGTAATATAGATAGTGCACGGTCGTTGGCGTGTTTATCGCTGTTGGCATAATTTGTTAATTAAATAACAATTTTTTTGCTTTTTAAGGATAGAAATTTCATTTTTTTAAAAGGAATTTTACAAAAGCACGTAGTTTGAATCTGTCCAAAAATGCACGTTATATGTTTTTCTGTCCCTTATTTAAGCCTGTACCTTGATTGAAAAAAAATGTTTCACGAAGAAAAAAGTGATCATTTTCAGTATCTCGGCGTTTTTTAAAAAATCTTGTATCTTTCTTTATAATTATTTTATAAAGATGAGTTTGATCTCAAATTGAATCATTAGATTCTTCTAGTTTTTGTTTTATTTCTCTGTGATACTTGATTTCTTAAATATCTAAAATTTTAAAATGCCATGTTTGGTCGATTTAACATGGAAAAGTTTTCTCGAGTATATTAAGCAGTCAAGCGGTCGTTATGTTTTTGGCGTTTGTTCTTTTGGCGGGCATAGTATTACTTTTTTTCTAGCTTGGCTTGGCAGAACGACCGTCCTGCTTGATGCTCTTTGTTTAATTTCTTATTAACTATTCTGTAAAAAAATATTTTTTACTTTGCAGTAGTTTTTAGAGTCAGCTCTATTTTTGTTTAAAATGTTTATTTTTCACTTTTTGTTTTTTTATTAGCTTATGATTGAGAAAACGGTTACAACAATCAATATTAATTTGCGAGAAATCACTAATTTTATTAGTTTTTGCTTAGCTACTAAAACAGTATTGAACAAATTTTGATGAAACGGAAGTGGTACCGATTCGAGAGCAACCTCTTTCAATAAATCGAAATCCATATAAATCGGATGGATAATTTTGGAGTAATCAGTGAACATTTAGAAAAAAATACCATACGCGTAGAATTGTTAACCTCCTTCTCGTTTTTTACAGTCGGTTAATAATTATTAGTATTTAATTTGTAAAATATACGTATAAAAATTATAATACGGAAAAAAATATTGTACACACGTATGTCAGGAGTGGGGTTCGAACCCAAGCTTTATTTCGAGAATCAGAGTTTAAATCATGCGCTTTAGACCGCTCGGCCATCCTGACTGCATTCTTTTCGGAGAACTTATTCAACGTGCATGTTACTTTTAATTTGCGAGAAATCATTATTTTTATTAGTTTTTGCGTAATTACTAAGAAAGTACTTAACCAATTTCGATGAAATTGAAGTGATACTAGTTTGAGAGTAACCTCTTTCATTTATCACAAATACTAGTTTAATCGGTTGAATAGTTTCGGTGTAATCGGTGAACATACATAAGAAAAAAAAATACCATACGCATCGAATGATGATAACCTCCTCTCCTTTTTTTTAAATCGGTTAAAAAAATTATAATACAGAAAAAATGTTGTATGTCAGTAGTGGGGTTCGAACCCACTATCTCTTTCGAGAACCAGAGCTAAAATCAGACGTCTTAGACCACTCGGCTATCTTTACTGCAATCCAATCGACGAACTTATTCAAACTTATGTTACTTTTCACAAGTCTATTTATTTTAGTACTTTTCACTGATAAAAAGATCTCTGATACTCGGTGCTAACGGTTAAATACAAAATATTCTTAATAGCATAATAAGTATTTAATTTGTAAAATATATATGTAAAAATTATCAATACAAAAAACCCTTAACGGGTTAAAAGCTTGTGACGCAGCAGTTTATCTTACATCTCTAAAAATTTATTCATTAATGCTTTATCATTTACATCTTTCATAATTTCGAAATATGAATCTTAAAAGTTATGATATCAAAATTTAAGTGACGCCTTGATGAGACTTTAAACGATGTTTTAAAATTCTATTTATTTATTTATTTATTATCTAAATACATTTACATATCTAAACAATACTTTTCATTTTCCAATACACTGTTAAATACATCACTTTCACTGAATATATATAATGCACTGAAATGTTTTATTTGAATAAATTGGCTTATCTTTTGTGCTACGCTATCCAAAATCAAAAGTAACATTTAAATAAATATTTTTCCACCATTGTATCTAAACTAAGTTAAATATATGCAAATAGATACAATGACGCAAAAATATTTATTTAAATGTTACTTTTGATTTTGGATAGCGTAGCACAAAAGATAAGCCAATTTATTCAAATAAAACATTTCAGTGCATTATATATATTCAGTGAAAGTGATGTATTTAACAGTGTATTGGAAAATGAAAAGTATTGTTTAGATATGTAAATGTATTTAGATAATAAATAAATAAATAAATAGAATTTTAAAACATCGTTTAAAGTCTCATCAAGGCGTCACTTAAATTTTGATATCATAACTTTTAAGATTCATATTTCGAAATTATGAAAGATGTAAATGATAAAGCATTAATGAATAAATTTTAATATATATATATATATATATATATATATATATATATATATATATATATATATATATATATTAATAGCATAGCGTCACATAAATTTTGATATCATTAGTTTTAATTCCCAAATTTAAAATTCTTAGAGATGTAAGATAAACTGCTGCGTCACAAGCTTTTAACCCGTTAAGGGTTTTTTGTATTGATATCATTGCTTTTTTTAGGTTAATGATAAAAAAAAATAAAAGACTAACGCAAAAAATTCATATTCATGATTCATTCGCCTTTAATTACCCCTCCCCCATCCACTTAAAAAAAAGATATTTCATATTTTATTAATGTGTGCTGTACTACTTGATTTTGTTAAAAACAACTCTGTAGTAAAATAAGTTAGTAAAAGATAAGAAGGTAATGTACATTCAGCACCATACATCTCAGAAAGGGTTTTATAATCTATGCTGTATGTATCATTTCTCATTCTTGTTAACTATGTTTATTCTTTACACATGTTGATACATATACTGCAGATGGATTAAAATGATCAGGGATACAATATTCAGAATATGCTGGAAAGTATTTCACAATCTATGCTGCATGCATGATTCTTGTTAATTATGTTTCAACCTATGTATAGGTTGGTAATATTGCAGATTGATTAAGACTATATGCGTTACAATATTCAGAATATTCTGGAAATGTTTCATAATCTATGTTGCACACATGTTTTTCTTTCTTGTTAGTTATGATTTGTTCTTTATATAGATTGGTAAAATTACTGCAAATAGATTAAAATGATAGGTTTACAATATTGAACATGTATTGAAAAGTGTTTCATAATCTATACTTATGCGTAATTTTTCATTCTTGTTAGTTTATTTATGTTTTCCTGTTTGCATAGGGTGGGAAGATTACTGTACAAAGATGAAAACTATAGGTTTAAAGTATTCAGAATGAATTGGAAAGTATCTAAACATACTGTATGCAAAAATTTTTATTGTCGTTAATTATGCTTTGTTTTTTGCACAGAATGGTAAAATTCTTGTACATGAATGACAAAAAGTTTACAGTATTCAGAATGTGTAGGAAAATGCATCATACTCGATGCAGTATGCATGATTCTTTGTTCTTGTTAGGTATGTTTTGTTCTTTGCACTGGGTGGGAAAATTACTGTATATGGATGAAAATAGTAGGTTAATAGTATTCAGAATATGTTGGAAGTTGCATCATATTCTATGTTGCACACATAACTTTTCGTTCTTGTTTTTTTTTTTTTCTTTTTTTTCCTTTACACATTGATAAAATTATTGCACATGGATGAAGGCATTTAATTAAATCAGGCTTATATTAAAATTGACAATATATATTCTAAATTAATGTACCTATCATTTGTACAAGAATGTCCTGATTGGTAATTGCCCCGGTGTAATTGATAATTACAATGTTCCCAGGGTAGTTACCGAGAATCAAAAAATTTTAATTAAGCAAACTTTAAATAATATTTTAATCAAAGCCTATATTTTATTGAATAGAAACATGGTGAATCATTAACCATGCTAAATTTGGTCACATCTATTGTAAATATTAAAAACATATTTAGATGTTAGTGTTTTTTGATCAGGAATTACCCCGGTCCACCCTATAAGTTTCATACTTCAATTAGGAAAATGTTTAACTGACAAAGAAAGAAAATCAGGACTCTCTTATTTATTAAATATTTTCATTTCATATGAAACTTTCCATTCTTGGGCGACTTAACTTACAAATAAACTAACGACTATAACGACTATACTATAACGATATACTATAATGACTTAACTAATATATTTTTATTGAACATTTCAGTCACTAAGCATAAAACATGCAAAGTACATAAATTTAAACATTTCATGTTTTTTAGATTTAATTTTTTTTTTAAACATAATTTTATGAAAAAAGCAGACAGCTATTAAAAAATATTCCATATTATCTTAGGGTTTCTTGCAGTGCAATACATCAAAAGTCTTTTCTAGATTTTCAACATTGTACGTAATATTTTGACGACTTGAAATTTTTTTATTTTTTTCTCATAAATCATGTAAAATAACATTTATCCATTAAGAACCACATTTGATTTACTAAACTGCTATAAATACAAATTCCAATTGAAATCTACCCTAAACCCGAAAAATTTAAACCAGATTCAAATGGAATTTTCAGGTGGCATTTCAAAATATATTATTTTGTCACAGGTAAAAAGGTTCTAATTAGAAGTTTTTTTTTTCTTGTGTTTTTTTTTCAATTGGGTTAAGGATAGATTTCAATAGGAATTTTCAGGTTCTGGGTAGTGCATGTTGACAGAAATTAATTCGTCTTTCTTAAACAGATTAATGTTTACACTGATTTTCATTTCAGTTCAAATTGGGTTCTTGTCAATGTGTATCAGCAGAAATTATTTTTCCTTTTTTGGATCAAGTTAAGATTCTATAGAATTTTTTTTTTTTTTTTTTTTTTTTTTTGGGGGGGGGGGATGTTGGAGTGAGTTCAATTCAAATGTAATTTTCAAGTTCTGGTCAGATTGCATTTCCACAGAAAATATTTTGTTCTGTGCAGGGATTGGATTTAAAATAGACTTCAATCGGAATTTACAGCTTCTAGTCTGTCCGTATCAATGGAAATTACATTTTCTTTCTCGTTTCAGGATATGGTTGGATAAATTTTTTTTAAGGTTCAAATCTGGTTATGGGTTGACTTGAAATGAAATTTTTAAGTTCTTGTTGAGTTACATTTCAATCTATAATATTTTGTTGGAAATAGATTGACTGCTGGAGGGATTTTTTTTTTTTTTTTTTTTTTTTTTTTTTTTTTTTTTTTTAGTGTTTGGATTGTGTTTAGGATAGACTTCAATTGAAAATTTCCAGTTCTGGTCAATGTATGTTTTTTTTTTTTTTTCGGGTTTGAATCTCGATTCAGTTTGACTTGAATTGAAATTTTCAGGTTCTTGTCAAGTTGCATTTCAAGTACTAGTTTTCAATTCTGGTCAGTGGATGGGGACGGAAATTATTTTGTCTTTCTTGAACAGATTTATATT